>OY720632.1:192907849-194348871 GCA_963169105.1 Ceriagrion tenellum
AAACCTTTCCAAGGACAGAGAATCACAATGATGAATGATGGTGATCTGAACATATTTTCTCCTGTAAGCGAAACAATTCGCTTCGTATATTAATGATGGTTGTTGACATACATCGTGGTATCGTGCCGAGTGAAAAATTGTTCATTTTTCTCTTCTTTCGAAGCAAATTCATCTGCGCTGTTATATTGGATGGAGTGTAAAAGTCGATTTCTGCGCTCGGCAGACGATCAAAGGTGTGCTCAAGGACCATATTCCCTATACTATGGTGCGAGTAATAATTATATCTACGTTCTTGTGTGCTCTGTAATGATTTTAACGAAAGCCCTTTCGATCTACGAATGTGTTCGCATTTAAGGGATCTGCGGCATTATGTTTTCATCGCAATTACCGTCGAATATACAGAGACGCCTGCTTTAATTACTTTCGCTTGGCTCTGCACCAATTGACCCTTGTATAACGATTTATTTATCCTATTCCAATATTTCATTGGATGAGCACTCGTTAACATTTATTTTCGAGGAAACCCATTGATGCTGTTGTTAGTGAAATTTTTTCATTTATGATAAAAATTATAACAAGGTTAAAAATGCTCAAAATAGCGTACATGTTATTATTATGTATTCTACCGGTAAAGGTAGGTTTTGTTGAAGGTCAGAGGATCTCCTCCCGGTCTTTTGAAAAACATATTCCGTAGCCTATCTCCCTCTAATATATCATTTTTCGCCTCTGCGTAAGATCCACCCTTCTTCATCCCGTCCATGAAACCTGTTCTCTTTCTTCCCCTTCCCCGCTTTCCCAACATCCTTCCCTCTATCGCACTCTTCAGCAACCCATCACCCCTTATTGCCTCCTTCAGCCATCTACCCTGTCTATCTCGGATTTCATTCAGAAGTTTCCTTTACTCGCCTACCATCTCCAGCACTTCCTCGTTAGTCTTCCTTTCCGTCCACCTCACCTTCTCCATCCTTCTCCACACCCACATCTCAAATGCCTGCAGCCTGTTCTCCTCCTCCTTTCTCAGGGTCCAAGTTTCTGCCCCATACAACGCCACGCTCCATATGAAGCTCTTCACCAGCCTCTTCTTCACATCCTTACCCAGTGTCCCCGTCATCAGCTCCCTTCTATTACTAAACGCCTCCTTACCTAGCGCTATTCTCTTCCGTATGTCTTTCCTACTATGCCCGTTTTCTTCTAGCGTGCTACCCAAGTAATTCAACTGCTCGACTTGCTCTAGTTCTGGTCCTCCCACTTTAATCACAAGCTTCGCTTTCTTCGTCCTAGAGAGTCTCATTACTTTTGTTTTCTTATGATTTATCTTCATTCCTAATATCCCGCACTGCATTTCTAAAGCATCTACCAAAGCTTGTAGTCTCTTCGAAGATCCACTAACCAATGCCTGATCGTCCGCGAATCTAACCGATTTTATAATATGCCCACCCACTTTGACTCCAACATCAAGTCCTTCCAATGCCTGTCTCACCATTACCTCAGCATAAATGTAGAAAAGCAACGGCGACAGCGGACACCCTTGCCTTACCCCGCGACCTAGAGTTGCTCACCCTGATTCACCATCAGCCACCCTCACCTGCGCCCTTTGAGTAATATATAAGTTTCGAATTAGTCTCCTGTCTCGCCAATCTATTCCCACTTTTCTGAGTATCTCCGTTAGTTTATTCCAAGTCACTGTCGAGTATCATTGGCCCCAGGTAATCTTCCTCTAGTGTTCCCTTATACTCTATACCTTAATGCGCTGGCCTACCACCACTGCCACATAGCTCCTCCACGTAATCTCTCCATCTTTCTTGGATATCTTACTGTTCGATTTATATCCAACCTCTCTTGTCCTTAATATTTTGTACCGTTTGCCTTCGCTTACCTCTCGATAGCAATGTTACACAAGCGTATAACGCACCCACTTCCCCCTCCATTTGCAGTTTCTCCATTTCCTCGCATTGCCTTCTCCACCAATTTCCCTTCGCCCGATTGGACATTCGCCGTAGTTGATTATTTAGCTCCTTGTACTTCGCCCTACCCTGGTCGGTGTTGACATTTTTCCCATTCCTTCTCTCCTCCATTTTCCTAATCATCTCTTACATTGCTTGTTTTTATATTCTCACACTTTTCCTCGATTGTTCCTGATTCTTCGACTTCTCGTATGTTCTCATCCACTATCTGTTAGTATTCCCTCCTTTTCTCCCCCTTCAACGCCTCCAGGTTCCACCTCTTCATCCTCCTGCTTTTATTTAGCTTTTTGAATCTAACCCTATAATTCATCATCACTAAATTATGATCCGAGTCTGCATCAGCCCCCGGATCTTCACACTGTTCCTAAATCTTTGTCTAACCATGATATAGTCAATTTGGTATCTCCCAGTGTCTCCTGGCATTTTCCAGGTGTATCTCCTCCTGTGATGGTGTTAAAACCAAGTGTTTGTAACTATTAATTTATTTCTCCTACAAAATTCAACTGCCATCTCTCCGCGATCATTTCTCGTTCCTAATCCAAGCCCTCCCACTTCATACCCATCTCTCCCTTCCCCTACTACTGCGTCCCAGTCGCCAGTTACTATTAGGTATTTCTAGCCTGGAATTTCTCTGATTATCTCCTCTATCTGTTCATAGTCTTCTCTCCACCTCTTCTTCCCTACATCCACCTCTTCCTCCCTATGATTGCTTGTTGGCATGCACACCTGGACCAATACGAACTTTGTAGGGCGTGCTCTTATATATACCACTATTATCCTGTCGCTCACCTGTCAATATTTACTACCCTCATCCCCAGTTTTGCGTTCAATAATGTCGCTCCCCTACGTTGACTCTCCAACCCACCACTATAGATTACCCATTAACTATCACTCCAGTAGTCCCCGTTGTCCTTCAATCTCACCTCGCACATCACCAAGGCATCCATTTTCCCTCTATCCATTTCCCGTTTAAAATTTACAGCTTCCCAGCCTTCATCATTGTCCTAACGTTCCAAATTCCTATTTTTATCGGTACTTTCCTTCTCTTCTTCCTTTTCTTCTTACCTTCCTTGGTCCTTGTATCCTGTGATGACTGTGTTGTGCAAGGATTTAGTGTGATGACAGCCTCGGAGGCCTTGCCTCCCCCGATGCCGGGCCCGACACCCGCCCCATTGGGCGGCGTCCCGTAGTTGCCAGGATTCATTTCTCTCTGTGCGACATTCATATTTCTGGGGAGTATAATTGTCGAGAGAGGACTCCCACCCCCACTTCCACAATATAAATTGCTCCCGCCAGCCCAGCTCTAGGACTCATTGAAACGCGCAAGCCCTTCCACCACGTTAAGGTTTTAGTCCGCGGAAAGGAACATACGTATACATTTAATTTAAAAAGATGCATATAGTTAATCGAGCTTTGCTTTGACCCTGGGAAGTGTGTGTGTGGGAAATGACTATTAGGGCTCTCTAGGAGAGCTTCATTCGACTAGAAGAGACCATTCGATTGGCAGGGAGGGTTATTTAGACAACTTGTTCCCGACATTAAATTAAGAAGCCCTATAACTATACTGTTTGATGATATCCCTGGCGTACTGAAGCCAAGGTACGTTGTATCGGCACAATATCTCTCGTGTTATAGATTTCAGTCCTAACGACTTTCCTAATTCATTTTAATTACGTCACCAAGTACGAGATCACAGCCACGCAGTCCATGAGGATGGAGTGTGTATAAATGCTGATTTTTTTGCTATTCAATTCTTACTGCCTTGATGTTTTGTAGCATATAATTTGCCTTTGCGTTTGAATTGAAGATCAGTTGCCATGATGTTGGTTTGGTATACATGAGCGTAATTTACGCCGATTTTGGATCCTACATACGTTCTTTTGTTAGTTTTCTCGCTGACGAAGGGCTGATATCACCTGATTGAAGTCAGTGTAGAATTTGAAATCAAGTTTAATCCAGCACCCCGATTTCTCAAACACTCACCGGGCAATCTTCGAGCAAACGCGTGTTCCTGCATTATTTATCCAGCGGAATGCTCTTGTCAAGGCGAGCCGACCATTTATTCTTTCGGAATTCGGATAAGAAAATAATGGGTAATTCAATCTTAATTCATCGTACGTATTTATTTTCACGTTCCCTTTAAATTGGCCAACAAATCTCCGCGCTAACCATGATGTTAGTATTGTTTTAAAAACATAATGAACCTCCTCTAGCGTCCCTAACGACGTTTCACTCTTGTTTTTCTTTTATTACGGTCCGACCAGCTCCAGAATTGGTGTGCTGTTTCGCGGTTATTGGAAACAAGAGGTCAGTTCACAAAAATAAAAATTTCGACTTCTAGTAAAAGGAAGAAATCAATGTATAGGTCATGCATAATTTTTTTGTTATTTGAGGAGGTATAGAGTTTTAATCGTGAGCCAATTGTAGCTAATGTAAAGGTGCACTTACTACGCTACTCTACTAGTTGACATAAGACGACTCAATTGTGGTGCCGACTTTGGTATGAGGAAGTTTTGTTTCGTGTTATAGTTCATACGTTTTCAGTGTCGATAAACAAGGTTATTCTGTTTAATAGTTGGCTTTTTCCCCGCCTTGCTTCTCTGTCTGACGCCTTTTGGATAGTCCGCGCTCTGAAGTGGAATGGACAAGTGTGTCCGCCAGATTGTGATCTCGTTATCGCCCTTAAATAATAATACCGTGCTGGATAGTCATTCTCCTCGTCATATTATGTTACATATTCTTAATTGTGAAGTTATTCCCCGCAAATTATTAATTCGTTACTAATTATGTGCTCCTCTCTTGATCTCCAATGCCAGCTCCATTATATACGCATCCTATCTGTACAGCTTCCTATCCGCAGCTGTCTCATATGCATCCTTGACTTTGTTTATAGTATTGTTGCTGTTGGATACGGTTTTAATTTATTTTCATTTTTCTGTGAATATATGCTTCGAAGTCTCTTTCTTCGTGCATACTTTATGCGATGTTTCTAGTCCGAACCCTACCTTCCCCAAGTTGCCTTTCACTCCAGAATTTCTATTGCTCTGTTATTGATAATGTAAAAAAATCTCTATCCATGGAAGTTTTAATGACGGGATATCGATAGTGATGATATATCTTCGGGTTCTCACTATTGCTGCTAATAATTTTAACTCACAAATCCGGCCATTATTGTAAGGGACTGACGCCACTACAAGTTCCTCAGCGTGTGTCTCGTAGTCTTTGGCCAGCTTACATTTAGTTCCCTATCATTCTTCACGTCTCTGCACAGGTGATGACAAATTGACCAAGTGTGGTGGTTTTCGACTTTAAGAGGGTACAAACTGTGGGAACTGTGATCTACTGGTGACTATATCTATTTTCCTGGGTACTCTTATAACATCTGCATGGTATAATTCATTATAACTGATTTCCTTCACCTCTGAAGGTGACTGGCAAAGTTATGTGCTCTTCGAACGCTCAACTATTTAGATTTACATGGCAAAGAATAATTTCAATGTTGTAATAGATTCTGTTAGTCAATTCTTCCGGATGATGTGTATGGGGCCCGTCGAATGTAGTTTTTCTCGCGGGGCGGCCAACACACACACACACACGCTGGAGAAAACCGGGAACTCCATTTCATAGCTTCCGGCGAAACTAATCTTTTCTTGAAGTCTTAAAGAGTCGGAACAATCACTCGGTTAATTTGATTTCCCTAATTTAAAGCTTTGCGCTCTGACGTTCAGATAAATTTTCCATTTTACATCGTTGAGATGTATTTCAGGAGATCTTTGCGTACATTTGGGAGAGATGTGTTCGTCGCGTGCTTGTAATGCATTGAATTCTTCCTCATTGTCGCCGCTGCCTTTTATCCCGGTTGAGCGCATGCCATGAGATAATTTATGGAAACAGATCGCGAAATAACGAAGAATAAAATGGAAAAGTTCACGGGGAAAACCCAGGAACTGAATTTATTGCCACAGAGTTAACGTAAACAATATTGCTATCTCGACGGATTTTAAGGATTTCTCGACAATGCTAAGGATGGGATGGATATTTAGGGAGGCGACCGCCGACGAAGGCCATCTGCGCCATAGGGTATAGGTTAGGGAGGAAGGGTGGATAGAAACCCGGCGTCGGCATCAGCCTGCTCTTAACGAATGGCACCAAGGGGACCACGGTTTAACGTCTCATCCGACAGACGGAGTACCGTACTTGAAGTGCCCTCCACAAAACACTCAAGTAGGGATCGTGTTTCCTCTTAAATACGTCGTCCTCTGCAGGGATTTGAATTTTCTTTCATTCTTTCTCTTGCTAATGAAAAATCGTCGATTATAACTTTGAGAAGTTGGCGACAGTGAAAAATTGGATCAATGGAAAACACAATGAAGGACCAGCAAACTTGAGACAATGCAAAAAACATGTTGTTTTCCTTAATATCCGCCACTATTTGCGCGCAAGAGCAGAATTCCCACGCAAAGCCCAGAATTCTTTCCGAAATGAAGTGAAATCTTTTAAGTGTCACCCATTTTCCGTTGGCATTCTTGGAGAATAGTGTCTACACTCGACAATCGTGTGTTTCACGAGCATTTTCGTATTGGGATTGCGGTTCGAGTGTTGTGTTTACACGAGATCGTCTTCTGTTTTAGGTGTCCGGAGTGAAATGAGAAGAGTAAGGGCACAGCTCTCTTCCCGAAATTCACGGAGTGTCCGCGTCATATGACAACACGTTTCATATTAACGATTTCACTAATTCTGCGCACACTGTGTTTTTTCTCCTCGGCTCATTCTCTTCCAAATGATTCCAGAGATACTTGAACTCTGACACTTGCCGTGATGTGTGCCCTCTCACCTTTAGAGTCAGTCTAGGTCAGGGGTGGCGAACCTTTTGGTGATTGAGTGCCAAAGTTTATGGAATATAAGAGTATACTACTCGCTCGACTCGCGCGCCAACCCACCGAGTGAGATAGAGGTATCCCTTAGCGCCCTCCCAGCTCCACGTGCCGAAATAATTGCTCCGCGTGCCACTTTGGGCACGCGTGCCACAGGTTCGCCACCCGACCGGTCTAGACCGACACTGTTTTTTACTTCCTGGTTGTCTGATATTTCTACCTTTTCCGACTTCCATTTTGCTATCACGGACTTGTTGTGCTATGTCTCCTTCCCTAACTTTTCGCACTTTCTTTCGCACCAATTCATGTACGAGGCCGCCACAGGACCGTCGGAATCCACCGGCTGACTAATGGCGGCCGGTCGTCTGCGAATCGGACTTTCCCCGAGGTTTAAAAGCCTCTCACTCTCCACGCCTCCAACACTCCACCCTCTCGTCTGTCCGCTCTCGCAAAGGGCGTCGTCGTGGTCCCTGTCTCCCGTTTTGTCCCCCGAAACACCCCTCTTCCTACGATTTGCAGAAACGAGTCTTCATTTCCTTGGTATATACATCCGTTTGTGTCGTCCAATCTATTCTTCTCTCATTCGTTCCCTAAGAACATACATTTATTTACTTATTTTTCGGCGAGCCACCGTCGCTGGCGTGTGTGGCAGTGGGTGTTTTACTTGGACGCCGAGTCCTGAAAATGGGAGGGGAAATGGAATTAATTAGTATTCCGTGATATGTATATGCAAATATATGCGGCAAAGGGAAAAGGAAATGTGTGTGGTATGGGGTGTTGGATTCAAGGTGTCGATGAAGTGTCCCAAGTGCTTCGATGTATTCTCGTTGTAGTCGCTAATGGTGTGTGGAAAGAAGGAAAAACATTTTGCACCCTGGGGTCCCTTCATTGGTGCAGCTCTCATATTTTGCCGCTTCCTACTGCTCAAGCGATATGGCGCGGGCTCGAAATTATATTCTCCGTGTCATCTTGAAATAAACTCAATCTAAAATTCTCTGAGAATCTCGGATATCGCGCCCCACTTCTCCGTTTGTATCACCGCTGGAGCATTTCTGCTGTCAGCTCTGAAACTAGCTTTTCCCTCGCCGTTGTTTCTCCTGAAGATCCGATTAGAAACAGTCTAATTCGCATTTGTGACGATTAAATGGTTGATGATCATATCGTCGTCAAGCAGTATATTTACGCTATTATTTCTTAAGTTAATTAGTTGACATAATTTCTATCAACTAGTTGAACTCGCAATATTTGTATGTTAAGTTACGAAGATTTTAAATATATCTAAATCATGACAAGCTTCTCAAATTTTAAATTTGAAGTATAGTTATTAATTTAAGTTTTTAATGTCGTCACTTCAGTAATTAATGTCCTTTATTGGGCTATTCCATCATGCTACATATCATTTATAATTACGTACGGTGAAAAATACTCCAACAGGGAGGAAATGAGGAGTCTCAAGGACAGGAGGATGAATGTGAGGCATCATTGTATAGGCCGGACATTATATTGCACATATATACGAGCGAATGCGTGAACTCTTTCAAGGAGGAAAATTGTATTGTGTAAAGCAGCGGGTAGTGTGATTGCCCGAATGACTGAACGGGAAATAGATCCTGCTCTAATTCCATTAATTTTCCTATTATAATCTATGATACATTCGTTTTTGATATAAAATGGTCCGTACAAAGCGGCGTTATGAAGAGAGATATGCAAGTGTAGGGCTAGTGAAGGCGATTGTCGAAGGAGAATCTGCTATCCAGGCATATCTCCAAGTGTTTAACACTTCTTCGAATTCATCTATCCCGAGAGGCGTGGAGATGGATATTCGTGTATTTCAATGTTTCTCTCGGAGTCAAACCATTCTTGGGCTCCCTTTTTACGTTGTCGTAAGTAATTCAATGATTGTTCGTTTGTACATTATGGTAGATTACCGGTTAAGGTTTAAAGGTAAGACTTAAATGGAAGCCATTTGAAATCATTTTATACCTATATGGAAACGTGCAGGTCCCTATCTGACCGTCATATTTCTTCGTTCATCTCCACGTACCTCCTGCCCTTCTTCATCGAGTCCAACAAACCTATTATCTTTCTTCTCCTTCCCCGCTCACCCACACTCACTCTCTCTCCTTTTAACACGGCCTTCAGATAATTCGACCGAGATTCGGTCGAGTAATATGAGTCTTTGATATTATTATTCTCTACATTTCATCACCAAAACAATCGTTAAATAAAGCTTCAAGTGTTAAAGGAAACTAAACAGTCTGTTAAGCTGTAAATGCTTTACAACCTAATGTCTTCTGGTACGTGTATGCACTCCAGATAGATATTATTTACAAAATGAGGTATTTCTTACACTTAGATGTCGTAAAAAACTAACAGCGTATAGTTTTTGTTTTCTCAACTATATTTGACAATAAATCATATTGTCACCGCAGTAGGTTCTTCGGGATCACAAAAAACTTCCTTTTTGAAGGAGTTTCAAACGCACCGTGCGAAAAAAATGAGTCAAGTTTAAGACTTATTTAGATATTTTCATTTGATTACTTACACTTTCTGTCATATAAAGCTATAGGGTCATTCCACCACAATTCGACCAAAAAATTGGCAAAATTGACCCTTGGGGTAACCGATTTCGACCAAATTTGGCAAATCGTCTTCATTTGATTACAAAACGAAAACCCCATAGCCATTTTGTAATCCATTCAACGGTTTACGAGATATTGCAGTGTTGTAAAACTAGAATTTTACAAAAGCGTCGTCGCATTCGACCTCATATCTCCGGAAATAAGGAAGATAAAAATATATCCAATGACTCATTTTGAAGTTATTGAATTGAAAAATATAATTAATGGATTATTTTATAAAATTTAAACAATAAAATAAAGTTTATAACAAATTCAAATTTTCAAATCGATTTTTGACGATGTAGCTATGCCTTCGATTTTCCTCATTTTTTAATATGTTGTAGATACAACCCTCCTCTACGAGTTAAAAAAATTTGTTAGGGCTAATATTTCATTTAAGAAAGGAAAAAATTTTTGAGTGAAGGCGTGACGCTGGTTTCCCGCCGCGGCGGCGTCCGGCTCTCGCGCCGAACGTTCAGTAGTCGGTTCTCCAGATCTCATCAGTGCGCTTCCTTTTCCATCTTCTTTTCACCAATTTTAACTGTATACCGACCCTTTGATTCCCTTTACCCATGTCATTCACCATTTGCTGCCCACTGAAGTGACCGCAGCTTTAGAATCCAGGATTAGCGACAACATGCTTAACAGCGGGGGCGACCACCAGTGGCCGTGCTCGGAGAACAATAGACAAACCTCGCTCCGTCTTAGACCTCCAATGCTACTTTCCTCTCTTTCTCTATCCCATTCTCCTCGCATACCCTTTATTATGTTCCTCCTAGTCCGGCACTCGGGCACCCAAGAAAAGCCATTCAGCATCACCTTCGAAATCCTCTTAGTGATGCAACAGATTCATCATGTTGTAGCGGTTCTTATATTGAGCCACAGTACCGACGGAAAAGTAAATTATTCTACTTAGATAATGTACCCTTCTTCGAAGGAAAGTTATGTTTCCCTTGAAATGTATAGAATGCACTCACGTTATGTTCCATACAGTCTGAAATAATAACCTAACTGAAAGATGCGACTTTATCGCAGGTATTTCTGCTGTAACACGCAAATGAATGTACTGTAGCCTGATTGTTACACCAATGGACCCTTTGTACTGCATCTTGGTGAAGAAAAGAAAAATTCTCAGAAAAATCGTCCACAACGAACCTTCACGCAATTTCAGATCGTCTCTGAATTTCAAAAAAAATGTATTTTGCATGCAAGCGATGTAGTCATGCCTTCTTACTTTGGTGGTATTCTCAGCGAAAGCCTCACAAAAAATATTCACGTCCCTGACCTGTGTGGTTAACGTAAAACGATTTTCCTGAGTCCATTACTTGAAAGGAACCTCATCCGTACAGTTTTTCCTGAAGTACTCCGAAATAATTGCTGTCATTCAGTCTCTAATCCCACATTTTCTGACGACGTCATCACCGTTTGCGCCCTCTTCTCGCGGCAGTTCCTGAGTACTCACACATGACGCTCATTTCTGACGGAGGGCAACAGAGTGAGAATTCCAGGCAATCCCGATAAGTTTAGAAAAGTTTTTCTCCGTTATCCGTCTTTATTTTCCCTAATTCAGCCCCGAGGTGTTTTAACTTGTAATGCTGGTGGATCATGCAGACGCACATGGTGTGAGTCCCAGGTTCAACAGCCAACACGCACTCAGGAGGCTTCAAATCTGAAATTTTGGAGAAACCAATCTTTAAATTAGGATTTCTCTCTTTACAGGCTTCATATGCTTCCCTCAAATTGCAAAGAATAAACCTTTTCTGCTTTACTACGTGCACATTTTCCTCCTTTACACTCGTACTCTCTTTTGTACCCGCTATTTCTCTACTAATATCAGGTTCACGGCAGAACTCAATCACTTTCAGTGTAGTGTTATTTGAGAGGTATTTGTTTCGTCTCGCGTTCGCAGAGCACAGAATTCCTTACTCAGATACGTATTGTTTCATCTTTTTGACCAAATACGTCGATGTTTGAAACTCTTGCTTTCTCTTTGAAACACTCCAACATATAGGTAGGACAGATAGGATTAAAATTTTTTCACTCGTTTTCGTAGCGTTGAGGAACTATCCTTCAGCTGCATAATCATTTCCTTGCCAGCGTGGTGGAATTGATCTTCTTGTTCAGTAATATCTTCTAGAACATTCACCTCCCCACCAGTAACCTTTTGAAGAGATAATCTCAGAGCAGCGGTGGCTACTTCTAATTTGCTCGCCGGATGTTAGTTTGTCCTATGCAATTTGTTTTGTTACAGGTGTTTGATCCAGGGATTTTAACGTCTCGTTCAGTTTTCCCAAGCGAATTTCTTGTCCTGGAATGTACTGACTTCCATTGGTGTCATCAGTCCCACTATCTTTCATAGAATTAACTGAAGACTCTGACTGAGAACCTTGAGATTTAATAGCGAATGTAGCACTGGTTGTAACTGTGACTGTAGCATTGAAGGTCCTGCTGCACCTTAAACCCTTCTCTGGTAAGTGTCATTTGTGGCGAGCTCTGACTGACTTTCTGGCTCATGTTGAGAGCAACCTGGACTGTTCTTTTCGGCAACATTTTCTGGCTTGTTGAATTTTTTCGCACCCACTTTACATTGAACACAGAGTTTCCTACCCTCTATTACAACAGGCACTTTGTCATGATAGAAATTGTGGAGTCAAGTTAAAGACTTTAGTTATTTCATTTAATTACTTACCATTTCTGTCATATAAAACTATATTATTGCACCATTAGTAATGCAATATTTAATGGATGTGTTCTACAGCTGGTGAAATTAAAACGTATAATTCGAATATGGTCTCTATTATGACTAGGGAACTATCTCGCTCGGACTACCTTAAATTTGCAAAAAGGGTTTTTCTTCCTCTTAGCATTGCCGTTCACACTGCTGACGATGATCATGGGGCGGCCGCTTACCGTCCGACCCCAGCAGCCCTTTAGGCCTGGTTGGCTTGCGGATGGGGGGGGGGGCATAGTTAGCTCATATTTTAGACGTGAAATTAGTGAGAACCCCTTTTGCCGGAGCTTCGGTAAACAGCCAAAAATGGCGTCGAATCTTCACGAATCAATCGCGAAAATGGTCAGCATTTCTTCGCAGTGTTCTCAAAAACCACACGTGTCACGGAAAAGGTTTCTACGTTTTCAAAATGCGCGTCCATTACAATGCCTCATTTTCTTCTCTTGCGGGAGTTTCCCACAAACATCATTTTCGTCGGTGAGAACTTCATCCAACTACATATATCAGAAAAATGACATGCGGCCGCCGCACTGAATCTGCTCTTGTGTTTGGCTCTCTTGGAATGGCTACACATAAAACATCCACTGTGACTCTGTTCTACCTCACCTATTAGACATTGCGTATTTCTTAAATTTATGTACTTGAAGGCCAATGGACAATTCTGAGCTGCTACATCGGAATTAGCAATATCTTGGCTCAACTCGAGACACTTGAGTGTGTATCGCTTATATATATATATATATATATGAGTGAACTCTGGTTAATTAAGACTGATTAAATTGAAACTTCCTCCAAACTCATCTTTGTAATTGTAATTCTTATCATTTTCCGCGGCAAAACTTGAGGTTGACCGAACATTTCAATAAAATTGTTGAGTTTGATGATTATAGGAACCAAATTCGTTGAGATTTTGTCTACGTTTATCACGTGTATTCACGGCCTCAAAAAATAATTATTTTGGCCTTTACTCCTGGGAATAAATTATTAGGATACTCTCCTATTAAATATGAGGTCCATTTCGCTGCGTAAACCGTTTTCGCTCTTCTTTTGTCACAGACCTTCGCGGATATTTGGCCTTCGAAGCGTCCTTGTTGTTAATTGACGTCACGGATAAGCGATCAATGCATAAGTTTAGTTGAGCTCTATCGGAATAAATTGTAACGAGACCGTGCTAGCATTGTTGACAACGGCTGTCATTTCGTGCGATAGCGGTGCCCTGTCGGTCTCTCCTTTATCGGCGAAAGTTACGTAATAGGCGCTCTGATATGACGGTGAGCGAGGAGGTACGTGGCTGCGCGTTGAATGTTGTCGAAGACTCGAACCGGGGGTGTAGCCACGACACTACTACTAATGGTGGTCGCGCTCGTGATCGCCGTGACAATTCGAGTTCCTGCTCGTTGGTTTTCTCTTGTGCTTTGGCATGAATAGGCCTTCAATGATGACATCATGCTTTCGTGTTAACGCCAGTTGGGACACATAATAGGAATTTAATGAAACAGAGGCGAACATTTCATACGTATGAATGAATCTGCAAATGTATCTCTTCTGCTGACATGCCAATTTTTAATTTTAAGCCAGTAAATTTGAACACGTGAAAGGAAATATTCCTTAATTCTTTTAATTCATTAAAATCTTCCGAGATGAATTTTGCTGATAATTACGCCTAAAAATTTAAGTTGCTTAAAACAAAATTCTGATTGCAACGTCACACACATGGATATGCATATGGATTGTTGACTCCAAGCTAAAAAGTGTTGCCCATAATTCCGCACGTAAGCAAAACGAAGAACTTCGTCGATTGTGGCGCCACCACTCTGATACTAGTGACGTAATGCAATGGTGCAAATGCAAATGCAGTCAATAGAACTTAAATTATTACCATTTGCTTGCCGGTATGCATAAATAACGAGCCAAATAAATGTATAATTAAATTTTGAACGAAAGCAATGAGCCACAATTCCATAATTATAAAAAAAGTCTTGTTGTTTTTTACTCCCGTTGTTTGCTACTATTGTTTACGAATACTTATCGTTGTTCAAGATTTATGTATTTACCAGAATTCATTACCTTTGAAATGTCGAATCTCTCTTAATTTAAAATATGTGATAGGGGAATTAGGCTTCCGTAAATATTAGGAATTCCTTACTCATTCACAGATTGTGTGCACATGCAAACGCTGCTATGCTAGCTGAATGCGTTGTTTGAGGTTTCACTTTCTCGGAACACGTCCACGCGGGAATGATCGGATTTTTAAAAAATCTCGGGAAATGACTGTACGAACGAACCAAAATATACACTATTCATTTGCGTTTAAAGAGACCACGCGGCCGTTTTGAATGAGTCAGGTATCAGGAGATTTTTTTAGGATCTCGACTTATTTGACTCATTTCAAGCAAACGTTTGAATTTACAAATCCTATCGAATCACTACAGACGCTGCTAATGAAAAAAATATATCTGCCATCGAAAGATGAGCCAGTAAATGTGAATAGTCTTCACATACGGTCGTCTTGAAGGGTTCTTCTTGTTCAACTGAGTTTTGCACTTTTTGGTCCTCGTTTTCCGGTGCCCTGTTTTCCAGCCTCGTACTAAACAATTTCAGAATGGAGGAGGCGTTGCAAAATGTCAAATAATGCCGAGCACGCTGAAGTTTAATTTGGTGTCTGTCAATCGTCCACTTGGGCTCAGAATTGAAGCTTCAAACGTCTCTTTCTCACTTTCTACGTTAGATCTTTCCTCCCTCTCATTCACAATGAGATGTCAAAAAAATCTGCTGTAATTTCAAACCTCACACCGTCCGTGTGTCTTCAACTGCAAAGTAATAACCTGCACAGCTTACGTTAATGGCAATCAACAACGGCCATTTACGAGTCGACGGAGTAGACTGTTTTCAAGGCAGTGCCAAGGACAGGATGAACTGAATGCTGAAATTTAAGCAACACGTTGCCTAGTCAACGATGTCAAACATTTGAATCCATCATGCATATTCATGGTCAGACGTAACAAAAAATGAATGAATAACATAATTCATTTTTCGTATTTTTCATGCCAACTTACGATGAATGAATCGGAGGACGCTGTGGGGCGGTTAACGTGAATGGGCAATCGTTGTCCGCAGAAATCCGATATTTTTCGAATGTTTTCGCATTGTTATCAAGTAGTCGAATGCGTACTGCAAAATTATCATTAGAATAAATGAAATTGTAGCTGCCAATTGAAGCAAAAAGGAAAGAAATCGCTTCGAGATTATGCATTTTAATCAATGGAAGATAAAAGCTTGCCACACCAGAAAATTGAGAACGACATGTAGACTCATGGAAACATTTTTACAGATTTGAGATCGAACAAGAAGTGTTCACAAAAATGAAAAGAGTTTTCTCGTGGCATTCTCGGTGTTTTAGAAAAACCCACGCATTTTTCTGCATATCTCTTGATCAAACCATTTCTGAAATAAAGAGAGGTACGGACGGACTATTCGTAAATCATATTTAAGTAGAGATAGATCTCATTTAAAAAGATAAACCCCAAAACTTGTACGTTTTACCCTGCATTCGGAACTGATGAAGAACTAGAAGTTGGTATAATTTTAAACGATGCACATCATCATCATCAGATGTTCCCATTCCGAAATCAGCGAAGGGTGCCTTTTAAGGTAGTCCGAGTGAGATAGTTCCCTAGTCATAATAGAGACCATATTCGTTTGATACGTTTTGATTTCACCAGTTGCAGGACACGTCAATAAAATATTGCATTATTAATGGTGCAATAATATAGTTGTATATGACAGGAATGGTAAGTAATTAAATGAAATAACTAAATAAGTCTTTAACTTGACTCATTATTTTCGCGCGGTGCGTTTGAAACTCCTTCAAAAAGGAAGGTTTTTTGTGATACCCAAGAACTTACTGTGGTGACAATATGATTAATTTTCAAAAATAGTTGAGAAAGTATACAAACTGCACGCTGTTAGTTTTTTGACGACATCTAAGTGTTGCAAATTCCTCATTTTGTAAATAATGTCTCTCTGGAGTGCATACACGTACCATTTCCCATGTAAAAGGGCTGGAATTTTTTGGCAAATGTCCCCGAAAGTAATGTGGTAAGGGGTTGAATTTTTGTTTTCATGAGCAGGGTGAGATATTTTTCTTTAAAATGAGACGAAATATTCATTTCTATGTAAAATGATATTTCGCTCAAACTACCTTAAGCCCGCTCAACGTCTCGCGTTCAACGCCAGAACCCAACTCACATCAACCTCCCGGGGAAATCCATGCTAATTTCGTTTTAATTCCATAAAGGTTTTATAGTTTGCAAAATATGTTTGAAATAGTGGCCGCACGAACTCGAGAGGAGTGTCAAACAAAAGAAGACGGATATTGAATGAACATGATATGCACATTGATATGAATGAAAAATTATATTGAATGATCACAAATGAAAAAACGACTTCGTTTCCTTCCACTGATTTATCCTCACTCCAGTAGTAATGGAAAAGGAAAAGATTCGATGGTGTAAATTGCCATATTATGGCATGATCTCTGAAAAAATAGGAAACCTCTTTCCAAAACAACAGTATAGAGTGACATTTTATAACGGTGAAAACCTGAAAAAATTCCTGGGTAACACAAAAGACCAAGTGCAACCTTTTGAAAGAAGTGGCATTTACAAATTAAAGTGCAACGACTGTGGTGCTGCATATGTTGGGCAGACAGGGCGCACATTCGAGAGAAGAATCGAGGAACATAAGAGATGTTACCGGAACTGCAATCTGTCGCAGTCCCATTTCGCCAAACATCTCTGGGAAGAGAACCACGAGAGCGACTTCAAACCGGAGATACTACACTTTGAGATAAAAGGGAGGAAGATGGACAAGAAGGAGGAGCTAGAAATAAGGAGGAACATGAGTAAATGTAAATTACTAAACGACATCCTTTTTGAAAAAATTTCCCCCCTCCTACAAGTCTCTCTAAACCTCACCGAAAGACGACCACCCAGATCCCTCCCGCCCAACTCCACACCCGCTGATAACCCACCTCCACCTTAACGACCCTTTCCAAGTTAACCCACCCCTCCCTCTACCTTCCATCCCCCGCCCCCACCTTTCTCACCAACACGGTCCTCCTAAGGGTTTTCCCTAATTCTCACCATAACCGCCACCCCTCACCTCTCTCCGGGTTTCCCCTTCCCCCCCCCCCTCCTAGCACCCATTCTTCCAACCCTCTCCAACCTCCCCCAAGACCCTTCCAGGTATATATTTGCTTGAATTTTAAAATTTTTTGTACTTGAAAATGACCTCTATGTGTCGAAACATGTCGTACCAAGAAAATAAATCAGTGGAAGGAAACGAAGTCGTTTTTTCATTTGTGAATATCAACTTCCACATAGTTGAGCCTGATACCATTGAACGTAGATATTGAATGATATTTATATAATCCAATGTGTGCATTCATTACGGAATTGTTTGAACTTAAGTACATTGCATAGAATGTGGCGTTCTTTCGCCAATCGTCGTCATAGCAACTCGTGATGTTGCTGAAGAATGTTCTGGGGAGGTGCCCTCTCGGTATCATGGCTGGAGAAATCAGTTTTGATTTGCTGAAATGATTAGGAACGAAAGGTCGTACGAAATCGCAAAGAGTGCCATGCGAAAGAAACTTCTGTGCAGATTCCATTTTTTAAGAACTTTCTTTGCATCAAGTAGTCTTCAACTTACGTTCTGAACACTTATAATAATCGCCCGAATGCCGTTTCCTCGCATTGGATTCTGGACTAAATGCATATTTTCTAAAAAAAAAAACTTTCATGTGTTTTTTCCTCAACTTTCAGGCTAATCTGAAGTTGCGTCATATGTATAAAATCATGCTATTTCGATGGAATCATTTGAATCTTTTGAAATGGATCTAAACGTCTATTTTACCTCATTTGGCGCTTCACTTCGAGGCATGTACTTCGCTTGGTGATACAATCTGATTTGGTTGTCACCCTCAAGTCTTCTTCGTCGAATGTTAAATAAACTCTTTTTTCTCAGTCGGCATATCGCTCTCATTGGCATTGATCGCAATCAGTCAGGAATGAACCCGTCGACACGCTTTGATTGCTGTTTCCGTCGAATGACGCCATCAGGTTAAGGAGAGTAGATGACTCCTCGACTTCCGTTTAGAATTCATTGATTAAGTTCACGGGTATTCTTCTCATATCGAGTTCTCCCGTGTTCCATATGTAATAATAATAAATTTTATTTCACACTATCGTAAGTTACAGTAAAATATAACAAAAAATATTTCAGTGTGGAATGAGGCACCCCTGAGATATACATCTGTTTTGGGGTTACCACCTGCAAGTTTACATTTGAGGCAGATGAAAGTTTAAACACAAATAAAATCAATTCCCAGCAAATAAACTTCAGAAAATAAATCCTAAGAAAAGCCTGTAAATAATAGCTTACAAGATATAAGTTTGTTCATGTAAACACCAGATTCAGTTCAGCGATTAAATACAGTTATATAAATGTACCAATAAAATACTTTACAATAAAATAAAAATATACTTTGTAATAAAAGACTGACGAAGGATTCAATTGAAACATAGTTTACGTGAGTAACAATTAATAAAATTTTACCGGTATGTTATGTAAATAAATTTTCAATATTTTGCTTTGAAAATAACCAATCATTTATTCTTTTTAAATGTGTTCGCCATACTCCCCTCCGCGCTCCTCCAAACATCCCCTCCCGACTCGGGTGACGTCGGGCGTCCACTGACATCCAATTCCTCCTCATTCCCCCCCCCCGCCCCTCGTAAGGGCAAAAGTGTGGTCTCCCTCGCCCCCTCCCGCCGCCCCCCTCACCCATCTACATCCATCCATCCTTACATCTACATAATACCCAGCGAGCCGCTGCATGGGCGTGTGGCAGGGGGTGTTAGGTCACCAACCGTGTAAAGGTGTAAGTTTTTGGAGATGAAATGGTGACTTGTATTGTAGGAGTGTATTTAATGGAGCTCAATTATTATTGTGGTCGCTTATTGTTCGCGGAAAGAACGAGTTCTTGTACCTATGTGTTTGGCAGTGTGTATCTCTCTTATTTGATCGCATCTCTTAGACCCAGAGATGTAGTGAGGAGTCATGATACTATCCTCTATGCCGCTCTGGAATATATCAGTTCTGGATTTATAAAGCAACCTAAGCCTATCGTGTAGCATCCGAGTGTCTAGGGGCTCCCACCTTATCAAATCCCACCACAAAATCCCTCTAAAAGTTGTGAGACACTATATGTACGCTCGTAGCAGTTTTTAACGAAGCGCGCTGCTTTCCTTTGTATTTTATTAATAGTTTTTGGTTAAATCTTATAACCCGGGTCCCAAATGCTCGCGGCGTATTCGAGATGTGGCCTAACCAGAGCGAAGTATAGCATCTCTCTCTGACTTTTTCATCCGAGGACCTATTTCTATTAAACGCTTAACAAAACCTAATTTCTTTAATGCTCCGCAACAACCAACAACATCCTTAAAGGGGGCTGGACTTGTGATCCTTCGAGTCCACATTTTAAACTGTTTTTGAATAAGTAGAAAATAAATTCTTGGTCCACATAGCACATCGGTCCGTCTGTTTAATTATGGCTCGGTGGTTTTCCAATAATTAGGTTCCAATATTTTCGAAAATATTTTTTTAATATTGGGGTTCCCAAATCTCAATTTTGGAACGACCTAGACCAATATCCTGTATTGAATGTTTGCGGTCGGAAAAACTAATATTTGTAATTAAAATATTGTATATTGAAGAACCAATATTTGATATTGGAATATTGAGTATTGGATTATCCATGTTAAAAATTCAAGTATTGAATAATGGAACTCAGGGAGGAGAGTGGTCGGAGAGCGCTATAATCTTTGAAAACAGACGGCGGTCGTGGCATTCAGTGCAGCACTTCCTTTTCCACCATTACTCATTGCAATAACTGGGAGATTGGATTGGATGTTTTGGGGAGGCGACCTACGGCTAGGGTCATTTGCGCCATTGGGGATAGGTAAGGGAGGCAGGGTGGATAGAAACCCGCCGTCGGCATTAGCCTGCTCTTAACGAAAGGCGCCAAGGGGACCACGGTATAACGTCTCTTCCGACAGACGGAGTATAATGTATTCAAGCGCTCTCCACAAGGCACTCAAGTAGGGATTGGGATTCCTCTGAAAAACATCCAACTCTGCTGGGATTTGAACCCTGGCCGCCCGTGTGGTTAGCCAGTACTCTAGAGCCACCACACGAATCCGATCCCCGTGCAGTAACTGAGGAAAAGAGGCATTGGTACATTGGTTTTCTTGTTTTATTAACAGAATTTTAGTTAATTGATTCTATTTTACGAAGCAACCTCCTTCGGTTCTAATAAACTTCTGCCACCGTTTTTTTTTTAATTTTTCCTGTTAATATTGCTGTGTTCAATATTTTCCAATTTACCAATGTTACATTTTTTCATTATTTCCAATAATACAATCTTGCCAATATTTTAATATCCCAATAGTTTCCTATATCCAATGTCCGATACAGGTTATTGACATTGATCCATTTGCAAAATTTTAAGATATTGGACGTTGATATTGGGATTCAAATACCGCCCAGCCCTAGCCTGTTTATTCGGTGGAAATATCTGTGCATGTTGCGGTATTATTGAATAAATTAATTATTGAAAAATAAATGAATTATGTATGAAAATATTCGTCATAAATAAAGCGTTGTTATGACTTAGGTTAGCGGCGCAGATTCCGACGTTTAAAGTGGAAATCGTCAGACACAGTGCATATGTTCTTCGATCGGTGAGACCTTTTTCAAAGTTTGCGGCACACACAAGAATTATAACGTGGAACACATTATTTCGCGTTTAGGAGACAATTTGTTGGCATGCAATCGAACTATATTTAAATCTATGTCCTCCCACTGTCCCCCATGTGCCTACGTGTTAGAATAGCCATCAGTTGCAAATAAGCATTTAAGGGAGTCCGAGCGAAATATCATTTTGCTTAGAAATCAATGAATTTGTTCTCATTTTAAAGAAAAATATCTCACCTATCTAATGACACCAAAACTTCTACCTTTTACCACATTACTTTCGGAGATATTTGCCAAGAAATACCGGCCCTATTTAATGGGAAATGGTACGTGTATGCACTCCAGAGGGACATTATTTACAAAATGAGGAATTTCTAACACTTTGATGTCGTAAAAAAAACTAACAGCGTGTAGTTAGTGTGTTTTCCTAACTATATTTGAAAATTAATCATATTGTCACCGCAGTAGGTTGTTGGATATCACAAAAAACCTTCCGTTTTGAGAGAGTTTCAAACGCATCGCGCGAAAAAAAATGAGTCAAGTTAAAGACTTATTTAGATATTTTCGTTTAATTACTTACAATTTCTGTCATATAAAACTATATCATTGCACCATTAATAATGCAATATTTAATTGATGTGTCCTACAGCTGGTGAAATTAAAACGTATCAAACGAATATGGTCTCTATTATGACTAGGGAACTATCTCGCACGCACTACCTTAATCGATATCTTGCAATTTTTTTTTACTTTTTCCATGCATATTACTAATAAGTACAGGAAAGCAAAGTTTAACTCAGATCTGCGCAGAGATCGAAAATCTCTCCACTAACTTCACACGTGAGTGTGTGGGTGAATCATAACGACGTACATACATCTGCATGTATCCAAGTTCCTCAGGACAGCGGCGAAGGCAATCCTAAATCGCCATCCACATACAGTCGACCCCCTTCCCCGTCCAAAATACAACGCCATGTATTATCTCTTCGTGGGCGATCGATGGGTGCTGTACTGTTAATAACCTCCCATTACCTGTTGCCTTAATTAAGTAAATTGAGATTTAAAAATAGGACATTAAGTTTCAGTGGAGGCATGAAACTTTTATGTCAAGGGGCTGCGGAAGTAGTGATATCACTTACAATACATTACTTCTGCCTACTTAGCTAAAGTTTCGCAATGATACCTCCATTTCTATGTAAGTATCAGACTAGATTTGGTCCAATTCGTGACAGACACTAATGCGAAAGGCGACTCTCGGAGTTGTGTTTCTCAATCACTAAGTGTTTCCTTATCAAATCTTCGATTGAAGTGTCTGATGATGATATCTGAGGAGATAAGCTGCTTCTTGAAGCTCCATTTCATAATTTCCATTTGTTTCTTGACCGTACGTCAATCCGAGTGGCGTTTTGGCGGGTAAGCGGTGTTTATGGTAGTCCGAGCGAGATAGTTCCCTAGAGTCATAATGGAGACCATGTTCGAACTATACGTTTTAATTTCTGCAGCTGTAGGACGCATCAGTTAAATATTGCATTATAATTGGTGCAATAATTTTGTTTTATATGACAGAAATTATAAGTAATTAAATGAAAATATCTAAATAAGTCTTTAACTTGACTCATTTTTTTTCGCGCGGTGCGTTTGAAAATCCTTTAAAACGGAAAGTTTTTTGTGATACCCAAGAACTTACTGCGGTGACAATATGATTAATTTTCAAATATAGTTGAGAAAACGTACAAACTACACACTGTTGATTTTTTCTACGACATATAAAGCCGTGTCCCAATTCGCTGGGCATTAGGGAGGATGCGGTTAGCTACCTAAATATTTAGAGGCCTTTCGCTAAGGGAGCTTGATTTGGGACATCGTTCGGTAGTGTTGCCGTCTACCGAGCTGGAAACGAATGAAAAACACATGAGTAATTAACAAAGGACTGAATGAAACAAATGAAACCTGAAATTAAGACATATTTGGCGCCTGTTGCTACCTTCGTATGCGTTGTGAGATTTGGAAAGTGAAATAACATTTTTTCATCCATTTCGTTGTTTGGAGATTCGTTAGTTTTTAGTTTTCGGGGTATTTAAGTTTGTGTCGGTGTTCTGGGATTTAAATTCTTTTTTTTTTTAAGTGTACTAAGTAGAATTTTTCTTTTGTAGTCGGGTGTTGGGTTGCGATATATTTTACAGACAAAATACTTGCCGGCCATGTTTGCCACTTTTCAACTACTTTCTTGTGCACGAGTTTCCTTTTACGACGCACGCAGCGCTTTGCATGATGGGCAATTCAATATGGAGGCGGATTTAGGATAAACTCCATCTACCCTAAATTTCACCCCCGAGAAAGGCACCTAAATCCGCTCCCCCATGATGCCTAACGAATTGGGACACACTTCAAGATGGCGTCCTCCCTAAATCTGCCGATTTAGCTGCCTAAATGGCGAATTGGGACACAGCTTTAGTGTTAGAAATTTCTCATTTTGTAAATAATGTATCTCTGGAGTGCATACACGTACCATTTCCCATGAAATAGGGCTGGTATGTTTTGGCAAATTTCTCGGAAAGTAATGTGGTAAGGGGTAGAATTTTTGGTGTCATTGGATAGGTGAGATATTTTTCTTCAAAATGAGACCAAATACGCAAATGCGGCAGAGTCATTTCTAAGTAAAACGATATTTCGCTCGGACCACCTCAAACCACGATGTGCTTTACATTCCACGCTGAATTTGAATGGACGACGTACGAGGAGGGGAGGGGGATGAATGGGGGGTGGGAATGGGTTGAACGAACGAATGGATGGGGTGGGAAGGCGCCAGAGGACGGACGTTAGTCTTGACGATTAACTCGGGAGATGGGGAGGAAGAGCGGTCGCTCTATTGGGAGTGAATGTGCTTTCGCGAGACAAATTTCAACACGAATAGTTTACGTGTGCATGTAGTGATGTCAGAAAGTGCGGAGTGGTCATTAGTAGAACGGTTTCCGGCGCACAGTCATCATTTCAGAAACATCTCTTCAGCATTTTCAAAGAAAAATGGATTGGGGAAAGTGTAATTAAATGACAGCCCGTGTCTCTCATTTCCCAGCCCATAAGGTGCTCTGACATTATTCGACTTAGGCTTTCGAAGAAAAATTCTAATTATACTCCCGGCCCATAAGACGCTGGCCGATTTCAAACAACATTTTCGAGTCAAAATAATGTCTTGTTTGCGGGAGGGTGAAGGAAACTGAGAGTGTTGAGGTGAAGGGACCCACATTTGCACATAATTGGTCCGATTTAGACTATCATTGGCTCTGTAGGGCCCCGATCCGATGACGAACTCCGACAAACCCCACTACGTCCACCCATAAAGGGAGCCGGAGGACACCCCACCCCATGAATTTGGGCAATTTGGGCTTCGCCGGTTCGCAATAGATGTGTGGGAAGTCTTCGCGCAAAGCGAGACTGGCGGAGACTCGTCCATTGTTGCTCGGGGAACCCAACAGCTAGGAGTACTAGGGGAAGGCGGAGGCCCATTGTCGTCCTTTTGACGGCAATCTGCCTCATGGTGTCGGCCTCCTAGTGGCTGCATTTCGCTAACCTGCAGGATATAAGCGAAAGCTTGAGACCAACAGGGAGGCAGTGGAGGCTGGTCTGCGGGGGGTGACCCTCTAATCAGCTGTCTAGTATGCCGGGAAATACGTTGATTGAATGTCATGTTCACCACTTTGGGTCTGTTAGAAAAGCAACCGATAAAGTTTCGCTCCCGCGATGCAATAGATGGCGGTACAAAAGGCACGGTCGCTCGGAGATACTTCCGAGGTGTGGGCATGGCCGTCGCCTCGTGCAAACGTTTTCTTTGCTTTGCACATTCACTACCCCCTGCCACTCTCCTTTGCCATTCTCCTCCCCTCTTGCCCCCCTGTCCGCCCCTGAAGAAAATCTTGCGTTGAGTTTCACTTATGAAAAATTAATTCAGTTTCCTTCCACAGATCCTGGTACAGCATGTCTCGACACAGCGGTAGCGAAAGGTGCCTGATGAAGACACCGCTGTGTCGTAACATTTTGTACCAAGAAAATAATTCTGTGGAAGGAAACAAAGTTACTTATTCATTTGTGAAATTCAATTTCCACGTAGTTGAGCCTCAAACAATGGAACTTGCGTTTAGTATTCACGTAAACTGACCGCTTGACTGTTCGGAGCGAAAGGTGTTGGTCGCGTAACCTACGTCGCGAGAAATCAAATGTCACGAGGGAATCATAAATTATGCAGCGCTCATCAACATTAGGGAAAGCAGGTCGATGCAAAAAACAGGACACCCGTTTTCCTCCGAAGCACCAAAAGGGGTGTTTAGATTCAATGTTTTTTCAATTCAATATTCAATATTTTGGTTTGGTTATTTGGGGATGCGACCGACAGCTAAGGTCATTTGCGCCATAGGGGATAGGTGAGGGAGGGAGGGTGGATAGAAACCCGGCGTCAGCATTAACCTGCTCTTAACGAAAGGCGCCAAGAGGACCACGGTTTAACGTCTCATCCGATGGACGGAGTACCGCACTTGAAGTGCCCTCCACAAGACACTCAATTAGGGATCGGATTTCCTCTGAAAAACATCCTCCTCTGCCAATGTACTGGTTCATCAACATAAGTAAGAGTTTAAAAAGACCGTGGCGCTGGGGAATGCGTTGCCGTGATTAGGAAGAATTGTGAACAAATGTAACTTTCCCCGCGTACAATGTATTTGTTTCCGCCGTTGAATAATTGCGGAAACCGGCTGACATCAACCCGATGTGTCAAATAAAAGATGTTACAATTTCTTTTGCAAAGAAGTGGACTGTATTCATTCAATCTTTTAAAACAACTTATTTACAGTAACCAACATTAGTTACATTGTTGCTGTGTCAGTCTTAAACCTAGATAGAAGTCATTTTAGGCTGCGGTCCGAATTGAGCTTTTGGCGCTGACAGCAATCGTACAGTCCTTCCGAATCGCGCTCAAAGCGCTTGGGGGCGGAGACTCCTTATCATATGACGTCATGAACTCCTCGCTCAGAACCACGGCCGTCTTCATGACGGCCATGTCAGAACGCTAACAGGTTTGAGGTAGGGCTCCGAGAGCGCTTTTTGTCGTATCCATAGCAACGCGCGGGAAAATTGTTTATAGTTTTGAACGCACAGCACATGCGCGCGTGCGAATAACAACAAACATCTGAAGCACGCTCAAGAGTGCTCCTGCAGGAGTGTTCCTAAAAGAAAGCGCTAAAGGCGCTCATTCTATTTCGGAACGCTGATAAGCGCTTTCAGCAGTCTAAGCGTCTTAAGTGTGATTCGGACCGCAGTCTTAGCGTAAACAGTATTTCTATTTTTCGTTTAGTAGGTACATACTTCCATTTATTTCCTTTATCTTCTTTTTGGGGGGCGGGGGCGGAGTAAGAGGGGGGGGGAAGGGAACAGGGCAGGGGCAGGCAAGGGAACGGAGGGCAGCTGTTTCCCCCCCTCCCCTTCCCCCCGTTTTGGCCATCATTCCCATAGAAAGCAACGGACGCACGTGTGCCGGTGGAAGAAGTGAAGTGTGCATGGCGAGTGGCGACGCAGCACCGCGTTGTCTGCCGAGGCGGGGATATTTCCCTTCGCCCCCACTCGTGTCTGCCCTTCGCAGTTTAAGGGGCGGTTGCGATGGGTTCTGGGGGTTTGGGAGGGGGAGGGGCAGGTGTAGAGTGAGGAGGGCTCGGCCCCCGCCCCCTCTGCCCCTCCCCTTTAAATGTGACGTCGCCGAACACGGGTTCGTCGGCAGAGAGAGATGGTGAATATATCGGAGGGACGAGGCGGAGGACGGCTCTGCGAACTTCCGCTGCCGCCCCTTGATATGTCCCCCCTGTGGTGCGACTGCTGTGTTTGTGAGTTGCTGGTGGTTGGTGGGGGCTCCTTCCAATGGATTATACATTTGGGATACTTCTACGCATGTTACGCTTTCCGTTCGTCCTTTGTCGAGTGCGCGCGCTGCCGATCGATTTCCCCGGCAGCGGCGCTCGTCGCGCACACACACACTTTGGTTCGGATCGCCAAAAAAAGGACAATTATTATCGGATTTTTGTCCGATTGCATTTGAAATCGTTTCTCTTCGTTATTTTTCTGCTCTCTGATTTCAATTTTAAGGTTTTTTTTAAACGAAACTCGGATAGTTAAGAAAAAAATGAGGGAAAGGAGACTTTTAATGTACCCGTAAAAGAGGCATTTGCTCAAAAACGCGCGTATAACTTTAAGCTGAGCCCAAAATGCAACGTGTTTTACATTAAAGAGTTGTAATAGCTTATGTAAATGGGATATGGGTTCAGGGAAAGTGGTTAGATTAACTAGTTTGAATAATGAACACCACACCACCCGTTCACTTCCAGCGGAAGTCATCACCAAAAATGCCATACCTATGCTGTGGGTGGAGTAAACATAAAATCTTCAGATACAGTAAAATATCTTGGAATTACCTTAACTTCTGATATGGATTACTCATACAGAACATATGTGGCGCAGCGTTCAAGAAACTAGATTTTGTTAAGCGTATAATGGGAAGGTCCTCGGATGCAAAAGTCAAAGAGAGATGCTATACTTAGCTCTGGTTAGGCCACACCTCGAATACACCGCGAGCATTTGGGACCCTGGTCATAAAGATTTAACCAAAAAAATAATAAAAATACAAAGGAAAGCAGCGTGTTTTGTTAAAAACTGCGTACATATAGTGTCATATAGGTCTGACAGATGCGATAAAATAAGAGAGATACACTGTCAAACAGATAGGTACAAAAACTCGTTCTTTCCGCGAACAATAAGCGACCACAATAAAAATTGAGCTCCACTCTAATGAACACTGAACACCCCCCTCCATGCACTTCACTTCTCCACCTCCCTATACTTCCTCCTACACTCATTTACACTGCTACACACACAACCCCTGCCACACGCCAATGCCTTGGGTAGTACGGGTGTAGATCATGTAGTCATTGCGGCTCTAATTAATGTATGTTCGCGTATCTTATGAATCTACTGATTTGCGTGAAACTTTGTTTACGTTTGCTTATGTTGTTGTAAAATGTGTTGATGAAAGTGAAAATATATATAACTCCGCAGTTACCGATTTGCTTAGCAGGCAATTTAATGCCGTACTTGTATCCTCATGGCACTCATGGACATTTATTTCAAAGTAATTCCAAATTGCGTATGAACAGATTTTATCTTAAACGCGAAATAATATGTTCCGTATTATTATTATTATTATTATTATTATTATGGTGCAAAATCCAGAGGTCGTATCATGCGGAGCGAATGACACGTACTAATTTCGCTTATAAATTGGAATTCCGCGCCGTAAACCCCGAGTCATAAGAATGCCTTAGCAAAGGCGAAAATTTCAAACGCTAATTTTAAACTGTGATTCACTCTTATTGCTTAATGCAAAGCAATTTCTGCCGAATATACGCATGTATTCTTGTGTAATTAGGCTCAAGAATTTTTCTCAGTTGAAGAGTTTTTTAAGATGTGCACTCAATGATTCCGGCTCGTGTTACTTTCAAGTGACTATGAGTGCCTCTCGTTTGGTTGAGGTGGCGCTGGGGGGGCAGCTACTCGCGGAGTCCCCTGCTGGTCACGGAATCGGGTTTTCGCGTCCACTGCACGAAGTCTTCATCCGCCGCCTCAATCTTCCCTCCCACCCACCCCCTCATCTCTCGACAGTGCAAATGTGTCGCAACGTTCCGTCGAAGAGTCATCTTCCGCGCTAGCATCGTCCGTGTCCTCTGCCCGACTGCCTTCTTGAGAGCGCTCATCGACAGTCACATGTCCAGGGCGTAATTATTTCAGTCATTTTTGAGGTCGGTCGAACGAAATTCTTTGGTCCGCTTTTCACTCCATCACATCAGTGTACCCATTCGCTGGAAATAACTCCGCGTGTATTGATGCAATCGAAGCCAGAGTTAAATAGCAAAATCTTCGCTTTTATCACAGCTATTGATATGACTTGCGGCTAACGGCGCGGAACTCCAGATTTTCGCGAAAATCGCATTTAAAAACGTGTTTTGGACATTATAACGCAAGAATATTCGGCACAACCCCTTGAATTTGGTCATACACATTTCAAATAATGCGAAACGATTTATTTCGCGTTTTGGGGGAAACCTGTTCGTATGTAAACTCCATTATTTTGAAAGATACGGTCACAACTGCCTTAAGGTAGTTTAAGCTTGCGTCCTACAGCTGGTGAAATTAAACGGTATAATTCGAATATGGTCTCTATTATGACTAAGGAACTATCTCTCTCGGACTACCATAAAGTGGATATTTGTTGAAATAAGATTAAACTGCCAAACAACCAAATCGGTGACATGTATTTTTTACTTGTATCCATGCAAATGACTACAATGTTCTCGAATGCACAGATTCACGTCAAACTGTGGTTGAGCGCAAATCCCCCGTATACCACCATCTTCGTCTGAGGACGACCGCTTCCTCGTTGAATTCGAGCGAACGAGCTTCGAAGCTCAATATGAAACCCAAAGGTCAGAGTATTACACTTTCTTGTAATTTGGTGATCAATAAAAACTAGTGTCACCAATCCCGAAGTTTGTGAGTCTCACCCCTAGTTTCCGCATGCTCCGTAGTTGCCCTGCTAAGCGTCCATATCTCCGGAGAAATATGTTCCTTAGAGATTAACCAGTGGCCGGATTATCGTCATTGTCGCTCCGGTTTCCAGAGACATGTCTCGGTGGTGTCTTTCGTTGATGAGCCCGTGAATCAACTGTTAGTTAGCTGAGGGTTTGAGCGATGCAACAGTGACCAAGGGCCGTATTCATAGTCGTTACCCAAGGGACTGCCGTCCCCTAACCCTCCCCCAGGCCGTCGATTTCCTGGCTAAGGCATGTAGCTTACCCTAAGCTCCCCTAACGCAGTACTGCTGCCCATGCGTGGGACGAATTGATACTACTATACTAATGGCAGTAGACGATAATATCAACAACTTTCCATGGTAACGTCTTCTGTTTACAAATACAGGTACTTATTGAACCATCCTCAAATTCCTCACCATTCATATTACATAAATATGTAAGTAATATTGTAACATTCTCTCATATTCCTTCGATCATTTTTCATGGACATCGTGTAATAGTGTACTAAATAATTGTTCATAGCGTGCTTGGTTACGGTGAAAAATGGGCATCCAGAACCATTCAGCGGAACCGTTCATATGTATTTTTCCGCGGGATTGTTACCAAATCTCTCACCCAGGCGTCCCCTGGCTGGGTGTTACCCAGGTAAGGTTTATGAATCGTTCAGCGTAGGGGACCCCTAGGTGTCACCTGGCAAGGGGATACCCAGGTAACCCCTTGGAATACGACTGTGAATACGGGCATGATTCTCCCGAGAGCGTCGGCAACATGGGTCCGACAGCTTCCCCATGCCGCATAACCGCTCCAGTCTCAATGCCCACCGGTCGGTTGATTTGTTTGTAACCATCTAGAGCACCGAATTCGCAAGTCTTCCAGTTTTCCACAATTCCAGCTGCGCCGCTCAGTTGTGTGGGACTCCTTTGCTACTTACACTCTCTCGGCAGTGTCATCTATGAAGTGTCGGATGATCACAGCCTCTTCTTACGCACCTTTTCGTTCCCTACCTCGAACTAGCGCTTCATGGAGAGGCAAAGGACACGGGCCAGTTGCACTGCGTGGTGCGTCTAGCTCTCTCCCTGGCCGTCGAGGAAATTGGCCACTATAACACGCTCTCGCTCGCGCGTCTTCCGATGCCGTCCATCGGAAGGGGTGAGATCGCATCTGACCCCATACGCTCCAACGCTGTGTGCCCCCCAACTGCTTCATGCAGAATCTCGTTCTGTCTCCGTGGACGGCTCTTATTAACCTATCTCTAGGCACAATTACACCTACTAAAAACCCCCGCCGATAAATGCTTGCAGGAGGAAATTCTTCGCGCGTCTCACGGACAACCCTCTCGACTGGGCAACAGCGGGCGCCTCTCTCTTACTCTTCCGGGCATGCTCCTGGCAGGTCAGCGCGCTCTTTTTCCAAAATAAATGTTAATCGATATTGATTAACTAACCAATTCGTTTAAGATTTTATAAGTGAATTCATGATGATGAACTCGATAGCTTGAAGAAAGTCCAAAGAGCGGTTTTCAGGGATGCGCGGAACGGAAAATAACGCAGTCTTGCAATTTCATCAATAAATAAAATACTAATACATTAAATAATATGAAACGTCGTATGATTGTTTATAAAGATCTTTGCTAAAACATTTGTAAAGAAAATTCCGATATCTTGATCCGTGTTTTTATTACGAAGCCGTAAATACGATGCATCCGTCCGGCACCCGGAAAAATGCGCTAAAATTCTGTTTTTAAGCACGCACTGAAATCAATATAAGCGGTAAAAAGTTTTGTATACCATCACTAAACGCAGAAATAAACAAGCTTTGATATTATGTACTTCATTCAAAAATCGATTGAGATATTAGTCTTCAAACTCGGGTGACGGAATTTCGCAACGGATAGTATATCTGTGAAATGTCGTCTGCAGCGGACAATTTTGTTCTATTTTTAGAGTCACACTGCTCTCTCAACGTATGTAATGGTTTTTAACGCACCGATTAAATTGAAGGAAGGAGGTTAAACCTTTAGAGCATTTAGAAATTTCTTAGGAAAAAGATTTCATTAGGTAATCATTGCATTACTCATTAAAATCCGCTCCTTCATAATAGAGTTGTAGAATTTTTGACTGCACAGTCATGCCTTTGGAGACTCATCTTTGGAGATCGTGCAAGGATATGGAGGAATCAAAGGATATAGTCGTCATCGAGGCGTAGGTTTCAAACTTATCGCTTCGTGTGCGAGTGGTAGGAGAGAAATTTAAACTCAGGTTCTTTTATCAGCACCGGGTACTTAATAGATAAAGGAATTGTGTTCGTTATGTGGCTACTTGGAGGCGCACTGGAAGGCATTAATGTCGTCGTGGCTTTGTGGACCTGAGTTAAGTGCTATTTAAAGTAATATATCGTGGTATTGTGCGGTATGTTTACCTAGCGACCGCATAGTCGTTGGACATCTTGAGGCAGAAAGAAGGAGAGGTGGAGAAGAATAACAGTGGAAGTCCAGCCGCACACGGGAAATCACCCGGCGATGACACCTGGAAAAAAAACCACGGCTCCTCCTATGTCTTGTGCTGTATTCCGCGCCTTTGATACTATAGCAGCGAAATTGTTGACCTTGTAATAAAAAAATTGTACTTCCAAATGTGTAACACTATGAAGAAAAGATGACACGGAGAAAATTTCCGAAGAATTGGCTTGCAAAATGTATGTGAATACAGTTATCAAAATATATTCCCATTGTGTGGAAATATTTGAAATCTGTGGATAATATTGGAAACGGCGATTCGTAGACGTTATCGAATATTTCATGAGCAAACCCAAAAGAGCTGGCAAAGATATTTTTTTGAAGGGAAGCGATTGTGTCGGACACGTAGAGAAACGATTCGGCACTCGGCATACCAATACATACATACCAATCACGCCGTTCCCTTTCGGAGTAGGCACAGTCAAAATGTTTCACTCAAAAAATACATAATGGCACTCCTAACTCTGCTTCAATAATTTCCTCCATACTGACCTATCCTTGCAAACCTCTATTGCCTCATTTACCCTTTATACACTGCTTCACACACGCCCTCCTGTTTTTTTAAAGACTTCCTCAGCTTTGTATTAAGAAAAGAAAGAGGTAATCGGTGCGGAAGGGCGGCTGACAGATGTTCTGAATGAAAAATTAATAGCATAATATGCCGCGGACAGTAGAGATCAAGATTCTTCATTGGCCATGTCATGGTGTCATGGGAACAATTATGTTCAATTGTCGATATGGGATGATTGTCCTGCGGGTGCCGATAGTTGGCGTGATCGAGCGCAAAGCACAGGTAGTCGCCAATCGAATCCTCATCCTCCTCATGGTGTGATAATTAAAATACTATATAACGTTTGATAATGTGTATGAAATGCTTCCCGTAAAGGAGCTAACCTAAATTAATTAAATATATTGGAAAAGAACCATTTTAGACGTTATACTTACGGACATATAAGGAGCTATTTAACGTTTTATGAAAAACTTCCTTGTGATTTATCCTAGGGATGAGTCCATTCCACTTTTTTCGATTTCGATTCGTTCAAATCGATTCCCGATTCTCGATTCCGATTCCATCGATTCTTATTCCTTATAACAGGTGTGATATTGATATAGCAGTAGCGTACGACTATTATTTACATTCAAGTATTGGGGGAAATAAAATAACAAAGATAATTAAGTCACTCAAAAAGTATATTTATTAACAAATAGTAAATATATCCTCAGCTCATTGAGGTAGAACATAAAAAGCACAAATTGATAACCCACACCCAAAATTACGGAGACAAATTTGATGTGATAAATGAAATTTGATTTGAATATTTATCCATCTGGAATCGATGGAATCGGAATCGACTTTAGGCGATCGATTCTCGATACCGATTCTAATTCGGAGAATCGGTGGAATCGAGAATCGACATTTGGATTCGACTCATCCTTAGTTTTAACATATTTGGTCTTTTTTATTCATCGATAATAAAAATATGTAATAATCTAACAAAATAATTTTTTTAGACAAAAATTGGGTTCTATCTTTCCCGACAAACTTTCTCTCCAACGCTGTTGCACCCTAATGATGAAAATTTTGGGAGGCGACCGACAGCTAATGTCATTTGCGCCATAGGGGATAGGTGAGGGAGGAAGGGTGGATGGAAACCCGGCGTTGGCATTAGCCTAAGCAAAAGGCGCCAGGGGGACCACGGTTTAACGTCTCATCCGACAGACGGAGTACTCCACTTGAAGTGACCTCCACAAGACACTCAAGTAGGGATCGAGTTTCCTCTGAAAAACATCCGCCTCTGCAGGGATTTGAACCCTGGCCGTCCGTATGTTTAGCTTGTACTCAAGGAGGAAGTTAGAGGGAAGAGAAGTGTATTACCTATTTATGGGAGTGTATTTTGAGTGGAGGTTGAGTTTTTTTTTTTTTTTTTTTTTACTAATTGTCACTTATTGTGCGTGGGGGCAGAACGAATTTTAGTACCTATTTGTGTATCTCTCTTATTTTATCGCGTCTGTCGGACATGGAGATGCAGTGAGGCGTGAAAATGATTTATCTATGTCGCTCTGAAACACTCTTCTTCTGAATTTCTCAAGAAATACAAGCCTAGCTTGCACAACCTCCAAGTCTCTGGAAAGCAGCTTGGCAACACGTGCGAGAATCGATCGTCTGTTTTGCGTCCTCCCAAGGTTCCAAGGATTTGGATCGACATTCGGAGGAGAAATCAAGAAACTTGCTAGGATGCTATTTTCGATGCTTTAGTATCTTCGATATTGTTTATCCGAACCTGCACTCCCGAGGAGAACTTCAGAGGGACGCGCAAATCCCATGTCCGTGCCGCACTTGGTGATCAATAGTCGACCGTCATAAATAAAAAAAAACAATGCGTGGAGCTCGGATTCACTCCGTGGACTTATTGAGCGAAATTTTGAATCGGGCGTTTGATGGTCATTTTACTTCGGAATGGTGGACTGCTTGGAGAATTTGGAGTCGCCCTGTATTTTTGGAAACCCTGATGTATACCATTAGACTCTCGTTCTTGGACACCATTGTCAAAGTAAAGAGATACTAATTATTAATAAAAATGGGCATTGCGAGATAAAGATATGCTCATGTGCTCAAGTTGATCCGCTGCGTCTGCGATTGGTGATTGTCATAAACAGATTAAAATGAGCGAAGTGACGGAGTTAAATATTATTTATTTGTTATTGCGGGAAAACCTCTAAAGAGAGACGCTAGTATGAAGGGAGATTACTCATACAGATTACACATACAGAACATACGTGGCGCAGTATTAAAGAAACTAGGTTTTGTTAAGCGTATAATGGGAAGGTCCTCGTATGAAAAGGTCAAAGAGAGGTCCTACTTCGCTCTGGTTAGGCCTTCGCTCGAATACGCCGCGAGCATTTGGGACCCTGGTCAAGTAGATTTAACGAAAAAATTTAACAAAATACAAAGGAAAGCAGCGCGATTCGTTAAAAACTGCTACGAGCGTACATAAAGTGTCTCACAACTTTTAGAGGGATTAAGGTGGGAGCCCCTAGAGACTAGGAGATTACACGATAGGCTTAGGTTGCTTGATAAATGCAGAACTGATATTTTTCAGAGCGACAAGGAGAATATTGTCATGACTCCTCACTACATCTCTAGGTCTGACAGATGCGATAAAATAAGAGAGATGCACTGCCGAACAGATATTCTATCCGCGCACAAGAAACGACCGCAATATAAACTGAGCTCCATAATATACACTCCTATATTACATGTCACCATTTCATCTCCCCAAAACTTTCATCGTTTCACGACTGATGACCTAACACCCCCTGCCACTCGCCCATGCGGCGGCTCGCGGGGTATTGTGTAGATGTAGATGATATTGAAGTGGAGGTGTTGGAGATGACGGGAAGGGAGCGGAACAGTCATACGAGGGTGGAGTCCTAAGAGAATCGTCGTAATGGCGCCAAAGAGACGCAGCTTATGTCGTCGAGGTAACAGAAACGTAAGAATTGGTTTGCTGGAGTAGAGAGGCGATTGGGAAATCGATAGATAATGGCCGAATGGAGGAATAGGTTGGCGTGTTTCCCGTGGCGCGGCCATTGGCTTGGAGTTGGAGAGAGTGGTCGTCCTTGTTCGGAGGAGGAATTTGTGATTCTGTCGGGAACTTCAGGCAATGAGGAAATCGGAGGTTGATATTGGATACGGGGGAGGGAGGGAGGAAATGCCTCCGAAGGGATGAGTGGGAGGGTGGAAACCGGAAGTGACGCCTGCGGGAAGTGAATCATGGAAGTGATGGGCTGCAACCATTGAGGTAGAGTGATAGTCTAGAGCTGGTCTTATAGTGGCCAACGCTTGTAGCTGTGACGTTGTCATGGCTCGTCTGCCATATGCATTCCCCCCGATTTCCCCTCTCTTGCGCTTCTTTAGGTAGTTTGGGCGAAATATCATTGTACTTAGAAATCAATGAATTTAGTCTCATTTTATAGAAAAATATCTCACCCCTCTAATGACACCAAAAATTCTACCCCTTACCACATAACTTTCGGAGAAATTTTCCAAAAAATACCAGCCATTTTATCTGGGAAATGGTACGTGTATGCACTCCACAGAGACATTACTTACAAAATGAGAAATTTCTAACGCTTGGATGTCGTAAAAAAACTAACAGCGTGTAGTTTGTATGTTTCCTTAACTATATTTGAAAATTAATCATTTTTTCACCGCAATAGACTCTTGGGTATCACAGTAAACCTTCCGTTTTGAAGGAGTTTTAAACGCACCGCGCGAAAAAAATGAGTCAAGTTAAAGACTTATTTAGATATTTTCATTTAATCACTCACAATTTCTATCATATATTACTATATTATTGCACCATTTATAATGCAGTATTTAATTGATGTGTCCTACAGCTGGTGTAATTAAAACGTATAATTCGAATATGGTATTTATTATGACTAATGGGAACTATCTCGCTCGGACTACCTTAAATGGGCTGACGCTCTTGTAGTTTACAAAGTCTTCCATCGATCTTTTCTTAGATGTCAGCGGATGCATTTACTACCCGATAATGCATTCTCCATTAATGTATTTATTTATTTGAATGAGTGTTAGCCCGTATCCCCGGCGAAAGCCTTGCTAAAAACGAGTGGAATCCATTTAATCAATTAACCATTATATGTTTTAAGAGTTACTTGCCGTAATTGTCAAACTGATGGAGGGTAGTCCTGCTTTGGATCCACTAATTCGCCCATTCGTTCGTACCATCCCTAGGAAGGTGAGGGGAACCAATTTTTTGGTTGTTTCTGTTGTCAGGCTTCAGTTTGATGACGTGGTGTCCTCTCCCCACATACGAACTCAGTGGAGATGATCCTTATGATGTCGGTCGGTCTCTTTGAAGAAGGGTGGTCGGGTGTTGATTGGGTTTCTACGAAATGCCGGGGGCCGTGTCTTCTTCGACGGAGGCGAGTCGGGAGAATTGACAATCGGGCTGCGAAGCTAATGGCAGGAGAAACAGGACGTGCGTTCGGCGTTAAGTTCAAGAGGCTTATCGGGCGGTCCTCGTTGGATATGTGGATTTTGAGACAGGTAGAGAGCTGAACTATGCGGATGCGGGCAGGAGAATCCTGGGAAAGATCACTTCCTTGTGAGAATTGTCTTGGGAACTTTGTCTTGATGAAAGCCGATGTGTATTATCATTGGATTCGGGATGTTGGCGCGCGGAGAAGTGATTTATGTGGTGGTGGGCTTCACTGATGTAGTTTGAAGACTCTTCATCTACATCTACATCTACGTGATACCCTGCGAGCCACCACGAGGGTGTGTGGCAGGGGGTGAAGATCACCAAACATGCACTATTGACATGCAAGTAGGATATTTAAGGGAGATATGCTAGAAAATAGGGTCACATGGAGCTAGATGGTTAGTATCTACATAATAAGGAACTTGTGACGAATATTAAGGAACTCTTGTGACACCTACCGCGTTTGAGCCTTTTATCGGAAGGTGTGATGACTTGCGACGAGCGGCTGAATTCGCTGGAGCTCTTTTCTTGCACGTGCAAGTTCGTTATCAATGAGATTTAGTCCCAAAAGCTGAATAGACCGCCTGCTGTCATTGATTGGTTAAAGATTTTAGTGGACATGCGTGAAAATGCCGGTTATACAATTTTAATGAATACGTGAAACCGCCTTGAACGGCTCCGAACATTCTGATTCCGTCCTCGATACTTAGCATGTTCCGTGCAAGCAAGCTCCCATTGCATTTCTTTGCAAGAACATAGTAAGTTGGGACATCCTTCGCAATTGTTGCCATCTACTGAGTCGGAAATGTATGAAAAACAAGAGAATCATGAAACAATTGTAAATAACTAAATTTGATGTATATGATAGTTCTCGCGCACTTGGATACTTAGAACTTAAATGTTAGATTTAGATTGTAAATATAACTAATAAATTCAGGCTTCACTTTGTGGAACCATTGTAGATTGTAAAGTTAATGTTTCCTCATTGATTTCATAGTTTTGAGAATTTTACACTATAAATTGTAGGGATATCATGGTTAGCGTAAGCGTGTCAGGTTTTGTCTACTGAAGTAGGGTTAAGCGTTTTGTCACTTTGTAGTAGTAGTCGTCTGGCGTGTAATTCTTTATCCGCTGTTAGATGATGTTCGTTATTTTTGTGAATTGCTTTAATAGTTTACCTTTATGAGGATATGGCGACTCGTTTTTTTGTATTTTTACAGGTTTGTCTGCTTATTGTATTTTAATTTTATTGTTCACTATTATGCAATTAATTTTCTCACTTATTCGCGAAAACTTTTCCGCTATTTCAACATTTGAAATTCCTCCCACTTAGGCATTTGTACCTGTACTAAGTACTTAGATTGTTTTTTCTGAGGAGTGGTGCTAAAATCCCTGTCTCAAATAGGTCAAGTTTATGGAATTTTGGCAGTATATTGACACCTTTGCCGAGGCCCAAATTGTCTCTGTACAGGCGAACTTTTTTTATGTATATTGGGCCAAAAATGTATAACATGTTACCTTCTGAGTACCAATGTGCACCTAATCTTGCTTCTTTTTTAAAAGAAGTTAAAAACTGGCTATTTACTCATGAAAAAATCGAAGATATATTCTGCTAAATAACACTATTTATTGTTGTAAACATACTTGTTAAAAGGAATTATTTTGAAGTGTTGGTATATATATTTTTTTTTCTTGTTCTATATGTAACAATGTATGGTCGTATTTCAAATTGATGGTAAACTAAACACAGGTTCGCCATTTAGGTTACCTAAAGCTCCACTGAATATCTTAATATTGTATTCCTTGTATTTTTTCTGTATTTATTATTTTGGAGCAATAAACATTATATTATTATATATGATATATTTCGGTTGCTGCTAGATGACGTCATAGCCTCTTCCTCTTCCTCGATTGGTTACAACCCTCTCTATAATGATTTCGTTGTTGTTTTATTGCAGGGGGAGAGGAGGCCTCGGGGGGGACAGGAGTGAAGCGGTGCTGGCCCAGGAGGAGGAAGGGCTGCACCACCGCGAGCACCAGCACCGGAAGGAGGACCCGAGGGCCCATGGGCGGCGTCGTGGTCGCGCACCGCCGGTGAGCCATCGGGCGCCATGTCTTCCGCGGCGGGGGGCGACGGTAGCGCCGCCCTGGAGGAATACTCTCCGCCGCTGCTCGCGTGGCTCTTCCACACACTGCCGCATCTGAACATCGCACTGCGCACCGTCAACTCCACCTTTAACCCGGCCAGCGAGGCGTACCTCGAGGTGAGGCTCTTTCTCCATCCTCGCCTATCCGGGTGTGTGCCTCGAGAGTGAGGCGCTACTCTCTACACCATTGCTTTTCAAAGTTGATCCCCATCACAGTTTCTGAGGGCTTCCCTGCTAAAAAATTCGTTATAGTTTCCTTATAAATACAGAATTTCTTATAAATTTCTGTAGTATTTCTTAAAGTATTGATACACCATTTTACGGAATTCCCTACCACGTTCTGCAGAATATCTTAAGATGTTCTGCAGAATACCTTAGGACGTTCTGCAGAATTTCTTAGTACGTTCTGTGGAATTCCCTGCGGCTCTCCATATAGGACCCTTAGAAAAGGAACTGGGTCCACGGAAACCTCGCATATTTCCGTAGAGTTACTGAAGTTCTACAGAACAGCTTGTCAGGAGTTATTTTGCTCTGCAGAAAATAACTCTACAGAACAAAAGTTCTGTAGAGTCAGGCTCTATATTTCCGTACAAGTCCTTAGAAAAGTAACTAGTTCTGAAGAAAAAGAGTCAATTTCTGTAGAATTCCTTACGTTCTACAGAACAGCTTCTAAGGAATTTTTTAGCAGGGTTTCCTAGTCCGACACTTCAACTGTTCACGTTCGAAAGTCGTCGTATCTCTGTAAGCATCCTCAGAAAGTCTGTGTGAATGGGAATGACATTTCCAAGCGAATGGCGTCGCCGTCCATTATTGAGGCGAAAGTTTGCTTCGTTTTTTACATACTCTGTTAATCATAGTTGATCACATGATTGTTAATTGGCATTAATATTGTTCGTGTACTTTTTATGCATTTTATGCAAAAGTAAAAGTGAAATCCATACTTTAAATGTGTGATAAATCCATCTCCGTGATGCTGAGAACTGTGAGTTAAACCCGGTTCTCATTTCACGTTAAGTTTGGGGCAATTCAAACATTTACCGACCTTCTTCGTGGATTTTGGCTCTATTTTGTGTCCATTTAATAAGATTTTCACTCTCAAAATGTGCGATTTTTCGTAGTTTAAAGGTGTAAATCAAACGATTGTTTTGAAAGTTCAGATTTTTTCCTGACGGCCCTAAAGTTCGGTTTTTCCGGCGCCGGTGACGAACTTATGTTTCTCAAGGTGTGTGCGTGTGTGTGTTTATGTGATTGTGTATACTTGTTGACCTGTTCGAAGTTTTCAATCCGACAGATTCATCTAATCAGACTGATGTTATTCATTGCATTAGTATTGGTATCGGTATTAATAGGAACACCGGAGGTGTTATGAAGGTAATGAAGTACTTTCGTGGTGTTGTGTGAACAATTCGTATCTCTTAAGGTAGTTTGATTAGGGTTGCCAGGTTTTCTAACTGAAAACAAGGGAGGCGCTGAAATTTGCTACCACGTTATACGATGTAGGATGTAACACTATACTATCGGATGTTTCCTATAGTATTTCAAAATTTAGCTTTGAAGAGTACAATGGGATTCCAGTTCTAGAACCTAGTACCAATATAAACTTGCATACATTTACATATTTGAGTATATGCTAGTAAACATAATTTAATATTGACAGCTATGATGCCGATGTACAGTTCGATACATCACTCAGAATATTTCGATAATCGAAGTTGAACCGTTAAAAATCAAAAACATATTGCACTTCCCACACAATATTCTATTAGAATGAAATACGGGAGAAATGTTCGTAAATACGTGATACGGGAGACTGAAAAATATGAGATCAAACACGTGAAAACCCGGAAAATAACGGGAGACCTGGCAACCCTAAGTTTGAGCGAAATATCATTTTACGTAGAAATCAATGAAATTGGTCTCATTTTAAAGAAAAATATCTCACCCCTCTAATGACACCAAAAATTTAACCCCTTACCACCTTACTTTCCGCGATATTTGCCAATAAAATACAAACAGCCCTTTTACGTGGGAAATGGTACGTGTATGCACTCCAGACAGATGTTATTTTCAAAATAAGGTATTTATAACAGATGTCGTAAAAAAAACTAACAGCGTGTAGTTAGTGTGTTTTCCTAACTATATTTGAAAATTAATCATAATGTCACCGCAGTAGGTTCATGGGTATCACAAAAAACCTTCCGTTTTGAAAGAGTTTCAAACGCATCGCGCGAAAAAAAATGAATCAAGTTAAAGACTTATTTAGATATTTTCGTTTAATTACTTACAATTACTGTCATATAAAACTATATAATTGCACCATTAATAATGCAATATTTTATTGATGTGTCCTACAGCTGGTGAAATCAAAACGTATAATTCGAATATGGTCTTATTATGACTGGGGAACTATCTCGCACGCACTACCTTAAGGCCGCTTCTCACGGTACGTTTTATTGAACAAACGATTGTATCATAGAATGTACAAGAAAATGAATGTAATTAGATCAGGTTCTATTTCCCTATCAGTCATTCAGACAATCACGTAATTTCCCGTTTTACACGATACAATTTCCCCCCCATGAAAGGGTTAATGCATTCGTCTGTACGATAAAATGTACTCGTGTGAAGCGACATTTTCTCATTCTTGAGCGATTTTGTTGATGTAAACAGAGCCTTTTGGCCGCATCACGTAATAAGGAGTGGTTATCTGTCCACAAAGTGATTTTCATCCCTGAGATTGACGAATAATTAAAAACTGGGAAATATAATCCTTTCGTGGCCTGTGTTAGTTTGAGATTATTTATTTGAAAATACGCGATGCTTTACCAATCTCGAAATTTTGAAATGTTTTAACGACAAAATATTTCAAATTGTCGACCACCTGACCCTGGTCTGATTTCGGTTGGAGATAAATAAGAGATGGAGAACTACTTCCTCCTCCCCCTCCTCCTCTTGAAGGTCTTCGGATGAAAAAGTCAAAGAGAGATGCTATACTTCGCTCTGGTTAGGCCACACCTCGAATACGCCGCGAGCATTTGGGACCCTGGTCATAAGCATTTGACCTAAAAAATTAATGAAATACAGAGGAAAGCAGCGCGCTACGTTAAAAACTACTTCGAGCGTACATATAGTGTCTCACAACTTTTAGAGGGATTAAGGTGCGAGCCTCTGGGGACTCTGAGACTACACGCTAGGGTTAGGTTGCTTGATAGATTCAGAACTGATATTTTTCAGAGAGACAAAGAGAATATAATCATGACTCCTCACTACATCTCTAGGTCTGACAGGTGCGATAAAAGAAGAGAGATACACTGCCGAACAGATAGTTACAAAATCTCGTTCTTTCCGCGCACAATAAGCGACCACAATAAAAATTGAACTCCACTAAATACACTCCTATAATATATGTCACCGTTCTATCTCCATAAACTTACACGACGACCTAACACCCCCTGCCACACGCTCAAGCGGCGGATCGCAGGGTATTATGTAGGTGTAGTAGGAATTTATCATGTTTTTCTTTTTTTTCCTCGTGTTCTCTGCCTCCGTGCCACCGCACCTTGTGGATTTTAATGTCAATTAGTCACGACTTTTGATACTTCCTTGGAAATTGTTGGTAAAAGTCCTTTAAATCAATCTCCATTCAAACAGCCACCCCTCCACCTCTTGTAACCCTTCCCTTCCCAACATGACCCTCTCTGCCTCTCCCCACCCACGCCTCCTTCCTCCACAACCTTAGGTTCGACAAATGTTTCAACTTGGCCTAGCCTAGCCTCCCTTCCACCCTCTTGCCATCCCCTATTGACCTGAAAAATATTGAGCAATCCTATAGTTTGCTAGCACTGACAAAGGAGGAATATGGACTCAAAGTCAATAAAAAGAAAAGTAAAGTAATGAAAGTGGGAGTAAAGCAAGAGTTGAATATTTATGTGGATGGAGAACATCTGGAGCAGATAAGTACGATTCAAGTACCTGGGAATGGAAGTGACGGAGGATGGGAAGAGTGAAATGAAAATAAGAACAAGGATTGGTATGGCTAAGGAGGCATTTAGGAAGAAAAGGGCTATTATACTAACTATTAAAATGGAGCTGGAACTGAAGAAGAGAATCGTCAAGTGTTTTGTTTGGAGTGTGTTTTTGTATGGTGGGGAAACATGGACGATGACAGAGGATAGAAAAAGGATAGAGAGTTTGGAAATGTGGATTTGGAGGAAAGTGTTTAACATCAAGTGGTCTGATAGGGTAAGGAATGAAGAGGTGTTGGAGAGAATAAAAGGAGGAAGAAAGATCGTAAAGACTATTGAAGGGAGTAACAGAGAGTTGAAGAGGAGAGCAGAGGACAGAGAGAGAGAGATGGGACCAAGCACCTAGGACCTGCGAAAGCAGACAACTAATGATGATGATTATGATGATATTTTGCACTTCGAGGCCCTCTCTATTCCGGGAATCAACCGAGCAGGACTGGAGCCTCTTTCTGAAACACCCACTCTAACAACAACTACTGATGGAAATATTCTCGAGGCAATCGGCTAATGCTCAATGGGACATGGAAGCTACAGTGAATGAAAAATGGCCCTCACTAACTTAGGAAGATGTATGGCATGTGCCAAAAATTCTACAGAACCTATTCTCCGTACTTGCAGCACAGTTTATGAATCCAAAACGCCAATTCACGTCTACAACGGAAGTTTCTTGACACTCAATCAAAAAGTGACTAATTAAATTGATATTAAATTTGTCGTGTTGGAGGTTTATTCAAATTATCCGTGAGGAAATTCGAAGCTAACTGTCCTCATGAAGGAAATGTCGTAATTCAAGAAAGTTTACTTCAGTTGTATCACGAGATGGTGAACCCAAATTTTGATTTCAACACCAAAACGGACTTCATGTCAAGGAAATGATCTTTTTTAAATTTTTAATACAAATGCAGAAATGGACACTGAATATTGTGAAGGTTGTGTTTTTATGGTAAAGCTCATCGCCTTCCTTTTTGGCGCCAGACAGAGGGCAAAGAAGCCGAGAGACAGCTCATTTCTACTGATGATTGTGGTCCATTTCACTATTCGATGTCTGGCTACCGTTATTTTGTTTTATTTCGAGATGGTTGCTCGTAATTTCGCAGAATCAATTTCATTGAAGAAGAATAAGAAGTCCCGGACAAATCGAGTCAGTTCGTAGCTGAAACAAAGACAGCTGGACATGTAATTACAGAACTCCTTGGCGACAATGGGGACGAGCTTGACAGTCGAGCGAATCAAAGATATCTTTCATGAAGAAGATATTATCCAACATTTTGCTTAGCCATATTCTCCGCAACGGAGAGATTGGAGTGAAACGGAAGACCGCGCACCGCGGGATGGAATCACCCACGGGCTATGACGTGTGCTCACGGAAATATTCCACGAAAACTTAAGGCTAAGCTGATCAGTGCTACATCGTATATACATATTGAATCGGGCTGGACCATGGGGATCGGGTTGGTTTGGTGGCTAGAGTACTGGCCAACCATACGGACGGCCAGGGTTCAAATCCCTGCAGGGGAGGATGTTTTTCAGAGGAAACCCGATCCCTACTTGAGTGTCTTGTGGAGGGCACTTCAAGTGGAGTACTCCGTCTGTCGGATGAGACGTTAAACCGTGGTCCCCTTGGCGCCTTTCGTCAAGAGCAGGCTAATGCCGACGCCGGGTTTCTATCCACCCTTCCTCCCTTACCTATCCCCTATGGCGCAAATGACTTTAGCCGTCGGTCGCCTCCCCAAATATCCAATCCAATCGGGCTGGACCATCATATGATTCCGGAATGTCTCCTTATTAGCAACGGCATGGCAAGAAACATGGTGTAGAGCATCTACGAATAATTGGGTGCACTAGTTATGCTCATGTTCCGAATTGACAAAGGAAGGAGTTGGATCGAAAAGAAATCCTGATTGGCTATGCTCACAATGAAGGTTAGCGGATTTGGAGCGAAGACAACAAATTGATCCGGTCTCCTGATGTCTGTTATCTTTGATGAAAAGACGCTGATTCGAAGGGAAGAGGTGATGGCCTCTCTTAAGGATGTCTGTCATGGAAACCACAAATCGCGGAATTTGTTAACCCAAACTTAAGACTTTAAAGGCCTTTTATGAAAACCTCTACAGCTCTGAGATTTGCAATATCTGTATCAATCACAGCATACAAATGAATGACTGGAACGATTCGGCATGAAAGAACGGCTGTAGCGACCCCTATCATCGATAACAAAATAGGAAAGACCAAGTCCTCTTGGCTATAGCTTCCTTTATCGGCAAGCTTTTGGAGCGTTGATGCACCTGATGTGTGGGACTCAACCTGACTTAGCCTATGCTGTTAGTTTGAATTGAAGAAACCTTGAAAAACCCATATGATGTAATGTACAGAAGAATAATTGAATCTTTCGGTATTTTAGAGGTACTACTGATTATGGCATCGTTTACTAGAGTCGTGATAATGTAAGGAACTTGGAATATTACAGCCATGAATATATATTATGGATTGGGATCTCGTTGCCAAAAACTGTTGTCTAGAATTCCGTAAACAAACAACTTTTTGGAAAGTGGTGCCGCCTAGTGATGAAAGACGGAAGTTCAAATGTAAATTCAGTCGACAGATTGTAAATAAACGCGTCTTACCGGTTTTACCATAAATATACATGGGTTTTACATACAAGTAATCATAATACAGTGGATAAAAATGTAGTAATACACGCGGGACGTCATTATACACTTTTTTAATATCGTCCGGTCTACAGATATATTTAATTCCTCTCAAAATTTAATTACACAAATTCACAATTAACTTCTTAGCACTTCGTAAATATCGCTATACGGAAATTTAATAATAATGCGAGGTGACTTTATGCGTATTTCCAATGGCCATCATTGCAGTGTAGGTAAAAAGGAATGCACTTATCGCCGCCTTGAACAGATTCTTATTTTTCAATCCAAGTCTCCAATTTTGGGTCCTCGTAGACGCATACCCTGTTTTGCATCCTGGTACGAAGCAAGTTCTGTTTAAACAAGGCATTCTGAATTCTTTATTTAGGCAAAACATGGTTAATGCATTCCAATTATAATCGGATTCTGGCAAACAACGTAGTCGGCACACGATGAACATTTCATTAACCTCTTACTGATTTCCTGTTGGTAATAGACATATCCTCTCTAGCATTTACAAAGTAACTTTTAGATCACAAAAATAGCAAGCTATTATTCAAAGCATCAATTGATTCATATCTACTCGATCGTTATTGAATATTCATCACAGTCTCACGTTAGTAACAGTTAACTACGTCTATTTACAATAACAACAGAAAAGACTAATCGAAGTGACGCCAAGGACTAGGTGAACTAAAAGTGGAAATTTAGGCAACACGTAGCCTAGGCAACAATGCCAAACATCCGAATCCATAATGTATATATTCATGATTACAGCGATGCAGATGCGATGGTGGTCATCTGAGGAGAGCTCGTTCAAAATCAGGTGCACCCAGCCTGAACTCTGGTGCACCATTTTCATGGAAAACTTCAGTTGCAATATCCACAACAGGAGCTGTAACTGTCGTAGCCAGAGAAGCAGCACGGGGAAATTGGACCGGGAGAATTTTATCTGAACTGTACCAGTCGAGGACAACGCCCGAATTGCAATTGGACGTTGAGGCTGCTATACGACTTGCTCAAAATCCGGAGCGTCATCACGGGACTAAGGACATTCGCACATGGCGTTTCTTCATTCGAGAGCCAGTAGCCGGAGGAGAAATTGCCCTTGCATGTATATGGTCAGCATAGAGAAGCACTTTGCGGACATATTTTGACAAAACCACCGTTTCCTGTGAGAATGAAGTGGATATGTAATGACGTTATGTCTTTATAAGTTATTTTTTATTTAAGGAGTGTGTTCAAGTAGTTTGCTATTCAAGTGCATATTAGTATTCAATGAATGTTGCTGTTTATGTTGTTAACTAGTAGGTACCTGAAAAATGTATTCTTGCATTCATGCAGCCGGTTCTGTCTTGGGACGCTTCCTCCACTTCCAATATGAAACTTTGTCTCATCGTTTAAAAGGATAAACACTAGTCGAGTGTTATTAAAAAAAAATACCACAGCAATGACGTCATACGGGAACACGCTCCATTTGCTAGACGACCTTTTTCGCAGCGTTCAAATTTCGAATGCTTTGCGAACTTTCATATCACATACTGGGCTTCACTTCGTCCTTGAGTTTTTGGATATTGTTCAGCCTCCTCACTCTCTTCAATGTTTTTCGTAATAACATTTAATCCAATGGCGCTGAGAAAAATCAACGGAAAACAGTGTCCATCAATTTGTTGTGTGGTTATAGTGGGGATAGCAACTAAACAAAAGTCATAAATTTTGGTAGACAAAGCATTGATTTATTGAACATCACCGCTTCATTTCCTATCGGCAACGTATTCTGTATCAGCCTTGGCTTGAGTGATTCTTAGAGGAAAATGAACGCGCACGTTTTTGTTCAATTGTTTTCAACTTGGAGCTCTGTTAAATTTTTATGATAAATTTGAATATGGATAAAATGATGTTTGTCACTCCACGCACAGGTTGAACGTGTGGTTTCAACTTTCTAATTGGAACAAAATCGCGTTTTGACTTTTGGCCCGCTTCCCCCGATTCGAGCCCTCTGTTCGCTCGTTCAGACAGAGGTGCGATATCTTGTACGTATGAACAATGAAATTTTTATTGATTGTGTTTCTACACAAGTGCCATAAAAGGCTCACTCAGGAGTTCATATAACCTAGCATCGCTGTCCATTTTCAGTTTCGATTACTTTTTTGGTTATTCCTTGAGCCTTTATTTAACGCATTATTCAATGTTAATCGAATGTCCATTAGTAACTTTTTTGTGCCCAAGCGGATAGTTTTGGAATTATGGCACTGTAGCTGGTTACGCCATATCGATTTCAATGTTGGGGACCATGGGTTCCATTACATTGGGTGGAATATTCTTTTTCTGAATCATTTGGAAGAGAATATGTCTTCATCGCATTCCGCGGTTGTGCTCAACGGATGTATTCGTTTTTTGCTGTCGGGTGTCCCAAGTGTATAAGGCTCCACTCCTTATCAAGCAGAAGGGAATTCAATTCGTTGTTCCCTATTGGGTGCGCTACGCTGCGAGATCGGTCACTTCTCCTCGACCATTAAAGGTCATTAAACACGTCCTCTCTGACGCGTCGTACACGCAGGACGAGGGCATTTGGATCAACTACCAAAATGGCCCCCACTTTCGCTCTTGAGCGAAAGTCCTCGTTGCCCCCGTGTCACTTTGCCCCCGTTGAGGTTGTTGGAGCACAAATCGTGTCCCTTGTGGAAAAAAATTCTTTGTCCACACTTAAGTATAACTAATTTCACGTTGGGAATATGCAATCGTGCTGTAATATAAATGATAACAGGATTATATGAACACATTTTCGTCTCAATTAATGCGTTACCATGACTTGGAGCGCCATTCGAAATTTAAACCAGGGGGAAGGAAGGACGGAGGCGGAAAAAAAGTCCTCTGCCTCCGTCCTTCTTTCCACCTTAGTCCTAAACTCTCCTCTGAAAGAGACGAACGCCTCGTCGTCGAAATATTTGGAGCTTTTTTGTAAATGTTTTCTTTTTCTCAAATCCTTGTAGCTAGCCCCGTTGCCTCACCTGTCCACTCAGCACTTTTGCCCGCACCTTCAAGACCCTTGTGACGAATATCACATCTCAGATTCTTACTTGGGGAACCTGTTCCTCGAATAATGTAATTATCTCCTCACCTGCAAACACTGCCAGGCCTTCTACGTTGGCCTCACAAGTACACGTCTAAGCTTGCGAATCAACATCCGCAAGAATAGCGTGACACAACAATTCAGTAGCCCAGGTAGTTGCAATCAAGCTAGGTGCTATCTGGGAAAGGGCATCTATACCAACAGTAATTCGTAGAAGTCTAAGACTAATTTAATTAATAACTCGCCGCCATGATGAATTCATTAGCATGAAGAAAGTTTCAAAGTATAAAGGCCGCTTCACACGAAGTACAATTTGTTGTACAAACGATTATATCATAGAATGTACAAGAACCTGAATGGAATAGAGAAGGTTGTATTTCCCGTTAAGTAATTCAGATAATCATACAATTTTCCACTTTACGCGGTACAACTTTCCTCGTGCAAGGGTTCATACATTCGTTTGTATACAATAAAATGTACCGCGTGAAGCGGCCTTAAGACATTAGTTCAAAAAACGAAGAATGATAAGTTGGCATACTTTACAGAGCAGACGCCATTACTTTTAGACATAGCCTTCTGTAATTGCGTTTACTTTTGTGCATGTACTGTCCCTTGTCCCTTGTCCCAAGGACTAAAAGGTTCTTGTTCTCGAGGATCGGTCTTTTCTTGAGTATAGAGGCACAAGAGAATTGATTGTATCGGAACAGTTGACCTAACTGCGACAGAACATTTGATTAAAAAGATTAAACGTACATGTAACTTCACTCTTTACATGAACATACACGTTACAACCCTTTTGCGGTCATCTGATCCAAATACTTCCCCATTGTCTTTTCTAAATTACAGCCAACCCTTCGTTGATTCTGGCGTTGAGGTCAAAGCCGAGGACAGTTCAGCTAAGGATGATGAGGTATTCAGTGAACTAATCGGCAAACCCAGATGCAGAATTTGTAAGACTATACGAGACATGACTAAAACTTTTATGATTGCTCAGAGTTACGTAATCAGGCTGTGGCTTATGTAACACGAATTGTACTTCACGCAGCTTTTAAAGCTGGAAATATATTTCCTGAGCAATATAGCGAGATAACATCTGCCTATACATCTACATCTACGTAATACCCTGTGAGCCACCACGAGGGTGTGTGGCAGGGGGTGAAGATCACCAAACATGCACTATTGACATGCAAGTAGGATATTTAATGGAGGCATGCTAGAGAACAGGGTCACATGCAGCTAGGTGGTTAGTATCTACATAATATGAAAGGGATTATTGGTTGTTATTACATGCATCATGCACTACAGACTAACTATATTTCACCTACCTATCCCTTTGCTACGCTGCCTATTGTTCTCTCTTATAGTGCGAGGGAAAAATGACATTTTAAATCTATCGGTACGACAATCTATCTCTCTAATCTTGTTAATATGATCAAACCTAGCATATAATACGCAGGGGTTCTTAATATATATCTAACGTCATCTGTGAACAAATCGGTTTCGAACTTACTTAAAAGGTTTAACCTACGGTTAAAGGTTTATATTGTGGGCAAGGGCAACACAAGGCGCGTGGGATTACTTTTGCTCGGCATTCAAAAGGAATACATTCCGCTGATGAAGATATATTGTAAATGTTTATGACTTGATGGTTTTATGTAAATGTTTGTACTTTGATGGTCGATAGATATATGAGACTACAACTCACTGCATCATCGTTGAAGAAGGGCACTCGAGCGATAACATAACGCTCATCACGTCGGCCATGCTTACTATCCTCTGCCTCGGGACGTGATGGGGCCGCGACGATTTCATCATGAGACATCACTATAAAGTGGCCCCTCGGTGAGGTTGATGTTCTTGATTGAGACGGATCGAACCCCAATACTGATTGGAAAGGCGGTGTCCTTCGAAAACTATCTCAATGAAAAAGAAAATCTATGCGGTGGGCTGTGTATAGGTATACCTCTTGCATTTCATCATTCTGCCGTCCCGAGCTCTCGTCAACCATATTGACGTGGCTTTTGCCACAAGACCCCATTCCTACGTACACGGCTGGTTGGAAACTATATATGAAAAGCTTCAAGTGGTGTCATTTTAACCCAGTAATATGTTATTCAACCTTATCACAGTCCGGAAGAGCTCACGGCACTCGGAAAGGACCTTTAAGGTAGTCTGAGCGAGATAGTTCCCTAGTCATAATAGAGACCATATTCGAATTGTACGTTTTAATTTCACCAGCTGTAGGACACATCAATTAAATTTTGCATTATTAATGGTGCAATAATATAGTTTTATATGTAATAAATGGTAAGTAACTAAATGAAAATATCTAAGTAAGTCTTTATCTTGACTCATTTTTTTTCGCGCGGTGCTTTTGAAACTCCTTCAAAATGGAAGGTTTTTTGTGAAACCAAAGAACCTACTTCGGTGACAATATGATTAATTTTCAAAAATAGTTGAGAAAACATGCAAACTACAAGCTGTTAGTTTTTTTTACGACATAAGTGTTAGAAATACCTCATTTTGCAAATAATGTCTCTCTGGAGTGCATACACGTACCATTTCCCATGTAAAAGGACTGGTATTTTCTGAGAAATGACTCCGAAATTAATGTGGTAAGGGGTTGAATTTTTGGTGTCATTAGAAGGGTGAGATATTTTTCTTTGAAATGAGACCAAATTAATTGACTTCTAGGTAAATTGATTTTTCGCTCAAACTGTCTTAAGTGCTTGGTGCAAGCATCGCTGGCCGGGTGAGCGCGTAGCTCCACAACCGCTACAATGGTGCTAAATTTGCCCCTTTTTTCCGGCCCCAGAGGAAGAATCCATGACCCCCCCCCCCCCGTCCTCCCTCCCCCCTCTCGCGGGACATATTACTGGCATACCGAGGCTTTAATGTCCGTTTTCGTTGCGAGTGATATCTTCTCCCTGAAAATGTGGTCGTTTCACCTGAACTAAAATTAAGAACGGTTTTGGTGTTTCAAGTCGAAATTTCGACACTTCGGGGCAACACTTCCCACAGAAGATTTTATCTGATTTGAAAAAAAATTATTCCCGTATTTGCCGAGTGCTGGGCACACTTCGGCAGGGTGTTAAATTTCGTTCCGAGAGAAAAGTGGACTAGCGACCCACATTCGTCCCTAGTGGTGTGCGCCGAATCCCGCAGGACACGAGTTTTCTATTTATTTTTGCTTCCGTCGAAAGAGTATTTAGGCTAGAATAGAATAGAATATATTCTTATTATGCTCTGGGCATCACCCTTGGAGCAAAAACATTTACAAAAGAGAAGAACTTGGCTCAGCAAAAAAGAGCAATACCTAGACAATATTTAAATTTTTACAATATTCCCAATTTGCAGGCTGCAATTCACACAAAGCACACTAAATTTCATTTTGCTCTGCATGGAGTAGAGTCATGTATAATACGTTTTTCAATGCATAAAGAAATTTTTTCAGGCTAGCGGTTGATACCTTCTTTATAATATTCTTCCGGTCAAAGGTAGGTCACGTTAAGGGTCCGAGAATATCCTAGCGAAATTTTCTGCCCTCTCAGGGCCCTGTCTATTTCCTTTTTCTCCTCAGCATACGACCTACCATTCTTCGTCCCGTCCTTAAGGAAGTTTGAGCGAAATATCATTTTACTTAGAAACCAATGAATTTGGTCTCATTTTAAAGACAAATATCTCACATATCCAATGACACCAAAAATTCAAGCCCTTACCACATTACTTTGGTATTTGCCAGAGAATTTGGTATGCCAGGTATTTGCCAGAAAATACCGGCCCTTTTACATGGGAAGTGGTACGTGTATGCACTCCAGAGAGACATTATTTACAAAGTGAGGTATTTCTAACACTAAGATGTCGTAAAAAAACTAACAGCGTGTAGATTGTATGTTTTCTCAACTATATTTGATTATTATATTTGATTTGATTGAAAATTAATCATATTGTCACCGCAGTAGGTCCTTGGGTATCACAATAAACCTTCCGTTTTGAAGGAGTTTCAAACGCACCGCGCGGAAAAATGAGTCAAGTTAAAGACCTATTAAGATATTTTATTTTAATTGCTAACTATTTCTGTCCTGCAAAACTGTATTATTGAACCATTAATAATGCAATATTTAATTTATGTGTCCAACAGGTGGTGAAATTAAAACGTATAATTCGAATATGGTCTCTATTATGACTAGGGAACAATCTCGCTAGGACTACCTTAAAATGTAATCTCTCTCTCTCTCTCTTCCCCTTCCCCCCCCCCCCAACATCCTTCCTTCTGTCAGTCTGAAGCGATCGCTTACCCCCCCTTCCCTCCCTCCAGCCACCTGCCCTGCCTCCCTCCTGATCTAGTTCCCTTTCCTCGCCCACCATGCTATGCACTTCCTCGTTTGTCTTCCTCTCCGTCCACCTAGCATTCTTCATTCTCCTACACACCACCACATCTCTAAAGCTAGCAGTCTACCCTTGTCCGCCTTTCACTTGATATCATAAAAAAATGACACCTTTTTCTTCACATTTACATGTGTAAAGTACCGTGCAAGCCCCCTCCAGGGTGTATGGCACGGGGTGATTCCACTTTAGTCACACGGCACTCGTCCCAGTTCAAATCAGAATCACCATAGAGTAAGTACATATAGGGTGGCAAAGAGATAGGGAGATTCGGAATATGAGTTTTCAAATAATACGTTTGCCGAGAGATGGAACAGGTGCATCGAAGTTGCACGACAAGACATATTAAATGAGCTTTGGCACACTGCCACTTCATTTAGAGTCACATGACTCATATGATGTTCTTATGATGATTTCGGTGCCTGGATGTTTACTAATCGACCCATAGCAACGGAAACAAGTCTTATTGAGTCGTCGAGACCAAATAACACGTGTATTTTACTGTGCCTTCAATGGGCATCGTCGATAATGAATCGATTTCGCGTCAATGTGATAAGACACGCGATTACCAAACACGGAGTCAAATGTTTTCCGATGTATCATAGCAACGACAAAACAATTGATACTCGATAAAAAGCACACAACAGCCGTGCTAAATCTACTCTTCTTTGTGTTCATGCAAAATCACCGAGTACCACTAGCGCCTCCAAGTGGCCTTCTCCGTAAGCCAAAAGACTCCTCCCCTAAGGTGGTGCCACCTGAGAAATTCTTCCCAAAGCTCTCAATAATGTATGTCCAGTTTTTAGCATTGCTTTGCCACTCTATATATACTTACTCTATGGCATCACGCTTCCTCCCCCTATTGGCCGCTCGGCAGTGAACACCGAAAACTAATCAAAGAGAGCAATGAGCGTTCAAACATTAAACTACGAATACGAGTGCCAAGAACATGCTTACCATGCAAAACATCCGTCGAAGATGACACACTGTTGTATCCCTGCTTTTTTCCTTTCGATCGTCGTGGAACTCCCATCCTAATTCCATCAACGCTTCGGTAACACAGCTTATACGTAATCGCAATGATTTTTGCCAATCTTTCTGCTATCCGCTCCAATCGATCTATTTCCGAGATTGGCCTTACTTCGTAAGAGTCCCATATATATGTATATACTAGCGGCTTACTCCAAGTTAGGTCACGCGAGTGAAATGCAGCATCGCTCTTTGACTTTCTCGTCATATTTTCGTAGTAGTGTTTTATTAAATCCCAATTTACGATTAGCCCGACCGCAGATTTCCCGCTCGTACTTCCCCCAAGTCAAGTACTGAGCACATAAATGCCACTCTTTAAGTATTTATAACTGACTATACATTTGATTATTCGGTGTGGTTGTGTTTTTTTTGTCTGGGGAGTTTTTTTTCTTTTTCGTAAAAATAATGACGACGCACCTTTTATAATGTAATTTACTGTGCTGCTAATTATCTCACGATTCTCTTAGGGCATCTGGAAGGCGGAGTTGTTGAATCATAGCGAGGCCGAATTCATTGAGTAAGGTTGGCAGTGATTTCTCGCTCTGGCTACCAACTGGCTGTTTCATATGTGGTGCGTCTTAAAGTTAAAGGTGCTCGGCCGTGGTTTGAGTCCTCGTGACACACTCTTATGTGCGCCTCCATATCCGTGAGTGTGTGTGTGTGTGTGTGTGTGTGTTGGAATCGATCGCTTTTTCCATTTGCATCCGCATCAGCAGCCGAGCCTCTTTGACGGATGACCTCGTCGCTTCATTACATATATACATACACATGTATGTATATATTAGGGATGAGTCGATTCCACTTTTTTTCGATTCCGATTCTTTGAAATCGATTCTCGATTCCATCGATTCTTATTTATAATAACAGGCGGGAATTTGATGTACCAGTAGCGTACGACTCTAATTTAAATTCAAGTATTGGCTGATACAAAATAACAAAGACAATTAAGTCGCTCAAAAAGTATATTTATTAGCAAATAGCCAATATATCCTCGGCTTATTGAGGTAGATTAAAAAGTACAAATTGATAGCCTACACCCAAAATTACGGAGACAAATATGATGTGATAAACGAAATTTGATTTGAATGTATATCTATCTGGAATCAATGGAATCGGAATCGACTTTAGGCGATCGATTCTCGATACCGATTCTAATCCTGAGAATGGGTGGAATCGAGAATCGACATTTGGATTTGACTCATCCCGAGTTTTTACGTCTGTGTTCATTCTCTCTCTGTGTCTCTCTCTAGTCTCTGGGCATCTTGGCCTCGTTGCCCGCCGCCTGGCTCATCCTCTCCCTCTTCGTGCTGCTCATCTACTTGCTGACGAGGTGCTGCGAGCGACACCCGCGCCGCAAGCGGAGCATCGCCGCACTCAAGTGGACGCTCGCCATCTTCACTCTTCTCTGCTGGTGAGTGAATTCGCTCTCCTCACTTAAGTATATTTGGAGGGAACAATCAATGCCACTTCGCACTGCACGACCACGCACTTGGCATGCGCAGTTAATAACTGATTTGAAGCAATGTCGTGATGCGCTAAACAACGGAAGATCGTCCACGAGGGCGCCCGTGTTTGTCGTCAAGTTCGTTGATTTTCAGTGAAGGCATCCCGCATGCAAATCGTAAAACTTTAAATTACTCCTTTTATAAAAGGTTTGCGCATTTAATAGTTCTTTTTTGAATGAATTCAACGGCTTTACCGAATACATTCTTCTACAGAATGTTAACGCGAAATGCCAGGTTTAGATTCAATCGTCGATGGGCTTACTTTGTGGAATTTTTCCATGGTCTGCAATGAAATAACTTTGTACTTTTCCACACGGCTTATCATCCTCAGCCGATTTCAACGCAATAGCGTCATTTTCAAGAGGTCACTCAACGACGCGGCCATCTGTCTCACACATTCGTACCCTGAGCCAGAGGAGGGAGGGGGAATTAGGAAAAGAGGTTGGGAAGGGAAGTGAGGTGAATATGTGCAAGCTTACTGGGAGGAAGCAAGGTCAGTGTTTTGAAAACATAATTCGGTAGAAGGAGGATGGGGAACTCTTGCAGACAAAAGAGGCGAGTTCATAGGAACAACTTCGTTTACCATCTTCTCCTTGTGCAACCTGTGATATGCCCTCATTTCAAAGTTTTCCAAAAAATCTAATTTGGCACCTTTGTCCCCAAGATTTGTGCCAAGTTTAGCTCCATGTATGTATCTGAAGAGGGACGACTTGGGTGACACTTCGGACCATGAGGAAGAGAATGAATTTTCTTTTCAAACTACTACATACAAATTATAGCACTTTTGGGGGTCTTTTACTCTATATGTAGTTATAAAATCGCCGTAAGTTCAACGGATGTATATAGTATAGCGTGTAATGTTACTCGCTGCTTCACTGTATTCCCAGTAGCTGGCGCGCGAGGCTGGACTCTGCCGCTCGATCGAAAAACCGAGTTTATTTTCAGCGTCGCCGATGGTCGCAGACTTTCTCAACGGATTCGCATTCTAGAAGCTTCAGTGAATCTCGCGATGTAATTTACTTAAGGTTCTCCCGTTTCCCTCGTAACGATTTTACTACCCTCAAGCAGAAAATCAGTGTAAAATAGGGCCCGCCATTTTGTTCTATAAAAGCAAATATCCATCTATGTCACGTAGAATCCCAACATGTCAAAAAATGAGGTCTGTTCTTGGAAATGATATACAACATTTTATTCCATATAACGTATACAAAAGCTTCTGCAACCACTTCTTTTTGGAGATTTTCAGCGAAATCTGAATTCCGTTTTTTGTGGCATATTTTGTTCAAATTTAAGCCTTTTCATTTTATAAATGCTCTGGAACTATGAAAAATGAAATCACGCATCTTATGTACATATAAAAGAAGGGTCATCGTGCCAAATTTCTACTTCCAGAGATTTCAAAAAATCCAATTTTGGAATTTTGGTCAGCCTTTTTCAGCCCACTGTGGGGCGTCCGTGTCAGCGGTTCGCCATTTCGAGTTCGCTGCTGCTGCCATCTGTGCTTCTCCGCGGCAAACAGCCTTTCCTTCCCAGTCGTTCCAGGCTCTGCGCTCTTGTTTTTTTTGGCGAATTTCGGTGGAGATTGAGAGAGGGATCGTGGAATTGCGCTGGGGTTTCATGCAGCCTGAGTATGGAATGAAGGAATGGGTCATCGTTTCCGTAACCCTTGTTTCCGTGGATTTATGGTAAAAGCATGAAATGGATTATTTGAAGGTAATTAATTAGTTCGTGGTAAAAAAAACCGCTTACCCGCTTCTAGCCTGTTATTTGAACGAGTTAGTGAAAGATACAACATAGATTCGGCTACATAATGAGCAGGCGTAGAAATGTGTCATCCCAGTCGACACAAAATACGGCCAGTATTTGGCCGAGTTTTGGTTCGCCTGTGGCAGTTATGGCTACGGCTCGCCGCATCATGGCCCTGTTGTGGCCCGTGTCCGGCTTGCCATAAAGTAGCAGGCCGAAGTACCGCCGAGGTACGGCCACAATTCTTCGTTCCAAGGTTGGCCGTAATAGGTGTATTATGTGCACCAAATGTATACCACAATATCATAGGGATAACAATTATAATTTGTTATACATGTTCATAAAAACCTGAAATCAAATGATTTTTTCATCGCAGTTATTTAGGAGAAAAACAAATACTAAAAATCGACAATAATATTCATCGATGTAGTGGCATTGAGTAGCATATAGTGGTACGACTTCCGTTTAAGATTGTTTGTGATGCACACGTGGGTTTATGGAGTTGGCGGCACAATCGTTCAATAATATAGCGTAGCGAATTCGGGCGAATCTTAGCGGCGAACACGCGAGTATTAGCAATACTGTACGTTTATCTTTGATGCGGTGAAGCTGACTCCTTAAGCCATGTATTCCTATATTCAGTTGAAGTATATAACTACATTTGAATTAAATATGGATTTGTGATTTCATTCCCCAGGTTTTAAGATACATTGTTTCATAGAAAATATCCCGAAAAGATAATGTTGAGCTGAGTAACATTTTACGTAATTATCAAATACATATATTGACTGTGGTCACACGTTGGCCATGGGTCCAAAACCATTATGGGCCCATAATGGCCGCACACTATGACCACAATGCTTAGCCACAGCTTAGCTACAGTCTTCTGTGTCGACTGGGATTTGCATCGAAAAATATTTCGAATTCCTCAAAACGCCGCATGTTTACCTTATTTCGTTCGCTTTCCCTTTCCTTGTCCGTCGCGATGCTCTCGTTGTGGCAACGCTTGGGTTTATGACATTATTGTGACTGCGTGTGAGTTTGCTGCCATGGAACACGCGATGGTGTAGCGTGAGCTAAAATAGGAGAGTGTTTCGGGTGGTAGAAGTGTGTGTGTGTGTATGTAAACCGTGCGCTTCGAAGCATTCATGCGTTCTTATTTGGAAGGCGAAGTCTCTCCGATGTGTGAATTCTGTGAAAGTGACTACTAAAGGCTGGGACACAATCAACGTGTACGTGTAACGTGAGCCGTTAACGGGAATACGCGGAAAGATGGGAAAGTATAGCGAACGGACACTATCGACGTGTACTACTGGGAGTACGTGTACCCGAGATATGGGCAACTTTCATCTCTTCCCGTGTCCCGCACACGGAAAACCAATGAGAATAGTCCTAAGAATCCGTGAATGGGAGCCATCTGTCGGCAGATACGTCCAACTGTTGAAGATTGCCCTTGGCGAAGACAACTTATTTACTTCCACACTTGTTTACACCTGATTTCTTAGTTGCGCCTGCGTTAGTCAATTGTTACTCCGGGCCGCGTTAACGTCGATTGTGACCGCTGAATAGCGTTCCCCGTCTCCCGTTGTCCCGTTAACTTCTCGCGTCACACGTTGATTGTGTCCCAGCCTTAACTCTTTTTTCCTTGCTTGGCTCTGTCGAAATTTGAATCCGATGGAAGTATTTCTTGATTTCGTTCATTCTGTCGTCGAACACCTCGTCGAGTCGCTCACTAATAGTGTTTTTTTTCTTTTGCAGCGGTGCCGTGGCCCTCGGTCTCTATGGCAACGACGACGTCCACAACGGGCTGGTTCAGTTCGTGGCCGCAGTCCGTGGTGCCCACGCACTCGTGCACAGCGTCGCCAATCAGGTGAGTCCATTCCCGATGTAGTGCGTTGTGTGCGTTCAAAGCGTGGAAGTGTAACGGACGCAGGACGGTGCCCAGTATTCAAATGGGAAAAAAAGGGGCGAAGGAGGGACCATTTTTGAATGCATCGGACGGCGGCGAATTTCCCGAATTCCAGAACCGAGGGTTGGTATTGAGGAGCGTGTGTGGCCGCCGTAACCTAGAGTGGACTTATGTTTGCCGGAGCGTTATTCGGGAGTCATAGAATGCACATTTTATTAACTTATCAAGGAAGCCGAAAACAAATGTTGGATCACCCGTCACTTTAAGTACATACATGCATGCATGTGTGCTCCTACGGTGGAAATAACCGTGCGGTTAGTTACGCAAATGATGTCAGAATTACATTTTAAAACGTTCGACATGTGAGCAAAAATCATTTGCCTACTGTCTGTAAAAAAAGCAAGATGCCTGAATTTGAGATGCTCTATCGTCCAAACGAGGAAATCGATTTCAATGCAGTAAAATTCATAAGAGAGCTCGTTCATTTATAATTTGGATGATGTACTTCAAAAACTCCTCAGACTGTTAGTATTTCCTGTACTTAATTTTTTCTCAAAAAAATACCCGTTTTTTCCAAAACCAGTTGTCCAACTTTGAGCGCTTGGGATAACCATAATTTTCGTTTTAATAACTTGCAATTTTGATATAAGAAAGCCAAATCTATTCCTGTTTTCAGAAAACAAATAGTTTATATCCCTAAAATTGAACAAGTTATTGCAGACACGCAAACTTCTGCAAACTTCGAAACTAATGGATCATTTGAAAATTGATTTAGACAGTTGTGTGCTCAGTAATGTAAGAATAACGGGTACTTAGATCATGTAGAATGAATATCATTATTATAGCAAATTTCGCATGGAAATTTTATGCTACATGATATCTTAAAATTTGATAGAAACCGTTCCAACTGTATGGAACGTATTATTTTTCGTTCATTTAGGTCGCCGGATTCTTTCGAAATATACTTCGCCTGCCGTAAGTCTGTTTATGTCTGTTCAAATGCCATCAAAATGACATCCGTCGCACATTGCGGCATTTTCACTTCAATCTGTAAGCAGAACTTGTTAGTAGATGCTAAAAAAGTTTCACGCAAATTCTGACGGAAAAATAATCCCTCCAATCGCGTTCATTGAGACCAAACTTAATGTTCTGTAGTTCTTTTGGGGGAGTGTGCATTTCCGAAGGCAGTTGTGTACCACATGACGCTCGACTCTCGTCGTGAGTCATCCGTCCCAGAAGGAAAACAACCCATGACTCGCCCGTTTGAGTCACGAGCACTGATAGAGTTATCTTGGGTGTCCATTATTTCCTGGTCACCCGATTTCGCCTCGGCTGGTCAGGCGCCGAATGTCAATTCAGGGAGTTGACAACGGCTAGCATTTACTATTTCAGTGCAATAAACTAAGTATTAACAAATTCTTGTGTACTACAACGATTTAAATGCACTCAGAGGAAAAGGCATCTTTAAAGTAGCATTAAATCCTGAAAAAAATTTAATTACCATTAAATCCTGCGCTGTTTGAGTAATTGATTCTTATAGCAGACATCTCTGGGCTAACTATACGTGTTTTTACGTCTCCTTTTTCTCCGCCAGTAAGATGATTTATAGTGCAAGTTATACTTTAAGGCATTAGATAGTAGATTTATGTACCTAAGGTACCGAGCCATCGACGAGAAAACTCTCGAGAGCGTCGCGAAATAAATGAATGACACCGAAGGCGTACAGAATTAGGTGATGTGATCGGTGGATTCGTATTCCGAATTCCACCCTAAAATTCTTAATTGGTGATGTAAGATAAGGGTACGGAGGGCATTGAAATAATAATTAATGCAATTAATACGAAAGCTAGTTCATTTCCGGTTATTCGATGCCAATTTACGTATTTCGAAACCTCCGATAGCGAAATCAGCTGATGTGGTTGGTCAAACTTGCGAATAGAATCTTCGCAAGTTTGTGCTTCCGGCGGGCTAGATATGAAAACAAGATTATTGTATGTCATCGCGGGAGGAAAATGTAGCTCACACACACCCGATCCTCCTTCCCTAGGACTTTGTCCTTTCGAGGAATTACCTTCCTCCATTTTTGAAGCTGAGACTCCGACTGATGAATAATTTCGAATAAATAGAAAAACAACACGATTGAAATACGTTCATGAGATTAATAGTGCTATAAATTCACAATTCCATGTGACCGTAATGGCTACCATGCGGTAAGGGCAGTAATCGCCACCCGAGTCAACATTACATTAGCCTTAAACAAGCTCTTGTTCTTTACGCCGAGAGTCTAGTTCCTCCTCCTTTTATTCCCGTACCCTGTAGAGCACCCCGGTACAAAACAACACCGCAAACCCATTTTTAACCAAATTCTCGTCGTTTTTCCGCCCAAATACACTACGGACTCCCTTCACTACAATGCACTACTCGTTGTCAACGAGAATCCATTTGGTAACTGAGCCACCTATCGGAGGGTTCAAGAACGCCATTAACCTGCGACAGTAATTTTAGCAAAAGACGGTCGAAAGCGTGTCAAGAGTCGCGTCCTTATGCATTGTTCTTGGTTTTACGTTTCCAATTTCCCCTTTGGTCGTCGCTCACCGTTCTTTTGTTTTTCCCTCTGCTTTTCAGTCATCCGCGCTGGAGGCGTCGCTGAACGGCGGACTGCGGCCGCAGGTGTCTGACGCGATGGCGGCGCTTGAACGCGTCTCCGCGCCAATGAACGCGTCGGCTCGCAACGCCCTGCTCGCATTGGTCGCCGCCGCCTCCCGCAACGCCACCGCTGCGTCGTCTGCAGCGGCCGCCATCTCGTCTCCGCTGCGCTCCCTCGCCGCTTCGCTCGACAGGACGGGCGGCGTGGTCGAGTTGGCCGAGGCGTTCAGGTGAGCACCACTCAGCGCCGTGCACCTCTTTGTGTACGGAATCAAAGCGTCTTTCCGCACCACTCCCATGGCCACGGTTGCATACGCTGATTTTCCTTGTCAATGTTTAGTGGGACCCGAAAGATAAATTTACCGCTTAGTATGTACCTCCTGTTCTCATTGTTTAGCCTTTTATGTTTACATAAAACAGCAAATAATACAATCTCACGAGTGCCTGTTTTACTATGAGTCATAATGCTGGGTCTATGTAATGGCCGCCGTATTGTGGCGCCTTCAGAAAGTATCGGTAATGGCAGTCTAAATGTTTATATTGTTAATATATGAAAATGTAACGAAAGATTGAGTCTAATATTCAATCGACAGTCTGAAAGCGATTCCCTTCCAAGTTGTTGCAAGAGATCAGTTACACTAACGAGACTATCATAACGGCCTTTCTCGTATCTTGCTCAGCACGCGTTCTAACTCTGTTTTTAAGCCTACCTCCTGTTGATCCCAAATACTGGCAGCGTATTCCAAGTGGGGTCTAACAAAAGGGATTCGGTCTGTCTATTCGTGTAATGTCCCGTTTACATTGCTAGGGTTAGAATGTTAGTTAATATGGCGGCTTTACTAACTTGCATTTCCGCGGCATAATTCAACCCTTGTTAACTTGCTGGTGGCCTCTGGTGTTGAGTCAAGAGGGTGATGTAGCCCACCTAGCCCACAGCCCCCACAGCCCAACAAACATCTTAAGTCGCGTTTCATTTGTTTCCTGGGCTATCTTCAGCCATATTCACGGAACTTGTATGGGCAAGAAAAAGGATTGAATGCGCAAATGCTTCACACGGTCAGACTTCTCATTCATTAGTATTTAAATAAACACATATCGTTTCATGTCTAAACATCACTGAATGCATCGAAAGATGAAAATCGAGAGAGTAAACTTCCTAGAATGGAACGACGTTATTCACTACGCTATTCTTTTCCATGAAGATACCCCGAGATTATTACGTTATTATGTATTTTGCACTCTTTTGTGATGGATAGAAACAATTCAGTATGTTAACTGGACATTCAATATTTGTAAATAAATTCCATTTCGAGTCCTTGCCTCAATATATGCAGCGCAATTAACAACTTTCCCTGACAAGTTCTGCCCATGACCCATCCTCGATTGCGCTTTTAAGGTACATTTTGAACTTAATATACGGTTCATAATTCACACTAATGCATTAAAATACATCAAGCAACGTGGCGAGGATGCATGGATACGAAATATGACCATAGAAACTCACTTAATTCATGGTACGCCTCAAGTAAAAGCTGCGAGCGGACTGGATCACTGGAACTACTATTCTAACTAACCTGCGTTTACACGAGCTTAAAAATGGTGGTAACCAGCGCTAACCCAAGTAACTCCAGCGCTGTTAAATAGTTGACTATGGTCAGCGCCAACCTGCGTTCACACGGCGAACTTTTACTAGGGTTAACAGTTAACCTGGTTAAAAGCTAGTAATGTAAACGGGGCAAAATATGGACCCGAACCCAAAATTTCGCTCCGAGACAAGGATGCGGGCAAACTAGCATATGCCGATGGTTTGTGATTAAACTCACTTTGTAATATTGCACAATGATTTTTATTACTCCGACCTAGGTTTCGACTCAAGTCATTGTCAAGGTGACAATATCACACCACGAGCCACTTATATATATTGTCAGGGTGACAATGTGTTTAAGTGGCTATTGGTGTGATATTTTCACCTTGATAATGACTTAACTTGAGTCGAAACCTAGGTCGGATTAATAAAGACCGTTCTGCAATATTACGAAGTGAGTTTAATTACAAACCATCGCAATGTTGATCCACCAAGTGAAGCCTGAGAATTGTTTATGAAACATATGCCGTTGATCTGTGTCTTTTTTACGGTAAATGATTGAAAAACAATTGCTATGGTTGATTATTTTCGTTAAACGATTTATCAATAGTACAATTATCAATCCATATAATGTGAAATGTCATTAATGGAAGGCTGCGATTCCACTCCTGATTGATTGTAGTGCTTCTTAAGCGTCCCTCAAATTCCTTTTGTTCCGTCTCCTGTGCTTATGCTTCGTTTTTCTTGCTTCTTGCCTTATCATCTGTCAATTGACACCATTAAAATGTGCTCGGGTAATTAGGATTGGGCCAAAATACTCGCTGTGAATTGGTCCGAATCACACAGTGAGGAACTTGAGCACGGATGGCTGAATTTCAGAGTCACGTTTTTGGAGCAGATATGTGAACTCCTCCTTCATGTGCCACGGTTACTCTCGAATGACGAGAAGCAATTCCTGCATTTCATCCTATGAAAGTCGCTTGTAGTCTACCATTTCTCCTCGGGAGAAAAAATTTCATGGGATAGGGACGATTCCTCACATATCACATCATCACAACACAAGGGACCAGGCGCGCGAGCCTGACTGTTGAAAATTTGTGAGTAAAGACGTTTATTAGGAATACCGTAAGGATATTGTGTCAAACGTGTTGCCATATTTAGTGTATAATGAGTAAGCGTATCGGTGCGAATCACTCGCTGTTCCAAATTACACGGAAATCCCCTCATTAAGTAGGGCTTACTTTGAAGCAGCTTTTAAATGCAGTCGACCGTCTATGCTGAGATATTGGTAAGAAAAGATGCATTGTAGACGAGGTATTGTGACGCTGAGCACATCTTGTGTGTATTTTAAGGTGAGTGGCCGGAAAAAATTCCAAAATGATGGGCTCGGCCATATTCCGGGTCAGTTTACATGTTGTGGTAAAACATTTCGCCGTCCAAAATGGCGTGGGTGTGTGTGTTGAACGCCGAATTAATGGCGATTGTTGTTCTCGTTCCGCAGGTGGCCGGTGACGATGGCTGTCCTCAGCGTGCTGCTAGTGTTCTGCATCATTCTCCTCTTCGGCGTGGCACGGCACTCCCGGTGCGCCCTGATCACGTGAGTTGTCCGATCATCCATTCCACTCCCCCTCGTGGACAATTCGAATTCGCTCTGTAGCCAAATGCTGGAGGTGAGGTTGGTCGGCAAATTCAAGATTCTCTCCGTCTGGCGATGGCAGCCATGATCAGTCGGCGCTAAGCATTCGAAATGAGAGGCTGGGCGTATCCGAATGGGAAGCAGGGGTCAAGCGAGCAATTAAATGGATGTGCCCACTTGACAAAAACATGGAAATTAGATGCACGGAGGGAAAGTTCACGTGTGTTCGTAATTAGTTTTCGAATTCCTTAAATGTGACAACGCATTCCACTGCGACACGTGTTTATCAAGCTCTGGCTTTATTTTGATCAACCCGTATGACGTATCAAAATTCCCATTGCATTTTATTGTGTACATGGGTGTTCTGTCCCCCCCCTAAACCCCCCTTCACTCAATCCTCCACCAACACATATCCTGGCTTGAGCCCAAGGATGCGTCAATGGTATGCAATTACACGCATCAGGCGCGTAATATTTGGTGCTTTCCCCGAGATTAATCGATGTGAATTTGTCGCGGAGTGCGAAGTGAGAAATAAACGCAGTTGGAATGGCTTTTGTTTGTGTACAGACTGTTTGCGTGAACCTTTATGCTCGTGCGATTATTAGTAATATATGTATTAATCCTAGTGAAATTGAGTTTTTCCTATCTGGTTTCTTGTCAATTTGATGCTATGTGAACGCGTAGCCTTATAGCTGTCGTCTTATGTTTCGAAATAATTCCATTCTTCTTGTACACCTTTTCACCTAAAGGCGAAATGTTTCATGTTACTGTCGTGGTTGCTAGCAATAGTCAAGTTACCACGCCTGGTGAGAAACGCGTGCTTGCGAGCGATTTTTGCTTGAATTTCGAATCCCATGCCATAAACGTAACTCGCAACAATTCCCCATATAATAAGCTTCATAAGCTCATATAATTCTCTGTCTGTAAATTCCCTTCTCATGAGGGTATACACACACACACACACACACACACAAACACACACACACACACACACATATTGAGATCGTTTCATTCGCACCGAATGTTATATTCTTTTGAATCTCTACTTAAGAAGTACTCACCACCAAAGGCGAGGCGAACGCCAAGCAAAAGGAATTAAAGTAAATAGGCTTTCATTAATTCGTGCGAATTTTGTTTTTCTTCCCAATTCGTGGACTTCCAGAGAAAAACATTCGTGAAATTGCTAAGAATTTCACGAATAAGTGTTTTTGGCGGACCGTCACCTTGAAGACCGACAGTATTGTTGAGGCCGTGGATCACACCAGTATAGATATGGATGAGAAAAGCCCGGAACGAATCAATGTCCAATGGCTTCTATCTCCAGGGAAGCGAATTTGAGAATAGGTCGCGCGTTTGATTGAAACGTTCAATTTAGCTGGGTGAAGTATAATCAAACAGTCAGTCATACGGATTGTAGGTTAAGGGCAAGGTCCTAAGTGGGGGAGTACAGACGACTGTGGATTATACATTTGAGTGGACTTGAAATTATGAATGACTCTCCACTCAACCGAATCAAAGGAACTTCGTGTCGAATATATATATATATATACTTCGCATACGTTCGCGTCGAATGGATTTCGATTTATGGGATTATGTCCGAACAGGGGATTCAAATGTAATAAAAAGGTTTCCACTCTACGGAACTTTATATTTTTTCGTATTTAGACATGATCGACAAAGAATCATAAATTGCGGAATTTGGTATTGCTTACAGAGTGAAAAGAGAACTCGATTTGCACCTTAATGCACTGTTTTATTCTCTCCGACCATGGCTTCGACGAAGTTATGTCATTATCAAGGTACAGACTTACATTTTATTGTCCATATATATACCAAACAGAGGGGAGACGAGGGGAGGGAGGGAGGGTGGAGAAAGGAAAGGAAAGTTGGGGGAAGGAAAGGAAAGGTTGGGGTTGAAAGGAGAATGACGTCAATGGGGACGGGAAGGGGATGAACAACACACAATGGCAAGGTTGAGTCTATGACGCAAACAAAGCTTGCTGGAAAAGTTATTAAAATGCACATTCCATGGCATTCACGATTATCTCAGCAGCCACATTGATAGTCTCTCACAGCACTGCTGTAAACACCAGAAGTGTTTATTCGCGGGAAGCGCGTCTCGTATTATTGTGGCAAAATGATGGCGCCCTCCCGATTGTGAAGGCGACGGGTGGCGGCCTCAGGCGGAGGCGGCGCGGCTTCATCTCTCGGGAGTTTTCAGTCTGTTTAGCGCAAAGATCGTCGGGTTGCTTATTGCCAACTTGTTTTCCAATAAAACGTGTGGTTGCCTTTTGAACTAACTATTCACCTGACATTATCAAACCCACGAAGGTTCCCAATCGGCGTTTTATGGTAATCTATTTGGAAGCACCTAAGAGACTTCTGAAAGGCTCAGTGAAGGATGATGGGACATATTTAGCTGAGCTGTGGTTGAATAACCCTTTGCGAATTCATTTTCTACTCCAAAATTTTACGGAAAAAAGATAATAAAAAAAGGACGCGTGTGAGGGAAAAGATTAAATATAAATGCTCTGTTAAACGCAAAATCGTCCTCTTGCTCAATTAATTGAACAATTATCCTCCTCTTACAATAATTCTTCCCACTGTCCGAGTCAAAAACTTCTGCTTTGGTCTTGTGGAGGCTTAAGTGATGGAAGGACGCCTCTTCCAAATGCCTGTCTCAGATGTCTCTGACGTCAGAAATTAGGAATTCACTCCGGGTGTGTTCGTGAAAATGGCGTGATACTCATTTCTCTGATTATAATCATTATTTCATCATAATAATTATTATATATATATATCGATATGATGCAGAGTGAATACGCATTGTACTAATTCCCATCAATTTAATGTCGGAAATGGATTAATGCCACGAAATATTTTATTCATACGTACGCGCGTCGCTCATTTCTGTTTTGAGGCGACCTAAGTCAATCACTACGTTTACCAATCGAACTCAGATCAATATGATCTCGGACCGATCTGAACATTGTAAGCCAGCCGACTCGGATCGCCTGGTTTACCAATGCGAAATTGAATGAAATATCGATTTGAATCGGTTCATATCGAATTGAAATCTCAGACTGGCAGAGAAAGCGGGTCGAGTTAGCCCGCTTCTCATATCGATCCCACTAGCCCGTTGCGTTTACCCTATCGAGCTGAATCGGCCAAATAGATCTGAGCACGATTGGTAAACGTAGAGTATGAATTTAGTTTAACTATTTAATTATTTACTTAAGTCATCATTCTTTCGATATTTCGTCAATATTTTGCCTGTTTCTGCAGGATTTTAAACTGGTATGGAATATCTGCGACCAATTTGATTGAGTCCTATAAGCAATCCCTGGTACTGAAAGTTATGCGCTTTTTTTCTGTTTCGCTGGAATCCTTTATTATTTTTTTTTTTTACTAAGTCCGGCCACACAGCCAGGCTTACTCAAAATTGGAAGTGGTGGTATAGGGTATTTAAGCTTCGGCAAGGCCGACGATAATTTCTTTGCTACATCTTCATAATACCCTACGAGCCGCCGCTTGGGCGTGTGGCAGGGGTTTTCAGGTCACCAGCCGTGTAAAGGTGTAAGTTTTTTGGAGATGAAATGGTTACATGAATTATAGGAGTGTATTTATTGAGCTTCATTTTTATTGTGGTCGATTATTGTGCGCGGAAAGAACGAGTTCTTGTACCTATCTGTTCGACAGTGTATCTCTCTTATTATATCGCATCTGTCAGACCTAGAAATGTAGTGAGGAGTCATGATAATATTCTCTATATCGCTCTGAACAATATCAGTTCTGAATTTATCAAGCAACAGGCCTACAGTGTAACCTCAGAGTCTATAGGGGCTCCCAGTCCCTCTAAAAGTTGTGAGACACTATATGTATGCTCGTAGCAGTTTTTAACGAAGCGTGCTGCTTTCCTTTGTATTTTGTTAATTTTTTTGGTTAAATGTTTATAACCAGGGTCCCACATGCTCGCTGCGTATTCGAGGTGTGGCCTAACCACAGGGAAGTATAGCATCTCTCTTTGACTTTTTCATCCGAGGACCTTCCTATTATACGCTGAACAAAACCTAGTTCCTTTAATACTGCGCCACATATGTTCCGTATATGCAATCCCCACGATATATCAGAAGTTAATGTAATTCATTAGTAGTCATACATCGTGTTAAAACTTGCGCCCATAGCACTTCATCTCGTACGGACGACTATCACTCGATCGACGTTCGCACGCGAAACGTTCGATGATCAGTCCGTGAATTCACGACCGACGCAGCCACATGCTTGGCTTATTGTTATGGATCTCGTTTAACATATTCGTTTGAAAACGCCAAGCTTTTTATCATAGAGTAAGTATAAACTTGACTCTATTCATCTGTGATGCCTTTCTGAAAATCAATCGAAATACTATAGCCGTATTCTTCGAGTGTTCTTAGTGTTATCGAAACTTCTTTTGTCTTAAATGATTTTTGTTGCTCTTTTTACTGTGCATCTCCCCTCCTCTTTTAACTCTTGACTCTGTTGGTTTTACGTTTCCCGTGTCCTCGCTTTGTTAACCCCCGCCTCTCTGCTAATATCCTCCCCCCCTTCCCAACCTCCTCCTTACTTCCTTCCCCGTGTGGTACCCTGTTTATATATCAAGCCACCACCTCTGTACGCTCTATTTTGCATCTGATGATGATGTGTATACATTGAAACCGGTTAGGCCTGTTTAATAGTAATATAACAGTGTGGAATATTACAAAATTATTGTTATTATATATCATGTCGAAATTCCACCAAGTCAACTCTTCATATCTACTCATATAAATGTTTATACAGAAAGGTAGAAAGAAAGTGGATAGGAACACATAAAATCAACAGACACAATGGTGGTGTGAAGATGTAATGATGGCCAATTCCAAGCAGAAAAAATTCGACTGGACCGGGAATCGAACCACGGACTTTTGGATGTCGCGTCCACTGCTCAGACCACCGAGCTACCCAGTCTACAAAGAATCTGCTGGAATGGGCGGGGATTTATATGAACAAACACTCCCCATATTTGCCGCTGAGCGGTCTGAGTGAATGGATGAACGATTGTATGGCCGGAATGGCTCATTTCCTACTTGGGTTAGCGTACCCCGAAACGCCTGTTCTATATCTTTCACCACTGTCTGTGTGCTTGAGTTATTCTTTCATTTCGCCTTCTGTGTGTGTCATTCTCTCTCTTCCGGTGGGTGAAATGCAGCCCTGGCGCCCTCTATTGGCCGGTCTCGTGGGTCATGCCTTGGGGAGTGTTTGTTCATATAAACCCTGCCGATTCCAGCAGATTCTTTGTAGACTGGGTAGCTCGGTGGTCTGAGCAGTGGACGCGACATCCAAAGGTCCGTGGTTCGATTCCCGGGCCAGTCGAATTTTTTCTGCTTGGAATTGGCCGTCATTACATCTTCACACCACCATTGTGTCTGTTGATTTTATGTGTTCCTATCCACTTTCTTTCTACCTTTCTGTATAAACATTTATATGAGTATATTTGCCGCTGAGCGGTCTGAGTGAATGGATGAACGATTATATATATATATATATATATATATATACGCCGAAATGATATATATATATATATATATATATATATATATATATCATTTCGGCGGGAGTGGGTAACTGAAGACACTGAAGGCGACGGTCATCTCTCATTTCGCTTTCGTTGACCTCAACAAATAATCTTAAGTGTTGGCCATGCGTGTTTATTTTCAATGAGGCCGCTTAAAAGGGAAAATCATAGGGAATACATCAAAGCGAATCTTTCAGAAGAAAAGCCTACGAGTACATTTAAAATGTTGTTTTTAAAAATATATATATATATATATATATATATATATATATATATATATATATATATATATATATATATGAGTTATTCTTTCATTTCGCCTTCTGTGTATGTCATTCTCTCTCTGCCGGTGGGTGAAAAGCTGCCCGCGCGCCATCTACTGGCCGCTCTCATGGGTCATGCCTTGGGGAGTGTTTGTTCATATAAACCCCCGCAGATTCCAGTGGTTTATTTGTAGACTGGGTAGCTCGGTGGTCTGAGCAGAGGACGCGACATCCAAAGGTCCGTGGTTCGATTCCCGGTCCAGTCGAATTTTTTCTGCTTGGAATCGGCCATCATTTCATCTTCACACCACCATTGTCTTTGTAAATTTTATGTGTTCCTATCCACTTTATTTCTACCTTTCTGTATAAATATTTATGTGAGTATATATATATATAAAATATATATATATACTCACATGTAAAATATATACATATATATATATATATATATATATATACTCACATACTAAAATGTATATGTATATATAAAATATATATATATATATATATATATATATATATATATATATATATATATATTTTTTTAAATAACATTTTAAATGTACTCGTAGGCTTTTCTTCTGAAAGATTCGCTTTGATGTATTCCCTATGATTTTCCCTTTTAAGCGGCCTCATTGAAAATAAACACGCATGGCCAACACTTAAGATTATTTGTTGAGGTCAACGAAAGCGAAATGAGAGATGACCGTCGCCTTCAGTGTCTTCAGTTACCCACTCCCTCCGAAATGAAACTCGTCGGCAAAAGTGAATTTGAAAGACGGTGGCGCCTAAGGCCGGCTTCATAGGTCGGCGGCGGGGATCACGATGGATTTCGCCGCCGACGGTGGCGGTGGACCCTTCATAGGTCGACGGCGAGAAAACAAATGAAAGGTGGTAGGCGTACATTAACATTGACACTGCTGGATTCACATGTCATCGGAAAAAGCAACATTTTTTGACTCTTGAGCATGATTCGTGCGATTTAATGAATAAATTGGTTAAAGATAAGTAAGTAATTATTTATTAGTGCTTATTTGATGGCAGTAGTTTCACTATGACCATATCCATCAAGCTAACGTGCAACACCTCAATCTGAAATACATGTTTATTGAAATACGTCGAGAAAAAGCCTTGCCACTCAATTCAAGAATTATATTGTGCATTGATCCTTACATTCGAGCGAGTGAAATAATTTGGTCGTTGTTTAACTCGTTAGGCAATGTCGTATCAGTATTTATGCGTGATCAGCTCCACTGTCCGAATATGCTATAAACAATAGTCGCAATCTGAAAATTTTATCCCCGTGGTTGCAGCATCAAGAATGGATAACTAATATTTTGCCTTAATATTTGTCAATTGGCTGATTTATGCCACTCTCTCGTTAACGCTAGTAGATTAATGATGCTATATAACCTTAAGGAAGGCTATTTTCGTTGGGTATCAGACCATATTTTTTCAAGTCATTATAAATTAAAAGTCTTAACATCTAAAATATATCGTAAACATTATACGCATCACTTAAAGAATCTTATACGGAAACAGAAGGGCTCGCTAATCGTCCAAAGAGGATTCATTTTCGAAAGGCAGTGGGTTTTCCTGCTACTCGGGGCCAGCTTCCGCCGCCACAGAATTCAGTCCGGATTCAGTCAGTGTGAATATTTGCGGCCCCCGCTAGCTATCATAGCACAGCTCATCGGTCTGACGTCATGATTTCTACAGAAGTGTCCTCATTGGCTGAGTACCACCACTTCCGCCGCCGCCGACCTATGAAGCCGGCCTAAGAAAGCCAATTAGACGTCACAATGGTCTCCTATGATGCCGAAATGTCCCCCGCATTGCCTTCTCAACGCCAGTTCAAAACAATTGTCATCGCTAATTTCACATTAAGTCAAGAATAAATAACCAAGGATGTCATACATTCAATTGTGATTACTTTTATTTCATACTTGGCTCGTAAATATATCAGTAAGCTTTAGGTTTTCGTGTTCCGAAATAAGTGACGACCTATGAACGTAAACTGTCTCCGATAATACTATTTGACTCAGTGGTCAGGGTCATTAAACACTGCATGACAGAGACAAAGGCTGGACAAGGAAAGCTTAGCGGAAGTGGTTGGAGTTTTATTCGAAACACGTTTCAGAGGATATGACGTGCTTTTACGCACGAGAACGCCCATCTTAGACGAGGTGGGTCCTCACTCACTCACGACCTTTGGCTGGCTCAATCGGACTCCTTACCAATCAAATAGTTGAAGCTATATCTGCTTCTTGTATCATTACCAACTGCATATGCCCATGGAGCTGACAGTGATATCTGCAAAGGTTCTAATCTAATGGCGAACTACGTGATCCAGAACATTTACAATAATGGCGTACAGTGAGGGAGTTAGGATAATACATTACGAGCACTTTCCTTGCTCTTGAGGTCAAGCTGACGGTGTCGGCATATGTGTTATCGGGTGAAACTTTTAATGTCCGTTTGGAAGCTAAAGCTTTTGGAAATCTATTGTATCCGTATTATTACTGGAAAGCCCCAATATCGATCGGTCATCGCGGAGCATTGTTTGCACTTCCAAGGATTGTTTTATTCCTAGATCTTCACCACTTTAAAAGCCAAGGAGAGATGCTACTTTGCTTTGGTTAGGCCACACCTCGAATACGCTGCTAGCATTTGGGACCCTGGTCATTAAGATTTAACCAAAAAAATATAAAGTATATAACAAAGTACAAAGGAAAGCAGCACGCTTCGTCAAAAACTGCTACGAGCTTACATATTATGTCTCACAACTATTTGAGGGATTAAGGTGGGAGCCCCTAGATAATCTGAGGCTGCACGCTAGGCTTAGGCTGCTTGAGATATTCAGAACTGGTATGTTTCAGAGCGACACAGAGAATATTATCATGACGCCTCACTACATTTCTGGGTCTGACAGATGCGATATAAAATAAGATATAAATATAAGAGAAATTATAAAATAAGAGAAATTCTCTGCCGAACAAATAGGTACAAAAACTCATTCTTTCCGCGCACTATAAGCGACCAAAATAAAAACTGATCTCCTCCAAATACTCTCTCATAGGACATGTCAGCATTTCACCTCCAAAACTTTTACATCTATACACGGCTGATGCCCTACCACCCCTTGCCACACGCCCATGCGGCAGCTCACGGGGTAGTATGTAGATGTAGACTTTATCCACGAGAGTCTCTTAGTGAATGTCGTCGCGGTGGTCTAGTCTCCCCAAATACCGAAATCATCTCGAAAGCGACGCGAGACTCGAGATGAGACGAGAAAGTCTCGAGTCTCGCGCAAACACTCCATCAACGCTCGTCCTCATGTGTCACTAATGTCTCAATTAGAACATCTGTCAGCCGCCCCTCATTCATACACCCCAATTTCTCTCGCCTTTTCTTCTCTATACAGTGAAGATCCAGTTGTTTTTTTTTAAGTGTCCAAGGCTCTCGCTTTTTTCGCCTGGAAAATCTTCGCGCGCTGAATTGACTTTTAAATATTCGGAAAAATTTCAAAATCTCTTCTCACTGTATTTTTAATTCGAAGTAGTAGTACAAACGTTTTCTTACGAAGTCTACAACTAAAAAAAAAAAAGAAAATATTGGTTTTTCTCACTCTTGCGTGAAGTTCACTGTGGAAAAAATCATTTGTCGTCGGAGGGTTGCGTTGGAACCTTTCTAAAGAATCCCGATCCGGTAACTATGGTTTCCCGTGGTACAAACGCTAATGGATCGGAATTTCGGAGAGTTTCAACCAATCAGATTTATAGCGTCATCGTCTTAAATGTTGTTTATTGCGTCTCTAATCGCGGTATTCAACTGCATCGGTGATATTCCCGCGAGGAAAACATGATCGGGTTGGTGTTTACGAGTGTGTTATGAACACACAAAAATCTCCTGCCCTTCGTCATTGTACCACGTGACTCATTAGTTAAACGAATGGAATTATCTCGGGACGGGTTAATTGCTAACCTTCTGGACTGGGAGTCGAACCCTGTCCTCTCGAGTTCGCGCAAAGTGCTCCAACCAAATAAGTCAGCCTTACAGAACTCATGACGACGGCTTCATGAGGTGAAAGTCGTCATTATTGCGACTCCCAGTTTGCATGGCGACCCGAGCGATTACAATGTACAATTTGTACAGAGCTCATAAGGCCATCTTTGTCCAGTTCAACGTCGCGGTAATGGCGACCAAAAATGAAGGCTCCCTCAAGAGTGTCTTTTTGGAAATGGCCACCATTATGGCGTGTTTGCGCAGGGGTTCAATTATGAGAACTCGTGAGTCACATGATAAAAATTAAAAGCTGTGTGAAGAATAATGTGACATAAATAAGCGTTTATTATTTGAGGCATGTTGCGAGAAAACATTTTAAAAATATTTCCCAGTTGAAAATCATGTGTATTGCTGAGACCTATAGTGTATTAATTGACGAGGGGTAGTTTCGCAGATCTCGCTGGGCGTGTATTACAATAATATTCCAACTTATGGTGAAGAATAAGGTGACTAATAAACAAAAATTCATAGTTTGGCGTATTGCAAAGTGATTTTAAGATATTGCCGAGTTGCAAATGAAGTTCACAGAAGCTCGAGATTTGGAAGTACTCGTCTCACGAAGCAGCGTGGGGCTGAGAATAGGCTCACAAGCTAGCGTTGATTTCATTGTCAATGCTCACATTCCTTACACATGACAGTTGTACGAAGAGATAAATAACATTTATTTCAAGTATTTATCGCCTTTCATAATTAAATATACACTATTGTTCATTTGTCACTCCTAAGAACGATTAATCTCATTTCACATACGCGTCGCATTCAAACAAATTGCTCGAATGTGAAATCGAATGTGAACATAATTAAACGTGCAAGAAATAGAAAAACTGTGTGCGCCAACTTCCTAGGCATTTGATAACCTTTTTCCGCATGTTCATGTGCGGTGACAATCGTAACATATCGATGGAACACTAATCATAATTTTTAGACATCGCTTTATTTCCCCGCTCGATTATCACTGAAATTCTCTTAATTAACGTTTTCAAGCCCAAGCACATTTTGCACTATTCACAGGGAAAACTCCCGGCTCAAGTGTATAGGTGACACATTTTCCGCACACTAGTGGTACGGCCTCTTGTCGTATGTCGACTGCAGTGAGCAAAGATCTGTTCCACGGCTTTGTCACTCTTTCTCGCTTTCGTTACTCACGAAAGTAGCCATTATGATATAATAGAAATAATACAATACTTCATTCAGGAGATAATTATTGATAAACGCGCTCGTCCCCCTTCATAAGATACCCTGCCCATACCCGAGAGAGATACACTGCCGAACAGATAGGTACAAGAACTCGTTCTTTCCTCGAACAATAAGGGATCTCAATAAAAATTAAGCTCACTAAATACCAGGAGCGATCCCAGGGGTATGGGAATACGGGGATACATCCCTCCCGAAAATTTAGGGTTTTACAAAACAATTTTAACAACTAGATGTCGTTATCAAATACAACATTGAACACTCCGATCACTGTGGTAGTCTCCCCCCCCCCCCTCCCCCCCCCCCCCCCGAAATAAATTTCTGGGATCGCCCCTGCTAAATACACTCCTATAATTAATTTCACCGTTTCATCTCCAAAAAAACTTACACCTTTACACGGCTGGTGACCTAACACCCCCTGCCACACGCCCATGCGGCGGCTCGCGGGGTATTATGTAGATGTAGATTAGATTAAAGTTAAGGTTTGTTAACATTTATGACGACCGTCGCTGAGTGATACTCATTTGTCTAGTCTTGTATATTTTTCGTTGATGAGGACGTTTCATTCTTTGGTCCACTATTCCACATTGGAACATCGAGCATTTCTTTGCCCGATCGAATTTCACGGGATTTGTACGGACTTGAACGAAGAATTTGCCATACGCCGTCTTAATTTGAATAACGACCACCACTACCTCAAGTTCCGTAATCACTAGGGTCGCTATTTCACACCCAGAGTTCTGTAATAACTCCCCAGTTGTCTTCTTCCATTGAAGTTAATCTTATGGTGGATTATAACTAGCGAGTTTTCTGCACAGATACCGTAAATACAATGCCATGGAATAGTCGCGCGCCGTCGCTAAGCGCCATTCCCCCAGGGTCATTTGATATCTTCTTCTTGACATCTTGATTCGATATATATCCGTAGCTCTATCGATATGGATCTTCGCAACCATTTTCACCACTCGGCCGTCATTTATGTGCTAACTGAGCATTTACTGCCATAACACACCCAAAGAAATCTGCGAATATGCGGCGCCATTCCGACATTTCGAACAGCGATGTACTGACATATCATCAAAAACGTTGAACATCCTCTGCTATGCTTAGAGAGAGATAATACTCTAATATGAGCACATTAATGACGGGTTTGTTTGCGTTTCGAAGATCTATATCGAAGGAATAATACTATCGATATTGAACGACCTAGTTGTCCACGAGGTAAATCCCATTGTTAAATACAAAGGTTTTTACTTGGTGAAAATTCAAATGAGTACGTACCTGTTGGCGCTGCGACTTGAAGGTTGGGGAATGTCCACCGGAAACTATATTTATGACTTTTTATACTGAATATTCTGAATACGATCGGAAAAAATCTCTATCGTCTTGTCTGATATGAATAGAAATATTTAACCCTTTTATGCAAGATCCTCGCACACATTGTCGTTAGTAATATCATGACATTCCCGGATAATCGTAACTTCTTACATAGCAGTCGGCACGGCTTCCGTAAGGGCAGGTCCTGCGAAACACAGATTGCGCTCTTCCTTCATGATATCCTAAAATCAGGTGAATCGATTAAGCAAGTGGACGCGATATTTCTTGATTTCAAGAAGGCATTCCACAAGGTTCCTCTCAAAAAGCTCATTTATAACTTGTTTTCATGCGAAGTTAATAGAAAAATAGTGAATTGGATAAGAGACCTTCTCAGTGATCGAAAACAAAAAGTAGCTATCGATGGTTTTAGCTCTGATATGGTGAATGTCACATCTGGTATTCCTCAGGGAAGTGTGATCGGCCCTCTTTTATTCATTATTTATATTAATGACCCAAGCTCTCGAATTAGCAGTAAATTAAGATTATTTGCAGACAATACAGTTATCTCATGTGTAATGAGCAAAGACACGGACTTTGAAGCTCTGTCATCGGACCTTAACAACGTTTATTCGTGGTGCAAGGAGTGGGGGTTAGAATTAAATATCAGCAAATGCACCACAGTTCACTTCCTGCGAAAGTTATCACAAAAATGCCATACCTATACTGTTGGTGGAGTGAACACAAAATCTTCAGATACAGTAAAATATATTGGAATTACCATAACTCCTGATATATCGTGGGGATTGCATATACGGAACATATGTGGCGCAGTATTAAAGGAACTAGGTTTTGTTAAACGTATAATAGGAAGGTCGTCGGATGAAAAAGTCAAAGAGAGATGCTACTTCGCTCTGGATAGGGCACACCTCGAATACGCAGCGAGCATTTGGGACCCTGGTTATAAAGATTTAACCAAAAAAATTAACAAAATACAAAGTAAAGCAGCGCGCTTTGTTAAAAACTGCTACGAACGAACATAGAGTGTCTCACAACTTTTAGAGGGATAAAGGTGGGAGCCCCTAGAGACTCGGAGGCTGCACGCTAGGCTTAGGCTGCTTGACAAATTCAGAACTGATATTTTTCAGAGCGACACAGAGAATATTATCACGACTCCTCACTGCACCTCTAGATCTGACGGATGCGATAAAATAAGAGAGATACTCTGCCGAACAGATAGATATAAAACCTCGTTATTTCCGCAAACAATAATCGACCACAATAAATACTGAGCTCCATTAAATTCACTCCTATAATACATGTCACCATTTCATGTCCAAAAAAACGTACACCGTTGCGCGGCTGGTGACCTAACACCCCCTGCCACACGCCCAAACGGCGGCTCGCGGGTGTGTAGATGTAGATGTAGAAGAGCCCCACCGCACTCTTTTTCTCGCATCTTGAACTTGAATGGCAAGGCGTTTAATTTGAATATGGGATAATCACCGGGAAAATTAATATTTTTCTATCTAATGTATGAGTGCCATTTTCATCTTTTTAAAACTTTTTAAGAGGCGGAAACCGTCTAGTAAATTGATTAAAAATGGAACAGACGAATCTCGTCCCCTTATTTAAAAAATACATTTGTTAATTATCGCAAAAACTGACGTAAAATTTATTAATTCCATACATTTGGCGCTGCAGTCAGCGCCTGTGGCCTGGAGAATCGTTCTTTGAAAATAGAATCTTGGAATTATTGGCATTTGTGTGCATTGGCTTTGGTTTTCAGTGGCCAACGAATTCCCTCTGCGACTGCAGACTTTTTAAAACCATTGGATATAGTTGGAATGTATTATTCCTATGCAGTCGCAGTGGAACGTCATTAAGGGAGTCCCCGCACGCCGCTGGCCATACTCTAGTCGAGGAGTCCTGGGTTCGAATCCCAGTCGAGGCGAACGATTTTTTGCAGGGATTGTTTCACACAAGTGTACTGCGACGAGCGAGTGACTCCCTGAAAGCCAATGTTCGTCCCATTCCGCGGTTCTTCTTCGAATTGGCTTTGTCTCGTTTAAGGAAAGCAAATCTTCCTCCCTTTGGCTTTTTTCGATTTTATCACCCGTCCGTCCTCTCGCCCGTCCTTGGGCTTTGAGCAAAGGGAGCGAATGGTTCGATGCCCGGCTCCGTTGAAATGGATAACCATGCTTCCCCAATCTCTTAAATGTTCCCATTGCGCTGGTTTTGAGTGGAATTCGATGACTGATTGTGCTGTGGATATTTATCGCCATATGAGTCTTGCTGCCAACTTGTCATTTATTCGTTGTTTCTTTCTTTCCAGTTTTTCTGTGTTTGGATTGTTTGCTGTTATTGTATCATGGCTGTTGGCTTCCTTGTATTTAGCCTCATCTGTGGTGAGTGGAATTTTTTTGCTCTTCAGTTGTAGTGTTTGTGTGTGTGTGAGCCCTGTTTGGTTTTGTTAATTTTAATTTTTTGTTGTCTTTAATGTTATATCCATTGCCTGGTGTTTAGCTTCAGCAAAGTCATATTTTGAGAAAAGATACTATTATCCTGGGTAAATAAAGGTCTCTATGTGCGATCACTGGTCCGCGACCGCGTGGATACTTAAGTCCAAAAGCGGAGTTTGCAACTTGTCTGAGAAAGAAGCCCTTCGTGCAGGTGGCTGACTGAGTGCTCCATTTCGCACCGCCCTCATTCGCCATTAACCTGTACTAACCTCATCTGTATTGTGGAAATCAACTCCCTTGTAATAGAGGCTCAAAATCATAATGAAGGCCAGTGTTTCTTTTATCAGTGCTAACCCTCTTTAGATTTTCCCTGTTTCTTTTGAGAGTATTCTTTCGCTATGGCTCTGCTTAAGAGTATAAATTTCCTGAGAGACTAGCCCTGTTTTTTCAACGCCTTACTCGAAAAAGATTAGTGGTATGGGTTGGATATTACCCTGTAAACCATGGTTGATTATCAGTGATAGTACCGCCTCAGTCATGAACGGGTACATCTTAGCTTCTCGTGCCATACAAGATTGAACATTGATACTCTAGCTGCCGTAAATTTCAATATGAAGGATATTTCTTGTTCAGATATTTCCAATATATTGTAAAAAGATGATACATTGACAAAAAATATTAATTCGATGGGGCAAAATGTACTTGCTTAAACTCTATTGGCCCTGTTGGTAAAGGATTTCTACTTATGAATGTTTTTTTAAGAGTACGACATACATTGTCATTGTTTGTGTTTGGTTGGGCATTTCTTGATGTAATTATGTAGGTATATACTATTCTCAAAGTGTCCAAAAACTGAACCGAATATCCAGTAACTGATTTCATTTTGACTTCCTTTAAATGATTCTGTTTTAAGGACCCCCACTAAGTTTGGATAGCATTGTATTTTTCGGTGAATATATTTATCTCCAAAGCTGAAGTTCCAACCCTGGTTAAATATTTGTTAGAAATATGCACTTCACGTATTTAAAAGTTCCATAATAGAGTGAAATGGATGTGAAAACCTATTTATTTAAAATGATGGAAGTCACTGTGGAGTTTTCGCCAGCCATTTGAAAATTTTGGTCGAAATCTGTTCTAGGCTTACAGTCCCGGAGAAATTGATGTGATATATTCGACACGCCTTAATGAGAATCATCTGTTAAATTCGCTACATGAGGATGAAGCTTCAGGAAGAACTTTACGAACGGAGCTTCGGTGAAATTTACTGCTTCGTCTTGTAAGTGATTAGGCGACTAGTAAGCGGTCAAAACGGAAAGCGAAAGCCCCATTTGCACTATTGCAATCTGTTCGTATTTATTTTTTTTTAAGTCCAAGTGGTTTTCTGAGTTCACCGGTATTTAAGGTACTCCAAGCGAAATGTCATTTTACTTATAAATCAATGAATTAGGTCTCGTTTTAAAGAAAAGCATCTCACCTATCCAATGACCCCAAAAATTCAACCCCTTACCACATTACTTTCGGAGATATTTGCCAAAAAATACAGACAGCCCTTTTACGTGGGAAATGGTACGTGTATGCACTCCAGAGATACGTTATTTACAAAATGAGGAACTTCTAACACTTAGATGTCGTAAAATAAGTAACAGCGTGTAGTTTGTATGTTTTATCACCTATTTTTAAACATTAACGGTATTGCCAACGCAGTAAATTCTTCGGGATATTAAAAAGCCTTCCGTTTGAAGGAGTTTGAAACGCACCGCGCGAAAAAAATGAGTCAAGTTAAAGACTCATTTAGATATTTTCACTTAATTACTCACAATGTCTGTCACTTAAAACTATATTATTGCATCATTAATAATGCGATATTTAATTCATGTGTCTTACAGCTGGTGAAATCAAAACGTATAATTCGAACATGGTCTCTATTATGGTTAGGGAACAGTCTCGCTCGGACTGCCTTAATGTCCTCGTTTGGTGTGCCGAATGTTACTATGAATTCATTGGCAGTGGTTTCCAATTGTACTTCTCTGCGTTCGTGAATTTTGAATTCTGTTTTTTATTATTTTCTCTGTCGTCACGGCTCTCTCCACCTCACAAAATCAACTGCAGTCAATCACTTTAAAAAGTTTGAGTCAGTAATGGCAAGAGTATATATAGACGATGGTTTTAGCTAATATCGACGAAAAATGGACTAATTCCACCTGTATATGTTTAGGGAAGGCAAAGTCAAGGGAAGGATACAGAAAACGGATTACATTGAAATTTTAAAGATATGTTCTATGTCAAAAAATGATAAATATATATGTTTCGTTTTTTTAACACTCGGTCAGCCTCACAATCAGAACACATCAAGATATCGTCAGTGGCAATTTCGATATCACGTATAACATAGCTTTAGTTATTTTACTTCATTTCCAGTTTCGTTTCTTGATCACATTCATGCATAACATCTCGTCATGGGATGCAAAAGTCAAAGAGTAAAGTTTTATCCGCTGTGGTTGTTTGTTGACAGGCTCCCATTTAATGATTTCATCCATGATTCCCTGTATCCTCGCAGACCCCTTGCGCTTTTCTTACACTCATATGCATTGCATCTCCTAATTCTTAAAACACTCTTTTTAATATTAATTCTTCCTCTTTTTGAGACACTCTCCCGCAACATTCACTCGTGGCTTTTGGCGGTCCTCCCCTTCCTCCTACCTCTCTCGTGCGCCGTTCCCTCTTTACTATCAAACATTACTTCCATTGAAAATTGCTGCTTGAACTGATTGAAAATCGTTATTGGAAATCCCAGGGTATTTGACGAATGGTTATGTGCATATTTTTAAATTTGACATCATTGCGGTTACAACGGTATAACTCAAACGTCTATCGCATCATTCGTTTCGGAATTAGCCGAGGTTTACAACTTTTACAACAGCTCGTCTTTTTACAACAGATCAAACTCAACATAGAAACAATTTTTTTCCTTTGATATGTTAGAAACATGATTGGCTAACTTATATCAATATCTGTTATCTCTACCAATAAATATTAAGAGAATGGCGATAACATAAAGTCGGGCCATCGGGTTTTGAGCGCCGAAAACAGGGCCATTTTTCAAAATAAATATCGTGAAAGTGTACATAAGGATAGGAAAATTTTTTGACATGCATTAGTAAACGTAGAAATGGTCATTCTATCGTATGCATTTTATTTCGTTAAAATCGGTTGACCCTACTTGAAGATGCAGCGTCCTAAACTCAACGGACTCGACTTTTTTAATGGACAGTCGGTAAATATATAGATATATCGGTTCAGCTATTCCACTCTCATCCATTCTGACGACATGGCCAATCACACGAAGCACTCTCCTTCTTCCATGTTTATGCCTATATACGCACGTACATCACGGGAGCATCATTCCATCACCTCATTCCATCAACCCCTCAGTCCTATCCGAAGTACTTTATATTTCATACGTCTTTAGTACGTTCATTCCGTTTTGTACTCCACGATTTTCGCTTCCCTAGAAAAACACTCAATCCTAGATGTGCTCCATAAAATACCCACGGCTTTCCTACCGGGATTCGCGCGCCTCGAAGACTCACTATCAATCCTCTGCCGCCTTACCCGAACATTCGACTCAGAGAAATGAAGTGGGTTATTTGATTCCAAACAACATTGATAACGGATGAAAGGGTTTGAATAATTGTTCCTCATTAAGGAATGTATTTACCGTGAGTATGCCCTTACATCCAATGACATCATTTGGTCGAAATATCTGCAAGCCAACTGGACGATTTGTGGCCACAACAAGTCATGTCACGGACACCAGACGATCAGTTACGTGGGCGCTGTACGTGTTCACATACGCATGTTAATCGGATAGCATATTCGAAAAACACCTCCTTCCCTCCATTTTATTTCTGCTGTTATATAATATGCATCAGATAATGAACTATGCCATCTTTCAACTACGCGTTTTCATATTTGCGCGGCGGCATTGGTAGCAAAGTATCCCGGATATTATTAAACGTAAAGTTGTAACACCCACAGACTGCTAATGGAGTAATTTGCGAATATCACAAATATTATACGCATCGGGGAAGGACGGGTGAAGTTTGATTCTGTCTGATAAAATATTTTTTTAAACCCTATATAAGAGAGATATTGTGCTTCCAAGAGATCATATTGCCTCCAGTCATGGTTGAACTTTTTTTATTTAAAATATGGATAACAGCACACTAACCATTGACTGGTGGAAGAAACCTCATAAGACTGACAGATATTTAAATTTCCAATCCCACCACCCTTTAAAACAAAAAAAATAACATAGCATTAGCTCTCAAATCCAGAGCAATAAACTTGAGTGATAGAATATTCCATAGTAAAAATTTAAAAATAATTGAAGATATTTTACAGGAAAACCATTTCCCTAAAAAGCTAATTCACTTTATAATTTATTCTTTAAAAAATTCTTCTTCTCAGAAACAAAAATCCATCAATACAACTAACAACTCGAACATATTAAGAACTCAGTATCGAGGAATTATTTAAGTATATAAAAGGTCTATCTGAACAAATAGCAAGAGTTTTAAAAAACACAGACTATAAAATAGCACATAGGAATCATAAAACACAACACAAACTCATTTATTCGAAATTAAAACCTGAAACTTCTAAAGAACCACAAAGTAACGTAGTTTATTCGATGCCGTGTGATGATTGTGATAACATATATATATATATATATATATATATATATATATATATATATATATATATATATATATATATATATATATATATATATATATATATATATATATATATGGGCCAAGCATCCCAATATCTAAAAATAGAATCTCCCAACACAAAAGTTCAATAAAATCCAAAAATCAATTATGCGCACTAGCAGATCATGCAATCAAAAATAACCACTCATTTAATTTCCATGAAACAAAAGTAATAGATATAGAAACCAACCTATCCAAAAGATTATTTAAAGAAATTATACACATCACAAGAAACAAAACATCCTGCAATAAAAGAACAGACATCGCCATTTTAAGGAAAATTTATCATAATTTGATATTCTTTAACAACACTTAATTTTTAATGTTGCTCTTTTCAGGTATTTCCGTCGCGTGTTTGGTTTTTTCGACAACAGTTTCTCCCCTCTTCCTGGGGGCGTCTTCAGGTCCGTTGGACATTTTTGTAATTGTTATTATTTATTTTCGTTGTTATGTATTGCGTTGCTAGTACATCTAGGACCATAGGGTGTCTCGATTGCCCGCTCCTCGTTGTGGTTTCACCACTCTCTCCCAGGTTGAGGCAAGTGGGTATCCATCCTCCCGATTGAAATTCGATGGATATTTCACCAGCTCTACCGCTTCTCTGATCAACCTGGGAAAATAACGATTTTCCCTTGAGAGTACTCTCACTTGGTCAAAGGCAATCTGATGTCCTGGCTCGAACCACGCATGCTCTGCAACTGCGGAGAGGCTGAATCTCTTCTTTTCGGTGGCCCTCTGGTGCTCTTTAATTCGGCACTGAATTGCTCTCCCCGTTTGGCCGATGTAGGATTTACCACATATACATTTGATTTCATAGACTCCCTCATACATTGCAGCGGGAATTTTGTCCTTGGGTTTTGGGATGATATCTCCAATTTTCTTTGAGTTTGAGAATCTCGTCACTATACCATACTTCCGAAGGAGCCTACTAATCTTTTGTGCCGTCCCTGCGATGTATGGAATTGTGGCATATGCAGCTGGCTTTTCTTTAGGTCTTTCTTCGGTTCTGTTTATCATTAGATCATTTGCTTCCGCCAATTCCTTTTCTTTCCTTGCGGTCCTTAAAAGGACTATATGCCTAGGGTATCCATTCTTCTCTAGCGCTGAGATTAAATGTTGCTTCTCTGAGGGAAGAGATTCGGTGTCTGAAATACTGTAGGCACGATGAACTAAGGTGTTGATTAGAGAGTTCTTATGGGCGGGATGATGGTGCGATTTTGCATCCAAATACCGATCTGTGTGGGTTTTCTTTCTATATACTGCATGACCAAGGCTTCCATCTGGTTTCTTACTCACCAAAACATCTAAGAATGGTAGGCAGCCGTTCTCTTCAATCTCCATCGTGAATTTTATGGCGGGATTCTGCTGATTAAGGTGTTCCAGAAAAAGCACGAGTTCTTCTTTCCCGTGTGGCCATACGACGAATGTGTCATCAACATATCGGATCCAAAGTGATGGTTTCTTGTGATAGGACTCTAATGCCTTCTGCTCAAAATTCTCCATGAAAATGTTTGCTACCACTGGGGAGAGAGGGGTGATCCCATGGCGGCACCTTCGTTTTGTTGGTACCAGATTCCATTCCAAAGGAAATATGAATTTTTGAGGCAGAATTCTGTGAGGTCTGGGAAATCTTTTGGTAGTCCTTCGTTAATAAGATTTTTGATGAGTTGGACGGATTCATTGATGGGCACATTTGTGAATAAGGAAACGATATCAAAACTTACTAATATATCTCCTTCGCTGATTTTGGTATTCTTAATAATCCGCGTGAAATCCATTGAGTTCTGTACAAAAGAGTTAGTTCTCCCGGTGAAGGGCTGGAGAGCCCGTGCAAGGTATTGTGCCAGGTTGTAGGTCGGCGCATCGATATTGCTCACTATTGGCCTGAGTGGGACTCCCTCCTTATGTATTTTTGGGAGTCCATAGAAGCGAGGAGGTTTGGCTGCGGATAGAATCAATTTCTTCCGATCTTCCAACGGTATCGATGATCCTTTGATTCTCTCTTTGACCAGGCGTTCTATCCTTGTGGTGGGATCACTCTTTAACTTAGTGTAGGTGCTATCACTTAAAAGTTCAGTAATTTTGATATTGTAGTCCTTTTTCTTCATTACGACAGTTGCATTACCCTTGTCTGCTGGTAATATTAGGATTTCGTTGTTATTACGCAGGTCGTTGAGGGCTTTGCGTTCCGCCGAAGTCGTGTTTGGCCTTGGTGGTCTTGCTCTCCGGAGAATCTGAGAAACGTCTTCCCTTATTTCATTAGCTACCTTTTTTGGCAGCTTCCGGACGGTATTCTCAACTCCCGTGATAATATTCTCTTTTGGTATCTCTCTTGGGGTCAACGCAAAGGTGAGTCCTTTCGATAATATAGAATGAGCATCTCTACTCAGTGAAAGGTCTGTTAGATTGATTACCGTTAGGTCTTTTTTAGGACGAGAATGCACAGGGTGTTGCTTCTGGTGGAGTCTATTGAACTTCTTTGTCTGAGTTTCTTTCGAAGAATTGTAGGTAATAGAGGATACGAAATGTGTAATCTCATCGACTGTATCCCAATCCACTTTTTCCAAGGTCGAGCTTAGCTCTAAATGTAAGTAGTACAGTTCTTTCGACACACGGCTAAGTTCATAACGGGTATGATGTACTCGCTCCCGAAGGAGTGAAAAACTTGCCCGTCGAAGTATTCTCTGGGCGGCTGCTGTATGAAGATGATGTTTCAGCATTACACATGGTGGTATCGTGTTCGAATCTCTGCAACGTAGAAGGAATGTCAAGGAAGACAGAAGTTTCGCTTTCTTCTTCCTAAGATTTTCGAATGTCCGTGTCTTCTTGTACACATCCTCCCCGTAAAGGCGATTGAAATTTCTTTGAAGGCTTCCGCGACTCTTATAATTATTAATGTTGCTCTTTTCAGGTATTTCCGTCGCGTGTTTGGTTTTTTCGACAACAGTTTCTCCCCTCTTCCTGGGGGCGTCTTCAGGTCCGTTGGACATTTTTGTAATTGTTATTATTTATTTTCGTTGTTATGTATTGAAACGAAAATAGCAACATTAATAATTATAAGAGTCGCGGAAGCCTTCAAAGAAAAAAACACTTAATTTTATTTCGATTTTTAACTGCTAAATTTGTAACAATTGACCACAAATAATAAATAGCAACGAAGGTATCAACAAAAAGTCATTAAAAAGGAACTCTCTCTGAGGTAATTACAAAAATCAATTGTAAACATATTCTGTAAAAATCTAAGTACCTAAATTATAAACTGTAATCATTTTATGTACAATAAAAATATTGATTTTCATTGTAGCCCTGATGAAGCATAAACAAATATGCGAAACGTCGGCAAAAGAGGAACGTATTAAATATGAATTAATGACCTAAAAGCTCGGGGAAAATAACTTTATTTCACAAAAAAGAGGTCACGAAAAAGAAACATCCAGATATTAAAATATGGATTTAAAAATCGACGGTATCCGTCATTCACACTACTTTTCCGGCCGCCTCATTCAAATTAAAACTGGCCTTGAGCCGATGAGTGGCTTGGGGTATGACACAACCTACAGAACAGTGGAAGTAATGAATGCTTCGACCAATTGCGACCAATATAATTAAAGCTGATGATAAGTTTCAGTCAATGCAACGGCGCACCGCCGCTGCGCGTAACAATGTGGATTTTCAAAATGCCTCAAGTGTAGCGTCCCCGAATGGGATCACGATTCATGTGTGTACTTATTTATTGAAAAAGTAATTAAATTTTATCGTAAAATAGAATTAGGTAACCAGCCCATGTTTTCAAAGCTGTCCATTGAAAAACTACGTAGATATTAAATTCAATATTCTAATTCGGATTTTGGGGTGGCCCTTGCCAAGCTAGCTAACTACGGGGCTTTAACTTTTTAAATTATGTATCATTTTGAAATCCGGCCACTGCAATGCTACCGTCGGCATTTGGCGCATGATCGCTGTGCACCTACATCTGCTAGGAAGACAAAGAACCCATTACGGAAACATTCGACCGTGTTGACGTTTGTTTGTGAGTATTTGAAATGCCTCCGCCGATTGAGAATCCCGCCGACTGTGAAATACGCGCTGTGATTCATTTTCTCAGTGCTAAAGGCGTGAAAGCGGCTGAAATTTATCATCAAATCAATGAAGTTTATGGAAAAGACATTGTGAGCAATGGAATGGTACGGAAATGGGTTAGAGCTTCAAAAGAATCCAAAACAAAAGGCGAGGCATGCTGGGTAAGGGAATCGTTTTGCTCCATGACAACGCCCGCCCACACACGGCTAGTCAAACTCAAGATCTCATCCGATTATTTGACTGGGAACAACTTGATCACCCTCCTTACAATCCCGATCTAGCGCCCAGTGACTACCGCCTGTGTTTGCATTTGCAGATGCCTCTGGTGGTGGTCAGCGCCACTACGACGATGATGAGGAGGTCAAAACGACCGTGTTGCAGTAATTGTCAAATCAGACAGCAGACTTCTATGAGGGTGGGATTCAAAATCTGGTTCTACGATGCAATAAGTGTCTTAATATTAGTGGAAATTATGTGGAAAAGTAGATTAAGGTACAGGTTTTCATGTAAAAATGAAATTGTTAAGAAAAGTATACTTGTTTTGTTTTTATTTCAAAACGGTATTTACTTAAAAAAACACGCCTCGTGCGATGCAGAATCGAAGGAAGGGGAACAATCTTTGGCCATGGGGAAACATTTCAGCCCCTATACTGAAAACCTGTGGATTCAGTCTATGACGATAAATTAGCAAACAGAAATTAAACCTCACGAAGTGTTCTTTACATCGCATGCTGTTTTTCAATTGAAAATAATAAATAAATATTACTAAGGTATGCAGGAGATATTGTGTGTCAGCCTCGCCAGATTTTTTTCGTAACATTTTCCCGTGATATAATAATAATAACTTTGTAATATTCCACACTGTTATATTAGAAGTAAGCAAGCCTGACCGGTTTCAATGAATACACATCATCATCAGAGGCAAAATACAGCGTACAGAGGTGGTGGGTTGATATACATATACACACAGGGTACCACAAGGGGAAGGAAGTAAGGAGGAGGTTGGGAAGGGGGGGGGTTTAGCAGATGGGCGGGGGTTAACAAAGCGAGAGGACACGGGAAATGTAAAACCAACAGCGTCAAGAGTTAAAAGAGGAGGGGGAGAAGCACAGTAAAAAAGGGGCGAAAATTTGTCCGGAATAAAATCATTTAAAACCCTATGACTAGATTTTTTAAAGGCTAAAACAAATTCAAAATTTTCTAAAAAATCCAATTTGACAAAGGTCCAGATTCAGCAAGTGATAGATAAATGTATAGGCGTCCGAAAGAAAGTGTATTGTACATTTGTTGATTTAGAGAAGGCCTACGATAGTGTAAATAGGAAGAAGTTGTGGAAGGTATTGAAGGACAATGGAGTGAATGGGCAGTTATTGAATGTTATGATGGCGATGTATGATAATAGTAAGGCAAGTGTGAGAGTTTACGGGGTTCTGAGTGATTGGTTTGCAATAAAACAGGGCGTAAAGCAAGGATGCGTAATGTCACCATGGCTGTTAATGTATTTATGGATAATTGTTTTAGAGATGCATGTAGTGAAAACGACGGTGTCTTGATTGGAAATCGTCACAAAACGATGAAAACTTGGTGCGGATGATGCTGTTTTGATCTCAGAGAGCCAAGAGGGATTGCAGAGGCTCCTAAATAAGTTTTGTGAATCAACAGAGAGAATGGAATTGACGGTAAATGCGTGCAAGACTAAAGTAGTAGTTTTCGATAAGGAGAGTGGGGAGAATAACTGTATGATGAGGGCAAATGGTGAAGTAATTGAACAAGGGGATGCTTTTGTGTACTTAGGTAAGATGCTTGCGAAAGATGGATGGATAGATGAGGAGATGAAGAGACGTGTGATTGCTGAAAGGAAAGTGGTAGGTAGCATTTGGAGCATATCAAGGAATGAGTGCCTGTCTAAGGAAGTGAAATTCGCCGTGTACAAAAGTGTACTTCTGCCCATTTCGTTGAATAGAAATGAAACATGGGTATGTCAGGATAAATATAATAGTAGACTAAACGCCGTGGGTATGAGTTATCTGAGGAGTGTTTGCGGGAAAAGTAGGATAGATAGGGTCAGGAATGAGTGGGTCATGAATGAATGAGGGTTAGATGCTCCAGTAATGTACATATATGAAAGAAGTGTGCTTCGTTGGTTTGGCCATGTTGAGAGAATGGATGAGAGTCGAATAACGAAACAGATATATAAGAGTGAAATGAATGGAGCGAAAGGTAGATGTAGGCCCAGAAAGTTGTGGTTGAATGTGGTTGAGGAAATTCTTAGGAGGAGGAATATTAGGAGTCTTAAAAACAGGAGGGTGTGTATGAAGCAGTGTATTTTGGGGGTAAATGAGGCAAAAGAGGTTTGCAAGGATAGGTCAGTATGGAGGAAATTATTGAAGCAGAGTTAGGTGTACAAATATGTATTTATGAGTGAAACATGTTGACTGTGCCTATCCCGAAAGGGAACGGCGTCATTGGTGTGTATGTATTTCCTTTTTCATCAAATGGAGCGGCCAGGATATTATGACATGGCGGCGTCCGGGAGCGAAATAGGGTCTTCTATTAGCGATATGCAGTAGGGTTGCCCCCTTCCCTCCTCCTCTCCCTATCCCTACCACCCCCTTCTATCCACCCCCACCCCCCGGGTGTCAACGCGACCTTTCTCCCTGTCACGTGCTCACTTAGGCTTCGCTAATAACGACGCAGCGAAATCGTCAGATGAGGCGGCGTGGAGGAGGACCTGACGTTCCTTTTTCCGCCCGCTCCTTCTGCTGTTCGCTTATCCGCTCGCTGGGAAACGCTCGACTTGAAACATCCGACTTCCCATAACTTTAATATCTATTGCCAAATGCTATAATTTAACCGATTATGGTTATCAACGGAATTGATCACAATCACCGACTCTTATCTTCAAGATCGCAGCTGTAGTTTACGACTGTTACTTTTCGGGTATTCAGAGAGAATAATTCGGAGTGGGCATGAGTCTCTCCGTAGAATAAAGAATTCTCCCCTATTGTTGTCGCGAGACGAGACTCGAGCTTTTTGACGAGAATCGAGACGATACCAATTCCACGAGACTGTCGAAAGTCTCGAAATACAGATATACGTGATCAATTGGTATTTAGTGTAACATTATCCCTAAAACTACGTCCTTCTGCTAATACGAAGTAAATGTCACGTTTTCCCAAAGTATTAAATTTGCAATGGTCCTTGCAAGTTGCTATGGTAACTTTACGATAATTTAGGTAACTATTAAGATTATTATTTGAGCCGATACTATCTACTATTTCTGATGGCATGAATGTGACTTCTGGAGCCAAATATCTATGGGAGAGTTATTGGCTTACTTCTTTTCCTAATTACCTACTATAAATATCTTAGAAAACGTACCCAGCAAAAAATGTACTATTTTCTAAAGCATTTATTTTCAGTGCTCACTTCTACGATAAAAATATCATGGATTATACTCGTATATGATGTAAAGTATCGCCCAACGGCACTTTCAATCCTGCTTATAGCATGTCTGCCAAGAAAAAAGGATGCTGCAATTTCGAATTCCGCGTTACACATCACCTCGGCGGAACGATGGATGAACATTGAAATTACGACGTACCTCTTCCTGCATGATATACATTACTAGGTTAGTGATGATGTTTAGTATGACGTCGTTAAATCGTGTCAAGAACAATACAAAAAAAGAATGACTATAATTGGCTTTATTTTGCCTTTATTTGTTTTCATTTGCTTTTATTTTGCGAACCAAAATTCCGTTGAATCAAGACATCCGCTACTGGAGCATCTAACAGACATTTATTCATCAGCCACTCATTCTAACTCCATTCATCCCACTTTTCCCACAAACACCAAGGAGGTACTCCCACTTCCGGCTGCATTCAGTCCACTCTAAACAGAGCAGGGTGCATCGCGAAAAAATCTGTTTGCAGACTGTCGAATTTTACACTGCTACGATGGATTGGTGGCAGAAATAAATACTACTCTCTTCACAATTCAATGTGAATAGGAGCTATGTCGCAAGTTATCTCTTTTTATGATATTCCTACCTCATTAAAGCGATAAACGCGTTTAGTAAGTCTAAATCAACCATTTTCAACCATTCTGTGGATCAATCAATTCCATGTCTCTCAAGTCTCTCTATACGAAATGTCTCTCACTAAAAAGTACTATTAGAGTGAAAAATTGCCTAATTATCGAAAAAAGTGAAATAAGAGAGAATTTTTATTTTGAAATTCAGAACGATGATGGAAATAATTACTTCGGGAATGCGATAGTTGACCGGATGTCTCACAAATACCTCACTTTCCGAATTTTGGATGGTGATGATAATGATGTTACTGAAAACTCTTTCAAGCTGTTGAATCCCACCGTTTCATTCCCTAAAAGGACAAAGTTGCGGCAGGTGGTACTTAAACGTTCTAATAGGATGCGGAAGGCGGTGTTGCAGTTGCTGTAACAAAATAAATCCAACCTATCTTTCACCATCGCTGGCTGGAAATGCCTACACATGTAGCTGGAAAATCGTTCTACGGAATCACGACTCATTTCATAGACGAGGAGTGGGAGTGACGATATCTTGTCATTGACTTAGTTCCATACAATGGCAACCGTCTTTCGACTGAACTTTCCCTTTTATTTACCCCTTGTCGATTAAGTTCACATAATATAAATATTTTGACCCTGCGGATCAGAAAATTTAAATTAATCTCTGAACTTTTATTTAAAAGTTTTTGACTTTCCAATGGAGTTCCGCCTCTTTTTAGTTATCAGTTAATGGATTTACTAAATTCACCCCTAGTCTGTCATCCCAGTATTAAGAATGGAGGAGAGTACTTGAAGACTGTCTTCTACAGCCGAGATCTCCTAGTAATATAAACGTATTGACATGGTGGAAGGCAAATGAGCCAACTTTTCCAGCGCTGGCAAATATGGCGAGAGACTTCCTTAGCTATCACGCTGCATCTGTTCCAGCGGAAAGATTGTTCTCACATTGGGCAGCACTGACAGTGAGAAAGCACGGAAATCGCTTTTGCTACGAATCTGCCAGAAGTTTACTCTGCGTGTACTCTTAGGTGACGTGCAATTTGGCAAGTCAAATTTAAAAAACTCATCTTGATTTAACTGTTTCACACCTGAAAATTATTTAAATATAATTTTTGAAGCAAAAATGTTCATTCCTTTTTTTTTTAAATAATTACATTATTTTTACTGTTATATTTTTTAATCTTCTGTGGATTTCTCCGTACTATCGTTGTTGTTATACAGCCATTTTTCAGCAATTTCATGTTTCATATTTTTGGTTTATTCATTGAGTATCAATAAAACCATTGGTTGCTCATGCTTTGATGTATTCGGTGCCCAATTTAATATATATATTTAAAATTCATACAAATGTCATTGCTATTTCGAGTGTACCGATTCAGCGATTACGTACGCATAGGAAACTGGACTTTTTATGGTACTTTATTTTGGGGGAAACGAGACGAGACGAGAGTCTCGTCCGAGACTCGAGACCGAGACGAGAATGGGGTTCGCGAGACGAGACTCGAGACGATACCAGAGTTTAGAAAACTAGACCGAGACGAGACTGGCTCAAGTCTCGTCTCGTCTCGTCTCGCGGCAACACTATTCTCCCCCGATAGAATATAGTGCTCGCTGGGATACGCGTTTGGGAAATGGGATTTTTAACTTTCCAAAGGTGAACGTTGTTCCTGCCAGGAGAACGAGGCCTCGGCCATTTCACCTGTCGGACGAAAATGGCAGATCCGTCCTCGATGGTTTTATACTTAATGTGTATATTCTATGACCAGTCCTTCCTACTGCGAGAGAGGTAAACGAGAACAGAAAATCGCACGAGGCGATCACTCCATCGTATCCCATACTCTGTGGAGCCTTTCTAAATCGGAGACTCTAGTTTGCTCTCGTGGGTTGCGGGGTCCTCGACCTCACCGAATGCGAGGGTCTATAGACTGCGAGGCGAAGCACAATTATTTCCAGTGTTTTTTTTTCTTCACGGGGCCAAGCGTCGTGCGGATCTTACGATGGGACTTCAGTTCCCAATAACACAAAACGAAGGTAAACAATACGTGTTTGAGGTGAAGCAGGAGGAATGCTGTTAGTTGAGACGATACACTTGTTGAGGATATGGCTCGCGACATTGAAGAACTAGCTCTGCTCCAGTAAATTTTTATTATGGGGCTCAATGCACTAAAGTTAAATAAATTCAATTTGGAGATATTTATTTTTCAGGGTCGAATCTTTGCGAGCACTCATGAGGGAAATTTGAACGAAAACTACGTCACTCAAAAATCGTCGGTGGAATTCTTGAAAAATAATTTATTTGAACCGTCTTTTTATTAATCTTTACATTTTCATTGGTAACCACGATAACGGTGAAAACAATCTTGATAACCATGAGAAAGACTATTTACCCCAAGGGTATTTATTGGGTGGGTGCCGCCATTGTTCTCGGTGGACAAAGCTAGCCGGTGCGGCTTCTTAACCCTCAACCGGTGCGGCATGACGTGCCGTGACGCACTCAAAGGGTTAACTTCGATCATGTGCTCGAAGCAATTTAATCTGAAGGGCTTCTTTACGTCGAGTATGTACCGTCAATGAGACCCGAATTCATCTCTAAAGACCGGAAACTAATCAACAATCAAAACAATGGGTTGCTTCCGGGGAATCTGCTCCAAAGAAGGCGAAGCCAATCCCTTCGGCTGAAGAAGTTGTGGCAACGATTTTTTGTTATGTGAAGGGCGTCATACCTATGGAATTCTTAGAAAAAGGAAAAAATTTTAACTGGACAAAATTACAGTGAGTTATTAGACGGCTTCGACGAGAAACTGAATGCAACGCGGCCCAATGTGTAGAAGGAGAGAGGAAAACGGTTTTTTTCGACTCGACAAGCGCATTAATCCGGCGCTGTTGACGCCGCCAAACTGCTCGAATTGAGGGACGAAATGGAGTCGCACATCCCGTATTCCCCCGGCCTGGCTGCCAGTGATCTTTTTTGTTCACAAAAATGAAAATGACGCGCAGGAAAAATATTGTTTGCCTCAAATTAGGAGGCCATCGTCGAAAAAGAGGCGTATTTTGGGGAGCTCAGCAATTCTTTGTTTTTTGGAGGGGTTGAAAAAATGGCCATAACGGTGAAAGAAGTGTATATTCCAAGAAGGGGAATACGTTCAAAAATACATCATTTTTTAAAATGGCCCATTCATTACTTAACACGGATACTTAATGAACCGCCCTCGTATTGTTAGTATCGTTGCGATTAAAATGTACTGTAATTCTATACTTGTGACTGTTTACAAACATTGATATTTATATTTGGTTTGGATATTTGGGGAGGCGACGGACGGTATAGGGGATAGGTAAGGGAGGAAGGGTGGATAGAAACCCGGCGTCGGCATTAGCCTACTCTTAAAGAAGGGTGCCAAGAGGACCACGGTTTAACGTCTCATCCGACAGACGGAGTGCTGCACTTAAGCGCCCTCCGCAAGACACTCAAGTAGGGATCGGGTTTCCTCGGAAAAATATCCGCCTCTGCAGGGATTTGAACCCTGGCCGTCCGTGTGGTTAGCCAGTACTCTAGAGCCACCACACCAACCCGATCCCCTTATTTATGTTTGTAAACTTAATGCTCACTTAGACGATTAAAGAATAATTATGAAATTCGTGACTTTTCATATGTGCATAAATACGACTATTTGTCCGTTACTTCTCAAGGAGTACTCACTACATCTTTAGGTCTGACATATGCGATAAATTAAGAGAGATACACTGCCGAACAGATTGGTACAAAAACTAGTTCTTTCCGCAAACAATAAGCGACCTCAATAAAGATTGAGCTCCATTAAATACACTCCTATAATACATGTCACCATTTCTTCTCCACAAAAACTTACACCTTTACATGGCTGGTGACCTACCACCCCCTGCCACACGCCCATACGGCGGCTCGCAGGATATTATGTAGATATTACTTAAGGCGGCGCCGCCGACGTTTGGCCCCCCCTGACGCCGCCGCCAAAGTCGCCCATCTCGGTGCTCATGTGTAGACCAGCGTCCATTCCTAACGATGCTGATTTTCCTGGTTAAATCTTTGTTGGGCGGATTGATTTTTGCTATTTTTTTATTCTTACCATTTCTACAGCTCTGTATTTTAAATATTTTCATAAATGGTGTCGGTGAGTCTTACCTAAAGATTATTTCTTCATCTATTTTTGGACATTTTGTTGGCAAACATTGTCTCGGCGACTATAAGTGTAGGATTTGGGATCTTTCGTCTGCAGCTGGCGATAGAATTCCCCAATTGCTAAAAACCGGAGAGTAACCGCCGGCTTGTTTTTCGCTTAAATGGACTATCGTAGAATGGTGTCTCGCACTGATATTGTGGGCAAGACCATTTGAGGGGCGGCGTGGCCCGGGCGGGAAGGCGAGGATTCCCGGCCGGGTCCCGAAGGGCCCCAGGCCCGGGTTGTGGCTCAGGCTCCGGACCCGGCTCCCGGGCCACGCACTACAACAGGTTTCGGGCTTGTTAGTGCGTAAGACACGTTTTCGTACATAAGACTACTGTTTAAAATTTTAATTCTAGTCGTGTACCTTGCTGCTACCCTCTACCTGTTTAGATTATATACAGCATATGAATACATTATGGTTCTGTTTAATTTTAACGTAGATAAAATGAGACGTTTATCACATCGAAAGTTTTTATGCCGTTTCTATATTATTTACAAACATTTTGCCCTTAACGACCTGAAACGCGTTTTTAACGCACAAATTTTTTCAGAAGGGGGGTCACAAAAACCGGGCCCCTGAGCACCCACGCCGCCCCTGGGCAAGACTAACCGCTGCGATTCCCAAACATTTTGGCATTTCATCCTCGGGAAGTCCACGAATGACTCCGTCTCCGCGTCCGACGTCGAAGACATTTCTAGTGAATCCGTCGCAAAGCTTTTATTGCCAGATACTCTTAAATTAATACTCTTGAACACTTCTCAAGGGTGACAGTCACACGTATTTCCAAGCACTAATGTAATGCACTAGGCAATCTCCCATATTGACCGCGTCAACATTGTTTTCACCAAATCTATCTTCATAATCTCTAGCAATGACCCCCACACCAGCATGTTCTTCACTTAATTCAGGGATTTTGTCCGAATCAACCCCGTTACTGGCTATTTTAGGGTTTTTGTTATGAAACGTTTAGACGTAATCATTGTGTGGCCAGTGCTGCATTGTCTCTCTTTAGGCCGCTTTACACGGCACATTTTATCTACATCTACATTCTACCCCGCGACCCGTCGCATGGGCGTGTGGCAGGGGGTGGTAGGTCACCAGCCGTGTAAAGATGAAAAGTTTTGGAGGTAAAATGGTGACTTGTTCAATGGGAGTGTATTTGAAGGAGCTCAGTTTCTATTGTGGTCGCTTACTGTGCGCGGAGAGAACGAGTTTTTGTACCTATTTGTTCGGTAGTGTATCCCTCTTATTTTGTCGCATATGTCAGACCTAGAAATGTAGTGAGGCACCATGATAATATTCTCTGTGTCGCTCTGAAACACCAGTTCTGAATATCTCAAGCAGCCTAAACCTAGCGTGCAGCCTCCGAGTCTCTAGGGGCTCCCACCTTAATCCCTCTAACTGTTGTGTAACACTATATGTTCGTTCGCAGCACTTTTTAACGAAGCGCCCTACTTTCCTTTGTATTTTGTTAATTTTTTTGGTTAAATCTATTTGACCAGGGTCCCTAATGCTTGCGGCGTATTCGAGGTGTGGCCTAACCAGAGCGAAGTAGCATCTCTCTTTTGCTTTTTCATCCGAGGACCTTCCCATTATACGCTTAACAAAACCTAGTTTCTTTAATGCTTCGCCGCTTTTGTGTGTGTGTTCCCCATCTTATATCTGAACTTAAGGTAATTCCAAAATATTTTTTGTATTTATTTATTGTACAAACAAATGTACGAATTCCTTCATGAAGGAAATGGTACCGTGTAAAGCGGCAAATTTTATGATTGTCTGAATGACTCAACGGGAAATAGAACCTTCTCTATTTCCATTCAGTTTCTTTTGTATTTTATGAGACATTCGTTTGTACAATAAAATGTACCGTGTAAAGCTGACTTTTGAGTGTCTGATAACGGCTCATAAAATCTTAATTTAGAAAAAAATGCAGTGAGTTAATATGTTTCAACTTTTGACATTTCAGAAGGGTTGTCGCACATGTCATGACTCATGTTATGTAGACTGCTTTCTTCAAGAATAACCCGTGGATGTCCTTCACGCTCTTTGATCCCTTTTCTCGTCCTTTTGAAACATTACTATATATTCACGGAACGCCTCAATTTTCAGGAAGTGGACCTCCTTCCATTGGCCAGTTTTTAATCTAATCTTCCATGACCATTCAACCCCTCGCATTTTCGATTCTCCGGTAATGAAATATATACCGCGATTAATTCGGGATGCCTTTGAATTACTTCTTCGAACTCACCCTCGGGCCTCAAGAGCCCCATTAGTCCACGCCTTGTCTGTTACGGCCCTCGTTCCAACCGTTCGATGTAAGTTAGGGTTTCAGTTAGTACGCCAGTCATGGGAAGGATTACTAGTTTTAGTCACATCACCCAGCGGATGGTCGGTACAGATTTCTATGGAAACGACGCTTTAGAACCCAGCCATTTTGGTCAGTGCCTTCGAATTGTGAGGTCAAAAACTACTCCTCCTGAGGAAAGAAGATAATCTTGTCAATTTTAAATAAGCTTCTACGTTTCTTGAGGTATCCAACATCTTAAGCCTGAATCACACGATACTTGACCTTGTACAAGTCCGAGGATGCTAGCTAGCATACTAGGACTTGTGCAAGGACAAGTATCGCGTGATACAGACCAATCATACTGGAAATCCTGCATGATCGCTAGCATACTAGCTGCTATCCTTGTTTTCGTTATTGGTGCGGTACTAGTTTGATACTTGATCCTAATAGGACCTTGTAGCCACCGATCCAATCGTCTTTGCTCTTCGCAATACGGTCGTCAATTTTTGATGTCAGCGCCTCCATAGTCCCTCGTGACAATTACAATTTCCCGAAATCAAAGAAACTACTCAAACCTCAGAACAATACGCAATGGCTTGGATGCCTGAGGCAATTGAGGTTGAGGAGCTTCAGCGGCTAAAAGCCGCCGTCTTCGTTCGAAATCATCCATTTCGGTCGTCAAACTTCTTCCGCGACTGTACTAGATCAAAGATCTACTAAACAGACCTCGTGCTAGTGCAAGTATCGTGTGATAGCTCCCAGAAGGATTTCAAGCATGCTAGGTTTCGTACCAGAAATCCAGTACTCGCCAGCAGACTTGTACAAGGTCAAGTATCGTGTGATTCGGCATTTGGATTCGTTCAAGACGCCTAGGCCGTAAGTGTTGTTATGCCTCGTTCAGACTAGCATGGTCCGTACGAGTGTAGTGTGAATGGGAGGCTCAGCGTTACCGCGTTTCCCTTACCCCACCCTCCCCCCTCCCTCACTCGGCCATCGCTATGAAAAGTAAAGAGCAAGTGAACGAAATGAGGACATACCATATTCCTGTGGCGTTTTGAGGCTTTCGAAATTTTTTTCTAGCAAATGACACATGTCCATGCTTATTCATTGAAGTAACATCATCTGCTTCACCCGAATGACTTATCATTATTCGCTATAGTTATTCATTTTTTCCGGTTTCTGCTGATGATACCAGCGCTACCACTGTCGAATGAGAACGTTAGGAACTATGGATGGTACAGACGTGCATTCACAAAACAAAAACAGCCTACCGTCTTAGGGACCATTGCAATGTGTTACAGCGAGGAAATAACCGCTCCCATTCAACTGACAGGGTGGCCCATTCAACCTGCGATTGCCCCAGACCAGTTAGCGTACACGATGATTAGGAAAGCTTTCCACAATTAAATAACATCTGTAGCTTTTAGGAGAAACCATTTTTTTTTTTACTATTCCGGGTACCACCTTGAAAATTAGAAGGAATAAGCAAATGTTTTGACAGATAAAATGAAGATGCAAATTTCGAAAACCGCTTGTGGAAGGTCAACTTCTTTAACTTTAGTGCTCACCACTGCCTTTTGGCATTTTGACTGTAACTGCATGATGTTACTACTCCTGATGATGCTCCTGACTATGATGCTCCTGACAAAAGTTTCTGAATGTTGTAACTCTATAATTAAGGAGTTCCATCCCCATGATCATGGAACAAAAAATGCATCCATCACATGGGTACCCCACCACCTCCTGAAGATCTCCTGTAAATATCTCCTGAAACATCATGTGTAGTATGCATGTATATACTTAGGTGTATATTATCACATAGAATACTTATAATCAAGTTTATGTTTTAATGCATGTGTTTCCTGGAATGGAACCGCATGGATGATTGCATGAGCAGTTTTGACTGAAACAAATTAATTTCTCCTCTGATGGGCAGGCCCTTGGGGATTTGTGTGTGGCACCGGCACCCTACCTGGAGCAGCGGGCAGCTTCTGGTGCGTCATCTGCTGTGGAGGCTGCCATTCAGGCACGGCTTGCTCACTTCTATCTGCGCTGTGAAACACCAATCACCATGGCTCAGGTGGGAATGTGTACACCAAATGTCCAGCTTCATTGATTACATTGGCAAATGGTTGGCGCCTAAGGTTGAGCAAATGATTAATCTTGTCATTGGTAAAAAAACAAGACCCTCCACTTCACTCATTTCCATAACTGTGGAGAAAAACGACAGAAGGTGTATTAATTCCTTGAGATGGAAGTACCCTCCCACTGTTACATCCATTTTGCTTACTCAAGATGGTGAGATTTAAATAACTGAGTTGTATTTTCTTCACTCTTTTTTATACAAACCAGCCATGGTATTGACAATTAATGTTATCGTCAACAATATTACCACCAAAATTATTGTAGAATATTTCCACAAAGTAACTCTTTCTTATTTTGCTTACTGTTTGTGCAGTGACAGATTATGTCTTATATATTTATTATTATAAATTTAATCTAGATCAGTCAGATCTTTCAGTTATTAATCTTCTGGGTATGAGTTATTTGAGCAGTGTTTGCGGCAAAAGTAGGATGGATAGGGTCAGGAATGAGTGGGTAATAAATGAATGTCAGTTAGATGCTCCAGTAATGGATATGAAAGGAGTGTGCTTAGTTAGTTTGGCCATGTTGAGAGAATGGATGAGAGTCAAATAACGAAACAGATATATGAGTGAAATGAATGGTGCGAGAGGTAGAGTTAGGCCGAGAAAGTCGTGGTTGAATGTGGTTGAGGAAATTCTTAGGAGGAATGTTAGGAGTCTTAAAAACAGGAGGGTGTGTGTGAAGCAGTGTATGGGAGTAAACGAGGCAAAAGAGATTTGCAAGGATAGGTCAGAATGGAGGAAATTATTGAAGCAAAGTTAGGTGTACAAATATATATTTATGGGTGAAACTTAGTGACTCTGCCTACCCCAGAAGGGAACGGCGTGATTGGTATGAATGTATTAATCTTGATACTATTTTATGTGTCTTCTATCCATTAAATTATGCTCCGTGCAAGGGATGTTCTCCAATGAGTCTCTATTAACATCTAAGAATGGCTTCTTCTAGTCTATTACATTATAGCAGCTTGAGTGCAGCACCTGAGTAGCTCTCGTATGAGTGTTAAACTTCAAAGTAAACTGTCTATTTTGTAATTGTTCTTTTATGTATCAGAAGTGTATTTTTGGCTCTGCCTAATTCACTAACCAAACTTGCTTATTATTATCAAACATTATGAAAATTTGTCTCAAACATTGCCAAATTTCAGAGAATGTTGATGTATAGTGGACTATTTTTAATGTTATTGTTTTGGATTGCGGAATTTGATATTAGTGCATTGCATTAATAAATTTCTATTTGTTTGTGGAGTAGAATGGGAAATGTAAAAATATGTGGGTGATCCACTGTACATTAACATGTTTAACGCTCAAGGACATTCGGGGATGTCCTGTTGGTGCCATCGGATGACTGAGGACGTTCCAGAATGTCCATGTTCACGTCTCACTTAACGGCCTGCCAGTGGACTCAAGCCACTCATAAGGCGATTGCGATTTTGCTGGCGTCAAAGCATTGGTGTCTACCTTTTCTACAGTGTGCTGCATCCTGGAATGCATTGAAGAGTTACATGCATCTACATCTACATAATACCCTGCGAGCCGCTTCATGGCAGCGGGTGTTAGGTCACCAGGCGTGTAAAGCTTTAAGTTTTTGGGAGATGAAATGGTTACATATATTATAGAAGTGTATTTAGTAGAGCTCAATTGTTATTGTGGTCATTTATTGTGTGTGGAAAGAACGAGTTTTTGTACCTATCTGTTCAGCAGTGTACCTCTCTTATTTGATCGCATCTGTCAGACCTTGAGACGTGGTGAGAAGTCATGATTATATTCTCTGTGTCGCTCTGAAAAATATCAGTTCTGAATTTATCAAACACCCTAAGCCTAGCGTGCAGCCTCCGAGTCTCTAGGGGCTCCCACCTTAATCCCTCTTAAAGTTGTGAGACACTATATGTATACTCGTAGCAGTTTTTAACAAAGCGTGCAGCATTTATTTGTATTTTATTAATTTTTTTGGTTAAATCTTTAAGACCAGAGTCCCAGAGTGTATTCGAGGTGTGGCCTAACCAGAGCGAAGCAGTATCTCTCTTTTACTTTTTTATCCGAGGACTTTTCTATTATAATTTAACAAAACCTGGTTTCCTCAATGCTCTGCCGCATTTGTTTTGTATGTGTAATCCCCACGATATATCACAAATCACAAGTTAAGGTAATTCCGAGATATTTTACTGTTTCTGAAGATTTTATGTTTACTCCGCCCACAGTATAGGTATTTTGTGATGACTTTCGCAGGAATTGAACAGTGGTGCATTTGCTGATATTTAATTCTAACCTCCACTCCTGTCACCACGAGTGAACATTGTTAATGTCCGATGTCAGAGCTTCAAAGACTGCGTCTTCGCTTATTTCATGGTAGATGACTGTATCATCTGCAAATAATCTTTATATACTGCTAACTCTAGAACTTAGGTCATTAATATAAATAATGAATAAAAGAGGGCCAATCACGCTTTCTTGAGGAACACCAGATGTGACTTTGACCATATCAGAGCTAAAACCATCAATAACTGCTTTTTGTTTGCGATCTTTGAGAAAGTTTTAAAAGAATAGAGTAAACTTTGCTCTTCCACATGAATTTAATAACTTGCGACAATGGTTTTGACGATTAACGTCATCATTAGGTGAAGATATATCTTGGTGCAACAACTTAGAGAGGTACAAGAGAGGGTGGGGTGGGGACTGTAGAGGTGTGCCCTCCCCACCCTCCCTAGTACCTATGTAAGTTGTTGCACCAAGATGTATCTTCACCTAATGATGACGTTAATCGTTGAAACCATGATGGAATGATTAGTAAATTCCATAAAGTATCACCTGAAACCACCAACTCTGAGAAAGTTCCTCATCCAATTCACTATTTTTCTATGTACTCCGCATGATTACAATTTATAAAAGAGTTTTTTAAAAAGTGAGTTTGCTGACTGCTATGTAATAAGTTACCATTATCAGGAGTGTCATAATATTGCTAACAACAATGTATTCTAGGATCTTGCATAAAAGTGATGTTAACAACAGAGGCCAGTAATTTCCTGGGTCACTTTTATTTCCTTTTTTGGATATCGGAGTGACGTTGGCTATTTTCCAATCTTGGTGCACCTTGCCTTCAGATGATGATTTGCTAAATATAATTTCTAAGAATGGTGCAATCTGTGGTGCCAACTCCCTGAGCACACGTGAAGGTATTCCTTCTGGACCTGGGGACTTGTTACTTTTAATCAAACACAGTTGTTTAATTATTCCTGCCAATTATTTAAACTTTTTGCATTTTTATGGCTTGAATCGTGTTATTAGAAGTTAGTGTATCTTCATTGTTTTTATCATTTTTCATTCGTTTTTGTTCATTAGATTTGATTTTACAATATCGATTCGCCAAACATGAGAGTGTAAATATTGTTGCTATAACGTTACCCATACGTGACATAGTACGATGTAACTTAGATTGTTGCTGCATCTTAATCAATCCTTACCGTTAATTTAGATTTTTATTTCTGCAACTAATCTTACGGCACTCTACAATACTTGGATGGATTGGATTGGATATTTGGGGAGGCGACCGACGGCCGAGGTCATTAGCGCCAGAGGGGATAGGTAAGGGAGGAAGGGTGGATAGAAACCCGGCGTCAGCATTAGCCTGCTCTTAACGAAAGGCGCCAAGGGGACCACGGCTTGACGTCTCATCCGACAGATGGAGTACTGTACTTGAAGTGCCCTCCACAAGACATTCAAGTAGGCATCGGGTACCCCTGAAAAACATCCTCCTCTGCATGGATTTGAACCCTGGCCGCCAGTTAGGTTAGCCAGTACTCTAAGCCACCACACCAACCCGATCCTCGCAATACTTATATTTACCATTTCTTCAACACTCGGAGCCACTGTTAAGGTGTATGGCAGGGGGTGCTGTGGCATCTGCTCATATGCATATTTTTCTACGTCCATATTTTTTATTCAATCTATTTACACATATCTTTCTTATTAATGGAACCAATACAGTAATGAAGAAAAATAAATAATGGCAGTATAATTAATGATGTATAATGTATCACAAATAATAAAAAGTAAAAAAATTATTCATTTGTTGGTCGATTGTCAGTTGCTCCCAAGTGTCCAATTTATTTCAATGTCTGTTTTCTAGTACCTGTTGTAATTTATTAGTTTCCATAGTGGCATTTTCGTTTAATATTTATAATGTGGATATCACAGTTAAATTCTATAAAATTTCTACCATTATGTCTCCCACGTATTGTATTTTCTTTGTTTTTGCAATCGTAAAGCCCTTTTTCCCTGTGGTCTCGTAGCAGATTGGTGATCCATTTGTCAGTATATACAAACGAGTGCAGGATCTCATCCATATCTATGCATGTCTTCGTATTTAGGTGTGGAGGTAAAATTGGCCGTTTATCCTTCTTTGGAGAGGCTCTTTTATTTTCTTTCAGAGCGGTAGGTACCATGTCCTTCGAAAAGGATTAATGATCCTTTAGGAAACCCGGGAGGGAGAAAGAGTCATTGGCAAGTTGTCTTTGCAGTTTACATTGTACTCTAATGTTCTCTTATCAAAGAGTGTGCATTGGAGTTTGGATGCTACTCTACTTCCAGTGTTTCTGTTGTGTGTGCATTGTCTAGGTTGGGGAATTAAAGATTTTCAGGAGTTTTCTAGTCCACTATTATAACCCCTTTTTTTTAACCCGGTAGGAAGAAGCAATTAATGCCACATCGCCTTGGAGACTAGAGTCTTTTCAAAGATGTTCGTCAGTGCTCATAGGCTACCAACTCATTTCTTATTTCTCTATTAGTTTCCTGTTTACATATTTTATTTTGGAATCTATGGAGATAGAGAATTTGAACAGATTCTGGATTTTTCTTCATGCAACACTTCTTACAATACAAGGTGGATACTGCATGCATATCAATTGTTAAATTTACTGTTTTTTTCCAACCAGTTGAATCGAATTTGTATGTATGACATGTACGAGTGCACCCAGGGTATTTTTAGATGAGGGACTATAGTAACTATAGGGCGAAGTGGTTATTAATATTTGTTGCTTATTCTTATCTTGAATGACAAGGCAATATTTTCTGGGGGATGGAGGGTTAAACATTTTTTGATAAAGAGGGTCGAGTTAGAATTACTGTTTGCTAGTGCTTTTAATGGGGATTTCATTATTCTTCTACGATATTGATCCTTCGATTTAAAGAACTTGTTAAGTGGTGCGCCTCAAATTGCACAACCCCTATAAATGCTGTAGGTACATGCTAAAGTAGCTGTTGTACATTAGAATTAAAATGCAAAAGAATTAACTGTAATGGTGGAGAGAGAAAGTCATATTGAAACACAAAAATTAATGAACAAGGTCCTTTCATTTCTTTCATTTTAAGTTCCCCAAATATAAAATAAAGGGCAAACCCTTCCCTAAGAAAGTGAATATAGTCAACTCCATTCCCTCTGTTTGTTGTATTTTTTAAAATTTTCATTTTGTTGTATCAATTCCATTGTAGATAATTTGAAAAACGTTTCTTCCCTCGGATAGTTCCATCGTGTTCCTTGTCAATTGATTATCAAAAATTTGGGGCACACTTGGATGGAAAACTTCCCTTATATGTGCATGAAAGCATTTCTCTCCTCAAGTGTAGAGTTGATACCCTACAACAACTGATAAGGACAATACATAATGTGTTTGAATGCAAATCTATGCATTGATTATTTTGTTCAAACCCATTTACCACTCTTTAAATATCTATCTTGGGCTTCACACCGGGTAATGTTTTCAAAATCCGCCAAAGTTTCGGAAAGCGGCTTATTTTCCATTTTCAAGGCACGTGTTATTTCTCTCGTGACCGCTAGAACAGTGTCAGGTGCGAAGCCCGAGAAAAATATTTAAACCTAATACACCGGGAAAATCTTAAATCATTTATCATTCACCACTCTGTTTTCTCAGCTGTCTTCCTAGCTAGACATCATTCACCTGTGACCATGGCATTGTTTCTCCCATGCACTTGCCTCCTCCTTCCACTCATGCACCCCTCACCAAGGCACCCCTATCCTCTGTGTCTTTGCTAACCATCTGCCAATGCATGCTATTCATCCACACCCAGCCTTTCTTCTGGCCAACCCTAGTGATTCAGTCAGCAAAACTCACCCAAAGGCTTCTCCTGAGCTATTCCCTCCTCTCGCTCCACTATTTATGGAGTTCCACTATACTACACCCTTATCATCAGCCAATTCTCTCTGTGACTAGCATACAGTCTATGCACCTAGCCCTTCCCCCATCCCTCGCCCCATGGGGAGTCTCACACAACCACGGGCATCCTTTGAGCCCAACGTCTCTCTCCCCCTTCTGTCTCCTTCCTTCCACTTTTCCTTTCTACCCAAAAATACTTTGCCAACCACCTCTGAACCTAAAATATCCTTGGATCTGACAATTTATTTCCTTGAAGACAATTTTTCTACAGTGTAGTTACATTGGAATATCTTCGTCAATTGTAGAACACTGCAAATGTGGTGACATTATCTGGATCAATGAGAAAGAGATGACACAAGATGGAGAAGGAAGCATCAAAAGTGCCAAGAGTGCTCATTGGGGGGAATTAGGGTGGACACTTCTGCAAATTGCCCGGCTTGTGATGAAAACCCATCATTTTGCGCTTTCCCTTGCTTCAAAGATTATCACGGAAACATCAAACGCTGAAATTATGCAAATATTGTATGTAGTTTAAAAAACAAATTTCTCTGCAGATGTATTTTTATGTGTTCAATTTTTGTGAAAGATTTTATAAATGACTGTAGGAATTTGGTGTTTTTATGCAAACAACAAATGGCTTACTATGGCTATTCTCAATTATAGTTGCCACTGCCTGCATTCTTGATGAGAAGATCATCACTTACCAATCTCATAAAGCTTACTAGACTAACCATATAGAATGCTCACAGTTTGGCTTCACCTCCGCTGTAACCAAGTGGCAGAGTGGCAAATATCCGGGATATTTGTTGCGAAGACAGAAACTCAGAGGAAACGGAAGCAAGATGGTGTTAATGCTTTTTACAATCCAATTTCGGTAAATTGTAACCATGAGGGTGTGAGCTTTACAGAATTCATTGATGTAATTCGTAGTAATATACAATGTGGTCATACAGTTACTCTGAAGTCAATGCTTAAACATTGTTGCAGCTAATGTTATGATGGCGCTTATGCTTTTCACAGTCAAATATGAGCAAATTGTTACTGTAATTAATTGTTATAATTATTGTAATTGTAATATGAACATTTTGTGAGTTGAGATAATGTTGATGAAGCCGTTACTCAAATAGAATTTTACTCTGTACATAACTACACTGGGTTGCGCAAATATCAGATTGTGTGATCCAATTGCAGTCGAGGATTTTGCTTCTGATGGTAAGATGATCCCACTTTACTTCAGAGGTCCAAAAGGGAAAAAGCATCACCTTAGAATTATGCAAATACAGTGTACCATTTTTACAACTACGTAAATATTGTTATCGGCCCAACTCAACTTTATGAAAAAGGCTCATGCAGAGTTGAGCTTTTTTTAAGCTCGACAGGACTCGAATTTTGAGTTGCCTGCACATTTCTAGAATTTAGCAGTAAATACGCAATCTGTTACTACAGGTGAGAGGTTTTGAAAGGCACTCTGTACTAGCACAACCTGCCTGCTAACTTTTGGTCAAAATGTGAGTCCCAGCTATTGTACAATTCTCTTGTCAGTAGTAATGTTCCAGAAGAATATTTAAATTGAATACAGCACATTTCAATGTTGACTTGTCATCATAAGGATGAGGGAGAACTTATTTTTACCAAGTTCCATTGTATGCATGTTAAGTTTTGGAGGTGGTTGGGGAACGATCAGGGGTAGGATGGGAGGAAAAGGGAATGAAGGGGAAGTGTGTTCTCTTGTCATTGAAAGAGGAATCAACGGTGTTCATCGTTAGCTAATTGCAGAAGTGGATGGGAGTAAACTAGAAGATACGGAACAATTTACTTGGGCTGTATGCTAAATGAATTTTGGTGTATTACTATGCGTGTGAGAAGGATAAGGGATTTTGCAAATGAGATGTGCTCTTGCTGGAAAGACCAGATGGCAGGAACTCTGAGCTAATGTTATTTAAGGAAATATTAGTATGTGAGATGTTGATCTGGTGCTTTCTCTGGGAATTGTCTTCAGAAATTCTTCCCTGGTCTTTCATCCTGAGTTGGGTTTAAATTTTTGACCAATTGGGTATCATTGGAATCATAAACTCATGAACAACCCTGGCAGAATTTCAGGGGGTGAGTGAAGTACATATGTAATTGATGTAGAGCATGCCGTCACTAAGGCTGCCATTTCTCTATCTTATTTTTCTTGAGACGCTTGCAGATTACAGAGACGTTAAGATTAGAAAATGTCCTCTTCCTTTGTCGTAGCCTGTGCCCACTGCGACTCTCCTGTCTGGTGGGCGAGCCAGTCCACTGACACCACGCCTGAGGGATGCCCAGCGATCCCTGTTGGCTGTCGAGGAGGGGGTGGCGCTGGCTGCCAGGGTGGCCCCTGCAGACGTGGGGGCTCGGCTGGAAGCGCTCACGTCGGCACTGGACCGCTCACGCCGTCTGGCCAACACGCTCCCACCCCTGCTCGACTGCCGCAACCTCCACCGCCACTATGTGCATGCGGCCAAATCCATCTGCGACCTTGGACTGTAAGTCGAACGACATGTATGCGTGCACATGTTTCCTCTCAACCTTTCCCCAAACACTGGGGTTGTGCTAAGCTTTGATTTTCAATTCCCTCATTTTATGGATACTCTTCAGGAACTTGTATTCTAATTGTTTTCACCTATTTAGGATGTGTGCAATGCAGATGAGACGGCTGTATTTCATAATTTTTCTTCTGGAAAACATTGGTCGTTAAGGGTGACCAGTGCAACAAAATGAAGCCATTTGTAATCCGCAAGTCAGTGCATCCTCGATCAGTTAGCGGACAGCAATTATTCCCTGCACCTACAAGTCCAATACCAAAGCATGGATGACATTGCAGACTTTTAGCAGTGGTTATGGGCGTTTGATGCTAGAATTGGGAGGAATAAATAGGGAAGTTGTGCTGCGAGTGGATCACTCTCCAGTGCATCCCATTCTTTTTAAGCACTCTCCCACAATACCAGCAACAATGCCCCCTCTGATTCAGTGGACGTCTTCGACTTTATGGCTTAGCTTGCTCTTCACCCCACCCCTGTTGACACCTGATACTTTTTCTCGAGTTCCTCTCGCATGACTGATGGTGCTAAATCATTGACAAGCAGAGGCAGCATTTTCTTCCCTCTTTCGCGGCTTGTATTTTGCTCTGGGTGATCCCTTGACACCACCCAGGATCATCCGAGGGCTGTGACTTAGAGGCTCACAGACTTAAAATGGCATCGTGGACTCTGGTGATGATATTGGTAATTCAAAATCTGTGAGTCATATATTTAAAAAGTGCAGAAAATTCCTTCCTGTGAGTGATTTATCCTTCAACTATGTCACGATTCTACTAAATTACTTCGCCTACCTTGTAATTAAGAGAAAAAGCAAATCTGTCACCAACTTATCCCTCTCGCGCAAAGATTTGCTGGAAGTTGTCATATTTGTGAATTAGACAAAGTGGTCCTACTTCGGGCCCAACAATTTGATGAGCAAAAACACCCCTCTCACTCAAGATAGGAATGCTCTCACTGCTTATTCAAGAACATGGTGAAATTCATCTGCGTGAGACTCGATAGGCTGGAAAGAGATGGGTGTAATCCGACAGTATCATTCCCATTTATCTCTGTCTTCGTCTCATCTAGCTTCAACCAGATTATCTTCGATCCAGGAGACATCCACAAGTGAGGGAAGGGTGTGGGCCTCTGTGCTAGGGGAAGTCACACAAAATTTGAGTCCGACCATTATAATGCTCATTAAAATATGTTTGGAATGGTTTTGAAAGCAAATTACTCGTTCCTCACTACTAAATGGAGTAACCCTGAACCCTTCTCGTTTCTCTAATTATCGAATGTAACATTTCGGGTTTTCTCCCTGTGACACCAGTGCATGTTGACGTATAGAAACATCATTAGGACTACGTTTTACAGTTCTTTGGACATGCATTCACACCACACCACAATTTCCACCGAAAGTTCCAAAGGGTGATCTTCCTAACGGTGAACAAGGTGAAATTGGCATCCTAAGTGCGATGTACCGAACAAAACTCTTTCCTGATTGTGTCTTTAGTAAAACTGGTTGTGGTTTTATTGGGAAATAACCGTTTGAGGTTCTGTTTTGACCCATTACTGCAATACATTCTCAGTTCCCGATCAACTTCCTGTGATTTCCTTATCTTCATAACAGTGATGATTGAGCACTACTTATGTTCATTCGTTACATTTTTCTCATTCACTTTTACCCTCCAGTATATCAACCACTTCCACTTTGCACCTCATTACATTTTATATGATACATTTGACACCATTTGACCATGATATGTCATATTTTTCCGGTGATGGTTTAATTGGAATTTCCCACAAAATGTCACCAGAGATCTTTCAGTGCGTGGAAAATTCGGAATACAAATAAATGGGATACTAGCTGACAATTTTTCCCTGGTAAACTTTGAAATTTCGTTAGCGTTTTGACGCATTTACGAAAACATTGCTCCACATGCCCATTAGTTCAGTTTGGCCCAAACTTAATTTGAGGATTCTAGCTGTTAGCAATGCTAAAATAGCTCGACGGCTTTAACAAGGGTAGGTTATAATGAACTATTTTTCGAATTTTGTGCGAGTTCGCTATAGTGGTCTTTTACTGTATCATCTTATATCTGATATCCCCTGGTACCTGATGTCTGGTGCTTATCTATGATTACATCAGTAATTTACAACTCTTTACTAGTTGATTAGAACTTCCCAAAAATCACGACAGAGAAGGAGGGTGGAAATGCATATTGAATATCACTTGTGTCTTGCAAACCATGAGACAGTGATTCCATTATGCGCTAAAGTGGTTTTTCATTTTATAATTTGGTTGGACATTTCTGTCCCAACAATTTAGATAAAATTATTTGGTCTCTTTCAGCTACATAACTAACTTATTTGGACAATATTTTCACTTTTTCTGCCCCTTTCACTGCCTGTGTGTGTGTGTGCTGGCAATTGAATAAGTGCACCTGAAGGTTTTCTTCTGACTGGTGCATCAGTATAGGAGGCATTGCAATGTCTGCGGTGTCCTCCTTACTTAAGCATCATTAAATCAGAGTCTTAAGACCTAATGGTATTGTTTATGGCTTTTGTGGACTCTACTTTTATTGTATAAATTTAGCGGTTATTCACCTCTTTGTTATCTAAGATTTGTGTTTTATATGTTTCTATGGGCATGCTATGAAGGATTGTGTCAACTTTTTGCAATTTTGTCCCTTCAGATATGGATTGGCCTTCATGCTCCTCTCCTGCCTCACTGCCGGTCTCTTCTTCACAGTGCTCGTGTGGGTCGACTCACACACGTGGATTTACATTCGGAAGAGGTGAGTCGCTCTCTCCACACATGCTCTCCTTAGACAGGCAAATTAGATGAGAGACACCCCCTTGCTGTTGTTCGTCACGTCACTTTAGGACTTGTTTCTCTTTCAGTCCCACTATGAGAATGCTAAATCACTGTCGTCCCACCTATGCCCCCTCTAGGAAACTGAAGTGTGTCCCTCTTCCCTGACCCCGAATGGCCTTAAAGTGGTCGATGTGCAATTCAACCGTTGAATGCCTATTCTGTACTCTACCATATCTGTGCTGATTCGGAAGAATTTTCTGTTGTGATAGCACCCTTGCATCTCTGCTTCACTCATTGGAGATTACTTGAGGTGGCTTGTTAAATTGTTTGGAAGAGACATTTATTCAGTGGTACTTATCATTTACTGGGCATCAGTTCTATTAAAGCATAGCTAACAGTCATTTTGCCAAGTATTTTTGGGGTGACCTTTTTTTGTTCTTTGCTGATCACTTTTGAATATATGTTTTATTTGGAGGAGTGAAAAATGTGTGACATGTTGTTTATGTCTTAGAAGCACTTCTTGTAGGTTTGTATGTCATTGGTGGCAATCTCCTGAATTTCAGACCTTTGAAGCAGCATCTGCCTTTTTGAGTTTGAGTATTGCTAAATTTGTACATGGAATTTCCAAAAAAGTACAGTGAAATTTAAACATAAAATGTGATTCACTGTCACTCAGTTCCCTTTGGTGGCTTCCTTCTTCAGTTTTACTTGGAAAGGCCAAAAACCTAATGAAAAATGAATCATCAAACTTAACTTGTGACTATGCATCACCTGTACTATACACTATATCACATGATTATGTTCTCTTTTCCAAGTAGCTTTAGAATTTACACTGGAAAGCCATCACTTAAATCCAATTCTCCCTGGTTCCTACTCAGTTGTGGGATCTAGGATCAGTTCTGATAGAATTCCATTTACAAATTCAAAGCCACAAACTTAATAGAAATATTTTATGCTGAGATGCTTGCTTAGTGACTAGATTCTGAAAAAGTTCTCAATTTTAAGAAAAAAGTTGCAAAAAAAGTTCCTTATAATTTGGGAAAGCTCCAAAAAGTCTTAGGTATTTTCTTGTGTATGATGCAAAATTTAAGTTTTTAGGAGAGATGAGAGCTAACAGAGGCAGTTTTATGGACATGATAATTATAATGAGGTTCTTTGAGAAGAAAAATCCCCGTAAAATTTGCACAACATTTCGTGCACATTTTAACACTCGGGTACATGTCAAGCAGTTAAGGGAAGGTAGAATATATTTAATATGAATCATTTTCATTCTTATTGCAACTGTTAAATCCCTTTAAGTATGTTGATATGTGAAAAGTAAAATAAAAATTTCAAGTTTAGATAACCGATTCTATATCAGCACAGGTCACAAGTTTAACTCTATGGAAATATTAAACATCAAGTATTTTAAAATAATTCTCCTAGTTATACTTCACACTTGATTATACACAAAACCAACCATCATTTTGGCACAACATACCATTATTAACACAATTTTTTATTTTAGTGGCAGACCTATTTATAATCAAATCAGAATATAACCGGCATTCAGATTGTCAGCCTCTCTCAAAAGAAAGTTTGTGAAAATGCTATTAGATGATAAAATGTTGATAGCATGAAAGCCCAATCAATCTTTCAAGAAATGAAATTTGAAATTCAGCCTGGTTCATTATTCATTGATGTCATGTAAGGAACAATAATTTTTCTATAAAACTCGGCTACTGGTTTAGAGAGGATATTTATGTGATTGGTGGTTGGATATTGTCACAGTTATTTTACAATAAAAGCCATAAAGAACTTTCTGTCAAGTGCAATGGTGTCTTATATGAAAAAATAGGATGGGTGCATAAACGATTGGATTTTTATGGAGGACAGGTGCGTAGCGAGGTCGTCTCCGCCCCTCTTGCCCACTCTCCTCTCTTCCCCTCGCAACCCACTCACGCATAGCACTCCAGTGCCCTTCCAACAATCACTGGTGTCAATAAGGCTTTTAACTTATTGCTTATGTTTGTTATGCTAGAAAGATTGAACTTAACTCCCTTAGTATCATTTGAATTTCTATTTAAAATCTGGATAGCTGAATGCAATAATACTGTAAGAATTAAACATTTCTGCATCAACAACGAATAAATGGATGTAGGATGAATTTTTTGTGTGCTTTACTTTTATTTCATGGGCCATATAAATGCATGTCGATGTAGAAGAGATTGTTACTATTTAACTTTAGATTTTGTAATAATTTTATTTGGCTCATAAAATTTTCTGTATGGATGTATTCATTATTCTTCTCTCACTTTTCTACTTACTTGTTTTCACATCGTAATAATAATTATTTATTCACTGCAAGCAAGTTTTTGCATAGTTTCATCAATAATAGGTACATATAAAAACAGGTTTATGAGATAAAAAAGTAAATACACATAAATTCTGAGGTCATTTGCATGTAACATCCAGCCTGAAGGCATAAAGTAAACAGATATATGGAGGCATTAATTTTATCATGATATCATTATACACTAATGAACTAATAGTGAATTATGTGCTACATTAAGAAAAAAGAGGCATTATATAAGTTTTAGGTGATTTGAGGACTTTTCCTGGCCTAGTGTCTAAAATTCATCCAATGAGTATAAAGGTTAAATTAGAAGGAATGCTTGAAGCTTACGCTTGAATGCATTAGAAGAGGATGCTTTTAAGTAGGGAGGGAGCTAGTTAAAAAATTTGTCACTGTGGTGGTATTTGTCCTTCACTGCATAATTTCCATGATATAGTCTCAATATGGATGTCACGCTTTGAGTGTGCATTATATTGATGGACATCATAGTTTTGCTCACGAGTATGCATATTTTCCTTAAAAAATTTTTACTAAATTGTATACATAAAGAGCAGCTAGGGGCATAATGTTCAGCTCATGAAAATGAGGCATGCAGGACTCACTAAAAGATAAGTTAAGGACATGTTATAAGTTAAAGATAAGCTATGGCCTGCTTCTGAATTGGAAAAAACTGTCTGGCTAAGGTTTGAGCCGCCCCAAAAAATGCCATATGATAGATGAGAGTAAAAATTTGAGAAATGAAGGCCTTTTAAGATTATATTGCTTGTGCTAAAATGCAAATATCTTAGCTGAAAGAGAGTTTTATTCAGTTTGGATCTTAATCTGCCTATATATGAGGTCCATTTTAAGGAAGATTCTTTATGAGCACTGAGGAAAATTGACTCTATCAACAAGATTAAGTGCCTTATCATAGAGTTTGACAAATGATGATGGATCTCTACCAAAGATTATGCATGCAGTTTTTTGTACATCAATTGACAGCAGATTGTTTTGCAAGCAATTTTGCAGATGTAATGTTGTTGAGTCCACCTTTTAGCTGTAGCTCAGAACAGGTTTTGGTGTTCATCAGGTTGGGAGTGTCATCAGCGGTTTGAGTGTTTGGCTTTCTAAAAAGTGGTTTCTTGATGGCCCATGAATGGGTTAGCATAAGATGGTGCCATGTTTGTTCCCATGGCAATGCCTCCAGTTTGAAGGAAAATTTGATTGTGGAAAGAGAAGGTATTTTGACATTTGGTGAGAGACCCAAGGGGTGAGGGGTGGCATGGGTTGTTGAAAGGGTCTTTTATCTGCTCGCCTCAAACCACATCCCACTCCCATGTGTTGTGGATCTTAGTGCCTTGACCGGCAGCGAGATCCTCGAGGAAATGTGTTGGCCACTGCTAGACAAACCCTCCCCTGTCACAAGGTGAGATATTTTCTTTTGTTTTGGACATCTGCCGCCTCTTGCCATCGCCCTCGAGTGCAGACTGTTTGATGGAAAATACCTATTCCGATATGAATATTTTGAAAACAAATTATTCCACTTGATATCATCAAAATATCAACTTCACTTTGAATATTTTTTTCTTTCTTCTCTTCACCAATGGACGATTTGTCCTTTTCATAAATGTTATCAACTGATCCTGCTATCGTTTTCTTTTCCTCGTGAGTGACATGAGGAAGGGATATTTTCCTTGATAGGGAGAATTTCTTGCCTTCTCTTCACTTTTGCGGAGCTGTCATCTCAACTTTAATGTTAAAATAGTGAAGGCTCAAGGAAGAGACTTTGCCTTGCAGAATGGCACAGATTTAAAAAATGGTTGCTCCCAGAGTTGAATGCCTTGGTCTCTGAATATTCTCCGTCCTCGGGTCAAGTGTCTCTGCCATAATGTTCTTTATTTAGGGCGAGGACCAACTGGGCCCGATTCCTCTTGACTGGAACTTGCCCATGGGTGTTCTTACATCGTAGGATTGCAACTCTGGTCTCTTGTGCACCATGGTCCAATAACATTTCTTATCCACCACCCCAACACGATCCCCAGGCATACCAACCAAGTATGATGAGGGTGCATGATTAAATAATTGATTGAGTGGACGATTTTGTGTGTTTTGGCCAAATGTTGATGAAAGATTGTAGAATGGGTGAGGAGATGATAAGGCATGCAAATGCCATTGGAGAGTTGCGGGTAGTATTTATCTATCTAGCAATTAGTGTTTGTCTAGAGAAGCAAAGATCACAGTGTAAAAAAGTGTTCTCCCGCCACTGTTATTGGTATGTATATATTGTTGCAGGGTGTGTCAGGATAAGCATAAGAGTTGGCCAAAGGCCGTGGTGGGATGGGGATGCCTGTGAAGTAGTGATGGGAAAAGTAGGGCGGGTAGGGTGTGAGGAAGAGTAGGCGATGAAAAAATGTGGGTGGGTTGCTTTGGTAATGAAGTTATGTCAAAAGAGCTCGCCTCTTTTGGTGAGCCATGTTATGGGAATGGAATGGAAACGGAATCACAAAGAAGATTTCAGGAGGTGAGAGAGAAGAGTGCGTTATAAGGAGGAGTAGTGTGAGATAGTCATGGGGGAATGTGGTGGGAGGTGCTCCTTAGAGAAGGAATCCATATTAGGAGTCTTAAGAGCGGGAGGTTGTGCGTGAAGCAGTTTGTGAGGGCAACTGAAGCAAAAGAGGTGTGCAAGGATGGAGCAGCATGCTGGACGTTATTTAAGCCGAGTCAGCACCAAGAATTAAATGTTTTGTTATTCCTTTCCAGAAACGAAAATATGTGATGAGCAGGTATTTAGAGTTAGAGGGTGAATTACCGTAATTTTCATTTGAGGTAAATAACCATGGTAAAATATGGTGATTTTCAAAAATTACCTTAATTTTCTGGTAATTTTTAATTTTCTGCCAATAATAGCTAATGGGGGATTTTATAGGAAAGCCAATAGCGATAGCAAGGGGTTAAAAGCATTTAAACCATCACTATTGATACATTAATGTACTAGAAATAAAAACAAACATGGAAGGCAACATGCAATTTGGCATTCCTTTGTTTTATATGAGAAATTTTCGTTTAAACTGTTAAAACAATAGCCCCACCAATGAGTTGTTCGTGCCTTTATTGATAATTAAAATTGTATTGAATATATATAGACTTGGCTGAAAATAATATTTGGAATACATATATCGGTATGAAAATTATATGAGATGGAGGTGACTATTACCAAAAATTACGGTAATTTTCAGGGGCTGTGGTTAATTATGTAAAATACCATGGTTATTTATGAAAATTACCACCTTAATTTTCAGATTGGTCCATCTCTCTATGTATTCAGTGTTTCTTCTGGTTTTATGAATATGTAGTTGGCAATTGGTACGTGCGGTATGGGGCTGAGGCACTGCAACATAGGTTCATGGTTACTTCTGCCCTGTGGATGAGGGTTGCATCCAACTCATTTCCTCGCAAATCGTAGTTTTCTTCTGGTGTAGATGGCATTTCTTTGTGTGAGCTGGAAATTCTAAGATGAATTTCTGTGGACGTTTTGGTGAAAGAGTTTCAGCAGAGCAAGCTTTGATGAGAGGTAGTGCTGCTGTATGGCTGCAAGCTGCCCAGAAAGTGTGGGGAGAACCAGGAAGTTGAAGATTAGCTAGAAAGTCTCTGGGAGAAATGTAATTGTTGAGAACTGATAATCTTGAGTGGCTGAGAGACTGTGACTCAAACTGTCTAGGGATCTGTAGAGATTGCTGTGAAGTAGGTTTCCCGACGATGATACTGGATAACGTGTCAAAGAAACTGGTAATGATGCACTCTTTTTGTTCACTTATGTGTGTAACTCTTAGATTAGGATCTTGGTTCTGAATTAAGTTTGCTTCACATTGCTCTCCACACTAATGCTTGCTGATCTAACATTTAGTGTAATCGTGATGCATGAATTTACAGTGAAATGCTATACTGTACCTCAGTCTATCCTTGTCACTATTCCCTCTATCCCTTGAACAGTTTTGAATCCAGAAATAGAATCCTTATCTTGATAATCTAAAAATTGAAACAAAAGGTATTTATCCTTAAAACACTCAACATCACCAAACTCCTAAAATCTTCGACAAATAATTTTCTAAGATAACTGAAAAGTTTTCTGTATCCCCAATTTATAGCATCATATACTTGCATGCACCTTTCAAAGGTGCTAGCCACCTGAATGGTGAAGGCTGGGACACAACATAAAATGTGATTTGAGCTATTTTTGGGAAGATTGGGAGTAGATGGCTGATTGTAAACAGTCACTGCCAAAGTGGAAGAGAAGTGTATGTGTGTGAGAGATGGTCCAGTGTCATCTCTTCCCATTACCTGTACATGGTAAAACAATCAAATTAACGCACCCATGTTTTAGAAGGAGCTACCTGTCTGGAGCCATGGAAGATATAAGTGGCTCCCTGCCTCTGACTTTTGCAGATAGATGTAGTCATAAAATAATAGTCTAATGTAGCATATTCACTTTTTGGCATACAAGTGCCATTGTGCTTTACATTATGAAAGGTATAAGTTGGCTTTACAAGGTCTTTTATGGTCTATGTCTGAAGTAGAAAGATGTTGCACCTATTTTTGGACTATTGCTACCAACGGCAGGGTAGATGATATTGAAGTAAAGAAGGAGATGGTAACACGGAAGATGTTAGGCCAATCAATATGGGTAAATGGATGATGAGGCACTGTTGGTTCCTGACTTTGGATTTTAAAGCTAGGGAGAAAATTAGTGAATGAGGAAATTATGCATCAGAGGAAATTGTCATCCCTTTTTAAATAGTTTATTTTTCAAACCTAAGGAAAAGCTCTGCTCCATGAAGATGTATAACTATGGGGTTGATAAGAAGGGCCAAATTAACCTAATACATCTACATCTACATACTACTGCGAGCCACCACATGGGCGTGTGGCAGGGGATGTTAGGTCACCTGCCGTGTAAAGATGTAAGGGATAAGGTTTTGGGAGGAGAAATGGTGACGAGTGGGTATAATGGGAGTGTATTTAGTGGAACTCAGGTTTTATTGTGATCGCTTATTGTGTGCGGAAAGAACGAGTTCTTGTACCAATCTGTTCGGCAATGTATGTCTCTTATTCTATCGCTTCTGCAAGACCTAGAGATGTAGTGAGGCATCACAATAGTATTCTCTGTAATGCTCTGTAATGCTCTGAAATACACCAGTTCTGAATTTCTCAAGCAGCCTAAGCCTAGCGTGTAGCCTCCGAGTCTCTAGGGGCTCCCACCTTAATCCCTCTAAAAGTTGTGAGACACTATATGTACGCTCATAGTAGTTTTTAACCTACCTGTCAGTATCAGGTATGGTCCTCAAACTACATGGGGTGATAAGGGAAAGACTTTGATCTTGACCGTGCCTGTGCTACAGCTGCCTATTTTTCGTATCTCTTTTTTTAAGCCACCATATTCTATGTCCCTATCTTAGCTTTATTAGCTTATTGTTCATTCTTTTTCCTCCTCCATGTTTCATTTTCGTTTCCTCTGATGAAATCAGCCATTTTGAGTCATCTATCATTTACAATTTTCCCTGTGAAATTTCCTATTTTATCCTCTATCTGACTCCTAAACTCTCTTGCCCAATAATTGGCACCTTTTCCTCATGTTCATTTAGAACCCATCATTAAATATTTGGTATCCCCTTATTGCTACAGTTCTTCTCGAGAATACTGATAGACCCCAGTTAACACTAAAAGCTGTGGCAGCACTGCTCAAGGATGTCACATGTGCAGCTCACCTTGATACAAGCACTTCAACAAGGCCTACATAGTGCTATTTCAGAGCATGCTGCCTAAACCTGCCACTGCTGCACATCAACAGCATAAGGTATATTCCTACAACACATCACTGATGCACATCCAAAGCGTGTTTGCAAAGCCAAGATTGAAAAAAACTCACCTTTTTCTCTCCTCCCTCAACTGGGTCGACCCAGACCAAGGTCTTTTACTGCTATCGCCTTTCATTAGATTTTCTTCCTGCAGCCTTTGGTGGAGTTCTTCAATCAGGGGCATTGAATACTTAATGGCTTCTTATGTTGTTTCTATCATACCAGGTATTATGGAAGGGGTGGGGTGTAGGGATGGCCACAACCCTCCTAATCTGCCGCTGCTGGAGACACTCTGTTCGAGCCAGCAGTGACAGTGTTCCTAGCATTGGTGGTTATTGTAGTCCAGTCAGATGTCCAGTCTATTTTTGCTGGGCCGACTGCTGTCAGCCTTGAATGACAATAGACTTAAACTGAGCGAGTATATCTACTCAAGGGGATTGGGTTGGAGTGACATGGCCCAAGCTCTGCCTTCCCACCCCGAGTACCTGACTTCTAAACCCAGGGCAGTGGTGGTAATTTCTTATGGAAATCCTGATCCCTACTTGGGTGGAGAGCTTTTCATAGGGGAGGTTGGTCTGATTGGGACGTTGAACTCCACGCAGATGCTGTTACCCTGGGTTTCTCTCAGCCCTCCCTCCCCTCAATCCTCCCCTTGACTCTATTTGCCTCTCCCGTTGGTTGCCTCCCCTAATGACTGACTAAGTTTGGTTGACGTGACTGTCAAAATGTGCTGTAGGTGATTAAATAATGCACAGAGTGAAAGTGGCCAAGTACATTTGCTGTTTGTCTGCATTTTTCAGCTAATCCTCTGTCCTCTTTCTCTCTCCTCTGAATACCTGCAGCCAGCTCAATTCTACTTCCTTTCCCGGACACCTTTCTTTCTCCCATGTGCCTTAGTCTCCTAAGACCCTATCCAAATTCATGTAGAGATGGATGTAACCATGCCAAACCTTTATTTTTGGATGATTTTTGCATTCATCACCTGTCGCTTCAGCTTCTCAACATCTTCCTTTCAGCAGTGTATATTGTTGATTTTCATCACCTGATGCATTGGTTGACTGTCATGATGAGGCATGGATCATTGTACATGGTTATTGTTGCGGCCTGTTGTGGAATGTTCCTTCCCCCATTCCTCCTTTGTGACATGTAAATACCTAAACTTTGAACTGGGGCTGCTACTTTCAAAGTGACCTTTCAATTTGTGTGAGCAAGCCAATTGTGAAAACTGTGAATGCATTCAAATAACCTCTCAGCTGAAAGGTACTGATAATGCTTCAAATGCCGCACTCACCTGCGTGCCCTTGGCATGGTTCTCATATTCCATGCCCCACTTCTACCCATTATGGTCCTCTCCCAAGCCTTAATTTCTCCTGCATGTTTCATTGCTGTTGTTATGTCTGGGTTTAGTACAATTTTAACAGACTACTTGCTGCCCCCCCCCACCCCCCCTTGTGCCCCCCCCATCTCCCCCCCTCCACCGGACCAAGTGCTGTGCAGAGTTAATTATCTATTCTGACTTCGCTGTGCCAAGAGATAATTGTATTAGATTCCTGGTTCTCTTCCCTGTAGCATTTTTAACCCAACAGTTAAATTAAGATGCTTTCATCAAGAGATCCTCACATGACCTCTACCTAAACAGTTTACTAGTGAATTAACCAATAGAGCCTTTTCAGCATTTAGCTGGGAGTGTTTGGTATTTCTTGTTATGGAACAGAATAAGATGGTACCTGAATTGCTTAAGGTTGTCATGAATGGAGACTTGCACAAAAGGGACGTATTGTCGCCGTGTCTGCACATGGGGATGCTAGTGTTTCAACTGCTATTTTTTTAAATGACCCACAAGTATAAATATGGTAAATTATTCCAAAAATGATAGGTGTGTACTTAATATATCAATATATGGTTCATTTTTCTAATACTTCATTAAGGATGCCTATTCAGTTAAGCTCAATATGTTAGAACTGTACATAATGGCACTCTTCCTTTCTGATAATTCAAACATTTTATAGTTAACAGTCTTGAGAAAGTGTGTACTCCAACACTACAAACTCTCTGGCCAGCCATCACAGAGCAATATTTACAAGGAGCTCACCATTATGCAAATACACAGCCTGTTACCAGTAAAACATTTTTCAGGAACAAGTTATGGAAACATTTTGAAATGACTATTGCAGAAAAGAAGCAAAAGAGTAGGGGAGCCTAATGCAGGCAATGAAAGAAGTGTACCTTGCTGATTGAGGGATCACAGGATATGAAATAACAGTGATTCGATAATTGAACTTTGAATGCTTGGTGCTCTTTGTAATGATGAGTATTGCTGAAGAGATAATGTATGCTGGCCAAGAGTGGTACATAATGGATGCCTTTAGTGGATTACTTTTAGTGATTGTAGTTAGGACAACTACAGTCATCAAACCTTGATGAATCTGTGGTTTTTGGTTAAAGTAGGCCTGTTGCTGAATCAAAATATGTGCCTAGACAATGTAGCATTCAGGTTCTCGATAGTCATGCATTAGGATGATATTGAAGACCTGGTGACCATAAAGAATTGTAACAAATATCGCTGAGTATATGAAACTTATCACATTGAGAAGTAACCTTGTTTGTGGATATGTGGTCATTTCATCCTCAATTATATTGTTTACTGCTGAGGAACCTATTTTTTGCTAAGTATATGTAATAAGATAAGGTCTCATTTGTTCCCACGTAGTTTTACATGAGTTTACTTAAAATTTTAAACATAAAAAGCTTATCGTTAACACGCTGTCTCACATTCATCAAAACTAATGTACGTAACTCATCCAGTGAAACCTTGTTTTTACGCGCCTGACGTTTATGTTTTCCCTTTGATTTATGACATTTTCTAGATGCCCCAACAATTGTTGTATCCTTGTAATGCAATCCATGCCCACTATTTACGCTTTCAAATTTGAAATATCCCTCAATTAACAACAGCTGGCAAGGAGCGAGATGGTGACTGGCTCACTGAACACGTAGGTACCAGTTGATGACAAATCCCTAGTTAGAAACCAAAGAGAATGCTTAGGCTGGTTTTAATGAATCAAATGTCCTCATGAAGCCTTTTTTATTTTCTGTTGGATGATTGCAATTAAAATGCTTTCATTGCTGTCAGAAATTTGTAACTGGCATGACATTAAGGTATTGTAAGCCTCTCTAAGAAATTTCGAACTTTGCTGGATTACTGCACAATGTATTTTGGTTCATTGCAGCCAGAATTTAATACATTATTCTCTCAACCTTTGTATGATTTCTGAAAGTTTCAAGTTTTTAACTTAATTTGTTATAGAGCTGTTGTTAATTTTGTGGAACAACTTAATTCCCATTCATTCAAGCCACACCTGATCATGACACTGTGGCCTTTGTCTTGAATTCGGTATTATGATCCCAGTGCATACTTTGTACAATGGAATGTTTGATAGCTATTGTGATTTATTTCATATTTTAGCATGGATTGTGCATGTGTTCTGCGGAGTGTACTTTGTGAATCTGCAGTATACAGTGTTGGTATATTTTCTTAAAAGAGATGGCACTTCATGCAGCAGCAACATTAGGTATTGATGACTTCAAAGCAAAACGTGTCTGGATGGACCGTATAAAAATTCAGTGTGGTAATGTCTAAAACTATATGTGTGATAAATCTGAATGTGTAGATCCTGAAACAGTTTCTCCCTGGAAGTGTCCAACTTTGCATGATAATGTTGATTGCAAAATAGCCTTACACATAAGATTTTTCTGTGGACAAGGCAGATCTTTCTAATGATATACTGCCTGATAAGACCCAGACTTCTAAAGGGAACCTTGCCATAGTGACCAACACAGCAAAGCTCACCTTACTGTTTTGTTAGGAGCCAATAGCAGAACTGCATTGAGAGACTGAAGCCCTTTGTTTCAGGAAAATCTAGAAATCCACATTTTTCAAAAAAACATTAGGACCTTCTTGCCTACTACCTTATCAGCCAACATGAAGACCTCTATGACTTGTGGTATTTTTGAAGGACAGATTCATGCCCCTGATGCAAAGCCCAGGAGCCCAAACAGAAAAATCCTTTTGTTATTGTATCAGTGCCCTGCACAACCTACAAGCCTGAAATTATGAAACAAATACATTATCATTTCTCCTTACCAATCAGACCAGCTAGCTGCAGCCATTAGATATTGGACTCAAATGAAAAAAATATGAAACATTTGGTTATGATTTATCTTCAATTTCCTACAAATTAATATTTCCCACTACTTACATTTTCCTGTGATTTACACTCTTTACCTCTGTCCTCCTCAATTGTGTAAAAGAGGAGTTTCTCTGTAGTTTGATTTTCAATGCAATAAAGAAACCCAAAAATGTTAAATCATCATGCATAACAATCAACTCTCAATTTTATCCTGTGATTTTCCTCCTCTTTTCTCCTTCCCTCTACTGCTATGTATGTAGAATTGAGGTTTTACTGTAATGAGAGTTTTACTTTCTTTGGAGCAAAAACCAGACTCACCTATTGGACTAATGCATTTGAAATTTGCATTTCCACGTGAACATTGTTCCCAAATTTGAGGTTTTGGAAGTTATGTGGACTGCATTCAGGGAGAATTCTACAATTTCAAAGGGAGACAACAATAAGTAATAATGTGCAATGAAATGCTGATCTCCAAGTGCTTTTGGTCCAGTTAACTGTTTGGACAATATCAGGACTGAAAATGTTATCATTTTGGACTGCTGTCTACATCTAAAGCAATGCATTAGCAAAAGTATCATCTTGAGTAGAAATAATACCAGCACAGCTGTGGGAGTGCAGGTATTTCAACTTTGTAGATGTTCTATTTTTGTGGTTATGGGCTGGTAGACTGTGGTGGGAGGGTGTATGTATAGACATGCTGGTGAAAACATGAAAGGATTCCAAGACTGAGATTTAGATGAGCTCGCATGGGAACCCTGATTTATTGGTGAATTTGGTGACACTCAGTATCTTGGGGTGTCAGAATTGATCTTTGAAAATCTTGGAGTACATTTCTGGTTGGTCATTGGATTATTATTATTATACATTCAATGGAATGTTTGAACTATGAAATTTTGCCATGCCCTCAGGAGATGATATAAACTCTGTCTGGAGAAATTATATTCCTTCGAGTATGCATATCCAGTTTGTGAGGTGCCTGTCATTTTGGAATTCAATATGTATTTTCAAAGCATAGTGGATAATTATAAAAGTATAATTATTAGCTTGTTTTTGGTTAAAATATGACCAAACTTTTATTAATATAAGTCAACTGGTGATGCAAAGTATCTCCTGCAAACAGGCAACTTTGCTGTATATTTTTATTCCCAAAGATATATATTTATATTGTGTGGTATTATATTGATATTTAATGAAGCAGTTGAGGTGATGTAAAGGCAGCTTGTGGCATCTCCATTGTCCAGTCGTGTGGGTTTGAGTTAGCTGGAGTATACCAGCCAGATGGCAGTGTGATTCTCGAAAAGTATGTTATTTTGCTCTATCCAGTGGAAAATGGCATATTCCAGTGGAAGACATGTACATGCAAAGTCCCCGTGTGACACACTGAGAGTTAAAAGCACTTTTTTATTTAATTTGATACAGAATACCATTCAAGGCTTTGCCACCTAAGAATCCCCTTCCTGCAGTACCTCCTTAACGGTTGACACTTTTAAAGTCATATATAAGCTATAAATTAGATCAAGTTGAGCACCTGTAAAAGTGCTTTAATCTGTGGTGGACCATGGTGCCAAGAGAAGAAATGTGAATGCATAGGGACATAGTTGATTTATTGTTTGGAATGAACGTGCCCTTTAAGCCTCTCTCTGAAACCTTCCACCTCGAGGAAGAAGGTGCAAGGTCTAGTCACTGACTGAAGATCTTGGCTGGTGCAAATTCAAGAGGCCTAGGTTCGAATCAACATTTTGACATTCCTTTTCTTACAAAATCCATTAAGCAGCATTTTGCTTTTGTAGTTTAAATGTGGTTTTTGTACTGTTGTCTGGAGCATTTTGTAAAATGCAACACATTTAATAAGTACCCATTATGATCTGACCAGTGATTCTTACATCAGCTTAAAAGCCAGAGTGCTGGCTTGAAATTCTGGTGAGAAACATTAACCTTTACCTTCCTGAGTTTTTCCGTAGTCGTAAGCCTTGCTGGCCGGGGTTTTTTTAAATGACCAGTGTTTTTTAAATGTCCATCAATGTGCCAAATGAACACGCTCGGCAGTCTAGGGACATAATTTTTGTGCCGGAGAGACACGCTCGGAAGATAAAGGTTAAGAGACCAAACATTTTATTCAGGAAAGATGTATTTAACATTAAATTTTGAAGAAGTGATTTTGAAATTGTATCATGTGATGCCAATTTTTTTTTCAAAAGGCAGAGGCATTCCACTCAGGCCACCACTCAGACTGCTGATAGCTCTGGATTGCCTTTGCAGTTTTGATGAGCATGCCTTTAGCTGACCGCTGATGATCCTAATTTTGGCATTCACTCCATTGCCATCATTATTTCTAAATGTATGTCAGTATCCTTCTTCTTACAAGAGGCTGGCTTCATTGTGAGCGGGAATGCTTTGAATGTATGTGAAATGTTCTCCTCCCCCTCATATGTGCACTCGGGGCTAGAGATGATGTGCATTCGCTGGCGTGAATTGGGAGGGTGGGGTGTGCACTGGTTGGAGCTCTGCTATGTGTGTGACGTCTAACGTGAGCAAATTCTCGTCTGTCCTGGGTGCGTCTCGTGGATGTCCGTCTGTGCGGTGGAGAGAAGGCGTGCCTACCTGCAAGTGGACGATCGGGACCCTTTCCTGCCCCACCCCACGTCCTCGGCCTCCCTCTCGTCGTCGTCACGCCGCCGGAGTCAAGGGTCGTATGGAATTGCAGGGCAGTGATTTGGGCTGCCCTCCCCACCCACTCCCACTCCTCCCACAGTTCCCCCTTCCCCTCCCTCCACTTCCCCTCCCTCCCACCTACCGCCCACTTCATATTTCGTGTGTATGCCTCCTCCTGCCATATCCTCACTCTCCAGTTTGCATGACACGGGAGAGAGCTTGCATTTGTCACTGCCCAATATTTGCTAATTATTGTCTGTGCCTGCCATCTCTATTATTTTACTAGGCAATGCATTGTTTTGATCATTTTTAAGCTCTCGGAAGGGTATTTTTGTCACCATTATACCCCATTTCGCCTTGCCCTCGTCCTCTGTCATGTGAAATTGCCTTGTTATAAATTTTTCTCCAGACCCTGACTTGTGTTGAAATTGCAAGAGTAAACATGATATTCACCTGATTTTTCTCATGGGGACCCATCACAATGTTTATGTTAACTGTTGCAGCTACGTGCAGCGCAAGAGTGAGAACAGTCAGCAGAAATAGTGAGGAAGTGCTACCCGCCCTGCACAGTATTCATTACCCAGAAAAAAATCCTGAAATATGTAGGTAGGAAGGTGGAATGTCAGTAGGAAATTATATTTTTCTCCTTTTCCTCGTGAAACTTGATTACTTTCATAATGTATGAATTCTCTGCTGCAGTCTCAGGACCTACTAGTCCAAAGACTCAGCAGTCCCAGCAACTATTAATCAAAACTCACATTTTTTAAATGAAAATTTAAGATGGAGATTTAAGATTTAAGATTCATAGCTTTTACCCTACAGCTTCAAATTCTTCGGAAGGAAAAATTCTGTGTGTTTCACCGCCGTTAATTTGGTATTTGAATGCAGCTGTTTTGCTTAGACATCTACATAGCTGAAATTCTTATCAAATGCTTTCTTTCTCCCATGAAAGATATTTCTTTCATGAAAGATAATTGTTCCAGTTGCTCACCATGTGAAGATTTCATTATCTCTATTATGTAGTATAACAAATTTTATGTTCAATCAAAATGTCCCTAGTTTCTTGGGCGAAGTTTCTTCAACATCATATAATTCATTTTCCATGATTTGCTTTTGTTATCTGTGGTTGCATATTTTGCTTGAGCTAGCGATGCTCTGTAGGCAATTCTATTTCTTCCTTTATTGTAAGCTTTAATAAAATGATAAATAATTATGACACATCCTTGGACAGGATTAGGATTCAAATTATACTCATGATTTTTAAAAAATTCTTTGCCATTGGTTTTGTCAATGTGGCCTCATGTAGAGTCAATCCCACTTCAGTCAACTTAATTTGGTGATAAATTAATTATTTTTCAGATGCCTATTGGCTGATGATGAGTATCAATCCAATCCTGAAGAGTGAAAAACATGACCATGTAATGGCTAGAGATTATATTTATCATTGCAATTATTGTTGAAAATTCTATTATAATCTGAAGTTTGAATTATTCCTGATTGTTATTTTGATAATTGAACTGCCAAAAAGTTTGAATATCCAACCTCTTTTTAATTGAACACTCACAATAACCAAGAGATGGACATGTTTTCTCTCTGGCTCTATTTGGTCTCCAGATATTATTTTTAAGGCAGTGAAGGTTTTCTGGGATCTCTTCAGAACACTTGGAATAGAAATTAAATATTCAAGCATGGGCTTGCCAAGACAATAAATAGGTGATCACCATAATGCCCTTCATTTAGGATTCCCTCTCCCTTTGAAATTTATTCCAAATTAAGTTGCCTGGATGGTGTGGCAGACTGCCCATTAGCCATGTAAGACAAAGGCCCATGGTTTGGTTTTTAGTCTTTATGAGCTATTAATGGGCAGTATTGATATGATCGTAAATTTGCTTTACCTCTTTAATTTATCATCTGTTAGGTGGACAAGATTCATTTAAGAAACCCATTACAAATCTCCTTTACCTGGAGCTTTCTATGCATTGTTGTAGATTCATTTACCATATATCTTCAAGTATAGGCAAGTTTATTGGAGTATTAGTCAAACACTTCTTTTTGGCCTTAAATATTGGCTGAAGTCTGTGATTTGAGTTCAAGTCAAAATGTTAAAATGAAAAAATTAAATCTTTTTAGCCATAGACATATATGATGGAACCAAGCAGGAAAAACTGCAAGAAAAGATAAGTAGAAATTCATCATGTTGAGTCTTTTTTGCTGCTTAGCTGGATGGTTAGATGTTTACTGCATCCCTTGCCTGTGATTGCCAGCTTTGTTGGGTGTTATAGGTACTAACATCATCATCTTGGTTGAAGGTATCACCATGGTGCATACCATGCATAGAACTTCTGCTGTGTTGCACTCTTAGTGTCAATGGACAGATGGTAGCAATGGAGAATGAGTGGTAGGTCTGTGACAAAAGTCATGTCCTTTACGTTTGCGGCATTAGAAGGCACCTTAAAATAATATATTGACCCTGAAATATTGACACTTCTGGTGATGAGGAAAATGATAGCAAGGTCAATGATATAAAAAGGATAGTGACTCTGCAGGATTTTTCTCGACATAGACCTATAAATGATTGTGTTTGATGTTTAAAAAGACTCAAAATTTGTAGCCTATTATAGGAGTGCGTGGCTGACTCAGTACAAATAGCTGCTGGAATAGAAGGATATTTCCATTCTATCTGTCACAGAAAGTTAAGCTGGTTAAATGTTATTGGTCATGCTTGTGGCTTGTCATAATTTACCCTGATGGTCATGTTGCTGAGTTATGTTTTGGGAAGCACAGTAGCCGGGTGATTCCAAATTTCTAGACAAGAAGCTGAAATGTTTCCATTTTGTGTATATCATGGTTGGAACATATTTAATGCAATTTACCTCTTGGCTATTTTCATGTGATAAAAGCTCATGATGAATGCCAGGCACCTTCAGAAATATGTGGGATGTTTCTGGAGGAATCCATCTAATGTGTGAAGAGGTTGGGGGAGGTTATTTTAGGCATTTTTTTGCCCTATGAGCATGTGATAACTATTAGAAGTCTACATTTAACACTGGTTTATTTCTTCTGTTCAGTGTACAATCATTACACCAATGAAGCCGTAGCTCTACACTTGACTGAGTACTACAGCTAGGCTCCGTAGACTTATCACACTAAAAATAAACATGCTGCCAACCTCTCTTCTATTGGCCGGCACTACCAACCAACTTATTTTAACACTTCCCCTTGATGGACAATAGGTAAATTAAAGTGTTACACATATGAATGAATTAAAACAACACAAATACTACTCCTGAGTAATCAATTACCAATTAATGAAACACAACCCTATCCAGTTATCAATACATCACATTGATCAATTCATTCCAAACAATTTGACAATTTCTGCTGCCTTAGGCCCTGGAAAAGGTTTGGTAAAAATATCAGCAAGGTTATTCTCAGATTCAACATATTGAAAATCTATCATACCAGATTGTACCCTTTCTCTGATTGCATGATACTTCACGTCTATATGTTTCGTGCGGTCAGTCAGGATTTTATTCTTTGCAACACACATTGCTCCTAAATTGTCCACTAGGATTCTTATCGGTGAAGACACATACTTCTCCTGGTTTAATTCAATGAAAAATTGTCTTAACCATAACACTTCTTTAACAGTTTCATACATGGCTATGTACTCTGCTTCCACTGTTGCTGTCACTCTTTGGTTCTTACTCTGCCACATAATTGGAGCAACTGCTAGAAAAATCACATAACTACTGGTACTCTTTCTGTCCTTCTGGTCATTTGTCCAATCTGCGTCAGTGTAAACTGTAACTGGTTTATTTTTCCTGCAAAAGAAACTGATACCTTCTGTCTTGATTAAGTTGCAAAAATCATGTTTCACCAAGTTACAATCACTTCTGACAGGATCACTACATTTCTGGCTCAATTTACAAACTGCAAAGGTTGGGTTTGACCTAGAACAATTTGACAAGTGGAGTAAACTACTGGCGGAACAACCCTTGGCATTTTCCATTTTGAACTCTCTCAACACTTTCTTTATATAATTACTCTGATTTATACTAATCACATCACCTTCTCTTGATACACTCATGGATAACAAATTACTAGGTTGCCCTAAATCTTTGAATTCAAGTACTTACTTAACTCATCCTTGAACATTTTAACTTTACTGTCTGTCCCAATCACTAGTAAGTCATCCACATACACCCCAACAATTAGGTGATCTGCTGTGTAGACTCAGGGTTCTGAAATACACTCCCTCAACTTCAAGTTTTTGAGGAAATTATCAGTGCACATGTTCCACACACTGCCTGACTGATGAAATATGTACTAACTTTTTTTCAGTTTGCAAACAAACTTTTGTGAACACATTCCCTGCATAGCAAACCCCTCTGGTTGTTCAACATACACTTCATCATGAATTGGACTCTTTAAATAAGCACAATTTATATCTCGATGACGAATTTCCCACTGATTTTCTACTGCAAATGCAATGAGAATTCTTATTGATTTTTGTCTCAACACAGGGCTGTAGGTGTCATAGAAGTCTATACCTGGCACCTGTGTATAACCTTCTGCAACAATTCGTGCTTTGAATCTAACAATTTCACCATGTTCATCACCCTTGATTTGGAAAACCCACCTGGTTCCCACAACATTCTTGCTTACCGGTCTTTTGACGATTTCCCACGCTTCATTTTTAACCATTTTCTGCATCTCACCTTCCATAGCCTCCCTCCACTTGTTTGCATATGGACCAGATAAAGCTTCTTGAACAGTTTTGGGCACTACAATATCCCCTCTTCCCTCACTGTTACCTCTTGTTCCCTGGCCTGCCTCCACAGCTCAGTACTTGGTCCCGGCAACGCTTCATCTGCATCTGCCACAACTGCTTCCCCTGGGAAGGACATCTCAAAAATGTTGATTTCTCTATCCCCATCGTCATCCTCATCAGGAACAGGGATGATTACTGCAGTTTCTGCATTTGCACTCGAGCATGGCCCTTCCTCTTTCTTATACCTTTCTTAAAATGGGAATGAGTTTTGCTGAAATATCACATCTCTTCTCATGATTACTTTATTTTTGGCAAGGTTCCACAGTCTATACCCTTTCACTCCATCTTCATACCCCAGAAAAACACCAAGTTCTGCCCTTGGGTCAAGCTTTCCTCCATCATGGTTTATGACCCATGCCTTGCATCCAAAAAATTTCATGTGATCTAGTTCTTCTTCTAACAGAAGCCTTCCTCTCTGCAGTTCAATAGGCATCTGGTTATCAATAGCTGAAGATGGCTATTCCGAATGTAGCATGCTGTATTTGCCGCTTCCGCCCAAAACTATGTGGTGTGCCTGACTCAATTAACTTACTTCTTACCGTATTCATTATTATTCTATTCTGCTTCTCTGCAAACCATTTTGTCGTGGACTGTGTGGTGTGGTTTTTCCATGATGGATACCACAACTCGTTTAATGCTCTTGGACTTCCCTTCCAATATATTCTCCTCCATTGTCACTATGGATTGCCTTGATGCTCTTCTCTTGCAGGTTTTCAGCAGCAGATTGTAATCGTTCTTCTTATTCATGAATCCAACAGTCACATAATGAGAATATTCATCTATAAAAGTAACCATATACTGGGCTCCTCCACTCGATAACCTTTACTCTCAGTAATTTCTGTCTCTAAAGCATAAAGACCACCTTCTTTATAAGCAGTGAACAAAGTTTCATCATCATCTACTCCAGATGCCTTATCTTCACAAAATATTACCCTTACTCCCTTTTTTTCCAAACAGCTGATGGATATGAGGTTGATGTCCAAATCTGGAACATATAAAACCTCACTAAACTTTATAGTCCACCCTCCTGACGAAACCGTTGTTTTTATTGTCACTGAAACCCTTCCTTTCACATCGACCATCACACCATTTCCCAAAGTCACTGATCCCTTCATCTCACAGATATTGTCAATGAGGTCTCGGTAGGGTGTCATGTGATCGGTGGCACCAGAGTCAATGAACCATTTATTCCTTCCTGGTTTTACCTGTGGGTTCCTCGTGCACAATACCCTATAATCACCCTTTACAGCGGTAGTAACGTGTTTTGTTTCCTCTCTTTCCGGTTGCAATCCAATTTTATCCTTGAATTCCGGACAATCCTTTGCAACATGCCCTTTATTTCTGCTTGAATAGCATTTGAAAAACTTCTGCTTATGTCTACCTACTGGCTCTGACCACCTATAAATTCTCCTTTTTTCAAGCTCATTGCTTTCGTACCTTTGCTTTGCATACAGTTGTCCCTTCTTCACTGTGGCTAATGCCCGTACTTCATCATTCTTTATTTTCGAATTTCTTTTCAACCGCTTCTCTTCTAGCAACGACTTCGCCTTTACTGCCCTACTCGTCAACAGGGCATCTTCTTGCTCCAAGTTACAGACAAGTCCTTCATACTTATTCAGTGGTAAGCCAGCCAGATAAAACATCGCTACCACTTTATCATCAAACTTTATTCCTCCTTTATTCAGCTTTCTATGTATACTCTGTATATTTGCCATGTACTCCTGCAGAGACATGTCATCTGTTTTCTCCACAGTAGACATTTCCTTAAGCATGACAACTAGGTGTAATAGTGAGAACGTACCGTGTATTTCCTCCAATGTTTTCCACGCTTCCTGGGCTCTTGTACAACTCCTGATATCCTCCAAATATGAGTCTGATATTGTCTGATACAGGAATGATAGGGCCTTCCTATTTCCTCTCTCTTGCTCAGTGTTGAGTTGCGAATCTTCAATTTCTTCGAATCCGGGTTCGATGGCGTTCCAGCAGTTTCATTCCACCAAAGCTGCTTGAACTCGCAACGACCAAGTATGATAATTGAGAAAATTATCATACTTGGTCGTTGATCATTTAGTCGCTCTATTTTAATGTTCTCTTCTGGATGCAACTTCTTACTGGATCACGTTTTCGTGCCAATTTCTTTCTCGTGGCGTCACCCAAATTTACTTCCTTTGCTACTTATACTTGCAGACAGTGGTCTCCTACTTACATGTCTGGGCCCATAACCTATTAGAAGTCTACATTTAACACTGGTTTATTTCTTCTGTTCACTATACAATCATTAAACCAATGAAGCCGTTGCTCTACACTTGACTGAGTACAACCGCTAGGCTCCGTAGACTTATCACACTAAAAAAAACATGCTGCCAACCTCTCTTCTTTTGGCCGGCACTACCAATCAACTTATTTTAACAATCACAACTTCTTAGTTACCCTGCAATAGCATGGCATTGTGAAGATGTTTAAATGTGGTGACATGCACCAATGGGAAAGGAGTAAAACTTTTCCCAGTTGTCTGCCTACTCAGATTTGCCAGATTTCCCAGTTGTTTGCCAGATTTGTGTCTTTCTTTTTCTGCCCGTAAGTTGGCAATTGCTTCAAATTTTCATGGTGGTAACCATATTTGTCAATTACCTTCTTTAAAAAAAATAGCTCCTTTTATTAAAAAAAGATACCAAAATCTTTTGAGATAATAAAAATGTTCACATTTAATTTCCTTTTTAAATCTGGTGAAACTACTTTATTATTTTCATTTTTGAGGATGTATAGCTTGTGTATGTTACTCTTACATGAGCGTGGCATTTGACACCTCTCTCCTATGCCAGGAACTGTCATTCATTTACTGAAAAGACTTAACGTAATCCATATAAGGCCTCGAGCAGGGATTATTCCCATGAATTGATTGTCACTCACCTCTTTGTTTTAAGAAGCTGATGGATTGACTTATTCATTCATGTCCCTTAAACCTACACTCACTCATCATCATTAGTTGTCTACTTTCGCAGGTCTTTGGTGTCTCCATCTCTCTCTGTCCTCTGCTCTCCTCTTCGACTCTCTGTTACTCCCTCCATCCTTCAGGTCATCAATCATCTTTCTTTTCTTTCTTCCTCTTTTGCGATTTCCATCCACCATTCCTTCCAGTGCATCTTGCAACGAACATTTCCTTCTCAGTACATGTCCAGCTCTTCTTCCTGTCTTCAATGGTCTTTAAGAGCTTTCTTCCTTCTTTTATTCACTCCAACACCTCTTCATTCCAAGCCTTATCAGACCACTTGATGTTGAGTACTTTCCTCCAAACCACATTTCTAACGTCTCTATCCTTTTTCTATCCTTTTCTGTCGCACTGGTGATGTGAGTTATTGGGACATGAGTGGTGACGGAGGTGTTCCGGACCATTTAGCACTTTGGTATTTTCAAACGATGTTTTAAGTATTTTCTTAAATGATCTTTATATAGCAGCATTCAGTCATTACTTTAAGGTATTTATTCTAAATTTCCATATCCAAAGAGAAGATTCTAGCTGTCATTCTTTATAGGTTATACCGTAAAATGTGTGGATGAGAGCATTGGTTTTCTTCATTGGAGCCAAGTAGCCATATCCAACTGTCTCTTAAGAAGTTCATTGTCAATGAACCAATTTCCATAGTAACATCACATTATGTGTAATGTATTGGTTCTCAAATGCTTTCAACCTCCGCAGGGGCACTTGTGTTCAGTAAACATGGGCCTTCAGGATGTTTAACCTAATACTGGATGCGTAATGCATTTTAGCATCGCAAGGGGCATATATTTTTACTCCATCTTTGACCAGTTACACATATCTATTCACAGGACCCTCAGTGGCCCCTAACTGCCTATTATTTTTGAAGTTTTCAACGAACATATTGCTTAAGTAACAAGTCTGGTAAAGAGCACACTGAGGTAACTGGCTTATGGTAGAATGATTGCTTGGTGTTTTATAAGTATCAGGACTTGAGATTAGAATGTGCAATAGTATACAAGTTGAAATTTTTCAAACAATTCCTCATGATATATCAATATTATAATTTGGGTCTATATGACTGAGCATCACCACTCCAACGATGAAGTAGTATTGAAGACACATGTGGTGATATGCATGGTCTGTCGCATAGAAAGTAGCTTCAGGTAGCAGTATGCTTAAACAATGTGATTTTTTGGCATGTACGTTGGAGGAGCAGTATATAATTAGATGCTACTGAATACCATCAAGTGCAGGATTGCATACTTTGTCTAAGCCACCCGTGAGAGATTACCTATATTATCTTGCTGCTATACTGGGCATCACTATTCTAGGGTTAATTAATTAACATTGCTTTGCATTGCATTGATAATTCTTAAATACACTTTTGATGAAATAAGAGTGTAACATGGGAAAGATTCAACATGCTCATCGAATTGTGGTATGCCCTAAAGAAACCTTTACATGTTTTGTGAGTTAGGTACACAGTACCAAATACGAAGATATGCCTAACCTCTCTCTGGCTTTTGCTATAGAAATGCTGTCGCCGAGTGCTGTTTGCCAACTCTATATTTCTTAGTCAGCGAGTGGGTGCTAGAGTTTTCACATCATTATGGCACGTGCTCATTTCTTTCTGCTCATATGTCTTATGAGCATCGGATCCAGATGTACCTAAATGTGATTGAGCCAGAGTAAATCGTCTTAGTTGTAATTTGGTACTCGAGCAAATACAAGAGAGATTAGAGTTCTGTTGCAGTCAAATGAATGGAGAATGTTGCTGGAAGAAAGCTTCTATATCCCTTCCATGAGCACGGACTCCAACATCATCAACTGAGGTATTCTACTACACTGCTTAAGTTTGGCAAATGCCCTAATAGCATTTAGGTATTGCCATTTTTTTTCTGATATATACTATTAACTGATAAAGATCAGTTAACCTTAGACATTGTAAATTGAGATGCAGTTCTCATTTTTGGTCACTAGATAAACAATTGCATACCTCAATGGAATCCTTTTAACAGGGCTTCTGGGCAAATATTTGTTTGAAATCCTCATCAAGTAGGTAATAAGTACATTTGTTTGGAGTTGTCTTAAAGCATATGCATACCATGGGTAGCTGAGGTGTGCCACGCAGTGAATGTATGCTTTACCCTAGCAATGCATATGTTTGTTGTTGTTTGACTGTTAACTTTCTTTAGATTGCAAAAAGGGCCATCCCAGTGTCATTGGTTGAGTTTTCCTTTTGATGCCTGTAGAAAGAACATCACAGGCATATATCAAAGGATTTAACTTTCTTTTTCAATAAATGATTGCTAGTTTCTTGCGTGGGAGGTAGCTATTGATTGATTTGCTCTTTTATGGTGGCATTGATGATTCCATGTCTCCTCCAAAATGAAAATAAGTCAATAATTTTGCCCCATTTGGAAAAAACATCAAATTTACTTATCTTTCATATCTGAAAATTTTTTCGCATCTCCCTTCAAAATTGACAATTTTGGTTATAATCACGAAAGTTGGAAGCAATCTCCATATTTTTATGTCAGAAAAAGAAATACACAAATCTAATAACAGCTTAAACAAGTTTTACTTCTTTTCCGTTTGTGCATTTCACTGTATTTTGGCTTTCCCATGGTAACTGCAAAATTCATTGTTGCCATAGCTTGGTAACTAGGTGAAAAGGTTCATGGAGCAAAAGTGAATGACATGAATGTTCATCTCCATCCTCCAGACATTCTGCAGATTCCTCCTGAAATGTGTATCCTCCACTTATGTATGTACCTACATATATTGACAGCCCAAGCATCATCTGAAGGAAATCAGCAAATGAAAATATTTTAGGGCTTAACATCCAAGTTAAGAGGTATTAGAGTTTTGAATCACACTCCCACATAATAGAGAAAGGTGTTACCACAAGTATGAGAACAGAGCTGTGCACCACTTCAGCCGCAATTATATTTTGGTCCTTTTTCATCACAAGTGGTGCAGTGAATTGGATTATTTTCACAAACTAGGGCTACCTATTATATTAAGCATTGTTAGCTCTTGATTTGATATCTACATCTACATACTTGCCTGCAAGTTGCCACATGGGCGTGTGGCAGGAGGTGTTAGGTCACCAGCCATGTGAAGGTGTACGTATTTTGGAGATGAAATGGTGACATGTATTATAGGAGTGAATTTAATGGAGCTCAGTATTTATTGTGCTCGCTTACTGTGCGCGGAAAGAACGAGTTTATGTACCTATCTGTTCGGAAGGGTATCTCTCTAAATTTATCACATCTGTCAGACATAGAGATGTAGTAAGGAGTCATGATAATATTCTCTGTGTCGCTCTGAAAAATATCAGTTCTGAATTTATCAAGCAAACTAAGCATAGCGTGTAGCCTCCGAGTCTCTAGGGGCTCCCGCCTTAATCCCTCTAACAGTTGTGAGACACTATATGTACGCTCATCGCAGTTTTTAACAAAGCGTGCTGCTTTTCTTGGTATTTTGTTAATTTTTTTGGTTAAATCTTTATGACCAGAGTCCCAAATGCTCGCGGGATATTCGAGGTGTGGCCTAACCAGAGCGAAGTAGCATCTCTCTTTTACTTTTTCATCCGAGGACCTTCCTATTATACGCTTAACAAAACCTAATTTGTTTAATGCTGTGCTGCATATGTTTTGTATGTGTGTTCCCCAAGATATATCATAAGTTAAAGTAATTCCAAGATGTTTTACTGTATCTGAAGATTTTATGTTTACTCCACCCACAGTATAGGTATGGCATTTGTGTGATGACTTTCGCAGGAAGTGAACTGTGGTGCATTTGCTGATATTTAATTCTGGCACCACGAATGAAGGTTGTTAAGGTCTGATGACAGAACTTCTAAGTCTGCGTCTTTGCTTATTTCATAGTAGATAACTGTATTGTCTGCAAATAATCTTAATTTTTTGCTAACTCGAGAGCTTAAGTCATTAACATAAATGATGAATAAAAGAGGGCTGATCACGCTTCCTTGAGGAACACCAGATGTGACTCCAACCATGACAGAGCTAACATCATCAATAACTACTATTTTTCCAATCACTGAGAAAGTCCCTAATCCAATTACTATTTTTTTATTAACTTCTCATGAATACATTTTATGTTTCAGTTTTTTGTGAGAAACCTTGTCGAATGCCTTCCTGAAATTTAGGAATGGTATATTCCGTGATTTCAGGAGGGCATTCGACATTCAACGGCAAGGTTGACACAATGAGGAAAGAGTTTTGTTCGGTACATCGCACTTAGGATGCCAATTTCACCTTGTTCACCGTTAGGAAGATCACCCTTTGGAACTTTCGGTGGAAATTGTGGTGTGGTGTGAATGCATGTCCAAAGAACTGTAAAACGTAGTCCTAATGATGTTTCTATACGTCAACATGCACTGGTGTCACAGGGAGAAAACCCGAAATGTTACATTCGATAATTAGAGAAACGAGAAGGGTTCAGGGTTACTCCATTTAGTAGTGAGGAACGAGTAATTTGCTTTCAAAACCATTCCAAACATATTTTAATGAGCATTATAATGGTCGGACTCAAATTTTGTGTGACTTCCCCTAGCACAGAGGCCCACACCCTTCCCTCACTTGTGGATGTCTCCTGGATCGAAGATAATCTGGTTGAAGCTAGATGAGACGAAGACAGAGATAAATGGGAATGATACTGTCGGATTACACCCATCTCTTTCCAGCCTATCGAGTCTCACGCAGATGAATTTCACCATGTTCTTGAATAAGCAGTGAGAGCATTCCTATCTTGAGTGAGAGGGGTGTTTTTGCTCATCAAATTGTTGGGCCCGAAGTAGGACCACTTTGTCTAATTCACAAATATGACAACTTCCAGCAAATCTTTGCGCGAGAGGGATAAGTTGGTGACAGATTTGCTTTTTCGCTTAATTACAAGGTAGGCGAAGTAATTTAGTAGAATCGTGACATAGTCGAAGGATAAATCACTCACAGGAAGGAATTTTCTGCACTTTTTAAATATATGACTCACAGATTTTGAATTACCAATATCATCACCAGAGTCCACGATGCCATTTTAAGTCTGTGAGCCTCTAAGTCACAGCCCTCGGATGATCCTGGGTGGTGTCAAGGGATCACCCAGAGCAAAATACAAGCCGCGAAAGAGGGAAGAAAATGCTGCCTCTGCTTGTCAATGATTTAGCACCATCAGTCATGCGAGAGGAACTCGAGAAAAAGTATCAGGTGTCAACAGGGGTGGGGTGAAGAGCAAGCTAAGCCATAAAGACGAAGACGTCCACTGAATCAGAGGGGGCATTGTTGCTGGTATTGTGGGAGAGTGCTTAAAAAGAATGGGATGCTCTGGAGAGTGATCCACTCGCAGCACAACTTCCCTATTTATTCCTCCCAATTCTAGCATCAAACGCCCATAACCACTGCTAAAAGTCTGCAATGTCATCCATGCTTTGGTATTGGACTTGTAGGTGCAGGGAATAATTGCTGTCCGCTAACTGATCGAGGATGCACTGACTTGCGGATTACAAATGGCTTCATTTTGTTGCCTTGGTCACCCTTAATGACCAATGTTTCAGGAAGAAAAATTATGAAATACAGCCGTCTCATCTGCATTGCACACATCCTAAATAGGTGAAAATAATTAGTATACAAGTTCCACAAGAATATTTAAAATATGAGGGTATTTTTAACCGGTAATTAACCAAATTTTTGCCTTTGTCATATGAGATGCCAGTGTTGTATTCAGAATGGTCATTCAATCGTCCACAGCTTGAGAACTCACATGAGTACTTTTCCCTCGAATATGGTGAAGAGAAGTTCCTCTTCTTCTTTTAAGTCGATTAACAGTCATCAGCAGTAGTGATAAAACCTCAATGTTCATCCGCTGTGCAAACTCTTCAGCTTCTGCTTTTAGAATTGTGCCACTCATGGGAACTCCAATACTGTTTTTCAGGGTAAACCATTCAAATATCACTGATTCTAATGGAACTTTTTCCTACCGGTCAAAGTCTCTCACTACTCCCCATGGTATTTCCAAGTTTAAAGGCAGCAGTAATTTTGTGTTTGTTTTCTAGAACATTATACTGGGTTTGCGAAGTTCAACCACATCATCGGCAGTTTTCCATTTTATTGGCATTTTTTTCTATTACATTCCAGAATGATTTTGGATTCCTTAGCCGAATTCAATAAATTTCTTTTCTTTTCCATTGTTCCGCTCGTAATAAAATCCAGCAAACTTCCGGAAGTAGATCAGGGTCAAGCGTACCTAAATCGCTATCGCAAAGCACTTCTGGCCGCGTTTTACGCTGGAATGGCATGAAACAAAACCCCTTTTTGTACTCTTCTCCCTCCTACTGCTCTACACTCCTACTTCTCCCCCTCGAAGACCCGGGAGACGCCATAACGTAATGTGTATTATGGCACCCATTAAAAAAAAACTTGAGAGTTTTTCCTTTCAAGTTGGTTTTTCCATTTCGAGTGAAAGGTTGTCGCAAATTACCAAAACTTTGCATACCTGTCCTAGTCCTACGCACAACAAATGACTCCCACAGGTTATGCATCCCAGACGACAGTCATTGCAAAGCACTCATTATGGTGGTCCATCAGAAATGGCCAGTCGTAATAACTTAAAAACTCCATATACATTTAACATTGTGACCAACAGTGGCCAAATAATCGCATGCTATAATGGCCTTCTCGTTATAAGCCGCCCTCGTAATAACGGCCTTCTACTATATAATTTATGAGAATGGTGCAATCTGTAGTGCTAACTCCTTGAGTGTGCGTGCCGGTATTCCTTCTGGACCCCGTGACTTGTTACTTTTAATTGAATGCGGTTGTTTAGTTATTCCATCATGTTGAAATTTTATGTCAGCCATCGGCTCGTTAAATTCAGGAATGTCTAAATTGTGTCTTGTGTCATCCTTAGTGAATACACTCTCAAAGTAGTGTTTTAATAATTTGGCTCTGTTGATACTGTTGGTTCCTACTTTGCTGTTTTGCATACACAACATAGATTGAACATATTTCACTCAGAATAATCTTCAAGACCTGTGATTAGAAATAAAAGCATTGTATTATTCCTGCTATTTACGTAAATATCCTCCCCAAAAAAGTTTGTTGACATGACCCTGGGTTAGTACAAGTGAGGTATAGGCTGTCCTTTCTTGCAAATGATATTTATATTTTATCTCAATAAAGTGAGGAAACTCATGACCTATCAGCTCTTTATTAACTTTGATGAAAATCATGTTCTTTACTTTTCTCCACCAATTTATCATTAGGAAATTCCCTGCCATATAATCTTTCAAAATTAGCCATTAGAGAGGCTTATGTTTGTTATATATCTAAGTATTAATATCACTTTTGTAGTGCCCATATCACCCTCCCTTAAAATGTTTTGCCAGTGGAGTGTATAATCTATTGAGGTGGACATCAGCTAGTAAACTTTCATTTAGTTAATTTTTTGAAACTATGTGATATATTTTAATTTTTGTTATGAAAAACATACATTTTTTCATAAACATTTTTTTATTCACGTTATATTTGTGTCTTCCTCCTCAAATTTGACTTAAAATCATTAGCTTTAGTAACTATACCCCTGGGATAATTACCACTGATCCAGAGGCATTACTTAAATTTACAAAGAAATAAAACTAATTTGGGTGTAAAAATGCAAATGTACTCTTCTGCAGAGAATTATAATCATATTAATCTGTTCTAATGATAGTGAATGGCATATTGCTGGAAACTTGCAGTTTATTTGCATGTTATTTTGTGATTGTAGGGATATTTGTTGTTATTGGTTAATATAAGCATGTTGTTGGTTACTGTGTATGCAGGAATGTTATATTGAATATTGTAGCCCTTAATGTTTTGGTATCATGTCAAAATTGTTGTAAGATTTACTTTCCGAATCTGATAAAACTTTTTGGTTACCTTGTTTCAATCCATACATTAAGTGCCATGAAGTTAGCAGAAATGTGTGGTACAGTGTTAGAATGAGTATAATTATTAAATCAAATGCACCAAATTTTCTTGAGACCTTGTACAAGACTGACAGGGAATGTTTAACCCTGGTAGCACATCAGATATTCCTGACAGATATAGAAGAGCAATCACTGGGAAGGCATGTCACTCTGGAACCCTAACGGATAATTAAGAGAAAAAACTTCCTCAACTTATCCGTTTCAGGGGTCTCGAAGCTCAATTGTGATTGGTACCATTCATCTATCTCATATGGTGCTAAAAGAAGATGATGAAGATATTAAGCTGTTCGAATAATAACCGATTATTCGTTCCCCTGTGCAGAAAACTAATGAAACTATTTCTTCGGGCATCAATAAGTCGCAAAGTGGGCTCCAGATGTGTTATACATGGTATATAGGCATTAAAGGTGATTACTTATTTTATATCGGAGGAACTACCTTGTCGAAAAACGTACAAACTGCTACAGTTTTCAAATTTGATCGCCATAACCCACACAGCAGAGGATATTCTAAGAATATCCTATTTTGATTCTCAATATACCTATTTGGTTCCAGGGATGTTGGGATCATTATAGGATATTCGTAGAAGGCTCTCAAATGATTCGCATTTGAATATCCTGCGAACATTCCTGGGATATTCCTAGAGTATTCTACCATGCCTTTTGTCATTATATACCCTTGCGAGCCATAGTGGGATGTACCTGGAATATTCTTTAAAGTTGGCGTAGGAGTTTTGAGAACCAAACGAATGTACAACCCAGTATGCCAGTTTGTGCCATCTCATTTCCCGTTTTGATGTTTTGTGATCTGATTTCCCGTTTGACTATACTTCTCTTTTGGTTTACTGTCGTTACTCCTACTAACTTTTGACCCTGCCTTCTTAGACTTGTGAATTTGGAACATATTATTGTCTGTCTAGAAGTAACTTGTCTAGAAATAAAATATACTACATTTTTCGCTTAATGAAACAGATTAGCTCAGTTGGTTAGAGCATCGTTCTAGTAATGTGTAGGTAGCAGGTTTGACCCCCTGAGGGATATTTTTTTTTCTTCCCTTTTCTGATGAATTATTATGAGTTAATGTCTTTTCTGTCCAAAACTAAAAGAGAGTATAAAAATTTGTTTGATAAAAATGTTACCCTAAATATTCCTTATATTTAAATATCCCAGGAATATCCTGCAGGAATATTCCTAGCATATGCTACAGGGAGGACATATGTAATATGCTGGGAATATTCCTGATATATTCTGAGAACTTTGAGAACATGCTTGGAACATTCCAATATCCCTGTGAAAATATTCCAGGAATATTCTTGGCATATACCTCTGCTATGTGGGAATTGTAACAAATTTTTTCTCTGCTTTTTGGCAACGCTATAAAGTGGCCATGGAGCCATCCTGAGACAGCTGTTAGTTAAATTAAAATCCGCTAGGTGCACTACAAGCCTAAGAAGAGAAGGGATATCTGTTCGATTGCTGAAACCCATACTTGTTATATGTCGCTTTTCCCTTCACTTTCCAAAATATATATAGAAGAAATTGCCCTTTAAGGAAGTGATTTCTATTCTAAAACTAAAGGATATTTCTTACAATGTGCTACCTGGGAAGAGACTCATTTTTTTATATTGTGTATAGATAAATGAGAAAAATGTAATTTTGTATTTGACAGTGTATGTGGTGAATCAAATAGTGCAAAATCCTAGAATTTTACAGTGAATGAATTATAGGGAGGAGCACATGTCACTGAGACTATACTCCCAGATCCCGATTCACTATACCTAGAAATTTATTATTAAGCACAAATTACTGTTCCGCTAATAATCATAAATCATTTGATTTTCATTGAATATGATTTTCAAAGTTCACTAACCTTCAATCATTTTTAAATACTATTTTTGTGTATGTTTATGTTAAAATAGTGGTTGCCTCATTTTTGGAGATGCTAGTTCTACTTGACAGTGAGCCGTTAAGTGATGAATTTTGAGGATACTGAGACTAGCCATAGGGTATTGCCTCTATTTATTCACCTGGAAATGCACACAAGTGCCAAATTCCACTGAGGAAAAATCATTTGCCTCGACCAGTATTATAGCTAGTCCTGGTATCTTCAAAATTTTTCAAAATGAGCAAACATATCTTGCTTTCAAAGTTTGGCTTTAACCTCGCAGACTGTGGTGCTTTGCGCATGCCTTGGACTGCTAGTTACATTGTATGTATGGCAGTGTTGAACACCTTGTCTTTAAAGCCCACAGCAATCCACAAGGGAGAAAGGCACCTCTGTAGCTTAACTGGCTGAAACACATGCCTTGAAATTGAGGGATCCAGGTTTTTAGTCTTGTTCTTGGGGAATAATATTTCCTCTTTGAAATTCACACTAGCTGTTATATAGCCAGATTTCTACTATCCCGGTATTATTTCTTCACATTTCTGGTATATGCTTACTGTTCACTCACATTGTTATGAGGCAGTATCTTATTGATTTGGGATTTCAAGAAAGCTTTTGATAGTGTCATTTGACATCATCTGCCAACTTATTCTCAACTAATATATATACCAAAAGACCGAGAGAAGTGATAACCACGAAGAAAACCACTTTTGCACAAGATTCCTTCTCTAATGAGCGAACTGATGACCTGTAGGATAAGAATAGTGATATGGTGAATGCAGGTGGCATATCACGGTTGGGAGCCGTGGTTTCTGAGGGATAAGGTTGAGCGTTGATGCTTTCTAGAGGAGTGAGGAGAAGGTTGGAGGAGGAAGTATAGTGGTGGGCAGAGGTGGGAGGGATGTCGTTGTGCAGTTGACAGTGGAAATCCAGTGAAATGGAGTGGAATGGAGAGAATCAATGTGAATGGGTAATTTGGGGGAAACGGAGAGAGGTTTTAAAGATAGAACAGGGCAGGAAGTATTAAAGAACTAGTGAATGAAATATTTGAAAACAATAGGCTTTTGATCCTTTCTGGTACACTGTGGATAATATGGGGATCAGATTGTTTTGGTGGTTAGCATTCTGGCTTCCCATTCCAAAGGCCCAGGTTCGGATCCCATGTGTGCAGTGGTGTCAGTTAGTTGGTGGGAGTCCCAGTTGCTACTTGTGTGGAGAGGTCACTTTAAAAAGGGCAGATTTCTGTCCATTGGATGGGACTCTAAAATCTGGTGGCACCTTCTTTTTGTTCAGAACGTGCCAAAGCTGATGTCGTCCACTGTAATGGAACCCCAAGTAATACCTCCATTCATTGGCCCACACCTTGAGAACAAAGAAAAGACCATAACACTTCTACTCTGCTCAAATGCATCAATGGCGTATTTCATCTTTGGCTTTTGGATGGCATTTTTTTGAATTCCTTAATTTCCTCCCATTAGGAATTCCCATGTGTTTCATTTACATTACACACTTCTGCCTGACTGCACCCTATTGTTGGTATTCAAAGAGTTTTCAGGCTTTGATTTTCATGAAGATGGGCACATTTTAGAAAAAATTGGTCTCCAATGGAGGTTGTGTGAATGTCCATAGTGCCTCACCAGGTGCAACTCAAAAACAATGGGCGTTTTGATCCTCGGTTGTTATTGTTTGAGTTTTGAAATATGATCTTCCAATTTTCTTCTCCCACATGGCTATGCTTCACGGGGTTGGTGGTGAGTGGTTCTGTTCGTCAAGGGATATTGATGTTTGTAGCTTGTAGTGTCATGCCTCCGGTGATGATTATGTAAACCGCTGCTGTTTCTCTGTAAATTGTTGAGTGACTTCCCTGCATCCAAAATTCACAACATTGTGGTAACTATGTACTAAAAATTGTATACAATTTTATAATATTACCTTGGGCAATTAATCAGATGCTTTGGGTGTATTGTGTATTTAGAATAAGTGAAGAAATACTTAACAAAGTTTGAAATCTGAAATGAGCAATTTCAAGTTGAAGCTTGCAGTAGGCTTTTGAATATTGCTGCATGACATAATTATCATGTAATTTGAAAGAAAACGATGTATTTCAGTTCTCTTTCCTTACAAGTATTTTTATTTTTTTAAATTTTGTGATCAAAGGATGGAATGTGTCACTTCCAGTGCCCGAAGTTTTTTGTGTGCAAATCTTTGGTCGAAATGAATAAAATATATCATTTTCATATCAAATTTAGGTGAAATATTCGTATTTTTGCTATCACTTGTATTGTGCTTCTCATTCTGAAAAAGTATGCACAAATATTTTATTTTATATTTTGGATGCTCAGAAAATTAGCTTTGAATTTTAATTTCTAATTAGGATCTTTGCATTACTGGTTTTTGCTCCAAATTTATTAGGTTATTGTCCATGATAGGTTAATAGGTGCTGTTTTGTCTTATGACAAGAATAGTTAGCATGTTTTAAAAATGTCAAGCCTCTGGAAATGAGACTAAAATTTTCTTCTATAACTTGCATTAATGAAAAATTTCACCATATAGAAAGAACATTATAATATATTTAATAATATGTATTTACTCATATTCAAAATAGCATTGGTCTGAGATAAGAACCCTGTGGAAACTTCTGACACTGGTGGTCAATAGCTGGTGGATATTGTTGGATAAGCAATAAACATTTGAAGTGTGTGTGAATCATCTGAATCATATTTTTTGTTTGTGATGTAGATTTTGTTTTAGGGCAATGCCATATTGGGTGACATAAGCCACTGCTTAATTAAAATGAAATCTTGGTTGTAAATGAACATTTTATGTGAATATATACTTTAGTTTTCATTAATAGTTATAATAATATTTTATTTCACGTAGGTACCTAGTTATACAATACAATCAATTATGCAATATTATACATCTGTTATTCGTGAAATGAGGCACCCCTGAAGAGACCTGTAATGAGGGTTGCCATCAGTTGGTTACATTGTGTTCAGCAGCAGTGTCATAATAACGTATAAGTATTTTTATAGGCATTGTAATTTGTGTGCTCATTGTAACAAATTAAAATACATACCCTTGATGAATTTAATAACAGACCATTATAAAGCAAATAACAGATTAGGTAATAATTAATAATTATAACATAGTGATATCAATGACATGCCATGGTGGTAGGAACTTTAACATTAAAGAATATTATCTATATCTATTTGTGCAAATAACCATTTTCTTAGATGGCTAGAAAATCTGGCTTCTCTTTGTACAGAAGATATTTCTCTAGGCAAGTTAATGAATAATTTAGGTGCAATGTAGAGAGATGGTTTTTATTATGCTACAACATTAGACCTTGGAACTCTAATATTGGTGTTTTTTCCTAGCCTCATTTTATGCAGGCACGGTTTACTACTTTGACCTCCTCTGTTATAAAAGCCTCTGAGTACCTTGTAAATAAATAAATTCCTGAGAGGTAATATATTTAAATTTATATATAATGGAAAGAAAGTATCCATGCTCACTGTTTGAAGAATGTTATATATAATTAATTTTATTTTGGACCACACGTAGGAGCTGAATATTCATATGATACCTGCCACCCCTACAAGTAATAAATATCATATTATTGTCTCAAGTTAACAGAAACAAGATAAACATATCTCATGACAGATAAAGGACACTTATACTTTAATAAGTAAATTTTTCTTAGCACCTGCATTAATTTAAATTTGAGTTTAGTGATATGCTGATGCCAGTTACAATTTTTGCCTTATATTAATCCAAAATATTTAATTTGGTCAACATTTTCTATTTTCATACAATTTTCACTGATGTTTCCATTCAAAACTATGCAACAAAAACATCGTTAAAAATATTGTTATCTGGAACTGGTACATTCTTTAAGTGAATGTACTTAATGTGTTTAGCTTTAGTACTTAGAGACATTTTACTAGCCCAAAACCAATGGTTAAGTTTGTTGAGATCTATTTGTTCTGTGGCAGTGGAGTGTGGACTAGCTTCTGAAGGACACATGGTTAAATGGTGATCTGTTAGACCTAGATCGACTACTTCTCCATTTAGGACAGTATTACCTCTGCTTATACTGTATATATGATCAATGCAAGATGAACTTGAATAGGTAGCGCCAGTGGGAGAGGTTATTAACTCTTCAATTCATGACAGGCCGTTAGGGTTTGATACGCATGTACAATATTCATTTGTTTTGGAGCACATAAATTCATATCACCCAAAATAATTAAGTTTTTCCAAGTCGATTTTTCTTATAGAATCTGCATCTCATTTAAAAACAAGTCAAGAGGAAAAGAAAGTTATCTGTACATAGCTACTAAATAAAAATTAATAGATGAAATTGACTTTAATTTATATTTTAACTACATCAGCCGATGACAATTCTGGCAATTCACAGATAAAATAGGCATGTTATAGATTACACCACCAGCTCGATAATTCCTGTTACCTTTTGCAATTTGGTAATACCCAGGCTGCTTATAAGCAGGCTGTTTACATTCATCCACCTTTATTTCTGAGAAAATTACAATGTGAGGCTTGACTTGTAAGTTCTCAAATAAGATGACAAACCTAGCCAAGTTACATGGACTTCTTGCATTTTGATGTAGTATGTTGAATTGATCAAAACATATAACCAAGGCATTATTTAATGGGCACCCTTTATTTATATCACACGTATTTATGTAAGTAAAGAAATATTGCTACTGGAATATAGTCTGCAAATCCGAAGACACAGAAAACCGTAAGGTAGTTATAAAAAATAGGTCTTAGAATTACAACACTAGGAGAAACCTTAGGTAAAGTAACAAGATATGAATACAGTATAATGCATATAAATAAGAGAAAGAAAACAATGTATTTGTAGTTAGTTATGAATAGTCTGAGAATAATAAATAAGGTCTTACAGTTTCTGAAGATCATTGTAAGAGTTAATATGCATGACTTGGTCTTTTTCTTTCGTCCACATCATAATTATTTGCTGAAAACATGTTTTTTTGTTGTAGTTTTCCTTTGTATGCTGGAAATTGATATGTCTACCTCTCATGCAATCAGCTGCCCTACCCATAGAGATTCACATTTTCTACCCATAAATGTGAAATATTATTCGAGTACCGGAATTTTATCATATAAGTAAATAACAAAACGTTCTTGGTTGAGTTACTAAGCTCTGAAGTGCCTATCATGCCCATGCTGATGGGTAAAAAAATGCTAATTGGTGTATTGAAGAAAGGAAGAACCCTCTTGGGAGGCAAAAGTCTTAGGGCTTAGGACTGAAGTGGAAAGTGCCAACATCTTTCATTCCTTCGAATGCCATGGCTGCATGTGCCAACACCCAAGACACACCCCTTCAAATGACCATTACTTTCCCTCAAAAAAATGTTGGATCCACTATATGAGGGGATAATTCTGTCTCACATCCCTGGAGTGTGCATCCCTGATAGTGCAAGAGTGTTGTACATGTTGTCATCATGGAGTTCTCTCATTAGTATGTGTGTATTTAAACATTCATCATTAATATTTCATTGTGTAGACACGCAAAATTGTGCAAATGCTGGAATGCCAATTAAATTGCCCTTGCTCTAATTTGGAGCGTTTGTTCAAGAATCATTCCAACATCATAAGTGTACAGGTTCATTAATCATTTGAGGTAATGTGAGGATGTCAATGTGGGAAATTTGCTTTTTTTAACTTCTGAGACTTTCATCTAGATAGCTTGAGGTACAGTTGCGTGACTGCAACTCCTCTGAATCCAGTCCCTTCTCCTCCAGCTGTAGCTAACCGAGGCACGTGGCTCTTCTGTGGCAATTGTGTGGTCACTCCCCCAGGAGTTTGGAGTCCCTTATCTTTGTGCTTACTCAGCCCGCTCTCGAATTTAACAAGTCACTCATCAGCTCATCTGAGTGGCACATTCACCACGCACCACAGCAAGTGAAGATCTCCCACCCATTCAATTATCTTCAACTCCACTTACCCTGGGTTTCTCCTTGAGACATCCCTACTTATAGTCATAGATCCATTGAATCTAATCCAGAAGCATTGAAATATTCAGCATTGAAACTTTTCTTGCTGACTATGCCATAGCTAAATCATGAGAAATTCAACTGCGCATATATTTATGTGCAAATGAGCACAAAGGTCCTCAACTTCTGTGATTTTTTTTAGAGTAATGCAATTCAATAATATTTATTAGGTGTGAGGCAGAAGAAAAGGTCAAGATATAAAGTAGTAATGTCACCTCAATAAGGGAGGAGTCAAACGACCCTAACCCCCTTTCTCGGTGAAACTTCACGTAAGAAATGGTGCAGTTGTTGTTATTTAATCATCATCTTGCATCATCAAAGTAGAATTGTGAAAGATGAACAAAATTTCTGAATTTCATGAAATCAAATAAATACTACTTACCTAAATATTAGGTTGAATTTAGAAAAATGGTCAAGTTGACCACTTTACTACATGTCAAGAGTTAAAACATTTTCTCTTCAGTTTATATGTGCACGCTGTAATAATGTTTCTCATCCAAATTTTTTTAATTTCAAATATTATTATATTTTTCTTTTGCTGACATGTAATGACAAAAAACTACTCCAGTTGTGGTGGGCCCTGGCCCCTCACCAGCTTTTGATCCTTTGTAAGTTCAGTTGTGTTTGTGGGAGGGAAAAAACTGGCGTTTGGTTGTTTTGATTTAGTTATTCGTGCATATATACTTTCTATCTTTTGGGAGATTTTGTTTGATGTATGTTGCAGAAAAAAGCAAATTTACTGATGCATGTGAATGAAGTGGCTTTAAATAGAAATGTGAGTGTGGATGAGGTTAGTGTGCTGGATGAATGAATGTATGTGATATAGGATGAATATGGATCATCTTTCTCTGCTATGTAGAGATTTTTCTTGAGGAAGGAAAGACCCCCAGAAGATGATTATATAATTATAGGGTACTGTAGAATACTGTAGGAAGCTAAATTGTGGAAGCATGTTAAGCTTAGATTCTTTGTCATTTTAGTATTATGCATCTCTAATGCATGTTGCAAGTTAAGAGCAATGCCTAGAATTTTTTATATGACTCAAAATCTTAAGATCTAATCCAAGCATCCCCATGGAGGACTAACTTTGGGGAGTTTGGTGGAGAATTTGATGACTTGTGAATTTTTATCACCGAGCTTGAAATTTTGATGTTACTTTATATTGTTAACTTTTAGCATAATTTGGTGGATGTTCTAATATTTCTTAATCGCTGGGCTAATGAAAGAATAGAGTGCAGTATATCTTGAATTATTGTTATTTTAGTCTATGTCTCTTCTTAGCTTCCTGCCTGGTGAGCCATTTCTCCCTGTTTTACTATAATGGCCTTTTTTTGTTATTTCACTGAAGACAATGATACTGTCATTCATCAAAATGCCTGGTAAATGGAGAAACTCATTTGAGGTGATACCCGAGAAACTCTGATTGAGATAATTTGGTGGAAAAGCCACCAGTCTAAGCTCCTCTCATTGAAGAGGCCAAATTTGTCACCAATTTTGATTAACTCATGAGGGCATCACAGGCTCTCAGAGACATTGTACTTATTGATACAAGTAATCAGGTGAATCATTAATTTCACTATCTTTTTTAAATTCCTCTGGGAGCCCAAAAAAACCAATGGAGTATCATATCATCATTATCATCCTCATTGTTATGAATTTGAAAAAGATAAGTGTTATTGTGGATCTGTGGATGACTTCAAATTTCATTTGTTACAAATATTAATATAACATCTTGTAAATAGATGTAAACTATACTTACTTGTGCTCACAATGCCTTAAGCACAGCATTGCACATTCTTTTGAAAAATTATGCCGTCAGGTCTGTGCAGAGTGATGTTCATCTGTGAATGAGTTGAATTGGGAGAGGAAATTTGGTCGGTTTAAGGCAAGAGCTGGGCCCATGTGCTGAGGGTTATTGGGAGCAACTTTTATTAGCCCTGGGCCGAATGATTTATAGTCGTGATAAATTACTTGGGTTCGTGCAATTTTCTACAAATGGGTAAACTGTAATTCACGACATGGAGAAATGTAACATCAAACCTGGGTTTTGCATGAAAGCCTATCTGTTTGTGGAACATTGCACTTATCCAAGTTATTTATCACGAAAACATGCCACAGTGCATTGCCTGAATCCATAAATCTTGATTTGTAGACATACTGAAGGGGATCGCTCTCATTGGGAGCAGTGCCATAAACTCGTTGTTTGTTGCTTGCATGTTTGCTGGGTGGAAGTGAAGCATTCTCTGTGCTGTTCTGTTTAATAATTGGATGTGTTGTCTGTCTCTCCTGTCCTCCCTCCACCCTTGTGCACCAACAGAGATGGCAGAGAGGCGAAGCAGCCCCACCACCATCACCACCACCACGAGCGCAGTCAGCACCACACATCATCCGCAGCCACTGGCACCGGCGGGCGGCGCGGTGGGCCCTCCTCCTCCCACCATCGGTCAGGTGGGGCCCACCACACGGGCCCCGCTGCTCCTTCTGCGCCCCCCGACAGCACCTCCTGTGGCCCCACTGGGTCCTCTGCAGTCATGCTTGGACCCAACAATGGGCAGTACCCGACTCTGAGCAAGCAGTGCAAGACGCTCGAGTCGGCAGACTTCTACTGACTGGAACCTGACCGGCCCGAGTATAAAGTCAGTGAGCTGTGAAAGGGGTGACCATTGGGGTAGTGCATTTATGTGGAGTGTGCAGGCCTTGTTGATGCTCTGTTTTGATGATTTGTTTTGGCATCATTCGACATTCTGCCCAATGCCTCATCATCATGCAAAAATCATTCCTCTCATCCGCACTAATGATTCATAATCAGGAAGTTGTCAGGGGCCAATTATTGAACGGCCCTCCTGGTTCTGGTTGTTAAAGTGGTCCAACATTCCCACCGTTAAGTAAAGTTGTGTTCCATTTGTGAACTTGTGGGTATTCAATTTGTATCTTTGTATCAATTGATTGTGACACCTGTCATAAATCTTTTTGTAGCAGTCAAGCTCATTCATTCCAGATGTGGTAGAGCCAGGCCCTTTAGGTGAGATTCACCTCGACAGACATTGACAAATGTGTCTTCCACCAAGTAGTAGTTGGTTCTGACTGTCCTGTAGCCACCTCTCTCTTTCCTCTTTTGTAGGTGTGTTTAGGGATCGGGGGAGGAGGAGTGAGCTGCAGAGAGGGCTTGTTGGTGATGGTCAAAGATTTCTAATGTGCTCACTTAATAATACTGCGGTCGGTCCTAGTATGTCCTTCGTATGACGCACGAGTCACTGTATGTATGTATGTGTGTGTGAGAGAGAGAATGGTAATTTGTGGAACTAAGGAAAGAGAATGAATGAGGGGTACTTTCGTCTTAGAATTAGGCTGGGGAAGATGTGCGTGAGTTGATTCGAGCAGTTTGCCATCCATGGGTTTGTAATGGCCCGGCAGTACTTGATTGAAGGGGAACTTGAAGGAGTGCAGATAACTGATCCCAGTTTGATGCAGCCTTTTTAGTAGATTTTGTTTGGAATGTTCACTAAATGGATAATGATTGTGAGACTGCCCATTGAATGTTAATTGTAATTAAAATGACTTTTTTGCCTACCCACTGGTGACATGAAGTCTTAAGGCTGTGTTCTTTCACACGCAACAAAGTGAAATGTACCCTTTGCTCTGATTGCAGGGTTGGCACATAATGCACATCTAAGTCATGTGAACCCAGCATAATGGGTGTTGATTAATTTATTCTACCAAATTCTTAATGTGAAAATTATTTACTTATGAACCCTAAAATTTCTTGAGAGGTTGAGGATTCTATCTATATTTTCTTCATGGGCCCTATTAGATAGTTTTTGATTCTAAATGCCAAATTAATTTAATTTTAACTCTAATGAATTAGCTGTATGTCACTGTAAGTCAAGGCACTTACACTTGTTTGATGCAGATGTATCTAACCTTCAATGTACAGTTGAGTCACTAGCTTAAGTTAACTTTTTTGTGACAGTATTTCAGCATATGATGGGAATAAGTAATACTATAAGATTTTGTATTAGGATCTACCAATGTATATACTCTAAGTACCGAAAGGCTAGCCACATTAAGCCATATTTTGTGGCTGAATGTGTTGTATAAGTGATCCAAAGTACAAATATTCTAGGATTTCCTTGTGGTGATGCTTAGGGCTTAATTATTCATGTGTGCTAGTGGAGGGCATCTATTACACTTCAACTAGGGAAGAAAGCATTGAATATGATTTAGAGAATAAAAATAAAATCCTTCCAGTTAGCTGTTCATTATGTATGAGAGGTAATCAATCAATCTGAAGACTTGGAATGATTATTAAATCAACTACAAAATAGTAAGAGGAAAATTTTGAAGTGCTCTATTTTAGTATTATGTAAATTGTTGCCTTCAATATTCATATTTGTGTCATTAGCTGTAAATTTGCTAGCACCTTCCCTCCTAAGTTCACATTGGATGTATTAAGTGTTTAGTTTGATTTGCTATCTGTGGTAACGTTTACTATCAGGCCCCTTCAATTTTTCCTTACAAGTCGACTTTAAGAAATTACCCATTGACCTTAATGATTCATCCTTAGCATGGATGACACCTCTGGCTCGAATCACTAAATTTCATTTGTTTAAATTCAAATTAACTTGAAACAGTAAAGATTTTATTAATTATCCTGCATTTTAGTGCCTATTAGATGAAAGGTTTTCTCTCTTATTTGATCATTGTCCCAGTCATTCTCAGCCAATGATGCATTTAACCCGTCATTACTGAAGCAAATTCAAAACTAAACAAACTTAAAACGTGTTGGAAAAATGAGTCTTAAATGTCCCAAAAATATGATGCGTGAATACCTACTTTTCCTTTATCAACTCATCATTGCACAGTAATTATTAGTTGGTGGCATTAAATTTTCTGGCAAATACCAAAAATTATGGTATATTTTCAGTTTGTACACACTTGGTGTTGACTGTCCATTTGTCATTTTCACTTGATGAAAATCTGCCCAAAAAAGTTACTCCAACTGTGTAATTAATCCCTTAACATTGCCTTAAAATGCAGCTGGTGTGAATATCCACTTTAAATATGTGAAATTACCTTCACATGAGTATTCATGCCTAGTTATCCGTAATTTCTGCATATTATTAAAGAAATGGATGGTTTAGGGTCTTAAAACAATTTTTTTTACCTGAATATAAGGAAATCGAATGGCAGAATAAAACAGTACATTTTTTAATCTGTTTGAGTATGAAATTTTCCTTCTAATCCTTAGGTTGGAAGTAATTTAAAAAAGCAATAGCTGAAGCATTGGCATAGGATTAAATGCTTTTCTTATGGGAGTAAAAGTATAAATAAGTTGGCATATATTGGTCTATTAACAACTCCATAAAATTTACATTGAAATCCTTTCTTTGTACATCCTTTCACCTTGGGAAGAATATATCCTCAAAATTTCATATTTTTGCCACCAGTAGTTTAGTCTGTGCATTGATGAGTGCATGAAAGAGTCAGGTATTCAGAACTTCCTTCTTTACTTTTCAGTATTAGCTCACTTGTTGTTCAAATTTTTATCAGGCTACTCAATTTTGCTGAGGGAAATGACATTTTGTGTCCAGGAAACTGTTTTTCATCCAGTAATTCTGCCAAATAAAAGTTTTTTGAAGTCTTCAAAATGAGATTCCATTAGCACCACTAATGGATCAATTATTTCAAAAGCGAGCATTCTGAATGAGTGAAACTTGTTCAGTCCACCCTGGTCGTTTTCGTTCAGTCCTATAGCCATATTGATGCATTGATGCATGCAATTTCATCACTCTGGAGGTAATTTACATTTTTAATAGTCCGTTTTATTTCATGGTTGCACACATTAACATTAGAAGTGGATTTTCTAGCCTCTTTAACAGACCAAGAGCATCATTGTAGGACTCCCATTCTATCATTCACTATGCTCTACAATTATGAGAAAGAGCTGTTTTTAGTTCTTGAAAGTGTTCTGTACCTATAAGTTGCTGCTGCTCTTGAATGATAATTCCAGTGTGTGTTGCTTGCATAGGAGAGTTTGAAACCTTATTCTTTCAGAAGATGAGAACTTTTGGATGATTTGCTGAAATACGTACGAAAGGCTGTTAAATCATACACTAAAAGATGTACTTTCTTGATTGTTTTTGCACAGTGCAGAAGCACTAAATTAAGTCCATGGGCGTAGTAGTGAATGAAAAGACCATGAGGACATTGCTTGTTTACTTTGGCTTGAACTCCACCATGATAACCTGCCATGACTGAAGCCCTGTCATGTTTGAAAAACCAACTTTTTATCAATTTTTCTAATTTTATCGCATTAAGTATTACATCTGCTGAACTTTTGGAGGTTTTGGCTTTTGATACATCAAAGAATCCTAAAAAAATGTTCTTGGACAGAGTCATTCATGCAGTTGCGAATTATTATACTTATTTGCGACTGATAGGATACAGCAAGTGTTTCGTCTGCCTATTCTGACATTAACGGGCATGATAATTGTTTCTGAATTTCTTCATTAATCACCAATGTTACACATTCAATTAGTTCATTTTGAATGTCACTCGAGGTTCCTCTAAAGCCCAAAGTGGACTCCAGCTGTTCTCTTATGAACTGTTCTTCTCGTACAATTACCTTTATTTATTGAATCCTCACTCTCATGATGCCCACAAAGTGTGAGCTCTTGTTTTCCTAAGAAGCATATCACCTGCATTAACGTACCGACATATCTTCTTTTACGACTCACTCTTTCATTATGTTTCAAGCTTGAAATCCAAGCTGCTTGAGATTATGCATGTTTGATCCTGTATATCCCCAGAAGATGGTAATGTTCCCAATTCAGGATATGTTTCTTTGATATCTGATGTTTTCGCGCCCTGCAATGGAAATTTTTGACACAATCGATGCCTGATTCACACCACTCTTTGCTGTCACCACCAAACAAAAGACATACGTAACAATACATTCTTCCTGTTGTAGCATTTGGTGTGAGCCACTCGTACAACTCATACCAGTGCAACTGAAACTTACGAGACTGATGGCCATCATTTTGCTCAATGTTGAGATGAAGCGTTGGTCTCTTATCTTTAGCAACACACTTCTCTTCATAACTCAATGTTGAAAATGGTATTTTCATGAAAAATAGCACCAAATCACTACACTGTTCCTAATTGAAATTTACTAATAATTTTACAATCACAAAAAAAGAAAACATTCACACGCAACATCCAAAGCAGTTTCATTCAGAATCAGCCTCTCTTAATTTCACTCTGTCTTGCTCTCTCTTGAGCATTCAGTGAGACTAGGAAGGGTGTGAGAACTAAGCAAGTGCCTAGGCTCTCAGCGTGCAAGAATCGCATTGCATCAGATGTAAGCGTGTGGCAGTGGATAAGAGTATGTGCATGCATCATGCGGCCATTTGGAGTCTACCAACAGCCTGAATCCCAAGTCTTTAAAACACAGCGCAACCAGGCGCAATGCACTTTGTGGAAATATAGGCTAAATTTCTTTTTCCCTTGCTTACTCGGCAACATGAAATGTATGATAGAGCTGGAAAATGTAATAAATGTTATACTGAAATTATTTAGGGTATTCTCATGCTCCCAGATTACCCTTCAGCTTTGCCACTGCTGAATCCATGTATTCCGCTTTTTCCCACTTGTCAGTCAGGACTGTTTTCCAAATGCCTTGAATCTTTTACCTCCTCAATGACCTCCTTAAAGCCCTCAAACTTTTACAACTTTGGTGATGTGGTGTGGATTAACTGGGTGATAGTTGGTCATCATTCAAATTGGTGCAATTTTACTTCAGATTTAATTGTTGAAATTTTCAAAACTATCATTTGTTATAGTCTATGGCAGCAATGTGTATGTAATAGTAATCTCATTTTCATTTTAAATTTGTTGAAGTCTGCTTTACACGAATAATGAATCGCCCAATGAGACTGAATCACAAATAAACACTGTGATGTCTCATATGACAATATGCTGCTATATTTGTTAGGTATTTGGTAAAAGTTTGTTTCACTGTTAATAATATTAAAGAGCAATAGAAAGGTTATTTACTTTTTTGAAATATGTGGCCAAAACTGAGGTGCCGGAAAAAAACATACTTAGGATAATGCGATATTGTAAACTAAGATCATTCCTTGATTTTGATTATGAGCTTTGAGATATTAAAATGAAAAATATCAATCCTGACGGATACCATGGATTGCAATACTTCCTGTGTTTTTGAGTACAGAGATCCAGTGTAGAAGAACCCAACTTTATGCAAGCCTGTATGGTACATAGATCATTGATGTGTTTGGTATAAGTTACTAGCTTTTGATGGAAATTACTTGAGGGCAAATAGCATCAAATATGCTGAATGATAAACTCAAAACTGAAACGAACTGAATACATTAAGACATCTTCAATGGTGACATCTTCAATTATTCAAAATGGCATTTATGCTTTCTGATGCACAACACTCCAACATGGCCACTTTAGTATTTGTTTGCATCTTTCTTTATGAATGCCATTTTGTTTAGGTTTTACTGTTGGTGGCATGCAGAATCGAAATATGTATCCTTCTCTTCTAGCAACTGTTCTCATTTCCTCAACCTAGTGTTCAAATAGGAACTTACAGATTAAAGATCCTTGTACTTTTGCCTCTGGTTGACATATTTTTGAAGTGTTCTAAAATTCTGATTGTGGTAAATAGAAGAATGTACAAAGAAGGGTAGTGATTTCAAGGAAAGATGATATTCATCGGCCTAATTAGCAAACCACACAACTCTAAAAAATATGATTTTGATTGAATTAGGCATGGGTAAATTACCATGGTTTTCATTTTCCCATATTTATTCCTTTTAATCATTTTCTTTGATCATAATTTGAAAGTGCTTTTTGCACTGGCGACACAAAAATCACATCTCTCTTGATCTTACTGGGTAATATAGCTCCTGACTGCACATAAAGTAGTTGAGGTTAACTGGTCTACATATTACAAATTTTTGTGGTAGGTATACCTAAGTCACTTAGTTCTGTGAAACTTTGAGAGAGGAACCTCAATAATAATCTACAGGTGCTGTTTCAATCATATATTCACATTTCCCAGAAATCAGCCTTTTTTCAATGACAAGAAATCATTTTGCTATTTGGTTGCTTTCTTGATCCAGCCATCAGATTACTGGTTGCTAATGCCTGAAAAAGCATGTCACAATTGGTCTCAGAGATTGTGAATGTCAGATCGCTACTTGTTTGATATCATTCTTTGCCTAGAAGTGTTTTCATGAACCAGAGTTTCCCTTCTCCCTGGATGAATAATTTGTTTTATCATGCACTGATAATGTCTGGCTGTACAACTTTCCCATCTACAAGTGCAGAATCATGCAAATCTGGCACTGGGGCCAAGCCTATGAAAGAATATTGCCACCACATTGAAAAGTTATGTGAATATTGTTTCGGCCAAGTGTACTATTTTGGCTTTACTTGTCCCTGGGGAAGTTGGCATCCTTGCTGCATGCCATATGGCTCACATGTTTGCTTCAGAAATGCTCAAGCACAAGAATTTGGGAATTATCTTCAAATTGCTTATTTGTTTCCAATCATTGCATTGACAAGTGATGTGGTACGAAGTCACTCGTACAGGTGCATATACACCAGGGTTGAAATTTGCCATGGAAAAATCATTTGACTTGACTGGGATTCGAACCCAGATCTCCCAATTGCCGGTCAGGTGTTTTAACCAGTTACACCACCAAGTCATCTTCCTTCAACGAGAATTTTGAGGGGGATTTCGAGGAGGCGTGAATATCTAGTTCGCATAAACCCCCTACGAAATTCACATTGAAGGAAGATGGCTTGGTGGTGTACTTGTCTAACACACAAATTACCAGCAATTGGGAGTTCTGGGTTCGAATCCCGGTCAAGTCAAATGATTTTTTCATGACAAATTTCAACTGTGGTGTTGCTTATTTGTATATTGGTGGCTATAAACAGCATTTTCATGGGAATATTTTCTTTGCAGTTCCTAGTTCTTATTTTCTCTATTCGAGAGCACAGAATATTCTTTTGCTGAAATGTGATTGTGTCATTTGGTTAATTGGAAGAGGTTATTTAATCAACAAAATGGCAGTGATGTGTTGCAAATTTTTATCAGTGTGTTGCACAAACAACTGACTTTGATTCAGTCTTGTGGAGCTTAGAAATCTCCAAAGAGCCTCCAAAAACTAGCAGACCATTTCTTTGCCTCCTGAAATATTTCCTATGGCACATGCAAACCTTTCACACCTTAATTCAAGTCAACACAAGTCAACAAAAGTCATTCATTGATTGTTATTCAGTTGAATTGGCATTCAATTCCTCTGTGGTGGTGGTCCGATCTCCTCTTCAATGTGTCCTATATTTCCCAGCAGGTGAAAGGCACTTTCTTTTTCAAAAATCCACTTCTGAAATCGGCTGGTGTCTTATGGGCAGAGGGTGAAGCTTCAATCTCCAGTATTGTCAGTTTTTTGTCGCTATCAGACCTGTGACTGTGAACTAATGGTGAACTCACATAATTTTTTGAGATTCAATGACTAACTTCTTTGATAGTTGCTATTTTTGGAAACTAGCCATGGAGCATTCTTCCTATAATTGTGGATGTTGATAATAATCTTTTTCTTCTTCTATCTGACACAAAAAATCACAGTGCATCTCATTGGCTAGGAAATACAGTAGTTAAGGTCATTGTCATCTACGTGCTCTTAAGTATCCTACCAAAGAACATGGATTTGAGATTTAATATTTCTGTTAAGGTCTTGTTTTCTATCCATTGATTTAATTACATTGGACATAATTCTTTGCTCATGGTCCCATTTCTTTTGGTGATTTAAACCCATAGTCTGTATGTCACCAGTGGAGGCATTACGAGTGTGTTCAACCATTATTTTAAGTATTGTCTCTCACATTCATTCATTACCTTATATTTATGATTGAATGCATAATTTGTGTAACTTTGTGAAAACTTGTGTCAAATGATTGACTCAGTGAGCATATTGGTAGCTAAATTTGAGTCCAAATATTTTTGGCTCATTTTTTAATAGTTGATATTGATTTTCCTAGTGCGTTTAATGATGAAGTCAGCTATTCCAAAGCATTTTATATTACTCATGAACTCTCAGGCCAATTACAAGTACAAATTAGAGATATATACCTGGTTGGCAAGGTTTCAGTGATGTTTCATCAGAAATGGCATCAGGAAAAGGAAGAAAAGAGGTTTTTATTCTTTAGTAGTTAATCATGCATTCTGGGGATTAGACTTATCAGAGGCAAATAGTTGCTCATAGTGCTAGGAGCTGAGCTAATTTTGTTTTTATTTAGGTCCTGATAAATTTTTGCTGTGAAAATTCAGTGTTAGAAGCCACCATGACCCTGTGGATCTGAGCCTGAAGTTCTTAGGTGCATATGGGGCAAAAGTTGGAAAATAATGACTTCATATTCTGTTGTGCTATCATGGTGATAAATTATGTATCTATTTGTTAAGAAAACAGTTTTTACAGGCAACTGCTCATTACATCTGGTACTTGGTGTAAATTTTCATGAGAACTAATCACCCTTTTAATGTTCTCCATCTTTGCAATTGGTCATGTCTGAACTGTTTTCATTGGTATCCTCCTCGCATGTTTGAACTGAATAAAAGGAAATTTTTGATATCACTTATTGAAACCAGTTACAAGGTTATTCTGTTAGTGCTGTGTTACTAACACATTTATAAATATGTATATTCCATTATGTAGTCGTTTATTCAACTGTAAATAATTCAAGCATGTGAGTCACTGCGTAATGTGATCACCAACACTTATCCATGGCACTGTGATTCTGAGCATGAAATAGTGCAAGGAAAATAATACATAATGAGGTAGTATTACGGAAGAGCTGATATAACATTTTTATCTTAAACTAGTCATCCTGCTGACTGCCTTTTCATGTAAAATGATTGGATTTTGATTCATCAGGTAGGAAGCGTCTTTTGAGTGGGGAGTGTGACCCCGACTGTGGTGCCAAATCAGTATTGCAACTCAGATTGTGTGTGATTTTAAAGACAACCTTCCCTTCCACGCATAAATGTGTTTGTGAATAAGTGTGATATGAACTGAGTAACATATAAGCATACAACCCAGTCATTATTTGATGTAACTTGTTAAATAATTTGTTTATTTATTTGTACATGATATTTTTCAATTATGATCACACTATATGTAACTGGTCATTTTGGAAACTCTACTGAGAATTTGCTGTATATTATCAGTTTAATAATTTGACTACTGCTCAATTTTTTATTCAGAAATAAACGAAGAATGGTTTTCAATTTTTTGTGTTAAGACCCTGAATGGGAGCTCATGTGATTAAGTGATTAGGTGACCTGCTGCAATACTTGTGAAATATCATGAGCTCCTCATGTATGGTGGCCTATTAGAAAAAATATCATGGGTCAGTGTTGGGATTTTTTAGGGAGTTCATACCTTCCGCTGATGTGCCGGTGGGGAAAGCAGCAAGTTGTGTGTTTATTATGCTGTATCCAAATTTTAAAGAACAGAGGATCTGCTGCGAGAAATGTGTTGATGATATCATAACATCTGCTTTGCTTGATGTGTAATTTTTCTAAATGTGTTATTATGTGGGCCCTTATGATGTAGGAACAAAGAAGACACAAAGGAGATGGCAAAATTCACCCCAGTAGCCCAATAAACTGAGACCTCCACCGTCAAAGTGGCAGTGTGTGTGTGTCCCAAAGCCCAATCACTGCGTCATTCGTTGAACTCTTTCTCCTTTGGACTTGTCACAAGTTCTAATAAGAGTTTACTTGCAGGTGAGAATTTTGATACAGAATTTCCCTAGAAAATTGTATTAAAACTATTGCTATTCATTTACACTGTTAACTTTAAGAAGTCTATTAGAGTCAGTTTTTTACATGTGAAATTATATAATTTAATTCAAAATGGCCACTAGATTTTATGTTAATTTCTTTCAAATGTAAAATTTCATTTTTACATAGAATGAAAATAAAGTGTACCTTCTTGTTTAGGCACAAATTAAGTCATTTTATTTCACTCACCAAGTGGAACTGAAATGCATGTTGCCGTGGTATATTTACAACTTTTTGCAGCTATTGAGGCAAGTTGTTTCAGAATGCCATTTCAGTTGTGTTTTAGCAATTTTAGTGTAAGAATTTCCTGGGGGTGGTAAGCACTCAACAGAAATTACGAATGGCTCTGTTTTTAGTGAGTAGAATGAATTTCAATAACTTGCTATCTGGCATCGGAAAATCAGGTTGAGACCATCGGTGTTACCTGAGAAGAATTCTCTTAACTCCTCATTTTGTCTTCTCTCGCGTGTTCATCTTGGGCTTATCTTCACATTTCCCATTTGAAAATGGCCACTCGTGTCAGTGGCATTAATTTGAATAATGGCGATGACAAATGGCCATCATTGGTGAAAATTAGCCATGGCATTTGAGCGTGACCACAGTGAAAGAAGCATGCGACAGGACTGTAATTAATTTGCTTACACTGTGACTGCAAGATCATGAAAGGGTAATGTGGCCACTGCAAAGAGTCCCGGGACTCAAAGAGCTATGACAGCAAAGGTACAGTATGAAGGACACTGTGATCGCGTTGCCCTTGCACTCAATACCTACCGTCGCAGCCTCTCTCGTGATGCTTTTGAGTCCCAATTTGCATGTTATTCTGTTGTCTCTTTGTCCAGCAGGGTCGGCAGCAGTTGGGAAGTATCACAGCAATACATTTGTCTTGCTACCGCTTTTCCTTTCATTGGTATCCTCGTATTGGTATCCTTTGTGAAATATCCTGGTGAATACGTTCACTATGCTCATCACTAATGGCTCCAAGGTTACCTGGGAGAAATGAAAATGATGGTTCAAGAATTGCAGGTTCAGTGATGAATTATGCATCTCGCACAGCCGTGTAATCTCAGCGATTCTTCCACGATATCGAGATAATTTTTTGGTCTTTTGATTGCGCGTAGCCTATAGACTAACTCAATGGTAAAACGACTAAGACTGAAATGGCGTTGCCCGACACCGGCACCCGCCTCAGCTCTATATTTAAAGTGGAAGGCTGACCCCAGGTAGAGTAGAGGTGTGAAAGGTTCTTCAGAATTAATTTGTGTATCAAAAGATGCACAAGGAGTATGCCACCAAAGAACAAGGTTTTCATCGCAGCTTCCTCAAAATTGCCCAAACACATCTTGTAATCATGCCAATATTTAATTGGAAAGCAAATAGACAATTGAAAATAAAAATATACTCAGAATCGAAGTCCTCCAGTTCACTGTGCCTCAGGTAGTACAGACGTAAAAATTGAAATGTCGGTTAAGAGGGGTACGCAAATTCTAAAACAATTGTACAACGCATTTCCATTTCAGCCATTTCTAATATTTCATTCCATTTCTGAACATTTCCGTCCATTATTATCCATTAATGACCATTTCTAACCTTTATTCCCTCAGTAATAAAACAAATTAGAGATATAACAGCTCAATCTAGAAGAGTAAATACTGATATGAAAATCATCAATTAAAAAAAGAACATTTTATATTTAGAATGTATTTCCACATTTCAATCCAAATCATGCGCAGGAAAATAATAATTCACTTTTGAGGGTGCGTAATGAAATTCATTTCTTGGGAAAAATTCGCTCTAGAACTGCAAATATTAATGTACAAATCATCAATTAAAAACAAGAATATTTTGTCTTCAGAAGTCTTTTCCATACTTAAATCCAAATAGTATTAAGGAAATTAAAAATTCTCGTTTGAACGAGCGTAACGAAACTTATTTGTTGGGAACAATTCGCTCCAGAAATAGAATTATTGTAGATAAAATCATCAATTAAAAAAAGAGCATTTTATATTTAGAATGTATTTCCATATTTCAATCCAAATCGTGCGCAGGAAAATAATAGTTCACTTTTGAGGGGCGTAATGAAATTCATTTCTTGGGAAAAATTCGCTCTAGAACTGAGAATAATAATGTAAAAATCATCAATTAAAAACAAGAATATTTTGTCTTCAGAAGTCTTTACCATACTCAAATCCAAATAGTTTTAAGGAAATTAAAAATTCTCGTTTGAACGAGCGTAATGAAACTTATTTGTTGGGAACGATTCGCTCCAGAAATAGAATTATTGTAGATAAAATCATCAATTAAAAAAAGAGCATTTTATATTTAGAATGTATTTCCAAATTTCAATCCAAATCGTGCGCAGGAAAATAATAGTTCACTTTTGAGGGGCGTATTGAAATTCATTTCTTGGGAAAAATTCGCTCTAGAACTGCAAATAATAATGTACAAATCATCAATTAAAAACAAGAATATTTTGTCTTCAGAAGTCTTTTCCATACTTAAATCCAAATAGTATGAAGGAAATTAAAAATTCTCGTTTGAACGAGCGTAATGAAACTTATTTGTTGGGAACAATTCGCTCCAGAAATAGAATTATTGTAGATAAAATCATCAATTAAAAAAAGAACATTTTTTATTTAGAATGTATTTCCACATTTCAATCCAAATCGTGCGCAGGAAAATAATAGTTCACTTTTGAGGGGCGTAATGAAATTCATTTCTTGGGAAAAATTCGCTCTAGAACTGCAAATATTAATGTACAAATCATCAATTAAAAACAAGAATATTTTGTCTTCAGAAGTCTTTTCCATTCTTAAATCCAAATAGTAATAAGGAAATTAAAAATTCTCGTTTGAACGAGCGTAATGAAACTTATTTGTTGGGAACAAATCGCTCCAGAAATAGAATTATTGTAGATAAAATCATCAATTAAAAAAAGAACATTTTATATTTAGAATGTATTTCCACATTTCAATCCAAATCGTGCGCAGGAAAATAATAATTCACTTTTGAGGGTGCGTAATGTAATTCATTTCTTGGGAAAAATTCGCTCTAGAACTGCAAATATTAATGTACAAATCATCAATTAAAAACAAGAATATTTTGTCTTCAGAAGTCTTTTCCATACTTTAATCCAAATAGTATGAAGGAAATTAAAAATTCTTGTTTGAGCGTGCGTAATGAAACTTCTTTGTTGATAACAATTCGCTCCAGAAAGAGAATTATTGTAGATAAAATCATCAATTAAAAAAAGAGCATTTTATATTTAGAATGTATTTCCACATTTCAATCCAAATCGTGCGCAGGAAATTAATAATTCACTTATGAGGGTGCGTAAGGAAATTCATTTCTTGGGAAAAATTCGCTCTAGAACTGCAAATATTAATGTACAAATCATCAATTAAAAACAAGAATATTTTGTCTTCAGAAGTCTTTTCCATACTTTAATCCAAATAGTATGAAGGAAATTAAAAATTCTCGTTTGAACGAGCGTAATGAAACTTATTTGCTGGGAACAATTCGCTCCAGAAATAGAATTATTGTAGATAAAATCATCAATTAAAAAAAGAGCATTTTATATTTAGAATGTATTTCCACATTTCAATCCAAATCGTGCGCAGGAAAATAATAATTCACTTTTGAGGGTGCGTAATGAAATTCATTTCTTGGGAAAAATTCGCTCTAGAACTGCAAATACTAATGTACAAATCATCAATTAAAAATAAGAATATTTTGTCTTCAGAAGTCTTTTCCATACTTTAATCCAAATAGTATGAAGGAAATTAAAAATTCTCGTTTGAACGAGCGTAATGAAACTTATTTGCTGGGAACAATTCGCTCCAGAAATAGAATTATTGTAGATAAAGTCATCAATTAAAAAAAGAACATTTTTTATTTAGAAAGTATTTCCACATTTCAATCCAAATCGTGCGCAGGAAAATAATAGTTCACTTTTGAGGGTGCGTAATGAAATTCATTTCTTGGGAAAAATTCGCTCTAAAACTGTGAATAATAATGTACAAACATCAATTAAAAACATGAATATTTTGTCATTAGATGTCTTTTCCATACTTAAATCCAAATAGTATTAAGTAAATTAAAAATTCTCGTTTGAACGAGCGTAATGAAACTTATTTGTTGGGAACAATTCGCTCCAGAAATAGAATTATTGTAGATAAAATCATCAATTAAAAAGAGAATATTTTTTATTTAGAATGTATTTCCACATTTCAATCCAAATCGTGCGCAGGAAAATAATAGTTCACTTTTGAGGGTGCGTAATGAAATTCATTTCTTGGGAAAAATTCGCTTTAGAACTGCAAATATTAATGTACAAATCATCAATTAAAAACAAGAATATTTTGTCTTCAGAAGTCTTTTCCATACTTTAATCCAAATAGTATGAAGGAAATTAAAAATTCTCGTTTGAACGAGCGTAATGAAACTTATTTGTTGGGAACAATTCGCTCCAGAAATAGAATTATTGTAGATAAAATCATCAATTAAAAAAAGAGCATTTTATATTTAGAATGTATTTCCACATTTCAATCCAAATCGTGCGCAGGAAAATAATAGTTCACTTTTGAGGGTGCGTAATGAAATTCATTTCTTGGGAAAAATTCGCTCTAGAACTGTGAATAATAATGTACAAATCATCAATTAAAAACAAGAATATTTTGTCTTCAGAAGTCTTTTCCATACTTACATCCAAATAGTATGAAGGAAATTAAAAATTCTCGTTTGAACGAGCGTAATGAAACTTATTTGCTGGGAACAATTCGCTCCAGAAATAGAATTATTGTAGATAAAATCATCAATTAAAAAAAGAACATTTTTTATTTAGAATGTATTTCCACATTTCAATCCAAATCGTGCGCAGGAAAATAATAGTTCACTTTTGAGGGTGCGTAATTAAATTCATTTCTTGGGAAAAATTCGCTCTAGAACTGCAAATATTAATGTACAAATCATGAATTAAAAACAAGAATATTTTGTCTTCAGAAGTCTTTTCCATACTTTAATCCAAATAGTATGAAGGAAATTAAAAATTCTCGTTTGAACGAGCGTAATGAAACATATTTGTTGGGAACAATTCGCTCCAGAAATAGAATTATTGTAGATAAAATCATCAATTAAAAAAAGAACATTTTTTATTTAGAATGTATTTCCACATTTCAATCCAAATCGTGCGCAGAGAAAATAACAGTTCACTTTTGAGGGTGCGTAATGAAATTCATTTCTTGGGAAAAATTCGCTCTAGAACTGTGAATAATAATGTACAAATCATCAATTAAAAACAAGAATATTTTGTCTTCAGAAGTCTTTTCCATACTTTAATCCAAATAGTATGAAGGAAATTAAAAATTCTCGTTTGAACGAGCGTAATGAAACTTATTTGTTGGGAACAATTCGCTCCAGAAATAGAATTATTGTAGATAAAATCATCAATTAAAAAAAGAACATTTTTTATTTAGAATGTATTTCCACATTTCAATCCAAATCGTGCGCAGGATAATAATAGTTCACTTTTGAGGGTGCGTTATGAAATTCATTTCTTGGGAAAAATTCGCTCTAGAACTGAAAATATTAATGTACAAATCATCAATGAAAAGCAAGAATATTTTGTCTTCAGAAGTCTTTTCCATACTTTAATCCAAATAGTATGAAGGAAATTAAAAATTCTCGTTTGAACGAGCGTAATGAAACTTATTTGTTGGGAACAATTCGCTCCAGAAATAGAATTATTGTAGATAAAATCATCAATTAAAAAAAGAACATTTTGATTTAGAATGTATTTCCACATTTCAATCCAAATCGTGCGCAGGAAAATAATAGTTCACTTTGGAGGGTGCGTAATGAAATTCATTTCTTGGGAAAAATTCGCTCTAGAACTGCAAATATAATTGTACAAATCATCAATTAAAAACAAGAATATTTTGTCTTCAGAAGTCTTTTCCATACTTTAATCCAAATAGTATGAAGGAAATTAAAAATTCTCGTTTGAACGAGCGTAATGAAACTTATTTGTTGATAACAATTCGCTCCAGAAATAGAATTATTGTAGATAAAATCATCAATTAAAAAAAGAGCATTTTATATTTAGAATGTATTTCCACATTTCAATCCAAATCGTGCGCAGGAAAATAATAATTCACTTTTGAGGGTGCGTAATGAAATTCATTTCTTGGGAAAAATTCGCTATAGAACTGCAAATATTAATGTACAAATCATCAATTAAAAACAAGAATATATTGTCTTCAGAAGTCTTTTCCATACTTAAATCCAAATAGTATGAAGGAAATTAAAAATTCTCGTTTGAACGAGCGTAATGAAACTAATTTTTTGGGAACAAGTCGCTCCAGAAATAGAATTATTGTAGATAAAATCATCAATTAAAAAAAGAGCATTTTATATTTAGAATGTATTTCCACATTTTAATCCAAATCGTGCGAGGGAAAATAATAATTAACTTTTGAGGGTGCGTAATGAAATTCATTTCTTGGGAAAAATTCGCTCTAGAACTGCAAATAATAATGTACAAATCATCAATTAAAAACAAGAATATATTGTCTTCAGAAGTCTTTTCCATACTTAAATCCAAATAGTATGAAGGAAATTAAAAATTCTCGTTTGAACGAGCGTAATGAAACTTATTTGTTGGGAACAATTCGCTCCAGAAATAGAATTATTGTAGATAAAATCATCAATTAAAAAAAAGGTATTTTATATTAAGAATGTATTTCAGCATTTCAATCCAAATCTTGCGCAGGAAAATAATAATTCACTTTTGAGGGTGCGTAATGAAATTCATTTCTTGGGAAAAATTCGCTCTAGAACTGCAAATATTAATGTACAAATCATTAATTAAAAGCAAGAATATTTTGTCTTCAGAAGTCTTTTCCATACTTTAATCCAAATAGTATGAAGGAAATTAAAAATTCTCGTTTGAACGAGCGTAATGAAACTTATTTGTTGGGAACAATTCGCTCCAGAAATAGAATTATTGTAGATAAAATCATCAATTAAAAAAAGAACATTTTTTATTTAGAATGTATTTCCACATTTCAATCCAAATCGTGCGCAGGATAATAATAGTTCACTTTTGAGGGTGCGTTATGAAATTCATTTCTTGGGAAAAATTCGCTCTAGAACTGCAAATATTAATGTACAAATCATCAATTAAAAACAAGAATATTTTGTCTTCAGAAGTCTTTTCCATACTTTAATCCAAATAGTATGAAGGAAATTAAAAATTCTCGTTTGAACGAGCGTAATGAAACTTATTTGTTGGGAACAATTCGCTCCAGAAATAGAATTATTGTAGATAAAATCATCAATTAAAAAAAGAACATTTTGATTTAGAATGTATTTCCACATTTCAATCCAAATCGTGCGCAGGAAAATAATAGTTCACTTTGGAGGGTGCGTAATGAAATTCATTTCTTGGGAAAAATTCGCTCTAGAACTGCAAATATTAATGTACAAATCATCAATTAAAAACAAGAATATTTTGTCTTCAGAAGTCTTTTCCATACTTTAATCCAAATAGTATGAAGGAAATTAAAAATTGTCGTTTGAACGAGCGTAATGAAACTTATTTGTTTGGAACAATTCGCTCCAGAAATAGAATTATTGTAGATAAAATCAACAATTAAAAAAAGAGCATTTTATATTTAGAATGTATTTCCACATTTCAATCCAAATCGTGCGCAGGAAAATAATAATTCACTTTGGAGGGTGCGTAATGAAATTCATTTCTTGGGAAAAATTCGCTCTAGAAGTGCAAATATTAATGTACAAATCATCAATTAAAAACAAGAATATTTTGTCTTCAGAAGTCTTTTCCATACTTTAATACAAATAGTTTGAAGGAAATTAAAAATTCTCGTTTGAACGAGCGTAATGAAACTTATTTGTTGGGAAAGATTCGCTCCAGTAAAAGAATTATTGTAGATAAAATCATCAATTAAAAAAAGAGCATTATATATTTAGAATGTATTTCCACATTTCAATCCAAATCGTGCGCAGGAAAATAATAATTCACTTTTGAGGGTGCGTAATGAAATTCATTTCTTGGGAAAAATTCGCTCTAGAACTGCAAATAATAATGTACAAATCATCAATTAAAAACAAGAATATTTTGTCTTCAGAAGTTTTTTCCATACTTAAATCCAAATAGTATGGAGGAAATTAAAAATTCTCGTTTGAACGAGCGTAATGAAACTTATTTGTTGATAACAATTCGCTCCAGAAATAGAATTATTGTAGATAAAATCATCAATTAAAAAAAGAACATTTTTTATTTAGATAGTATTTCCACATTTCAATCCAAATCGTGCGCAGGAAAATAATAATTCACTTTTGAGGGTGCGTAATGAAATTCATTTCTTGGGAAAAATTCGCTATAGAACTGCAAATATTAATGTACAAATCATCAATTAAAAACAAGAACATTTTGTCTTCAGAAGTCTTTTCCATACTTTAATCCAAATAGTATGAAGGAAATTAAAAATTATCGTTTGAACGAGCGTAATGAAACTTATTTGTTGGGAACAATTCGCTCCAGAAATAGAATTATTGTAGATAAAATCATCAATTAAAAAAAGAACATTTTTTATTTAGAAAGTATTTCCACATTTCAATCCAAATCGTGCGCAGGAAAATAATAGTTCACTTTTGAGGGTGCGTAATGAAATTCATTTCTTGGGAAAAATTCGCTCTAGAAATGCAAATATTAATGTACAAATCATCAATTAAAAACAAGAATATTTTGTCTTCAGAAGTCTTTTCCATTCTTAAATCCAAAAAGTAATATGGAAATTAAAAATTCTCGTTTGAACGAGCGTAATGAAACTTCTTTGTTGATAACAATTCGCTCCAGAAATAGAATTATTGTAGATAAAATCATCAATTAAAAAAAGAGCATTTTATATTTAGAATGTATTTCCACATTTCAATCCAAATCGTGCGCAGGAAAATAATAGTTCACTTTTGAGGGTGCGTAATGAAATTCATTTCTTGGGAAAAATTCGCTCTAGAACTGCAAATATAATTGTACAAATCATCAATTAAAAACAAGAATATTTTGTCTTCAGAAGTCTTTTCCATACTTTAATCCAAATAGTATGAAGGAAATTAAAAATTCTCGTTTGAACGAGCGTAATGCAACTTATGTGTTGGGAACAATTCGCTCCAGAAATAGAATTATTGTAGATAAAATCATCAATTAAAAAAAGACCATTTTATATTTAGAATGTATATCCACATTTCAATCCAAATCATGCTCAGGAAAATAATAATTCACTTTTGAGGGTGCGTAATGAAATTCATTTCTTGGGAAAAATTCGCTCTAGAACTGCAAATAATAATGTACAAATCATCAATTAAAAATAAGAATATTTTGTCTTCAGAAGTCTTTTCCATACTTAAATCCAAATAGTATGAAGGAAATTAAAAATTCTCGTTTGAACGAGCGTAATGAAACTAATTTGTTGGGAACAAGTCGCTCCAGAAATAGAATTATTGTAGATAAAATCATCAATTAAAAAAAGAGCATTTTATATTTAGAATGTATTTCCACATTTTAATCCAAATCGTGCGAGGGAAAATAATAATTAACTTTTGAGGGTGCGTAATGAAATTCATTTCTTGGGAAAAATTCGCTCTAGAACTGCAAATAATAATGTACAAATCATCAATTAAAAACAAGAATATATTGTCTTCAGAAGTGTTTTCCATACTTAAATCCAAATAGTATGAAGGAAATTAAAAATTCTCGTTTGAACGAGCGTAATGAAACTTATTTGTTGGGAACAATTCGCTCCAGAAATAGAATTATTGTAGATAAAATCATCAATTAAAAAAAAAAGTATTTTATATTTAGAATGTATTTCAGCATTTCAATCCAAATCTTGCGCAGGAAAATAATAATTCACTTTTGAGGGTGCGTAATGAAATTCATTTCTTGGGAAAAATTCGCTCTAGAACTGCAAATATTAATGTACAAATCATCAATTAAAAACAAGAATATTTTGTCTTCAGAAGTCTTTTCCAAACTTACATCCAAATAGTATTAATGAAATTAAAAATTCTCGTTTGAACGAAGGTAATGAAACTCATTTGTTGGGAACAATTCGCTCCAGAAATAGAATTATTGTAGATAAAATCATCAATTAAAAAAAGAGCATTTTATATTTAGAATGTATTTCCACATTTCAATCCAAATCGTGCGCAGGAAAATAATAATTCACTTTTGAGGGTGCGTAATGAAATTCATTTCTTGGGAAAAATTCGCTCTAGAAGTGCAAATATTAATGTACAAATCATCAATTAAAAACAAGAATATTTTGTCTTCAGAAGTCTTTTCCATACTTTAATCCAAATAGTTTGAAGGAAATTAAAAATTCTCGTTTGAACGAGCGTAATGAAACTTATTTGTTGGGAAAGATTCGCTCCAGAAAAAGAATTATTGTAGATAAAATCATCAATTAAAAAAAGAGCATTATATATTTAGAATGTATTTCCACATTTCAATCCAAATCGTGCGCAGGAAAATAATAATTCACTTTTGAGGGTGCGTAATGAAATTCATTTCTTGGGAAAAATTCGCTCTAGAACTGCAAATATTAATGTACAAATCATCAATTAAAAACAAGAATATTTTGTCTTCAGAAGTCTTTTCCATACTTTAATCCAAATAGTATGAAGGAAATTAAAAATTCTCGTTTGAACGAGCGTAATGAAACTTATTTGTTGGGAACAATTCGCTCCAGAAATAGAATTATTGTAGATAAAATCAACAATTAAAAAAAGAGCATTTTATATTTAGAATGTATTTCCACATTTCAATCCAAATCGTGCGCAGGAAAATAATAGTTCACTTTTGAGGGTGCGTAATGAAATTCATTTCTTGGGAAAAATTCGCTCTAGAAATGCAAATATTAATGTACAAATCATCAATTAAAAACAAGAATATTTTGTCTTCAGAAGTCTTTTCCATTCTTAAATCCAAAAAGTAATATGGAAATTAAAAATTCTCGTTTGAACGAGCGTAATGAAACTTATTTGTTGGGAACAATTCGCTCCAGAAATAGAATTATTGTAGATAAAATCATCAATTAAAAAAAAAAGTATTTTATATTTAGAATGTATTTCAGCATTTCAATCCAAATCTTGCGCAGGAAAATAATAATTCACTTTTGAGGGTGCGTAATGAAATTCATTTCTTGGGAAAAATTCGCTCTAGAACTGCAAATATTAATGTACAAATCATCAATTAAAAACAAGAATATTTTGTCTTCAGAAGTCTTTTCCAAACTTACATCCAAATAGTATTAATGAAATTAAAAATTCTCGTTTGAACGAAGGTAATGAAACTCATTTGTTGGGAACAATTCGCTCCAGAAATAGAATTATTGTAGATAAAATCATCAATTAAAAAAAGAGCATTTTATATTTAGAATGTATTTCCACATTTCAATCCAAATCGTGCGCAGGAAAATAATAATTCACTTTTGAGGGTGCGTAATGAAATTCATTTCTTGGGAAAAATTCGCTCTAGAAGTGCAAATATTAATGTACAAATCATCAATTAAAAACAAGAATATTTTGTCTTCAGAAGTCTTTTCCATACTTTAATCCAAATAGTTTGAAGGAAATTAAAAATTCTCGTTTGAACGAGCGTAATGAAACTTATTTGTTGGGAAAGATTCGCTCCAGAAAAAGAATTATTGTAGATAAAATCATCAATTAAAAAAAGAGCATTATATATTTAGAATGTATTTCCACATTTCAATCCAAATCGTGCGCAGGAAAATAATAGTTCACTTTTGAGGGTGCGTAATGAAATTCATTTCTTGGGAAAAATTCGCTCTAGAACTGCAAATATTAATGTACAAATCATCAATTAAAAATAAGAATATTTTGTCTTCAGAAGTCTTTTCCATACTTTAATCCAAATAGTTTGAAGGAAATTAAAAATTATCGTTTGAACGAGCGTAATGAAACTTATTTGTTGGGAAAGATTCGCTCCAGAAAAAGAATTATTGTAGATAAAATCATCAATTAAAAAAAGAGCATTATATATTTAGAATGTATTTCCACATTTCAATCCAAATCGTGCGTAGGAAAATAATAATTCACTTTTGAGGGTGCGTAATGAAATTCATTTCTTGGGAAAAATTCGCTCTAGAAGTGCAAATATTAATGTACAAATCATCAATTAAAAACAAGAATATTTTGTCTTCAGAAGTCTTTTCCATACTTTAATCCAAATAGTATGAAGGAAATTAAAAATTCTCGTTTGAACGAGCGTAATGAAACTTATTTGTTGGGAACAATTCGCTCGAGAAATAGAAATATTGTAGATAAAATCATCAATTAAAAAAAAGAACATTTTATATTTAGAATGTATTTCCACATTTCAATCCAAATCATGCGCAGGAAAATAATAATTCACTTTTGAGGGTGCGTAATGAAATTCATTTCTTGGGAAAAATTCGCTCTAGAACTGCAAATATAAATGTACAAATCATCAATTAAAAACAAGAATATTGTGTCTTCAGAAGTCTTTTCCGTTTTTAAATCCAAATAGTATTAAGGAAATTAAAAATTCTCGTTTGAACGAGCGTAATGCAACTTATTTGTTGGGAAAGATTCGCTCCAGAAAAAGAAGTATTGTAGATAAAATCATCAATTAAAAAAAGAGCATTATATATTTATAATGTATTTCCACATTTCAATCCAAATCGTGCGAAGGAAAATAATAATTCACTTTTGAGGGTGCGTAATGAAATTCATTTCTTGGGAAAAATTCGCTCTAGAACTGCAAATATTAATGTACAAATCATCAATTAAAAACAAGAATATTGTGTCTTCAGAAGTCTTTTCCATATTTAAATCCAAATAGTATTAAGGAAATTAAAAATTCTCGTTTGAACGAGCGTAATGCAACTTATTTGTTGGGAAACATTCGCTCCAGAAATAGAATTATTGTAGATAAAATCATCAATTAAAAAAAGACCATTTTATATTTAGAATATATTTCCACATTTCAATCCAAATCGTGCGCAGGAAAATAATAATTCACTTTTGAGGGTGCGTAATGAAATTCATTTCTTGGGAGAAATTCGTTCTAGAACTGCAAATAATAATGTACAAATCATCAATTAAAAACAAGAATATTTTGTCTTCAGAAGTTTTTTCCATACTTAAATCCAAATAGTATGAAGGAAATTAAAAATTCTCGTTTGAACGAGCGTAGTGAAACTTATTTGTTGATAACAATTCGCTCCAGAAATAGAATTATTGTAGATAAAATCATCAATTAAAAAAAGAGCATTTTATATTTAGAATGTATTTCCACATTTCAATCCAAATCGTGCGCAGGAAAATAATAATTCACTTTTGAGAGTGCGTAATGAAATTCATTTCTTCGGAAAAATTCGCTCTAGAACTGCCAATATAAATGTACAAATCATCAATTAAAAACAAGAATATTTTGTCATTAGAAGTCTTTTCCATACTTTAATCCAAATAGTATTAAGGAAATTAAAAATTCTCGTTTGAACGAGCGTAATGAAACTTATTTGTTGGGAACAATTCGCTCCAGAAATAGAATTATTGTAGATAAAATCATCAATTAAAAAAAGAACATTTTTTATTTAGAATGTATTTCCACATTTCAATCCAAATCGTGCGCAGGAAAATAATAGTTCACTTTTCAGGGTGCGTAGTGAAATTCATTTCTTGGGAAAAATTCGCTCTAGAACTGCAAATATTAATGTACAAATCATCAATTAAAAACAAGAATATTTTATCTTCAGAAGTCATTTCCATTCTTAAATCCAAATAAAGATAAGGAAATTAAAAATTCTGGTTTGAGCGTGCGTAATGAAACTTATTTGTTAGGCAATTCGCTCCAGAAATAGAATTATTGTAGATAAAATCATCAATTAAAAAAAGAACATTTTTTATTTAGAATGTATTTCCACATTTCAATCCAAATCGTGCGCAGGATAATAATAGTTCACTTTGGAGGGTGCGTAATGAAATTCATTTCTTGGGAAAAATTCGCTCTAGAACTGCAAATATTAATGTACAAATCATCAATTAAAAACAAGAATATTTTGTCTTCAGAAGTCTTTTCCATACTTTAATCCAAATAGTATGAAGGAAATTAAAAATTCTCGTTTGAACGAGCGTAATGAAACTTATTTGTTGGGAACAATTCGCTCCAGAAATAGAATTATTGTAGATAAAATCATCAATTAAAAAAAGAACATTTTTTATTTAGAATGTATTTCCACATTTCAATCCAAATCGTGCGCAGGATAATAATAGTTCACTTTGGAGGGTGCGTAATGAAATTCATTTCTTGGGAAAAATTCGCTCTAGAACTGCAAATATTAATGTACAAATCATCAATTAAAAACAAGAATATTTTGTCTTCAGAAGTCTTTTCCATACTTTAATCCAAATAGTATGAAGGAAATTAAAAATTCTCGTTTGAACGAGCGTAATGAAACTTATTTGTTGGGAACAATTCACTCCAGAAATAGAATTATTGTAGATAAAATCAACAATTAAAAAAAGAGCATTTTATATTTAGAATGTATTTCCACATTTCAATCCAAATCGTGCGCAGGAAAATAATAATTCACTTTGGAGGGTGCGTAATGAAATTCATTTCTTGGGAAAAATTCGCTCTAGAACTGCAAATATTAATGTACAAATCATCAATTAAAAACAAGAATATTTTGTCTTCAGAAGTCTTTTCCGTACTTTAATCCAAATAGTATGAAGGAAATTAAAAATTCTCGTTTGAACGAGCGTAATGAAACTTATTTGTTGGGAACAATTCGCTCCAGAAATAGAATTATTGTAGATAAAATCATCAATTAAAAAAAGAGCATTTTATATTTAGAATGTATTTCCACATTTCAATCCAAATCGTGCGCAGGAAAATAATAATTCACTTTTGAGGGTGCGTAATGAAATTCATTTCTTGGGAAAAATTCGCTCTAGAAGTGCAAATATTAATGTACAAATCATCAATTAATAACAAGAATATTTTGTCTTCAGAAGTCTTTTCCATACTTTAATCCAAATAGTTTGAAGGAAATTAAAAATTCTCGTTTGAACGAGCGTAATGAAACTTATTTGTTGGGAAAGATTCGCTCCAGAAAAAGAATTATTGTAGATAAAATCATCAATTAAAAAAAGAGCATTATATATTTAGAATGTATTTCCACATTTCAATCCAAATCGTGCGCAGGAAAATAATAATTCACTTTTGAGGGTGCGTAATGAAATTCATTTCTTGGGAAAAATTCGCTCTAGAACTGCAAATAGTAATGTACAAATCATCAATTAAAAACAAGAATATTTTGTCTTCAGAAGTTTTTTCCATACTTAAATCCAAATAGTATGAAGGAAATTAAAAATTCTCGTTTGAACGAGCGTAATGAAACTTATTTGTTGATAACAATTCGCTCCAGAAATAGAATTATTGTAGATAAAATCATCAATTAAAAAAAGAGCATTTTATATTTAGAATGTATTTCCACATTTCAATCCAAATCGTGCGCAGGAAAATAATAATTCACTTTTGAGGGTGCGTAATGAAATTCATTTCTTCGGAAAAATTCGCTATAGAACTGCAAATAATAATGTACAAATCATCAATTAAAAACAAGAACATTTTGTCTTCAGAAGTCTTTTCCATACTTTAATCCAAATAGTATGAAGGAAATTAAAAATTATCGTTTGAACGAGCGTAATGAAACTTATTTGTTGGGAACAATTCGCTCCAGAAATAGAATTATTGTAGATAAAATCATCAATTAAAAAAAGAACATTTTTTATTTAGAAAGTATTTCCACATTTCAATCCAAATCGTGCGCAGGAAAATAATAGTTCACTTTTGAGGGTGCGTAATGAAATTCATTTCTTGGGAAAAATTCGCTCTAGAAATGCAAATATTAATGTACAAATCATCAATTAAAAACAAGAATATTTTGTCTTCAGAAGTCTTTTCCATTCTTAAATCCAAAAAGTAATATGGAAATTAAAAATTCTCGTTTGAACGAGCGTAATGAAACTTCTTTGTTGATAACAATTCGCTCCAGAAATAGAATTATTGTAGATAAAATCATCAATTAAAAAAAGACCATTTTATATTTAGAATGTATTTCCACATTTCAATCCAAATCGTGCGCAGGAAAATAATAGTTCACTTTTGAGGGTGCGTAATGAAATTCATTTCTTGGGAAAAATTCGCTCTAGAACTGCAAATATAATTGTACAAATCATCAATTAAAAACAAGAATATTTTGTCTTCAGAAGTCTTTTCCATACTTTAATCCAAATAGTATGAAGGAAATTAAAAATTCTCGTTTGAACGAGCGTAATGCAACTTATTTGTTGGGAACAATTCGCTCCAGAAATAGAATTATTGTAGATAAAATCATCAATTAAAAAAAGACCATTTTATATTTAGAATGTATATCCACATTTCAATCCAAATCGTGCTCAGGAAAATAATAATTCACTTTTGAGGGTGCGTAATAAAATTCATTTCTTGGGAAAAATTCGCTCTAGAACTGCAAATAATAATGTACAAATCATCAATTAAAAACAAGAATATATTGTCTTCAGAAGTCTTTTCCATACTTAAATCCAAATAGTATGAAGGAAATTAAAAATTCTCGTTTGAACGAGCGTAATGAAACTAATTTGTTGGGAACAAGTCGCTCCAGAAATAGAATTATTGTAGATAAAATCATCAATTAAAAAAAGAGCATTTTATATTTAGAATGTATTTCCACATTTTAATCCAAATCGTGCGAGGGAAAATAATAATTAACTTTTGAGGGTGCGTAATGAAATTCATTTCTTGGGAAAAATTCGCTCTAGAACTGCAAATAATAATGTACAAATCATCAATTAAAAACAAGAATATATTGTCTTCAGAAGTCTTTTCCATACTTAAATCCAAATAGTATGAAGGAAATTAAAAATTCTCGTTTGAACGAGCGTAATGAAACTAATTTGTTGGGAACAATTCGCTCCAGAAATAGAATTATTGTAGATAAAATCATCAATTAAAAAAAAAGTATTTTATATTTAGAATGTATTTCAGCATTTCAATCCAAATCTTGCGCAGGAAAATAATAATTCACTTTTGAGGGTGCGTAATGAAATTCATTTCTTGGGAAAAATTCGCTCTAGAACTGCAAATATTATTGTACAAATCATCAATTAAAAGCAAGAATATTTTGTCTTCAGAAGTCTTTTCCATACTTTAATCCAAATAGTATGAAGGAAATTAAAAATTCTCGTTTGAACGAGCGTAATGAAACTTATTTGTTGGGAACAATTCGCTCCAGAAATAGAATTATTGTAGATAAAATCATCAATTAAAAAAAGAACATTTTTTATTTAGAATGTATTTCCACATTTCAATCCAAATCGTGCGCAGGATAATAATAGTTCACTTTTGAGGGTGCGTTATGAAATTCATTTCTTGGGAAAAATTCGCTCTAGAACTGCAAATATTAATGTATAAATCATCAATTAAAAACAAGAATATTTTGTCTTCAGAAGTCTTTTCCATACTTTAATCAAAATAGTATGAAGGAAATTAAAAATTCTCGTTTGACCAGCGTAATAAAACTTATTTGTTGGGAACAATTCGCTCCAGAAATAGAATTATTGTAGATAAAATCATCAATTAAAAAAAGAACATTTTGATTTAGAATGTATTTCCACATTTCAATCCAAATCGTGCGCAGGAAAATAATAGTTCACTTTGGAGGGTGCGTAATGAAATTCATTTCTTGGGAAAAATTCGCTCTAGAACTGCAAATATTAATGTACAAATCATCAATTAAAAACAAGAATATTTTGTCTTCAGAAGTCTTTTCCATACTTTAATCCAAATAGTATGAAGGAAATTAAAAATTCTCGTTTGAACGAGCGTAATGAAACTTATTTGTTGGGAACAATTCGCTCCAGAAATAGAATTATTGTAGATAAAATCAACAATTAAAAAAAGAGCATTTTATATTTAGAATGTATTTCCACATTTCAATCCAAATCGTGCGCAGGAAAATAATAATTCACTTTTGAGGGTGCGTAATGAAATTCATTTCTTGGGAAAAATTCGCTCTAGAAGTGCAAATATTAATGTACAAATCATCAATTAAAAACAAGAATATTTTGTCTTCAGAAGTCTTTTCCATACTTTAATACAAATAGTTTGAAGGAAATTAAAAATTCTCGTTTGAACGAGCGTAATGAAACTTATTTGTTGGGAAAGATTCGCTCCAGTAAAAGAATTATTGTAGATAAAATCATCAATTAAAAAAAGAGCATTATATATTTAGAATGTATTTCCACATTTCAATCCAAATCGTGCGCAGGAAAATAATAATTCACTTTTGAGGGTGCGTAATGAAATTCATTTCTTGGGAAAAATTCGCTCTAGAACTGCAAATAATAATGTACAAATCATCAATTAAAAACAAGAATATTTTGTCTTCAGAAGTTTTTTCCATACTTAAATCCAAATAGTATGAAGGAAATTAAAAATTCTCGTTTGAACGAGCGTAATGAAACTTATTTGTTGATAACAATTCGCTCCAGAAATAGAATTATTGTAGATAAAATCATCAATTAAAAAAAGAACATTTTTTATTTAGATAGTATTTCCACATTTCAATCCAAATCGTGCGCAGGAAAATAATAATTCACTTTTGAGGGTGCGTAATGAAATTCATTTCTTGGGAAAAATTCGCTATAGAACTGCAAATATTAATGTACAAATCATCAATTAAAAACAAGAACATTTTGTCTTCAGAAGTCTTTTCCATACTTTAATCCAAATAGTATGAAGGAAATTAAAAATTATCGTTTGAACGAGCGTAATGAAACTTATTTGTTGGGAACAATTCGCTCCAGAAATAGAATTATTGTAGATAAAATCATCAATTAAAAAAAGAACATTTTTTATTTAGAAAGTATTTCCACATTTCAATCCAAATCGTGCGCAGGAAAATAATAGTTCACTTTTGAGGGTGCGTAATGAAATTCATTTCTTGGGAAAAATTCGCTCTAGAAATGCAAATATTAATGTACAAATCATCAATTAAAAACAAGAATATTTTGTCTTCAGAAGTCTTTTCCATTCTTAAATCCAAAAAGTAATATGGAAATTAAAAATTCTCGTTTGAACGAGCGTAATGAAACTTCTTTGTTGATAACAATTCGCTCCAGAAATAGAATTATTGTAGATAAAATCATCAATTAAAAAAAGACCATTTTATATTTAGAATGTATTTCCACATTTCAATCCAAATCGTGCGCAGGAAAATAATAGTTCACTTTTGAGGGTGCGTAATGAAATTCATTTCTTGGGAAAAATTCGCTCTAGAACTGCAAATATAATTGTACAAATCATCAATTAAAAACAAGAATATTTTGTCTTCAGAAGTCTTTTCCATACTTAAATCCAAATAGTATGAAGGAAATTAAAAATTCTCGTTTGAACGAGCGTAATGCAACTTATTTGTTGGGAACAATTCGCTCCAGAAATAGAATTATTGTAGATAAAATCATCAATTAAAAAAAGACCATTTTATATTTAGAATGTATATCCACATTTCAATCCAAATCGTGCTCAGGAAAATAATAATTCACTTTTGAGGGTGCGTAATGAAATTCATTTCTTGGGAAAAATTCGCTCTAGAACTGCAAATAATAATGTACAAATCATCAATTAAAAACAAGAATATATTGTCTTCAGAAGTCTTTTCCATACTTAAATCCAAATAGTATGAAGGAAATTAAAAATTCTCGTTTGAACGAGCGTAATGAAACTAATTTGTTGGGAACAAGTCGCTCCAGAAATAGAATTATTGTAGATAAAATCATCAATTAAAAAAAGAGCATTTTATATTTAGAATGTATTTCCACATTTTAATCCAAATCGTGCGAGGGAAAATAATAATTCACTTTTGAGGGTGCGTAATGAAATTCATTTCTTGGGAAAAATTCGCTCTAGAACTGCAAATAATAATGTACAAATCATCAATTAAAAACAAGAATATATTGTCTTCAGAAGTCTTTACATACTTAAATCCAAAAAGTATGAAGGAAATTAAAAATTCTCGTTTGAACGAGCGTAATGAAACTTATTTGTTGGGAACAATTCGCTCCAGAAATAGAATTATTGTAGATAAAATCATCAATTAAAAAAAAAGTATTTTATATTTAGAATGTATTTCAGCATTTCAATCCAAATCTTGCGCAGGAAAATAATAATTCACTTTTGAGGGTGCGTAATGAAATTCATTTCTTGGGAAAAATTCGCTCTAGAACTGCAAATATTAATGTACAAATCATCAATTAAAAGCAAGATTATTTTGTCTTCAGTAGTCTTTTCCAAACTTACATCCAAATAGTATTAATGAAATTAAAAATTCTCGTTTGAACGAGCGTAATGAAACTTATTTGTTGGGAACAATTCGCTCCAGAAATAGAATTATTGTAGATAAAATCAACAATTAAAAAAAGAGCATTTTATATTTAGAATGTATTTCCACATTTCAATCCAAATCGTGCACAGGAAAATAATAATTCACTTTTGAGGGTGCGTAATGAAATTCATTTCTTGGGAAAAATTCGCTCTAGAAGTGCAAATATTAATGTACAAATCATCAATTAAAAACAAGAATATTTTGTCTTCAGAAGTCTTTTCCATACTTAAATCCAAATAGTTTGAAGGAAATTAAAAATTCTCGTTTGAACGAGCGTAATGAAACTTATTTGTTGGGAAAGATTCGCTCCAGAAAAAGAATTATTGTAGATAAAATCATCAATTAAAAAAAAAGCATTATATATTTAGAATGTATTTCCACATTTCAATCCAAATCGTGCGCAGGAAAATAATAATTCACTTTTGAAGGTGCGTAATGAAATTCATTTCTTGGGAAAAATTCGCTCTAGAACTGCAAATAATAATGTACAAATCATCAATTAAAAACAAGAATATTTTGTCTTCAGAAGTTTTTTCCATACTTAAATCCAAATAGTATGAAGGAAATTAAAAATTCTCGTTTGAACGAGCGTAATGAAACTTATTTGTTGGGAACAATTCGCTCCAGAAATAGAATTATTGTAGATAAAATCATCAATTAAAAAAAGAACATTTTTTATTTAGAATGTATTTCCACATTTCAATCCAAATCGTTCGCAGGAAAATAATAATTTACTTTTGAGGGTGCGTAATGAAATTCATTTCTTGGGAAAAATTCGCTCTAGAACTGCAAATATTAATGTACAAATCATCAAATAAAAACAAGAATATTTTGTCTTCAGAAGTCTTTTCCATACTTTAATCCAAATAGGATAAAGGAAATTAAAAATTCTCGTTTGAACGAGCGTAATGAAACTTATTTGTTGGGAACAATTCGCTCCAGAAATAGAATTATTGTAGATAAAATCATCAATTAAAAAAAGAACATTTTTTATTTAGAATGTATTTCCACATTTCAATCCAAATCGTGCGCAGGAAAATAATAGTTCACTTTTGAGGGTGCGTAATGAAATTCATTTCTTGGGAAAAATTCGCTCTAGAACTGCAAATAATAATGTACAAATCATCAATTAAAAATAAGAATATTATGTCTTCAGAAGTCTTTTCCATACTTAAATCCAAATAGTATTAAGGAAATTAAAAATTATCGTTTGAACGAGCGTAATGAAACTTATTTGTTAGGAACAATTCGCTCCAGAAATAGAATTATTGTAGATAAAATCATCAATTAAAAAAAGACCATTTTATATTTAGAATGTATTTCCACATTTCAATCCAAATCGTGCGCAGGAAAATAATAATTCACTTTTGAGGGTGCGTAATGAAATTCATTTCTTGGGAAAAATTCGCTCTAGAACTGCAAATAATAATGTACAAATCATCAATTAAAAACAAGAATATTTTTTCTTCAGAAGTCTTTTCCATACTTTAATCCAAATAGTATGAAGGAAATTAAAAATTCTCGTTTGAACGAGCGTAATGAAACTTATTTGTTGGGAACAATTCGCTCGAGAAATAGAAATATTGTAGATAAAATCATCAATTAAAAAAAAGAACATTTTATATTTAGAAAGTATTTCCACATTTCAATCCAAATCATGCGCTGGAAAATAATAATTCACTTTTGAGGGTGCGTAATGAAATTCATTTGTTGGGAAAAATTCGCTCTAGAACTGCAAATATAAATGTACAAATCATCAATTAAAAACAAGAATATTGTGTCTTCAGAAGTCTTTTCCGTTTTTAAATCCAAATAGTATTAAGGAAATTAAAAATTCTCGTTTGAACGAGCGTAATGCAACTTATTTGTTGGGAAAGATTCGCTCCAGAAAAAGAAGTATTGTAGATAAAATCATCAATTAAAAAAAGAGCATTATATATTTATAATGTATTTCCACATTTCAATCCAAATCGTGCGAAGGAAAAAAATAATTCACTTTTGAGGGTGCGTAATGAAATTCATTTCTTGGGAAAAATTCGCTCTAGAACTGCAAATATTAATGTACAAATCATCAATTAAAAACAAGAATATTGTGTCTTAACACTTTCAGCCCGAAGTTAAAATTTTTAAATTTCCCGAAATCCGAAACTTTTTTTTTCGTGATCTGAACTTGAAAGTGTTATATTATACCAATGGTGACCAAAATACGTCTTTACTTCGAACATTTTATTGTTTTTTTGTGATTTTTATTTGCCGCCATCTATAGATGGCGCTCGGATCCTGGCGAAGTCCAAGTGTCCTGGCGTGTGCAATATTTTACGAATATCATGTACGGCAACTTTTTCAACCAGATTTTACTAAAAAATCGTTATTGAATCATTCCAGAGATAGTTTTTTATTTGAATGTTGATAAATTTAAATACATTTAACATAGAATTATTTAAATAATAATTCTTTATTTTTTAAATTTTTCTTGTAAAGCTCGTTTTTTCTTCTTTATCAATAATTTTACCAAGTTCTAATTGCTAATCTAGATAGCTAATGTTGAAGATTTTATGTAAATTTGTATCGATGATTATAAAACACCTGCGTTTACACGAGTTGACAGATAAGCGCTTGAGTTCCACCCTCCCAAAAGCGAGCTTCAAGTGCGCGCTTGAAGGTTAGGAAGGTCTCGGGTGAGTTGCTGCAGGTGGTCTGAATCATGGTGCCTCTAACAGTAACGAAATGACGTTCGAGAATTCGTTCGAGAACGAAAAACATGTACCATTATCAGCACGTGCCAAACGTGCCTCCCCACCCCCAAAAACTTGACCGCATCCACACGCCTCCCGTCACGCACTTAGTTGACACTTCCATGCTGCCGGAAACGGCATCCTTTCATGTTGAAAAGGGTAAGTGAACGCCCTACGATAAGCTCCTAACTCAAGGACGGCCTCTGGGGCACTTTTAGTGCAGGAGGGGACCTATTGTTATGCCAGCAGCGGAAGAACAAGGCGAGGCCGCTAGGAGTTTCCCCCCCTTCCCCTCTCCATTCTTTCCGGCGAGGGTGCTTTCCTCTTTGACCGACCGACAAAGCATACCCAAACAACCAACTTGGACGAATGACAGAAATTCAAGGAATATATTTTCCGAAATATTTATGTCCTAATACATTCATAGTTTATTCCATTGCTATCAAAAATATCTGAAACTAAAACAGTCAGCAGTAATGTAGAAAAAGTAAATAAGTTAGGAAAACAATTTACAAATTATTAGTAATATATTTACACATATTTAATTACACGTACATAATCGCAGACATAAATGTAAATATACAACAGTCGTATGCAATATTTATAATATTTACAATATTTATATTTTCAAATATTTATAATATTTACACATCTATTTACACGAAAATAATTGCATACATAAATGGTAATTTATAACTTTGTATTGAATATTTACATAATCGCAGACATAAATGTAAATATACAGCAATCGTATGCAATATTTATAATATTTACAATATTTATATTTTCAAATATTTATAATATTTACACATCTATTTACACGAAAATAATTGCATACATAAATGGTAATTTACAACTTTGTATTGAATATTTATGATATTTACAATGGTTATATTTTCAAATATTTATAATTTTATACAATTTACAATATTTACATTTTCGGCAGTAGAGAGGGGATTACCGATGGAAGTCTTGGAAGCATTTTTCCAAGCAGAGGCCAGGTTCTTCAGGGCAATCAGGGCAGTAGGTAGTCACCGCAGACTTCTTACCCTGCTTCGAACACTGCCTGCACCGTTTCTGGACCCTTCTGTCATCCCTCTTTTCACAGTACTTCGGAAAATGAGAATCTATGGATATCATGGAAGGGCCCCGTGAAACGGGCAAACTCTCTCTCGTTTGGCCTTTGGCAAGGGCATCTATGATGGACAACCTGTATGAGTACAAGCTCAGTTTTTGCGAGCTGAACTTTTGGTACAGGAGATAGGAATTCAGAAGCATTATATGCATCACATGAATCCCTAATCTCCTGAACCATTTTAAAGTCTTGTGATCACAGGGATAGTATGCCATGAGTTGGTCAACACGGTCAATGCCCCCCATACATCTATTGTATTCGGCAACTGCCTTGGGCTTTTGGACAATATTACCCCTGGATGTGGTAATATTGACCAAGTTGTTGCCGAATTCAGTGCTAAGTAAGAGGACATCCCGTTTGTCTTTCCATTTCATGACATTTATCCCTGTGTCAGTACTCATACAAATTGTCTCACCTCGTTTCAATTTAGCCCGGATCACTTCCGGTGGGTTCCCTTTACGGTCTCCACGCAGTGTACCAGTGCAATAACACTCATTGCTGAGTAGTTCACGGGCTAAATTGACGTCATTGTAATAGTTGTCCATAAACAATGAATACCCCATTTGTAGTCTTCCCTTCATAAGTTTATGGACAACCTTACTTGCATGCCCTCGTCCGGCCAACTCGAGGTCCTTTTTGCCCGTATACACAATGAAATCCAGGACATACCCATTGGGTTCGGTAAGCATGTAAAGTTTGACTCCAAACTTATGCCTCTTCCCTTTGATGAATGTCCTGAACCCCAAGCGACCCCTCCACAATACCATAGATTCATCAATACATAATACCCTGTCTGGAGTATATGTTTTTTCCGAAATACTATGGAAAAGGTCAAGAAGGGGCCTAATTTTGTACAAGGGATCTATTGGAGCAGGGTCACCAAAATTTGCATTTTCTGCAAAATGCAGACTTTGCAAGATGGCGAGAAACCTATCTCTCGTCATCCTGCGGTGAAAAAAATGCAAATCAAATTTAGCATTCCTGTTCCAATAGTCCCTTATCCTGTTCGTTCTAACGGTACCCATATGGAACATCAATCCCAAAAACACTTCGAATTCTTCCCTGGTCAATTCGCTCCAATTAGTAACTCTTTGAGGTTGAACACCCACCTGATTTAGGAAAATGTTTTCCACGTAGGCGTTCGTCCTCTGGATTACTAATTGGAAGAATTCATCAGAGAAAAACAAGCTGAAATAGTCAATGGGATTATTTCCACTGGGTGCCGTTAGAAGAGCTTCCCTTCCCCGAAAGGGAAGGGCTGCAGGCAGGCAAGCACCCTTAGACCAGGCAAGGGGTGTCTGGGGAGGGAGGGTGGGAAGAGAGGGCGGTGGGGTGGGTGCATGGGAAGTGGAAGGAATAGGGGATGAGGGTGGAGGAATCTCCTCTGAGAGGTGGGGAGTAGGGGTTGGGCCTCTACCTGGAGTTATTGCTTCGTCCGAGTCCCCGTCGTCAAACTCCTCCCCACTGCCGAAATCACTCCACGACTCTGAAGACGAGTCTTCGCCAAAAGAATCGTCTTCCAGAATCTTTTGTATTTCTCCCTCCGTTATTCCGGCTGGAGCTCCTCCTCCTCCTCTCTTTCTTTTGGCTGTCACCTCTGGAATAATGAAAGCAAATACAGCATAAATGAATATTTATTGCAATAAATACAATAAGAAAGGTATTATACTAAATAGTTATGCCAAAAATTCAATTACCCAAATGTTCTGGAGAAATACTCCTCTGCCGCGAGGTCGATGGTTGAGGGGAGTTGGATCGCTTCATTCTAAAATGAAAAGGAAGCTGAAAATCACATCCCACAGAAATGGAAACATTTTTATTTACAATGAAAAAATTTAGCGTAAAAATTCGAACCCGGGACCATTCCATCATTAGCCCAGCGTTCTACCCACTAGGCCACCAACAAAATCTCATAATAACATTTCTGTAAATACAATGTATATGACTACCTTTAAAATTGATTTAATAAGCCAAATAATCGAACTTACCCGTCTCTTTCAATTCCTTCTCAAAACTGTTGAAAAACGTTTTTTTTTTAATATACGGTTTCCTAAAAATTTTTATCTCCACCTATTGGAAATGAGAACAAGAAAAAAGTCTTTGTTAATAAAAAGAAATATAAAAAGGCAGGGGAAAAAATATTTTTAAACACAATGAGAATATTTAAATAAAAATACCTTGTCGTAGTTAGCGCAACAGCTGGTAAAACACGACAAGTCGCAGCAGAATCCGAACTGTACCCTGTGGTGGCTAAGGCTGAAGTGTGATGCCTGTGAAGATCCGAGACCGCCAAGCGAAGGGAAACGGAAGACCGGGGCTCTCGAGTTTATGACTGCTGAGCGCAGCGGCCCGTCCTCTATAGATGGCGCTCGGACCTGGGCGGAGTCCGCCGCGCCATCTATTGATGGCGCTCGGTCTCAAAGTGTTAAGAAGTCTTTTCCATATTTAAATCCAAATAGTATTAAGGAAATTAAAAATTCTCGTTTGAACGAGCGTAATGCAACTTATTTGTTGGGAAACATTCGCTCCAGAAATAGAATTATTGTAGATAAAATAATCAATTAAAAAAAGACCATTTTATATTTAGTATATATTTCCACATTTCAATCCAAATCGTGCGCAGGAAAATAATAATTCACTTTTGAGGGTGCGTAATGAAATTCATTTCTTGGGAGAAATTCGTTCTAGAACTGCAAATAATAATGTACAAATCATCAATTAAAAACAAGAATATTTTGTCTTCAGAAGTTTTTTCCATACTTAAATCCAAATAGTATGAAGGAAATTAAAAATTCTCGTTTGAACGAGCGTAGTGAAACTTATTTGTTGATAACAATTCGCTCCAGAAATAGAATTATTGTAGATAAAATCATCAATTAAAAAAAGAGCATTTTATATTTAGAATGTATTTCCACATTTCAATCCAAATCGTGCGCAGGAAAATAATAATTCACTTTTGAGGGTGCGTAATGAAATTCATTTCTTCGGAAAAATTCGCTCTAGAACTGCCAATATAAATGTACAAATCATCAATTAAAAACAAGAATATTTTGTCATTAGAAGTCTTTTCCATACTTTAATCCAAATAGTATTAAGGAAATTAAAAATTCTCGTTTGAACGAGCGTAATGAAACTTATTTGTTGGGAACAATTCGCTCCAGAAATAGAATTATTGTAGATAAAATCATCAATTAAAAAAAGAACATTTTTTATTTAGAATGTATTTCCACATTTCAATCCAAATCGTGCGCAGGAAAATAATAGTTCACTTTTCAGGGTGCGTAGTGAAATTCATTTCTTGGGAAAAATTCGCTCTAGAACTGCAAATATTAATGTACAATCATCAATTAAAAACAAGAATATTTTATCTTCAGAAGTCATTTCCATTCTTAAATCCAAATAAAGATAAGGAAATTAAAAATTCTTGTTTGAGCGTGCGTAATGAAACTTATTTGTTAGGCAATTCGCTCCAGAAATAGAATTATTGTAGATAAAATCATCAATTAAAAAAAGAACATTTTTTATTTAGAATGTATTTCCACATTTCAATCCAAATCGTGCGCAGGAAAATAATAATTAACTTTTGAGGGTTCGTAATGAAATTCATTTCTTGGGAAAAATTCGTTCTAGAACTGCAAATATTAATGTACAAATCATCAATTAAAAACAAGAATATTTTTTCATTAGAAGTCTTTTCCATACTTAAATCCAAATAGTATTAAGGAAATTACAAATTCTCGTTTGAACGAGCGTAATGAAACTTATTTGTTGGGAACAATTCGCTCCAGAAATAGAATTATTGTAGATAAAATCATCAATTAAAAAAAGAACATTTTTTATTTAGAAAGTATTTCCACATTTCAATCCAAATCGTGCGCAGGAAAATAATAGTTCACTTTTGAGGGTGCGTAATGAAATTCATTTCTTGGGAAAAATTCGCTCTAGAAATGCAAATATTAATGTACAAATCATCAATTAAAAACAAGAATATTTTGTCTTCAGAAGTCTTTTCCATTCTTAAATCCAAAAAGTAATATGGAAATTAAAAATTCTCGTTTGAACGAGCGTAATGAAACTTCTTTGTTGATAACAATTCGCTCCAGAAATAGAATTATTGTAGATAAAATCATCAATTAAAAAAAGACCATTTTATATTTAGAATGTATTTCCACATTTCAATCCAAATCGTGCGCAGGAAAATAATAGTTCACTTTTGAGGGTGCGTAATGAAATTCATTTCTTGGGAAAAATTCGCTCTAGAACTGCAAATATAATTGTACAAATCATCAATTAAAAACAAGAATATTTTGTCTTCAGAAGTCTTTTCCATACTTAAATCCAAATAGTATGAAGGAAATTAAAAATTCTCGTTTGAACGAGCGTAATGCAACTTATTTGTTGGGAACAATTCGCTCCAGAAATAGAATTATTGTAGATAAAATCATCAATTAAAAAAAGACCATTTTATATTTAGAATGTATATCCACATTTCAATCCAAATCGTGCTCAGGAAAATAATAATTCACTTTTGAGGGTGCGTAATGAAATTCATTTCTTGGGAAAAATTCGCTCTAGAACTGCAAATAATAATGTACAAATCATCAATTAAAAACAAGAATATATTGTCTTCAGAAGTCTTTTCCATACTTAAATCCAAATAGTATGAAGGAAATTAAAAATTCTCGTTTGAACGAGCGTAATGAAACTAATTTGTTGGGAACAAGTCGCTCCAGAAATAGAATTATTGTAGATAAAATCATCAATTAAAAAAAGAGCATTTTATATTTAGAATGTATTTCCACATTTTAATCCAAATCGTGCGAGGGAAAATAATAATTCACTTTTGAGGGTGCGTAATGAAATTCATTTCTTGGGAAAAATTCGCTCTAGAACTGCAAATAATAATGTACAAATCATCAATTAAAAACAAGAATATATTGTCTTCAGAAGTCTTTTCCATACTTAAATCCAAAAAGTATGAAGGAAATTAAAAATTCTCGTTTGAACGAGCGTAATGAAACTTATTTGTTGGGAACAATTCGCTCCAGAAATAGAATTATTGTAGATAAAATAATCAATTAAAAAAAGACCATTTTATATTTAGTATATATTTCCACATTTCAATCCAAATCGTGCGCAGGAAAATAATAATTCACTTTTGAGAGTGCGTAATGAAATTCATTTCTTGGGAGAAATTCGTTCTAGAACTGCAAATAATAATGTACAAATCATCAATTAAAAACAAGAATATTTTGTCTTCAGAAGTTTTTTCCATACTTAAATCCAAATAGTATGAAGGAAATTAAAAATTCTCGTTTGAACGAGCGTAGTGAAACTTATTTGTTGATAACAATTCGCTCCAGAAATAGAATTATTGTAGATAAAATCATCAATTAAAAAAAGAGCATTTTATATTTAGAATGTATTTCCACATTTCAATCCAAATCGTGCGCAGGAAAATAATAATTCACTTTTGAGGGTGCGTAATGAAATTCATTTCTTCGGAAAAATTCGCTCTAGAACTGCCAATATAAATGTACAAATCATCAATTAAAAACAAGAATATTTTGTCATTAGAAGTCTTTTCCATACTTTAATCCAAATAGTATTAAGGAAATTAAAAATTCTCGTTTGAACGAGCGTAATGAAACTTATTTGTTGGGAACAATTCGCTCCAGAAATAGAATTATTGTAGATAAAATCATCAATTAAAAAAAGAACATTTTTTATTTAGAATGTATTTCCACATTTCAATCCAAATCGTGCGCAGGAAAATAATAGTTCACTTTTCAGGGTGCGTAGTGAAATTCATTTCTTGGGAAAAATTCGCTCTAGAACTGCAAATATTAATGTACAATCATCAATTAAAAACAAGAATATTTTATCTTCAGAAGTCATTTCCATTCTTAAATCCAAATAAAGATAAGGAAATTAAAAATTCTTGTTTGAGCGTGCGTAATGAAACTTATTTGTTAGGCAATTCGCTCCAGAAATAGAATTATTGTAGATAAAATCATCAATTAAAAAAAGAACATTTTTTATTTAGAATGTATTTCCACATTTCAATCCAAATCGTGCGCAGGAAAATAATAATTAACTTTTGAGGGTTCGTAATGAAATTCATTTCTTGGGAAAAATTCGTTCTAGAACTGCAAATATTAATGTACAAATCATCAATTAAAAACAAGAATATTTTTTCATTAGAAGTCTTTTCCATACTTAAATCCAAATAGTATTAAGGAAATTACAAATTCTCGTTTGAACGAGCGTAATGAAACTTATTTGTTGGGAACAATTCGCTCCAGAAATAGAATTATTGTAGATAAAATCATCAATTAAAAAAAGAACATTTTTTATTTAGAAAGTATTTCCACATTTCAATCCAAATCGTGCGCAGGAAAATAATAGTTCACTTTTGAGGGTGCGTAATGAAATTCATTTCTTGGGAAAAATTCGCTCTAGAAATGCAAATATTAATGTACAAATCATCAATTAAAAACAAGAATATTTTGTCTTCAGAAGTCTTTTCCATTCTTAAATCCAAAAAGTAATATGGAAATTAAAAATTCTCGTTTGAACGAGCGTAATGAAACTTCTTTGTTGATAACAATTCGCTCCAGAAATAGAATTATTGTAGATAAAATCATCAATTAAAAAAAGACCATTTTATATTTAGAATGTATTTCCACATTTCAATCCAAATCGTGCGCAGGAAAATAATAGTTCACTTTTGAGGGTGCGTAATGAAATTCATTTCTTGGGAAAAATTCGCTCTAGAACTGCAAATATAATTGTACAAATCATCAATTAAAAACAAGAATATTTTGTCTTCAGAAGTCTTTTCCATACTTAAATCCAAATAGTATGAAGGAAATTAAAAATTCTCGTTTGAACGAGCGTAATGCAACTTATTTGTTGGGAACAATTCGCTCCAGAAATAGAATTATTGTAGATAAAATCATCAATTAAAAAAAGACCATTTTATATTTAGAATGTATATCCACATTTCAATCCAAATCGTGCTCAGGAAAATAATAATTCACTTTTGAGGGTGCGTAATGAAATTCATTTCTTGGGAAAAATTCGCTCTAGAACTGCAAATAATAATGTACAAATCATCAATTAAAAACAAGAATATATTGTCTTCAGAAGTCTTTTCCATACTTAAATCCAAATAGTATGAAGGAAATTAAAAATTCTCGTTTGAACGAGCGTAATGAAACTAATTTGTTGGGAACAAGTCGCTCCAGAAATAGAATTATTGTAGATAAAATCATCAATTAAAAAAAGAGCATTTTATATTTAGAATGTATTTCCACATTTTAATCCAAATCGTGCGAGGGAAAATAATAATTCACTTTTGAGGGTGCGTAATGAAATTCATTTCTTGGGAAAAATTCGCTCTAGAACTGCAAATAATAATGTACAAATCATCAATTAAAAACAAGAATATATTGTCTTCAGAAGTCTTTTCCATACTTAAATCCAAAAAGTATGAAGGAAATTAAAAATTCTCGTTTGAACGAGCGTAATGAAACTTATTTGTTGGGAACAATTCGCTCCAGAAATAGAATTATTGTAGATAAAATCATCAATTAAAAAAAAAGTATTTTATATTTAGAATGTATTTCAGCATTTCAATCCAAATCTTGCGCAGGAAAATAATAATTCACTTTTGAGGGTGCGTAATGAAATTCATTTCTTGGGAAAAATTCGCTCTAGAACTGCAAATATTAATGTACAAATCATCAATTAAAAGCAAGATTATTTTGTCTTCAGTAGTCTTTTCCAAACTTACATCCAAATAGTATTAATGAAATTAAAAATTCTCGTTTGAACGAGCGTAATGAAACTTATTTGTTGGGAACAATTCGCTCCAGAAATAGAATTATTGTAGATAAAATCAACAATTAAAAAAAGAGCATTTTATATTTAGAATGTATTTCCACATTTCAATCCAAATCGTGCACAGGAAAATAATAATTCACTTTTGAGGGTGCGTAATGAAATTCATTTCTTGGGAAAAATTCGCTCTAGAAGTGCAAATATTAATGTACAAATCATCAATTAAAAACAAGAATATTTTGTCTTCAGAAGTCTTTTCCATACTTAAATCCAAATAGTTTGAAGGAAATTAAAAATTCTCGTTTGAACGAGCGTAATGAAACTTATTTGTTGGGAAAGATTCGCTCCAGAAAAAGAATTATTGTAGATAAAATCATCAATTAAAAAAAAAGCATTATATATTTAGAATGTATTTCCACATTTCAATCCAAATCGTGCGCAGGAAAATAATAATTCACTTTTGAGGGTGCGTAATGAAATTCATTTCTTGGGAAAAATTCGCTCTAGAACTGCAAATAATAATGTACAAATCATCAATTAAAAACAAGAATATTTTGTCTTCAGAAGTTTTTTCCATACTTAAATCCAAATAGTATGAAGGAAATTAAAAATTCTCGTTTGAACGAGCGTAATGAAACTTATTTGTTGGGAACAATTCGCTCCAGAAATAGAATTATTGTAGATAAAATCATCAATTAAAAAAAGAACATTTTTTATTTAGAATGTATTTCCACATTTCAATCCAAATCGTTCGCAGGAAAATAATAATTTACTTTTGAGGGTGCGTAATGAAATTCATTTCTTGGGAAAAATTCGCTCTAGAACTGCAAATATTAATGTACAATCATCAATTAAAAACAAGAATATTTTATCTTCAGAAGTCATTTCCATTCTTAAATCCAAATAAAGATAAGGAAATTAAAAATTCTTGTTTGAGCGTGCGTAATGAAACTTATTTGTTAGGCAATTCGCTCCAGAAATAGAATTATTGTAGATAAAATCATCAATTAAAAAAAGAACATTTTTTATTTAGAATGTATTTCCACATTTCAATCCAAATCGTGCGCAGGAAAATAATAATTAACTTTTGAGGGTTCGTAATGAAATTCATTTCTTGGGAAAAATTCGTTCTAGAACTGCAAATATTAATGTACAAATCATCAATTAAAAACAAGAATATTTTTTCATTAGAAGTCTTTTCCATACTTAAATCCAAATAGTATTAAGGAAATTACAAATTCTCGTTTGAACGAGCGTAATGAAACTTATTTGTTGGGAACAATTCGCTCCAGAAATAGAATTATTGTAGATAAAATCATCAATTAAAAAAAGAACATTTTTTATTTAGAAAGTATTTCCACATTTCAATCCAAATCGTGCGCAGGAAAATAATAGTTCACTTTTGAGGGTGCGTAATGAAATTCATTTCTTGGGAAAAATTCGCTCTAGAAATGCAAATATTAATGTACAAATCATCAATTAAAAACAAGAATATTTTGTCTTCAGAAGTCTTTTCCATTCTTAAATCCAAAAAGTAATATGGAAATTAAAAATTCTCGTTTGAACGAGCGTAATGAAACTTCTTTGTTGATAACAATTCGCTCCAGAAATAGAATTATTGTAGATAAAATCATCAATTAAAAAAAGACCATTTTATATTTAGAATGTATTTCCACATTTCAATCCAAATCGTGCGCAGGAAAATAATAGTTCACTTTTGAGGGTGCGTAATGAAATTCATTTCTTGGGAAAAATTCGCTCTAGAACTGCAAATATAATTGTACAAATCATCAATTAAAAACAAGAATATTTTGTCTTCAGAAGTCTTTTCCATACTTAAATCCAAATAGTATGAAGGAAATTAAAAATTCTCGTTTGAACGAGCGTAATGCAACTTATTTGTTGGGAACAATTCGCTCCAGAAATAGAATTATTGTAGATAAAATCATCAATTAAAAAAAGACCATTTTATATTTAGAATGTATATCCACATTTCAATCCAAATCGTGCTCAGGAAAATAATAATTCACTTTTGAGGGTGCGTAATGAAATTCATTTCTTGGGAAAAATTCGCTCTAGAACTGCAAATAATAATGTACAAATCATCAATTAAAAACAAGAATATATTGTCTTCAGAAGTCTTTTCCATACTTAAATCCAAATAGTATGAAGGAAATTAAAAATTCTCGTTTGAACGAGCGTAATGAAACTAATTTGTTGGGAACAAGTCGCTCCAGAAATAGAATTATTGTAGATAAAATCATCAATTAAAAAAAGAGCATTTTATATTTAGAATGTATTTCCACATTTTAATCCAAATCGTGCGAGGGAAAATAATAATTCACTTTTGAGGGTGCGTAATGAAATTCATTTCTTGGGAAAAATTCGCTCTAGAACTGCAAATAATAATGTACAAATCATCAATTAAAAACAAGAATATATTGTCTTCAGAAGTCTTTTCCATACTTAAATCCAAAAAGTATGAAGGAAATTAAAAATTCTCGTTTGAACGAGCGTAATGAAACTTATTTGTTGGGAACAATTCGCTCCAGAAATAGAATTATTGTAGATAAAATAATCAATTAAAAAAAGACCATTTTATATTTAGTATATATTTCCACATTTCAATCCAAATCGTGCGCAGGAAAATAATAATTCACTTTTGAGGGTGCGTAATGAAATTCATTTCTTGGGAGAAATTCGTTCTAGAACTGCAAATAATAATGTACAAATCATCAATTAAAAACAAGAATATTTTGTCTTCAGAAGTTTTTTCCATACTTAAATCCAAATAGTATGAAGGAAATTAAAAATTCTCGTTTGAACGAGCGCAGTGAAACTTATTTGTTGATAACAATTCGCTCCAGAAATAGAATTATTGTAGATAAAATCATCAATTAAAAAAAGAGCATTTTATATTTAGAATGTATTTCCACATTTCAATCCAAATCGTGCGCAGGAAAATAATAATTCACTTTTGAGGGTGCGTAATGAAATTCATTTCTTCGGAAAAATTCGCTCTAGAACTGCCAATATAAATGTACAAATCATCAATTAAAAACAAGAATATTTTGTCATTAGAAGTCTTTTCCATACTTTAATCCAAATAGTATTAAGGAAATTAAAAATTCTCGTTTGAACGAGCGTAATGAAACTTATTTGTTGGGAACAATTCGCTCCAGAAATAGAATTATTGTAGATAAAATCATCAATTAAAAAAAGAACATTTTTTATTTAGAATGTATTTCCACATTTCAATCCAAATCGTGCGCAGGAAAATAATAGTTCACTTTTCAGGGTGCGTAGTGAAATTCATTTCTTGGGAAAAATTCGCTCTAGAACTGCAAATATTAATGTACAATCATCAATTAAAAACAAGAATATTTTATCTTCAGAAGTCATTTCCATTCTTAAATCCAAATAAAGATAAGGAAATTAAAAATTCTTGTTTGAGCGTGCGTAATGAAACTTATTTGTTAGGCAATTCGCTCCAGAAATAGAATTATTGTAGATAAAATCATCAATTAAAAAAAGAACATTTTTTATTTAGAATGTATTTCCACATTTCAATCCAAATCGTGCGCAGGAAAATAATAATTAACTTTTGAGGGTTCGTAATGAAATTCATTTCTTGGGAAAAATTCGTTCTAGAACTGCAAATATTAATGTACAAATCATCAATTAAAAACAAGAATATTTTTTCATTAGAAGTCTTTTCCATACTTAAATCCAAATAGTATTAAGGAAATTACAAATTCTCGTTTGAACGAGCGTAATGAAACTTATTTGTTGGGAACAATTCGCTCCAGAAATAGAATTATTGTAGATAAAATCATCAATTAAAAAAAGAACATTTTTTATTTAGAAAGTATTTCCACATTTCAATCCAAATCGTGCGCAGGAAAATAATAGTTCACTTTTGAGGGTGCGTAATGAAATTCATTTCTTGGGAAAAATTCGCTCTAGAAATGCAAATATTAATGTACAAATCATCAATTAAAAACAAGAATATTTTGTCTTCAGAAGTCTTTTCCATTCTTAAATCCAAAAAGTAATATGGAAATTAAAAATTCTCGTTTGAACGAGCGTAATGAAACTTCTTTGTTGATAACAATTCGCTCCAGAAATAGAATTATTGTAGATAAAATCATCAATTAAAAAAAGACCATTTTATATTTAGAATGTATTTCCACATTTCAATCCAAATCGTGCGCAGGAAAATAATAGTTCACTTTTGAGGGTGCGTAATGAAATTCATTTCTTGGGAAAAATTCGCTCTAGAACTGCAAATATAATTGTACAAATCATCAATTAAAAACAAGAATATTTTGTCTTCAGAAGTCTTTTCCATACTTAAATCCAAATAGTATGAAGGAAATTAAAAATTCTCGTTTGAACGAGCGTAATGCAACTTATTTGTTGGGAACAATTCGCTCCAGAAATAGAATTATTGTAGATAAAATCATCAATTAAAAAAAGACCATTTTATATTTAGAATGTATATCCACATTTCAATCCAAATCGTGCTCAGGAAAATAATAATTCACTTTTGAGGGTGCGTAATGAAATTCATTTCTTGGGAAAAATTCGCTCTAGAACTGCAAATAATAATGTACAAATCATCAATTAAAAACAAGAATATATTGTCTTCAGAAGTCTTTTCCATACTTAAATCCAAATAGTATGAAGGAAATTAAAAATTCTCGTTTGAACGAGCGTAATGAAACTAATTTGTTGGGAACAAGTCGCTCCAGAAATAGAATTATTGTAGATAAAATCATCAATTAAAAAAAGAGCATTTTATATTTAGAATGTATTTCCACATTTTAATCCAAATCGTGCGAGGGAAAATAATAATTCACTTTTGAGGGTGCGTAATGAAATTCATTTCTTGGGAAAAATTCGCTCTAGAACTGCAAATAATAATGTACAAATCATCAATTAAAAACAAGAATATATTGTCTTCAGAAGTCTTTTCCATACTTAAATCCAAAAAGTATGAAGGAAATTAAAAATTCTCGTTTGAACGAGCGTAATGAAACTTATTTGTTGGGAACAATTCGCTCCAGAAATAGAATTATTGTAGATAAAATCATCAATTAAAAAAAAAGTATTTTATATTTAGAATGTATTTCAGCATTTCAATCCAAATCTTGCGCAGGAAAATAATAATTCACTTTTGAGGGTGCGTAATGAAATTCATTTCTTGGGAAAAATTCGCTCTAGAACTGCAAATATTAATGTACAAATCATCAATTAAAAGCAAGATTATTTTGTCTTCAGTAGTCTTTTCCAAACTTACATCCAAATAGTATTAATGAAATTAAAAATTCTCGTTTGAACGAGCGTAATGAAACTTATTTGTTGGGAACAATTCGCTCCAGAAATAGAATTATTGTAGATAAAATCAACAATTAAAAAAAGAGCATTTTATATTTAGAATGTATTTCCACATTTCAATCCAAATCGTGCACAGGAAAATAATAATTCACTTTTGAGGGTGCGTAATGAAATTCATTTCTTGGGAAAAATTCGCTCTAGAAGTGCAAATATTAATGTACAAATCATCAATTAAAAACAAGAATATTTTGTCTTCAGAAGTCTTTTCCATACTTAAATCCAAATAGTTTGAAGGAAATTAAAAATTCTCGTTTGAACGAGCGTAATGAAACTTATTTGTTGGGAAAGATTCGCTCCAGAAAAAGAATTATTGTAGATAAAATCATCAATTAAAAAAAAAGCATTATATATTTAGAATGTATTTCCACATTTCAATCCAAATCGTGCGCAGGAAAATAATAATTCACTTTTGAGGGTGCGTAATGAAATTCATTTCTTGGGAAAAATTCGCTCTAGAACTGCAAATAATAATGTACAAATCATCAATTAAAAACAAGAATATTTTGTCTTCAGAAGTTTTTTCCATACTTAAATCCAAATAGTATGAAGGAAATTAAAAATTCTCGTTTGAACGAGCGTAATGAAACTTATTTGTTGGGAACAATTCGCTCCAGAAATAGAATTATTGTAGATAAAATCATCAATTAAAAAAAGAACATTTTTTATTTAGAATGTATTTCCACATTTCAATCCAAATCGTTCGCAGGAAAATAATAATTTACTTTTGAGGGTGCGTAATGAAATTCATTTCTTGGGAAAAATTCGCTCTAGAACTGCAAATATTAATGTACAAATCATCAAATAAAAACAAGAATATTTTGTCTTCAGAAGTCTTTTCCATACTTTAATCCAAATAGGATAAAGGAAATTAAAAATTCTCGTTTGAACGAGCGTAATGAAACTTATTTGTTGGGAACAATTCGCTCCAGAAATAGAATTATTGTAGATAAAATCATCAATTAAAAAAAGAACATTTTTTATTTAGAATGTATTTCCACATTTCAATCCAAATCGTGCGCAGGAAAATAATAGTTCACTTTTGAGGGTGCGTAATGAAATTCATTTCTTGGGAAAAATTCGCTCTAGAACTGCAAATAATAATGTACAAATCATCAATTAAAAATAAGAATATTATGTCTTCAGAAGTCTTTTCCATACTTAAATCCAAATAGTATTAAGGAAATTAAAAATTATCGTTTGAACGAGCGTAATGAAACTTATTTGTTAGGAACAATTCGCTCCAGAAATAGAATTATTGTAGATAAAATCATCAATTAAAAAAAGACCATTTTATATTTAGAATGTATTTCCACATTTCAATCCAAATCGTGCGCAGGAAAATAATAATTCACTTTTGAGGGTGCGTAATGAAATTCATTTCTTGGGAAAAATTCGCTCTAGAACTGCAAATAATAATGTACAAATCATCAATTAAAAACAAGAATATTTTTTCTTCAGAAGTCTTTTCCATACTTTAATCCAAATAGTATGAAGGAAATTAAAAATTCTCGTTTGAACGAGCGTAATGAAACTTATTTGTTGGGAACAATTCGCTCGAGAAATAGAAATATTGTAGATAAAATCATCAATTAAAAAAAAGAACATTTTATATTTAGAAAGTATTTCCACATTTCAATCCAAATCATGCGCTGGAAAATAATAATTCACTTTTGAGGGTGCGTAATGAAATTCATTTGTTGGGAAAAATTCGCTCTAGAACTGCAAATATAAATGTACAAATCATCAATTAAAAACAAGAATATTGTGTCTTCAGAAGTCTTTTCCGTTTTTAAATCCAAATAGTATTAAGGAAATTAAAAATTCTCGTTTGAACGAGCGTAATGCAACTTATTTGTTGGGAAAGATTCGCTCCAGAAAAAGAAGTATTGTAGATAAAATCATCAATTAAAAAAAGAGCATTATATATTTATAATGTATTTCCACATTTCAATCCAAATCGTGCGAAGGAAAATAATAATTCACTTTTGAGGGTGCGTAATGAAATTCATTTCTTGGGAAAAATTCGCTCTAGAACTGCAAATATTAATGTACAAATCATCAATTAAAAACAAGAATATTGTGTCTTAAGAAGTCTTTTCCATATTTAAATCCAAATAGTATTAAGGAAATTAAAAATTCTCGTTTGAACGAGCGTAATGCAACTTATTTGTTGGGAAACATTCGCTCCAGAAATAGAATTATTGTAGATAAAATAATCAATTAAAAAAAGACCATTTTATATTTAGTATATATTTCCACATTTCAATCCAAATCGTGCGCAGGAAAATAATAATTCACTTTTGAGGGTGCGTAATGAAATTCATTTCTTGGGAGAAATTCGTTCTAGAACTGCAAATAATAATGTACAAATCATCAATTAAAAACAAGAATATTTTGTCTTCAGAAGTTTTTTCCATACTTAAATCCAAATAGTATGAAGGAAATTAAAAATTCTCGTTTGAACGAGCGTAGTGAAACTTATTTGTTGATAACAATTCGCTCCAGAAATAGAATTATTGTAGATAAAATCATCAATTAAAAAAAGAGCATTTTATATTTAGAATGTATTTCCACATTTCAATCCAAATCGTGCGCAGGAAAATAATAATTCACTTTTGAGGGTGCGTAATGAAATTCATTTCTTCGGAAAAATTCGCTCTAGAACTGCCAATATAAATGTACAAATCATCAATTAAAAACAAGAATATTTTGTCATTAGAAGTCTTTTCCATACTTTAATCCAAATAGTATTAAGGAAATTAAAAATTCTCGTTTGAACGAGCGTAATGAAACTTATTTGTTGGGAACAATTCGCTCCAGAAATAGAATTATTGTAGATAAAATCATCAATTAAAAAAAGAACATTTTTTATTTAGAATGTATTTCCACATTTCAATCCAAATCGTGCGCAGGAAAATAATAGTTCACTTTTCAGGGTGCGTAGTGAAATTCATTTCTTGGGAAAAATTCGCTCTAGAACTGCAAATATTAATGTACAATCATCAATTAAAAACAAGAATATTTTATCTTCAGAAGTCATTTCCATTCTTAAATCCAAATAAAGATAAGGAAATTAAAAATTCTTGTTTGAGCGTGCGTAATGAAACTTATTTGTTAGGCAATTCGCTCCAGAAATAGAATTATTGTAGATAAAATCATCAATTAAAAAAAGAACATTTTTTATTTAGAATGTATTTCCACATTTCAATCCAAATCGTGCGCAGGAAAATAATAATTAACTTTTGAGGGTTCGTAATGAAATTCATTTCTTGGGAAAAATTCGTTCTAGAACTGCAAATATTAATGTACAAATCATCAATTAAAAACAAGAATATTTTTTCATTAGAAGTCTTTTCCATACTTAAATCCAAATAGTATTAAGGAAATTACAAATTCTCGTTTGAACGAGCGTAATGAAACTTATTTGTTGGGAACAATTCGCTCCAGAAATAGAATTATTGTAGATAAAATCATCAATTAATAAAAGAACATTTTTTATTTAGAATGTATTTCCACATTTCAATCCAAATCGTGCGCAGGAAAATAATAATTCACTTTTGAGGGTGCGTAAGGAAATTCATTTCTTGGGAAAAATTTGCTCTAGAACTGCAAATATTAATGTACAAATCATCAATTAAAAACAAGAATATTTTGTCATTAGAAGTCTTTTCCATACTTAAATCCAAATAGTATTAAGAAAATTAAAAATTCTCGTTTGAACGAGCGTAATGAAACATATTTGTTGGGAACAATTCGCTCCAGAAATAGAATTATCGTAGATAAAATCATCAATTAAAAAAAAGAGCATTTTATATTTAGAATGTATTTCCACATTTCAATCCAAATCGTGCGCAGGAAAATAATAATTCACTTTTGAGGGTGCGTAATGAAATTCATTTCTTGGGAAAAATTCGCTCTAGAAGTGCAAATATAAATGTACAAATCATCAATTAAAAACAAGAATATTTTGTCTTCAGAAGTCTTTTCCATACTTAAATCCAAATAGTATTAAGGAAATTAAAAATTCTCGTTAGAACGAGCGTAATGCAACTTATTTGTTGGGAACAATTCGCTCCAGAAATAGAATTATTGTAGATAAAATCATCAATTAAAAAAAGACCATTATATATTTAGAATGTATTTCCACATTTCAATCCAAATCGTGCGCAGGAAAATAATAATTCACTTTTGAGGGTGCGTAATGAAATTCATTTCTTGGGAAAAATTCGCTCTAGAACTGCAAATATTAATGTACAAATCATCAATTAAAAACAAGAATATTTTGTCTTCAGAAGTCTTTTCCATACTTAAATCCAAATAGTATGAAGGAAATTAAAAATTCTCGTTTGAACGAGCGTAATGAAACTTATTTGTTGATAACAATTCGCTCCAGAAATAGAATTATTGTAGATAAAATCATCAATTAAAAAAAGAGCTTTTTATATTTAGATAGTATTTCCACATTTCAATCCAAATCGTGCGCAAGAAAATAATAATTCACTTTTGAGGGTGCGTAATGAAATTCATTTCTTGGGAAAAATTCGCTCTAGAACTGCAAATATAAATGTACAAATCATCAATTAAAAACAAGAATATTTTGTCTTCAGAAGTCTTTTCCATTCTTAAATCCAAATAGTAATAAGGAAATTAAAAATTCTTGTTTGAGCGTGCGTAATGAAACTTCTTTGTTGATAACAATTCAGTCCAGAAATAGAATTATTGTAGATAAAATCATCAATTAAAAAAAAGAACATTTTATATTTAGAATGTATTTCCACATTTCAATCCAAATCGTGCGCAGGAAAATAATAATTCACTTTTGAGGGTGCGTAAGGAAATTCTTTTCTTGGGAAAAGATCGCTCTAGAACTGCAAATATTAATGTACAAATCATCAATTAAAAACAAGAATATTTTGTCATTAGAAGTCTTTTCCATACTTAAATCCAAATAGTATTAAAAAATTAAAATTTCTCGTTTGAATGAGCGTAATGAAACTTATTTGTTGGGAACAATTCGCTCCAGAAATAGAATTATTGTAGATAAAATCATTAAAAAAAAAAGAGCATTTTATATTTAGAATGTATTTCCACATTTCAATCCAAATCGTGCGCAGGAAAATAATAATTCACTTTTGAGGGTGCGTAATGAAATTCATTTCTTGGGAAGAATTCGCTCTAGAACTGCAAATATTAATGTACAAATCATCAATTAAAAACAAGAATATTTTGTCTTCAGAAGTCTTTTCCATACTTAAATCCAAATAGTATTAAGGAAATTAAAAATTAACGTTTGAACGAGCGTAATGAAACTTATTTGTTGGGAACAATTCGCTCCAGAAATAGAATTATTGTAGATAAAATCATCAATTAAAAAAGAAGCATTTTATATTTAGAATGTATTTCCACATTTCAATCCAAATCTTGCGCAGGAAAATAATAATTCACTTTTGAGGGTGCGTAATGAAATTCATTTCTTGGGAAAAATTCGGTCTAGAACTGCAAATATTAATGTACAAATCATCAATTAAAACAAGAATATTTTGTCTTCAGAAGTGTTTTCCATACTTAAATCCAAATAGTATTAAGGAAATTAAAAATTCTCGTTTGAACGATCGTAATGAAACTTATTTGTTGGGAACAATTCGCTCCAGAAATAGAATTATTATAGATTAAATCATCAACTAAAAAAAGAGCATTTTATATTTAGAATGTATTTCCACATTTCACTCCAAATCGTGCGCAGGAAAATAATAATTCACTTTTGAGGGTGCGTAATGAAATTCATTTTTTGGGAAAAATTCGCTCTAGAACTGCAAATATTAATGTACAAATCATCAATTAAAAACAAGAATATTTTATCTTCAGAAATCTTTTCCATTCTTAAATCCAAATAGTGATAAGGAAATTAAAAATTCTTGTTTGAGCGTGCGTAATGAAACTTCTTTGTTGATAACAATTCGCTCCAGAAATAGAATTATTGTAGATAAAATCATCAATTAAAAAAAGAGCATTTAATATTTAGAATGTATTTCCACATTTCAATCCAAATCGTGCGCAGGAAAATAATAATTAACTTTTGAGGGTTCGTAAGGAAATTCATTTCTTGGGAAAAATTCGCTCTAAAACTGCAAATATTAATGTACAAATCATCAATTAAAAACAAGAATATTTTGTCATTAGAAGTCTTTTCCATACTTTAATCCAAATAGTATTAAGGAAATTACAAATTCTCGTTTGAACGAGCGTAATGAAACTTATTTGTTGGGAACAATTCGCTCCAGAAATAGAATTATTGTAGATAAAATCATCAATTAAAAAAAGAGCATTTTATATTTAGAATGTATTTCCACATTTCAATCCAAATCGTGCGCAGGAAAATAATAATTGACTTTTGAGGGTGCGTAATGAAATTCATTTCTTGGGAAAAATTCGCTCTAGAACTGCAAATATTAATGTACAAATCATCAATTAAAAACAAGAATATTTTGTCTTCAGAAGTCTTTTCCATACTTAAATCCCAATAGTATTAAGGAAATTAAAATTTCTCGTTTGAACGAGCGTAATGAAACTTATTTGTTAGGAACAATTCGCTCCAGAAATAGAATTATTGTAGATAAAATCATCAATTAAAAAAAGACCATTTTTTAATTAGAATGTATTTCCACATTTCAATCCAAATCGTGCGCAGGAAAATAATTATTCACTTTTGAGGGTGCGTAATGAAATTCATTTCTTGGGAAAAATTCGCTCTAGAACTGCAAATATTAATGTACAAATCATCAATTAAAAACAAGAATATTTTGTCTTCAGAAGTCTTTTCCATACTTAAATCCCAATAGTATTAAGGAAATTAAAAATTCTCGTTTAAACGAGCGTAATGAAACTTATTTGTTGGGAAAGATTCGCTCCAGAAAAAGAATTATTGTAGATAAAATCATCAATTAAAAAAAGAGCATTATATATTTAGAATGTATTTCCACATTTCAATCCAAATCGTGCGCAGGAAAATAATAATTCACTTTTGAGGGTGCGTAATGAAATTCATTTCTTGGGAAAAATTCGCTCTAGAACTGCAAATAATAATGTACAAATCATCAATTAAAAACAAGAATATTTTGTCTTCAGAAGTCTTTTCCATACTTAAATCCCAATAGTATTAAGGAAATTAAAATTTCTCGTTTGAACGAGCGTAATGAAACTTATTTGTTAGGAACAATTCGCTCCAGAAATAGAATTATTGTAGATAAAATCATCAATTAAAAAAAGAGCATTTTATATTTAGAATGTATTTCCACATTTCAATCCAAATCGTGCGCAGGAAAATAATAATTCACTTTTGAGGGTGCGTAATGAAATTCATTTCTTGGGAAACATTCGCTCTAGAACTGCAAATATTAATGTACAAATCATCAATTAAAACAAGAATATTATGTCTTCAGAAGTCTTTTCCATACTTAAATCCAAATAGTATTAAGGAAATTAAAAATTCTCGTTAGAACGAGCGTAATGAAACTAATTTGTTGGGAACAATTCGCTCTAGAAATAGAATTATTGTAGATAAAATCATCAATTAAAAAAAGAGAATTTTATATTTAGAATGTATTTCCACATTTCAATCCAAATCGTGCCTAGGAAAAAAATAATTCACTTTTGAAGGTGCGTAATGAAATTCATTTCTTGGGAAAAATTCGCTCTAGAACTGCAAATATTAATGTACAAATCATGAATTAAAAACAAGAATATTTTGTCTTCAGAAGTCTTTTCCATACTTAAATCCCAATAGTATTAAGGAAATTAAAAATTCTCGTTTGAACGAGCGTAATGAAACTTATTTGTTGGGAAAGATTCGCTCCAGAAAAAGAATTATTGTAGATAAAATCATCAATTAAAAAAAGAGCATTATATATTTAGAATGTATTTCCACATTTCAATCTAAATCGTGCGTAGGAAAATAATAATTCACTTTTGAGGGTGCGTAATGAAATTCATTTCTTGGGAAAAATTCGCTCTAGAACTGCAAATAATAATGTACAAATCATCAATTAAAAACAAGAATATTTTGTCTTCAGAAGTCTTTTCCATACTTAAATACAAATAGTATTAAGGAAATTAAAAATTAACGTTTGAACGAGCGTAATGAAACTTATTTGTTGGGAACAATTCGCTCCAGAAATAGAATTAATGTAGATAAAATCATTAAAAAAAAAAGAGCATTTTATATTTAGAATGTATTTCCACATTTCAATCCAAATCGTGCGCAGGAAAATAATAATTCACTTTTGAGGGTGCGTAATGAAATTCATTTCTTGGGAAGAATTCGCTCTAGAACTGCAAATATTAATGTACAAATCATCAATTAAAAACAAGAATATTTTGTCTTCAGAAGTCTTTTCCATACTTAAATCCAAATAGTATTAAGGAAATTAAAAATTAACGTTTGAACGAGCGTAATGAAACTTATTTGTTGGGAACAATTCGCTCCAGAAATAGAATTATTGTAGATAAAATCATCAATTAAAAAAGAAGCATTTTATATTTAGAATGTATTTCCACATTTCAATCCAAATCTTGCGCAGGAAAATAATAATTCACTTTTGAGGGTGCGTAATGAAATTCATTTCTTGGGAAAAATTCGGTCTAGAACTGCAAATATTAATGTACAAATCATCAATTAAAACAAGAATATTTTGTCTTCAGAAGTGTTTTCCATACTTAAATCCAAATAGTATTAAGGAAATTAAAAATTCTCGTTTGAACGATCGTAATGAAACTTATTTGTTGGGAACAATTCGCTCCAGAAATAGAATTATTATAGATTAAATCATCAACTAAAAAAAGAGCATTTTATATTTAGAATGTATTTCCACATTTCACTCCAAATCGTGCGCAGGAAAATAATAATTCACTTTTGAGGGTGCGTAATGAAATTCATTTTTTGGGAAAAATTCGCTCTAGAACTGCAAATATTAATGTAAAAATCATCAATTAAAAACAAGAATATTTTATCTTCAGAAATCTTTTCCATTCTTAAATCCAAATAGTGATAAGGAAATTAAAAATTCTTGTTTGAGCGTGCGTAATGAAACTTCTTTGTTGATAACAATTCGCTCCAGAAATAGAATTATTGTAGATAAAATCATCAATTAAAAAAAGAGCATTTAATATTTAGAATGTATTTCCACATTTCAATCCAAATCGTGCGCAGGAAAATAATAATTAACTTTTGAGGGTTCGTAAGGAAATTCATTTCTTGGGAAAAATTCGCTCTAAAACTGCAAATATTAATGTACAAATCATCAATTAAAAACAAGAATATTTTGTCATTAGAAGTCTTTTCCATACTTTAATCCAAATAGTATTAAGGAAATTACAAATTCTCGTTTGAACGAGCGTAATGAAACTTATTTGTTGGGAACAATTCGCTCCAGAAATAGAATTATTGTAGATAAAATCATCAATTAAAAAAAGAGCATTTTATATTTAGAATGTATTTCCACATTTCAATCCAAATCGTGCGCAGGAAAATAATAATTGACTTTTGAGGGTGCGTAATGAAATTCATTTCTTGGGAAAAATTCGCTCTAGAACTGCAAATATTAATGTACAAATCATCAATTAAAAACAAGAATATTTTGTCTTCAGAAGTCTTTTCCATACTTAAATCCCAATAGTATTAAGGAAATTAAAATTTCTCGTTTGAACGAGCGTAATGAAACTTATTTGTTAGGAACAATTCGCTCCAGAAATAGAATTATTGTAGATAAAATCATCAATTAAAAAAAGACCATTTTTTAATTAGAATGTATTTCCACATTTCAATCCAAATCGTGCGCAGGAAAATAATTATTCACTTTTGAGGGTGCGTAATGAAATTCATTTCTTGGGAAAAATTCGCTCTAGAACTGCAAATATTAATGTACAAATCATCAATTAAAAACAAGAATATTTTGTCTTCAGAAGTCGTTTCCATACTTAAATCCCAATAGTATTAAGGAAATTAAAAATTCTCGTTTAAACGAGCGTAATGAAACTTATTTGTTGGGAAAGATTCGCTCCAGAAAAAGAATTATTGTAGATAAAATCATCAATTAAAAAAAGAGCATTATATATTTAGAATGTATTTCCACATTTCACTCCAAATCGTGCGCAGGAAAATAATAATTCACTTTTGAGGGTGCGTAATGAAATTCATTTCTTGGGAAAAATTCGCTCTAGAACTGCAAATAATAATGTACAAATCATCAATTAAAAACAAGAATATTTTGTCTTCAGAAGTTTTTTCCATACTTAAATCCAAATAGTATTAAGGAAATTAAAAATTCTCGTTTGAACGAGCGTAATGAAACTTATTTGTTGATAACAATTCGCTCCAGAAATAGAATTATTGTAGATAAAATCATCAATTAAAAAAAGAGCATTTTATATTTAGAATGTATTTCCACATTTCAATCCAAATCGTGCGCAGGAAAATAATAATTCACTTTTGAGGGTGCGTAATGAAATTCATTTCTTGGGAAACATTCGCTCTAGAACTGCAAATATTAATGTACAAATCATCAATTAAAACAAGAATATTATGTCTTCAGAAGTCTTTTCCATACTTAAATCCAAATAGTATTAAGGAAATTAAAAATTCTCGTTAGAACGAGCGTAATGAAACTAATTTGTTGGGAACAATTCGCTCTAGAAATAGAATTATTGTAGATAAAATCATCAATTAAAAAAAGAGAATTTTATATTTAGAATGTATTTCCACATTTCAATCCAAATCGTGCCTAGGAAAAAAATAATTCACTTTTGAAGGTGCGTAATGAAATTCATTTCTTGGGAAAAATTCGCTCTAGAACTGCAAATATTAATGTACAAATCATGAATTAAAAACAAGAATATTTTGTCTTCAGAAGTCTTTTCCATACTTAAATCCCAATAGTATTAAGGAAATTAAAAATTCTCGTTTGAACGAGCGTAATGAAACTTATTTGTTGGGAAAGATTCGCTCCAGAAAAAGAATTATTGTAGATAAAATCATCAATTAAAAAAAGAGCATTATATATTTAGAATGTATTTCCACATTTCAATCTAAATCGTGCGTAGGAAAATAATAATTCACTTTTGAGGGTGCGTAATGAAATTCATTTCTTGGGAAAAATTCGCTCTAGAACTGCAAATAATAATGTACAAATCATCAATTAAAAACAAGAATATTTTGTCTTCAGAAGTCTTTTCCAAACTTAAATACATATAGTATTAAGGAAATTAAAAATTAACGTTTGAACGAGCGTAATGAAACTTATTTGTTGGGAACAATTCGCTCCAGAAATAGAATTAATGTAGATAAAATCATTAAAAAAAAAAGAGCATTTTATATTTAGAATGTATATCCACATTTCAATCCAATTCGTGCGAAGGAAAATAATAATTCACTTTTGAGGGTGCGTAATGAAATTCATTTCTTGGGAAAAATTCGCTCTAGAACTGCAAATATTAATGTACAAATCATCAATTAAAACAAGATCATTTTGTCTTCAGAAGTCTTTTCCATACTTAAATCCATATAGCATTAAGGAAATTAATAATTCTCTTTTGAACGAGCGTAATGAAACTTATTTGTTGGGAACAATTCGCTCCAGAAATAGAATTATTGTAGATAAAATCATGAATTAAAAATAGAGCATTTTATATTTAGAATGTATTTCCACATTTCAATCAAATTCGTGCGCAGGAAAATAATAATTCACTTTTGAGGGTGCGTAATGTAATTCATTTCTTGGGAAAAATTCGCTCTAGAACTGCAAATATAAATGTACAAATCATCAATTAAAAAGAAGAATATATTATTTTCAGAAATCTTTTCCATACTTAAATCCAAATAGTATTAAGTAAAATAAAAATTCTCGTTAGAACGAGCGTAATGAAACTTATTTGTTGGGAACAATTCGCTCCAGAAATAGAATTATTGTAGATAAAATCATCAATTAAAAAAAGAGCATTTTATATTTAGAATGTATTTCCACATTTCAATCCAAATCTTGCGCAGGAAAATAATAATTCACTTTTGAGGGTGCGTAATGAAATTCATTTCTTGGGAAAAATTCGCTCTAGAACTGCAAATATTAATGTACAAATCATCAATTAAAAACAAGAATATTTTGTCTTCAGAAGTCTTTACCATACTTAAATCCAAATAGTATTAAGTAAAATAAAAATTCTCCATAGAACGAGCGTAATGAAACTTATTTGTTGGGAACAATTCGCTCCAGAAATAGAATTATTGTAGATAAAAAAAATCAATTAAATAAAGAGCATTTTATATTTAGAATGTATTTTCACATTTCAATCCAAATCTTGCGCAGGAAAATAATAATTCACTTTTTAGGGTGCGTAATGAAATTCATTTCTTGGGAAAAATTCGCTCTAGAACTGCAAATATTTATGTACAAATCATCAATTAAAAACAAGAATATTTTGTCTTCAGAAGTCTTTACAATACTTAAATCCAAATAGTATTAAGGAAAATAAAAATTCTCGTTTGAACGAGCGTAATGTAACTTATTTGTTGGGAACAATTCGCTCCAGAAATAGAATTATTGTAGATAAAAAAAATCAACTAAGAAAAGAGCATTTTATATTTAGAATGTATTTCCACATTTTAATCCAAATCGTCTCAGGAAAATAATAACTCACTTTTGAGGGTGCGTAATGAAGTTCATTTCTTGGGAAAAATTCGCTCTAGAACTGCAATTATAAATGTACAAATCATCAATTAAAAACAAGAATAATTTGTCCTCAGAAGTCTTTTCCATACTTTAATCCAAATAGTATTAAGAAAATTAAAAATTCTCGTTTGAACGAGCGTAATGAAACTTATTTGTTGGGAACAATTCACTCCAGAAATAGAATTATTGTAGATAAAATCATCAATTAAAAAAAGAACATTTTATATTTAGAATGTATTTCCACATTTTAATCCAAATCGTGCGCAGGAAAATAATAATACACTTTTGAGGGTGCGTAATGAAATTCATTTCTTGGGAAAAATTCGCTCTAGAAATGCAAATATTAATGTACAAATCATCAATTAAAAACAAGAATATTTTGTCATTAGAAGTTTTTCCATACTAAAATCCAAATAGTATTAAGAAAATTAAAAATTCTCGTTTGAACGAGCGTAATGCAACTTATTTGTTGGGAAAAATTCGCTCCAGAAATAGAATTATTGTAGATAAAATCATCAATTAAAAAAAGAGCATTTTATATTTAGAATGTACTTCCACATTTCAATCCAAATCGTGCGCAGGAAAATAATAATTCACTTTTGAGGGTGCGTTAGGAAATTCATTTCTTGGGAAAAATTCGCTCTAGAACTGCAAATATTAATGTACAAATCATCAATTAAAAACAAGAATCTTTTGTCATTAGAAGTCTTTTCCATACTTAAATCCAAATAGTATTAAGAAAATTAAAAATTCTCGTTTGAACGAGCGTAATGAAACTTATTTGTTGGGAACAATTCGCTCCAAAAATAGAATTATTGTAGATAAAATCATTAATGAAAAAAAGAGCATTTTAAAAAAAGAGAATTTTATATTTAGAATGTATTTCCACATTTCAATCCAAATCGTGCCTAGGAAAATAATAATTCACTTTTGAAGGTGCGTAATGAAATTCATTTCTTGGGAAAAATTCGCTCTAGAACTGCAAATATTAATGTACAAATCATCAATTAAAAACAAGAATATTTTGTCTTCAGAAGTCTTTTCCATACTTAAATCCAAATAGTATTAAGGAAATTAAAAATTAACGTTTGAACGAGCGTAATGAAACTTATTTGTTGGGAACAATTCGCTCCAGAAATAGAATTATTGTAGATAAAATCATCAATTAAAAAAGAAGCATTTTATATTTAGAATGTATTTCCAAATTTCAATCCAAATCGTGCGCAGGAAAATAATAATTCACTTTTGAGGGTGCGTAATGAAATTCATTTCTTGGGAAAAATTCGCTCTAGAACTGCAAATATTAATGTACAAATCATCAATTAAAAACAAGATTATTTTGTCTTTAAAAGTCTTTTCCATACTTAAATCCAAATAGTATTAAGGAAATTAAAAATTCTCGTTTAAACGAGCGTTATGAAACTTATCTGTTGGGAACAATTCGCTCCAGAAATAGAATTATTGTAGATAAAATCATGAATTAAAAATAGAGCATTTTATATTTAGAATGTATTTCCACATTTCAATCCAATTCGTGCGCAGGAAAATAATAATTCACTTTTGAGGGTGCGTAATGTAATTCATTTCTTGGGAAAAATTCGCTCTAGAACTGCAAATATAAATGTACAAATCATCAATTAAAAAGAAGAATATATTATTTTCACAAATCTTTTCCATACTTAAATCCAAATAGTATTAAGTAAAATAAAAATTCTCGTTAGAACGAGCGTAATGAAACTTATTTGTTGGGAACAATTCGCTCCAGAAATAGAATTATTGTAGATAAAATCATCAATTAAAAAAAGAGCATTTTATATTTAGAATGTATTTCCACATTTCAATCCAAATCTTGCGCAGGAAAATAATAATTCACTTTTGAGGGTGCGTAATGAAATTCATTTCTTGGGAAAAATTCGCTCTAGAACTACAAATATTAATGTACAAATCATTAATTAAAAACAAGAATATTTTGTCTTCAGAAGTCTTTACCATACTTAAATCCAAATAGTATTAAGTAAAATAAAAATTCTCCATAGAACGAGCGTAATGAAACTTATTTGTTGGGAACAATTCGCTCCAGAAATAGAATTATTGTAGATAAAAAAAATCAATTAAAAAAAGAGCATTTTATATTTAGAATGTATTTTCACATTTCAATCCAAATCTTGCGCAGAAAAATAATAATTCACTTTTTAGGGTGCGTAATGAAATTCATTTCTTGGGAAAAATTCGTTCTAGAACTGCAAATATAAATGTACAAATCATCAATTAAAAACAAGAATATATATTCTTCAGAAGTCTTTACAATACTTAAATCCAAATAGTATTAAGGAAAATAAAAATTCTCGTTTGAACGAGCGTAATGAAACTTATTTGTTGGGAACAATTCGTTCCAGAAATAGAATTATTGTAGATAAAAAAAATCAACTAACAAAAGAGCATTTTATATTTAGAATGTATTTCCACATTTTAATCCAAATCGTCTCAGGAAAATAATAACTCACTTTTGAGGGTGCGTAATGAAGTTCATTTCTTGGGAAAAATTCGCTCTAGAACTGCAATTATTAATGTAAAATCATCAATTAAAAACAAGAATATTTTGTCATTAGAAGTCTTTTCCATACTTAAATCCAAATAGTATTAAGAAAATTAAAAATTCTCGTTTGAACGAGCGTAATGCAACTTATTTGTTGGGAAAAATTCGCTCCAGAAATAGAATTATTGTAGATAAAACCATCAATTAAAGAAAGAGCATTTTATATTTAGAATGTACTTCCACATTTCAATCCAAATCGTGCGCAGGAAAATAATAATTCACTTTTGAGGGTGCGTTAGGAAATTCATTTCTTGGGAAAAATTCGCTCTAGAACTGCAAATATTAATGTACAAATCATCAATTAAAAACAAGAATCTTTTGTCATTAGAAGTCTTTTCCATACTTAAATCCAAATAGTATTAAGAAAATTAAAAATTCTCGTTTGAACGAGCGTAATGAAACTTATTTGTTGGGAACAATTCGCTCCAAAAATAGAATTATTGTAGATAAAATCATTAATGAAAAAAAGAGCATTTTAAAAAAAGAGAATTTTATATTTAGAACGTATTTCCACATTTCAATCCAAATCGTGCCTAGGAAAATAATAATTCACTTTTGAAGGTGCGTAATGAAATTCATTTCTTGGGAAAAATTCGCTCTAGAACTGCAAATATTTATGTACAAATCATCAATTAAAAACAAGAATATTTTGTCTTCAGAAGTCTTTTCCATACTTAAATCCAAATAGTATTAAGGAAATTAAAAATTAACGTTTGAACGAGCGTAATGAAACTTATTTGTTGGGAACAATTCGCTCCAGAAATAGAATTATTGTAGATAAAATCGTCAATTAAAAAGAAGCATTTTATATTTAGAATGTATTTCCAAATTTCAATCCAAATCGTGCGCAGGAAAATAATAATTCACTTTTGAGGGTGCGTAATGAAATTCATTTCTTGGGAAAAATTCGCTCTAGAACTGCAAATATTAATGTACAAATCATCAATTAAAAACAAGAATATTTTGTCTTCAAAAGTCTTTTCCATACTTAAATCCAAATAGTATTAAGGAAATTAAAAATTCTCGTTTAAACGAGCGTTATGAAACTTATCTGTTGGGAACAATTCGCTCCAGAAATAGAATTATTGTAGATAAAATCATCAATTAAAAAAAGAGCATTTTATATTTAGAATGTATTTCCAGATTTCAATCCAAATCTTGCGCAGGAAAATAATAATTCACTTTTGAGGGTGCGTAATGAAATTCATTTCTTGGGAAAAATTAGCTCTAGAACTCTAATATTAATGTACAAATCATCAATTAAAACAAGAATATTTTGTCTTCAGAAGTCTTTTCCATACTTAAATCCAAATAGTATTAAGGAAATTAAAAATTCTCGTTTGAACGAGCGAAATGAAACTTATTTGTTGGGAACAATTCGCTCCAGAAAGAGAATTACTGTAGATACAATCATCAATTCGCTCCAGAAATAGAATTATTGTTGATAAAATCATCAATTAAAAAAAGAGCATTTTATATTTAGAATGTATTTCCACATTTCAATCCAAATCTTGCGCAGGAAAATAATAATTCAATTTTGAGGGTGCGTAATGAAATTCATTTCTTGGGAAAAATTCGCTTTAGAACTGCAATTATAAATGTACAAATCATCAATTAAAAACAAGAATAATTTGTCCTCAGAAGTCTTTTCCATACTTTAATCCAAATAGTATGAAGGAAATTAAAAATTCTCGTTTGAACGAGCGTAATGAAACTTATTTGTTGGGAACAATTCGCTCCAGAAATAGAATTATTGCAGATAAAGTCATCAATTAAAAAAAGAACATTTTATATTTAGAATGTATTTCCACATTTCAATCCAAATCGTGCGCAGGAAAATAATAATTCACTTTTGAGGGTGCGTAATGAAATTCATTTCTTGGGAAAAATTCGCTCTAGAACTGCAAATAATAATGTACAAATCATCAATTAAAAACAAGAATATTTTGTCTTCAGAAGTTTTTTCCATACTTAAATCCAAATACTATGAAGGAAATTAAAAATTCTCGTTTGAACGAGCGTAATGAAACTTATTGTTTGGGAACAATTCGCTCCAGAAATAGAATTATTGTAGATAAAATCATCAATTAAAAAAAGAGCATTTTATATTTAGAATGTATTTCCACATTTCAATCCAAATCGTGCGCAGGAAAATAATAATTGATTTTTGAGGGTGCGTAATGAAATTCATTTCTTGGGAAAAATTCGCTCTAGAACTGCAAATATTAATGTACAAATCATCAATTAAAAACAAGAATATTTTGTCTTCAGAAGTCTTTTCCATACTTAAATCCAAATAGTATTAAGGTAATTAAAAATTCTCGTTTGAACGAGCGTAATGCAACTTATTTGTTGGGAAAAATTCGCTCCAGAAATAGAATTATTGTAGATATAATTATCAATTAAAAAAAGAGCATTTTATATTTAGAATGTATTTCCACATTTTAATCCAAATCGTGCGAGGGAAAATATTAATTAACTTTTGAGGGTGCGTAATGAAATTCATTTCTTGGGAAAAATTCGTTCTAGAACTGCAAATATTAATGTACAAATCATCAATTAAAAACAAGAATATTTTGTCTTCAGAAGTCTTTTCCATGCTTAAATCCAAATAGTATTAAGGAAATTAAAAATTCTCGTTTGAACGAGCGTAATGAAACTTATTTGTTGGGAACAATTCGCTCCAGAAGTAGAATTATTGTAGATAAAATCATCAATTAAAAAAAAAGCATTTTATATTTAGAATGTATTTCCAGATTTCAATCCAAATCTTGGGCAGGAAAATAATAATTTACTTTTGAGGGTGCGTAATGAAATTCATTTCTTGGGAAAAATTCGCTCTATAACTGCAAATATTAATGTACAAATCATCAATTAAAAACAAGAATATTTTGTCTTCAGAAGTCTTTTCCATTCTTAAATCCAAATAGTATTAAGAAAATTAAAAATTCTCGTTTGAACGAGCGTAATGAAACTTATTTGTTGGGAACAATTCGCTCCAGAAATAGAATTATTGTAGATAAAATCATCAATTAAAAAAAGAACATTTTATATTTAGAATGTACTTCCACATTCCAATCCAAATCGTGCGCAGGAAAATAATAATTCACTTTTGAGGGTGCGTAATGAAATTCATTTCTTGGGAAAAATTCGCTCTAGAACTGCAAATATTAATGTACAAATCATCAATTAAAAACAAGAATATTTTGTCATTAGAAGTCTTTTCCATACTTGAATCCAAATAGTATTAAGAAAATTAAAAATTCTCGTTTGAACGAGCGTAACGAAACTTATTTGTTGGGAACAATTCGCTCCAGAAATAGAATTATTGTAGATAAAATCATCAATTAAAAAAGAAGCATTTTATATTTAGAATGTATTTCCAAATTTCAATCCAAATCGTGCGCAGGAAAATAATAATTCACTTTTGAGGGTGCGTAATGAAATTCATTTCTTGGGAAAAATTCGCTCTAGAACTGCAAATAATAATGTACAAATCATCAATTAAAAACAAGAATATTTTGTCTTCAGAAGTTTTTTCCATACTTAAATCCAAATAGTATGAAGGAAATTAAAAATTCTCGTTTGAACGAGCGTAATGAAACTTATTTGTTGGGAACAATTCGCTCCAGAAATAGAATTATTGTAGATAAAATCATCAATTAAAAAAAGAACATTTTTTATTTAGAATGTATTACCACATTTCAATCCAAATCGTTCGCAGGAAAATAATAATTTACTTTTGAGGGTGCGTAATGAAATTCATTTCTTGGGAAAAATTCGCTCTAGAACTGCAAATATTAATGTACAAATCATCAAATAAAAACAAGAATATTTTGTCTTCAGAAGTCTTTTCCATACTTTAATCCAAATAGTATGAAGGAAATTAAAAATTCTCGTTTGAACGAGCGTAATGAAACTTATTTGTTGGGAACAATTCGCTCCAGAAATAGAATTATTGTAGATATATTCATCAATTAAAAAAAGAACATTTTTTATTTAGTATGTATTTCCACATTTCAATCCAAATCGTGCGCAGGAAAATAATAGTTCACTTTTGAGGGTGCGTAATGAAATTCATTTCTTGGGAAAAATTCGCTCTAGAACTGCAAATATTAATGTACAAATCATCAATTAAAAATAAGAATATTTTGTCTTCAGAAGTCTTTTCCATACTTTAATCCAAATAGTTTGAAGGAAATTAAAAATTATCGTTTGAACGAGCGTAATGAAACTTATTTGTTGGGAAAGATTCGCTCCAGAAAAAGAATTATTGTAGATAAAATCATCAATTAAAAAAAGAGCATTATATATTTAGAATGTATTTCCACATTTCAATCCAAAACATGCGCAGGAAAATAATAATTCACTTTTGAGGGTGCGTAATGAAATTCATTTCTTGGGAAAAATTCGCTCTAGAACTGCAAATATAAATGTACAAATCATCAATTAAAAACAAGAATATTGTGTCTTCAGAAGTCTTTTCCGTTTTTAAATCCAAATAGTATTAAGGAAATTAAAAATTCTCGTTTGAACGAGCGTAATGCAACTTATTTGTTGGGAAAGATTCGCTCCAGAAAAAGAAGTATTGTAGATAAAATCATCAATTAAAAAAAGAGCATTATATATTTATAATGTATTTCCACATTTCAATCCAAATCGTGCGAAGGAAAATAATAATTCACTTTTGAGGGTGCGTAATGAAATTCATTACTTGGGAAAAATTCGCTCTAGAACTGCAAATATTAATGTACAAATCATCAATTAAAAACAAGAATATTATGTCTTCAGAAGTCTTTTCCATATTTATATCCAAATAGTATTAAGGAAATTAAAAATTCTCGTTTGAACGAGCGTAATGCAACTTATTTGTTGGGAAACATTCGCTCCAGAAATAGAATTATTGTAGATAAAATCATCAATTAAAAAAAGACCATTTTATATTTAGAATATATTTCCACATTTCAATCCAAATCGTGCGCAGGAAAATAATAATTCACTTTTGAGGGTGCGTAATGAAATTCATTTCTTGGGAGAAATTCGTTCTAGAACTGCAAATAATAATGTACAAATCATCAATTAAAAACAAGAATATTTTGTCTTCAGAAGTTTTTTCCATACTTAAATCCAAATAGTATGAAGGAAATTAAAAATTCTCGTTTGAACGAGCGTAGTGAAACTTATTTGTTGATAACAATTCGCTCCAGAAATAGAATTATTGTAGATAAAATCATCAATTAAAAAAAAGAACATTTTATATTTAGAATGTATTTCCACATTTCAATCCAAATCGTGCGCAGGAAAATAATAGTTCACTTTTGAGGGTGCGTAGTGAAATTCATTTCTTGGGAAAAATTCGCTCTAGAACTGCAAATATTAATGTACAAATCATCAATTAAAAACAAGAATATTTTATCTTCAGAAGTAATTTCCATTCTTAAATCCAAATAAAGATAAGTAATTAAAAATTCTTGTTTGAGCGTGCGTAATGAAACTTATTTGTTAGGCAATTCGCTCCAGAAATAGAATTATTGTAGTAAAAATCATCAATTAAAAAAAGAACATTTTTTATTTAGAATGTATTTCCACATTTCAATCCAAATCGTGCGCAGGAAAATAATAATTAACTTTTGAGGGTTCGTAATGAAATTCATTTCTTGGGAAAAATTCGTTCTAGAACTGCAAATATTAATGTACAAATCATCAATTAAAAACAAGAATATTTTTTCATTAGAAGTCTTTTCCATACTTAAATCCAAATAGTATTAAGGAAATTACAAATTCTCGTTTGAACGAGCGTAATGAAACTTATTTGTTGGGAACAATTCGCTCCAGAAATAGAATTATTGTAGATAAAATCATCAATTAAAAAAAGAACATTTTTTATTTAGAATGTATTTCCACATTTCAATCCAAATCGTGCGCAGGAAAATAATAATTCACTTTTGAGGGTGCGTAAGGAAATTCATTTCTTGGGAAAAATTTGCTCTAGAACTGCAAATATTAATGTACAAATCATCAATTAAAAACAAGAATATTTTGTCATTAGAAGTCTTTTCCATACTTAAATCCAAATAGTATTAAGAAAATTAAAAATTCTCGTTTGAACGAGCGTAATGAAACATAATTGTTGGGAACAATTCGCTCCAGAAATAGAATTATCGTAGATAAAATCATCAATTAAAAAAAAGAGCATTTTATATTTAGAATGTATTTCCACATTTCAATCCAAATCGTGCGCAGGAAAATAATAATTCACTTTTGAGGGTGCGTAATGAAATTCATTTCTTCGGAAAAATTCGCTCTAGAACTGCAAATATAAATATACAAATCATCAATTAAAAACAAGAATATTTTGTCTTCAGAAGTCTTTTCCATACTTAAATCCAAATAGTATTAAGGAAATTAAAAATTCTCGTTAGAACGAGCGTAATGCAACTTATTTGTTGGGAACAATTCGCTCCAGAAATAGAATTATTGTAGATAAAATCATCAATTAAAAAAAGAGCTTTTTATATTTAGATAGTATTTCCACATTTCAATCCAAATCGTGCGCAAGAAAATTATAATTTACTTTTGAGGGTGCGTAATGAAATTCATTTCTTGGGAAAAATTCGCTCTAGAACTGCAAATATAAATGTACAAATCATCAATTAAAAACAAGAATATTTTGTCTTCAGAAGTCTTTTCCATTCTTAAATCCAAATAGTAATAAGGAAATTAAAAATTCTTGTTTGAGCGTGCGTAATGAAACTTCTTTGTTGATAACAATTCACTCCAGAAATAGAATTATTGTAGATAAAATCATCAATTAAAAAAAAGAACATTTTATATTTAGAATGTATTTCCACATTTCAATCCAAATCGTGCGCAGGAAAATAATAATTCACTTTTGAGGGTGCGTAAGGAAATTCTTTTCTTGGGAAAAGATCGCTCTAGAACTGCAAATATTAATGTACAAATCATCAATTAAAAACAAGAATATTTTGTCATTAGAAGTCTTTTCCATACTTAAATCCAAATAGTATTAAAAAATTAAAATTTCTCGTTTGAATGAGCGTAATGAAACTTATTTGTTGGGAACAATTCGCTCCAGAAATAGAATTATTGTAGATAAAATCATCAATTAAAAAAGAAGCATTTTATATTTAGAATGTATTTCCACATTTCAATCCAAATCTTGCGCAGGAAAATAATAATTCACTTTTGAGGGTGCGTAATGAAATTCATTTCTTGGGAAAAATTCGGTCTAGAACTGCAAATATTAATGTACAAATCATCAATTAAAACAAGAATATTTTGTCTTCAGAAGTGTTTTCCATACTTAAATCCAAATAGTATTAAGGAAATTAAAAATTCTCGTTTGAACGATCGTAATGAAACTTATTTGTTGGGAACAATTCGCTCCAGAAATAGAATTATTATAGATTAAATCATCAATTAAAAAAAGAGCATTTTATATTTAGAATGTATTTCCACATTTCAATCCAAATCGTGCGCAGGAAAATAATAATTCACTTTTGAGGGTGCGTAATGAAATTCATTTCTTGGGAAAAATTCGCTCTAGAACTGCAAATATTAATGTACAAATCATCAATTAAAAACAAGAATATTTTGTCATTAGAAGTCTTTTCCATACTTTAATCCAAATAGTATTAAGGAAATTACAAATTCTCGTTTGAACGAGCGTAATGAAACTTATTTGTTGGGAACAATTCGCTCCAGAAATAGAATTATTGTAGATAAAATCATCAATTAAAAAAAGAGCATTTTATATTTAGAATGTATTTCCACATTTCAATCCAAATCGTGCGCAGGAAAATAATAATTGACTTTTGAGGGTGCGTAATGAAATTCATTTCTTGGGAAAAATTCGCTCTAGAACTGCAAATATTAATGTACAAATCATCAATTAAAAACAAGAATATTTTGTCTTCAGAAGTCTTTTCCATACTTAAATCCCAATAGTATTAAGGAAATTAAAATTTCTCGTTTGAACGAGCGTAATGAAACTTATTTGTTGGGAAAGATTCGCTCCAGAAAAAGAATTATTGTAGATAAAATCATCAATTAAAAAAAGAGCATTATATAATTAGAATGTATTTCCACATTTCAATCCAAATCGTGCGCTGGAAAATAATAATTCACTTTTGAGGGTGCGTAATGAAATTCATTTCTTGGGAAAAATTCGCTCTAGAACTGCAAATAATAATGTACAAATCATCAATTAAAAACACGAATATTTTGTCTTCAGAAGTTTTTTCCATACTTAAATCCAAATAGTATGAAGGAAATTAAAAATTCTCGTTTGAACGAGCGTAATGAAACTTATTTGTTGATAACAATTCGCTCCAGAAATAGAATTATTGTAGATAAAATCATCAATTAAAAAAAGAGCATTTTATATTTAGAATGTATTTCCACATTTCAATCCAAATCGTGCGCAGGAAAATAATAATTCACTTTTGAGGGTGCGTAAAGAAATTCATTTCTTGGGAAACATTCGCTCTAGAACTGCAAATATTAATGTACAAATCATCAATTAAAACAAGAATATTATGTCTTCAGAAGTCTTTTCCATACTTAAATCCAAATAGTATTAAGGAAATTAAAAATTCTCGTTAGAACGAGCGTAATGAAACTTATTTGTTGGAACAATTCGCTCCAGAAATAGAATTATTGTAGATAAAATCATCAATTAAAAAAAGAGAATTTTATATTTAGAATGTATTTCCACATTTCAATCCAAATCGTGCCTAGGAAAAAAATAATTCACTTTTGAAGGTGCGTAATGAAATTCATTTCTTGGGAAAAATTCGCTCTAGAACTGCAAATATTAATGTACAAATCATCAATTAAAAACAAGAATATTTTGTCTTCAGAAGTCTTTTCCATACTTAAATCCAAATAGTATTAAGGAAATTAAAAATTAACGTTTGAACGAGCGTAAAGAAACTTATTTGTTGGGAACAATTCGCTCCAGAAATAGAATTATTGTAGATAAAATCATCAATTAAAAAAAGAACATTTTTTATTTAGAATGTATTTCCACATTTCAATCCAAATCGTGCGCAGAGAAAATAATAGTTCACTTTTGAGGGTGCGTAATGAAATTCATTTCTTGGGAAAAATTCGCTCTAGAACTGCAAATATTAATGTACAAATCATCAATTAAAACAAGATCATTTTGTCTTCAGAAGTCTTTTCCATACTTAAATCCATATAGTATTAAGGAAATTAATAATTCTCTTTTGAACGAGCGTAATGAAACTTATTTGTTGGGAACAATTCGCTCCAGAAATAGAATTATTGTAGATAAAATCATGAATTAAAAATAGAGCATTTTATATTTAGAATGTATTTCCACATTTCAATCAAATTCCTGCGCAGGAAAATAATAATTCACTTTTGAGGGTGCGTAATGTAATTCATTTCTTGGGAAAAATTCGCTCTAGAACTGCAAATATAAATGTACAAATCATCAATTAAAAAGAAGAATATATTATTTTCAGAAATCTTTTCCATACTTAAATCCAAATAGTATTAAGTAAAATAAAAATTATCGTTAGAACGAGCGTAATGAAACTTATTTGTTGGGAACAATTCGCTCCAGAAATAGAATTATTGTAGATAAAATCATCAATTAAAAAAAGAGCATTTTATATTTAGAATGTATTTCCACATTTCAGTCCAAATCTTGCGCAGGAAAATAATAATTCACTTTTGAGGGTGCGTAATGAAATTCATTTCTTGGGAAAAATTCGCTCTAGAACTGCAAATATTAATGTACAAATCATCAATTAAAAACAAGAATATTTTGTCTTCAGAAGTCTTTACCATACTTAAATCCAAATAGTATTAAGTAAAATAAAAATTCTCCATAGAACGAGCGTAATGAAACTTATTTGTTGGGAATAATTCGCTCCAGAAATAGAATTATTGTAGATAAAAAAAATCAATTAAAAAAAGAGCATTTTATATTTAGAATGTATTTTCACATTTCAATCCAAATCTTGCGCAGGAAAATAATAATTCACTTTTTAGGGTGCGTAATGAAATTCATTTCTTGGGAAAAATTCGCTCTAGAACTGCAAATATTTATGTACAAATCATCAATTAAAAACAAGAATATTTTGTCTTCAGAAGTCTTTACAATACTTAAATCCAAATAGTATTAAGGAAAATAAAAATTCTCGTTTGAACGAGCGTAATGTAACTTATTTGTTGGGAACAATTCGCTCCAGAAATAGAATTATTGTAGATAAAAAAAATCAACTAACAAAAGAGCATTTTATATTTAGAATGTATTTCCACATTTTAATCCAAATCGTCTCAGGAAAATAATAACTCACTTTTGAGGGTGCGTAATGAAGTTCATTTCTTGGGAAAAATTCGCTCTAGAACTGCAATTATAAATGTACAAATCATCAATTAAAAACAAGAATAATTTGTCCTCAGAAGTCTTTTCCATACTTTAATCCAAATAGTATTAAGAAAATTAAAAATTCTCGTTTGAACGAGCGTAATGAAACTTATTTGTTGGGAACAATTCACTCCAGAAATAGAATTATTGTAGATAAAATCATCAATTAAAAAAAGAACATTTTATATTTAGAATGTATTTCCACATTTTAATCCAAATCGTGCGCAGGAAAATAATAATACACTTTTGAGGGTGCGTAATGAAATTCATTTCTTGGGAAAAATTCGCTCTAGAAATGCAAATATTAATGTACAAATCATCAATTAAAAACAAGAATATTTTGTCATTAGAAGTCTTTTCCATACTTAAATCCAAATAGTATTAAGAAAATTAAAAATTCTCGTTTGAACGAGCGTAATGCAACTTATTTGTTGGGAGAAATTCGCTCCAGAAATAGAATTATTGTAGATAAAATCATCAATTAAAAAAAGAGCATTTTATATTTAGAATGTACTTCCACATTTCAATCCAAATCGTGCGCAGGAAAATAATAATTAACTTTTGAGGGTTCGTAATGAAATTCATTTCTTGGGAAAAATTCGTTCTAGAACTGCAAATATTAATGTACAAATCATCAATTAAAAACAAGAATATTTTTTCATTAGAAGTCTTTTCCATACTTAAATCCAAATAGTATTAAGGAAATTACAAATTCTCGTTTGAACGAGCGTAATGAAACTTATTTGTTGGGAACAATTCGCTCCAGAAATAGAATTATTGTAGATAAAATCATTAATGAAAAAAAGAGCATTTTAAAAAAAGAGAATTTTATATTTAGAATGTATTTCCACATTTCAATCCAAATCGTGCCTAGGAAAATAATAATTCACTTTTGAAGGTGCGTAATGAAATTCATTTCTTGGGAAAAATTCGCTCTAGAACTGCAAATATTAATGTACAAATCATCAATTAAAAACAAGAATATTTTGTCTTCAGAAGTCTTTTCCATACTTAAATCCAAATAGTATTAAGGAAATTAAAAATTAACGTTTGAACGAGCGTAATGAAACTTATTTGTTGGGAACAATTCGCTCCAGAAATAGAATTATTGTAGATAAAATCATCAATTAAAAAAGAAGCATTTTATATTTAGAATGTATTTCCAAATTTCAATCCAAATCGTGCGCAGGAAAATAATAATTCACTTTTGAGGGTGCGTAATGAAATTCATTTCTTGGGAAAAATTCGCTCTAGAACTGCAAATATTAATGTACAAATCAACAATTAAAAACAAGATTATTTTGTCTTTAAAAGTCTTTTCCATACTTAAATCCAAATAGTATTAAGGAAATTAAAAATTCTCGTTTAAACGAGCGTTATGAAACTTATCTGTTGGGAACAATTCGCTCCAGAAATAGAATTATTGTAGATAAAATCATGAATTAAAAATAGAGCATTTTATATTTAGAATGTATTTCCACATTTCAATCCAATTCGTGCGCAGGAAAATAATAATTCACTTTTGAGGGTGCGTAATGTAATTCATTTCTTGGGAAAAATTCGCTCTTGAACTGCAAATATAAATGTACAAATCATCAATTAAAAAGAAGAATATATTATTTTCAGAAATCTTTTCCATACTTAAATCCAAATAGTATTAAGTAAAATAAAAATTCTCGTTAGAACGAGCGTAATGAAACTTATTTGTTGGGAACAATTCGCTCCAGAAATAGAATTATTGTAGATAAAATCATCAATTAAAAAAAGAGCATTTTATATTTAGAATGTATTTCCACATTTCAATCCAAATCTTGCGCAGGAAAATAATAATTCACTTTTGAGGGTGCGTAATGAAATTCATTTCTTGGGAAAAATTCGCTCTAGAACTGCAAATATTAATGTACAAATCATCAATTAAAAACAAGAATATTTTGTCTTCAGAAGTCTTTACCATACTTAAATCCAAATAGTATTAAGTAAAATAAAAATTCTCCATAGAACGAGCGTAATGAAACTTATTTGTTGGGAACAATTCGCTCCAGAAATAGAATTATTGTAGATAAAAAAAATCAATTAAAAAAAGAGCATTTTATATTTAGAATGTATTTTCACATTTCAATCCAAATCTTGCGCAGGAAAATAATAATTCACTTTTTAGGGTGCGTAATGAAATTCATTTCTTGGGAAAAATTCGCTCTAGAACTGCAAATATTTATGTACAAATCATCAATTAAAAACAAGAATATATATTCTTCAGAAGTCTTTACAATACTTAAATCCAAATAGTATTAAGGAAAATAAAAATTCTCGTTTGAACGAGCGTAATGTAACTTATTTGTTGGGAACAATTCGCTCCAGAAATAGAATTATTGTAGATAAAAAAAATCAACTAACAAAAGAGCATTTTATATTTAGAATGTATTTCCACATTTTAATCCAAATCGTCTCAGGAAAATAATAACTCACTTTTGAGGGTGCGTAATGAAGTTAATTTCTTGGGAAAAATTCGCTCTAGAACTGCAATTATAAATGTACAAATCATCAATTAAAAACAAGAATAATTTGTCCTCAGAAGTCTTTTCCATACTTTAATCCAAATAGTATTAAGAAAATTAAAAATTCTCGTTTGAACGAGCGTAATGAAACTTATTTGTTGGGAACAATTCACTCCAGAAATAGAATTATTGTAGATAAAATCATCAATTAAAAAAAGAACATTTTATATTTAGAATGTATTTCCACATTTCAATCCAAATCGTGCGCAGGAAAATAATAATACACTTTTGAGGGTGCGTAATGAAATTCATTTCTTGGGAAAAATTCGATCTAGAAATGCAAATATTAATGTACAAATCATCAATTAAAAACAAGAATATTTTGTCATTAGAAGTCTTTTCCATACTTAAATCCAAATAGCATTAAGAAAATTAAAAATTCTCGTTTGAACGAGCGTAATGCAACTTATTTGTTGGGAAAAATTCGCTCCAGAAATAGAATTATTGTAGATAAAATAATCAATTAAAAAAAGAGCATTTTATATTTAGAATGTACTTCCACATTTCAATCCAAATCGTGCGCAGGAAAATAATAATTCACTTTTGAGGGTGCGTTAGGAAATTCATTTCTTGGGAAAAATTCGCTCTAGAACTGCAAATATTAATGTACAAATCATCAATTAAAAACAAGAATATTTTGTCTTCAAAAGTCTTTTCCATACTTAAATCCAAATAGTATTAAGGAAATTAAAAATTCTCGTTTAAACGAGCGTTATGAAACTTATCTGTTGGGAACAATTCGCTCCAGAAATAGAATTATTGTAGATAAAATCATCAATTAAAAAAAGAGCATTTTATATTTAGAATGTATTTCCAGATTTCAATCCAAATCTTGCGCAGGAAAATAATAATTCACTTTTGAGGGTGCGTAATGAAATTCATTTCTTGGGAAAAATTAGCTCTAGAACTCTAATATTAATGTACAAATCATCAATTAAAACAAGAATATTTTGTCTTCAGAAGTCTTTTCCATACTTAAATCCAAATAGTATTAAGAAAATTAAAAATTCTCGTTTGAACGAGCGTAATGAAACTTATTGTTTGGGAACAATTCGCTCCAGAAATAGAATTATTGTAGATAAAATCATCAATTAAAAAAAGAGCATTTTATATTTAGAATGTATTTCCACATTTCAATCCAAATCGTGCGCAGGAAAATAATAATTCACTTTTGAGGGTGCGTAAAGAAATTCTTTTCTTGGGAAAAATTCGCTCTAGAACTGCAAATATTAATGTACAAATCATCAATTAAATACAAGAATATTTTGTCTTCAGAAGTTTTTCCATACTTAAAACCAAATAGTATTAAGAAAATTAAAAATTCTCGTTTAAACGAGCGTAATGAAACTTATTGTTTGGGAACAATTCGCTCCAGAAATAGAATTATTGTAGATAAAATCATCAATTAAAAAAAGAGCATTTTATATTTAGAATGTATTTCCACATTTCAATCCAAATCTTGGGCAGGAAAATAATAATTCACTTTTGAGGGTGCGTAATGAAATTCATTTCTTGGGAAAAATTCGCTCTATAACTGCAAATATTAATGTACAAATCATCAATTAAAAACAAGAATATTTTGTCTTCAGAAGTCTTTTCCATTCTTAAATCCAAATAGTATTAAGAAAATTAAAAATTCTCGTTTGAACGAGCGTAATGAAACTTATTTGTTGGGAACAATTCGCTCCAGAAATAGAATTATTGTAGATAAAATCATCAATTAAAAAAAGAACATTTTATATTTAGAATGTACTTCCACATTTCAATCCAAATCGTGCGCAGGAAAATAATAATTCACTTTTGAGGGTGAGTAATGAAATTCATTTCTTGGGAAAAATTCGCTCTAGAACTGCAAATATTAATGTACAAATCATCAATTAAAAACAAGAATATTTTGTCATTAGAAGTCTTTTCCATACTTAAATCCAAATAGTATTAAGAAAATTAAAAATTCTCGTTTGAACGAGCGTAACGAAACTTATTTGTTGGGAAGAATTCGCTCCAGAAATAGAATTATTGTAGATAAAATCATCAATTAAAAAAGAAGCATTTTATATTTAGAATGTATTTCCAAATTTCAATCCAAATCGTGCGCAGGAAAATAATTATTCACTTTTGAGGGTGCGTAAGGAAATTCTTTTCTTGGGAAAAATTCGCTCTAGAACTGCAAATATTAATGTACAAATCATCAATTAAAAACAAGAATATTTTGTCTTCAAAAGTCTTTTCCATACTTAAATCCAAAAAGTATTAAGGAAATTAAAAATTCTCGTTTAAACGAGCGTTATGAAACTTATCTGTTGGGAACAATTCGCTCCAGAAATAGAATTATTGTAGATAAAATCATCAATTAAAAAAAGAGCATTTTATATTTAGAATGTATTTCCAGATTTCAGTCCAAATCTTGCGCAGGAAAATAATAATTCACTTTTGAGGGTGCGTAATGAAATTCATTTCTTGGGAAAAATTAGCTCTAGAACTCTAATATTAATGTACAAATCATCGATTAAAACAAGAATATTTTGTCTTCAGAAGTCTTTTCCATACTTAAATCCAAATAGTATTAAGGAAATTAAAAATTCTCGTTTGAACGAGCGTAATGAAACTTATTTGTTGGGAACAATTCGCTCCAGAAAGAGAATTACTGTAGATACAATCATCAATTCGCTCCAGAAATAGAATTATTGTTGATAAAATCATCAATTAAAAAAAGAGCATTTTATATTTGGAATGTATTTCCACATTTCAATCCAAATCGTGCGCAGGAAAATAATAATTCACTTTTGAGGGTGCGTAATGAAATTCATTTCTTGGGAAAAATTCGCTCTAGAACTGCAAATATAAATGTACAAATCATCAATTAAAAACAAGAATATTTTATCTTCAGAAGTCTTTTCCATTCTTAAATCCAAATAGTGATAAGGAAATTAAAAATTCTCGTTTGAACGAGCGTAATGAAACTTATTTGTTGATAACAATTCGCTCCAGAAATAGAATTATTGTAGATAAAAACATCAATTAAAAAAAGAGCATTTTATATTTAGAATGTATTTCCACATTTCAATCCAAATCGTGCGCAGGAAAATAATACTTCACTTTTGAGGGTGCGTAATGAAATTCATTTCTTGGGAAAAATTCGCTCTAGAACTGCAAATATTAATGTACAAATCATCAATTAAAACAAGAATATTTTGTCTTCAGAAGTCTTTTCCATACTTAAATCCAAATAGTATTAAGGAGATTAAAAATTCTCGTTTGAACGAGCGTAACGAAACTTATTGGTTGGGAACAATTCGCTCCAGAAATAGAATTATTGTAGATAAAATCATCAATTAAAAAAAGAGAATTTTATATTTAGAATGTATTTCCACATTTCCCTCCAAATCGTGCGTAGGAAAATAATAATTCACTTTTGAGGGTGCGTAAAGAAATTCATTTCTGGTGAAAAATTCGCTCTAGAACTGCAAATATTAATGTACAAATCATCAATTAAAAAGGAGAATATTTTGTCTTCAGAAGTCTTTTCCATACTTTAATCCAAATAGTATGAAGGAAATTAAAAAATCTCGTTTGAACGAGCGTAATGAAACTTAATTGTTGGGAACAATTCGCTTCAGAAATAGAATTATTGTAGATAAAATCATCAATTAAAAAAAGAGCATTTTATATTTAGAATGTATTTCCACATTTCAATCCAAATCGTTCGCAGGAAAATAATAATTCACTTTTGAGGGTGCGTAATGAAATGTACTTCTTGGGAAAAATTCGCTCTAGAACTGCAAATATTAATGTACAAATCATCAATTAAAACAAGAATATTTTGTCTTCAGAAGTCTTTTCCATACTTAAATCCAAATAGTATTAAGTAAATTAAAAATTCTCGTTTGAACGAGCGTAATGATACTTATTTGTTGGGAACAATTCGCTCCAGAAAGAGAATTATTGTAGATAAAATCATCAATTAAAAAAAGCATTTTATATTTAGAATGTATTTCCCAATTTCAATCCAAATCGTACGCAGGAAAATAATAATTCACTTTTGTGGGTGCGTAATGAAATTCATTTCTTGGGAAAAATTCGCTCTAGAACTGCAAATATTAATGTACAAATCATCAATTAAAAACAAGAATATTTTGTCATTAGAAGTCTTTTCCATACTTAAATCCAAATAGTATTAAGAAAATTAAAAATTCTCGTTTGAACGAGCGTAATGAAACTTATTTGTTGGGAACAACTCGCTCCAGAAATAGAATTATTGTAGATAAAATCATCAATTAAAAAAAGAGCATTTTATATTTCGAATGTATTTCCACATTTCAATCCAAATCGTGCGCAGGAAAATAATAATTCACTTTTGAGGGTGCGTAATGAAATTCATTTCTTGGGAAAAATTCGCTCTAGAACTGCAAATTTTAATGTACAAATCATTAATTAAAAACAAGAATATTTTGTCTTGTGAAGTCTTTTCCATACTTAAATCCAAATAGTACTAAGGAAATTAAAAATTCTCGTTTGAACGAGCGTAATGAAACTTATTTGTTGGGAACAATTCGCCTTAGAAATAGAATTATTGTAGATAAAATCATCAATTAAAAAAAAGAACATTTTATATTTAGAATGTATTTCCACATTTCAATCCAAATCGTGCGAAAGAAAATAATAATTCACTTTTGAGGGTGCGTAATGAAATTCATTTCTTGGGAAAAATTCGCTCTAGAACTGCAAATATTAATGTACAAATCATCAATTAAAAACAAGAATAATTTGTCTTCAGAAGTCTTTTCCATACTTAAATGAAAATAGTATTAAGGAAATTAAAAAATCTCGTTTGAACGAGCGTAATGAAACTTATTTGTTGGGAACAATTCGCTTCAGAAATAGAATTATTGTAGATAAAATCATCAATTAAAAAAAGAGCATTTTATATTTAGAATGTATTTCCACATTTCAATCCAAATCGTTCGCAGGAAAATAATAATTCACTTTTGAGGGTGCGTAATGAAATGTACTTCTTGGGAAAAATTCGCTCTAGAACTGCAAATATTAATGTACAAATCATCAATTAAAACAAGAATATTTTGTCTTCAGAAGTCTTTTCCATACTTAAATCCAAATAGTATTAAGGAAATTAAAAATTCTCGTTTGAACGAGCGTAATGATACTTATTTGTTGGGAACAATTCGCTCCAGAAAGAGAATTATTGTAGATAAAATCATCAATTAAAAAAAGAGCATTTTATATTTAGAATGTATTTCCACATTTCAATCCAAATCGTGCGCAGGAAAATAATAATTCACTTTTGAGGGTGCGTAATGAAATTCATTTCTTGGGAAAAATTCGCTCTAGAACTGCAAATATTAATGTACAAATCATCAATTAAAAACAAGAATATTTTGTCATTAGAAGTCTTTTCCATACTTAAATCCAAATAGTATTAAGAAAATTAAAAATTCTCGTTTGAACGAGCGTAATGAAACTTATTTGTTGGGAACAACTCGCTCCAGAAATAGAATTATTGTAGATAAAATCATCAATTAAAAAAAGAGCATTTTATATTTCGAATGTATTTCCACATTTCAATCCAAATCGTGCGCAGGAAAATAATAATTCACTTTTGAGGGTGCGTAATGAAATTCATTTCTTGGGAAAAATTCGCTCTAGAACTGCAAATTTTAATGTACAAATCATCAATTAAAAACAAGAATATTTTGTCTTGTAAAGTCTTTTCCATACTTAAATCCAAATAGTACTAAGGAAATTAAAAATCCTCGTTTGAACGAGCGTAATGAAACTTATTTGTTGGGAACAATTCGCTCCAGAAATAGAATTATTGTAGATAAAATCATCAATTAAAAAAAGAGCATTTTATATTTAGAATGTATTTCCACATTTCAATCCAAATCGTGCGCAGGAAAATAATAATTCACTTTTGAGGGTGCGTAATGAAATTCATTTCTTGGGAAAAATTCGCTCTAGAACTGTGAATAATAATGTACATATCATCAATTAAAAACAAGAATATTTTGTCTTCAGAAGTCTTTTCCATACTTACATCCAAATAGTATGAAGGAAATTAAAAATTCTCGTTTGAACGAGCGTAATGAAACTTATTTGTTGGGAACAATTCGCTCCAGAAATAGAATTATTGTAGATAAAATCATCAATTAAAAAAAGAGCATTTTATATTTAGAATGTATTTCCACATTTCAATCCAAATCGTGCGCAGGAAAATAATAATTCACTTTTGAGGGTGCGTAATGAAATTCATTTCTTGGGAAAAATTCGCTCTAGAACTGCAAATATTAATGTACAAATCATCAATTAAAAACAAGAATATTTTGTCTTCAGAAGTCTTTTCCATAGTTAAATCCCAATAGTATTAAGGAAATTAAAAATTCTCGTTTGAACGAGCGTAATGCAACTTATTTGTTGGGAACAATTCGCTCCAGAAGTAGAATTATTGTAGATAAAATCATCAATTAAAAAAAGCACATTTTATATTTAGAATGTATTTCAACATTTCAAACCAAATCGTGCGCAGGAAAATAATAATTCCCTTTTGAGGGTGCGTAATGAAATTCATTTCTTGGGAAAAAGTCGTTCTAGAACTGCAAATATTTATGTACAAATCATCAATTAAAAACAAGAATATTTTGTCATTAGAAGTCTTTTCCATACTTAAATCCAAATAGTATTAAGAAAATTAAAAATTCTCGTTTGAACGAGCGTAATGAAACTTATTTGTTGGGAACAACTCGCTCCAGAAATAGAATTATTGTAGATAAAATCATCAATTAAAAAAAGAGCATTTTATATTTCGAATGTATTTCCACATTTCAATCCAAATCGTGCGCAGGAAAATAATAATTCACTTTTGAGGGTGCGTAATGAAATTCATTTCTTGGGAAAAATTCGCTCTAGAACTGCAAATTTTAATGTACAAATCATCAATTAAAAACAAGAATATTTTGTCTTGTAAAGTCTTTTCCATACTTAAATCCAAATAGTACTAAGGAAATTAAAAATCCTCGTTTGAACGAGCGTAATGAAACTTATTTGTTGGGAACAATTCGCTCCAGAAATAGAATTATTGTAGATAAAATCATCAATTAAAAAAAGAGCATTTTATATTTAGAATGTATTTCCACATTTCAATCCAAATCGTGCGCAGGAAAATAATAATTCACTTTTGAGGGTGCGTAATGAAATTCATTTCTTGGGAAAAATTCGCTCTAGAACTGTAAATAATAATGTACATATCTTCAATTAAAAACAAGAATATTTTGTCTTCAGAAGTCTTTTCCATACTTACATCCAAATAGTATGAAGGAAATTAAAAATTCTCGTTTGAACGAGCGTAATGAAACTTATTTGTTGGGAACAATTCGCTCCAGAAATAGAATTATTGTAGATAAAATCATCAATTAAAAAAAGAGCATTTTATATTTAGAATGTATTTCCACATTTCAATCCAAATCGTGCGCAGGAAAATAATAATTCACTTTTGAGGGTGCGTAATGAAATTCATTTCTTGGGAAAAATTCGCTCTAGAACTGCAAATATTAATGTACAAATCATCAATTAAAAACAAGAATATTTTGTCTTCAGAAGTCTTTTCCATACTTAAATCCCAATAGTATTAAGGAAATTAAAAATTCTCGTTTGAACGAGCGTAATGCAACTTATTTGTTGGGAACAATTCGCTCCAGAAGTAGAATTATTGTAGATAAAATCATCAATTAAAAAAAGAGCTATTTATATTTAGAATGTATTTCCACATTTTAATCCAAATCGTGCGAGGGAAAATAATATTTAACTTTTGAGGGTGCGTAATGAAATTCATTTCTTGGGAAAAAGTCGTTCTAGAACTGCAAATATTTATGTACAAATCATCAATTAAAAACAAGAATATTTTGTCTTCAGAAGTCTTTTCCATGCTTAAATCCAAATAGTATTAAGGAAATTAAAAATTCTCGTTTAAACGAGCGTAATGAAACTTATTTGTAGGGAACAATTCGCTCCAGAAATAGAATTATTGTAGATAAAATCATCAATTAAAAAAAGAGCATTTTATATTTAGAATGTATTTCCGCATTTCAATCCAAATCGTGCGCAGGAAAATAATAATTCACTTTTGAGGGTGCGTAATGAAATTCATTTCTTGGGAAAAATTCGCTCTAGAACTCCAAATATTAATGTACAAATCATCAATTAAAACAAGAATATTTTGTCTTCAGAAGTCTTTTCAATACTTAAATCCAAATAGTATTAAGGAAATTAAAAATTCTCGTTTGAACGAGCGTAATGAAACTTATTTGTTGGGAACAATTCGCTCCAGATAGAGAATTATTGTAGATAAAATCATCAATTAAAAATAGAGCATTTTATATTTCGAATGTATTTCCACATTTCAATCCAAATCGTGCGCAGGAAAATAATAATTCACTTTTGAGGGTGCGTAATGAAATTCATTTCTTTGGAAAAATTCGCTCTCGAACTGCAAATATTAATGTACAAATCATCAATTAAAAACAAGAATATTTTGTCTTCAGAAGTCTTTTCCATACTTTAATCGAAATAGTATTAAGGAAATTAAAAATTCTCGTTTGAACGTGCGTAATGAAACTTATTTGTTGGGAACAATTCGCTCCAGAAAGAGAATTATTGTAGATAAAATCATCAATTAAAAAAAGAACATTTTATATTTAGAATGTATTTCCACATTTTAATCCAAATCGGGCGCAGGAAAATAATAATTCACTTTTGAGGGTGCGTAATGAAATTGATTTCTTTGGAAAAATTCGCTCTAGAACTGCAAATATTAATGTACAAATCATCAATTAAAAACAAGAATATTTTGTCTTCAGAAGTCTTTTCCAAACTTAAATCCAAATAGTATTAAGGAAATTAATAAATTCTCGTTTGAACGAGCGTAATGAAACTTATTTGTTGGGAACAATTCGCTCCAGAAATAGAATTATTGTAGATAAAATCATCAATTAAAAAAAGCACATTTTATATTTAGAATGTATTTCCACATTTCAAACAAAATCGTGCGCAGGAAAATAATAATTCACTTTTGAGGGTGCGTAATGAAATTCATTTCTTGGGAAAAATTCGCTCTAGAACTGCAAATATTAATGTACAAATCATCAATTAAAAACAAGAATATTTTGTCTTCAGAAGTCTTTTCCATACTTAAATCCAAATAGTATTAAGGAAATTAAAAATTCTCGTTTGAACGAGCGTAATGAAACTTATTTGTTGGGAACAATTCGCTCCAGAAATAGAATTATTGTAGATAAAATCATGAATTAAAAAAAGAGCATTTTATATTTACAATGTATTTCCACATTTCAATCCAAATCGTGCGCAGGAAAATAATAATTCACTTTTGAGGGTGCGTAATGAAATGTATTTCTTGGGAAAAATTCGCTCTAGAACTACAATTATAAATGTACAAATCATCAATTAAAAACAAGAATATTTTGTCTTCAGAAGTCTTTTCCATTAATAAATCCAAATAGTATTAAGGAAATTAAAAATTCTCGTTTGAACGAGCGTAATGAAACTTATTTGTTAGGAACAATTCGCTCGAGAAATAGATTAATTGTAGCTAAAATCATCAATTAAAATAAGAACATTTTATATTTAGAATGTATTTCCACATTTCAATCCAAATCGTGCGAAAGAAAATAATAATTCACTTTTGAGGGTGCGTAATGAAATTCATTTCTTGGGAAAAATTCGCTCTAGAACTGCAAATATTAATGTACAAATCATCAATTAAAAACAAGAATAATTTGTCTTCAGAAGTCTTTTCCATACTTAAATGAAAATAGTATTAAGGAAATTAAAAAATCTCGTTTGAACGAGCGTAATGAAACTTATTTGTTGGGAACAATTCGCTTCAGAAATAGAATTATTGTAGATAAAATCATCAATTAAAAAAAGAGCATTTTATATTTAGAATGTATTTCCACATTTCAATCCAAATCGTTCGCAGGAAAATAATAATTCACTTTTGAGGGTGCGTAATGAAATGTACTTCTTGGGAAAAATTCGCTCTAGAACTGCAAATATTAATGTACAAATCATCAATTAAAACAAGAATATTTTGTCTTCAGAAGTCTTTTCCATACTTAAATCCAAATAGTATTAAGGAAATTAAAAATTCTCGTTTGAACGAGCGTAATGATACTTATTTGTTGGGAACAATTCGCTCCAGAAAGAGAATTATTGTAGATAAAATCATCAATTAAAAAAAGAGCATTTTATATTTAGAATGTATTTCCACATTTCAATCCAAATCGTGCGCAGGAAAATAATAATTCACTTTTGAGGGTGCGTAATGAAATTCATTTCTTGGGAAAAATTCGCTCTAGAACTGCAAATATTAATGTACAAATCATCAATTAAAAACAAGAATATTTTGTCATTAGAAGTCTTTTCCATACTTAAATCCAAATAGTATTAAGAAAATTAAAAATTCTCGTTTGAACGAGCGTAATGAAACTTATTTGTTGGGAACAACTCGCTCCAGAAATAGAATTATTGTAGATAAAATCATCAATTAAAAAAAGAGCATTTTATATTTCGAATGTATTTCCACATTTCAATCCAAATCGTGCGCAGGAAAATAATAATTCACTTTTGAGGGTGCGTAATGAAATTCATTTCTTGGGAAAAATTCGCTCTAGAACTGCAAATTTTAATGTACAAATCATCAATTAAAAACAAGAATATTTTGTCTTGTAAAGTCTTTTCCATACTTAAATCCAAATAGTACTAAGGAAATTAAAAATCCTCGTTTGAACGAGCGTAATGAAACTTATTTGTTGGGAACAATTCGCTCCAGAAATAGAATTATTGTAGATAAAATCATCAATTAAAAAAAGAGCATTTTATATTTAGAATGTATTTCCACATTTCAATCCAAATCGTGCGCAGGAAAATAATAATTCACTTTTGAGGGTGCGTAATGAAATTCATTTCTTGGGAAAAATTCGCTCTAGAACTGTGAATAATAATGTACATATCATCAATTAAAAACAAGAATATTTTGTCTTCAGAAGTCTTTTCCATACTTACATCCAAATAGTATGAAGGAAATTAAAAATTCTCGTTTGAACGAGCGTAATGAAACTTATTTGTTGGGAACAATTCGCTCCAGAAATAGAATTATTGTAGATAAAATCATCAATTAAAAAAAGAGCATTTTATATTTAGAATGTATTTCCACATTTCAATCCAAATCGTGCGCAGGAAAATAATAATTCACTTTTGAGGGTGCGTAATGAAATTCATTTCTTGGGAAAAATTCGCTCTAGAACTGCAAATATTAATGTACAAATCATCAATTAAAAACAAGAATATTTTGTCTTCAGAAGTCTTTTCCATAGTTAAATCCCAATAGTATTAAGGAAATTAAAAATTCTCGTTTGAACGAGCGTAATGCAACTTATTTGTTGGGAACAATTCGCTCCAGAAGTAGAATTATTGTAGATAAAATCATCAATTAAAAAAAGCACATTTTATATTTAGAATGTATTTCAACATTTCAAACCAAATCGTGCGCAGGAAAATAATAATTCCCTTTTGAGGGTGCGTAATGAAATTCATTTCTTGGGAAAAAGTCGTTCTAGAACTGCAAATATTTATGTACAAATCATCAATTAAAAACAAGAATATTTTGTCATTAGAAGTCTTTTCCATACTTAAATCCAAATAGTATTAAGAAAATTAAAAATTCTCGTTTGAACGAGCGTAATGAAACTTATTTGTTGGGAACAACTCGCTCCAGAAATAGAATTATTGTAGATAAAATCATCAATTAAAAAAAGAGCATTTTATATTTCGAATGTATTTCCACATTTCAATCCAAATCGTGCGCAGGAAAATAATAATTCACTTTTGAGGGTGCGTAATGAAATTCATTTCTTGGGAAAAATTCGCTCTAGAACTGCAAATTTTAATGTACAAATCATCAATTAAAAACAAGAATATTTTGTCTTGTAAAGTCTTTTCCATACTTAAATCCAAATAGTACTAAGGAAATTAAAAATCCTCGTTTGAACGAGCGTAATGAAACTTATTTGTTGGGAACAATTCGCTCCAGAAATAGAATTATTGTAGATAAAATCATCAATTAAAAAAAGAGCATTTTATATTTAGAATGTATTTCCACATTTCAATCCAAATCGTGCGCAGGAAAATAATAATTCACTTTTGAGGGTGCGTAATGAAATTCATTTCTTGGGAAAAATTCGCTCTAGAACTGTAAATAATAATGTACATATCTTCAATTAAAAACAAGAATATTTTGTCTTCAGAAGTCTTTTCCATACTTACATCCAAATAGTATGAAGGAAATTAAAAATTCTCGTTTGAACGAGCGTAATGAAACTTATTTGTTGGGAACAATTCGCTCCAGAAATAGAATTATTGTAGATAAAATCATCAATTAAAAAAAGAGCATTTTATATTTAGAATGTATTTCCACATTTCAATCCAAATCGTGCGCAGGAAAATAATAATTCACTTTTGAGGGTGCGTAATGAAATTCATTTCTTGGGAAAAATTCGCTCTAGAACTGCAAATATTAATGTACAAATCATCAATTAAAAACAAGAATATTTTGTCTTCAGAAGTCTTTTCCATACTTAAATCCCAATAGTATTAAGGAAATTAAAAATTCTCGTTTGAACGAGCGTAATGCAACTTATTTGTTGGGAACAATTCGCTCCAGAAGTAGAATTATTGTAGATAAAATCATCAATTAAAAAAAGAGCTATTTATATTTAGAATGTATTTCCACATTTTAATCCAAATCGTGCGAGGGAAAATAATATTTAACTTTTGAGGGTGCGTAATGAAATTCATTTCTTGGGAAAAAGTCGTTCTAGAACTGCAAATATTTATGTACAAATCATCAATTAAAAACAAGAATATTTTGTCTTCAGAAGTCTTTTCCATGCTTAAATCCAAATAGTATTAAGGAAATTAAAAATTCTCGTTTAAACGAGCGTAATGAAACTTATTTGTAGGGAACAATTCGCTCCAGAAATAGAATTATTGTAGATAAAATCATCAATTAAAAAAAGAGCATTTTATATTTAGAATGTATTTCCGCATTTCAATCCAAATCGTGCGCAGGAAAATAATAATTCACTTTTGAGGGTGCGTAATGAAATTCATTTCTTGGGAAAAATTCGCTCTAGAACTCCAAATATTAATGTACAAATCATCAATTAAAACAAGAATATTTTGTCTTCAGAAGTCTTTTCAATACTTAAATCCAAATAGTATTAAGGAAATTAAAAATTCTCGTTTGAACGAGCGTAATGAAACTTATTTGTTGGGAACAATTCGCTCCAGATAGAGAATTATTGTAGATAAAATCATCAATTAAAAATAGAGCATTTTATATTTCGAATGTATTTCCACATTTCAATCCAAATCGTGCGCAGGAAAATAATAATTCACTTTTGAGGGTGCGTAATGAAATTCATTTCTTTGGAAAAATTCGCTCTCGAACTGCAAATATTAATGTACAAATCATCAATTAAAAACAAGAATATTTTGTCTTCAGAAGTCTTTTCCATACTTTAATCGAAATAGTATTAAGGAAATTAAAAATTCTCGTTTGAACGTGCGTAATGAAACTTATTTGTTGGGAACAATTCGCTCCAGAAAGAGAATTATTGTAGATAAAATCATCAATTAAAAAAAGAACATTTTATATTTAGAATGTATTTCCACATTTTAATCCAAATCGGGCGCAGGAAAATAATAATTCACTTTTGAGGGTGCGTAATGAAATTGATTTCTTTGGAAAAATTCGCTCTAGAACTGCAAATATTAATGTACAAATCATCAATTAAAAACAAGAATATTTTGTCTTCAGAAGTCTTTTCCAAACTTAAATCCAAATAGTATTAAGGAAATTAATAAATTCTCGTTTGAACGAGCGTAATGAAACTTATTTGTTGGGAACAATTCGCTCCAGAAATAGAATTATTGTAGATAAAATCATCAATTAAAAAAAGCACATTTTATATTTAGAATGTATTTCCACATTTCAAACAAAATCGTGCGCAGGAAAATAATAATTCACTTTTGAGGGTGCGTAATGAAATTCATTTCTTGGGAAAAATTCGCTCTAGAACTGCAAATATTAATGTACAAATCATCAATTAAAAACAAGAATATTTTGTCTTCAGAAGTCTTTTCCATACTTAAATCCAAATAGTATTAAGGAAATTAAAAATTCTCGTTTGAACGAGCGTAATGAAACTTATTTGTTGGGAACAATTCGCTCCAGAAATAGAATTATTGTAGATAAAATCATGAATTAAAAAAAGAGCATTTTATATTTACAATGTATTTCCACATTTCAATCCAAATCGTGCGCAGGAAAATAATAATTCACTTTTGAGGGTGCGTAATGAAATGTATTTCTTGGGAAAAATTCGCTCTAGAACTACAATTATAAATGTACAAATCATCAATTAAAAACAAGAATATTTTGTCTTCAGAAGTCTTTTCCATTAATAAATCCAAATAGTATTAAGGAAATTAAAAATTCTCGTTTGAACGAGCGTAATGAAACTTATTTGTTAGGAACAATTCGCTCGAGAAATAGATTAATTGTAGCTAAAATCATCAATTAAAATAAGAGCATTTTATATTTAGAATGTATTTCCACATTTCAATCCAAATCGTGCGCAGGAAAATAATAATTCACTTTTGAGGGTGCGTAATGAAATTCTTTTCTTGGGAAAAATTCGCTTTAGAACTGCAAATATTAATGTACAAATCATCAATTAAAAACAAGAATATTTTGTCATTAGAAGTCTTTTCCATACTTAAATCCAAATACTATTAAGAAAATTAAAAATTCTCGTTTGAGCGAGCGTAATGAAACTTATTTGTTGGGAACAATTCGCTCCAGAAATAGAATTATTGTAGATAAAATCATCAATTAAAAAAAGAGCATTTTATATTTAGAATGTATTTACACATTTCAATCCAAATCGTGCGCAGGAAAATAATAATTCACTTTTGAGGGTGCGTAAAGAAATTCATTTCTTGGGAAAAATTCGCTCTAGAACTGCAAATATTTATGTACAAATCATCAATTAAAAACAAGAATATTTTGTCATTAGAAGTCTTTTCCATACTTAAATCCAAACAGTATTAAGAAAATTAAAAATTCTCGTTTGAACGAGCGTAATGAAACTTATTTGTTGGGAACAATTCGCTCCAGAAATAGAATTATTGTAGATAAAATCATCAATTAAAAAAAGAGCATTTTATATTTAGAATGTATTTCCACATTTCAATCCAAATCGTGCGCAGGAAAAGTAATAATTCACTTTTGAGGGTGCGTAATGAAATTCATTTCTTTGGAAAAATTCGCTCTAGAACTGCAAATATTAATGTACAAATCATCAATTAAAAACAAGAATATTTTGTCTTCAGAAGACTTTTCAAAACATAAATGAAATAGTATTAAGGAAATTAAAAATTCTCGTTTGAACGAGCGTAATGAAACTTATTTGTTGGGAACAATTCGCTCAAGAAAGAGAATTATTGTAGATAAAATATTCAACTAAAAAAAGAGCATTTAATATTTTGAATGTATTTCCACATTTCAATCCAAATCGTGCGCAGGAAAATAATAATTCACTTTTGAGGGTGCGTAATGAAATTCATTTCTTGGGAAAAATTCGCTCTAGAACTGCAAATATAAATGTACAAATCATCAATTAAAAACAAGAATATTTTGTCTTCAGAAGTCTTTTCCATACTTAAATCCAAATAGTATTAAGGAAATTAATAAATTCTCGTTTGATCGAGCGTAATGAAACTTATTTGTTGGGAACAATTCGCTCCAGAAATAGAATTATTGTAGATAAAATCATCAATTAAAAAAAGCACATTTTATATTTAGAATGTATTTCCACATTTCAAACCAAATCGTGCGCAGGAAAATAATAATTCACTTTTGAGGGTGCGTAATGAAATTCATTTCTTGGGAAAAATTCGCTCTAGAACTGCAAATATTAATGTACAAATCATCAATTAAAAACAAGAATATTTTGTCTTCAGAAGTCTTTTCCATACTTAAATCCAAATAGTATTAAGGAAATTAAAAATTCTCGTTTGAACGAGCGTAATGAAACTTATTTGTTGAGAACAATTCGCTACAGAAATAGAATTATTGTAGATAAAATCATGAATTAAAAAAAGAGCATTTTATATTTACAATGTATATCCACATTTCAATCCAAATCGTGCGCAGGAAAATAATAATTAACTTTTGAGGGTGCGTAATGAAATGTATTTCTTGGGAAAAATTCGCTCTAGAACTACAATTATAAATGTACAAATCATCAATTAAAAACAAGAATATTTTGTCTTCAGAAGTCTTTTCCATACATAAATCCAAATAGTATTAAGGAAATTAAAAATTCTCGTTTGAACGAGCGTAATGAAACTTATTTGTTAGGAACAATTCGCTCGAGAAATAGAATTATTGTAGCTAAAATCATCAATTAAAATAAGAGCATTTTATATTTAGAATGTATTTCCACATTTCAATCCAAATCGTGCGCAGGAAAATAATAATTCACTTTTGAGGGTGCGTAAGGAAATTCTTTTCTTGGGAAAAATTCGCTCTAGAACTGCAAATATTAATGTACAAATCATCAATTAAAAACAAGAATAATTTGTCTTCAGAAGTCTTTTCCATACTTTAATCCAAATAGTATTAAGGAATTTAAAACTTCTCGTTTGAACGAGCGTAATGAAACTTATTTGTTGGGAACAATTCGCTACAGAAATAGAATTATTGTAGATAATATCATCAATAAAAAAAGAGCATTTTAAATTTAGAATGTATTTCCATATTTCAATCCAAATCGTGCGCAAAAAAATAATAATTCACTTTTGAGGGTGCGTAATGAAATTCATTTCTTGGGAAAAATTCGCTCTAGAACTGCAAATATAAATGTACAAATCATCTATTAAAAGCAAGATTATTTTGTCTTCAGAAGTCTTTTTCAAACTTACATCCAAATAGTATTAAGGAAGTTAAAAATTCTCGTTTGAACGAGCGTAATGAAACTTATTTGTTGGGAAAAATTCGCTCCAGAAATAGAATTATTGTAGATAAAATCATCAAATAAAAAAAGAGCATTTTATATTTAGAATGTATTTCCACATTTCAATCAAAATCGTGCGCAGGAAAATAATAATTCACTTTTGAGGGTGCGTAATGAAATTCATTTCTTGGGAAAAATTCGTTCTAGAACTGCAAATATAAATGTACAAATCATCAATTAAAAACAAGAATATTTTGTCTTCAGAAGTCTTTTCCATACTTACATCCAAATAGTATTAAGGAAATTAAAAATTCTCGTTTGAACGAGCGTAATGAAACTTATTTGTTGGGAACAATTCGCTCCAGAAATAGAATTATTGTAGATAAAATCATCAATTAAAAAGAGAATATTTTTTATTTAGAATGTATTTCCACATTTCAATCCAAATCGTGCGCAGGAAAATAATAGTTCACTTTTGAGGGTGCGTAATGAAATTCATTTCTTGGGAAAAATTCGCTTTAGAACTGCAAATATTAATGTACAAATCATCAATTAAAAACAAGAATATTTTGTCTTCAGAAGTCTTTTCCATACTTTAATCCAAATAGTATGAAGGAAATTAAAAATTCTCGTTTGAACGAGCGTAATGAAACTTATTTGTTGGGAACAATTCGCTCCAGAAATAGAATTATTTTAGATAAAATCATCAATTAAAAAAAGAGCATTTTATATTTAGAATGTATTTCCACATTTCAATCCAAATCGTGCGCAGGAAAATAATAGTTCACTTTTGAGGGTGCGTAATGAAATTCATTTCTTGGGAAAAATTCGCTCTAGAACTGTGAATAATAATGTACAAATCATCAATTAAAAACAAGAATATTTTGTCATTAGAAGTCTTTTCCATACTTAAATCCAAACAGTATTAAGAAAATTAAAAATTCTCGTTTGAACGAGCGTAATGAAACTTATTTGTTGGGAACAATTCGCTCCAGAAATAGAATTATTGTAGATAAAATCATCAATTAAAAAAAGAGCATTTTATATTTAGAATGTATTTCCACATTTCAATCCAAATCGTGCGCAGGAAAAGTAATAATTCACTTTTGAGGGTGCGTAATGAAATTCATTTCTTTGGAAAAATTCGCTCTAGAACTGCAAATATTAATGTACAAATCATCAATTAAAAACAAGAATATTTTGTCTTCAGAAGACTTTTCAAAACATAAATGAAATAGTATTAAGGAAATTAAAAATTCTCGTTTGAACGAGCGTAATGAAACTTATTTGTTGGGAACAATTCGCTCAAGAAAGAGAATTATTGTAGATTAAATATTCAATTAAAAAAAGAGCATTTAATATTTTGAATGTATTTCCACATTTCAATCCAAATCGTGCGCAGGAAAATAATAATTCACTTTTGAGGGTGCGTAATGAAATTCATTTCTTGGGAAAAATTCGCTCTAGAACTGCAAATATTAATGTACAAATCATCAATTAAAAACAAGAATATTTTGTCTTCAGAAGTCTTTTCCATACTTAAATCCAAATAGTATTAAAGAAATTAATAAATTCTCGTTTGATCGAGCGTAATGAAACTTATTTGTTGGGAACAATTCGCTCCAGAAATAGAATTATTGTAGATAAAATCATCAATTAAAAAAAGCACATTTTATATTTAGAATGTATTTCCACATTTCAAACCAAATCGTGCGCAGGAAAATAATTATTCACTTTTGAGGGTGCGTAATGAAATTCATTTCTTGGGAAAAATTCGCTCTAGAACTGCAAATATTAATGTACAAATCATCAATTAAAAACAAGAATATTTTGTCTTCAGAAGTCTTTTCCATACTTAAATCCAAATAGTATTAAGGAAATTAAAAATTCTCGTTTGAACGAGCGTAATGAAACTTATTTGTTGAGAACAATTCGCTACAGAAATAGAATTATTGTAGATAAAATCATGAATTAAAAAAAGAGCATTTTATATTTACAATGTATATCCACATTTCAATCCAAATCGTGCGCGGGAAAATAATAATTAACTTTTGAGGGTGCGTAATGAAATGTATTTCTTGGGAAAAATTCGCTCTAGAACTACAATTATAAATGTACAAATCATCAATTAAAAACAAGAATATTTTGTCTTCAGAAGTCTTTTCCATACATAAATCCAAATAGTATTAAGGAAATTAAAAATTCTCGTTTGAACGAGCGTAATGAAACTTATTTGTTAGGAACAATTCGCTCGAGAAATAGAATTATTGTAGCTAAAATCATCAATTAAAATAAGAGCATTTTATATTTAGAATGTATTTCCACATTTCAATCCAAATCGTGCGCAGGAAAATAATAATTCACTTTTGAGGGTGCTTAAGGAAATTCTTTTCTTGGGAAAAATTCGCTCTAGAACTGCAAATATTAATGTACAAATCATCAATTAAAAACAAGAATATTTTGTCTTCAGAAGTCTTTTCCATACTTAAATCCAAATAGTATTAAGGAAATTAAAAATTCTCGTTTGAACGAGCGTAATGAAACTTATTTGTTGGGAACAATTCGCTCCAGAAATAGAATTATTGTAGATAAAATCATGAATTAAAAAAAGAGCATTTTATATTTACAATGTATTTCCACATTTCAATCCAAATCGTGCGCAGGAAAATAATAATTCACTTTTGAGGGTGCGTAATGAAATGTATTTCTTGGGAAAAATTCGCTCTAGAACTACAATTATAAATGTACAAATCATCAATTAAAAACAAGAATATTTTGTCTTCAGAAGTCTTTTCCATTAATAAATCCAAATAGTATTAAGGAAATTAAAAATTCTCGTTTGAACGAGCGTAATGAAACTTATTTGTTAGGAACAATTCGCTCGAGAAATAGATTAATTGTAGCTAAAATCATCAATTAAAATAAGAGCATTTTATATTTAGAATGTATTTCCACATTTCAATCCAAATCGTGCGCAGGAAAATAATAATTCACTTTTGAGGGTGCGTAATGAAATTCTTTTCTTGGGAAAAATTCGCTTTAGAACTGCAAATATTAATGTACAAATCATCAATTAAAAACAAGAATATTTTGTCATTAGAAGTCTTTTCCATACTTAAATCCAAATACTATTAAGAAAATTAAAAATTCTCGTTTGAGCGAGCGTAATGAAACTTATTTGTTGGGAACAATTCGCTCCAGAAATAGAATTATTGTAGATAAAATCATCAATTAAAAAAAGAGCATTTTATATTTAGAATGTATTTACACATTTCAATCCAAATCGTGCGCAGGAAAATAATAATTCACTTTTGAGGGTGCGTAAAGAAATTCATTTCTTGGGAAAAATTCGCTCTAGAACTGCAAATATTTATGTACAAATCATCAATTAAAAACAAGAATATTTTGTCATTAGAAGTCTTTTCCATACTTAAATCCAAACAGTATTAAGAAAATTAAAAATTCTCGTTTGAACGAGCGTAATGAAACTTATTTGTTGGGAACAATTCGCTCCAGAAATAGAATTATTGTAGATAAAATCATCAATTAAAAAAAGAGCATTTTATATTTAGAATGTATTTCCACATTTCAATCCAAATCGTGCGCAGGAAAAGTAATAATTCACTTTTGAGGGTGCGTAATGAAATTCATTTCTTTGGAAAAATTCGCTCTAGAACTGCAAATATTAATGTACAAATCATCAATTAAAAACAAGAATATTTTGTCTTCAGAAGACTTTTCAAAACATAAATGAAATAGTATTAAGGAAATTAAAAATTCTCGTTTGAACGAGCGTAATGAAACTTATTTGTTGGGAACAATTCGCTCAAGAAAGAGAATTATTGTAGATAAAATATTCAACTAAAAAAAGAGCATTTAATATTTTGAATGTATTTCCACATTTCAATCCAAATCGTGCGCAGGAAAATAATAATTCACTTTTGAGGGTGCGTAATGAAATTCATTTCTTGGGAAAAATTCGCTCTAGAACTGCAAATATAAATGTACAAATCATCAATTAAAAACAAGAATATTTTGTCTTCAGAAGTCTTTTCCATACTTAAATCCAAATAGTATTAAGGAAATTAATAAATTCTCGTTTGATCGAGCGTAATGAAACTTATTTGTTGGGAACAATTCGCTCCAGAAATAGAATTATTGTAGATAAAATCATCAATTAAAAAAAGCACATTTTATATTTAGAATGTATTTCCACATTTCAAACCAAATCGTGCGCAGGAAAATAATTATTCACTTTTGAGGGTGCGTAATGAAATTCATTTCTTGGGAAAAATTCGCTCTAGAACTGCAAATATTAATGTACAAATCATCAATTAAAAACAAGAATATTTTGTCTTCAGAAGTCTTTTCCATACTTAAATCCAAATAGTATTAAGGAAATTAAAAATTCTCGTTTGAACGAGCGTAATGAAACTTATTTGTTGAGAACAATTCGCTACAGAAATAGAATTATTGTAGATAAAATCATGAATTAAAAAAAGAGCATTTTATATTTACAATGTATATCCACATTTCAATCCAAATCGTGCGCAGGAAAATAATAATTAACTTTTGAGGGTGCGTAATGAAATGTATTTCTTGGGAAAAATTCGCTCTAGAACTACAATTATAAATGTACAAATCATCAATTAAAAACAAGAATATTTTGTCTTCAGAAGTCTTTTCCATACATAAATCCAAATAGTATTAAGGAAATTAAAAATTCTCGTTTGAACGAGCGTAATGAAACTTATTTGTTAGGAACAATTCGCTCGAGAAATAGAATTATTGTAGCTAAAATCATCAATTAAAATAAGAGCATTTTATATTTAGAATGTATTTCCACATTTCAATCCAAATCGTGCGCAGGAAAATAATAATTCACTTTTGAGGGTGCGTAAGGAAATTCTTTTCTTGGGAAAAATTCGCTCTAGAACTGCAAATATTAATGTACAAATCATCAATTAAAAACAAGAATAATTTGTCTTCAGAAGTCTTTTCCATACTTTAATCCAAATAGTATTAAGGAATTTAAAACTTCTCGTTTGAACGAGCGTAATGAAACTTATTTGTTGGGAACAATTCGCTACAGAAATAGAATTATTGTAGATAATATCATCAATAAAAAAAGAGCATTTTAAATTTAGAATGTATTTCCATATTTCAATCCAAATCGTGCGCAAAAAAATAATAATTCACTTTTGAGGGTGCGTAATGAAATTCATTTCTTGGGAAAAATTCGCTCTAGAACTGCAAATATAAATGTACAAATCATCTATTAAAAGCAAGATTATTTTGTCTTCAGAAGTCTTTTTCAAACTTACATCCAAATAGTATTAAGGAAGTTAAAAATTCTCGTTTGAACGAGCGTAATGAAACTTATTTGTTGGGAAAAATTCGCTCCAGAAATAGAATTATTGTAGATAAAATCATCAAATAAAAAAAGAGCATTTTATATTTAGAATGTATTTCCACATTTCAATCAAAATCGTGCGCAGGAAAATAATAATTCACTTTTGAGGGTGCGTAATGAAATTCATTTCTTGGGAAAAATTCGTTCTAGAACTGCAAATATAAATGTACAAATCATCAATTAAAAACAAGAATATTTTGTCTTCAGAAGTCTTTTCCATACTTACATCCAAATAGTATTAAGGAAATTAAAAATTCTCGTTTGAACGAGCGTAATGAAACTTATTTGTTGGGAACAATTCGCTCCAGAAATAGAATTATTGTAGATAAAATCATCAATTAAAAAGAGAATATTTTTTATTTAGAATGTATTTCCACATTTCAATCCAAATCGTGCGCAGGAAAATAATAGTTCACTTTTGAGGGTGCGTAATGAAATTCATTTCTTGGGAAAAATTCGCTTTAGAACTGCAAATATTAATGTACAAATCATCAATTAAAAACAAGAATATTTTGTCTTCAGAAGTCTTTTCCATACTTTAATCCAAATAGTATGAAGGAAATTAAAAATTCTCGTTTGAACGAGCGTAATGAAACTTATTTGTTGGGAACAATTCGCTCCAGAAATAGAATTATTTTAGATAAAATCATCAATTAAAAAAAGAGCATTTTATATTTAGAATGTATTTCCACATTTCAATCCAAATCGTGCGCAGGAAAATAATAGTTCACTTTTGAGGGTGCGTAATGAAATTCATTTCTTGGGAAAAATTCGCTCTAGAACTGTGAATAATAATGTACAAATCATCAATTAAAAACAAGAATATTTTGTCATTAGAAGTCTTTTCCATACTTAAATCCAAACAGTATTAAGAAAATTAAAAATTCTCGTTTGAACGAGCGTAATGAAACTTATTTGTTGGGAACAATTCGCTCCAGAAATAGAATTATTGTAGATAAAATCATCAATTAAAAAAAGAGCATTTTATATTTAGAATGTATTTCCACATTTCAATCCAAATCGTGCGCAGGAAAAGTAATAATTCACTTTTGAGGGTGCGTAATGAAATTCATTTCTTTGGAAAAATTCGCTCTAGAACTGCAAATATTAATGTACAAATCATCAATTAAAAACAAGAATATTTTGTCTTCAGAAGACTTTTCAAAACATAAATGAAATAGTATTAAGGAAATTAAAAATTCTCGTTTGAACGAGCGTAATGAAACTTATTTGTTGGGAACAATTCGCTCAAGAAAGAGAATTATTGTAGATTAAATATTCAATTAAAAAAAGAGCATTTAATATTTTGAATGTATTTCCACATTTCAATCCAAATCGTGCGCAGGAAAATAATAATTCACTTTTGAGGGTGCGTAATGAAATTCATTTCTTGGGAAAAATTCGCTCTAGAACTGCAAATATTAATGTACAAATCATCAATTAAAAACAAGAATATTTTGTCTTCAGAAGTCTTTTCCATACTTAAATCCAAATAGTATTAAAGAAATTAATAAATTCTCGTTTGATCGAGCGTAATGAAACTTATTTGTTGGGAACAATTCGCTCCAGAAATAGAATTATTGTAGATAAAATCATCAATTAAAAAAAGCACATTTTATATTTAGAATGTATTTCCACATTTCAAACCAAATCGTGCGCAGGAAAATAATTATTCACTTTTGAGGGTGCGTAATGAAATTCATTTCTTGGGAAAAATTCGCTCTAGAACTGCAAATATTAATGTACAAATCATCAATTAAAAACAAGAATATTTTGTCTTCAGAAGTCTTTTCCATACTTAAATCCAAATAGTATTAAGGAAATTAAAAATTCTCGTTTGAACGAGCGTAATGAAACTTATTTGTTGAGAACAATTCGCTACAGAAATAGAATTATTGTAGATAAAATCATGAATTAAAAAAAGAGCATTTTATATTTACAATGTATATCCACATTTCAATCCAAATCGTGCGCGGGAAAATAATAATTAACTTTTGAGGGTGCGTAATGAAATGTATTTCTTGGGAAAAATTCGCTCTAGAACTACAATTATAAATGTACAAATCATCAATTAAAAACAAAAATATTTTGTCTTCAGAAGTCTTTTCCATACATAAATCCAAATAGTATTAAGGAAATTAAAAATTCTCGTTTGAACGAGCGTAATGAAACTTATTTGTTAGGAACAATTCGCTCGAGAAATAGAATTATTGTAGCTAAAATCATCAATTAAAATAAGAGCATTTTATATTTAGAATGTATTTCCACATTTCAATCCAAATCGTGCGCAGGAAAATAATAATTCACTTTTGAGGGTGCTTAAGGAAATTCTTTTCTTGGGAAAAATTCGCTCTAGAACTGCAAATATTAATGTACAAATCATCAATTAAAAACAAGAATATTTTGTCTTCAGAAGTCTTTTCCATACTTAAATCCAAATAGTATTAAGGAAATTAAAAATTCTCGTTTGAACGAGCGTAATGAAACTTATTTGTTGGGAACAATTCGCTCCAGAAATAGAATTATTGTAGATAAAATCATGAATTAAAAAAAGAGCATTTTATATTTACAATGTATTTCCACATTTCAATCCAAATCGTGCGCAGGAAAATAATAATTCACTTTTGAGGGTGCGTAATGAAATGTATTTCTTGGGAAAAATTCGCTCTAGAACTACAATTATAAATGTACAAATCATCAATTAAAAACAAGAATATTTTGTCTTCAGAAGTCTTTTCCATTAATAAATCCAAATAGTATTAAGGAAATTAAAAATTCTCGTTTGAACGAGCGTAATGAAACTTATTTGTTAGGAACAATTCGCTCGAGAAATAGATTAATTGTAGCTAAAATCATCAATTAAAATAAGAGCATTTTATATTTAGAATGTATTTCCACATTTCAATCCAAATCGTGCGCAGGAAAATAATAATTCACTTTTGAGGGTGCGTAATGAAATTCTTTTCTTGGGAAAAATTCGCTTTAGAACTGCAAATATTAATGTACAAATCATCAATTAAAAACAAGAATATTTTGTCATTAGAAGTCTTTTCCATACTTAAATCCAAATACTATTAAGAAAATTAAAAATTCTCGTTTGAGCGAGCGTAATGAAACTTATTTGTTGGGAACAATTCGCTCCAGAAATAGAATTATTGTAGATAAAATCATCAATTAAAAAAAGAGCATTTTATATTTAGAATGTATTTACACATTTCAATCCAAATCGTGCGCAGGAAAATAATAATTCACTTTTGAGGGTGCGTAAAGAAATTCATTTCTTGGGAAAAATTCGCTCTAGAACTGCAAATATTTATGTACAAATCATCAATTAAAAACAAGAATATTTTGTCATTAGAAGTCTTTTCCATACTTAAATCCAAACAGTAATAAGAAAATTAAAAATTCTCGTTTGAACGAGCGTAATGAAACTTATTTGTTGGGAACAATTCGCTCCAGAAATAGAATTATTGTAGATAAAATCATCAATTAAAAAAAGAGCATTTTATATTTAGAATGTATTTCCACATTTCAATCCAAATCGTGCGCAGGAAAAGTAATAATTCACTTTTGAGGGTGCGTAATGAAATTCATTTCTTTGGAAAAATTCGCTCTAGAACTGCAAATATTAATGTACAAATCATCAATTAAAAACAAGAATATTTTGTCTTCAGAAGACTTTTCAAAACATAAATGAAATAGTATTAAGGAAATTAAAAATTCTCGTTTGAACGAGCGTAATGAAACTTATTTGTTGGGAACAATTCGCTCAAGAAAGAGAATTATTGTAGATAAAATATTCAACTAAAAAAAGAGCATTTAATATTTTGAATGTATTTCCACATTTCAATCCAAATCGTGCGCAGGAAAATAATAATTCACTTTTGAGGGTGCGTAATGAAATTCATTTCTTGGGAAAAATTCGCTCTAGAACTGCAAATATAAATGTACAAATCATCAATTAAAAACAAGAATATTTTGTCTTCAGAAGTCTTTTCCATACTTAAATCCAAATAGTATTAAGGAAATTAATAAATTCTCGTTTGATCGAGCGTAATGAAACTTATTTGTTGGGAACAATTCGCTCCAGAAATAGAATTATTGTAGATAAAATCATCAATTAAAAAAAGCACATTTTATATTTAGAATGTATTTCCACATTTCAAACCAAATCGTGCGCAGGAAAATAATTATTCACTTTTGAGGGTGCGTAATGAAATTCATTTCTTGAGAAAAATTCGCTCTAGAACTGCAAATATTAATGTACAAATCATCAATTAAAAACAAGAATATTTTGTCTTCAGAAGTCTTTTCCATACTTAAATCCAAATAGTATTAAGGAAATTAAAAATTCTCGTTTGAACGAGCGTAATGAAACTTATTTGTTGAGAACAATTCGCTACAGAAATAGAATTATTGTAGATAAAATCATGAATTAAAAAAAGAGCATTTTATATTTACAATGTATATCCACATTTCAATCCAAATCGTGCGCAGGAAAATAATAATTAACTTTTGAGGGTGCGTAATGAAATGTATTTCTTGGGAAAAATTCGCTCTAGAACTACAATTATAAATGTACAAATCATCAATTAAAAACAAGAATATTTTGTCTTCAGAAGTCTTTTCCATACATAAATCCAAATAGTATTAAGGAAATTAAAAATTCTCGTTTGAACGAGCGTAATGAAACTTATTTGTTAGGAACAATTCGCTCGAGAAATAGAATTATTGTAGCTAAAATCATCAATTAAAATAAGAGCATTTTATATTTAGAATGTATTTCCACATTTCAATCCAAATCGTGCGCAGGAAAATAATAATTCACTTTTGAGGGTGCGTAAGGAAATTCTTTTCTTGGGAAAAATTCGCTCTAGAACTGCAAATATTAATGTACAAATCATCAATTAAAAACAAGAATAATTTGTCTTCAGAAGTCTTTTCCATACTTTAATCCAAATAGTATTAAGGAATTTAAAACTTCTCGTTTGAACGAGCGTAATGAAACTTATTTGTTGGGAACAATTCGCTACAGAAATAGAATTATTGTAGATAATATCATCAATAAAAAAAGAGCATTTTAAATTTAGAATGTATTTCCATATTTCAATCCAAATCGTGCGCAAAAAAATAATAATTCACTTTTGAGGGTGCGTAATGAAATTCATTTCTTGGGAAAAATTCGCTCTAGAACTGCAAATATAAATGTACAAATCATCTATTAAAAGCAAGATTATTTTGTCTTCAGAAGTCTTTTTCAAACTTACATCCAAATAGTATTAAGGAAGTTAAAAATTCTCGTTTGAACGAGCGTAATGAAACTTATTTGTTGGGAAAAATTCGCTCCAGAAATAGAATTATTGTAGATAAAATCATCAAATAAAAAAAGAGCATTTTATATTTAGAATGTATTTCCACATTTCAATCAAAATCGTGCGCAGGAAAATAATAATTCACTTTTGAGGGTGCGTAATGAAATTCATTTCTTGGGAAAAATTCGTTCTAGAACTGCAAATATAAATGTACAAATCATCAATTAAAAACAAGAATATTTTGTCTTCAGAAGTCTTTTCCATACTTACATCCAAATAGTATTAAGGAAATTAAAAATTCTCGTTTGAACGAGCGTAATGAAACTTATTTGTTGGGAACAATTCGCTCCAGAAATAGAATTATTGTAGATAAAATCATCAATTAAAAAGAGAATATTTTTTATTTAGAATGTATTTCCACATTTCAATCCAAATCGTGCGCAGGAAAATAATAGTTCACTTTTGAGGGTGCGTAATGAAATTCATTTCTTGGGAAAAATTCGCTTAAGAACTGCAAATATTAATGTACAAATCATCAATTAAAAACAAGAATATTTTGTCTTCAGAAGTCTTTTCCATACTTTAATCCAAATAGTATGAAGGAAATTAAAAATTCTCGTTTGAACGAGCGTAATGAAACTTATTTGTTGGGAACAATTCGCTCCAGAAATAGAATTATTTTAGATAAAATCATCAATTAAAAAAAGAGCATTTTATATTTAGAATGTATTTCCACATTTCAATCCAAATCGTGCGCAGGAAAATAATAGTTCACTTTTGAGGGTGCGTAATGAAATTCATTTCTTGGGAAAAATTCGCTCTAGAACTGTGAATAATAATGTACAAATCATCAATTAAAAACAAGAATATTTTATCATTAGAAGTCTTTTCCATACTTAAATCCAAACAGTATTAAGAAAATTAAAAATTCTCGTTTGAACGAGCGTAATGAAACTTATTTGTTGGGAACAATTCGCTCCAGAAATAGAATTATTGTAGATAAAATCATCAATTAAAAAAAGAGCATTTTATATTTAGAATGTATTTCCACATTTCAATCCAAATCGTGCGCAGGAAAAGTAATAATTCACTTTTGAGGGTGCGTAATGAAATTCATTTCTTTGGAAAAATTCGCTCTAGAACTGCAAATATTAATGTACAAATCATCAATTAAAAACAAGAATATTTTGTCTTCAGAAGACTTTTCAAAACATAAATGAAATAGTATTAAGGAAATTAAAAATTCTCGTTTGAACGAGCGTAATGAAACTTATTTGTTGGGAACAATTCGCTCAAGAAAGAGAATTATTGTAGATTAAATATTCAATTAAAAAAAGAGCATTTAATATTTTGAATGTATTTCCACATTTCAATCCAAATCGTGCGCAGGAAAATAATAATTCACTTTTGAGGGTGCGTAATGAAATTCATTTCTTGGGAAAAATTCGCTCTAGAACTGCAAATATTAATGTACAAATCATCAATTAAAAACAAGAATATTTTGTCTTCAGAAGTCTTTTCCATACTTAAATCCAAATAGTATTAAAGAAATTAATAAATTCTCGTTTGATCGAGCGTAATGAAACTTATTTGTTGGGAACAATTCGCTCCAGAAATAGAATTATTGTAGATAAAATCATCAATTAAAAAAAGCACATTTTATATTTAGAATGTATTTCCACATTTCAAACCAAATCGTGCGCAGGAAAATAATTATTCACTTTTGAGGGTGCGTAATGAAATTCATTTCTTGGGAAAAATTCGCTCTAGAACTGCAAATATTAATGTACAAATCATCAATTAAAAACAAGAATATTTTGTCTTCAGAAGTCTTTTCCATACTTAAATCCAAATAGTATTAAGGAAATTAAAAATTCTCGTTTGAACGAGCGTAATGAAACTTATTTGTTGAGAACAATTCGCTACAGAAATAGAATTATTGTAGATAAAATCATGAATTAAAAAAAGAGCATTTTATATTTACAATGTATATCCACATTTCAATCCAAATCGTGCGCAGGAAAATAATAATTAACTTTTGAGGGTGCGTAATGAAATGTATTTCTTGGGAAAAATTCGCTCTAGAACTACAATTATAAATGTACAAATCATCAATTAAAAACAAGAATATTTTGTCTTCAGAAGTCTTTTCCATACATAAATCCAAATAGTATTAAGGAAATTAAAAATTCTCGTTTGAACGAGCGTAATGAAACTTATTTGTTAGGAACAATTCGCTCGAGAAATAGAATTATTGTAGCTAAAATCATCAATTAAAATAAGAGCATTTTATATTTAGAATGTATTTCCACATTTCAATCCAAATCGTGCGCAGGAAAATAATAATTCACTTTTGAGGGTGCTTAAGGAAATTCTTTTCTTGGGAAAAATTCGCTCTAGAACTGCAAATATTAATGTACAAATCATCAATTAAAAACAAGAATAATTTGTCTTCAGAAGTCTTTTCCATACTTTAATCCAAATAGTATTAAGGAATTTAAAACTTCTCGTTTGAACGAGCGTAATGAAACTTATTTGTTGGGAACAATTCGCTACAGAAATAGAATTATTGTAGATAATATCATCAATAAAAAAAGAGCATTTTAAATTTAGAATGTATTTCCATATTTCAATCCAAATCGTGCGCAGGAAAATAATAATTCACTTTTGAGGGTGCGTAATGAAATTCATTTCTTGGGAAAAATTCGCTCTAGAACTGCAAATATAAATGTACAAATCAACTATTAAAAGCAAGATTATTTTGTCTTCAGAAGTCTTTTTCAAACTTACATCCAAATAGTATTAAGGAAGTTAAAAATTCTCGTTTGAACGAGCGTAATGAAACTTATTTGTTGGGAACAATTCGCTCCAGAAATAGAATTATTGTAGATAAAATCATCAAATAAAAAAAGAGCATTTTATATTTAGAATGTATTTCCACATTTCAATCCAAATCGTGCGCAGGAAAATAATAATTCACTTTTGAGGGTGCGTAATGAAATTCATTTCTTGGGAAAAATTCGCTCTAGAACTGCAAATATAAATGTACAAATCATCAATTAAAAACAAGAATATTTTGTCTTCAGAAGTCTTTTCCATACTTACATCCAAATAGTATTAAGGAAATTAAAAATTCTCGTTTGAACGAGCGTAATGAAACTTATTTGTTGGGAACAATTCGCTCCAGAAATAGAATTATTGTAGATAAAAGCATCAATTAAAAAAAGAGCATTATATATTTAGAATGTATTTCCTCATTTCAATCCAAATCGTGCGCAGGAAAATAAAAATTCACTTTTGAGGGTGCGTAATGAAATTCATTTTTTGGGAAAAATTCGCTCTAGAACTGCAAATATTAATGTACAAATCATCAATTAAAAACAAGAATAATTTGTCTTCAGAAGTTTTTTCCATACTTTAATCCAAATAGTATTAAGGAAATTAAAAATTCTCGTTTGAACGAGCGTAATGAAACTTATTTGTTGGGAACAATTCGCTCCAGAAATAGAATTATAGTAGATAAAAAAATCAATTAAATAAAGAACATTTTTTATTTAGAATGTATTTCCACATTTCAATCCAAATCGTGCGCAGGAAAATAATAATTCTCTTTTGAGGGTGCGTAATGAAATTCATTTCTTGGGAAAAATTCGCTCTAGAACTGCAAATATAAATGTAAAAATCATCAATTAAAAACAAGAATATTTTGTCATAGAAGTCTTTTCCATACTTAAATCCAAATACTATTAAGAAAATTAAAAATTCTCGTTTGAACGAGCGTAATGAAACTTATTTTTGGGAACAATTCGCTCCAGAAATAGAATTATTGTAGATAAAATCATCAATTAAAAACAAGAATATTTTGTCTTCAGAAGTCTTTTCCATACTTAAATCCAAATAGTATGAAGGAAATTAAAAATTCTCGTTTGAACGAGCGTAATGAAACTTATTTGTTGATAACAATTCGCTCCAGAAATAGAATTATTGTAGATAAAATCATCAATTAAAAAAAGACCATTTAATATTTAGAATGTATTTCCACATTTCAATCAAAATCGTGCGCAGGAAAATAATAATTCACTTTTGAGGGTGCGTAATGAAATTCATTTCTTGGGAAAAATTCGCTCTAGAACTGCAAATATAAATGTACAAATCATCAATAAAAACAAGAATATTTTGTCTTCAGAAGTCTTTTCCATTCTTAAATCCAAATAGTAATAAGGAAATTAAAAATTCTTGTTTGAGCGTGCGTAATGAAACTGCTTTGTTGATAACAATTCGCTCCAGAAATAGAATTATTGTAGATAAAATCATCAATTAAAAAAAGAACATTTTATATTTAGAATGTATTTTCACATTTCAATCCAAATCGTGCGCAGGAAAATAATAATTCAATTTTGAGGGTGCGTAAAGAAATTCATTTCTTGGGAAAAATTCGCTCTAGAACTGCAAATATTTATGTACAAATCATCAATTAAAAACAAGAATATTTTGTCTTCAGAAGTCTTTTCCATACTTAAATCCAAACAGTATTAAGAAAATTAAAAATTCTCGTTTGAACGAGCGTAATGAAACTTATTTGTTGGGAACAATTCGCTCCAGAAATAGAATTATTGTAGATAAAATCATCAATTAAAAAAAGAGCTTTTTATATTTAGATAGTATTTCCACATTTTAATCCAAATCGTGCGAGGGAAAATAATAATTAACTTTTGAGGGTGCGTAATGAAATTCAATTCTTGGGAAAAATTCGTTCTAGAACTGCAAATATTAATGTACAAATCATCAATTAAAAACAAGAATATTTTGTCTTCAGAAGTCTTTTCCATGCTTAAATCCAAATAGTATTAAGGAAATTAAAAATTCTCGTTTGAACGAGCGTAATGAAACTTATTTGTTGGGAACAATTCGCTACAGAAATAGAATTATTGTAGATAAAATCATCAATTAAAAAAAGAGCATTTTATATTTCGAATGTATTTCCACATTTCAATCCGAATCGTGCGCAGGAAAATAATAATTCACTTTTGAGGGTGCGTAAAGAAATTCATTTCTTGGGAAAAATTCGCTCTAGAACTGCAAATATTAATGTACAAATCATCAATAAAAAACAAGAATATTTTGTCTTCAGAAGTCTTTTCCATACTTAAATCCAAATAGTATTAAGGAAATTAAAAATTCTCGTTTGAACGAGCGTAATGAAACTTATTTGTTGGGAACAATTCGCTCCAGAAATAGAATTATTCTAGATAAAATCATCAATTAAAAAAAGAGCATTTTATATTTAGAATGTATTTCCACATTTCAATACAAATCGTGCGCAGGAAAATAATATTTCTTTTTTGAGGGTGCGTAAAGAAATTCATTTCTTGGGAAAAATTCGCTCTAGAACTGCAAATATTAATGTAGAATCATCAATTAAAAACAAGAATAATTTGTCTTTAGAAGTCTTTTCCATACTTTAATCCAAATAGTATTAAGGAAATTAAAAATTCTCGTTTGAACGAGCGTAATGAAACTTATTTGTTGGGAACAATTCGCTCCAGAAATATAATTATTGTAGATAAAATCATCAATTAAAAAAAGAGCATTTTATATTTAGAATGTATTTCCACATTTCAATCCAAATCGTGCGCAGGAAAATAATAATTCACTTTTGAGGGTGCGTAATGAAATTCATTTCTTGGGAAAAATTCGCTATAGAACTGCAAATATTAATGTACAAATCATCAATTAAAAACAAGAATATTTTGTCTTCAGAAGTCTTTTCCATGCTTAAATCCAAATAGTATTAAGGAAATTAAAAATTCTCGTTTGAACGAGCGTAATGAAACTTATTTGTTGGGAACAATTCGCTCCAGAAATAGAATTATTGTAGATAAAATCATCAATTAAAAAAAGAGCTTTTTATATTTAGAATGTATTTCCACATTTCAATCCAAATCGTGCGCAGGAAAATAATAATTCACTTTTGAGGGTGCGTAATGAAATTCATTTTTTGGGAAAAATTCGCTCTAGAACTGCAAATATTAATGTACAAATCATCAATTAAAACAAGAATATTTTGTCTTCAGAAGTCTTTTCCATACTTAAATCCAAATAGTATTAAGGAAATTAAAAATTCTCGTTTGAACGAGCGTAATGAAACTTATTTGTTGGGAACAATTCGCTCCAGAAATAGAAATATTGTAGATAAAATCATCAATTAAAAAAAGAAAATTTTATATTTAGAATGTATTTCCACATTTTAATCCAAATCGTGCGCAGGAAAATAATAATTCACTTTTGAGGGTGCGTCATGAAATTCATTTCTTGGGAAAAATTCGCTCTAGAACTGCAAATATAAATGTAGTAATCATCAATTAAATACAAGAATATTTTATCTTCAGAAGGCTTTTCCATTCTTAAATCCAAATAGTGATAAGGAAATTAAAAATTCTTGTTTGAGTGTGCGTAATGAAACTTCTTTGTTGATAACAATTCGCTCCAGAAATAGATATATTGTAGATAAAATGATGAATTAAAAAAAGAGCATTTTATATTTAGAATGTATTTCCACATTTCAATCCAAATCTTGCGCAGGAAAATAATAATTCACGTTTGAGTGTGCGTAATGAAATTCATTTCTTGGGAAAAATTCGCTCTAGAACTGAAAATATTAATGTACAAATCATCGATTAAAACCAAGAATATTTTGTCTTCAGAAGACTTTTCCATACCTACATCCAAATAGTATTAAGGAAATTAAAACTTCTCGTTTGAACGAGCGTAATGAAACTTATTTGTTGGGAACAATTCTCTCGAGAAATAGAATTATTGTAGATAAAATCATCAATTAAAAAAAGAGCATTTTATATTTCGAATGTATTTCCACATTTCAATCCAAATCGTGCGCAGGAAAATAATAATTCACTTTTGAGGGTGCGTAATGAAATTCATTTCTTGGGAAAAATTCGCTCTAGAACTGCAAATATTAATGTACAAATCATCAATTAAAAACAAGAATATTTTGTCTTCAGAAGTCTTTTCCATACTTTAATCCAAATAGTATTAAGGAAATTAAAAATTCTCGTTTGAACGAGCGTAATGAAACTTATTTGTTGGGAACAATTCGCTCCAGAAATATAATTATTGTAGATAAAATCATCAATTAAAAAAAGAGCATTTTATATTTAGAATGTATTTCCACATTTTAATCCAAATCGTGCGAGGGAAAATAATAATTCACTTTTGAGGGCCTATAATGAAATTCATTTCTTGGGAAAAATTCGCTCTAGAACTGCAAATATAAATGTACAAATCATCAATTAAAAACAAGAATATTTTGTCTTCAGAAGTTTTTTCCATACTTAAATCCAAATAGTATGAAGGAAATTAAAAATTCTCGTTTGAACGAGCGTAATGAAACTTATTTGTTGGGAACAATTCGCTCCAGAAATAGAATTATTGTAGATAAAATCATCAATTAAAAAAAGAACATTTTTTATTTAGAATGTATTTCCACATTTCAATCCAAATCGTTCGCAGGAAAATAATAATTTACTTTTAAGGGTGCGTAATGAAATTCATTTCTTGGGAAAAATTCGCTCTAGAACTGCAAATATTAATGTACAAATCATCAATTAAAAAGAAGAATATTTTGTCTTCAGAAGTCTTTTCCAAACTTAAATGCAAATAGTATTAAAAAAATTAAAAATTCTCGTTTGAACGAGCGTAATGAAATTTATTTGTTGGGAACAATTCGCTCCAGAAAGAGAATTATTGTAGATTAAATCATCAATTAAAAAAAGAGCATTTAATATTTAGAATGTATTTCCACATTTCAATCCAAATCGTGCGCAGGAAATTAATAATTCACTTTTGAGGGTGCGTAATGAAATTCATTTCTTAGGAAAAATTCGCTCTAGAACTGCAAATATTAATGTACAAATCATCAATTAAAAACAAGAATATTTTGTCTTCAGAAGTCTTTTCCATGCTTAAATCCAAATAGTATTAAGGAAATTAAAAATTCTCGTTTGAACGAGCGTAATGAACTTATTTGTTGGGAACAATTCGCTCCAGAAATACAATTATTGTCGATAAAATCATGAATTAAAAAAAAAGCATTTTATATTTAGAATGTATTTCCACATTTCAATCCAATTCGTGCGCAGGAAAATAATAATTCACTTTTGAGGGTGCGTAAGGAAATTCATTTCTTGGGAAAAATTCGCTCTAGAACTGCAAATATTAATGTACAAATCATCAATTAAAAACAAGAATATTTTGTCTTCAGAAGTCTTTTCCATACTTAAAACCAAATAGTATTAAGAAAATTAAAAATTCTCGTTTGAACGCGCGTAATGCAACTTATTTGATGGGAACAATTCGCCCCAGAGAGAGAATTATTGTAGTTAAAATCATCAATTAAAAAAAGAGCATTTTATATTTCGAATGTATTTCCACATTTCAATCCAAATCGTGCGCAGGAAAATAATAATTCACTTTTGAGGGTGCGTAATGAAATTCATTTCTTGGGAAAAATTCCCTCTAGAACTGCAAATATAAATGTACAAATCATCAATTAAAAAGAAGAATATATTGTCTTCAGAAATCATTTCCATACTTAAATCCAAATTGTATTAAGTAAAATAAATATTCTCGTTAGATTGAGCGTAATGAAACTTATTTGTTGGGAAAAATTCGCTCTAAAAATAGAATTTTTGTAGTTAAAATGATCAATTAAAAAAAGAGCATTTTGTATTTAGAATGTATTTCCACATTTCAATCTAAATTTTGCGCAGGAAAATAATAAATCACTTTTGAGTGTGCGTAATGAAATTCATTTCTTGGGAAAAATTCGCTTTAGAACTGCAAATATTAATGTACAAATCATCAATTAAAAAGAAGAATATTTTGTCTTCAGAAGTCTTTTCCATACTTACATCCAAATAGTATTAAGGAAATTAAAAATTCTCGTTTGAACGAGCGTAATGAAACTGATTTGTTGGGAACAATTCGCTCCAGAAATAGAATTATTGTAGATAAAAGCATCAATTAAAAAAAGAACATTATATATTTAGAATGTATTTCCTCCTTTGTATCCAAATCGTGCGCAGGAAAATAATAATTCACTTTTGAGGGTGCGTAATGAAATTCATTTCTTGGGAAAAATTCGCTCTAGAACTGCAAATATTAATGTACAAATCATCAATTAAAACAAGAATATTTTGTCTTTAGAAGTCTTTTCCATACATAAATCCAAATAGTATTAAGGAAATTAAAAATTCTCGTTTGAACGAGCGTAATGAAACTTATTTGTTGGGAACAATTCGCTCCAGAAAGAGAATTATTGTAGATAAAATCATCAATTAAAAAAAGAGCATTTTATATTTCGAATGTATTTCCACATTTCAATCCAAATCGTGCGCAGGAAAATAATAATTCACTTTTGAGGGTGCGTAATGAAATTCATTTCTTGGGAAAAATTCCCTCTAGAACTGCAAATATAAATGTACAAATCATCAATTAAAAAGAAGAATATATTGTCTTCAGAAATCATTTCCATACTTAAATCCAAATTGTATTAAGTAAAATAAATATTCTCGTTAGATTGAGCGTAATGAAACTTATTTGTTGGGAAAAATTCGCTCTAAAAATAGAATTTTTGTAGTTAAAATGATCAATTAAAAAAAGAGCATTTTGTATTTAGAATGTATTTCCACATTTCAATCTAAATTTTGCGCAGGAAAATAATAAATCACTTTTGAGTGTGCGTAATGAAATTCATTTCTTGGGAAAAATTCGCTTTAGAACTGCAAATATTAATGCACAAATCATCAATTAAAAAGAAGAATATTTTGTCTTCAGAAGTCTTTTCCATACTTACATCCAAATAGTATTAAGGAAATTAAAAATTCTCGTTTGAACGAGCGTAATGAAACTGATTTGTTGGGAACAATTCGCTCCAGAAATAGAATTATTGTAGATAAAAGCATCAATTAAAAAAAGAACATTATATATTTAGAATGTATTTCCTCCTTTGTATCCAAATCGTGCGCAGGAAAATAATAATTCACTTTTGAGGGTGCGTAATGAAATTCATTTCTTGGGAAAAATTCGCTCTAGAACTGCAAATATTAATGTACAAATCATCAATTAAAAAAGAGAATAATTTGTCTTCAGAAGTCTTTTCCATACTTTAATCCAAATAGTATTAAGGAAATTAAAAATTCTCGTTTGAACGAGCGTAATGAAACTGATTTGTTGGGAACAATTCGCTCCAGAAATAGAATTATTATAGATAAAATCATCAATTAAAAAAAGAGCATTATATATTTAGAATGTATTTCCTCATTTCAATCCAAATCGTGCGCAGGAAAATAATAATTCACTTTTGAGGGTGCGTAATGAAATTCATTTCTTGGGAAAAATTCGCTCTAGAACTGCAAATATTAATGTACAAATCATCAATTAAAAACAAGAATAATTTGTCTTCAGATGTCTTTTCCATACTTTAATCCAAATAGTATTAAGGAAATTAAAAATTCTCGTTTGAACGAGCGTAATGAAACTTATTTGTTGGGAACAATTCGCTCCAGAAATAGAATTATTGTAGATAAAATCATCAATTAAATAAAGAACATTTTTTATTTAGAATGTATTTCCACATTTCAATCCAAATCGTGCGCAGGAAAATAATAATTCACTTTTGAGGATGCGTAATGAAATTCATTTCTTGGGAAAAATTCGCTCTAGAACTGCAAATATTAATGTACAAATCATCAATTAAAAACAAGAATATTTTGTCTTCAGAAGTCTTTTCCATACTTTAATCCAAATAGTATGAAGGAAATTAAAAATTCTCGTTTGAACGAGCGTAATTAAACTTATTTGCTGGGAACAATTCGCTCCAGAAATAGAATTATTGTAGATAAAATCATCAATTAAAAAAAGAACATTTTATATTTAGAATGTATTTCCACATTTCAATCCAAATCGTGCGCAGGAAAATAATAATTCACTTTTGAGGGTGCGTAATGAAATTCATTTCTTGGGAAAAATTCGCTCTAGAACTGCTAATATAAATGTACAAATCATCAATTAAAAACAAGAATATTTTGTCATTAGAAGTCTTTTCCATACTTAAATCCAAATGCTATTAAGAAAATTAAAAATTCTCGTTTGAACGAGCGTAATGAAACTTATTTGTTGGGAACAATTCGCTCCTGAAAAAGAATTATTGTAGATAAAATCATCAATTAAAAAAAGAGCATTTTATATTTAGAATGTATTTCCACATTTCAATCCAAATCGTGCGCAGGAAAATAATAATTCACTTTTGAAGGTGCGTAATGAAATTCATTTCTTGGGAAAAATTCGCTCTAGAACTGCAAATATTAATGTACAAATCATCAATTAAAAACAAGAATATTTTGTCTTCAGAAGTCTTTTCCATACTTAAATCCAAATAGTATGAAGGAAATTAAAAATTCTCGTTTGAACGAGCGTAATGAAACTTATTTGTTGATAACAATTCGCACCAGAAATAGAATTATTGTAGATAAAATCATCAATTAAAAAAAGACCATTTAATATTTAGAATGTATTTCCACATTTCAATCCAAATCGTGCGCAGGAAAATAATAATTCACTTTTGAGGGTGCGTAATGAAATTCATTTCTTGGGAAAAATTCGCTCTAGAACTGCAAATATAAATGTACAAATCATCAATTAAAAACAAGAATATTTTGTCTTCAGAAGTCTTTTCCATACTTACATCCAAATAGTATTAAGGAAATTAAAAATTCTCGTTTGAACGAGCGTAATGAAACTTATTTGTTGGGAACAATTCGCTCCAGAAATAGAATTATTGTAGATAAAATCATCAATTAAAAAAAGAGCATTATATATTTAGAATGTATTTCCACATTTCAATCCAAATCGTGCGCAGGAAAATAATAATTCACTTTTGAGGGTGCGTAATGAAATTCATTTCTTGGGAAAAATTCGCTCTAGAACTGCAAATATTTATTTACCAATCATCAATTAAAAACAAGAATATTTTGTCATTAGAAGTCTTTTCCATACTTAAATCCAAACAGTATTAAGAAAATTAAAAATTCTCGTTTGAACGAGCGTAATGAAACTTATTTGTTGGGAACAATTCGCTCCAGAAATAGAATTATTGTAGATAAAATCATCAATTAAAAAAAGAGCATTTTATATTTAGAATGTATTTCCACATTTCAATCCAAATCGTGCGCAGGAAAATAATAATTCACTTTTGAGGGTGCGTAATGAAATTCATTTCTTGGGAAAAATTCGCTCTAGAACTGCAAATATTAATGTACAAATCATCAATTAAAAACAAGAATATTTTGTCTTCAGAAGTCTTTTCCATACTTAAATCCAAATAGTATTAAGGAAATTAAAAATTCTCGTTTGAACGAGCGTAATGAAACTTATTTGTTGGGAACAATTCGCTCCAGAAATATAATTATTGTAGATAAAATCATCAATTAAAAAAGGACCATTTAATATTTAGAATGTATTTCCACATTTCAATCCAAATCGTGCGCAGGAAAATAATAATTCACTTTTGAGGGTGCGTAATGAAATTCATTTCTTGGGAAAAATTCGCTCTAGAACTGCAAATATTAATGTACAAATCATCAATTAAAAACAAGAATGTTTTGACTTCAGAAGTCTTTTCCATACTTAAATCCAAATAGTATGAAGGAAATTAAAAATTTTCATTTGAACGAGCGTAATGAAACTTATTTGTTGGGAACAATTCGCTCCAGAAATAGAATTATTGTAGATAAAATCATCAATTAAATAAAGAACATTTTTTATTTAGAATGTATTTCCACATTTCAATCCAAATCGTGCGCAGGAAAATAATAATTCACTTTTGAGGATGCGTAATGAAATTCATTTCTTGGGAAAAATTCGCTCTAGAACTGCAAATATTAATGTACAAATCATCAATTAAAAACAAGAATATTTTGTCTTCAGAAGTCTTTTCCATACTTTAATCCAAATAGTATGAAGGAAATTAAAAATTCTCGTTTGAACGAGCGTGATTAAACTTATTTGCTGGGAAAAATTCGCTCCAGAAATAGAATTATTGTAGATAAAATCATCAATTAAAAAAAGAACATTTTATATTTAGAATGTATTTCCACATTTCAATCCAAATCGTGCGCAGGAAAATAATAATTCACTTTTGAGGGTGCGTAATGAAATTCATTTCTTGGGAAAAATTCGCTCTAGAACTGCAAATATAAATGTACAAATCATCAATTAAAAACAAGAATATTTTGTCATTAGAAGTCTTTTCCATACTTAAATCCAAATGCTATTAAGAAAATTAAAAATTCTCGTTTGAACGAGCGTAATGAAACTTATTTGTTGGGAACAATTCGCTCCTGAAAAAGAATTATTGTAGATAAAATCATCAATTAAAAAAAGAGCATTTTATATTTAGAATGTATTTCCACATTTCAATCCAAATCGTGCGCAGGAAAATAATAATTCACTTTTGAAGGTGCGTAATGAAATTCATTTCTTGGGAAAAATTCGCTCTAGAACTGCAAATATTAATGTACAAATCATCAATTAAAAACAAGAATATTTTGTCTTCAGAAGTCTTTTCCATACTTAAAGCCAAATAGTATGAAGGAAATTAAAAATTCTCGTCTGAACGAGCGTAATGAAACTTATTTGTTGATAACAATTCGCTCCAGAAATAGAATTATTGTAGATAAAATCATCAATTAAAAAAAGACCATTTAATATTTAGAATGTATTTCCACATTTCAATCCAAATCGTGCGCAGGAAAATAATAATTCACTTTTGAGGGTGCGTAAAGAAATTCATTTCTTGGGAAAAATTCGCTCTAGAACTGCAAATATTAATGTACAAATCATCGATTAAAAACAAGAATTTTTTGTCTTCAGAAGACTTTTCCATACTTACATCCAAATAGTATTAAGGAAATTAAAACTTCTCGTTTGAACGAGCGTAATGAAACTTATTTGTTGGGAATAATTCGCTCCAGAAATAGAATTATTGTAGATAAAATCATCAATTAAAAAAAGAGCATTTTATATTTCGAATGTATTTCCACATTTCAATCCAAATCGTGCGCAGGAAAATAATAATTCACTTTTGAGGGTGCGTAATGAAATTCATTTCTTGGGAAAAATTCCCTCTAGAACTGCAAATATAAATGTACAAATCATCAATTAAAAAGAAGAATATATTGTCTTCAGAAATCATTTCCATACTTAAATCCAAATTGTATTAAGTAAAATAAATATTCTCGTTAGATTGAGCGTAATGAAACTTATTTGTTGGGAAAAATTCGCTCTAAAAATAGAATTTTTGTAGTTAAAATGATCAATTAAAAAAAGAGCATTTTGTATTTAGAATGTATTTCCACATTTCAATCTAAATTTTGCGCAGGAAAATAATAAATCACTTTTGAGTGTGCGTAATGAAATTCATTTCTTGGGAAAAATTCGCTTTAGAACTGCAAATATTAATGTACAAATCATCAATTAAAAACAAGAATATTTTGTCTTCAGAAGTCTTTTCCATACTTAAATCCAAATAGTATTAAGGAAATTAAAAATTCTCGTTTGAACGAGCGTAATGAAACTTATTTGTTGGGAACAATTCGCTCCAGAAATAGAATTATTGTAGATAAAATCATCAATTAAAAAAAGCACATTTTATATTTAGAATGTATTTCAACATTTCAAACCAAATCGTGCGCAGGAAAATAATAATTCCCTTTTGAGGGTGCGTAATGAAATTCATTTCTTGGGAAAAATTCGCTCTAGAACTGCAAATATTAATGTACAAATCATCAATTAAAAACAAGAATATTTTGTCTTCAGAAGTCTTTTCCATACTTAAATCCAAATAGTATTAAGGAAATTAAAAATTCTCGTTTGAACGAGCGTAATGAAACTTATTTGTTGCGAACAATTCGCTCCAGAAATAGAATTATTGTAGTTAAAATGATCAATTAAAAAAAGAGCATTTTATATTTAGAATGTATTTCCACATTTCAATCCAAATCTTGCGCAGGAAAATAATAATTCACTTTTGAGTGTGGGTAATGAAATTCATTTCTTGGGAAAAATTCGCTTTAGAACTGCAAATATTAATGTACAAATCATCAATTAAAAATAAGAATATTTTATTTTCAGAAGTCTTTTCCAAACTTAAATGCAAATAGTATTAAAAAAATTAAAAATTCTCGTTTGAACGAGCGTAATGAAACTTATTTGTTTGGAACAATTCGCTCCAGAAAGAGAATTATTGTAGATTAAATCATCAATTAAATAAAGAACATTTTTTATTTAGAATGTATTTCCACATTTCAATCCAAATCGTGCGCAGAATAATAATAATTCACTTTTGAGGGTGCGTAATGAAATTCATTTCTTGGGAAAAATTCGCTCTAGAACTGCAAATATTAATGTACAAATCATCAATTAAAAACAAGAATATTTTGTCTTCAAAAGTCTTTTCCATACTTTAATCCAAATAGTATGAAGGAAATTAAAAATTCTCGTTTGAACGAGCGTAATGAAACTTATTTGCTGGGAACAATTCGCTCCAGAAATAGAATTATTGTAGATAAAATCATCAATTAAAAAAAGAACATTTTATATTTAGAATGTATTTCCACATTTCAATCCAAATCGTGCGCAGGAAAATAATAATTCACTTTTGAGGGTGCGTAATGAAATTCATTTCTTGGGAAAAATTCGCTCTAGAACTGCAAATATAAATGTACAAATCATCAATTAAAAACAAGAATATTTTGTCATTAGAAGTCTTTTCCATACTTAAATCCAAATGCTATTAAGAAAATTAAAAATTCTCGTTTGAACGAGCGTAATGAAACTTATTTGTTGGGAACAATTCGCTCCTGAAAAGGAATTATTGTAGATAAAATCATCAATTAAAAAAAGAGCATTTTATATTTAGAATGTATTTCCACATTTCAATCCAAATCGTGCGCAGGAAAATAATAATTCACTTTTGAAGGTGCGTAATGAAATTCATTTCTTGGGAAAAATTCGCTCTAGAACTGCAAATATTAATGTACAAATCATCAATTAAAAACAAGAATATTTTGTCTTCAGAAGTCTTTTCCATACTTAAATCCAAATAGTATGAAGGAAATTAAAAATTCTCGTTTGAACGAGCGTAATGAAACTTATTTGTTGATAACAATTCGCTCCAGAAATAGAATTATTGTAGATAAAATCATCAATTAAAAAAAGACCATTTAATATTTAGAATGTATTTCCACATTTCAATCCAAATCGTGCGCAGGAAAATAATAATTCACTTTTGAGGGTGCGTAATGAAATTCATTTCTTGGGAAAAATTCGCTCTAGAACTGCAAATATTAATGTACAAATCATCAAAAAAACAAGAATATTTTGTCTTCAGAAGTCTTTTCCATACTTACATCCAAATAGTATTAAGGAAATTAAAAATTCTCGTTTGAACGAGCGTAATGAAACTTATTTGTTGGGAACAATTCGCTCCAGAAATAGAATTATTGTAGATAAAAGCATCAATTAAAAAAAGAACATTATATATTTAGAATTTATTTCCTCATTTCAATCCAAATCGTGCGCAGGAAAATAATAATTCACTTTTGAGGGTGCGTAATGAAATTCATTTCTTGGGAAAAATTCGCTCTAGAACTGCAAATATTAATGTACAAATCATCAATTAAAAACAAGAATATTTTGTCTTCAGAAGTCTTTTCCATACTTTAATCCAAATAGTATTAAGGAAATTAAAAATTCTCGTTTGAACGAGCGTAATGAAACTTATTTGTTGGGAACAATTCGCTCCAGAAATAGAATTATTGTAGATAAAATCATCAATTAAATAAAGAACATTTTTTATTTAGAATGTATTTCCACATTTCAATCCAAATCGTGCGTAGGAAAATAATAATTCACTTTTGAGGGTGCGTAATGAAATTCATTTCTTGGGAAAAGTTCGCTCTAGAACTGCAAATATTAATGTACAAATCATCAATTATAAACAAGAATATTTTGTCTTCAGAAGTCTTTTCCATACTTTAATCCAAATAGTATGAAGGAAATTAAAAATTCTCGTTTGAACGAGCGTAATGAAACTTATTTGTTGGGAACAATTCGCTCCAGAAATAGAATTATTGTAGATAAAATCATCAATTAAAAAAAGAACATTTTATATTTAGAATGTTTTTCCACATTTCAATCCAAATCGTGCACAGGAAAATAATATTTCACTTTTGAGGGTGCGTAATGAAATTCATTTCTTGGGAAAAATTCGCTCTAGAACTGAAAATATAAATGTACAAATCATCAATTTAAAACAAGAATATTTTGTCATTAGAAGTCTTTTCCAAACTTAAATCCAAATGCTATTAAGAAAATTAAAAATTCTCGTTTGAACGAGCGTAATGAAACTTATTTGTTGGGAACAATTCGCTCCAGAAATAGAATTATTGTAGATAAAATCATCAATTAAAAAAAGAGCATTTTATATTTAGAATGTATTTCCACATTTCAATCCAAATCGTGCGCAGGAAAATAATAATTCACTTTTGAGGGTGCGTAAAAAAATTCATTTCTTGGGAAAAATTCGCTCTAGAACTGCAAATATTTATGTACAAATCATCAATTAAAAACAAGAATATTTTGTCATTAGAAGTCTTTTCCATACTTAAATCCAAACAGTATTAAAAAAATTAAAAATTCTCGTTTGATCGAGCGTAATGAAACTTTTTGTTGGGAACAATTCGCTCCAGAAATAGAATTATTGTAGATAAAATCATCAATTAAAAAAAGAGCATTTTATATTTAGAATGTATTTCCACATTTCAATCCAAATCGTGCGCAGGAAAATAATAATTCACTTTTGAGGGTGCGTAATGTAATTCATTTCTTGGGAAAAATTCGCTCTAGAACTGCAAATATTAATGTACAAATCATCAATTAAAAACATGAATATTTTGTCTTCAGAAGTCTTTCCCATACTTAAATCCAAATAGTATTAAGGAAATTAAAAATTCTCGTTTGAACGAGCGTAATGAAACTTATTTGTTGGGAACAATTCGCTCCAGAAATAGAATTATTGTAGATAAAATCATCAATTAAAAAAGGACCATTTAATATTTAGAATGTATTTCCACATTTCAATCCAAATCGTGCGCAGGAAAATAATAATTCATTTTTGAGGGTGCGTAATGAAATTCATTTCTTGGGAAAAATTCGCTCTAGAACTGCAAACATTAATGTACAAATCATCAATTAAAAACAAGAATATTTTGTCTTCAGAAGTCTTTTCCATACTTAAATCCAAATAGTATTAAGGAAATTAAAAATTCTCGTTTGAACGAGCGTAATGAAACTTATTTGTTGCGAACAATTCGCTCCAGAAATAGAATTATTGTAGTTAAAATGATCAATTAAAAAAAGAGCATTTTATATTTAGAATGTATTTCCACATTTCAATCCAAATCTTGCGCAGGAAAATAATAATTCACTTTTGAGTGTGGGTAATGAAATTCATTTCTTGGGAAAAATTCGCTTTAGAACTGCAAATATTAATGTACAAATCATCAATTAAAAATAAGAATATTTTATTTTCAGAAGTCTTTTCCAAACTTAAATGCAAATAGTATTAAAAAAATTAAAAATTCTCGTTTGAACGAGCGTAATGAAACTTATTTGTTTGGAACAATTCGCTCCAGAAAGAGAATTATTGTAGATTAAATCATCAATTAAATAAAGAACATTTTTTATTTAGAATGTATTTCCACATTTCAATCCAAATCGTGCGCAGAATAATAATAATTCACTTTTGAGGGTGCGTAATGAAATTCATTTCTTGGGAAAAATTCGCTCTAGAACTGCAAATATTAATGTACAAATCATCAATTAAAAACAAGAATATTTTGTCTTCAAAAGTCTTTTCCATACTTTAATCCAAATAGTATGAAGGAAATTAAAAATTCTCGTTTGAACGAGCGTAATGAAACTTATTTGCTGGGAACAATTCGCTCCAGAAATAGAATTATTGTAGATAAAATCATCAATTAAAAAAAGAACATTTTATATTTAGAATGTATTTCCACATTTCAATCCAAATCGTGCGCAGGAAAATAATAATTCACTTTTGAGGGTGCGTAATGAAATTCATTTCTTGGGAAAAATTCGCTCTAGAACTGCAAATATAAATGTACAAATCATCATTTAAAAACAAGAATATTTTGTCATTAGAAGTCTTTTCCATACTTAAATCCAAATAGTATGAAGGAAATTAAAAATTCTCGTTTGAACGAGCGTAATGAAACTTATTTGTTGATAACAATTCGCTCCAGAAATAGAATTATTGTAGATAAAATCATCAATTAAAAAAAGACCATTTAATATTTAGAATGTATTTCCACATTTCAATCCAAATCGTGCGCAGGAAAATAATAATTCACTTTTGAGGGTGCGTAATGAAATTCATTTCTTGGGAAAAATTCGCTCTAGAACTGCAAATATTAATGTACAAATCATCAAAAAAACAAGAATATTTTGTCTTCAGAAGTCTTTTCCATACTTACATCCAAATAGTATTAAGGAAATTAAAAATTCTCGTTTGAACGAGCGTAATGAAACTTATTTGTTGGGAACAATTCGCTCCAGAAATAGAATTATTGTAGATAAAAGCATCAATTAAAAAAAGAACATTATATATTTAGAATTTATTTCCTCATTTCAATCCAAATCGTGCGCAGGAAAATAATAATTCACTTTTGAGGGTGCGTAATGAAATTCATTTCTTGGGAAAAATTCGCTCTAGAACTGCAAATATTAATGTACAAATCATCAATTAAAAACAAGAATATTTTGTCTTCAGAAGTCTTTTCCATACTTTAATCCAAATAGTATTAAGGAAATTAAAAATTCTCGTTTGAACGAGCGTAATGAAACTTATTTGTTGGGAACAATTCGCTCCAGAAATAGAATTATTGTAGATAAAATCATCAATTAAATAAAGAACATTTTTTATTTAGAATGTATTTCCACATTTCAATCCAAATCGTGCGTAGGAAAATAATAATTCACTTTTGAGGGTGCGTAATGAAATTCATTTCTTGGGAAAAGTTCGCTCTAGAACTGCAAATATTAATGTACAAATCATCAATTAAAAACAAGAATATTTTGTCTTCAGAAGTCTTTTCCATACTTAAATCCAAATAGTATGAAGGAAATTAAAAATTCTCGTTTGAACGAGCGTAATGAAACTTATTTGTTGGGAACAATTCGCTCCAGAAATAGAATTATTGTAGATAAAATCATCAATTAAAAAAAGGGCATTTTATATTTAGAATGTATTTCCACATTTCAATCAAATTAGGGCGCAGGAAAATAATAATTCACTTTTGAGGGTGCGTAAAGAAATTCATTTCTTGGGAAAAATTCGCTCTAGAACTGCAAATATTTATGTACAAATCATCAATTAAAAACAAGAATATTTTGTCATTAGAAGTCTTTTCCATACTTAAATCCAAACAGTATTAAGAAAATTAAAAATTCTCGTTTGAACGAGCGTAATGAAACTTTTTGTTGGGAACAATTCGCTCCAGAAATAGAATTATTGTAGATAAAATCATCAATTAAAAAAAGAGCATTTTATATTTAGAATGTATTTCCACATTTCAATCCAAATCGTGCGCAGGAAAATAATAATTCACTTTTGAGGGTGCGTAATGAAATTCATTTCTTGGGAAAAATTCTCTCTAGAACTGCAAATATTAATGTACAAATCATCAATTAAAAACAAGAATATTTTGTCTTCAGAAGTCTATTCCATACTTAAATCCAAATAGTATTAAGGAAATTAAAAATTCTCGTTTGAACGAGCGTAATGAAACTTATTTGTTGGGAACAATTCGCTCCAGAAATAGAATTATTGTAGATAAAATCATCAATTAAAAAAAGGGCATTTTATATTTAGAATGTATTTCCACATTTCAATCCAAATCGTGCGCAGGAAAATAATAATTCACTTTTGAGGGTGCGTAAAGAAATTCATTTCTTGGGAAAAATTCGCTCTAGAACTGCAAATATTTATGTACAAATCATCAATTAAAAACAAGAATATTTTGTCATTAGAAGTCTTTTCCATACTTAAATCCAAACAGTATTAAGAAAATTAAAAATTCTCGTTTGAACGAGCGTAATGAAACTTTTTGTTGGGAACAATTCGCTCCAGAAATAGAATTATTGTAGATAAAATCATCAATTAAAAAAGGACCATTTAATATTTAGAATGTATTTCCACATTTCAATCCAAATCGTGCGTAGGAAAATAATAATTCCTTTTTGAGGGTGCGTAATGAAATTCATTTCTTGGGAAAAATTCGCTCTAGAACTGCAAATATTAATGTACAAATCATCAATTAAAAACAAGAATATTTTGTCTTCAGAAGTCTTTTCCATACTTAAATCCAAATAGTATGAAGGAAATTAAAAATACTCATTTGAACGAGCGTAATGAAACTTATTTGTTGATAACAATTCGCTCCAGAAATAGAATTATTGTAGATAAAATCATCAATTAAAAAAAGAGCATTTTATATTTAGAATGTTTTTCCACATTTCAATCTAAATCGTGAGCAGGAAAATAATAATTCACTTTTGAGGGTGCGTAATTAAATTCATTTCTTGGGAAAAATTCGCTCTAGAACTGCAAAAAATAATGTACAAATCATCAATTAAAAACAAGAATATTTTGTCTTCAGAAGTCTTTTCCATACTTAAATCCAAATAGAATTAAGGAAATTAAAAATTCTCGTTTGAACGAGTGTAATGCAACTTATTTGTTGGGAACAATTCGCTCCAGAAATGGAATTATTGTAGATAAAATCATCAATTAAAAAAAGAGCATTTTATATTTCGATTGTATTTCCACATTTTAATCCAAATCGTGCGAGGGAAAATAATAATTAACTTTTGAGGGTGCGTAATGAAATTCATTTCTTGGGAAAAATTCGTTCTAGAACTGCAAATATTAATGTACAAATCATCAATTAAAAACAAGAATATTTTGTCTTCAGAAGTCTTTTCCATGCTTAAATCCAAATAGTATTAAGGAAATTAAAAATTCTCGTTTGAACGAGCGTAATGAAACTTATTTGTTGGGAACAATTCGCTCCAGAAATAGAATTATTGTAGATAAAATCATCAATTAAAAAAAGAACATTTTTTATTTAGAATGTATTTCCACATTTCAATCCAAATCGTGCGCAGGAAAATAATAGTTCACTTTTGAGGGTGCGTAATGAAATTCATTTCTTGGGAAAAATTCGCTCTAGAACTGCAAATATTAATGTACAAATCATCAATTAAAAACAAGAATATTTTGTCTTCAGAAGTCTTTTCCATACTTAAATCCAAATAGTATTAAGGAAATTAAAAATTCTCGTTTGAACGAGCGTAATGAAACTTATTTGTTGGGAACAATTCGCTCCAGAAATAGAATTATTGTAGATAAAATCATCAATTAAAAAAAGGGCATTTTATATTTAGAATGTATTTCCACATTTCAATCAAATTCGGGCGCAGGAAAATAATAATTCACTTTTGAGGGTGCGTCAAGAAATTCATTTCTTGGGAAAAATTCGCTCTAGAACTGCAAATATTTATGTACAAATCATCAATTAAAAACAAGAATATTTTGTCATTAGAAGTCTTTTCCATACTTAAATCCAAACAGTATTAAGAAAATTAAAAATTCTCGTTTGAACGAGCGTAATGAAACTTTTTGTTGGGAACAATTCGCTCCAGAAATAGAATTATTGTAGATAAAATCATCAATTAAAAAAAGAACATTTTATATTTAGAATGTATTTCCACATTTCAATCCAAATCGTGCGCAGGAAAATAATAATTCACTTTTGAGGGTGCGTAATGAAATTCATTTCTTGGGAAAAATTCTCTCTAGAACTGCAAATATTAATGTACAAATCATCAATTAAAAACAAGAATATTTTGTCTTCAGAAGTCTTTTCCATACTTAAATCCAAATAGTATTAAGGAAATTAAAAATTCTCGTTTGAACGAGCGTAATGAAACTTATTTGTTGGGAACAATTCGCTCCAGAAATAGAATTATTGTAGATAAAATCATCAATTAAAAAAGGACCATTTAATATTTAGAATGTATTTCCACATTTCAATCCAAATCGTGCGTAGGAAAATAATAATTCCTTTTTGAGGGTGCGTAATGAAATTCATTTCTTGGGAAAAATTCGCTCTAGAACTGCAAATATTAATGTACAAATCATCAATTAAAAACAAAAATATTTTGTCTTCAGAAGTCTTTTCCATACTTAAATCCAAATAGTATTAAGGAAATTAAAAATTCTCGTTTGAACGAGCGTAATGAAACTTATTTGTTGGGAACAATTCGCTCCAGAAATAGAATTATTGTAGATAAAATCATCAATTAAAAAAAGCACATTTTATATTTAGAATGAATTTCAACATTTCAAACCAAATCGAGCGCAGGAAAATAATAATTCCCTTTTGAGGGTGCGTAATGAAATTCATTTCTTGGGAAAAATTCGCTCTAGAACTGCAAATATTAATGTACAAATCATCAATTAAAAACAAGTATATTTTGTCTTCAGAAGTCTTTTCCATACTTAAATCCAAATAGTATTAAGGAAATTAAAAATTCTCGTTTGAACGAGCGTAATGAAACTTATTTGTTGCGAACAATTCGCTCCAGAAATAGAATTATTGTAGATAAAATCATCAATTAAAAAAAGCACATTTTATATTTAGAATGTATTTCAACATTTCAAACCAAATCGAGCGCAGGAAAATAATAATTCCCTTTTGAGGGTGCGTAATGAAATTCATTTCTTGGGAAAAATTCGCTCTAGAACTGCAAATATTAATGTACAAATCATCAATTAAAAACAAGTATATTTTGTCTTCAGAAGTCTTTTCCATACTTAAATCCAAATAGTATTAAGGAAATTAAAAATTCTCGTTTGAACGAGCGTAATGAAACTTATTTGTTGGGAACAATTCGCTCCAGAAATAGAATTATTGTAGTTAAAATGATCAATTAAAAAAAGAGCATTTTATATTTAGAATGTATTTCCACATTTCAATCCAAATCTTGCGCAGGAAAATAATAATTCACTTTTGAGTGTGGGTAATGAAATTCATTTCTTGGGAAAAATTCGCTTTAGAACTGCAAATATTAATGTACAAATCATCAATAAAAAAGAAGAATATTTTGTCTTCAGAAGTCTTTTCCAAACTTAAATGCAATTAGTATTAAAAAAATTAAAAATTCTCGTTTGAACGAGCGTAATGAAACTTATTTGTTTGGAACAGTTCGCTCCAGAAAGAGAATTATTGTAGATAAAATCATCAATTAAAAAAAGAGCATTTTATATTTAGAATGTATTTCCACATTTCAATCCAAATCGTGCGCAGGAAAATAATAATTCACTTTTGAGGGTGCGTAAGGAAATTCATTTCTTGGGAAAAATTCGCTCTAGAACTGCAAATATTTATGTACAAATCATCAAATAAAACAAGAATATTTTGTCATCAGAAGTCTTTTCCATACTTAAATCCAAATAGTATTAAGGAAAATTTAAAATTCTCGTTTGAACGAGCGTAATGAAACTTATTTGTTGGGAACAATTCGCTCCAGAAATAGAATTATTGTAGATAAAATCATCAATTAAAAAAAGAGCATTTTATATTTAGAATGTATTTCGACATTTCAATCCAAATCGTGCGCAGGAAAATAATAATTCACTTTTGAGGGTGCGTAAGGAAATTCATTTCTTGGGAAAAATTCGCTCTAGAACTGCAAATATTGATGTACAAATCATCAATTAAAAACAAGAATAATTTGTCTTCAGAAGTCTTTTCCATACTTTAATCCAAATAGTGTTAAGGAAATTAAAACTTCTCGTTTGAACGAGCGTAATGAAACTTATTTGTTGGGAACAATTCGCTCCAGAAATAGAATTATTGTAGATAAAATCATCAATTAAAAAAAGAGCATTTTATATTTCGAATGTATTTCCACATTTCAATCCAAATCGTGCGCAGGAAAATAATAATTCACTTTTGAGGGTGCGTAATGAAATTCATTACTTGGGAAAATTTCGCTCTAGAAGTGCAAATATTGATGTACAAATCATCAATTAAAAACAAGAATAATTTGTCTTCAGAAGTTTTTTCCATACTTTAATCCAAATAGTATTAAGGAATATAAAAATTCTCGTTTGAACCAGCGTAATGAAACTTATATGTTGGGAACAATTCGCTCCAGAAATAGAATTATTGTAGATAAAATCATCAATTAAAAAAAGAGAATTTTATATTTAGAATGTATTTCCACATTTCAATTCAAATCGTGCGCAGGAAAATAATAATTCACTTTTGAGGGTGCGTAATGAAATGTATTTCTTGGGAAAAATTCGCTCTAGAACTGCAAATATTAATGTACAAATCATCAATTAAAAACAAGTATAATTTGTCTTCAGAAGTCTTTTCCATACTTAAATCCAAATAGTATTAAGGAAATTAAAAATTCTCGTTTGAACGAGCGTAATGAAACTTATTTGTTGGGAACAATTCGCTCCAGAAATAGAATTATTGTAGATAAAATCATCAATTAAAAAAAGCACATTTTATATTTAGAATGTATTTCCACATTTCAAACCAAATCGTGCGACAGAAAATAATAATTCACTTTTGAGGTTGCGTAATGAAATTCATTTTTTGGGAAAAATTCGCTCTAGAACTGCAAATATTAATGTACAAATCATCAAATAAAACAAGAATATTTTGTCTTCAGAAGTCTTTTCCATGCTTACATCCAAATAGTATTAAGGAAATTAAAAATTCTCGTTTGAACGAGCGTAATGAAACTTATTTGTTGGGAACAATTCGCTCCAGAAATAGAATTATTGTAGATAAAATCATAAATTAAAAAAAGAGCATTTTATATTTAGAATGTATTTCCACATTTCAATCCAATTCGTGCGCAGGAAAATAATAATTCACTTTTGAGTGTGGGTAATGAAATTCATTTCTTGGGAAAAATTCGCTCTAGAACTGCAAATATTAATGTACAAATCATCAATTAAAAACAAGAATATTTTGTCTTCAGAAGTCTTTTCCATACTTAAATCCAAATAGTATTAAGGAAATTAAAAATTCTCGTTTGAACGAGCGTAATGAAACTTATTTGTTGGGAACAATTCGCTCCAGAAATAGAATTATTGTAGATAAAATCATCAATTAAAAAAAGCACATTTTATATTTAGAATGTATTTCCACATTTCAAACCAAATCGTGCGACAGAAAATAATAATTCACTTTTGAGGTTGCGTAATGAAATTCATTTTTTGGGAAAAATTCGCTCTAGAACTGCAAATATTAATGTACAAATCATCAAATAAAACAAGAATATTTTGTCTTCAGAAGTCTTTTCCATACTTAAATCCAAATAGTATTAAGGAAATTAAAAATTCTCGTTTGAACGAGCATAATGAAACTTATTTGTTGGGAACAATTCGCTCCAGAAATAGAATTATTGTAGATAAAATCATCAATTAAAAAAAGAGCATTTTATATTTTGAATGTATTTCCACATTTCAATCCAAATCGTGCGCAGGAAAATAATAATTCACTTTTGAGGGTGCGTAATGAAATTCATTTCTTGGGAAAAATTCGCTCTAGAACTGCAAATATTAATGTACAAATCATCAATTAAAAACAAGAATATTTTGTCTTCAGAAGTCTTTTCCATACTTAAATCCAAATAGTATTAAGGAAATTAAAAATTCTCGTTTGAACGAGCGTAATGAAACTTATTTGTTGGGAACAATTCGCTCCAGAAATAGAATTATTGTAGATAAAATCATCAATTAAAAAAAGCACATTTTATATTTAGAATGTATTTCCACATTTCAAACCAAATCGTGCGACAGAAAATAATAATTCACTTTTGAGGTTGCGTAATGAAATTCATTTTTTGGGAAAAATTCGCTCTAGAACTGCAAATATTAATGTACAAATCATCAAATAAAACAAGAATATTTTGTCTTCAGAAGTCTTTTCCATACTTAAATCCAAATAGTATTAAGGAAATTAAAAATTCTCGTTTGAACGAGCGTAATGAAACTTATTTGTTGGGAACAATTCGCTCCAGAAATAGAATTATTGTAGATAAAATCATAAATTAAAAAAAGAGCATTTTATATTTAGAATGTATTTCCACATTTCAATCTAATTCGTGCGCAGGAAAATAATAATTCACTTTTGAGGGTGCGTAATGAAATTCATTTCTTGGGAAAAATTCGCTCTAGAACTGCAAATATTAATGTACAAATCATCAATTAAAAACAAGAATAATTTGTCTTCAGAAGTCTTTTCCATACATAAATCCAAATATAATTAAGGAAATTAAAAATTTTCGTTTGAACGAGCGTAATGAAACTTATTTTTTGGGAAGAATTCGCTCGAGAAATAGAATTATTGTAGATAAAATCATCAATTAAAAAAAGAGCATTTTATATTTAGAATGTATTTCCACATTTCAATCAAAATCGTACGCAGGAAATGAATAATTCACTTTTGAGGGTGCGTAAGGAAATTCATTTCTTGGGAAAAATTCGCTCTAGAACTGCAAATATTAATGTACAAATCATCAATTAAAAACAAGAATAATTTGTCTTCAGAAGTCTTTTCCATACTTTAATCCAAATAGTATTAAGGAAATTAAAACTTCTCGTTTGAACGAGCGTAATGAAACTTATTTGTTGGGAACAATTCGCTACAGAAATAGAATTATTGTAGATAATATCGTTAATTAAAAAAAGAGTATTTTAAATTTAGAATGTATTTCCATATTTCAATCCAAATCGTGCGCAGGAAAATAATAATTCACTTTTGAGGGTGCGTAATGAAATTCATTTCTTGGGAAAAATTCGCTCTAGAACTGCAAATATTAATGTACAAATCATCAATTAAAAACAAGATTATTTTTTCTTCAGAAGTCTTTTCCATACTTAAATCCAAATAGTATTAAGAAAATTAAAAATTCTCGTTTGAACGAGCGTAATGAAACTTATTTGTTGGCAACAATTCGCTCCAGAAATAGAATTATTGTAGATAAAATCATCAATTAAAAAAAGAGTATTTTATATTTAGAATGTATTTCCACATTTCAATCCAAATCGTGCGCAGGAAAATAATAATTCACTTTTGAGGATGCGTAAGGAAATTCATTTCTTGGGAAAATTTCGCTCTAGAACTGCAAATATTGATGTACAAATCATCAATTAAAAACAAGAATATTTTGTCTTCAGAAGTCTTTTCCATACATAAATCCAAATAGTATTAAGGAAATTAAAAATTCTCGTTTGAACCAGCGTAATGAAACTTATATGTTGGGAACAATTCGCTCCAGAAATAGAATTATTGTAGATAAAATCATCAATTAAAAAAAGAGCATTTTATATTTAGAATGTATTTCCACATTTCAATTCAAATCGTGCGCAGGAAAATAATAATTCACTTTTGAGGGTGCGTAATGAAATTCATTTCTTGGGAAAAATTCGCTCTAGAACTACAATTATAAATGTACAAATCATCAATTAAAAACAAGAATATTTTGTCTTCAGAAGTCTTTTCCATACATAAATCCAAATATAATTAAGGAAATTAAAAATTTTCGTTTGAACGAGCGTAATGAAACTTATTTTTTGGGAAGAATTCGCTCGAGAAATAGAATTATTGTAGATAAAATCATCAATTAAAAAAAGAGCATTTTATATTTAGAATGTATTTCCACATTTCAATCAAAATCGTACGCAGGAAATGAATAATTCACTTTTGAGGGTGCGTAAGGAAATTCATTTCTTGGGAAAAATTCGCTCTAGAACTGCAAATATTAATGTACAAATCATCAATTAAAAACAAGAATAATTTGTCTTCAGAAGTCTTTTCCATCCTTTAATCCAAATAGTATTAAGGAAATTAAAACTTCTCGTTTGAACGAGCGTAATGAAACTTATTTGTTGGGAACAATTCGCTACAGAAATAGAATTATTGTAGATAATATCGTTAATTAAAAAAAGAGTATTTTAAATTTAGAATGTATTTCCATATTTCAATCCAAATCGTGCGCAGGAAAATAATAATTCACTTTTGAGGGTGCGTAATGAAATTCATTTCTTGGGAAAAATTCGCTCTAGAACTGCAAATATTAATGTACAAATCATCAATTAAAAACAAGATTATTTTTTCTTCAGAAGTCTTTTCCATACTTAAATCCAAATAGTATTAAGAAAATTAAAAATTCTCGTTTGAACGAGCGTAATGAAACTTATTTGTTGGCAACAATTCGCTCCAGAAATAGAATTATTGTAGATAAAATCATCAATTAAAAAAAGAGTATTTTATATTTAGAATGTATTTCCACATTTCAATCCAAATCGTGCGCAGGAAAATAATAATTCACTTTTGAGGATGCGTAAGGAAATTCATTTCTTGGGAAAATTTCGCTCTAGAACTGCAAATATTGATGTACAAATCATCAATTAAAAACAAGAATATTTTGTCTTCAGAAGTCTTTTCCATACATAAATCCAAATAGTATTAAGGAAATTAAAAATTCTCGTTTGAACCAGCGTAATGAAACTTATATGTTGGGAACAATTCGCTCCAGAAATAGAATTATTGTAGATAAAATCATCAATTAAAAAAAGAGCATTTTATATTTAGAATGTATTTCCACATTTCAATTCAAATCGTGCGCAGGAAAATAATAATTCACTTTTGAGGGTGCGTAATGAAATGTATTTCTTGGGAAAAATTCGCTCTAGAACTACAATTATAAATGTACAAATCATCAATTAAAAACAAGAATATTTTGTCTTCAGAAATCTTTTCCATACATAAATCCAAATAGTATTAAGGAAATTAAAAATTCTCGTTTGAGCGAGCGTAATGAAACTTATTTGTTGGGAACAATTCGCTCGAGAAATAGAATTATTGTAGATAAAATCATCAATTAAAAAAAGAGCATTTTATATTTAGAATGTATTTCCACATTTCAATCCAAATCGTGCGCAGGAAAATAATAATTCACTTTTGAGGGTGCGTAAGGAAATTCATTTCTTGGGAAAAATTCGCTCTAGAACTGCAAATATTAATGTACAAATCATCAATTAAAAACAAGAATAATTTGTCTTCAGAAGTCTTTTCCATACGTTAATCCAAATAGTATTAAGGAAATTAAAGCTTCTCGTTTGAACGAGCGTAATGAAACTTATTTGTTGGGAACAATTCGCTACAGAAATAGAATTATTGTAGATAATATCATCAATTAAAAAAAGAGCATTTTAAATTTAGAATGTATTTCCATATTTCAATCCAAATCGTGCGCAGGAAAATAATAATTCACTTTTGAGGGTGCGTAATGAAATTCATTTCTTGGGAAAAATTCGCTCTAGAACTGCAAATATAAATGTACAAATCATTAATTAAAAACAAGAATATTTTGTCTTCAGAAGTCTTTTCCATACTTACATCCAAATAGTATTAAGGAAATTAAAAATTCTCGTTTGAACGAGCGTAATGAAACTTATTTGTTGGGAACAATTCGCTACAGAAATAGAATTATTGTAGATAATATCATCAATTAAAAAAAGAGCATTTTAAATTTAGAATGTATTTCCATATTTCAATCCAAATCGTGCGCAGGAAAATAATAATTCACTTTTGAGGGTGCGTAATGAAATTCATTTCTTGGGAAAAATTCGCTCTAGAACTGCAAATATAAATGTACAAATCATCAATTAAAAAGAAGAATATTTTGTCTTCAGAAGTCTTTTCCATACTTACATCCAAATAGTATTAAGGAAATTAAAAATTCTCGTTTGAACGAGCGTAATGAAACTTATTTTTTAGGAACAATTCGCTCCAGAAATAGAATAATTGTAGATAAAATCATCATTTAAAAAAAGAGCATTTTATATTTAGAATGTATTTCCACATTTCAATCCAAATCGTGCGCAGGAAAATAATAATTCACTTTTGAGGGTGCGTAATGAAATTCATTTCTTGGGAAAAATTCGCTCTAGAACTGCAAATATTAATGTACAAATAATCAATTAAAAACAAGAATATTTTGTCTTAAGAAGTCTTTTCCATACTTAAATCCAAATAAAATTAAGGAAATTAAAAATTCTCGTTTGAACGAGCGTAATGAAACTTATTTGTTGGGAACAATTCGCTCGAGAAATAGAATTATTGTAGATAAAATCATCAATTAAAAAAAGAGCTTTTTATATTTAGAATGTATTTCCACATTTCAATCCAAATCGTGCGCAGGAAAATAATAATTCACTTTTGAGGGTGCGTAATGAAATTCATTTCTTGGGAAAAATTCGCTCTAGAACTGCAAATATTAATGTAAAAATCATCAATTAAAAAGAAGAATATTTTGTCTTCAGAAGTCTTTTCCATACTTAAATCCAAATAGTATTAAGGAAATTAAAAATTCTCGTTTGAACGAGCGTAATGAAACTTATTTGTTGGGAACAATTCGCTCCAGAAATAGAAATATTGTAGATAAAATCATCAATTAAAAAAAGAAAATTTTATATTTAGAATGTATTTCCACATTTTAATCCAAATCGTGCGCAGGAAAATAATAATTCACTGTTGAGGGTGCGTAATGAAATTCATTTCTTGGGAAAAATTCGCTCTAGAACTGCAAATATAAATGTAGTAATCATCAATTAAATACAAGAATATTTTATCTTCAGAAGGCTTTTCCATTCTTAAATCCAAATAGTGATAAGGAAATTAAAAATTCTTGTTTGAGAGTGCGTAATGAAACTTCTTTGTTGATAACAATTCGCTCCAGAAATAGATATATTGTAGATAAAATGATCAATTAAAAAAAGAGCATTTTATATTTAGAATGTATTTCAACATTTCAATCCAAATCGTGCGCAGGAAAATAATAATTCACTTTTGAGGGTGCGTAATGAAATTAATTTCTTGGGAAAAATTCGCTCTAGAACTGCAAATGTTAATGTACAAATCATCAATTAAAAACAAGAATATTTTGTCTTCAGAAGTCTTTTCCATACTTAAATCCAAATAGTATTAAGGAAATTAAAAATTCTTGTTTGAACGTGCGTGATGAAACTTATTTGTTGGGATTAATTTGCTCCAGAAATAGAATTATTGTAGATAAAATCATCAATTAAAAAAAGAGCATTTTATATTTAGAATGTATTTCCACATTTCAATCCAAATCGTGCGCAGGAAAATAATAATTCACTTTTGAGGGTGCGTAATGAAATTCATTTCTTGGGAAAAATTCGCTCTAGAACTGCAAATATTAATGTACAAATCATCAATTAAAAACAAGAATATTTTGTCTTCAGAAGTCTTTTCCATACTTAAATCCAAATAGTATTAACGAAATTAAAAATTCTCGTTTGAACGAGCGTAATGAAACTTATTTGTTGGGAACAATTCGCTCCAGAAATAGAATTATTGTAGATAAAATCATCAATTAAAAAAGGACCATTTAATATTCAGAATGTATTTCCACATTTATATCCAAATCGTGCGCAGGAAAATAATAATTCACTTTTGAGGGTGCGTAATGAAATTCATTTCTTGGGAAAAATTCGCTCTAGAACTGCAAATATTAATGTACAAATCATCAATTAAAAACAAGAATATTTTGTCTTCAGAAGTCTTTTCCATACTTAAATCCAAATAGTATGAAGGAAATTAAAAATTCTCATTTGAACGAGCGTAATGAAACCTATTTGTTGATAACAATTCGCTCCAGAAATAGAATTATTGTAGATAAAATCATCAATTAAAAAAAGAGCATTTTATATTTAGAATGTATTTCCACATTTCAATCCAAATCGTGCGCAGGAAAATAATAATTCACTTTTGAGGGTGCGTAATGAAATTCATTTCTTGGGAAAAATTCGCTCTAGAACTGCAAAAAATAATGTACAAATCATCAATTAAAAACAAGAATATTTTGTCTTCAGAAGTCTTTTCCATACTTTAATCGAAATAGTATTAAGGAAATTAAAAATTCTCGTTTGAACGAGCGTAATGCAACTTATTTGTTGGGAACAATTCGCTCCAGAAAGAGAATTATTGTAGATAAAATCATCAATTAAAAAAAGACGATTATATATTTAGAATGTATTTCCACATTTCAATCCAAATCGTGCGCAGAAAAATAATAATTCACTTTTGAGGGTGCGTAAAGAAATTCATTTCTTGGGAAAAATTCGCTCTAGAACTGCAAATATTAATGTACAAATCATCAATTACAAACAAGAATATTTTGTCTTCAGAAATCTTTTCCATACTTAAATCCAAATAGTATTAAGGAAATTAAAAATTCTCGTTTGAACGAGCGTAATGAAACTTATTTGTTGGGAACAATTCGCTCCAGAAATAGAATTATTGTAGATAAAATCATCAATTAAAAAAAGAGCATTTTATATTTAGAATGTATTTCCACATTTCAATCCAAATCGTGCGCAGGAAAATAATAATTCACTTTTGAGGGTGCGTAATGAAATTCATTTCTTGGGAAAAATTCGCTCTAGAACTGCAAATATAAATGTACAAATCATCAATTAAATACAAGAATATTTTGTCTTCAGAAGTCTTTTCCATTCTTAAATCCAAATAGTAATAAGGAAATTAAAAATTCTCGTTTGAGCGTGCGTAATGAAACTTCTTTGTTGATAACAATTCGCTCCAGAAATAGAATTATTGTAAATAAAATCATCAATTAAGAAAAGAGCATTTTATTCTTAGAATGTATTTCCACATTTCAATCCAAATCGTGCGCAGGAAAATAATAATTCACTTTTGAGGGTGCGTAATGAAATTCATTTCTTGGGAAAAATTCACTCTAGAACTGCAAATAATAATGTACAAATCAAAAATTGAAAACAAGAATATTTTGTCTTCAGAAGTCTTTTCCATACTTAAAATCAAATAGTATTAAGAAAATTAAAAATTCTCCTTTGAACGCGCCTAATGAGACTTATTTGTTGGGAACAATTCGCTACAGAATTAGAATTATTGTAGATAAAATCATCAATTAAGAAAAGTGCATTTTATATTTAGAATGTATTTCCACATTTCAATCCAAATCGTGCGCAGGAAAATAATAATTCACTTTTGAGGGTGCGTAATGAAATTTATTTCTTGGGAAAAATTCGCTCTACAGCCGCAAATATTAATGTACAAATCATTAATTAAAAACAAGAATATTTTGTCTTCAGAAATCTTTTCCATACTTAAATCCAAATAGTATTAAGGAAATTAAAAATTCTCGTTTGAACGAGCGTAATGAAACTTATTTGTTGGGAACAATTCGCTCCAGAAATAGAATTATTGTAGATAAAATCATCAATTAAAAAAAGAGCATTTTATATTTAGAATGTATTTCCACATTTCAATCCAAATCGTGCGCAGGAAAATAATAATTCACTTTTGAGGGTGCGTAATGAAATTCATTTCTTGGGAAAAATTCGCTCTAGAACTGCAAATATAAATGTACAAATCATCAATTAAAAACAAGAATATTTTGTCTTCAGAAGTCTTTTCCATTCTTAAATCCAAATAGTAATAAGGAAATTAAAAATTCTTGTTTGAGCGTGCGTAATGAAACTTCTTTGTTGATAACAATTCGCTCCAGAAATAGAATTATTGTAGATAAAATCATCAATTAAAAAAAGAGCATTTTATATTTAGAATGTATTTCCACATTTCAATCCAAATCGTGCGCAGGAAAATAATAATTCACTTTTGAGGGTGCGTAATGAAATTCATTTCTTGGGAAAAATTCGCTCTAGAACTGCAAATATTAATGTACAAATCATCAAATAAAGACAAGAATATTTTGTCTTCTGAAGTCTTTTCCATTCTTAAATCCAAATAGTATTAAGGAAATTAAAAATTCTCGTTTGAACGAGCGTAATGAAACTTATTTGTTGGGAACAATTCGCTCCAGAAATAGAATTGTTGTAGATAAAATCATCAATTAAAAAAAGAGCATTTTATATTTAGAATGTATTACCACATTTCAATCCAAATCGTGCGCAGGAAAATAATAATTCACTTTTGAGGTTGCGTAATGAAATTCATTTCCTGGGAAAAATTCGCTCTAGAACTGCAAATATTAATGTACAAATCATCAATTAAAAACAAGGATATTTTGTCTTCAGAAGTCTTTTCCATACTTACATCCAAATAGTATTAAGGAAATTAAAAATTCTCGTTTGAACGAGCGTAATGAAACTTATTTGTTGGGAACAATTCGCTCGAGAAATAGAATTATTGTGAATAAAATCATCAATTAAATAAAGAGCATTTTATATTTAGAATGTATTTCCACATTTCAATCCAAATCGTGCGCAGGAAAATAATAATTCACATTTGAGGGTGCGTAATGAAATTCATTTCTTGGGAAAAATTCGCTCTAGAGCCGCAAATATTAATGTACAAATCATTAATTAAAAACAAGAATATTTTGTCTTCAGAAGTCTTTTCCATACTTAAATCCAAATAGATTTAAGGAAATTAAAAATTTTCGTTTGAGCGTGCGTAATGAAACTTATTTGTTGGGAACAATTCGCTCCAGAAATAGAATTATTGTAGATAAAATCATCAATTAAGAAAAGAGCATTTTATACTTAGAATGTATTTCCACATTTCAATCCCAATCGTGCGCAGGAAAATAATAATTCACTTTTGAGGGTGCGTAAGGAAATTCATTTCTTGGGAAAAATTCGCTCTAGAACTGCAAATATTAATGTAAAAATAATCAATTAAAAACAAGAATAATTTGTCTTCAGAAGTCTTTTCCATACTTTAATCCAAATAGTATTAAGGAAATTAAAACTTCTCGTTTGAACGAGCGTAATGAAACTTATTTGTTGGGAACAATTCGCTACAGAAATAGAATTAATGTAGATAATATCATCAATTAAAAAAAGAGCATTTAAATTTAGAATGTATTTCCATATTTCAATCCAAATCGTGCGCAGGAAAATAATAATTCACTTTTGAGGGTGCGTAATGAAATTTATTTCTTGGGATTAATTCGCTCTAGAACTGCAAATATAAATGTACAAATCATCAATTAAAAAGAAGAATATTTTGTCTTCAGAAGTCTTTTCCATACTTACATCCAAATAGTATTAAGGAAATTAAAAATTCTCGTTTGAACGAGCGTAATGAAACTTATTTGTTGGGAACAATTCGCTCGAGAAATGGAATTATTGTAGATAAAATCATCAATTAAAAAAAGGGCATTTTATATTTAGAATGTATTTCCACATTTCAATCCAAATCGTGCGCAGGAAAATAATAATTCACTTTTGAGGGTGCGTAATGAAATTCATTTCTTGGGAAAAATTCGCTCTAGAACTGCAAATATTAATGTAAAAATCATCAATTAAAAAGAAGAATATTTTGTCTTCAGAAGTCTTTTCCATACTTAAAACCAAATAGTATTAAGAAAATTAAAAATTCTCCTTTGAACGCGCGTAATGAGACTTATTTGTTGGTAACAATTCGCTCCAGAAATAGAATTATTGTACATAAAATCATCAACTAAGAAAAGAGCATTTTATATTTAGAATGTATTTCCACATTTCAATCCAAATCGTGGGCAGGAAAATAATAATTCACTTTTAAGGGTGCGTAATTAGATTCATTTCTTGGGAAAAATTCGCTCTAGAGCCGCAAATATTAATGTACAAATCATCAATTAAAAACAAGAATATTTTGTCTTCAGAAATCTTTTCCATACTTAAATCCAAATAGTATTAAGAAAATTAAAAATTCTCCTTTGAACTCGCGTAATAAGACTTATTTGTGGGGAACAATTCGCTCCATAAATAGAATTATTGTAGATAAAATCATCAATTAAGAAAAGAGCATTTTACATTTAGAATGTATTTCCACATTTCAATATAAATCGTGCGCAAGGAAATAATAATTTACTTTTGAGGGTGCGAAATGAAATTTATTTCTTTTGAAAAATTCGCTCTAGAACTGCAAAAATTAAGGTACAAATCATCAATTAAAAACAACAATATTTTGTCTTCAGAAGTCTTTTCCATACTTAAATCCAAATAGAATTAAGGAAATTAAAAATTCTCGTTTGAATGACCGTAATGAAACTTATTTGTTGGGAACAATTCGCTCCAGAAATAGAATTATTGTAGATAAAATCATCAATTAAAAAAAGAGCATTTCATATTTAGAATGTATTTCCACATTTCAATCCAAATCCTTCGCAGGAAAATAATAATTCACTTTTGAGGTTGCGTAATGAAATTTATTTCTTGGGAAAAATTCGCTCTAGACTGCAATTATTAATGTACAAATCATCAATTAAAAACAAGAATAATTTGTCTTCAGAAATCTATTCCATACTTAAATCCAAATAGTATTAAGGAAATTAAAAATTCTCGTTTGAACGAGCGTAATGAAACTTATTCGTTGGGAACAATTCGCTCCAGAAAGAGAATTATTGTAGATAAAATCATCAATTAAGAAAAGAGCATTTTATATTTAGAATGTATTTCCACATTTCAATCCAAATCGTGCGCAGGAAAATAATAATTCACTTTTAAGGGTGCGTAATTAAATTCATTTCTTTTGAAAAATTCGCTCTAGAGCCGCAAATATTAATGTACAAATCATCAATTAAAAACAAGAATATTTTGTCTTCAGAAATCTTTTCCATACTTAAATCCAAATAGAATTAAGAAAATTAAAAATTCTCCTTTAAACGCGCGTAATGAGACTTATTTGTTGGGAACAATTCGCTCCAGAAATAGAATTATTGGAGATAAAATCATCAATTAAGAAAAGAGCATTTTATATTTAGAATGTATTTCCACATTTCAATCCAAATCGTGCGCAGGAAAATAATAATTCACTTTTAAGGGTGCGTAATGAAATTCATTTCTTGGGAAAAATTCGTTCTAGAACTGCAAATATTAATGTACAAATCATCAATTAAAAACAAGATTATTTTGTCTTTAGAAATCTTTTCCATACTTAAAACTAAATAGTATTAAGGAAATTATAAATTCTCGTTTGAACGAGCGTAATGAAACATATTTGTTGGGAAAATTCGCTCCAGAAATTGAATTATTAGATAAAATCATCAATTAAAAAAAGAGCATTTTATATTTAGAATGTATTTCCACATTTCAATCCAAATCGTTCGCATAAAAATAATAATTCACTTCTGAGGGTGCGTAATGAAATTCATTTCTTTTGAAAAATTCGCTCTAGTGCCGCAAATATTAATGTACAAATCATCAATTAAAAGCAAGAATATTTTGTCTTCAGAAATCTTTTCCATACTTAAATCCAAATAGTATGAAGGAATTTAAAAATTCTCGTTTGAACAAGCGTAATGAAACTTATTTGTTGGGAAAAATTCGCTCCAGAAATAGAATTATTGTAAATAAAATCATCAATTAAGAAAAGAGCATTTTATTCTTAGAATGTATTTCCACATTTCAATCCAAATCGTGCGCAGGAAAATAATAATTCTCTTTTGAGGGTGCGTAATGAAATTCATTTCTTGGGAAAAATTCACTCTAGAACTGCAAATAATAATGTACAAATCAAAAATTGAAAACAAGAATATTTTGTCTTCAGAAGTCTTTTCCATACTTAAAATCAAATAGTATTAAGAAAATTAAAAATTCTCCTTTGAACGCGCCTAATGAGACTTATTTGTTGGGAACAATTCGCTACAGAATTAGAATTATTGTAGATAAAATCATCAATTAAGAAAAGTGCATTTTATATTTAGAATGTATTTCCACATTTCAATCCAAATCGTGCGCAGGAAAATAATAATTCACTTTTGAGGGTGCGTAATGAAATTTATTTCTTGGGAAAAATTCGCTCTACAGCCGCAAATATTAATGTACAAATCTTTAATTAAAAACAAGAATATTTTGTCTTCAGAAGTCTTTTCCATACTTAAATCCAAATAGCATTAAGGAAATTAAAAAATTTCGTTTGAGCGTGCGTAATGAAACTTATTTTTTGGCAACAATTCGCTCCAGAAATAGATGTATTGTTGATAAAATCATCAATTAAAAAAAGAGCATTTTATATTTAGAATGTATTTCCACATTTCAATCCAAATCGTTCGCAGGAAAATAATAATTCACTTTTGAGGGTGCGTAATGAAATTCATTTCTTGGGAAAAATTCGCTCTAGAACTGCAAATATAAATGTACAAATCATCAATTAAAAACAAGAATATTTTGTCTTCAGAATTCTTTTCCATACTTACATCCAAATAGTATTAATGAAATTAAAAATTCTCGTTTGAACGAGCGTAATAAAACTTATTTGTTGGGAACAATTCGCTCCAGAAATAGAATTATTGTAGATAAAATCATCAATTAAAAAAAGAGCATTTTATATTTAGAATGTATTTCCACATTTCAATCCAAATCGTGCGCAGGAAAATAATAATTCACTTTTGAGGGTGCGTAATGAAATTCATTTCTTGGGAAAAATTCGCTCTAGAACTGCAAATATTAATGTAAAAATCATCAATTAAAAACAAGAATAATTTGTCTTCAGAAGTCTTTTCCATACTTTAATCCAAATAGTATTAAGGAAATTAAAAATTCTCGTTTGAACGAGCGTAATGAAACTCATTTGTTGGGAACAATTCGCTACAGAAATAGAATTATTGTAGATAATATCATCAATTAAAAAAAGAGCATTTAAAATTTAGAATGTATTTCCATATTTCAATCCAAATCGTGCGCAGGAAAATAATATTTCACTTTTGAGGGTGCGTAATGAAATTCATTTCTTGGGAAAAATTCGCTCTAGAACTGCAAATATAAATGTACAAATCATCAATTAAAAACAAGAATATTTTGACTTCAGAAGTCTTTTCCATACTTACATCCAAATAGTATTAAGGAAATTAAAAATTCTCGTTTGAACGAGCGTAATGAAACTTATTTGTTGGGAACAATTCGCTCGAGAAATAGAATTATTGTAGATAAAATCATCAATTAAAAAAAGAGCATTTTATATTTAGAATGTATTTCCACATTTCAATCCAAATCGTGCGCAGGAAAATAATAATTCACTTTTGAGGGTGCGTAATGAAATTCATTTCTTAGGAAAAATTCGCTCTAGAACTGCAAATATTAATGTACAAATCATCAATTAAAAACAAGAATATTTTGCCTTCAGAAATATTTTCCATACATAAATCCAAATAGCATTAAGGAAATTAAAAATTCTCGTTTGAACGAGCGTAATGAAACTTATTTGTTGGGAACAATTCGCTCCAGAAAGAGAATTATTGTAGATAAAATCATCAATTAAAAAAAGAGCATTTTATATTTAGAATGTATTTCCACATTTCAATCCAAATCGTGCGCAGGAAAATAATAATTCACTTTTAAGGGTGCGTAATGAAATTCATTTCTTGGGAATAATTCGCTCTAGAACTGCAAATACTAATGTACAAATCAACAATTAAAAAGAAGAATATTTTGTCTTCAGAAGTCTTTTCCATACTTAAATCAAAATAGTATTAAGGAAATTAATAATTCTCGTTTGAACGAGCGTAATGAAACTTATTTGTTGGGAACAATTCGCTCCAGAAAGAGAATTATTGTAGATAAAATCATCAATTAAGAAAAAAGCATTTTATATTTAGAATGTATTTCCACATTTCAATCCAAATCATGCGCAGGAAAATAATAATTCACTTATGAGGGTGCGTAATGAAATTCATTTCTTGGGAAAAATTCGCTCTAGAACTGCAAATATTAATGTACAAATCATCAATTAAAAAGAAGAATATTTTGTCTTCAGAAGTCTTTTCCATACTTAAAACCAAATAGTATTAAGAAAATTAAAAATTCTCCTTTGAACGCGCGTAATGAGGCTTATTTGTTGGTAACAATTCGCACCAGAAATAGAATTATTGTAGATAAAATCATCAACTAAGAAAAGAGCATTTTATATTTAGAATGTATTTCCACATTTCAATCCAAATCGTGGGCAGGAAAATAATAATTCACTTTTAAGGGTGCGTAATTAAATTCATTTCTTGGGAAAAATTCGCTCTAGAGCCGCAAATATTAATGTACAAATCATCAATTAAAAACAAGAATATTTTGTCTTCAGAAATCTTTTCCATACTTAAATCCAAATAGTATTAAGAAAATTAAAAATTCTCCTTTGAACTCGCGTAATGAGACTTATTTGTTGGGAACAATTCGCTCCAGAAATAGAATTATTGTAGATAAAATCATCAATTAAGAAAAGAGCATTTTACATTTAGAATGTATTTCCACATTTCAATATAAATCGTGCGCAGGAAAATAATAATTCACTTTTTAGGGTGCGTAATGAAATTCATTTCTTGGGAAAAATTCGCTCTAGAACTGCAAATATTAATGTACAAATCATCAATTAAAAAGAAGAATATATTGTCTTCAGAAATCTATTCCATACTTAAATCCAAATAGTATGAAGGAAATTAAAAATTCTCGTTTGAACGAGCGTAATGAAACTTATTTGTTGGCAACAATTCGCTCCAGAAATAGAATTATTGTAGATAAAATCATCGATTAAGAAAAGAGCATTTTGTATTTAGATTGTATTTCCACATTTCAATCCAAATCGTGCGCAGGAAAATAATAATTCACTTTTGAGGGTGCGTAATGAAATTCATTTCTTGGGAAAAATTCGCTCTAGAACTGCAAATATAAATGTACAAATCATCAATTAAAAACAAGAATATATTGTCATTAGAAGTCTTTTCCATACTTAAATCCAAATACTATTAAGAAAATTAAAAATTCTCGTTTGAACGAGCGTAATGAAACTTATTTGTTGGGAACAATTCGCTCCAGAAATAGAATTATTAGATAAAATCATCAATTAAAAAAAGAGCATTTTATATTTAGAATGTATTTCCACAATTCAATCCAAATCGTGCGCAGGAAAATAATAATTCACTTTTGAGGGTGCGTAATGAAATTCATTTCTTTTGAAAAATTCGCTCTAGTGCCGCAAATATTAATGTACAAATCATCAATAAAAACAAGAATATTTTTTCTTCAGAAATCTTTTCCATACTTAAATCCAAATAGTATGAAGGAAATTAAAAATTCTCGTTTGAACGAGCGTAATGAAACTTATTTGTTGGGAACAATTCGCTCCAGAAATAGAATTATTGTAGTTAAAATCATGAATTAAAAAAAGAGCATTTATTGTTTAGAATGTATTTCCACATTTCAATCCAAATCGTGCGCAGGAAAATAATAATTCACTTTTGAGGGTGCGTAATAAAAATTCATTTCTTGGGAAAAATTCGCTCTAGAACTGCAAATATTAATGTACAAATCATCAATTAAAAACAAGAATAATTTGTCTTCTGAAGTCTTTTCCATACTTTAATCCAAATAGTATTAAGGAAATTAAAAATTCTCCTTTGAACGCGCCTAATGAGACTTATTTGTTGGGAACAATTCGCTACAGAATTAGAATTATTGTAGATAAAATCATCAATTAAGAAAAAAGCATTTTATATTTCGAATGTATTTCCACATTTCAATCCAAATCGTGCGCAGGAAAATAATAATTCACTTTTGAGGGTGCGTAATGAAATTCATTTCTTGGGAAAAATTCGCTCTAGAACTGCAAATATTAATGTACAAATCATCAATTAAAAACAAGAATATTTTGTCTTCAGAAGTCTTTTCCATACTTAAATCCAAATAGTATTAAGGAAATAAAAAATTCTCGTTTGAACGAGCGTAATGAAACTTATTTGTTGGGAAAATTCGCTCCAGAAATAGAATTATTGTAGATAAAATCATCAATTAAAAAAAGAGCATTTTATATTTCGAATGTATTTCCACATTTCAATCCAAATCGTGCGCAGGAAAATAATAATTCACTTTTGAGGGTGCGTAATGAAATTCATTTCTTGGGAAAAATTCGCTCTAGAACTGCAAATATTAATGTACAAATCATCAATTAAAAACAAGAATATTTTGTCTTCAGAAGTCTTTTCCATACTTAAATCCAAATAGTATTAAGAAAATTAAAAATTCTCCTTTGAACGCGCCTAATGAGACTTATTTGTTGGGAACAATTCGCTACAGAATTAGAATTATTGTAGATAAAATCATCAATTAAAAAAAGAGCATTTTATATTTAGAATGTATTTCCACAATTCAATCCAAATCGTGCGCAGGAAAATAATAATTCTCTTTTGAGGGTGCGTAATGAAATTCATTTCTTGGGAAAAATTCGCTCTAGAACTGCAAATATTAATGTACAAATCATCAATTAAAAACAAGAATATTTTGTCTTCAGAAATCTTTTCCATACTAAAATCAAAATAGTATTAAGGAAATTATAAATTCTCGTTTGAACGAGCGTAATGAAACTTATTTGTTGGGAAAATTCGCTCCAGAAATAGAATTATTGTAGATAAAATCATCAATTAAAAAAAGAGCATTTTATATTTAGAATGTATTTCCACATTTCAATCCAAATCGTGCGCAGGAAAATAATAATTCACTTTTGAGGGTGCGTAATGAAATTCATTTCTTGGGAAAAATTCGCTCTAGAACTGCAAATATTAATGTACAAATCATCAATTAAAAACAAAAATATTTTGTCTTCAGAAGTCTTTTCCATACTTACATCCAAATAGTATTAAGGAAATTAAAAATTCTCGTTTGAACGAGCGTAATGAAACTTATTCGTTGGGAACATTTCGCTCCAGAAATAGAATTTTTGTAGATAAAATCATCAATTAAAAAAAGAGCATTTTATATTTAGAATGTATTTCCACATTTCAATCCAAATCGTGCGCAAGAAAATAATAATTCTCTTTTGAGGGTGCGTAATGAAATTCATTTCTTGGGAAAAATTCGCTCTAGAACTGCAAATTTTAAGGAACAAATCATCAATTAAAAACAAGAATATTTTGTCTTCATAAGTCTTTTCCATACTTAAATCCAAATAGTATTAAGGAAATTAAAAATTCTCGTTTGAACGACCGTAATGAAACTTATTTGTTGGGAACAATTCGCTCCAGAAATAGAATTATTGTAGTTAAAATCATGAATTAAAAAAAGAGCATTTATTGTTTAGAATGTATTTCCACATTTCAATCCAAATCGTGCGCAGGAAAATAATAATTCACTTTTGAGGGTGCGTAATAAAAATTCATTTCTTGGGAAAAATTCGCTCTAGAACTGCAAATATTAATGTACAAATCATCAATTAAAAACAAGAATAATTTGTCTTCTGAAGTCTTTTCCATACTTTAATCCAAATAGTATTAAGGAAATTAAAAATTCTCCTTTGAACGCGCCTAATGAGACTTATTTGTTGGGAACAATTCGCTACAGAATTAGAATTATTGTAGATAAAATCATCAATTAAGAAAAAAGCATTTTATATTTCGAATGTATTTCCACATTTCAATCCAAATCGTGCGCAGGAAAATAATAATTCACTTTTGAGGGTGCGTAATGAAATTCATTTCTTGGGAAAAATTCGCTCTAGAAGTGCAAATATTAATGTACAAATCATCAATTAAAAACAAGAATATTTTGTCTTCAGAAGTCTTTTCCATACTTAAATCCAAATAGTATTAAGGAAATAAAAAATTCTCGTTTGAACGACCGTAATGAAACTTATTTGTTGGGAACAATTCGCTCCAGAAAGAGAATTATTGTAGATAAAATCATCAATTAAAAAAAGACCATTATATATTTAGAATGTATTTCCACATTTCAATCCAAATCGTGCGCAGGAAAATAATAATTCACTTTTGAGGGTGCGTAATGAAATTCATATCTTGGAAAAAATTCGCTCTAGAACTGCAAATATTAATGTACAAATCATCAATTAAAAACAAGAATATTTTGTCTTCAGAAGTCTTTTCCATACTTAAATCCAAATAGAATTAAGGAAATTAAAAATGCTCGTTTGAACGAGCGTAATGCAACTTATTTGTTGAGAACAATTCGCTCCAGAAATAGAATTATTGTAGATAAAATCATCAATTAAAAAAAGAGCATTTTATATTTAGAATGTATTTCCACATTTTAATCCAAATCGTGCGAGGGAAAATAATAATTAACTTTTGAGGGTGCGTAATTAAATTCATTTCTTGGGAAAAATTCGTTCTAGAACTGCAAATATTAATGTACAAATCATCAATTAAAAACAAGAATATTTTGTCTTCAGAAGTCTTTTTTATGCTTAAATCCAAATAGTATTAAGGAAATTAAAAATTCTCGTTTGAACGAGCGTAATGAAACTTATTTGTTGGAAACAATTCGCTCCAGAAATAGAATTATTGTAGATAAAATCATCAACTAAAAAAAGACCATTTTATATTTAGAATGTATTTCCAATTTCAATCCAAATCGTGCGCAGGAAAATAATACTTCACTTTTGAGGTTGCGTAATGAAATTCATTTCTTGGGAAAAATTCGCTCTAGAACTGCAAATATTAATGTACAAATCATCAATTAAAAAGAAGGATATTTTGTCTTCAGAAGTCTTTTCCATACTTACATCCAAATAGTATTAAGGAAATTAAAAATTCTCGTTTGAACGAGCGTAATGAAACTTATTTGTTGGGAACAATTCGCTCGAGAAATAGAATTATTGTAGATAAAATCATCAATAAAAAAAGAGCATTTTATATTTAGAATGTATTTCCACATTTCAATCCAAATCGTGCGCAGGAAAATAATAATTCACTTTTGAGGGTTCGTAATGAAATTCATTTCTTGGGAAAAATTCGCTCTAGAACTGCAAGTGTAAATGTACAAATCATCAATTAAAAACAAGAATATTTTGTCTTCAGAAGTTTTTTCCATACTTAAATCAAAATAGTATTAAGGAAATTAAAAATTCTCGTTTGAACGAGCGTAATGAAACTTATTTGTTGGGAACAATTCGCTCCAGAAATAGAATTATTCTAGATAAAATCATCAATTAAAAAAAGAGCATTTTATATTTAGAATGTATTTCCACATTTCAATCCAAATCGTGCGCAGAAAAATAATAATTCACTTTTGAGGGCGCGTAAAGAAATTCATTTCTTGGGAAAAATTCGCTCTAGAACTGCAAATATTAATGTACAAATCATCAATTACAAACAAGAATATTTTGTCTTCAGAAATCTTTTCCATACTTAAATCCAAATAGTATTAAGGAAATTAAAAATTCTCGTTTGAACGAGCGTAATGAAACTTATTTGTTGGGAACAATTCGCTCCAGAAATAGAATTATTGTAGATAAAATCATCAATTAAAAAAAGAGCATTTTATATTTAGAATGTATTTCCACATTTCAATCCAAATCGTGCGCAGGAAAATAATAATTCACTTTTGAGGGTGCGTAATGAAATTCATTTCTTGGGAAAAATTCGCTCTAGAACTGCAAATATAAATGTACAAATCATCAATTAAAAACAAGAATATTTTGTCTTCAGAAGTCTTTTCCATTCTTAAATCCAAATAGTAATAAGGAAATTAAAAATTCTTCTTTGAGCGTGCGTAATGAAACTTCTTTGTTGATAACAATTCGCTCCAGAAATAGAATTATTGTAGATAAAATCATCAATTAAAAAAAGAGCATTTTATATTTAGAATGTATTTCCACATTTCAATCCAAATCGTGCGCAGGAAAATAATAATTCACTTTTGAGGGTGCGTAATGAAATTCATTTCTTGGGAAAAATTCGCTCTAGAACTGCAAATATTAATGTACAAATCATAAAATAAAGACAAGAATATTTTGTCTTCTGAAGTCTTTTCCATTCTTAAATCCAAATAGTATTAAGGAAATTAAAAATTCTCGTTTGAACGAGCGTAATGAAACTTATTTGTTGGGAACAATTCGCTCCAGAAATAGAATTGTTGTAGATAAAATCATCAATTAAAAAAAGAGCATTTTATATTTAGAATGTATTACCACATTTCAATCCAAATCGTGCGCAGGAAAATAATAATTCACTTTTGAGGTTGCGTAATGAAATTCATTTCTTGGGAATAATTCGCTCTAGAACTGCAAATATTAATGTACAAATCATCAATTAAAAACAAGGATATTTTGTCTTCAGAAGTCTTTTCCATACTTACATCCAAATAGTATTAAGGAAATTAAAAATTCTCGTTTGAACGAGCGTAATGAAACTTATTTGTTGGGAACAATTCGCTCGAGAAATAGAATTATTGTGAATAAAATCATCAATTAAATAAAGAGCATTTTATATTTAGAATGTATTTCCACATTTCAATCCAAATCGTGCGCAGGAAAATAATAATTCACTTTTGAGGGTGCGTAATGAAATTCATTTCTTGGGAAAAATTCGCTCTAGAGCCGCAAATATTAATGTACAAATCATTAATTAAAAACAAGAATATTTTGTTTTCAGAAGTCTTTTCCATACTTAAATCCAAATAGATTTAAGGAAATTAAAAATTTTCGTTTGAGCGTGCGTAATGAAACTTATTTGTTGGGAACAATTCGCTCCAGAAATAGAATTATTGTAGATAAAATCATCAATTAAGAAAAGAGCATTTTATACTTAGAATGTATTTCCACATTTCAATCCCAATCGTGCGCAGGAAAATAATAATTCACTTTTGAGGGTGCGTAAGGAAATTCATTTCTTGGGAAAAATTCGCTCTAGAACTGCAAATATTAATGTACAAATAATCAATTAAAAACAAGAATAATTTGTCTTCAGAAGTCTTTTCCATACTTTAATCCAAATAGTATTAAGGAAATTAAAACTTCTCGTTTGAACGAGCGTAATGAAACTTATTTGTTGGGAACAATTCGCTACAGAAATAGAATTAATGTAGATAATATCATCAATTAAAAAAAGAGCATTTTAAATTTAGAATGTATTTCCATATTTCAATCCAAATCGTGCGCAGGAAAATAATAATTCACTTTTGAGGGTGCGTAATGAAATTTATTCCTTGGGATTAATTCGCTCTAGAACTGCAAATATAAATGTACAAATCATCAATTAAAAACAAGAATATTTTGTCTTCAGAAGTCTTTTCCATACTTACATCCAAATAGTATTAAGGAAATTAAAAATTCTCGTTTGAACGAGCGTAATGAAACTTATTTGTTGGGAACAATTCGCTCGAGAAATAGAATTATTGTAGATAAAATCATCAATTAAAAAAAGGGCATTTTATATTTAGAATGTATTTCCACATTTCAATCCAAATCGTGCGCAGGAAAATAATAATTCACTTTTGAGGGTGCGTAATGAAATTCATTTCTTGGGAAAAATTCGCTCAAGAACTGCAAATATTAATGTAAAAATCATCAATTAAAAACAAGAATAATTTGTCTTCAGAAGTCTTTTCCATACTTTAATCCAAATAGTATTAAGGAAATTAAAAATTCTTGTTTGAACGAGCGTAATGAAACTCATTTGTTGGTAACAATTTGCTACAGAAATAGAATTATTGTAGATAATATCATCAATTAAAAAAAGAGCATTTTAAATTTAGAATGTATTTCCATATTTCAATCCAAATCGTGCGCAGGAAAATAATAATTCACTTTTGAGGGTGCGTAATGAAATTCATTTCTTGGGAAAAATTCGCTCTAGAACTGCAAATATTAATGTACAAATCAGCAATTAAAAAGAAGAATATTTTGTCTTCAGAAGTCTTTTCCATACTTAAAACCAAATAGTATTAAGAAAATTAAAAATTCTCCTTTGAACGCGCGTAATGAGACTTATTTGTTGGTAACAATTCGCTCCAGAAATAGAATTATTGTACATAAAATCATCAACTAAGAAAAGAGCATTTTATATTTAGAATGTATTTCCACATTTCAATCCATATCGAGGGCAGGAAAATAATAATTCACTTTTAAGGGTGCGTAATTAGATTCATTTCTTGGGAAAAATTCGCTCTAGAGCCGCAAATATTAATGTACAAATCATCAATTAAAAACAAGAATATTTTGTCTTCAGAAATCTTTTCCATACTTAAATCCAAATAGTATTAAGAAAATTAAAAATTCTCCTTTGAACTCGCGTAATAAGACTTATTTGTGGGGAAAAATTCGCTCCATAAATAGAATTATTGTAGATAAAATCATCAATTAAGAAAAGAGCATTTTACATTTAGAATGTATTTCCACATTTCAATATAAATCGTGCGCAGGAAAATAATAATTCACTTTTGAGGGTGCGAAATGAAATTTATTTCTTTTGAAAAATTCGCTCTAGAACTGCAAAAATTAAGGTACAAATCATCAATTAAAAACAAGAATATTTTGTCTTCAGAAGTCTTTTCCATACTTAAATCCAAATAGAATTAAGGAAATTAAAAATTCTCGTTTGAATGACCGTAATGAAACTTATTTGTTGGGAACAATTCGCTCCAGAAATAGAATTATTGTAGATAAAATCATCAATTAAAAAAAGAGCATTTTATATTTAGAATGTATTTCCACATTTCAATCCAAATCGTGCGCAGGAAAATAATAATTCCCTTTTGAGGGTGCGTAAAGAAATTCATTTCTTGGGAAAAATTCGCTCTAGAACTGCAAATATTAATGTACAAATCATCAATTAAAAAGAAGAATATTTTGTCTTCAGAAGTTTTTTCCATACTTAAATCCAAATAGTATTAAGGAAATTAAAAATTCTCGTTTGAACGAGCGTAATGAAACTTATTTGTTGGGAACAATTCGCTCGAGAAATAGAATTATTGTAGATAAAATCATCAATTAAAAAAAGAGCATTTCATATTTAGAATGTATTTCCACATTTCAATCCAAATCCTTCGCAGGAAAATAATAATTCACTTTTGAGGGTGCGTAATGAAATTCATTTCTTGGGAAAAATTCGCTCTAGACTGCAAATATTAATGTACAAATCATCAATTAAAAACAAGAATAATTTGTCTTCAGAAATCTATTCCATACTTAAATCCAAATAGTATTAAGGAAATTAAAAATTCTCGTTTGAACGAGCGTAATGAAACTTATTCGTTGGGAACAATTCGCTCCAGAAAGAGAATTATTGTAGATAAAATCATCAATTATGAAAAGAGCATTTTATATTTAGAATGTATTTCCACATTTCAATCCAAATCGTGCGCAGAATAATAATAATTCACTTTTAAGGGTGCGTAATTAAATTCATTTCTTTTGAAAAATTCGCTCTAGAGCCGCAAATATTAATGTACAAATCATCAATTAAAAACAAGAATATTTTGTCTTCAGAAATCTTTTCCATACTTAAATCCAAATAGAATTAAGAAAATTAAAAATTCTTTTTTAAACGCGCGTAATGAGACTTATTTGTTGGGAACAATTCGCTCCAGAAATAGAATTATTGGAGATAAAATCATCAATTAAGAAAAGAGCATTTTATATTTAGAATGTATTTCCACATTTCAATCCAAATCGTGCGCAGGAAAATAATAATTCACTTTTAAGGGTGCGTAATGAAATTCATTTCTTGGGAAAAATTCGTTCTAGAACTGCAAATATTAATGTACAAATCATCAATTAAAAACAAGATTATTTTGTCTTTAGAAATCTTTTCCATACTTAAAACTAAATAGTATTAAGGAAATTATAAATTCTCGTTTGAACGAGCGTAATGAAACATATTTGTTGGGAAAATTCGCTCCAGAAATTGAATTATTAGATAAAATCATCAATTAAAAAAAGAGCATTTTATATTTGGAATGTATTTCCACATTTCAATCCAAATCGTTCGCATAAAAATAATAATTCACTTCTGAGGGTGCGTAATGAAATTCATTTCTTTTGAAAAATTCGCTATTGTGCCGCAAATATTAATGTACAAATCATCAATTAAAAGCAAGAATATTTTGTCTTCAGAAATCTTTTCCATACTTAAATCCAAATAGTATGAAGGAATTTAAAAATTCTCGTTTGAACAAGCGTAATGAAACTTATTTGTTGGGAAAAATTCGCTCCAGAAATAGAATTATTGTAAATAAAATCATCAATTAAGAAAAGAGCATTTTATTCTTAGAATGTATTTCCACATTTCAATCCAAATCGTGCGCAGGAAAATAATAATTCACTTTTGAGGGTGCGTAATGAAATTCATTTCTTGGGAAAAATTCACTCTAGAACTGCAAATATTAATGTACAAATCATCAATTAAAAAGAAGAATATATTGTCTTCAGAAATCTTTTCCATACTTAAATCCAAATAGTATGAAGGAAATTAAAAATTCTCCTTTGAACGCGCCTAATGAGACTTATTTGTTGGGAACAATTCGCTCCAGAAATAGAATTATTGTAGATAAAATCATCAATTAAGAAAAGAACATTTTATATTTAGAATGTATTTCCACATTTCAATCCAAATCGTGCGCAGGAAAATAATAATTCACTTTTGAGGGTGCGTAATGAAATTTATTTCTTGGGAAAAATTCGCTCTACAGCCGCAAATATTAATGTACAAATCATTAATTAAAAACAAGAATATTTTGTCTTCAGAAGTCTTTTCCATACTTAAATCCAAATAGCATTAAGGAAATTAAAAAATTTCGTTTGAGCGTGCGTAATGAAACTTATTTTTTGGGAACAATTCGCTCCAGAAATAGATGTATTGTTGATAAAATCATCAATTAAAAAAAGAGCATTTTATATTTAGAATGTATTTCCACATTTCAATCCAAATCGTTCGCAGGAAAATAATAATTCACTTTTGAGGGTGCGTAATGAAATTCATTTCTTGGGAAAAATTCGCTCTAGAACTGCAAATATAAATGTACAAATCATCAATAAAAACCAAAAATATTTTGTCTTCAGAATTCTTTTCCATACTTACATCCAAATAGTATTAATGAAATTAAAAATTCTCGTTTGAACGAGCGTAATGAAACTTATTTGTTGGGAACAATTCGCTCCAGAAATAGAATTATTGTAGATAAAATCATCAATTAAAAAAAGAGCATTTTATATTTAGAATGTATTTCCACATTTCAATCCAAATCGTGCGCAGGAAAATAATAATTCACTTTTGAGGGTGCGTAATGAAATTCATTTCTTGGGAAAAATTCGCTCTAGAACTGCAAATATTAATGTAAAAATCATCAATTAAAAACAAGAATAATTTGTCTTCAGAAGTCTTTTCCATACTTTAATCCAAATAGTATTAAGGAAATTAAAAATTCTCGTTTGAACGAGCGTAATGAAACTCATTTGTTGGGAACAATTCGCTACAGAAATAGAATTATTGTAGATAATATCATCAATTAAAAAAAGAGCATTTAAAATTTAGAATGTATTTCCATATTTCAATCCAAATCGTGCGGAGGAAAATAATATTTCACTTTTGAGGGTGCGTAATGAAATTCATTTCTTGGGAAAAATTCGCTCTAGAACTGCAAATATAAATGTACAAATCATCAATTAAGAACAAGAATATTTTGACTTCAGAAGTCTTTTCCATACTTACATCCAAATAGTATTAAGGAAATTAAAAATTCTCGTTTGAACGAGCGTAATGAAACTTATTTGTTGGGAACAATTCGCTCGAGAAATAGAATTATTGTAGATAAAATCATCAATTAAAAAAAGAGCATTTTATATTTAGAATGTATTTCCACATTTCAATCCAAATCGTGCGCAGGAAAATAATAATTCACTTTTGAGGGTGCGTAATGAAATTCATTTCTTAGGAAAAATTCGCTCTAGAACTGCAAATATTAATGTACAAATCATCAATTAAAAAAAAGAATATTTTGTCTTCAGAAGTCTTTTCCATACTTAAATCCAAATAGTATTAAGGAAATAAAAAATTCTCGTTTGAACGAGCGTAATGAAACTTATTTGTTGGGAACAATTCGCTCGAGAAATAGAATTATTGTAGATAAAATCATCAATTAAAAAAAGAGCATTTTATATTTAGAATGTATTTCCACATTTCAATCCAAATCGTGCGCAGGAAAATAATAATTCACTTTTGAGGGTGCGTAATGAAATTAATTTCTTGGGAAAAATTCGCTCTAGAACTGCAAATATTAATGTACAAATCATCAATTAAAAACAAGAATATTTTGCCTTCAGAAATATTTTCCATACATAAATCCAAATAGCATTAAGGAAATTAAAAATTCTCGTTTGAACGAGCGTAATGAAACTTATTTGTTGGGAACAATTCGCTCCAGAAAGAGAATTATTGTAGATAAAATCATCAATTAAAAAAAGAGCATTTTATATTTAGAATGTATTTCCACATTTCAATCCAAATCGTGCGCAGGAAAATAATAATTCACTTTTAAGGGTGCGTAATGAAATTCATTTCTTGGGAATAATTCGCTTTAGAACTGCAAATACTAATGTACAAATCATCAATTAAAAAGAAGAATATTTTGTCTTCAGAAGTCTTTTCCATACTTAAATCAAAATAGTATTAAGGAAATTAATAATTCTCGTTTGAACGAGCGTAATGAAACTTATTTGTTGGGAACAATTCGCTCCAGAAAGAGAATTATTGTAGATAAAATCATCAATTAAGAAAAAAGCATTTTATATTTAGAATGTATTTCCACATTTCAATCCAAATCATGCGCAGGAAAATAATAATTCACTTATGAGGGTGCGTAATGAAATTCATTTCTTGGGAAAAATTCGCTCTAGAACTGCAAATATTAATGTACAAATCATCAATTAAAAAGAAGAATATTTTGTCTTCAGAAGTCTTTTCCATACTTAAAACCAAATAGTATTAAGAAAATTAAAAATTCTCCTTTGAACGCGCGTAATGAGGCTTATTTGTTGGTAACAATTCGCACCAGAAATAGAATTATTGTAGATAAAATCATCAACTAAGAAAAGAGCATTTTATATTTAGAATGTATTTCCACATTTCAATCCAAATCGTGGGCAGGAAAATAATAATTCACTTTTAAGGCTGCGTAATTAAATTCATTTCTTGGGAAAAATTCGCTCTAGAGCCGCAAATATTAATGTACAAATCATCATTTAAAAACAAGAATATTTTGTCTTCAGAAATCTTTTCCATACTTAAATCCAAATAGTATTAAGAAAATTAAAAATTCTCCTTTGAACTCGCGTAATGAGACTTATTTGTTGGGAACAATTCGCTCCAGAAATAGAATTATTGTAGATAAAATCATCAATTAAGAAAAGAGCATTTTACATTTAGAATGTATTTCCACATTTCAATATAAATCGTGCGCAGGAAAATAATAATTCACTTTTTAGGGTGCGTAATGAAATTCATTTCTTGGGAAAAATTCGCTCTAGAACTGCAAATATTAATGTACAAATCATCAATTAAAAAGAAGAATATATTGTCTTCAGAAATCTATTCCATACTTAAATCCAAATAGTATGAAGGAAATTAAAAATTCTCGTTTGAACGAGCGTAATGAAACTTATTTGTTGGCAACAATTCGCTCCAGAAATAGAATTATTGTAGATAAAATCATCGATTAAGAAAAGAGCATTTTATATTTAGATTGTATTTCCACATTTCAATCCAAATCGTGCGCAGGAAAATAATAATTCACTTTTGAGGGTGCGTAATGAAATTCATTTCTTGGGAAAAATTCGCTCTAGAACTGCAAATATAAATGTACAAATCATCAATTTAAAACAAGAATATATTGTCATTAGAAGTCTTTTCCATACTTAAATCCAAATACTATTAAGAAAATTAAAAATTCTCGTTTGAACGAGCGTAATGAAACTTATTTGTTGGGAACAATTCGCTCCAGAAATAGAATTATTAGATAAAATCATCAATTAAAAAAAGAGCATTTTATATTTAGAATGTATTTCCACAATTCAATCCAAATCGTGCGCAGGAAAATAATAATTCACTTTTGAGGGTGCGTAATGAAATTCATTTCTTTTGAAAAATTCGCTCTAGTGCCGCAAATATTAATGTACAAATCATCAATTAAAAACAAGAATATTTTTTCTTCAGAAATCTTTTCCATACTTAAATCCAAATAGTATGAAGGAAATTAAAAATTCTCGTTTGAACGAGCGTAATGAAACTTATTTGTTGGGAACAATTCGCTCCAGAAATAGAATTATTGTAGTTAAAATCATGAATTAAAAAAAGAGCATTTATTGTTTAGAATGTATTTCCACATTTCAATCCAAATCGTGCGCAGGAAAATAATAATTCACTTTTGAGGGTGCGTAATGAAATTCATTTCTTGGGAAAAATTCGCTCTAGAACTGCAAATATTAATGTACAAATCAAAAATTGAAAACAAGAATATTTGGTCTTCATTAGTCTTTTCCATACTTAAAATCAAATAGTATTAAGAAAATTAAAAATTCTCCTTTGAACGCGCCTAATGAGACTTATTTGTTGGGAACAATTCGCTACAGAATTAGAATTATTGTAGATAAAATCATCAATTAAAAAAAGAGCATTTTATATTTCGAATGTATTTCCACATTTCAATCCAAATCGTGCGCAGGAAAATAATAATTCACTTTTGAGGGTGCGTAATGAAATTCATTTCTTGGGAAAAATTCGCTCTAGAACTGCAAATATTAATGTACAAATCATCAATTAAAAACAAGAATATTTTGTCTTCAGAAGTCTTTTCCATACTTAAATCCAAATAGTATTAAGGAAATTAAAAATTCTCGTTTGAACGAGCGTAATGAAACTTATTTGTTGGGAACAATTCGCTCCAGAAATAGAATTATTAGATAAAATCATCAATTAAAAAAAGAGCATTTTATATTTAGAATGTATTTCCACAATTCAATCCAAATCGTGCGCAGGAAAATAATAATTCTCTTTTGAGGGTGCGTAATGAAATTCATTTCTTGGGAAAAATTCGCTCTAGAACTGCAAATATTAATGTACCAATCATCAATTAAAAACAAGAATATTTTGTCTTCAGAAATCTTTTCCATACTAAAATCAAAATAGTATTAAGGAAATTATAAATTCTCGTTTGAACGAGCGTAATGAAACTTATTTGTTGGGAAAATTCGCTCCAGAAATAGAATTATTGTAGAGAAAATCATCAATTAAAAAAAGAGCATTTTATATTTAGAATGTATTTCCACATTTCAATCCAAATCGTGCGCAGGAAAATAATAATTCACTTTTGAGGGTGCGTAATGAAATTCATTTCTTGGGAAAAATTCGCTCTAGAACTACAAATATTAATGTACAAATCATCAATTAAAAACAAGAATATTTTGTCTTCAGAAGTCTTTTCCATACTTACATCCAAATAGTATTAAGGAAATTAAAAATTCTTGTTTGAACTAGCGTAATGAAACTTATTTGTTGGGAACAATTCGCTCCAGAAATAGAATTATTGTAGATAAAATCATCAATTAAAAAAAGAGCATTTTATATTTATAATGTATTTCCACATTTCAATCCAAATCGTGCGCAGAAAATAATAATTCACTTTTGAGGGTGCGTAATGAAATTCATTTCTTGGGAAAAATTCGCTCTAGAACTGCAAATATAAATGTACAAATCATCAATTAAAAACAAGAATATTTTGTCTTCAGAAGTCTTTTCCATACTTAAATCCAAATAGTATTAAGGAAATTAAAAATTCTCGTTTGAACGAGCGTAATGAAACTTATTCGTTGGGAACATTTCGCTCCAGAAATAGAATTTTTGTAGATAAAATCATCAATTAAAAAAAGAGCATTTTATATTTAGAATGTATTTCCACATTTCAATCCAAATCGTGCGCAGGAAAATAATAATTCTCTTTTGAGGGTGCGTAATGAAATTCATTTCTTGGGAAAAATTCGCTCTAGAACTGCAAATTTTAAGGTACAAATCATCAATTAAAAACAAGAATATTTTGTCTTCACAAGTCTTTTCCATACTTAAATCCAAATAGTATTAAGGAAATTAAAAATTCTCGTTTGAACGACCGTAATGAATTTTATTTGTTGGGAACAATTCGCTCCAGAAATAGAATTATTCTAGATAAAATCATCAATTAAAAAAAGAGCATTCTATATTTAGAATGTATTTCCACATTTCAATCCAAATCGTGCGCAGGAAAATAATAATTCACTTTTGAGGGTGCGTAATGAAATTCATTTCTTGGGAAAAATTCGCTCTAGAACTGCAAATATTAATGTACAAATCAGCAATTAAAAACAAGAATATTTTGTCTTCAGAAGTCTTTTCCATACTTTAATCCAAATAGTATTAAGGAAATTAAAACTTCTCGTTTGAACGAGCGTAATGAACCTTATTTGTTGGGAACAATTCGCTACAGAAATAGAATTATTGTAGATAATATCATCAATTAAAAAAAGAGCATTTTATATTTAGAATGTATTTCCATATTTCAATCCAAATCGTGCGCAGGAAAATAATAATTCACTTTTGAGGGTGCGTAATGAAATTCATTTCTTGGGAAAAATTCGATATAGAACTGCAAATGTTAATGTACAAATCATCAATTAAAAAGAAGAATATATTGTCTTCAGAAATCTTTTCCATACTTAAATCCGAATAGTATGAAGGAAATTAAAAATTCTCGTTTGAACGAGAGTAATAAAACTTATTTGTTGGGAACAATTCGCTCCAGAAATAGAATTATTGTAGATAAAATCACCAATTAAGAAAAGAGCATTTTATATTTAGATTGTATTTCCACATTTCAATCCAAATCGTGCGCAGGAAAATAATAATTCACTTTTGAGGGTGCGTAATGAAATTCATTTCTTGATAAAATTTCGCTATAGAACTGCAAATAGTAATGTACAAATCATCAATTAAAAACAAGAATATTTTGTCTTCAGAAAGCTTTTCCATACTTAAATCCAAATAATATTAAGGAAATTAAAAATTCTCGTTTGAACGAGCGTAATGAAACTTATTTGTTGGGAACAATTCGCTCCAGAAAGAGAATTATTGTAGATAAAATCATCAATTAAAAAAAGAGCATTTTATATTTAGAATGTATTTCCACATTTCAATCCAAATCGTGCGCAGGAAAATAATAATTCACTTTTGAGGGTGCGTAATGAAATTCATTTATTTTGAAAAATTCGCTCTAGTGCCGCAAATATTAATGTACAAATCATCAATTAAAAACAAGAATATTTTGTCTTCAGAAATCTTTTTCATACTTAAATCCAAATAGTATGAAGGAAATTAAAAATTCTCGTTTGAACGAGCGTAATGAAACTTATTTGTTGGGAACATTTCGCTCCAGAAATAGAATTATTGTAGTTAAAATCATGAATTAAAAAAAGAGCACTTTTTATTTAGAATGTATTTCCACATTTCAATCCAAATCGTGCGCAGGAAAATAATAATTCACTTTTGAGGGTGCGTAATGAAATTCATTACTTGGGAAAAATTCGCTCTAGAACTGCAAATATTAATGTACAAATCATCAATTAAAAAGAAGAATATATTGTCTTTAGAAATCTTTTCCATACTTAAATCCAAATAGTATGAAGGAAATTAAAAATTCTCGTTTGAACGAGAGTAATGAAACTTATTTGTTGGGAACAATTCGCTCCAGAAATAGAATTATTGTAGATAAAATCATCAATTAAGAAAAGAACATTTTATATTTAGATTGTATTTCCACATTTCAATCCAAATCGTGCGCAGGAAAATAATAATTCACTTTTGAGGGTGCGTAATGAAATTCATTTCTTGGGAAAAATTCGCTATAGAACTGCAAATATTAATGTACAAATCATCAATTAAAAACAAGAATATTTTGTCTTCAGAAATCTTTTCCATACTTAAATCCAAATAGTATTAAGGAAATTAAAAATTCTCGTTTGAACGAGCGTAATGAAACTTATTTGTTGGGAACAATTCGCTCCAGAAATAGAATTATTAGATAAAATCATCAATTAAAAAAAGATGCAGTGTTATGGGAATGGTGGTGACTTAGGTCTTTAAATAGCAGCCATAGTAGTGTTTTTCAGGGTGCTTGAATTTAGTTCCCTTGCATATCATGTGTGATTGATCAACTATTGGTGAGGTTCATCATCACTGTCGAATCCTAAGATTGGTTGACTGCAGCCCTCCCATCTTATACTGAGGCCATTCCTTCCTGGTGGCTATTCCTATGTTCTTTCTTCTGTATTTGTCCAATGTTTTAATCCCATTCACAATTTTGTTCCCTGAGAGAGAAGTTCGAGGAAGCCTTGTGTATTGAATACATGGGCTCTTATGGTTGCATTTACAGTCGCATGAAAGCATCAACTGCTAACTTCAACCATGAACGCACATGTTCTGATAAGTTCAGCTTTCACGTTTTGACACCAGCATATGCACGGTTTCTTATTTGCCTGCCACATTGCACTTTGCCTCACAGACATAGAGATAATATCTCCTTGCTCTCAAAGAACCTTTTGGCAGTCCTTTTGCTCTGCCAGGAATAGCTGTGTATGTTATTATTAGGATATTGTTAAGGAATTCCATTTAAGTAATTTGTAGCTGTGATACTCAGGCCGAACCAAAGTAGTCTTTCCATGTGCCAGGCTGGAAAGGATACCACTATTATCAGTTTAAATTGGAAACAGGTTGGCCACTCTACGAGAGTAATCACAGCAGTAATGAACTGATGATACTCGCACATGTTCTCACTCATTCGGAAATGGCGAATAAATCTGTTGGTGGTGGCACTCGGCAGTGTGAAAATATCAGCTGCACAGTATCCAACTGAAGATAAGCAGGGATGACCAGTAATTGCATTCCAGTTGACGGCCAACTAGCCATGCCACTATTAAGTCACTGATGCAAGTTGCCAGAAGTGTGATGAAAGATTAAAAAAAAAGCTAGAAGGAGCTTTCTTGTTGGCTTGTTCATATGGAGTCTCTAATTTTGGCCCTCTTTACTTTCAAAATCACTAAAATCATGCAAAATATACGATAAAAAATTCTTTTAGCAGAATACGTTATGAAGAGGTTAATATCTCAAGATCTTTCATTTTGTTAATCGGAAACTTTAGTGAAGCAGGTCTTGGTTTATTAGAGGTATTTACTAATGCTTTTAAATCGGAATTTGGCAGGAGTATTAGCATTTGTTCATTCTCCAGGGATATTCATTTGGCAGAAGTTGGTAGGATAGAGGTTTTCGGTATATGTGGGGCAAATAGCATTCTTGGTGAAGATCCATTTCTGCATGGGAATTAAAGAGCCACATGCAGTGACAAGTATTCACCTGCCTTTAGTTTTTGCATCCCAAGTGATTACACATCATGTGTTTTGTTCTCTTGTCGCAGGTGTGATAATGAGTGGGGGTGACATGATCTCAGCCTACGTCCCAGACGCTGGCATCCAGGAGAGCCTCAAAGAGCACAAGGATATGCCCATTTGGAAGCTCAGGTTGGTCTAACCAACCCCCCCTCATTGCTTGTTCGTGCCACGTGCCTGGATATTTGCATCTTTGAAATTGTAGTGATAGCCCCCTCCATTGTATGTGGCACGTGGTGTGATTCCAGGCGTGCCAGGCCGGCTACATTCATTCCAATCCAAGGTTGAATCCTCATGCTTCTATGGCCACTTGGTGCAAATGTGAAGCAAGAAATAGAATTTTTAATCATTGATGTATTAGAGAATTTAGAATTTTTTTTCTCAGATTTCTGTTAGTTTTGGTCTTTGCCTCAAAAACGTATTTTCAGTGCCCTGAGTCACTGCACTTTTGGTCTGAAATGTCCTCCGCAGGTTTTAAAATGTACAGTCTCAAATTAATGGGGAAATTTTCAACACTGCCAAAGCCACTCTGGCTTTTTGGAAATGAACCATTTAGTGGTAAGGGGATATTCTATCTTACGAGCTAAGACCCCTGAAATTTAAGGTAATGACTTGTTGCCCTCTTTAAAACAATTGAGAATTCCAAGTGCTAGGTATAATAATGTTGGTTTTTCTTCAGGGTAGTTTATCACACCTCTCCGAGGCATTAATTTACGCAAATTGGAAGTTGAATTCTGGCAGAAAATGTTTCTTTTTCATGAGATGTTTCCATCAACTGCAAAGGGAAAAAACTGTAATTTTAACAAATAACTATTTTTGACTTGGTCATATTTTTAGTGCCCTAATGTGGAGGCTGGGATAATGGTGTCAAAAGTTATTTGGGCTCCTGGATAATACTCTGTATTCAGAGGAATCCAAATAAATACAGAATAAAAAGCTGTTTTTTATACATAGTTTGGTACTGAAAAAATCTAGGATCAAAGTTTCAGTATCTTGCCTCACAAGCTGCTCTGAGAGGCAAAAATAACTCCCATGAAATCTTTGGAATAAGCCACCACAGAATATCTTGATCATATACTCTAAAGACTGCCTGACTGAATTATTATTAACCCTTTCGCGCCAAAGTCTCAAAGCGAAATGCTTTCCCTGCAACGAGTAGCATGAGAATTTTCTGTACTCCTCTCAACGGAGCTCTCTCGTGGCGACGAATCGCTCAGTTACGCCTTTTGTCTGTTTTGGAACCCCATTCAGCGGGACACCATACCCTTCCCCTGGGCACTCGGCTCGACCCCCCAACCCTTAGCAGCCCTTATCTCAGCAGGAGGCCAGTGTAACTTTGTTGCATTAACGTTGTTTTTTTGAAATACATAATTCTTTGCTGTATACTTGAAAAACTTATACCTTTAAATTAATTTCTAATGTTAATATGAGCGTTTTACAATTTTAAGCGAAATTCTAGTGTTAATATTAACAAATTAAGAGCTCTATTTAGAGCTCGAACTATTGAGAGTTCCACACAAGAACTCCATTACTATCAACGCTAGAATTTCGTTTGAAATTTGCTAAAGCCTGAATGACATGATCATTTTTTCCGTCCCTTTCAAGGGGATAGAGCTCCAATGATAGCTTTTCAGGGACCGTGACAATGATAGCTGGAGCTATCATTTCTGAATCACACGGTCATTTTGGCCGTCCCTTTTTCCATCATTTCTACATGTTTACTACATTTACTACTCTCTTTCCACTGAAAACCGAATGTGGCGTTAAAGTCGCTCTTTGAGGCTGAGTGCTCTGATTGGCTAAATGGTGGAGTCAGCAATGCCTCCAGGGACGGAAAGAGGGACGTGTCCAGTGATGGGAAAAGTGATAGGGATCCCTATCGCTGGAGCCATCCCTGACTTTGTTCGCATCACACGATCATTTTCGAGCGATCATTTGAGCGATCAATATAGCTATCCCTTAAAATGGACGGAAAAAATGATCGTGTGATTCAGGCTTAAGACTCAGCAAAAAACAAATAATTCACTTCATAAAGTTTCCAATTTAGTTGAGTGAAAAAATAATTGCCTCGAAAAACCATTGCAAATACAATAAATTAACCGCGGATTCATGCAGCAAGGAGGGCTACTAATGAAGTGGAGGGTCGAGCTCACTTGCCAAGGAAAGGGTCTGGGTTGTCCCTAAGCTTGGTCGCAAGCAATTACTGCATACCTAGGATTATTGCTCCCGTATCGGTCACTTCCCTTCCCTCGTGTCGGCTATACCTGACATTAGGTCTGTTGCGTTGGGTTTTTCTCCGTTGGCCAGAGCCACCATTCGTTCGTTTGCATAGGTAAATTCACGTCGGCTATTGCCAACGCTAGGCGCTCAAGGGTTAAGGACTGCATGTGTTCCCAAAAGGTAAGAGAAAACAAAGATTAATTGCCATTTATTATGAAATTAAGTCCTCTATTTTTATTGAGGTTAACATTTTTCCTCAAAAGATTCAGTATATAAATGGCAGTAATTTCATGGGACCCACAGGTGTGAAGTGGTCAGGAACAAACAGGAACTATGTTTGGGAAGTAACTGATGTTGATACTTCTGCTGAAAGAAGAGAGAAATTGATGTAGCAGTTTCAATAAATTGTAACAAAAGCCCATCCACTTAGTACATATTAACAAAAAAGTCTACATAATTATACTATGTGCTACTATAATTATACTATATATAATTATATAATTATACTATATAATAATATAATAATATATAATTATACTATAATTAATATGAAAATAAGTTGAAGGCCTTGTCTGACTATTTTGGTAAACTTCCCATTGCTGCAATTCTTGAGGAGTTTAAAGGATACAAATAAAAATATTTTTTTCAATTAAATTTAAATGATATCAGTAGCTTTTGCCATGTTATATAAATGTTCAGAATCATCATATAAATCACTGAGAAGACACCATGTAGTGGACTTGTTAGATAGCAACATAGATGCGAGAGGGAGTGTCTGTCGACTTGGGTGGCATGCGCTTGCTCAAGGGGCAAATCTCCAAAACTGCCCAGCAGATATTGAAAATGTTCAAGATGCAAACTGTCAAATGTATGATGTGTCATTGGTATTTACAGATAAGCAATGTAAAGGGCTGAGTGGTCTGTAATCATCAGGAATGTACAAATCATCAATTAAAAAGAAGAATATATTGTCTTCAGAAATCTTTTCCATACTTAAATACAAATAGTATGAAGGAAATTAAAAATTCTCGTTTGAACGAGAGTAATGAAACTTATTTGTTGGGAACCATTCGCTCCAGAAATAGAATTATTGTAGATAAAATCATCAATTAAGAAAAGAGCATTTTATATTTAGATTGTATTTCCACATTTCAATCCAAATCGTGCGCAGGAAAATAATAATTCACTTTTGAGGGTGCGTAATGAAATTCATTTCTTGGGAAAAATTCGCTATAGAACTGCAAATATTAATGTACAAATCATCAATTAAAAACAAGAATATTTTGTCTTCAGAAATCTTTTCCATACTTACATCCAAATAGTATTAAGGAAATTAAAAATTCTCGTTTGAACGAGCGTAATGAAACTTATTTGTTGGGAACAATTCGCTCCAGTAATAGAATTATTAGATAAAATCATCAATTAAAAAAAGAGCATTTTATATTTAGAATGTATTTCCACAATTCAATCCAAATCGTGCGCAGGAAAATAATAATTCACTTTTGAGGGTGCGTAATGAAATTCATTTCTTGGGAAAAATTCGCTCTAGAACTGCAAATATTAATGTACAAATCATCAATTAAAAACAAGAATATTTTGTCTTCAGAAATCTTTTCCATACTTAAATCAAAATAGTATTAAGGAAATTATAAATTCTCGTTTGAACGAGCGTAATGAAACTTATTTGTTGGGAAAATTCGCTCCAGAAATAGAATTATTAGATAAAATCATGAATTAAAAAAAGAGCATTTTATATTTAGAATGTATTTCCACATTTCAATCCAAATCGTGCGCAGGAAAATAATAATTCACTTTTGAGGGTGCGTAATGAAATTCATTTCTTGGGAAAAATTCGCTCTAGAACTGCAAATATTAATGTACAAATCAAAAATTGAAAACAAGAATATTTGGTCTTCATTAGTCTTTTCCATACTTAAAATCAAATAGTATTAAGAAAATTAAAAATTCTCCTTTGAACGCGCCTAATGAGACTTATTTGTTGGGAACAATTCGCTACAGAATTAGAATTATTGTAGATAAAATCATCAATTAAAAAAAGAGCATTTTATATTTCGAATGTATTTCCACATTTCAATCCAAATCGTGCGCAGGAAAATAATAATTCACTTTTGAGGGTGCGTAATGAAATTCATTTCTTGGGAAAAATTCGCTCTAGAACTGCAAATATTAATGTACAAATCATCAATTAAAAACAAGAATATTTTGTCTTCAGAAGTCTTTTCCATACTTAAATCCAAATAGTATTAAGGAAATTAAAAATTCTCGTTTGAACGAGCGTAATGAAACTTATTTGTTGGGAACAATTCGCTCCAGAAATAGAATTATTAGATAAAATCATCAATTAAAAAAAGAGCATTTTATATTTAGAATGTATTTCCACAATTCAATCCAAATCGTGCGCAGGAAAATAATAATTCACTTTTGAGGGTGCGTAATGAAATTCATTTCTTGGGAAAAATTCGCTCTAGAACTGCAAATATAAATGTACAAATCATCAATTAAAAACAAGAATATTTTGTCTTCAGAAATCTTTTCCATACTTAAATCCAAATAGTATTAAGGAAATTAAAAATTCTCGTTTGAACGAGCGTAATGAAACTTATTTGTTGGGAACAATTCGCTCCAGTAATAGAATTATTAGATAAAATCATCAATTAAAAAAAGAGCATTTTATATTTAGAATGTATTTCCACAATTCAATCCAAATCGTGCGCAGGAAAATAATAATTCACTTTTGAGGGTGCGTAATGAAATTCATTTCTTGGGAAAAATTCGCTCTAGAACTGCAAATATTAATGTACAAATCATCAATTAAAAACAAGAATATTTTGTCTTCAGAAATCTTTTCCATACTTAAATCAAAATAGTATTAAGGAAATTATAAATTCTCGTTTGAACGAGCGTAATGAAACTTATTTGTTGGGAACAATTCGCTACAGAAAAAGAATTATTGTAGATAAAATCATCAATTAAAAAAAGAGCATTTTATATTTAGAATGTATTTCCACATTTCAATCCAAATCGTGCGCAGGAAAATAATAATTCACTTTTGAGGGTGCGTAATGAAATTCATTTCTTGGGAAAAATTCGCTCTAGAACTGCAAATATTAATGTACAAATCATCAATTAAAAACAAGAATAATTTGTCTTCAGAAGTCTTTTCCATACTTTAATCCAAATAGTATTAAGGAAATTAAAAATTCTCGTTTGAACGAGCGTAATGAAACTTATTTCTTGGGAACAATTCGCAACAGAAATAATATTATTGTAGTTAAAATCATGAATTAAAAAAAGAGCATTTTTTGTTTAGAATGTATTTCCACATTTCAATCCAAATCGTGCGCAGGAAAATAATAATTCACTTTTGAGGGTGCGTAATGAAATTTATTTCTTGGGAAAAATTCGCTCTAGAACTGCAAATATTAATGTACAAATCATCAATTAAAAAGAAGAATATATTGTCTTTGGAAATCTTTTCCATACTTAAATCCAAATAGTATGAAGGAAATTAAAAATTCTCGTTTGAAGGAGAGTAATGAAACTTATTTGTTGGGGACAATTCGCTTCAGAAATAGAATTATTGTAGATAAAATCATCAATTAAAAAAAGAGCATTTTATATATAGAATGTATTTCCACATTTCAATCCAAATCGTGCGCAGGAAAATAATAATTCACTTTTGAGGGTGCGTAATGAAATTCATTTCTTGGGAAAAATTCGCTATAGAACTGCAAATATTAATGTACAAATCATCAATTAAAAACAAGAATATTTTGTCTTCAGAAATCTTTTCCACACTTAAATCCAAATAGTATTAAGGAAATTAAAAATTCTCGTTTGAACGAGCGTAATGAAACTTATTTGTTGGGAACAATTCGCTCCAGAAATAGAATTATTAGATAAAATCATCAATTAAAAAAAGAGCATTTTATATTTAGAATGTATTTCCACAATTCAATCCAAATCGTGCGCAGGAAAATAATAATTCACTTTTGAGGGTGCTTAATGAAATTCATTTATTTTGAAAAATTCGCTCTAGTGCCGCAAATATTAATGTACAAATCATCAATTAAAAACAAGAATATTTTGTCTTCAGAAATCTTTTTCATACTTAAATCCAAATAGTATGAAGGAAATTAAACATTCTCGTTTGAACGAGCGTAATGAAACTTATTTGTTGGGAACAATTCGCTACAGAAATAGAATTATTGTAGTTAAAATCATGAATTAAAAAAAGAGCATTTTTTGTTTAGAATGTATTTCCACATTTCAATCCAAATCGTGCGCAGGAAAATAATAATTCTCTTTTGAGGGTGCGTAATGAAATTCATTTCTTGGGAAAAATTCGCTCTAGAACTGCAAATATTAATGTACAAATCATCAATTAAAAAGAAGAATATATTGTCTTCAGAAATCTTTTCCATACTTATCCAAATAGTATGAAGGAAATTATAAATTCTCGTTTGAACGAGCGTAATGAAACTTATTTGTTGGGAAAATTCGCTCCAGAAATAGAATTATTAGATAAAATCATGAATTAAAAAAAGAGCATTTTATATTTAGAATGTATTTCCACATTTCAATCCAAATCGTGCGCAGGAAAATAATAATTCACTTTTGAGGGTGCGTAATGAAATTCATTTCTTGGGAAAAATTCGCTCTAGAACTGCAAATATTAATGTACAAATCAAAAATTGAAAACAAGAATATTTGGTCTTCATTAGTCTTTTCCATACTTAAAATCAAATAGTATTAAGAAAATTAAAAATTCTCCTTTGAACGCGCCTAATGAGACTTATTTGTTGGGAACAATTCGCTACAGAATTAGAATTATTGTAGATAAAATCATCAATTAAAAAAAGAGCATTTTATATTTCGAATGTATTTCCACATTTCAATCCAAATCGTGCGCAGGAAAATAATAATTCACTTTTGAGGGTGCGTAATGAAATTCATTTCTTGGGAAAAATTCGCTCTAGAACTGCAAATATTAATGTACAAATCATCAATTAAAAACAAGAATATTTTGTCTTCAGAAGTCTTTTCCATACTTAAATCCAAATAGTATTAAGGAAATTAAAAATTCTCGTTTGAACGAGCGTAATGAAACTTATTTGTTGGGAACAATTCGCTCCAGAAATAGAATTATTAGATAAAATCATCAATTAAAAAAAGAGCATTTTATATTTAGAATGTATTTCCACAATTCAATCCAAATCGTGCGCAGGAAAATAATAATTCACTTTTGAGGGTGCGTAATGAAATTCATTTCTTGGGAAAAATTCGCTCTAGAACTGCAAATATAAATGTACAAATCATCAATTAAAAACAAGAATATTTTGTCTTCAGAAATCTTTTCCATACTTAAATCCAAATAGTATTAAGGAAATTAAAAATTCTCGTTTGAACGAGCGTAATGAAACTTATTTGTTGGGAACAATTCGCTCCAGTAATAGAATTATTAGATAAAATCATCAATTAAAAAAAGAGCATTTTATATTTAGAATGTATTTCCACAATTCAATCCAAATCGTGCGCAGGAAAATAATAATTCACTTTTGAGGGTGCGTAATGAAATTCATTTCTTGGGAAAAATTCGCTCTAGAACTGCAAATATTAATGTACAAATCATCAATTAAAAACAAGAATATTTTGTCTTCAGAAATCTTTTCCATACTTAAATCAAAATAGTATTAAGGAAATTATAAATTCTCGTTTGAACGAGCGTAATGAAACTTATTTGTTGGGAAAATTCGCTCCAGAAATAGAATTATTAGATAAAATCATGAATTAAAAAAAGAGCATTTTATATTTAGAATGTATTTCCACATTTCAATCCAAATCGTGCGCAGGAAAATAATAATTCACTTTTGAGGGTGCGTAATGAAATTCATTTCTTGGGAAAAATTCGCTCTAGAACTGCAAATATTAATGTACAAATCATCAATTAAAAACAAGAATAATTTGTCTTCAGAAGTCTTTTCCATACTTTAATCCAAATAGTATTAAGGAAATTAAAAATTCTCGTTTGAACGAGCGTAATTAAACTTATTTGTTGGGAACAATTTGCTCCAGAAATAATATTATTGTAGTTAAAATCATGAATTAAAAAAAGAGCATTTTTTGTTTAGAATGTATTTCCACATTTCAATCCAAATCGTGCGCAGGAAAATAATAATTCACTTTTGAGGGTGCGTAATGAAATTCATTTCTTGGGAAAAATTCGCTCTAGAACTGCAAATAATAATGTACAAATCATCAATTAAAAAGAAGAATATATTGTCTTTGGAAATCTTTTCCATACTTAAATCCAAATAGTATGAAGGAAATTAAAAATTCTCGTTTGAAGGAGAGTAATGAAACTTATTTGTTGGGAACAATTCGCTCCAGAAATAGAATTATTGTAGATAAAATCATCAATTAAAAAAAGAGCATTTTATATTTAGAATGTATTTCCACATTTCAATCCAAATCGTGCGCAGGAAAATAATAATTCACTTTTGAGGGTGCGTAATGAAATTCATTTCTTGGGAAAAATTCGCTCTAGAACTGCAAATATTAATGTACAAATCATCAATTAAAAACAAGAATATTTTGTCTTCAGAAATCTTTTCCATACTTAAATCCAAATAGTATTAAGGAAATTAAAAATTCTCGTTTGAACGAGCGTAATAAAACTTATTTGTTGGGAACAATTCGCTCCAGAAATAGAATTATTAGATAAAATCATCAATTAAAAAAAGAGCATTTTATATTTAGAATGTATTTCCACAATTCAATCCAAATCGTGCGCAGGAAAATAATAATTCACTTTTGAGGGTGCGTAATGAAATTCATTTATTTTGAAAAATTCGCTCTAGTGCCGCAAATATTAATGTACAAATCATCAATTAAAAACAAGAATATTTTGTCTTCAGAAATCTTTTTCATACTTAAATCCAAATAGTATGAAGGAAATTAAACATTCTCGTTTGAACGAGCGTAATGAAACTTATTTTTTGGGAACAATTCGCTACAGAAATAGAATTATTGTAGTTAAAATCATGAATTAAAAAAAGAGCATTTTTTGTTTAGAATGTATTTCCACATTTCAATCCAAATCGTGCGCAGGAAAATAATAATTCTCTTTTGAGGGTGCGTAATGAAATTTATTTCTTGGGAAAAATACGCTCTTGAACTGCAAATATTAATGTACAAATCATCAATTAAAAAGAAGAATATATTGTCTTCAGAAATCTTTTCCATACTTATCCAAATAGTATGAAGGAAATTAAAAATTCACCTTTGAACGAGAGTAATGAAACTTATATTTTGGGAACAATTCGCTCCAGAAATAGAATTATTGTAGATAAAATCATCAATTAAGAAAAGAGCATTTTATATTTAGATTGTATTTCCACATTTCAATCCAAATCGTGCGCAGAAAATAATAATTCACTTTTGAGGGTGCGTCATGAAATTCATTTCTTGGGAAAAATTCGCTATAGAACTGCAAATATTAATGTATAAATCATCAATTAAAAACAAGTATATTTTGTCTTCAGAAATCTTTTCCGTACTTAAATCCAAATAGTATTAAGGAAATTAAAAATTCTCGTTTGAACGAGCGTAATGAAACTTATTTGTTGGGATCAATTCGCTCCAGAAATAGAATTATTAGATAAAATCATCAATTAAAAAAAGAGCATTTTATATTTAGAATGTATTTCCACAATTCAATCCAAATCGTGCGCAGGAAAATAATAATTCACTTTTGAGGGTGCGTAATGAAATTCATTTCTTGGGAAAAATTCGCTCTAGAACTGCAAATATAAATGTACAAATCATCAATTAAAAACAAGAATATTTTGTCTTCAGAAATCTTTTCCATACTTAAATCAAAATAGTATTAAGGAAATTAAAAATTCTCGTTTGAACGAGCGTAATGAAACTTATTCGTTGGGTACAATTCGCCCTAGAAAGAGAATTATTGTAGATAAAATCACCAATTAAGAAAAGAGCATTTTATATTTAGAATGTATTTCCACATTTCAATCCAAATCGTGCGCAGGAAAATAATAATTCACTTTTGAGGGTGCGTAATGAAATTCATTTCTTGTAAAAAATTCGCTCTAGAACTGCAAATATTAAGGTACAAATCATCAATTAAAAAAAAGAATATTTTGTCTTCAGAAGTTTTTTCCATACTTAAATCCAAATAGTATTAAGGAAATTAAAAATTGTCGTTTGAACGAGCGTAATGAAACTTATTTGTTGGGAACAATTCGCTTCAGAAATAGAATTATTGTAGATAAAATCATCAATTAAAAAAAGAGCATTTTATATTTAGAATGTATTTCCACATTTCAATCCAAATCGTTCGCAGGAAAATAATAATTCACTTTTGAGGGTGCGTAATGAAATTTATTTCTTGGGAAAAATTCGCTCTTGAACTGCAAATATTAATGTACAAATCATCAATTAAAAATCAGAATAATTTGTCTTCAGAAATCTTTTCCATACTTAAATCCAAATAGTATTAAGGAAATTATAAATTCTCGTTTGAACGAGCGTAATGAAACTTATTTGTTGGGAGCAATTTGCTCCAGAAATAGAATTATTATATAAAATCATCAATTAAAAAAAAAGCATTTTATATTTAGAATGTATTTCCACATTTCAATCCAAACCGTGCGCAGGAAAATAATAATTCACTTTTGAGGGTGCGTAATGAAATTCATTTCTTGGGAAAAATTCGCTCTAGAACTGCAAATATTAATGTACAAATCATCAATTAAAAAGAAGAATATATTGTCTTATGAAATCTTTTCCATACTAAAATCCAAATAGTATTAAGGAAATAAAAAATTCTCGTTTGAACGAGCGTAATGAAACTTATTCTTTGGGAACAATTCGCCCTAGAAAGAGAATTATTGTAGATAAAATCATCAATTAAGAAAAGAGCATTTTATATTTAGAATGTATTTCCACATTTCAATCCAAATCGTGCGCAGGAAAATAATAATTACCTTTTAAGGGTGCGTAATTAAATTCATTTCTTTTGAAAAATTCGCTCTATAGCCGCAAATATTAATGTACAAATCATCAATTAAAAACAAGTATATTTTGTCTTCAAAAATCTTTTCCATACTTAAATCCAAATAGTATTAATAAAATTAAAAATTCTCCTTTGAACGCGCGTAATGAGACTTATTTGTTGGGTGCAATTCGCTCCAGAAATAGAATTATTGTAGATAAAATAATCAATTAAGAAAAGAGCATTTTATATTCAGAATGTATTTCCACATTTCAATCCAAATCGTGCGCAGGAAAATAATAATTCACTTTTGAGGGTGCGTAATAAAAATTTATTTCTTGGGAAAAATTCGCTCTAGAACTGCAAATATTAATGTACAAATCATCAATTAAAAAGAAGAATATATTGTCTTTGGAAATCTTTTCCATACTTAAATCCAAATAGTATGAAGGAAATTAAAAATTCTCGTTTGAAGGAGAGTAATGAAACTTATTTGTTGGGAACAATTCGCTCCAGAAATAGAATTATTGTAGATAAAATCATCAATTAAAAAAAGAGCATTTTATATATAGAATGTATTTCCACATTTCAATCCAAATCGTGCGCAGGAAAATAATAATTCACTTTTGAGGGTGCGTAATGAAATTCATTTCTTGGGAAAAATTCGCTATAGAACTGCAAATATTAATGTACAAATCATCAATTAAAAACAAGAATATTTTGTCTTCAGAAATCTTTTCCACACTTAAATCCAAATAGTATTAAGGAAATTAAAAATTCTCGTTTGAACGAGCGTAATGAAACTTATTTGTTGGGAACAATTCGCTCCAGAAATAGAATTATTAGATAAAATCATCAATTAAAAAAAGAGCATTTTATATTTAGAATGTATTTCCACAATTCAATCCAAATCGTGCGCAGGAAAATAATAATTCACTTTTGAGGGTGCTTAATGAAATTCATTTATTTTGAAAAATTCGCTCTAGTGCCGCAAATATTAATGTACAAATCATCAATTAAAAACAAGAATATTTTGTCTTCAGAAATCTTTTTCATACTTAAATCCAAATAGTATGAAGGAAATTAAACATTCTCGTTTGAACGAGCGTAATGAAACTTATTTGTTGGGAACAATTCGCTACAGAAATAGAATTATTGTAGTTAAAATCATGAATTAAAAAAAGAGCATTTTTTGTTTAGAATGTATTTCCACATTTCAATCCAAATCGTGCGCAGGAAAATAATAATTCTCTTTTGAGGGTGCGTAATGAAATTCATTTCTTGGGAAAAATTCGCTCTAGAACTGCAAATATTAATGTACAAATCATCAATTAAAAAGAAGAATATATTGTCTTCAGAAATCTTTTCCATACTTATCCAAATAGTATGAAGGAAATTATAAATTCTCGTTTGAACGAGCGTAATGAAACTTATTTGTTGGGAAAATTCGCTCCAGAAATAGAATTATTAGATAAAATCATGAATTAAAAAAAGAGCATTTTATATTTAGAATGTATTTCCACATTTCAATCCAAATCGTGCGCAGGAAAATAATAATTCACTTTTGAGGGTGCGTAATGAAATTCATTTCTTGGGAAAAATTCGCTCTAGAACTGCAAATATTAATGTACAAATCAAAAATTGAAAACAAGAATATTTGGTCTTCATTAGTCTTTTCCATACTTAAAATCAAATAGTATTAAGAAAATTAAAAATTCTCCTTTGAACGCGCCTAATGAGACTTATTTGTTGGGAACAATTCGCTACAGAATTAGAATTATTGTAGACAAAATCATCAATTAAAAAAAGAGCATTTTATATTTCGAATGTATTTCCACATTTCAATCCAAATCGTGCGCAGGAAAATAATAATTCACTTTTGAGGGTGCGTAATGAAATTCATTTCTTGGGAAAAATTCGCTCTAGAACTGCAAATATTAATGTACAAATCATCAATTAAAAACAAGAATATTTTGTCTTCAGAAGTCTTTTCCATACTTAAATCCAAATAGTATTAAGGAAATTAAAAATTCTCGTTTGAACGAGCGTAATGAAACTTATTTGTTGGGAACAATTCGCTCCAGAAATAGAATTATTAGATAAAATCATCAATTAAAAAAAGAGCATTTTATATTTAGAATGTATTTCCACAATTCAATCCAAATCGTGCGCAGGAAAATAATAATTCACTTTTGAGGGTGCGTAATGAAATTCATTTCTTGGGAAAAATTCGCTCTAGAACTGCAAATATAAATGTACAAATCATCAATTAAAAACAAGAATATTTTGTCTTCAGAAATCTTTTCCATACTTAAATCCAAATAGTATTAAGGAAATTAAAAATTCTCGTTTGAACGAGCGTAATGAAACTTATTTGTTGGGAACAATTCGCTCCAGTAATAGAATTATTAGATAAAATCATCAATTAAAAAAAGAGCATTTTATATTTAGAATGTATTTCCACAATTCAATCCAAATCGTGCGCAGGAAAATAATAATTCACTTTTGAGGGTGCGTAATGAAATTCATTTCTTGGGAAAAATTCGCTCTAGAACTGCAAATATTAATGTACAAATCATCAATTAAAAACAAGAATATTTTGTCTTCAGAAATCTTTTCCATACTTAAATCAAAAAAGTATTAAGGAAATTATAAATTCTCGTTTGAACGAGCGTAATGAAACTTATTTGTTGGGAAAATTCGCTCCAGAAATAGAATTATTAGATAAAATCATGAATTAAAAAAAGAGCATTTTATATTTAGAATGTATTTCCACATTTCAATCCAAATCGTGCGCAGGAAAATAATAATTCACTTTTGAGGGTGCGTAATGAAATTCATTTCTTGGGAAAAATTCGCTCTAGAACTGCAAATATTAATGTACAAATCATCAATTAAAAACAAGAATAATTTGTCTTCAGAAGTCTTTTCCATACTTTAATCTAAATAGTATTAAGGAAATTAAAAATTCTCGTTTGAACGAGCGTAATTAAACTTATTTGTTGGGAACAATTTGCTCCAGAAATAATATTATTGTAGTTAAAATCATGAATTAAAAAAAGAGCATTTTTTGTTTAGAATGTATTTCCACATTTCAATCCAAATCGTGCGCAGGAAAATAATAATTCACTTTTGAGGGTGCGTAATGAAATTCATTTCTTGGGAAAAATTCGCTCTAGAACTGCAAATAATAATGTACAAATCATCAATTAAAAAGAAGAATATATTGTCTTTGGAAATCTTTTCCATACTTAAATCCAAATAGTATGAAGGAAATTAAAAATTCTCGTTTGAAGGAGAGTAATGAAACTTATTTGTTGGGAACAATTCGCTCCAGAAATAGAATTATTGTAGATAAAATCATCAATTAAAAAAAGAGCATTTTATATTTAGAATGTATTTCCACATTTCAATCCAAATCGTGCGCAGGAAAATAATAATTCACTTTTGAGGGTGCGTAATGAAATTCATTTCTTGGGAAAAATTCGCTCTAGAACTGCAAATATTAATGTACAAATCATCAATTAAAAACAAGAATATTTTGTCTTCAGAAATCTTTTCCATACTTAAATCCAAATAGTATTAAGGAAATTAAAAATTCTCGTTTGAACGAGCGTAATGAAACTTATTTGTTGGGAACAATTCGCTCCAGAAATAGAATTATTAGATAAAATCATCAATTAAAAAAAGAGCATTTTATATTTAGAATGTATTTCCACAATTCAATCCAAATCGTGCGCAGGAAAATAATAATTCACATTTGAGGGTGCGTAATGAAATTCATTTATTTTGAAAAATTCGCTCTAGTGCCGCAAATATTAATGTACAAATCATCAATTAAAAACAAGAATATTTTGTCTTCAGAAATCTTTTTCATACTTAAATCCAAATAGTATGAAGGAAATTAAACATTCTCGTTTGAACGAGCGTAATGAAACTTATTTTTTGGGAACAATTCGCTACAGAAATAGAATTATTGTAGTTAAAATCATGAATTAAAAAAAGAGCATTTTTTGTTTAGAATGTATTTCCACATTTCAATCCAAATCGTGCGCAGGAAAATAATAATTCTCTTTTGAGGGTGCGTAATGAAATTTATTTCTTGGGAAAAATTCGCTCTTGAACTGCAAATATTAATGTACAAATCATCAATTAAAAAGAAGAATATATTGTCTTCAGAAATCTTTTCCATACTTATCCAAATAGGATGAAGGAAATTAAAAATTCACCTTTGAACGAGAGTAATGAAACTTATATTTTGGGAACAATTCGCTCCAGAAATAGAATTATTGTAGATAAAATCATCAATTAAGAAAAGAGCATTTTATATTTAGATTGTATTTCCACATTTCAATCCAAATCGTGCGCAGAAAATAATAATTCACTTTTGAGGGTGCGTCATGAAATTCATTTCTTGGGAAAAATTCGCTATAGAACTGCAAATATTAATGTATAAATCATCAATTAAAAACAAGTATATTTTGTCTTCAGAAATCTTTTCCATACTTAAATCCAAATAGTATTAAGGAAATTAAAAATTCTCGTTTGAACGAGCGTAATGAAACTTATTTGTTGGGATCAATTCGCTCCAGAAATAGAATTATTAGATAAAATCATCAATTAAAAAAAGAGCATTTTATATTTAGAATGTATTTCCACAATTCAATCCAAATCGTGCGCAGGAAAATAATAATTCACTTTTGAGGGTGCGTAATGAAATTCATTTCTTGGGAAAAATTCGCTCTAGAACTGCAAATATAAATGTACAAATCATCAATTAAAAACAAGAATATTTTGTCTTCAGAAATCTTTTCCATACTTAAATCAAAATAGTATTAAGGAAATTAAAAATTCTCGTTTGAACGAGCGTAATGAAACTTATTCGTTGGGTACAATTCGCCCTAGAAAGAGAATTATTGTAGATAAAATCACCAATTAAGAAAAGAGCATTTTATATTTAGAATGTATTTCCACATTTCAATCCAAATCGTGCGCAGGAAAATAATAATTCACTTTTGAGGGTGCGTAATGAAATTCATTTCTTGGGAAAAATTCGCTCTAGAACTGCAAATATTAAGGTACAAATCATCAATTAAAAAAAAGAATATTTTGTCTTCAGAAGTTTTTTCCATACTTAAATCCAAATAGTATTAAGGAAATTAAAAATTGTCGTTTGAACGAGCGTAATGAAACTTATTTGTTGGGAACAATTCGCTTCAGAAATAGAATTATTGTAGATAAAATCATCAATTAAAAAAAGAGCATTTTATATTTAGAATGTATTTCCACATTTCAATCCAAATCGTTCGCAGGAAAATAATAATTCACTTTTGAGGGTGCGTAATGAAATTATTTCTTGGGAAAAATTCGCTTTTGAACTGCAAATATTAATGTACAAATCATCAATTAAAAACAAGAATAATTTGTCTTCAGAAATCTTTTCCATACTTAAATCCAAATAGTATTAAGGAAATTATAAATTCTCGTTTGAACGAGCGTAATGAAACTTATTTGTTGGGAGCAATTTGCTCCAGAAATAGAATTATTATATAAAATCATCAATTAAAAAAAAAGCATTTTATATTTAGAATGTATTTCCACATTTCAATCCAAACCGTGCGCAGGAAAATAATAATTCACTTTTGAGGGTGCGTAATGAAATTCATTTCTTGGGAAAAATTTGCTCTAGAACTGCAAATATTAATGTACAAATCATCAATTAAAAAGAAGAATATATTGTCTTCAGAAATCTTTTCCATACTAAAATCCAAATAGTATTAAGGAAATAAAAAATTCTCGTTTGAACGAGCGTAATGAAACTTATTCTTTGGGAACAATTCGCCCTAGAAAGAGAATTATTGTAGATAAAATCATCAATTAAGAAAAGAGCATTTTATATTTAGAATGTATTTCCACATTTCAATCCAAATCGTGCGCAGGAAAATAATAATTACCTTTTAAGGGTGCGTAATTAAATTCATTTCTTTTGAAAAATTCGCTCTATAGCCGCAAATATTAATGTACAAATCATCAATTAAAAACAAGAATATTTTGTCTTCAAAAATCTTTTCCATACTTAAATCCAAATAGTATTAATAAAATTAAAAATTCTCCTTTGAACGCGCGTAATGAGACTTATTTGTTGGGAGCAATTCGCTCCAGAAATAGAATTATTGTAGATAAAATAATCAATTAAGAAAAGAGCATTTTATATTTAGAATGTATTTCCACATTTCAATCCAAATCGTGCGCAGGAAAATAATAATTCACTTTTGAGGGTGCGTAATAAAAATTCATTTCTTGGGAAAAATTCGCTCTAGAACTGCAAATATTAATGTACAAATCATCAATTAAAAACAAGAATAATTTGTCTTCTGAAGTCTTTTCCATACTTTAATCCAAATAGTATTAAGGAAATTAAAAATTCTCGTTTGAACGAGCGTAATGAAACTTATTTGTTGGGAACAATTCGCTTCAGAAATAGAATTATTGTAGATAAAATCATTAATTAAAAAAAGAGCATTTTATATTTAGAATGTATTTCCACATTTCAATCCAAATCGTTCGCAGGAAAATAATAATTCACTTTTAAGGGTGCGTAATGAAATTTATTTCTTGGGAAAAATTCGCTCTAGAACTGCAAATATTAATGTACAAATCATCAATTAAAAACAAGAATAATTTGTCTTCAGAAGTCTTTTCCATACTTAAATCCAAATAGTATTAAGGAAATTAAAAATTCTCGTTTGAACGAGCGTAATGAAACTTATTCGTTGGAAACAATTCGCTCCAGAAATAGAATTTTTGTAGATAAAATCATCAATTAAAAAAAGAGCATTTTATATTTAGAATGTATTTCCACATTTCAATCCAAATCGTGCGCAGGAAAATAATAATTCACTTTTGAGGGTGCGTAATGAAATTCATTTCTTGGGAAAAATTCGCTCTAGAACTGCAAATATTAATGTACAAATCATCAATTAAAAAGAAGAATATTTTGTCTTCAGAAATCTTTTCCATACTTAAATCCAAATAGGTTTAAGGAAATTATAAATTCTCGTTTGAACGAGCGTAATGAAACTTATTTGTTGGGAGCAATTTGCTCCAGAAATAGAATTATTATATAAAATCATCAATTAAAAAAAAAGCATTTTATATTTAGAATGTATTTCCACATTTCAATCCAAATCGTGCGCAGGAAAATAATAATTACCTTTTAAGGGTGCGTAATTAAATTCATTTCTTTTGAAAAATTCGCTCTATATACGCAAATATTAATGTACAAATCATCAATTAAAAACAAGAATATTTTGTCTTCAGAAATCTTTTCCATACTTAAATCCAAATAGTATTAAGAAAATTAAAAATTCTCCGTTGAACGCGCGTAATGAGACTTATTTGTTGGGAGCAATTCGCTCCAGAAATAGAATTATTGTAGATAAAATCATCAATTAAGAAAAGAGCATTTTATATTTAGAATGTATTTCCACATTTCAATCCAAATCGTGCGCAGGAAAATAATAATTCACTTTTGAGGGTGCGTAATGAAATTCATTTCTTGGGAAAAATTCGCTCTAGAACTGCAAATATTAATGTACAAATCATCAATTAAAAACAAGTATAATTTGTCTTAAAAGGTCTTTTCCATACTTTAATCCAAATAGTATTAAGGAAATTAAAAATTCTCGTTTGAACGAGCGTAATGAAACTTATTTGTTGGAAACAATTCGCTTCAGAAATAGAATTATTGTAGATAAAATCATCAATTAAAAAAAGAGCATTTTATATTTAGAATGTATTTCCACATTTCTATCCAAGTCGTGCGCAGGAAAATAATAATTCACTTTTGAGGGTGCGTAATGAAATTCATTTCTTGGGAAAATTTCGCTCTAGATTTGCAAATATTAATGTACAAATCATCAATTAAAAACAAGAATATTTTGTCTTCAGAACTCTTTTCCATTCTTAAAACCATATAGTATTAAGAAAATTAAAAATTCTCCTTTGAACGCGCGTAATGAGACTTATTTGTTGGGAACACATCGCTTCAGAAATAGAATTATTGTAGATAATATCATCAATTAAAAAAAGAGCATTTTAAATTTAGAATTAATTTCCATATTTCAATCCAAATCGTGCGCAGGAAAATAATATTTCACTTTTGAGGGTGCGTAATGAAATTCATTTCTTGGGAAAAATTCGCTCTAGAACTGCAAATATTAATGTACAAATCATCAATAAAAAACAAGAATATTTTGTCTTCAGAAGTCTTTTCCATACTTACATCCAAATAGAATTAAGGAAATTAAAAATTCTCGTTTGAACGAGCGTAATGAAACTTATTTGTTGGGAACAATTCAACTGCAAATATTAATGTACAAATCAAAAATTGAAAACAAGAACATTTTGTCTTCATAAGTCTTTTCCATACTTAAAATCAAATAGTATTAAGAAAATTAAAAATTCTCCTTTGAACGCGCCTAATGAGACTAATTTGTTGGGAATAATTCGCTCCAGAAATAGAATTATTGTAGATAAAATCATCAATTAAAAAAAGAGCATTTTATATTTAGAATGTATTTCCACATTTCAATCCAAATCGTGCGCAGGAAAATAATAATTCACTTTTGAGGGTGCGTAATGAAATTCATTTCTTGGGAAAAATTCGCTCTAGAACTGCAAATATTAATGTACAAATCATCAATTAAAAACAAGAATAATTTGTCTTCAGAAGTCTTTTCCATACTTTAATCCAAATAGTATTAAGGAAATTAAAACTTCTCGTTTGAACGAGCGTAATGAAACTTATTTGTTGGGAACACATCGCTTCAGAAATAGAATTATTGTAGATAATATTATCAATTAAAAAAAGAGCATTTTAAATTTAGAATGTATTTCCATATTTCAATCCAAATCGTGCGCAGGAAAATAATAATTCACTTTTGAGGGTGCGTAATGAAATTCATTTCTTGGGAAAAATTCGCTCTAGAACTGCAAATATTAATGTACAAAGCATCAATAACATACAAGAATATTTTGTCTTCAGAAGTCTTTTCCATACTTACATCCAAATAGTATTAAGGAAATTAAAAATTCTCGTTTGAACGAGCGTAATGAAACTTATTTGTTGGGAACAATTCGCTCGAGAAAAAGAATTATTGTAGATAAAATCATCAATTAAGAAAAGAGCATTTTATATTTAGATTGTATTTCCACATTTCAATCCAAATCGTGCGCAGGAAAATAATAATTCACTTTTGAGGGTGCGTAATGAAATTCATTTCTTGGGAAAAATTCGCTATAGAACTGAAAATATTAATGTACAAATCATCAATTAAAAACAAGAATATTTTGTCTTCAGAAGTCTTTTCCATACTTAAATCCAAATAGTATTAAGGAAATAAAAAATTCTCGTTTGAACGAGCGTAATGAAACTTATTTTTTGGGAACAATTCGCTCGAGAAATAGAATTATTGTAGATAAAATCATCAATTAAAAAAAGAGCATTTTATATTTAGAATGTATTTCCACATTTCAATCCAAGTCGTGCGCAGGAAAATAATAATTCACTTTTGAGGGTGCGTAATGAAATTTATTTCTTGGGAAAAATTCGCTCTAGAACTGCAAATATTAATGTACATTTCATCAATTAAAAACAAGAATAATTTGTCTTCAGAAGTCTTTTCCATACTTTAATACAAATACTATTAAGGAAATTAAAAATTCTCGTATGAACGAGCGTAATGAAACTTATTTGTTGGGAACAATTCGCTTCAGAAATAGAATTATTGTAGATAAAATCATCAATTAAAAAAAGAGCATTTTATATTTAGAATGTATTTCCACATTTCCTTCCAAGTCGTGCGCAGGAAAATAATAATTCACTTTTGAGGGTGCGTAATGAAATTCATTTCTTGGGAAAAATTCGCTCTAGAACTGCAAATATTAATGTACAAATCATCAATAAAATACAAGAATATTTTGTCTTCAGAAGTCTTTTCCATACTTACATCCAAATAGTATTAAGGAAATTAAAAATTCTCGTTTGAACGAGCGTAATGAAACTTATTTGTTGGGAACAATTCGCTCGAGAAAAAGAATTATTGTAGATAAAATCATCAATTAAAAAAAGAGCATTTTATATTTAGAATGTATTTCCACATTTCAATCCAAATCGTGCGCAGGAAAAAAATAATTCACTTTTGAGGGTGCGTAATGAAATTTATTTCTTGGGAAATATTCGCTCTAGAACTGCAAATATTAATGTACAAATCATCAATTAAAAACAAGAATATTTTGTCTTCAGAAGTCTTTTCCATACTTAAATCCAAATAGTAATAAGGAAATAAAAAATTCTCGTTTGAACGAGCGTAATGAAACTTATTTGTTGGGAACAATTCGCTCGAGAAAAAGAATTATTGTAGATAAAATCATCAATTAAAAAAAGAGCATTTTATATTTAGAATGTATTTCCACATTTCAATCCAAATCGTGCGCAGGAAAATAATAATTCACTTTTGAGGGTGCGTAATGAAATTCATTTCTTGGGAAAAATTCGCTCTAGAACTGCAAATATTAATGTACAAATCATCAATTAAAAACAAGAATATTTTGTCTTCAGAAATCTTTTCCATACTTAAATCAAAATAGTATTAAGGAAATTAAAAATTCTCGTTTGAACGAGCGTAATGAAACTTATTTGTTGGGAAAATTCGCTCCAGAAATAGAATTATTAGATAAAATCATGAATTAAAAAAAGAGCATTTTATATTTAGAATGTATTTCCACATTTCAATCCAAATCGTGCGCAGGAAAATAATAATTCACTTTTGAGGGTGCGTAATGAAATTCATTTCTTGGGAAAAATTCGCTCTAGAACTGCAAATATTAATGTACAAATCATCAATTAAAAACAAGAATAATTTGTCTTCAGAAGTCTTTTCCATACTTTAATCCAAATAGTATTAAGGAAATTAAAAATTCTCGTTTGAACGAGCGTAATTAAACTTATTTGTTGGGAACAATTTGCTCCAGAAATAATATTATTGTAGTTAAAATCATGAATTAAAAAAAGAGCATTTTTTGTTTAGAATGTATTTCCACATTTCAATCCAAATCGTGCGAAGGAAAATTATAATTCACTTTTGAGGGTGCGTAATGAAATTCATTTCTTGGGAAAAATTCGCTCTAGAACTGCAAATAATAATGTACAAATCATCAATTAAAAAGAAGAATATATTGTCTTTGGAAATCTTTTCCATACTTAAATCCAAATAGTATGAAGGAAATTAAAAATTCTCGTTTGAAGGAGAGTAATGAAACTTATTTGTTGGGAACAATTCGCTCCAGAAATAGAATTATTGTAGATAAAATCATCAATTAAAAAAAGAGCATTTTATATTTAGAATGTATTTCCACATTTCAATCCAAATCGTGCGCAGGAAAATAATAATTCACTTTTGAGGGTGCGTAATGAAATTCATTTCTTGGGAAAAATTCGCTCTAGAACTGCAAATATTAATGTACAAATCATCAATTAAAAACAAGAATATTTTGTCTTCAGAAATCTTTTCCATACTTAAATCCAAATAGTATTAAGGAAATTAAAAATTCTCGTTTGAACGAGCGTAATGAAACTTATTTGTTGGGAACAATTCGCTCCAGAAATAGAATTATTAGATAAAATCATCAATTAAAAAAAGAGCATTTTATATTTAGAATGTATTTCCACAATTCAATCCAAATCGTGCGCAGGAAAATAATAATTCACTTTTGAGGGTGCGTAATGAAATTCATTTATTTTGAAAAATTCGCTCTAGTGCCGCAAATATTAATGTACAAATCATCAATTAAAAACAAGAATATTTTGTCTTCAGAAATCTTTTTCATACTTAAATCCAAATAGTATGAAGGAAATTAAACATTCTCGTTTGAACGAGCGTAATGAAACTTATTTTTTGGGAACAATTCGCTACAGAAATAGAATTATTGTAGTTAAAATCATGAATTAAAAAAAGAGCATTTTTTGTTTAGAATGTATTTCCACATTTCAATCCAAATCGTGCGCAGGAAAATAATAATTCTCTTTTGAGGGTGCGTAATGAAATTTATTTCTTGGGAAAAATTCGCTCTTGAACTGCAAATATTAATGTACAAATCATCAATTAAAAAGAAGAATATATTGTCTTCAGAAATCTTTTCCATACTTATCCAAATAGTATGAAGGAAATTATAAATTCACCTTTGAACGAGAGTAATGAAACTTATATTTTGGGAACAATTCGCTCCAGAAATAGAATTATTGTAGATAAAATCATCAATTAAGAAAAGAGCATTTTATATTTAGATTGTATTTCCACATTTCAATCCAAATCGTGCGCAGAAAATAATAATTCACTTTTGAGGGTGCGTCATGAAATTCATTTCTTGGGAAAAATTCGCTATAGAACTGCAAATATTAATGTATAAATCATCAATTAAAAACAAGTATATTTTGTCTTCAGAAATCTTTTCCATACTTAAATCCAAATAGTATTAAGGAAATTAAAAATTCTCGTTTGAACGAGCGTAATGAAACTTATTTGTTGGGATCAATTCGCTCCAGAAATAGAATTATTAGATAAAATCATCAATTAAAAAAAGAGCATTTTATATTTAGAATGTATTTCCACAATTCAATCCAAATCGTGCGCAGGAAAATAATAATTCACTTTTGAGGGTGCGTAATGAAATTCATTTCTTGGGAAAAATTCGCTCTAGAACTGCAAAAATAAATGTACAAATCATCAATTAAAAACAAGAATATTTTGTCTTCAGAAATCTTTTCCATACTTAAATCAAAATAGTATTAAGGAAATTAAAAATTCTCGTTTGAACGAGCGTAATGAAACTTATTCGTTGGGTACAATTCGCCCTAGAAAGAGAATTATTGTAGATAAAATCACCAATTAAGAAAAGAGCATTTTATATTTAGAATGTATTTCCACATTTCAATCCAAATCGTGCGCAGGAAAATAATAATTCACTTTTGAGGGTGCGTAATGAAATTCATTTCTTGGGAAAAATTCGCTCTAGAACTGCAAATATTAAGGTACAAATCATCAATTAAAAAAAAGAATATTTTGTCTTCAGAAGTTTTTTCCATACTTAAATCCAAATAGTATTAAGGAAATTAAAAATTGTCGTTTGAACGAGCGTAATGAAACTTATTTGTTGGGAACAATTCGCTTCAGAAATAGAATTATTGTAGATAAAATCATCAATTAAAAAAAGAGCATTTTATATTTAGAATGTATTTCCACATTTCAATCCAAATCGTTCGCAGGAAAATAATAATTCACTTTTGAGGGTGCGTAATGAAATTTATTTCTTGGGAAAAATTCGCTCTTGAACTGCAAATATTAATGTACAAATCATCAATTAAAAACAAGAATAATTTGTCTTCAGAAATCTTTTCCATACTTAAATCCAAATAGTATTAAGGAAATTATAAATTCTCGTTTGAACGAGCGTAATGAAACTTATTTGTTGGGAGCAATTTGCTCCAGAAATAGAATTATTATATAAAATCATCAATTAAAAAAAAAGCATTTTATATTTAGAATGTATTTCCACATTTCAATCCAAACCGTGCGCAGGAAAATAATAATTCACTTTTGAGGGTGCGTAATGAAATTCATTTCTTGGGAAAAATTCGCTCTAGAACTGCAAATATTAATGTACAAATCATCAATTAAAAAGAAGAATATATTGTCTTCAGAAATCTTTTCCATACTAAAATCCAAATAGTATTAAGGAAATAAAAAATTCTCGTTTGAACGAGCGTAATGAAACTTATTCTTTGGGAACAATTCGCCCTAGAAAGAGAATTATTGTAGATAAAATCATCAATTAAGAAAAGAGCATTTTATATTTAGAATGTATTTCCACATTTCAATCCAAATCGTGCGCAGGAAAATAATAATTACCTTTTAAGGGTGCGTAATTAAATTCATTTCTTTTGAAAAATTCGCTCTATAGCCGCAAATATTAATGTACAAATCATCAATTAAAAACAAGAATATTTTGTCTTCAAAAATCTTTTCCATACTTAAATCCAAATAGTATTAATAAAATTAAAAATTCTCCTTTGAACGCGCGTAATGAGACTTATTTGTTGGGAGCAATTCGCTCCAGAAATAGAATTATTGTAGATAAAATAATCAATTAAGAAAAGAGCATTTTATATTTAGAATGTATTTCCACATTTCAATCCAAATCGTGCGCAGGAAAATAATAATTCACTTTTGAGGGTGCGTAATAAAAATTCATTTCTTGGGAAAAATTCGCTCTAGAACTGCAAATATTAATGTACAAATCATCAATTAAAAACAAGAATAATTTGTCTTCTGAAGTCTTTTCCATACTTTAATCCAAATAGTATTAAGGAAATTAAAAATTCTCGTTTGAACGAGCGTAATGAAACTTATTTGTTGGGAACAATTCGCTTCAGAAATAGAATTATTGTAGATAAAATCATTAATTAAAAAAAGAGCATTTTATATTTAGAATGTATTTCCACATTTCAATCCAAATCGTTCGCAGGAAAATAATAATTCACTTTTAAGGGTGCGTAATGAAATTTATTTCTTGAGAAAAATTCGCTCTAGAACTGCAAATATTAATGTACAAATCATCAATTAAAAACAAGAATAATTTGTCTTCAGAAGTCTTTTCCATACTTAAATGCAAATAGTATTAAGGTAATTAAAAATTCTCGTTTGAACGAGCGTAATGAAACTTATTCGTTGGAAACAATTCGCTCCAGAAATAGAATTTTTGTAGATAAAATCATCAATTAAAAAAAGAGCATTTTATATTTAGAATGTATTTCCACATTTCAATCCAAATCGTGCGCAGGAAAATAATAATTCACTTTTGAGGGTGCGTAATGAAATTCATTTCTTGGGAAAAATTCGCTCTAGAACTGCAAATATTAATGTACAAATCATCAATTAAAAAGAAGAATATTTTGTCTTCAGAAATCTTTTCCATACTTAAATCCAAATAGGTTTAAGGAAATTATAAATTCTCGTTTGAACGAGCGTAATGAAACTTATTTGTTGGGAGCAATTTGCTCCAGAAATAGAATTATTATATAAAATCATCAATTAAAAAAAAAGCATTTTATATTTAGAATGTATTTCCACATTTCAATCCAAATCGTGCGCAGGAAAATAATAATTACCTTTTAAGGGTGCGTAATTAAATTCATTTCTTTTGAAAAATTCGCTCTATAGCCGCAAATATTAATGTACAAATCATCAATTAAAAACAAGAATATTTTGTCTTCAGAAATCTTTTCCATACTTAAATCCAAATAGTATTAAGAAAATTAAAAATTCTCCGTTGAACGCGCGTAATGAGACTTATTTGTTGGGAGCAATTCGCTCCAGAAATAGAATTATTGTAGATAAAATCATCAATTAAGAAAAGAGCATTTTATATTTAGAATGTATTTCCACATTTCAATCCAAATCGTGCGCAGGAAAATAATAATTCACTTTTGAGGGTGCGTAATGAAATTCATTTCTTGGGAAAAATTCGCTCTAGAACTGCAAATATTAATGTACAAATCATCAATTAAAAACAAGTATAATTTGACTTAAAAGGTCTTTTCCATACTTTAATCCAAATAGTATTAAGGAAATTAAAAATTCTCGTTTGAACGAGCGTAATGAAACTTATTTGTTGGGAACAATTCGCTCCAGAATGAGAATTATTGTAGATAAAATCATCAATTAAAAAAAGAGCATTTTATATTTAGAATGTATTTCCACATTTCAATCCAAGTCGTGCGCAGGAAAATAATAATTCACTTTTGAGGGTGCGTAATGAAATTCATTTCTTGGGAAAATTTCGCTCTAGATTTGCAAATATTAATGTACAAATCATCAATTAAAAACAAGAATATTTTGTCTTCAGAACTCTTTTCCATTCTTAAAACCATATAGTATTAAGAAAATTAAAAATTCTCCTTTGAACGCGCGTAATGAGACTTATTTGTTGGGAACACATCGCTTCAGAAATAGAATTATTGTAGATAATATCATCAATTAAAAAAAGAGCATTTTAAATTTAGAATTAATTTCCATATTTCAATCCAAATCGTGCGCAGGAAAATAATATTTCACTTTTGAGGGTGCGTAATGAAATTCATTTCTTGGGAAAAATTCGCTCTAGAACTGCAAATATTAATGTACAAATCATCAATAAAAAACAAGAATATTTTGTCTTCAGAAGTCTTTTCCATACTTACATCCAAATAGAATTAAGGAAATTAAAAATTCTCGTTTGAACGAGCGTAATGAAACTTATTTGTTGGGAACAATTCAACTGCAAATATTAATGTACAAATCAAAAATTGAAAACAAGAACATTTTGTCTTCATAAGTCTTTTCCATACTTAAAATCAAATAGTATTAAGAAAATTAAAAATTCTCCTTTGAACGCGCCTAATGAGACTTATTTGTTGGGAATAATTCGCTCCAGAAATAGAATTATTGTAGATAAAATCATCAATTAAAAAAAGAGCATTTTATATTTAGAATGTATTTCCACATTTCAATCCAAATCGTGCGCAGGAAAATAATAATTCACTTTTGAGGGTGCGTAATGAAATTCATTTCTTGGGAAAAATTCGCTCTAGAACTGCAAATATTAATGTACAAATCATCAATTAAAAACAAGAATAATTTGTCTTCAGAAGTCTTTTCCATACTTTAATCCAAATAGTATTAAGGAAATTAAAACTTCTCGTTTGAACGAGCGTAATGAAACTTATTTGTTGGGAACACATCGCTTCAGAAATAGAATTATTGTAGATAATATTATCAATTAAAAAAAGAGCATTTTAAATTTAGAATGTATTTCCATATTTCAATCCAAATCGTGCGCAGGAAAATAATAATTCACTTTTGAGGGTGCGTAATGAAATTCATTTCTTGGGAAAAATTCGCTCTAGAACTGCAAATATTAATGTACAAAGCATCAATAACATACAAGAATATTTTGTCTTCAGAAGTCTTTTCCATACTTACATCCAAATAGTATTAAGGAAATTAAAAATTCTCGTTTGAACGAGCGTAATGAAACTTATTTGTTGGGAACAATTCGCTCGAGAAAAAGAAATATTGTAGATAAAATCATCAATTAAGAAAAGAGCATTTTATATTTAGATTGTATTTCCACATTTCAATCCAAATCGTGCGCAGGAAAATAATAATTCACTTTTGAGGGTGCGTAATGAAATTCATTTCTTGGGAAAAATTCGCTATAGAACTGAAAATATTAATGTACAAATCATCAATTAAAAACAAGAATATTTTGTCTTCAGAAGTCTTTTCCATACTTAAATCCAAATAGTATTAAGGAAATAAAAAATTCTCGTTTGAACGAGCGTAATGAAACTTATTTTTTGGGAACAATTCGCTCGAGAAATAGAATTATTGTAGATAAAATCATCAATTAAAAAAAGAGCATTTTATATTTAGAATGTATTTCCACATTTCAATCCAAGTCGTGCGCAGGAAAATAATAATTCACTTTTGAGGGTGCGTAATGAAATTTATTTCTTGGGAAAAATTCGCTCTAGAACTGCAAATATTAATGTACATTTCATCAATTAAAAACAAGAATAATTTGTCTTCAGAAGTCTTTTCCATACTTTAATACAAATACTATTAAGGAAATTAAAAATTCTCGTATGAACGAGCGAAATGAAACTTATTTGTTGGGAACAATTCGCTTCAGAAATAGAATTATTGTAGATAAAATCATCAATTAAAAAAAGAGCATTTTATATTTAGAATGTATTTCCACATTTCCTTCCAAGTCGTGCGCAGGAAAATAATAATTCACTTTTGAGGGTGCGTAATGAAATTCATTTCTTGGGAAAAATTCGCTCTAGAACTGCAAATATTAATGTACAAATCATCAATAAAATACAAGAATATTTTGTCTTCAGAAGTCTTTTCCATACTTACATCCAAATAGTATTAAGGAAATTAAAAATTCTCGTTTGAACGAGCGTAATGAAACTTATTTTTTGGGAACAATTCGCTCGAGAAAAAGAATTATTGTAGATAAAATCATCAATTAAAAAAAGAGCATTTTATATTTAGAATGTATTTCCACATTTCAATCCAAATCGTGCGCAGGAAAAAAATAATTCACTTTTGAGGGTGCGTAATGAAATTTATTTCTTGGGAAAAATTCGCTCTAGAACTGCAAATATTAATGTACAAATCATCAATTAAAAACAAGAATATTTTGTCTTCAGAAGTCTTTTCCATACTTAAATCCAAATAGTAATAAGGAAATAAAAAATTCTCGTTTGAACGAGCGTAATGAAACTTATTTGTTGGGAACAATTCGCTCGAGAAAAAGAATTATTGTAGATAAAATCATCAATTAAAAAAAGAGCATTTTATATTTAGAATGTATTTCCACATTTCAATCCAAATCGTGCGCAGGAAAATAATAATTCACTTTTAAGGGTGCGTAATGAAATTCATTTCTTGGGAATAATTCGCTCTAGAACTGCAAATAATAATGTTCCAATCATCAATTAAAAAGAAGAATATTTTGTCTTCAGAAGTCTTTTCCATACTTACATCCAAAAAGTATTAAGGAAATTAAAAATTATTGTTTGAACGAGCGTAATGAAACTTATTTGTTGGGAACAATTCGCTCGAGAAAAAGAATTATTGTAGATAAAATCATCAATTAAAAAAAGAGCATTTTATATTTAGAATGTATTTCCACATTTCAATCCAAATCGTGCGCAGGAAAAAAATAATTCACTTTTGAGGGTGCGTAATGAAATTTATTTCTTGGGAAAAATTCGCTCTAGAACTTCAAATATTAATGTACAATACATCAATTAAAAACAAGAATATTTTGTCTTCAGAAGTCTTTTCCATACTTAAATCCAAATAGTAATAAGGAAATAAAAAATTCTAGTTTAAACGAGCGTAATGAAACTTATTTGTTGGGAACAATTCGCTCGAGAAATAGAATTATTGTAGATAAAATCATCAATTAAAAAAAGAGCATTTTATATTTAGAATGTATTTCCACATTTCAATCGTAATCGTGCGCAGGAAAATAATAATTCACTTTTGAGGGTGCGTAAAGAAATTCATTTCTTGGGAAAAATTCGCTCTAGAACTGCAAATATTAATGTACAAATCATCAATTAAAAACAAGAATATTTTGCCTTCAGAAATCTTTTCCATACTTAAATACAAAAAGTATTAAGGAAATTAAAAATTCTCGTTTGAACGAGCGTAATGAAACTTATTTTTTGGGAACAATTCGCTCCAGAAAGAGAATTATTGTAGATAAAATCATCAATTAAGAAAAGAGCATTTTATATTTAGAATGTATTTCCACATTTCAATCCAAATCGTGCGCAGGAAAATAATAATTCACTTTTAAGGGTGCGTAATGAAATTCATTTCTTGGGAATAATTCGCTCTAGAACTGCAAATACTAATGTACAAATCATCAATTAAAAAGAAGAATATTTCGTCTTCAGAAGTCTTTTCCATACTTAAATCAAAATAGTATTAAGGAAATTAAAAATTCTCGTTTGAACGAGCGTAATGAAACTTATTTGTTGGGAACAATTCGCTCCAGAAAGAGAATTATTGTAGATAAAATTATCAATTAAGAAAAAAGCATTATATATTTAGAATGTATTTCCACATTTCAATCCAAATCGTGCGCACGAAAATAATAATTCACTTATGAGGGTGCGTAATGAAATTCATTTCTTGGGAAAAATTCGCTCTAGAACTGCAAATATAAATGTACAAATCATCAATTTAAAAGAAGAATATTTTGTCTTCAGAAGTCTTTTCCATACTTAAAACCAAATAGTATTAAGAAAATTAAAAATTCTCCTTTGAACGCGCGTAATGAGACTTATTTGTTGGGAATAATTCGCTCCAGGAATAGAATTATTGTAGATAAAATCATCAACTAAGAAAAGAGCATTTTATATTTAGAATGTATTTCCACATTTCAATCGTAATCGTGAGCAGGTAAATAATAATTCACTTTTGAGGGTGCGTAATGAAATTCATTTCTTGGGAAAAATTCGCTCTAGAACTGCAAATATTAATGTACAAATCAAAAATTGAAAACAAGAATATTTTGTCTTCATAAGTCTTTTCCATACTTAAAATCAAATAGTATTAAGAAAATTAAAAATTCTCCTTTGAACGCGCCTAATGAGACTTATTTGTTGGGAACAATTCGGTCGAGAAATAGAAGTATTATAGATAAAATTATCAATTAAAAAAAGAGCATTTTATATTTAGAATGTATTTCCACATTTCAATCCAAATCGTGCGCAGGAAAATAATAATTCACTTTTTAGGGTTCGTAATGAAATTCATTTCTTGGGAAAAATTCGCTCTAGAACTGCAAATATAAATGTACAAATCATCAATTAAAAAGAAGAATATTCTGTCTTCAGAAGTCTTTTCCATACTTAAAACCAAATAGTATTAAGAAAATTAAAAATTCTCCTTTGAACGCGCGTAATGAGACTTTTTTGTTGGGAATAATTCGCTCCAGAAATAGAATTATTGTAGATAAAATCATCAACTAAGAGAAGAGCATTTTATATTTAGAATGTATTTCCATATTTCAATCCAAATCGTGCGCAGGAAAATAATAATTCACTTTTGAGGGTGCGTAATGAAATTCATTTCTTGGGAAAAATTCGCTCTAAAACTGCAAATATTAATGTACAAATCATCAATTAAAAACAAGAATAATTTGTTCTCAGAAGTCTTTTCCATACTTTAATCCAAATAGTATTAAGGAAATTAAAAATTCTCGTTTGAACGAGCGTAATGAAACTTATTTGTTGGGAACACATCGCTTCAGAAATAGAATTATTGTAGATAATATCATCAATTAAAAAAAGAGCATTTTAAATTTAGAATGTATTTCCACATTTCAATCCAAATCGTGCGCAGGAAAATAATAATTCACTTTTGAGGGTGCGTAATGAAATTCATTTCTTGGGAAAAATTCGCTCTAGAACTGCAAATATTAATGTACAAAGCATCAATAACATACAAGAATATTTTGTCTTCAGAAGTCTTTTCCATACTTAAATCCAAATAGTATTAAGGAAATAAAAAATTCTCGTTTGAACGAGCGTAATGAAACTTATTTGTTGGGAACAATTCGCTCGAGAAATAGAATTATTGTAGATAAAATCATCAATTAAAAAAAGAGCATTTTATATTTAGAATGTATTTCCACATATCAATCCAAATCGTGCGCAGGAAAATAATAATTCACTTTTGAGGGTGCGTAAAGAAATTCATTTCTTGGGAAAAATTCGCTCTAGAACTGCAAATATTAATGTACAAATCATCAATTAAAAACAAGAATATTTTGCCTTTAGAAATCTTTTCCATACTTAAATACAAATAGTATTAAGGAAATTAAAAATTGTCGTTTGAACGAGCGTAATGAAACTTATTTGTTGGGAACAATTCGCTCCAGAAAGAGAATTATTGTAGATAAAATCATCAATTAAGAAAAGAGCATTTTATATTTAGAATGTATTTCCACATTTCAATCCAAATCGTGCGCAGGAAAATAATAATTCATTTTTGAGGGTGCGTAATGAAATTCATTTCTTGGGAATCATTCGCTCTAGAACTGCAAATACTAATGTACCAATCATCAATTAATAAGAAGAATATTTTGTCTTTAGAAGTCTTTTCCATACTTAAATCATAATAGTATTAAGGAAATTAAAAATTCTCGTTTAAACGAGCGTAATGAAACTTATTTGTTGGGAACAATTCGCTCCAGAAAGAGAATTAATGTAGATAAAATCATCAATTAAGAAAAAAGCATTTTATATTTAGAATGTATTTCCACATTTCAATCCAAATCGTGCGCAGGAAAATAATAATTCACTTATGAGGGTGCGTAATGAAATTCATTTCTTGGGAAAAATTCGCTCTAGAACTGCAAATATAAATGTACAAATCAGCAATTTAAAAGAAGAATATTTTGCCTTCAGAAATCTTTTCCATACTTAAATACAAATAGTATTAAGGAAATTAAAAATTCTCGTTTGAACGAGCGTAATGAAACTTATTTGTTGGGAACAATTCGCTCCAGAAAGAGAATTATTGTAGATAAAATCATCAATTAAGAAAAGAGCATTTTATATTTAGAATGTATTTCCACATTTCAATCCAAATCGTGCGCAGGAAAATAATAATTCACTTTTGAGGGTGCGTAATGAAATTCATTTCTTGGGAAAAATTCGCTCTAGAACTGCAAATATTAATGTACAAATCAAAAATTGAAAACAAGAATATTTTGTCTTCATAAGACTTTTCCATACTTAAATCTAAATAGTATTAAGAAAATTAAAAATTCTTCTTTGAACGAACCTAAGGAGACTTATTTGTTGGGAACAATTCGCTACAGAATTAGAATTATTGTAGATAAAATCATCAATTAAGAAAATTGCATTTTATATTTAGAATGTATTTCCAATTTTAAATCCAAATCGTGCGCAGGAAAATAATAATTCACTTTTGAGGGTGCGTAATGAAATTCATTTCTTGGGAAAAATTCGCTCTAGAGCCGCAAATATAAATGTACAAATCATTAATTAAAAACAAGAATATTTTGTCTTCAGAAGTCTTTTCCATACTTAAATCCAAATAGCATTAAGGAAATTAAAAATTTTCGTTTGAGCTTGCGTAATGAAACTTATTTGTTGGGAACAATTCGCTCCAGAAAGAGAATTATTGTAGATAAAATTATCAATTAAGAAAAAAGCATTATATATTTAGAATGTATTTCCACATTTCAATCCAAATCGTGCGCACGAAAATAATAATTCACTTATGAGGGTGCGTAATGAAATTCATTTCTTGGGAAAAATTCGCTCTAGAACTGCAAATATAAATGTACAAATCATCAATTTAAAAGAAGAATATTTTGTCTTCAGAAGTCTTTTCCATACTTAAAACCAAATAGTATTAAGAAAATTAAAAATTCTCCTTTGAACGAGCGTAATGAAACTTATTTGTTGGGAACAATTCGCTCGAGAAATAGAATTATTGTAGATAAAATCATCAATTAAAAAAAGAGCATTTTATATTTAGAATGTATTTCCACATATCAATCCAAATCGTGCGCAGGAAAATAATAATTCACTTTTGAGGGTGCGTAATGAAATTCATTTCTTGGGAAAAATTCGCTCTAGAACTGCAAATATTAATGTACAAATCATCAATTAAAAACAAGAATATTTTGCCTTTAGAAATCTTTTCCATACTTAAATACAAATAGTATTAAGGAAATTAAAAATTGTCGTTTGAACGAGCGTAATGAAACTTATTTGTTGGGAACAATTCGCTCCAGAAAGAGAATTATTGTAGATAAAATCATCATTTAAGAAAAGAGCATTTTATATTTAGAATGTATTTCCACATTTCAATCCAAATCGTGCGCAGGAAAATAATAATTCATTTTTGAGGGTGCGTAATGAAATTCATTTCTTGGGAATCATTCGCTCTAGAACTGCAAATACTAATGTACCAATCATCAATTAATAAGAAGAATATTTTGTCTTTAGAAGTCTTTTCCATACTTAAATCATAATAGTATTAAGGAAATTAAAAATTCTCGTTTAAACGAGCGTAATGAAACTTATTTGTTGGGAACAATTCGCTCCAGAAAGAGAATTAATGTAGATAAAATCATCAATTAAGAAAAAAGCATTTTATATTTAGAATGTATTTCCACATTTCAATCCAAATCGTGCGCAGGAAAATAATAATTCACTTATGAGGGTGCGTAATGAAATTCATTTCTTGGGAAAAATTCGCTCTAGAACTGCAAATATAAATGTACAAATCATCAATTTAAAAGAAGAATATTTTGCCTTCAGAAATCTTTTCCATACTTAAATACAAATAGTATTAAGGAAATTAAAAATTCTCGTTTGAACGAGCGTAATGAAACTTATTTGTTGGGAACAATTCGCTCCAGAAAGAGAATTATTGTAGATAAAATCATCAATTAAGAAAAGAGCATTTTATATTTAGAATGTATTTCCACATTTCAATCCAAATCGTGCGCAGGAAAATAATAATTCACTTTTGAGGGTGCGTAATGAAATTCATTTCTTGGGAAAAATTCGCTCTAGAACTGCAAATATTAATGTACAAATCAAAAATTGAAAACAAGAATATTTTGTCTTCATAAGACTTTTCCATACTTAAATCCAAATAGTATTAAGAAAATTAAAAATTCTTCTTTGAACGCGCCTAAGGAGACTTATTTGTTGGGAACAATTCGCTACAGAATTAGAATTATTGTAGATAAAATCATCAATTAAGAAAAAAGCATTTTATATTTAGAATGTATTTCCACATTTCAATCCAAATCGTGCGCAGGAAAATAATAATTCACTTATGAGGGTGCGTAATGAAATTCATTTCTTGGGAAAAATTCGCTCTAGAGCCGCAAATATAAATGTACAAATCATTAATTAAAAACAAGAATATTTTGCCTTCAGAAATCTTTTCCATACTTAAATACAAAAAAAAATCAAGTGCGTAAAAATTATCAATTAAGAAAAAAGCATTATATATTTAGAATGTATTTCCACATTTCAATCCAAATCGTGCGCACGAAAATAATAATTCACTTATGAGGGTGCGTAATGAAATTCATTTCTTGGGAAAAATTCGCTCTAGAACTGCAAATATAAATGTACAAATCATCAATTTAAAAGAAGAATATTTTGTCTTCAGAAGTCTTTTCCATACTTAAAACCAAATAGTATTAAGAAAATTAAAAATTCTCCTTTGAACGCGCGTAATGAGACTTATTTGTTGGGAATAATTCGCTCCAGGAATAGAATTATTGTAGATAAAATCATCAACTAAGAAAAGAGCATTTTATATTTAGAATGTATTTCCACATTTCAATCGTAATCGTGAGCAGGTAAATAATAATTCACTTTTGAGGGTGCGTAATGAAATTCATTTCTTGGGAAAAATTCGCTCTAGAACTGCAAATATTAATGTACAAATCAAAAATTGAAAACAAGAATATTTTGTCTTCATAAGTCTTTTCCATACTTAAAATCAAATAGTATTAAGAAAATTAAAAATTCTCCTTTGAACGCGCCTAATGAGACTTATTTGTTGGGAACAATTCGGTCGAGAAATAGAAGTATTATAGATAAAATTATCAATTAAAAAAAGAGCATTTTATATTTAGAATGTATTTCCACATTTCAATCCAAATCGTGCGCAGGAAAATAATAATTCACTTTTTAGGGTTCGTAATGAAATTCATTTCTTGGGAAAAATTCGCTCTAGAACTGCAAATATAAATGTACAAATCATCAATTAAAAAGAAGAATATTTTGTCTTCAGAAGTCTTTTCCATACTTAAAACCAAATAGTATTAAGAAAATTAAAAATTCTCCTTTGAACGCGCGTAATGAGACTTTTTTGTTGGGAATAATTCGCTCCAGAAATAGAATTATTGTAGATAAAATCATCAACTAAGAGAAGAGCATTTTATATTTAGAATGTATTTCCATATTTCAATCCAAATCGTGCGCAGGAAAATAATAATTCACTTTTGAGGGTGCGTAATGAAATTCATTTCTTGGGAAAAATTCGCTCTAAAACTGCAAATATTAATGTACAAATCATCAATTAAAAACAAGAATAATTTGTTCTCAGAAGTCTTTTCCATACTTTAATCCAAATAGTATTAAGGAAATTAAAAATTCTCGTTTGAACGAGCGTAATGTAACTTATTTGTTGGGAACACATCGCTTCAGAAATAGAATTATTGTAGATAATATCATCAATTAAAAAAAGAGCATTTTAAATTTAGAATGTATTTCCACATTTCAATCCAAATCGTGCGCAGGAAAATAATAATTCACTTTTGAGGGTGCGTAATGAAATTCATTTCTTGGGAAAAATTCGCTCTAGAACTGCAAATATTAATGTACAAAGCATCAATAACATACAAGAATATTTTGTCTTCAGAAGTCTTTTCCATACTTAAATCCAAATAGTATTAAGGAAATAAAAAATTCTCGTTTGAACGAGCGTAATGAAACTTATTTGTTGGGAACAATTCGCTCGAGAAATAGAATTATTGTAGATAAAATCATCAATTAAAAAAAGAGCATTTTATATTTAGAATGTATTTCCACATTTCAATCCAAATCGTGCACAGGAAAATAATAATTCACTTTTGAGGGTGCGTAAAGAAATTCATTTCTTGGGAAAAATTCGCTCTAGAACTGCAAATATTAATGTACAAATCATCAATTAAAAACAAGAATATTTTGCCTTTAGAAATCTTTTCCATACTTAAATACAAATAGTATTAAGGAAATTAAAAATTGTCGTTTGAACGAGCGTAATGAAACTTATTTGTTGGGAACAATTCGCTCCAGAAAGAGAATTATTGTAGATAAAATCATCAATTAAGAAAAGAGCATTTTATATTTAGAATGTATTTCCACATTTCAATCCAAATCGTGCGCAGGAAAATAATAATTCATTTTTGAGGGTACGTAATGAAATTCATTTCTTGGGAATCATTCGCTCTAGAACTGCAAATACTAATGTACCAATCATCAATTAATAAGAAGAATATTTTGTCTTTAGAAGTCTTTTCCATACTTAAATCATAATAGTATTAAGGAAATTAAAAATTCTCGTTTAAACGAGCGTAATGAAACTTATTTGTTGGGAACAATTCGCTCCAGAAAGAGAATTAATGTAGATAAAATCATCAATTAAGAAAAAAGCATTTTATATTTAGAATGTATTTCCACATTTCAATCCAAATCGTGCGCAGGAAAATAATAATTCACTTATGAGGGTGCGTAATGAAATTCATTTCTTGGGAAAAATTCGCTCTAGAACTGCAAATATAAATGTACAAATCATCAATTTAAAAGAAGAATATTTTGCCTTCAGAAATCTTTTCCATACTTAAATACAAATAGTATTAAGGAAATTAAAAATTCTCGTTTGAACGAGCGTAATGAAACTTATTTGTTGGGAACAATTCGCTCCAGAAAGAGAATTATTGTAGATAAAATCATCAATTAAGAAAAGAGCATTTTATATTTAGAATGTATTTCCACATTTCAATCCAAATCGTGCGCAGGAAAATAATAATTCACTTTTGAGGGTGCGTAATGAAATTCATTTCTTGGGAAAAATTCGCTCTAGAACTGCAAATATTAATGTACAAATCAAAAATTGAAAACAAGAATATTTTGTCTTCATAAGACTTTTCCATACTTAAATCCAAATAGTATTAAGAAAATTAAAAATTCTTCTTTGAACGCGCCTAAGGAGACTTATTTGTTGGGAACAATTCGCTACAGAATTAGAATTATTGTAGATAAAATCATCAATTAAGAAAATTGCATTTTATATTTAGAATGTATTTCCAATTTTAAATCCAAATCGTGCGCAGGAAAATAATAATTCACTTTTGAGGGTGCGTAATGAAATTCATTTCTTGGGAAAAATTCGCTCTAGAGCCGCAAATATAAATGTACAAATCATTAATTAAAAACAAGAATATTTTGTCTTCAGAAGTCTTTTCCATACTTAAATCCAAATAGCATTAAGGAAATTAAAAATTTTCGTTTGAGCTTGCGTAATGAAACTTATTTGTTGGGAACAATTCGCTCCAGAAATAGAAATATTGTAGATAAAATCATCAATTAAGAAAAGAGCATTTTATACTTAGAATGTATTTCCACATTTCAATCCAAATCGTGCGCAGGAAAATAATAATTCACTTTTGAGGGTGCGTAAAGAAATTCATTTCTTGGGAAAAACTCGCTCTAGAACTGCAAATATTAATGTACAAATCATCAATTAAAAACAAGAATATTTTGCCTTCAGAAATCTTTTCCATACTTAAATACAAATAGTATTAAGGAAATTAAAAATTCTCGTTTGAACGAGCGTAATGAAACTTATTTGTTGGGAACAATTCGCTCCAGAATGAGAATTATTGTAGATAAAATCATCAATTAAGAAAAAAGCATTTTATATTTAGAATGTATTTCCACATTTCAATCCAAATCGTGCGCGGGAAATTATAATTCACTTATGAGGGTGCGTAATGAAATTCATTTCTTGGGAAAAATTCGCTCTAGAACTGCAAATATAAATGTACAAATCATCAATTAAAAAGAAGAATATTTTGTCTTCAGAAGTCTTTTCCATACTTAAAACCAAATAGTATTAAGAAAATTAAAAATTCTCCTTTGAACGCGCGTAATGAGATTTATTTGTTGGGAATAATTCGCTCCAGAAATAGAATTATTGTAGATAAAATCATCAACTAAGAAAAGAGCATTTTATATTTTGAATGTATTTCCACATTTCAATCCAAATCGTGGGCAGAAAAATAATAATTCACTTTTAAGGGTGCGTAATGAAATTAATTTCTTGGGAAAAATTCGCTCTAGAGCCGCAAATATTATTGTACAAATCATCAATTAAAAACAAGAATATTCTGTCTTCAGAAATCTTTTCCATACTAAAATCCAAACAGTATTAAGGAAAATAAAAATTCTCGTTTGAACGATCGTCATGAGACTAATTTGTTGGGAACAATTCACTCCAGAAATAGAATTCTTGTTGATAAAATAATCAATTAAAATAAGAGCATTTTATATTTAGAATGTATTTCCACATTTCAATCCAAATCGTGCGCAGGAAAATAAGAATTCACTTTTGAGGGTGCGTAATGAAATTCATTTCTTGGGAAAAATTCGCTCTAGAGCCGCAAATATTAATGTACAAATCATCAATTAAAAACAAGAATATTTTGTCTTCAGAAATCTTTTCCATACTTAAATCCAAATAGTATTAAGAAAATTAAAAATTCTCCTTTGAACTCGCGTAATGAGACTTATTTGTTGGGAACAATTCCGATCTGAAATAGAATTATTGTAGATAAAATCATCAATTAATAAAGGACATTTTATATTTAGAATGTATTTCCACATTTCAATCCAAATCGTGCGCAGGAAAATAATAATTCACTTTTGAGGGTGCGTAATGAAATTCATTTCTTGGGAATCATTCGCTCTAGAACTGCAAATACTAATGTACCAATCATCAATTAATAAGAAGAATATTTTGTCTTTAGAAGTCTTTTCCATACTTAAATCATAATAGTATTAAGGAAATTAAAAATTCTCGTTTAAACGAGCGTAATGAAACTTATTTGTTGGGAACAATTCGCTCCAGAAAGAGAATTAATGTAGATAAAATCATCAATTAAGAAAAAAGCATTTTATATTTAGAATGTATTTCCACATTTCAATCCAAATCGTGCGCAGGAAAATAATAATTCACTTATGAGGGTGCGTAATGAAATTCATTTCTTGGGAAAAATTCGCTCTAGAACTGCAAATATAAATGTACAAATCATCAATTTAAAAGAAGAATATTTTGCCTTCAGAAATCTTTTCCATACTTAAATACAAATAGTATTAAGGAAATTAAAAATTCTCGTTTGAACGAGCGTAATGAAACTTATTTGTTGGGAACAATTCGCTCCAGAAAGAGAATTATTGTAGATAAAATCATCAATTAAGAAAAGAGCATTTTATATTTAGAATGTATTTCCACATTTCAATCCAAATCGTGCGCAGGAAAATAATAATTCACTTTTGAGGGTGCGTAATGAAATTCATTTCTTGGGAAAAATTCGCTCTAGAACTGCAAATATTAATGTACAAATCAAAAATTGAAAACAAGAATATTTTGTCTTCATAAGACTTTTCCATACTTAAATCCAAATAGTATTAAGAAAATTAAAAATTCTTCTTTGAACGCGCCTAAGGAGACTTATTTGTTGGGAACAATTCGCTACAGAATTAGAATTATTGTAGATAAAATCATCAATTAAGAAAATTGCATTTTATATTTAGAATGTATTTCCAATTTTAAATCCAAATCGTGCGCAGGAAAATAATAATTCACTTTTGAGGGTGCGTAATGAAATTCATTTCTTGGGAAAAATTCGCTCTAGAGCCGCAAATATAAATGTACAAATCATTAATTAAAAACAAGAATATTTTGTCTTCAGAAGTCTTTTCCATACTTAAATCCAAATAGCATTAAGGAAATTAAAAATTTTCGTTTGAGCTTGCGTAATGAAACTTATTTGTTGGGAACAATTCGCTCCAGAAATAGAAATATTGTAGATAAAATCATCAATTAAGAAAAGAGCATTTTATTCTTAGAATGTATTTCCACATTTCAATCCAAATCGTGCGCAGGAAAATAATAATTCACTTTTGAGGGTGCGTAAAGAAATTCATTTCTTGGGAAAAACTCGCTCTAGAACTGCAAATATTAATGTACAAATCATCAATTAAAAACAAGAATATTTTGCCTTCAGAAATCTTTTCCATACTTAAATACAAATAGTATTAAGGAAATTAAAAATTCTCGTTTGAACGAGCGTAATGAAACTTATTTGTTGGGAACAATTCGCTCCAGAATGAGAATTATTGTAGATAAAATCATCAATTAAGAAAAAAGCATTTTATATTTAGAATGTATTTCCACATTTCAATCCAAATCGTGCGCAGGAAAATAATAATTCACTTATGAGGGTGCGTAATGAAATTCATTTCTTGGGAAAAATTCGCTCTAGAACTGCAAATATAAATGTACAAATCATCAATTAAAAAGAAGAATATTTTGTCTTCAGAAGTCTTTTCCATACTTAAAACCAAATAGTATTAAGAAAATTAAAAATTCTCCTTTGAACGCGCGTAATGAGACTTATTTGTTGGGAATAATTCGCTCCAGAAATAGAATTATTGTAGATAAAATCATCAACTAAGAAAAGAGCATTTTATATTTTGAATGTATTTCCACATTTCAATCCAAATCGTGGGCAGAAAAATAATAATTCACTTTTAAGGGTGCGTAATGAAATTAATTTCTTGGGAAAAATTCGCTCTAGAGCCGCAAATATTATTGTACAAATCATCAATTAAAAACAAGAATATTCTGTCTTCAGAAATCTTTTCCATACTTAAATCCAAATAGTATTAAGAAAATTAAAAATTCTCCTTTGAACTCGCGTAATGAGACTTATTTGTTGGGAACAATTCGCTCCAGAAATAAAATTATTGTAGATAAAATCATCAATTAGGAAAAGAGCATTTTATATTTAGAATGTATTTCCACATTTCAATATAAATCGTGCGCAGGAAAATAATAATTCACTTTTGAGGGTGCGTAATGAAATTCATTTCTTTTGAAAAATTCGCTCTAGTGCCGCAAATATTAATGTACAAATCATCAATTAAAAACAAGAATATTTTGTCTTCAGAAATCTTTTCCATACTTAAATCAAAATAGTATGAAGGAAATTAAAAATTCTCGTTTGAACGAGCGTAATGAAACTTATTTGTTGGGAACAATTCGCTCCAGAAATAGACATATTGTAGATAAAATCATCAATTAAAAAAAGAGCATTTTATATTTAGAATGTATTTCCACATTTCAATCCAATTCGTACGCAGGAAAATAATAATTCACTTTTGAGGGTGCGTAATGAAACTCATTTCTTGGGAAAATTCGCTCTAGAACTGCAAATATAAATGTACAAATCATCAATTATAAAGAAGAATATATTGTCTTCAGAAATCTTTTCCATACTTAAATCCAAATAGTATGAAGGAAATTAAAAATTCTCGTTTGAACGAGAGTAATGAAACTTATTTGTTGGGAACAATTCGCTCAAGAAATAGAATTATTGTAGATAAAATCATCAATTAAAAAAAGAGCATTTTATATTTAGAATGTATTTCCATATTTCAATCCAAATCGTGCGCAGGAAAATAATAATTCACTTTTGAGGGTGCGTAATGAAATTCATTTCTTGGGAAAAATTCGCTCTAGAACTGCAAATATTAATGTACAAATCATCAATTAAAAAGAAGAATTTTGTCTTCAGAACTTGTTTCCATACTTAAATCCAAATAGTATTATGGAAATTAAAAATTCTCGTTTGAACGAGCGTAATGAAACTTATTTGTTGGGAACAATTCGCTTCAGAAATAGAATTATTGTAGATAAAATCATCGATTAAAAAAAGAGCATTTTATATTTAGAATGTATTTCCACATTTCAATCCAAGTCGTGCGCAGGAAAATAATAATTAACATTTGAGGGTGCGTAATGAAATTCATTTCTTGGGAAAAATTCGCTCTAGAACTGCAAATATTAATGTACAAATCATCAATTAAAAACAAGAATATTTTGTCTTCAGAAGTCTTTTCCATACTTAAAATCAAATAGTATTAAGAATATTAAAAATTCTCCTTTGAACGAGCGTAATGAAACTTATTTCTTGGGAACAATTCGCTACAGAAATAGAATTAATGTAGATAATATCATCAATTAAAAAAAGAGCATTTTAAATTTAGAATGTATTACCATATTTCAATCCAAATCGTGCGCAGGAAAATAATAATCCACTTTTGAGGGTGCGTAATGAAATTCAATTCTTGGGAAAAATTCGCTCTAGAACTGCAAATATTAATGTACAAATCATCAATTAAAAAGAAGAATATTTTGTCTTCAGAAATCTTTTCCATACTTAAATCCAAATAGTATTAAGAAAATTAAAAATTCTCCTTTGAACTCGCGTAATGAGACTTATTTGTTGGGAACAATTCCGATCTGAAATAGAATTATTGTAGATAAAATCATCAATTAATAAAGGACATTTTATATTTAGAATGTATTTCCACATTTCAATCCAAATCGTGCGCAGGAAAATAATAATTCACTTTTGAGGGTGCGTAATGAAATTCATTTCTTGGGAATCATTCGCTCTAGAACTGCAAATACTAATGTACCAATCATCAATTAATAAGAAGAATATTTTGTCTTTAGAAGTCTTTTCCATACTTAAATCATAATAGTATTAAGGAAATTAAAAATTCTCGTTTAAACGAGCGTAATGAAACTTATTTGTTGGGAACAATTCGCTCCAGAAAGAGAATTAATGTAGATAAAATCATCAATTAAGAAAAAAGCATTTTATATTTAGAATGTATTTCCACATTTCAATCCAAATCGTGCGCAGGAAAATAATAATTCACTTATGAGGGTGCGTAATGAAATTCATTTCTTGGGAAAAATTCGCTCTAGAACTGCAAATATAAATGTACAAATCATCAATTTAAAAGAAGAATATTTTGCCTTCAGAAATCTTTTCTATACTTAAATACAAATAGTATTAAGGAAATTAAAAATTCTCGTTTGAACGAGCGTAATGAAACTTATTTGTTGGGAACAATTCGCTCCAGAAAGAGAATTATTGTAGATAAAATCATCAATTAAGAAAAGAGCATTTTATATTTAGAATGTATTTCCACATTTCAATCCAAATCGTGCGCAGGAAAATAATAATTCACTTTTGATGGTGCGTAATGAAATTCATTTCTTGGGAAAAATTCGCTCTAGAACTGCAAATATTAATGTACAAATCAAAAATTGAAAACAAGAATATTTTGTCTTCATAAGACTTTTCCATACTTAAATCCAAATAGTATTAAGAAAATTAAAAATTCTTCTTTGAACGCGCCTAAGGAGACTTATTTGTTGGGAACAATTCGCTACAGAATTAGAATTATTGTAGATAAAATCATCAATTAAGAAAATTGCATTTTATATTTAGAATGTATTTCCAATTTTAAATCCAAATCGTGCGCAGGAAAATAATAATTCACTTTTGAGGGTGCGTAATGAAATTCATTTCTTGGGAAAAATTCGCTCTAGAGCCGCAAATATAAATGTACAAATCATTAATTAAAAACAAGAATATTTTGTCTTCAGAAGTCTTTTCCATACTTAAATCCAAATAGCATTAAGGAAATTAAAAATTTTCGTTTGAGCTTGCGTAATGAAACTTATTTGTTGGGAACAATTCGCTCCAGAAATAGAAATATTGTAGATAAAATCATCAATTAAGAAAAGAGCATTTTATACTTAGAATGTATTTCCACATTTCAATCCAAATCGTGCGCAGGAAAATAATAATTCACTTTTGAGGGTGCGTAAAGAAATTCATTTCTTGGGAAAAACTCGCTCTAGAACTGCAAATATTAATGTACAAATCATCAATTAAAAACAAGAATATATTGCCTTCAGAAATCTTTTCCATACTTAAATACAAATAGTATTAAGGAAATTAAAAATTCTCGTTTGAACGAGCGTAATGAAACTTATTTGTTGGGAACAATTCGCTCCAGAATGAGAATTATTGTAGATAAAATCATCAATTAAGAAAAAAGCATTTTATATTTAGAATGTATTTCCACATTTCAATCCAAATCGTGCGCAGGAAAATAATAATTCACTTATGAGGGTGCGTAATGAAATTCATTTCTTGGGAAAAATTCGCTCTAGAACTGCAAATATAAATGTACAAATCATCAATTAAAAAGAAGAATATTTTGTCTTCAGAAGTCTTTTCCATACTTAAAACCAAATAGTATTAAGAAAATTAAAAATTCTCCTTTGAACGCGCGTAATGAGACTTATTTGTTGGGAATAATTCGCTCCAGAAATAGAATTATTGTAGATAAAATCATCAACTAAGAAAAGAGCATTTTATATTTTGAATGTATTTCCACATTTCAATCCAAATCGTGGGCAGAAAAATAATAATTCACTTTTGAGGGTCCGTAAAGAAATTCATTTCTTGGGAAAAATTCGCTCTAGAACTGCAAATATTAATGTACAAATCATCAATTAAAAAGAAGAATATTTTGTCTTCAGAAGTTTTTTCCATACTTAAATCCAAATAGAATTAAGGAAATTAAAAATTCTCGTTTGAACGAGCGTAATGAAACTTATTTGTTGGGAACAATTCGCTCCAGAAATAGAATTATTAGATAAAATCATCAATTAAAAAAAGAGCATTTTATATTTAGAATAAATTTCCACATTTCAATCCAAATCGTGCGCAGGAGAAAAATAATTCACTTTTGAGGGTGCGTAATGAAATTCATTTCTTGGGAAAAATTCGCTCTAGAACTGCAAATATTAATGAACAAATCATCAATTAAAAACAAGAATATTTTGTCTTAAGAAGTCTTTTCCGTACTTTAATCCAAATAGTATTAAGGAAATTAAAAATTCTCGTTTGAACGAGCGTAATGAAATTTATTTGTTGGGAACAATTCGCTCCAGAAATAGAATTATTGTAGATAAAATCATCAATTAAAAAAAGAGCATTTTATATTTAGAATGTATTTCCACATTTCAATCCAAATCGTGCGCAGGAAAATAATAATTCACTTTTGAGGGTCCGTAAAGAAATTCATTTCTTGGGAAAAATTCGCTCTAGAACTGCAAATATTAATGTACAAATCATCAATTAAAAAGAAGAATATTTTGTCTTCAGAAATTTTTTCCATACTTAAATCCAAATAGAATTAAGGAAATTAAAAATTCTCGTTTGAACGAGCGTAATGAAACTTATTTGTTGGGAACAATTCGCTCCAGAAATAGAATTATTGTAGATAAAATCATCAATTAAAAAAAGAGCATTTTATATTTAGAATGTATTTCCACATTGCAATCCAAATCGTGCGCAGGAAAATAATAATTCACTTTTGAGGGTGCGTAATGAAATTCATTTCTTGGGAAAAATTCGCTCTAGAACTGCAAATATTAATGTACAAATCATCAATTAAAAACAAGAATTATTTCTTTTCAGAAGTCTTTTCCATACTTTAATCCAAATAGTATTAAGGAAATTAAAAATTCTCGTTTGAACGAGCGTAATGAAACTTATTTGTTGGGAACATTTCGCTCGAGAAATAGAATTATTGTAGATAAAATCATCAATTAAAAAAAGGAGCATTTTATATTTAGAATGTATTTCCACATTTCAATCCAAATCTTGCGCAGGAAAATAATAATTCACTTTTGAGGGTGCGTAATGAAATTCATTTCTTGGGAAAAATTCGCTATAGAACTGCAAATATTAATGTACAAATCATCAATTAAAAACAAGAATAATTTGTCTTCAGAAGTCTTTTCCATACTTTAATCCAAATAGTATTAAGGAAATTAAAAATTCTCGTTTGAACGAGCGTAATGAAACTTATTTGTTGGGAACAATTCGCTCCAGAAATAGAATTATTGTAGATAATATCATCAATTAAAAAAAGAGCATTTTAAATTTTTGAATGTATTTCCATATTTCAATCCAAATCTTGCGAAGGAAAATAATAATTCACTTTTGAGGGTGCGTAATGAAATTCATTTCTTGGGAAAAATTCGCTCTAGAACTGCAAATAGTAATGTACAAATCATCAATTAAAAACAAGAATATTTTGTTTTCAGAAGTCTTTTCCATACTTTAATCCAAATAGTATTAAGGAAGTTAAAACTTCTCGTTTGAACGAGCGTAATGAATTTTATTTGTTGGGAACAATTCGCTACAGAAATAGAATTATTGTAGATAATATTATCAATTAAAAAAAGAGCATTTTAAATTTAGAATGTATTTCCATATTTCAATCCAAATCGTGCGCAGGAAAATAATAATTCACTTTTGAGGGTGCGTAATGAAATTCATTTCTTGGGAAAAATTCGCTCTAGAACTGCAAATATTAATGTACAAATCATCAATTAAAAACAAGAATATTTTGTCTTCAGAAGTCTTTTCCATACACTCATCCAAATAGTATTAAGGAAATTAAAAATTCTCGTTTGAACGAGCGTAATGAAACTTATTTGTTGGGAAAAATTCGCTCGAGAAATAGAATTTTGGTAGATAAAATCATCAATTAAGAAAACAGCATTTTATATTTAGAATGTATTTCCACATTTCAATCCAAATCGTGCGCAGGAACATAATAATTAACTTTTAAGGGTGCGTAATGAAATTCATTTCTTGGGAATAATTCGCTCTAGAACTGCAAATACTAATGTACAAATCATCATTTAAAAAGAAGAATATTTTGTCTTCAGAAGTCTTTTCCATACTTAAATCCAAATAGTATTAAGGAAATTAAAAATTCTCGTTTAAACGAGCGTAATGAAACTTATTTTTTGGGAACAATTCGCTCCAGAAAGAGAATTATTGTAGATAAAATCATCAATTAAGAAAAAATCATTTTATATTTAGATTGTATTTCCACATTTCAATCCAAATCGTGCGCAGGAAAATAATAATTCACTTCTTAGGGTGCGTAATGAAATTCATTTCTTGGGAAAAATTCGCTATATAGCTGCAAATATTAATGTACAAATCATCTATTAAAAACAAGAATATTTTGTCTTCAGAAGTCTTTCCCATACTTAAAACCAAATACTATGAAGGAAATTAAAAATTCTCCTTTGAACGAGCGTAATGAAACTTATTTGTTGGGAACAATTCGCTCCAGAAATAGAATTATTGTGATAAAATCATGAATTAAAAAAAGAGCATTTTATATTTAGAATGTATTTCCACATTTCAATCCAATTCGTGCGCAGGAAAATAATAATTCACTTTTGAAGGTGCGTATCGAAATTCATTTCTTGGGAAAAATTCGCTCTAGAACTGCAAATATAAATGTACAAATCATCAATTAAAAAGAAGAATATATTGTCTTCAGAATTCTTTTCCATACTTAAATCCAAATAGTATGAAGGAAATTAAACATTCTCGTTTGAACGAGAGTAATGAAACTTATTTGTTGGGAACAATTCGCTCCAGAAATAGAATTATTGTAGATAAAATCATCAATTAGGAAAAGAGCATTTTATATTTAGATTGTATTTCCACATTTCAATCCAAATCATGCGCAGGAAAATAATAATTAACTTTTGAGGGTGCGTAATGAAATTCATTTCTTGGGAAAAATTCGCTATAGAACTACAAATATTAATGTAAAAATCATCAATTAAAAACAAGAATATTTTGTCTTCAGATGTCTTTTCCATACTTAAATCAAAATAGTATTAAGGAAATTAAAAATTCTCGTTTGAACGAGAGTAATTAAACTTATTTGTTGGGAACAATTCGCTCCAGAAATAGAATTATTGTAGATAAAATCATCAATTAAGAAAAGAGCATTTTATATTTAGATTGTATTTCCACATTTCAATCCAAATTGTGCGCAGGATAATGATAATTCACTTTTGAGGGTGCGTAATGAAATTCATTTCTTGGGAAAAATTCGCTATAGAACTGCAAATATTAATGTACAAATCATCAATTAAAAACAAGAATATTTTGTCTTCAGAAATCTTTTCCATACTTAAATCCAAATAGTATTAAGGAAATTAAAAATTCTCGTTTGAACGAGCGTAATGGAACTTATTTGTTGGGAACAATTCGCTCCAGAAATAGAATTATTGTAGATAAAATCATCAACTAAGAAAAAAGCATTTTATATTTAGAATGTATTTCCACATTTCAATCCAAATCGTGCGCAGGAAAATAATAATTCACTTCTTAGAGTGCGTAATGAAATTCCATTCTTGGGAAAAATTCGCTCTAGAGCCGCAAATATTAATGTACAAATCATCAATTAAAAACAAGAATATTTTGTCTTCAGAAGTCTTTTCCATACTTAAATCAAAATAGTATTAAGGAAATTAAAAATTCTCGTTTGAACGAGAGTAATGAAACTTATTTCTTGGGAACAATTCGCTCCAGAAATAGAATTATTGTGATAAAATCATGAATTAAAAAAAGAGCATTTTTTGTTTAGAATGTATTTCCACATTTCAATCCAATTCGTGCGCAGGAAAATAATAATTCACTTTTGAGGGTGCGTAATGAAATTCATTTCTTGGGAAAAATTCGCTCTATAGCTGCAAATATAAATGTACAAATCATCAATTAAAAAGAATAATATATTTTCTTCAGAAATCTTTTCCATACTTAAATCCAAATAGTATGAAGGAAATTAAAAATTCTCGTTTGAACGAGAGTAATGAAACTTATTTCTTGGGAACAATTCGCTCCAGAAATAGAATTTTTGTAGATGAAATCATCAATTAAGAAAAGAGCATTTTATATTTAGATTGTATTTCCACATTTCAATCCAAATCGTGCGCAGGAAAATAATAATTCACTTTTGAGGGTGCGTAATGAAATTCATTTCTTGGGAAAAATTCGCTCTAGAGCCGCAAATATTAATGTACAAATCATCAATTAAAAACAAGAATATTTTGTGTTCAGAAATCTTTTCCATACTTAAAATCAAATAGTATTAAGAAAATTAAAAATTCTCCTTTGAACGCGCCTAATGAGACTTATTTGTTGGGAACAATTCGCTCCAGAAATAGAATTATTGTAGATAAAATCATCAATTAAGAAAAGAGCATTTTATATTTAGAATGTATTTCCACATTTCAATCCAAATCGTTCGCATAAAAATAATAATTCACTTTTGAGGGTGCGTAATGAAATTCATTTCTTTTGAAAAATTCGCTCTAGAGCCGCAAATATTAATGTACAAATCATCAACTAAAAACAAGAATATTTTGTCTTCAGAAATCTTTCCCATACTTTAATCCAAATAGTATGAAGGAAATTAAAAATTCTCGTTTGAACGAGCGTAATGAAACTTATTTGTTGGGAACAATTCGCTCCAGAAATAGAATTATTGTAGATAAAATCATGAATTAAAAAAAGGGCATTTTTTGTTTAGAATGTATTTCCACATTTCAATCCAAATCGTGCGCAGGAAAATAATAATTCACTTTTGAGGATGCGTAATGAAATTCATTTCTTGGGAAAAATTCGCTCTAGAACTGCAAATATAAATGTACAAATCATCAATTATAAAGAAGAATATATTGTCTTCAGAAATCTTTTCCATACTTAAATCCAAATAGTATTATGGAAATTAAAAATTCTCGTTTGAACGAGCGTAATGAAACTTATTTGTTGGGAACAATTCGCTCCAGAAATAGAATTATTGTAGATAAAATCATCAATTAAGAAAAGAGCATTTTATATTTAGAATGTATTTTCACATTTCAATCCAAATCGTGCGCAGGAAAATAATAATTCACTTTTGAGGGTGCGTAATGAAATTCATTTCTTGGGAAAAATTCGCTATAGAACTGCAAATATTAATGTACAAATCATCAATTAAAAACAAGAATTTTTTGTCTTCAGAAATCTTTTCCATACTTAAATCCAAATAGTATTAAGGAAATTAAAAATTCTCCTTTGAACGAGCGTAAAGAAACTAATTTGTTGGGAACAATTCGCTCCAGAAATAGAATTATTGTAGATAAAAACATCAATTAAAAAAAGAACATTTTATATTTAGAATGTATTTCCACATTTCAATCCAAATCGTGCGCAGGAAAATAATAATTCACTTTTGAGGGTGCGTAATGAAATTAATTTCTTGGGAAAAATTCGCTCTAGAACTGCAAATATAAATGTACAAATCATCAATTAAAAAGAAGAATATATTGTCTTCAGAAATCTTTTCCATACTTAAATCCAAATAGTATGAAGGATATTAAAAATTCTCGTTTGAACGAGAGTAATGAAACTTATTTGTTGGGAACAATTCGCTCCAGAAATAGAATTTTTGTAGATAAAATCATCAATTAAGAAAAGAGCATTTTTTATTTAGATTGTGTTTCCACATTTCAATCCAAATCGTGCGCAGGAAAATAATAATTCACTTTTGAGGGTGCGTAATGAAATTCATTTCTTGGGAAAAATTCGCTCTAGAGCCGCAAATATTAATGTACAAATCATCAATTAAAAACAAGAATATTTTGTCTTCAGAAATCTTTTCCATACTTAAAATCAAATAGTATTAAGAAAATTAAAAATTCTCCTTTGAACGCGCCTAATGAGACTTATTTGTTGGGAACAATTCGCTCCAGAAATAGAATTATTGTTGATAAAATCATCAATTAAGAAAAGAGCATTTTATATTTAGAACGTATTTCCACATTTCAATCCAAATCGATCGCATAAAAATAATAATTCACTTTTGAGGGTGCGTAATGAAATTCATTTCTTTTGAAAAATTCGCTCTAGAGCCGCAAATATTAATGTACAAATCATCAACTAAAAACAAGAATATTTTGTCTTCAGAAATCTTTCCCATACTTAAATCCAAATAGTATGAAGGAAATTAAAAATTCTCATTTGAACGAGCGTAATGAAACTTATTTGTTGGGAACAATTCGCTCCAGAAATAGAATTATTGTAGATAAAATCATGAATTAAAAAAAGGGCATTTTTTGTTTAGAATGTATTTCCACATTTCAATCCAAATCGTGCGCAGGAAAATAATAATTCACTTTTGAGGATGCGTAATGAAATTCATTTCTTGGGAAAAATTCGCTCTAGAACTGCAAATATAAATGTACAAATCATCAATTAAAAAGAAGAATATATTGTCTTCAGAAATCTTTTCCATACTTAAATCCAAATAGTATTATGGAAATTAAAAATTCTCGTTTGAACGAGCGTAATGAAACTTATTTGTTGGGAACAATTCGCTCCAGAAATAGAATTATTGTAGATAAAATCATCAATTAGGAAAAGAGCATTTTATATTTAGAATGTATTTCCACATTTCAATCCAATTCGTGCGCAGGAAAATAATAATTCACTTTTGAGGGTGCGTAATGAAATTCATTTCTTGGGAAAAATTCGCTCTAGAACTGCAAATATTAATGTACGAATCATCAATTACAAACAAGAATATTTTGTCTTCAGAAATCTTTTCCATACTTAAATCCAAATAGTATTAAGGAAATTATAAATTCTCGTTTGAACGAGCGTAATGAAACTTATTTGTTGGGAGCAATTCCCTCCAGAAATAGAATTATTAGATAATATCAACAATTAAAAAAAGAGCATTTTATATTTAGAAAATATTTCCAAATTTCAATCCAAATCGTGCGCAGGAAAATAATAATTCACTTTTGAGGGTGCGTAATGAAATTCATTACTTGGGAAAAATTCGTTCTAGAACTGCAAATATTAATGTACAAATCATCAATTAAAAAGAAGAATATTTTGCCTTCAGAAATCTTTTCCATACTTAAATCCAAATAGTATTAAGGAAATTAAAAATTCTCGTTTGAACGAGCGTAATGAAACTTATTTGTTGGGAACATTTCGCTCCAGAAATAGAATTATTGTAGATAAAATCATCACATAAGAAAAGAGCATTTTATATTTAGAATGTATTTCCATATTTCAATCCAAATCGTGCGCAGGAAAATAATAATTCACTTTTAAGGGTGCGTAATGAAATTCATTTCTTTTGAAAATTTCGCTCTAGAGCCGCAAATATTAATGTACAAATCATCAATTAAAAACAAGAATATTTTGTCTTCAGAAATCTTTTCCATACTTAAATCCAAATAGTATTAAGAAAATTAAAAATTCTCCTTTAAACGCGCGTAATGAGACTTATTTGTTGGGAACAATTCGCTCCAGAAATAGAATTATTGTTGATAAAATCATCAATTAAGAAAACAGCATTTTATATTTAGAATGTATTTCCACATTTCAATCCAAATCGTTCGCATAAAAATAATAATTCACTTTTGAGGGTGCGTAATGAAATTCATTTCTTTTGAAAAATTCGCTCTAGAGCCGCAAATATTAATGTACAAATCATCAACTAAAAACAAGAATATTTTGTCTTCAGAAATCTTTTCCATACTTAAATCCAAATAGTATGAAGGAAATTAAAAATTCTCGTTTGGACGAGCGTAATGAAACTTATTTGTTGGGAACAATTCGCTCCAGAAATAGAATTTTTGTAGATAAAATCATCAATTAAGAAAAGAGCATTTTATATTTAGATTGTATTTCCACATTTCAATCCAAATCGTGCGCAGGAAAATAATAATTCACTTTTGAGGGTGCGTAATGAAATTCATTTCTTGGGAAAAATTCGCTATACAACTGCAAATATTAATGTACAAATCATCAATTAAAAACAAGAAGATTTTGTCTTCAGAACTCTTTTCCATACTTAAATCCAAATAGTATTAAGGAAATTAAAAATTCTCGTTTGAACGAGCGTAATGAAACTTATTTGTTGGGAACAATTCGCTCCAGAACTAGAATTATTAGATAAAATCATCAATTAAAAAAAGAGCATTTAAATTTAGAATGTATTTCCACATTTCAATCCAAATCGTGCGCAGGAAAATAATAATTCACTTTTGAGGGTGCGTAATGAAATTCATTTCTTGGGAAAAATTCGCTCTAGAACTGCAAATATTAATGTACAAATCATCAATTAAAAAGAAGAATATTTTGTCTTCAGAAATCTTTTCCATACTTAAGTCCAAATAGTATTAAGGAAATTAAAAATTCTCGTTTGAACGAGCGTAATGAAACTTATTTGTTAGGAAAAATTCGCTCTACAAATAGAATTATTAGATAAAATCATCAGTTAAAAAAAGAGCATTTTATATTTAATATGTATTTCCACATTTCAATCCAAATCGTGCGCAGGAAAATAATAATTCACTTTGGGGGTGCGTAATGAAATTCATTTCTTGGGAAGAATTCGCTCTAGAACTGCAAATATAAATGTACAAATCATCAATTAAAAACAAGAATATTTTGTCTTCAGAAGTCTTTTCCATATTTACATCCAAATAGTATTAAGGAAATTAAAAAATCTCGTTTGAACGAGTGTAATGAAACTTATTTGTTGGGAACAATTCACTCCAGAAATAGAATTATTAGATAAAATCATCAATTAAAAAAAGAGCATTTTATATTTAGAATGTATTTCCACATTTCAATCCAAATCGTGCGCAGGAAAATAATAATTAACTTTTGAGGGTGCGTAATGAAATTCATTTTTTGGGAAAAATTCGCTCTAGAACTGCAAATATAAATGTACAAATCATCAATTAAAAACAAGAATATTTTGTCTTCAGAAGTCTTTTCCATACTTACATCCAAATAGTATTAAGGAAATTAAAAATTCTCCTTTAAACGCGCGTAATGAGACTTATTTGTTGGGAACAATTCGCTCCAGAAATAGAATTATTGGAGATAAAATCATCAATTAAGAAAAGAGCATTTTATATTTAGAATGTATTTCCACATTACAATACAAATCGTGCGCAGGAAAATAATAATTCCTTTTTGAGGGTGCGTAATGAAATTAATTTCTTGGGAAAAATTCGCTCTAGAACTGCAAATACTAATGTACAAATCATCAATTAAAAACAAGAATATTTTGTCTTCAGAAGTCTTTTCCATAATTTAATCCAAATAGTATATAGGAAATTAAAAATTCTCGTTTGAACGAGCGTAATGAAACTTATTCGTTGGGAACAATTCGCTCCAGAAATAGAATTTTTGTAGATAAAATCATCAATTAAAAAAAGAGCATTTTATATTTAGAATGTATTTCCACATTTCAATCCAAATCGTGCGCAGGAAAATAATAATTCACTTTTGAGGGTGCGTAATGAAATTCAAATCTTGGGAAAAATTCGCTCTAGAACTGGAAATATTAAGATACAAATCATCAATTAAAAACAAGAATATTTTGTCTACAGAAGTCTTTTCCATACTTAAATCCAAATAGTATTAAGGAAATTAAAAATTCTTGTTTGAACGAGCGTAATGAAACTTAATTGTTGGGAACAATTCGCTCCAGAAATAGAATTATTCTAGATAAAATCATCAATTAAAAAAAGAGCATTTTATATTTAGAATGTATTTCCACATTTCAATCCAAATCGTGCGCAGGAAAATAATAATTCACTTTTGAGGGTGCGTAATGAAATTCATTTCTTGGGAAAAATTCGCTCTAGAACTGCAAATATTAATGTACAAATCATCAATTACAAACAAGAATATTTTGTCTTCAGAAATCTTTTCCATACTTAAATCCAAATAGTATTAAGGAAATTAAAAATTCTCGTTTGAACGAGCGTAATGAAACTTATTTGTTGGGAACAATTCGCTCCAGAAAGAGAATTATTAGATAAAATCATCAATTAAGAAAAGAGCATTTTAAATTTAGATTGTATTTCCACATTTCAATCCAAATCGTGCGCAGGAAAATAATAATTCACTTTTGAGGGTGCGTAATGAAATTCGTTACTTGGGAAAAATTCGTTCTAGAACTGCAAATATTAATGTACAAATCATCAATTAAAAACAAGAATATTTTACCTTCAGAAATCTTTTCCATACTTAAATCCAAATAGTATTAAGGAAATTAAAAATTCTCGTTTGAACGAGCGTAATGAAACTTATTTGTTGGGAACAATTCGCTCCAGAAATAGAATTATTGTAGATAAAATCATCAATTAAGAAAAGAGCATTTTATATTTAGAATGTATTTCCACATTTCAATCCAAATCGTGCGCAGGAAAATAAAAATTCACTTTTGAGGGTGCGTAATGAAATTCATTTCTTGGGAAAAATTCGCTCTAGAACCGCAAATATTAATGTACAAATCAAAAATTGAAAACAAGAATATTTGGTCTTCATTAGTCTTTTCCATACTTAAAATCAAATAGTATTAAGAAAATTAAAAATTCTCCTTTGAACGCGCCTAATGAGACTTATTTGTTGGAAACAATTCGCTACAGAATTAGAATTATTGTAGATAAAATCATCAATTAAGAAAAGAGCATTTTATATTTAGAATGTATTTCCACATTTCAATCCAAATCGTTCGCATAAAAATAATAATTCACTTTTGAGGGTGCGTAATGAAATTCATTTCTTTTGAAAAATTCGCTCTAGAGCCGCAAATATTAATGTACAAATCATCAACTAAAAACAAGAATATTTTGTCTTCAGAAATCTTTCCCATACTTAAATCCAAATAGTATGAAGGAAATTAAAAATTCTCGTTTGAACGAGCGTAATGAAACTTATTTGTTGGGAACAATTCGCTCCAGAAATAGAATTATTGTAGATAAAATCATGAATTAAAAAAAGGGCATTTTTTGTTTAGAATGTATTTCCACATTTCAATCCAAATCGTGCGCAGGAAAATAATAATTCACTTTTGACGATGCGTAATGAAATTCATTTCTTGGGAAAAATTCGCTCTAGAACTGCAAATATAAATGTACAAATCATCAATTAAAAAGAAGAATATATTGTCTTCAGAAATCTTTTCCATACTTAAATCCAAATAGTATTATGGAAATTAAAAATTCTCGTTTGAACGAGCGTAATGAAACTTATTTGTTGGGAACAATTCGCTCCAGAAATAGAATTATTGTAGATAAAATCATCAATTAAGAAAAGAGCATTTTATATTTAGAATTTATTTCCACATTTCAATCCAAATCGTGCGCAGGAAAATAATAATTCACTTTTGAGGGTGCGTAATGAAATTCATTTCTTGGGAAAAATTCGCTCTAGAACTGCAAATATAAATGTACAAATCATCAATTAAAAACAAGAATATTTTGTCTTCAGAAATCTTTTCCATACTTAAATCAAAATAGTATTAAGGAAATTAAAAATTCTCGTTTGAACGAGCGTAATGAAACTTATTCGTTGGGTACAATTCGCCCTAGAAAGAGAATTATTGTAGATAAAATCACCAATTAAGAAAAGAGCATTTTATATTTAGAATGTATTTCCACATTTCAATCCAAATCGTGCGCAGGAAAATAATAATTCACTTTTGAGGGTGCGTAATGAAATTCATTTCTTGGGAAAAATTCGCTCTAGAACTGCAAATATTAATGTACAAATCATCAAATAAAAAGAAGAATATTTTGTCTTCAGAAATCTCTTCCATACTTAAGTCCAAATAGTATTAAGGAAATTAAAAATTCTCCTTTGAACGCGCCTAATGAGACTTATTTGTTGGGAATAATTCGCTCCAGAAATAGAATTATTGTAGATAAAATCATCAATTAAGAAAAGAGCATTTTATTCTTAGAATGTATTTCCACATTTCAATCCAAATCGTGCGCAGGAAAATAATAATTCACTTTTGAGGGTGCGTAATGAAATTCATTTCTTGGGAAAAATTCGCTCTAGAACTGCAAATATTAATGTACAAATCAAAAATTGAAAACAAGAATATTTGGTCTTCATTAGTCTTTTCCATACTTAAAATCAAATAGTATTAAGAAAATTAAAAATTCTCCTTTGAACGCGCCTAATGAGACTTATTTGTTGGGAACAATTCGCTACAGAATTAGAATTATTGTAGATAAAATCATCAATTAAGAAAAGAGCATTTTATATTTAGAATGTATTTCCACATTTCAATCCAAATGGTGCGAAGGAAAATAATAATTCACTTTTGAGTGTGCGTAATGAAATTCATTTCTTGGGAAAAATTCGCTCTAGAACTGCAAATATTAATGTACAAATCATCAATTAAAAACAAGAATATATTGTCTTCAGAAATCTTTTCCATACTTAAATCCAAATAGTATGAAGGAAATTAAAAATTCTCGTTTGAACCCAGTGGGGAAAAGTTGGTGCAATGGAGATGCAAAGAACATTCTTTAGTGCAGCGTCTTTGGTGCAAAGAATGTTCTTCATGAACGTCCAAAGAAGTATCAAATGGCGCACTATCCAAGTGCAAAGAACATTCTCCTGCAGTAGTGCAAAGGACGTTCATTGATTGTGCATCGTGCACTATCCCTGACCAGATCCTTCAGTATGAAGGTGCAAAGATGCCTCATAGACTGTACATGGTGGACGACCTTTTTCTGACATGGTGTTTTGGATGTTCAAAAGATATGCACGGAGCACCACCTAAGCCCTGCTGGGGATTTAGAACGTGCTAAGGACATGCATTTTGGTTCATTTTTGGATGTTCACGGGATGTGCTCTGAGCACTACCTAAGCCCTACTGGGGATTTACAATGTGCAAAAGACGTACATTTTGGTTCATTTTTGGATGTGCTCCGAGCACCACCTACGCCCTGCTGGGGATTTATGTATACACGCTATGTGTAGGTACGTACACCACTGCTAATAAAAGAACATAGGGTCCAATTGCTGAATTGTCTGAAACAGAATTAAAATACAAACATTCAAGTTTTTGCTGGTGTATATGGAAATATACTATCAGTTCACTGTTTTTTTAACGATCAATTAGAAGGCATGTTCCGCACTCAGTTAGCATTTCAGGACATGAGTCCAACAGACATCATTCAAACAATGTGCTAAAACAATTATCATTGTCGTAGTCCCCTATGGATGTTCAATGCATGTGCTAAGACTGTTCACGTTGTACATGGGCAAAGTTGATGTAACGGAGAAAATCCTTTGCACCTCTTATGCACGTCCATTCTACATTAATGCAACGCTGCACAGACTTTGAATTACTTCAAAATTAATTCTGCACTAACTTTCCCACTGGGAACGAGCGTAATGAAACTTATTTGTTGGGAACAATTCGCTCCAGAAATAGAATTATTGTAGATAAAATCATCAATTAAAAAAAGGCATTTTATATTTAGAATGTATTTCCACATTTCAATCCAAATGGTGCGAAGGAAAATAATAATTCACTCTTGAGGGTGCGTAATGAAATTCATTTCTTGGGAAAAATTCGCTCTAGAACTGCAAATATTAATGTACAAATCATCAATTGAAAACAAGAATATTTTGTCTTCAGAAGTCTTTTCCATACTTAAATCCTAATAGTATTAAGGAAATTAAAAATTCTCGTTTGAACGAGCGTAATGAAACTTATTTGTTGGGAACAATTCGCTCCAGAAATAGAATTATTGTAGATAAAATCATCAATTAAAAAAAGAGCATTTTATATTTAGAATGTATTTCCATATTTCAATCCAAATCGTGCGCAGGAAAATAATAATTCACTTTTGAGGGTGCGTAATGAAATTCATTTCTTGGGAAAAATTCGCTCTAGAACTGCAAATATTAATGTACAAATCATCAATTAAAAAGAAGAATTTTGTCTTCAGAACTTGTTTCCATACTTAAATCCAAATAGTATTATGGAAATTAAAAATTCTCGTTTGAACGAGCGTAATGAAACTTATTTGTTGGGAACAATTCGCTCCAGAAATAGAATTATTGTAGATAAAATCATCAATTAAGAAAAGAGCATTCTATATTTAGATTGTATTTCCACATTTCAATCCAAATCGTGCGCAGGAAAATAATAATTCACTTTTGAGGGTGCGTAATGAAATTCATTTCTTGGGAAAATTTCGCTCTAGAACTGCTAATATTAATGTACAAATCATCAATTGAAAACAAGAATATTTTGTCTTCAGAAGTCTTTTTCATACTAAAATCCAAATAGTATTAAGGAAATTAAAAATTCTCGTTTGAACGAGCGTAATGAAACTTATTTGTTGGGAACAATTCGCTCCAGAAATAGAATTATTGTAGATAAAATCATCAATTAAAAAAAGAGCATTTTATGTTTAGAATGTATTTCCACATTTCAGTCCAAATCGTGCGCAGGAAAATAATAATTCACTTTTGAGGGTGCGTAATGAAATTCATTTCTTGGGAAAAATTCGCTCTAGAACTGCAAATATTAATGTACAAATCATCAATTAAAAACAAGAATATTTTGTCTTCAGACGTCTTTTCCATACTTAAATCCAAATAGTAATAAGGAAAATAAAAATTCTCGTTTGAACGAGCGTAATGAACTTTATTTGTTGGGAACAATTCGCTCCAGAAATAGAATTATTGTAGAAAAAATCATCAATTAAAAAAAGAGCATTTTATATTTAGAATGTATTTCCACATTTCAATCCAAATCGTCTAGGAAAATAATAATTCACTTTTGAGGGTGCGTAATGAAATTCAATTCTTGGGATAAATTCGCTCTAGAACTGCAAATATTAATGTACAAATCATCAATTAAAAACAAGAATATTTTGTCCGCAGAAGTCTTTTCCATACTTAAATCCAAATATATTGAAGGAAATGAAAAATTCTCCTTTGAACGAGCGTAATGAAACTTATTTGTTGGGAATATTTCGCTCCAGAAATAGAATTATTGTAGATAAAATCATCAATTAAAAAAAGAGCATTTTATGTTTAGAATGTATTTCCACATTTCAGTCCAAATCGTGCGCAGGAAAATAATAATTCACTTTTGAGGGTGCGTAAGGAAATTCATTTCTTGGGAAAAATTCGCTCTAGAACTGCAAATATTAATGTACAAATCATCAATTGAAAACAAGAATATTTTGTCTTCAGAAGTCTTTTTCATACTAAAATCCAAATAGTATTAAGGAAATTAAAAATTCTCGTTTGAACGAGCGTAATGAAACTTATTTGTTGGGAACAATTCGCTCCAGAAATAGAATAATTGTAGATAAAATCATCAATTAAAAGAAGAGCATTTTATATTTAGAATGTATTTCCATATTTCAATCCAAATCGTGCGCAGGAAAATAATAATTCACTTTTGAGGGTGCGTAATGAAATTCAATTCTTGGGAAAAATTCGCTCTAGAACTGCAAATATTAATGTACAAATCTTCAATTAAAAACAAAAATATTTTGTCTTCAGAAGTCTTTCCATACCTTAATCCAAATAGTAATAAGGAAAATAAAAATTCTCCTTTGAACGAGCGTAATGAAACTTATTTGTTGGGAACAATTCGCTCCAGAAATAGAATTATTGTAGATAAAATCATCAATTAAAAAAAGAGCATTTTATATTTAGAATGTATTTCCACATTTTAATCCAAATTGTCTCAGGAAAATAATAATTCACTTTTGAGGGTGCGTAATGAAATTCATTTCTTGGGAAAAATTCGCTCTAGAACTGCAAATAATAATAAAATAATCATCAATTAAAAATAAGAATATTTTGTCTTCAGAAGTCTTTTCCATTCTTAAATCTAAATAGTATTAAGGAAATTAAAAATTCTTGTTTGAGCGTGCGTAATGAAACTTCTTTGTTGGGAAGAATTCGCTCCAGAAATAGAAATATTGTAGATAAAATCATCAATTTAAAAAATAGCATTTTATATTTAGAATGTATTTCCATATTTCAATCCAAATCGTGTGCAGAAAAATAATAATTCATTTTTGAGGGTGCGTAATGAAAAACATTTCTTGGGAAAAATTCGCTTTAGAACTGCAATTATAAATGTACAAATCATCAATTAAAAACAAGAATATTTTGTCTTCAGAAGTCTTTTCCATACTTAAATCCAAATAGAAAGAAGGAAATTAAAAATTCTCGTTTGAACGAGCGTAATGAAAATTATTTGTTGGGAACAATTCGCTCCAGAAATAGAATTCTTGTAGATAAAATCATCAATTAAAATAAGAGCATTTTATATTTAGAATGTATTTCCACATTTCAATCCAAATCGTGCGCAGGAAAATAATAATTCACTTTTGAGGGTGCGTAATGAAATTAATTTCTTGGGAAAAATTCGCTCTAGAAGTTCAAATGTTAATGTACAATTCATCAATTAAAAACAAGAATTTTTTGTCTTCAGAAATCTTTCCCATACTTAAATCCAAATAGTATTAAGGAAATTAAAAATTCTCGTTTGAACGAGCGTAATGAAATATTTGTTGGGAACAATTCGCTCCAGAAATAGAATTATTGTTGATAAAATCATCAATTAAAAAAAGAGCATTTTATATTTAGAATGTATTTCCACATTTCAATCCAAATCGTGCGCAGGAAAATAATAAGTCCCTTTTGAGGGTGCGTAATGAAATTCATTTCTTGGGAAAATTTCGCTCTAGAACTGCGAATATTAATGTACAAATCATCCATTAAAAACAAGAATATTTTGTCTTCAGAAGTCTTTTCCATACTTAAATCCAAATAGTATTAAGGAAATTAAAAATTCTCGTTTGAACGAGCGTAATGAGACATATTTGTTGAGAACAATTCGCTCCAGAAAAAGAATTATGGTAGATAAAATCATCAATTAAGAGATGAGCATTTTATATTTAGAATGTATTTCCACATTTCAATCCAAATTGTCTCAGGAAAATAATAATTTACTTTTGAGGGTGCGTAATGAAATTCATTTCTTGGGAAAAATTCGCTCTAGAACTGCAAATAATAATGTAATAATCATCAATTAAAAATAAGAATATTTTGTCTTCAGAAGTCTTTTCCATTCTTAAATCTAAATAGTATTAAGGAAATTAAAAATTCTTGTTTGAGCGTGCGTAATGAAACTTCTTTGTTGGGAAGAATTCGCTCCAGAAATAGAATTATTGTAGATAAAATCATCAAGTTAAAAAATAGCATTTTATATTTAGAATGTATTTCCACATTTCAATCCAAATCGTGCGCAGGAAAAAAATAATTCATTTTTGAGGGATCGTAATGAAAAACATTTCTTGGGAAAAATTCGCTTTAGAACTGCAATTATAAATGTACAAATCATCAATTAAAAACAAGAATATTTTGTCTTCAGAAGTGTTTTCCATACTAAAATCCAAATAGAATGATGGAAATTAAAAATTCTCGTTTGAACGAGCGTAATGAAACTTATTTGTTGCGAACAATTCGCTCCAGAAATAGAATTATTGTAGATAAAATCATCAATTAAAAAAAGAGCATTTTATGTTTAGAATGTATTTCCACATTTCAGTCCAAATCGTGCGCAGGAAAATAATAATTCACTTTTGAGGGTGCGTAAGGAAATTCATTTCTTGGGAAAAATTCGCTCTAGAACTGCAAATATTAATGTACAAATCATCAATTGAAAACAAGAATATTTTGTCTTCAGAAGTCTTTTTCATACTAAAATCCAAATAGTATTAAGGAAATTAAAAATTCTCGTTTGAACGAGCGTAATGAAACTTATTTGTTGGGAACAATTCGCTCCAGAAATAGAATAATTGTAGATAAAATCATCAATTAAAAGAAGAGCATTTTATATTTAGAATGTATTTCCATATTTCAATCCAAATCGTGCGCAGGAAAATAATAATTCACTTTTGAGGGTGCGTAATGAAATTCAATTCTTGGGAAAAATTCGCTCTAGAACTGCAAATATTAATGTACAAATCTTCAATTAAAAACAAAAATATTTTGTCTTCAGAAGTCTTTCCATACCTTAATCCAAATAGTAATAAGGAAAATAAAAATTCTCCTTTGAACGAGCGTAATGAAACTTATTTGTTGGGAACAATTCGCTCCAGAAATAGAATTATTGTAGATAAAATCATCAATTAAAAAAAGAGCATTTTATATTTAGAATGTATTTCCACATTTTAATCCAAATTGTCTCAGGAAAATAATAATTCACTTTTGAGGGTGCGTAATGAAATTCATTTCTTGGGAAAAATTCGCTCTAGAACTGCAAATAATAATAAAATAATCATCAATTAAAAATAAGAATATTTTGTCTTCAGAAGTCTTTTCCATTCTTAAATCTAAATAGTATTAAGGAAATTAAAAATTCTTGTTTGAGCGTGCGTAATGAAACTTCTTTGTTGGGAAGAATTCGCTCCAGAAATAGAAATATTGTAGATAAAATCATCAATTTAAAAAATAGCATTTTATATTTAGAATGTATTTCCATATTTCAATCCAAATCGTGTGCAGAAAAATAATAATTCATTTTTGAGGGTGCGTAATGAAAAACATTTCTTGGGAAAAATTCGCTTTAGAACTGCAATTATAAATGTACAAATCATCAATTAAAAACAAGAATATTTTGTCTTCAGAAGTCTTTTCCATACTTAAATCCAAATAGAAAGAAGGAAATTAAAAATTCTCGTTTGAACGAGCGTAATGAAAATTATTTGTTGGGAACAATTCGCTCCAGAAATAGAATTCTTGTAGATAAAATCATCAATTAAAATAAGAGCATTTTATATTTAGAATGTATTTCCACATTTCAATCCAAATCGTGCGCAGGAAAATAATAATTCACTTTTGAGGGTGCGTAATGAAATTAATTTCTTGGGAAAAATTCGCTCTAGAAGTTCAAATGTTAATGTACAATTCATCAATTAAAAACAAGAATTTTTTGTCTTCAGAAATCTTTCCCATACTTAAATCCAAATAGTATTAAGGAAATTAAAAATTCTCGTTTGAACGAGCGTAATGAAATATTTGTTGGGAACAATTCGCTCCAGAAATAGAATTATTGTTGATAAAATCATCAATTAAAAAAAGAGCATTTTATATTTAGAATGTATTTCCACATTTCAATCCAAATCGTGCGCAGGAAAATAATAAGTCCCTTTTGAGGGTGCGTAATGAAATTCATTTCTTGGGAAAATTTCGCTCTAGAACTGCGAATATTAATGTACAAATCATCCATTAAAAACAAGAATATTTTGTCTTCAGAAGTCTTTTCCATACTTAAATCCAAATAGTATTAAGGAAATTAAAAATTCTCGTTTGAACGAGCGTAATGAGACATATTTGTTGAGAACAATTCGCTCCAGAAAAAGAATTATGGTAGATAAAATCATCAATTAAGAGATGAGCATTTTATATTTAGAATGTATTTCCACATTTCAATCCAAATTGTCTCAGGAAAATAATAATTTACTTTTGAGGGTGCGTAATGAAATTCATTTCTTGGGAAAAATTCGCTCTAGAACTGCAAATAATAATGTAATAATCATCAATTAAAAATAAGAATATTTTGTCTTCAGAAGTCTTTTCCATTCTTAAATCTAAATAGTATTAAGGAAATTAAAAATTCTTGTTTGAGCGTGCGTAATGAAACTTCTTTGTTGGGAAGAATTCGCTCCAGAAATAGAATTATTGTAGATAAAATCATCAAGTTAAAAAATAGCATTTTATATTTAGAATGTATTTCCACATTTCAATCCAAATCGTGCGCAGGAAAAAAATAATTCATTTTTGAGGGATCGTAATGAAAAACATTTCTTGGGAAAAATTCGCTTTAGAACTGCAATTATAAATGTACAAATCATCAATTAAAAACAAGAATATTTTGTCTTCAGAAGTGTTTTCCATACTAAAATCCAAATAGAATGATGGAAATTAAAAATTCTCGTTTGAACGAGCGTAATGAAACTTATTTGTTGCGAACAATTCGCTCCAGAAATAGAATTATTGTAGATAAAATCATCATTTAAAAAAGAACATTTTATATTTAGAATGTATTTCCACATTTCAATCCAAATCGAGCGAAGAAAATAATAATTCACTTGTGAAGGTGCGTAATGAAATTCATTTCTTGGGAAAAATTCGCTCTAGAACTGCAAATATTAATGTACAAATCATCAATTAAAAACAAGAATATTTTGTCTTCAGAAGTCTTTTCCATACTTAAATCCAAATAGTATTTAGGAAATTAAAAATTCTCGTTTGAACGAGCGTAATGAGACTTATTTGTTGGGAACAATTCGCTCCAGAAATAGAATTATGGTAGATAAAATCAACAATTACGAAAAGAGCATTTTATATTTAGAATGTATTTCCACATTTCAATCCAAATCGTGCGCAGGAAAATAATAATTCACTTTTGAGGGTGCGTAATGAAATTCATTTCTTGGGAAAAGTCGCTCTAGAACTGCAAATATTAATGTGCAAATCATGAATTAAAAAGAAGAATATTTTGTCTTCAGAAGTCTTTTCCATACTTAAATCAAAATAGTATTAAGGAAATTAAAAATTCTCGTTTGAACGAGCGTAATGATTTTATTTGTTGGGAACAATTCGCTCCAGAAATAGAATTATTAGATAAAATCATCAATTAAAAAAAGAGCATTTTATATTTAGAATGTATTTCCACATTTCAATCCAAATCGTGCGCAGGGAAAATAAAAACTCACTTTTGAGGGTGCGTAATGAAATTCATTTCTTTGGAAAAATTCGCTCTAGTACTGCAAATATTAATGTACAAATCATCAATTAAAAACAAGAATATTTTGTCTTCAGAAGTCTTTTCCATACTTAAATCCAAATAGTATTAAGGAAATAGAAAAATTCTCGTTTGAACGAGCGTAATGAAACTTATTTGTTGGGATCAAATTCGCTCCAGAAATAGAATTATTGTAGATAAAATCAACAATTAAAAAAAGAACATTTTATATTTAGAATGTATTTCCACATTTCAATCCAAATCGTTTGCATAAAAATAATAATTCACTTTTGAGGGTGCGTAATGAAATTCATTTCTTTTGAAAAATTCGCTCTAGTGCCGCAAATATTAATGTATAAATCATCAATTAAAAACAAGAATATTATGTCTTCAGAAGTCTTTTCCATACTTAAATCCAAATAGTATTAAGGAAATTAAAAATTCTCGTTTGAACGAGCGTAATGAAACTTATTTGTTGGGATCAAATTCGCTCCAGAAATAGAATTATTGTAGATAAAATGATCAATTAAAAAAAGAACATTTTATATTTAGAATGTATTTCCACATTTCAATCCAAATCGTTTGCATAAAAATAATAATTCACTTTTGAGGGTGCGTAATGAAATTCATTTCTTGGGAAAAATTCGCTCTAGAACTATAAATATTAATGTACAAATCATCAATTAAAAACAAGAATATTTTGTCTTCAGAAATCTTTTCCATACTTAAAACCAAATATTATTAAGAAAATTAAAAATTCTCGTTTGAACGCGCGTAATGAGACTTATTTGTTGGGAACAATTCGCTCCAGAAATAGAATTATTGTAGATAAAATCATCTATTAGGAAAAGAGCATTTTATATTTAGAATATATTTCCACATTTCAATCCAAATCGTGCGCAGGAAAATAATAATTCACTTTTGAGGGTGCGTAAAGAAATTCATTTCTTGGGAAAAATTCGCTCTAGAACTGCAAATATTGATGTACAAATCATCAATTAAAAAGAAGAATATTTTGTCTTCAGAAGTCTTTTCCATACTTAAATCCAAATAGTATTAAGAAAATTAAAAATTCTCGTTTGAACGCGGGTAATGAGACTTATTTGTTGGGAACAATTCACTCGAGAAATAGAATTATTGTAGATAAACTCATCTATTAGGAAAAGAGCATTTTATATTTAGAATGTATTTCCACATTTCAATCCAAATCGTGCGCAGGAAAATAATAATTCACTTCTGAGGGTGCGTAATGAAATTCATTTCTTGGGAAAAATTCGCTCTAGAACTGCAAATATTAATGTACAAATCATCAATTAAAAACAAGAATATTTTGTCATCAGAAGTCTTTTCCATACTTAAATCTAAATAGTATTAAGGAAATTAAAAATTCTCGTTTGAACGAGCGTAATGAAACTTATTTGTTGGGAACAATTCGCTCCAGAAATAGAATTATTGTAGATAAAATCATCAATTAAAAAAAGAGCATTTTATATATAGAATGTATTTCCACATTTCAATCCAAATCGTGCGCAGGAAAATAATAATTCACTTCTGAGGGTGCGTAATGAAATTCATTTCTTGGGAAAAATTCGCTCTAGAACTACAAAAATATTAATGTACAAATCATCAATTAAAAATAGGAATATTTTGTCTTCAGAAGTCTTTTCAATACTTAAATCCAAATAGTATTATGGAAATTAAAAATTCTCGTTTGAACGAGCGTAATGAAACTTATTTGTTGGGAACAATTCGCTCCAGAAATAGAATTATTGTAGATAAAATCATCAATTAAAAAAAGAGCATTTTATGTTTAGAATGTATTTCCACATTTCAGTCCAAATCGTGCGCAGGAAAATAATAATTCACTTTTGAGGGTGCGTAATGAAATTCATTTCTTGGGAAAAATTCGCTCTAGAACTGCAAATATTAATGTACAAATCATCAATTAAAAACAAGAATATTTTGTCTTCAGACGTCTTTTCCATACTTAAATCCAAATAGTAATAAGGAAAATAAAAATTCTCGTTTGAACGAGCGTAATGAACTTTATTTGTTGGGAACAATTCGCTCCAGAAATAGAATTATTGTAGAAAAAATCATCAATTAAAAAAAGAGCATTTTATATTTAGAATGTATTTCCACATTTCAATCCAAATCGTCTAGGAAAATAATAATTCACTTTTGAGGGTGCGTAATGAAATTCAATTCTTGGGATAAATTCGCTCTAGAACTGCAAATATTAATGTACAAATCATCAATTAAAAACAAGAATATTTTGTCCGCAGAAGTCTTTTCCATACTTAAATCCAAATATATTGAAGGAAATGAAAAATTCTCCTTTGAACGAGCGTAATGAAACTTATTTGTTGGGAATATTTCGCTCCAGAAATAGAATTATTGTAGATAAAATCATCAATTAAAAAAAGAGCATTTTATGTTTAGAATGTATTTCCACATTTCAGTCCAAATCGTGCGCAGGAAAATAATAATTCACTTTTGAGGGTGCGTAAGGAAATTCATTTCTTGGGAAAAATTCGCTCTAGAACTGCAAATATTAATGTACAAATCATCAATTGAAAACAAGAATATTTTGTCTTCAGAAGTCTTTTTCATACTAAAATCCAAATAGTATTAAGGAAATTAAAAATTCTCGTTTGAACGAGCGTAATGAAACTTATTTGTTGGGAACAATTCGCTCCAGAAATAGAATAATTGTAGATAAAATCATCAATTAAAAGAAGAGCATTTTATATTTAGAATGTATTTCCATATTTCAATCCAAATCGTGCGCAGGAAAATAATAATTCACTTTTGAGGGTGCGTAATGAAATTCAATTCTTGGGAAAAATTCGCTCTAGAACTGCAAATATTAATGTACAAATCTTCAATTAAAAACAAAAATATTTTGTCTTCAGAAGTCTTTCCATACCTTAATCCAAATAGTAATAAGGAAAATAAAAATTCTCCTTTGAACGAGCGTAATGAAACTTATTTGTTGGGAACAATTCGCTCCAGAAATAGAATTATTGTAGATAAAATCATCAATTAAAAAAAGAGCATTTTATATTTAGAATGTATTTCCACATTTTAATCCAAATTGTCTCAGGAAAATAATAATTCACTTTTGAGGGTGCGTAATGAAATTCATTTCTTGGGAAAAATTCGCTCTAGAACTGCAAATAATAATGTAATAATCATCAATTAAAAATAAGAATATTTTGTCTTCAGAAGTCTTTTCCATTCTTAAATCTAAATAGTATTAAGGAAATTAAAAATTCTTGTTTGAGCGTGCGTAATGAAACTTCTTTGTTGGGAAGAATTCGCTCCAGAAATAGAATTATTGTAGATAAAATCATCAATTTAAAAAATAGCATTTTATATTTAGAATGTATTTCCATAATTTAATCCAAATCGTGTGCAGAAAAATAATAATTCATTTTTGAGGGTGCGTAATGAAAAACATTTCTTGGGAAAAATTCGCTTTAGAACTGCAATTATAAATGTACAAATCATCAATTAAAAACAAGAATATTTTGTCTTCAGAAGTCTTTTCCATACTTAAATCCAAATAGAATGAAGGAAATTAAAAATTCTCGTTTGAACGAGCGTAATGAAAATTATTTGTTGGGAACAATTCGCTCCAGAAATAGAATTCTTGTAGATAAAATCATCAATTAAAATAAGAGCATTTTATATTTAGAATGTATTTCCACATTTCAATCCAAATCGTGCGCAGGAAAATAATAATTCACTTTTGAGGGTGCGTAATGAAATTAATTTCTTGGGAAAAATTCGCTCTAGAAGTTCAAATGTTAATGTACAATTCATCAATTAAAAACAAGAATTTTTTGTCTTCAGAAATCTTTCCCATACTTAAATCCAAATAGTATTAAGGAAATTAAAAATTCTCGTTTGAACGAGCGTAATGAAACTAATTTGTTGGGAACAATTCGCTCCAGAAATAGAATTATTGTTGATAAAATCATCAATTAAAAAAAGAGCATTTTATATTTAGAATGTATTTCCACATTTCAATCCAAATCGTGCGCAGGAAAATAATAAGTCCCTTTTGAGGGTGCGTATTGAAATTCATTTCTTGGGAAAATTTCGCTCTAGAACTGCAAATATTAATGTACAAATCATCAATTGAAAACAAGAATATTTTGTCTTCAGAAGTCTTTTTCATACTAAAATCCAAATAGTATTAAGGAAATTAAAAATTCTCGTTTGAACGAGCGTAATGAAACTTATTTGTTGGGAACAATTCGCTCCAGAAATAGAATAATTGTAGATAAAATCATCAATTAAAAAAAGAGCATTTTTGTTTAGAATGTATTTCCACATTTCAATCCAAATCGTGCGCAGGAAAATAATATTTCCCTTTTGAGGGTGCGTAATGAAATTCATTTCTTGGGAAAATTTCGCTCTAGAACTGCGAATATTAATGTACAAATCATCCATTAAAAACAAGAATATTTTGTCTTCAGAAGTCTTTTCCATACTTAAATCCAAATAGTATTAAGGAAATTAAAAATTCTCGTTTGAACGAGCGTAATGAGGCTTATTTGTTGAGAACAATTCGCTCCAGAAAAAGAATTATGGTAGATAAAATCATCAATTAAGAGATGAGCATTTTATATTTAGAATGTATTTCCACATTTCAATCCAAATTGTCTCAGGAAAATAATAATTCACTTTTGAGGGTGCGTAATGAAATTCATTTCTTGGGAAAAATTCGCTCTAGAACTGCAAATAATAATGTAATAATCATCAATTAAAAATAAGAATATTTTGTCTTCAGAAGTCTTTTCCATTCTTAAATCTAAATAGTATTAAGGAAATTAAAAATTCTTGTTTGAGCGTGCGTAATGAAACTTCTTTGTTGGGAAGAATTCGCTCCAGAAATAGAATTATTGTAGATAAAATCATCAAGTTAAAAAATAGCATTTTATATTTAGAATGTATTTCCACATTTCAATCCAAATCGTGCGCAGGAAAAAAATAATTCATTTTTGAGGGATCGTAATGAAAAACATTTCTTGGGAAAAATTCGCTTTAGAACTGCAATTATAAATGTACAAATCATCAATTAAAAACAAGAATATTTTGTCTTCAGAAGTGTTTTCCATACTTAAATCCAAATAGAATGATGGAAATTAAAAATTCTCGTTTGAACGAGCGTAATGAAACTTATTTGTTGCGAACAATTCGCTCCAGAAATAGAATTATTGTAGATAAAATCATCAATTAAAAAAGAACATTTTATATTTAGAATGTATTTCCACATTTCAATCCAAATCGAGCGAAGAAAATAATAATTCACTTGTGAAGGTGCGTAATGAAATTCATTTCTTGGGAAAAATTCGCTCTAGAACTGCAAATATTAATGTACAAATCATCAATTAAAAACAAGAATATTTTGTCTTCAGAAGTCTTTTCCATACTTAAATCCAAATAGTATTAAGGAAATTAAAAATTCTCGTTTGAACGAGCGTAATGAGACTTATTTGTTGGGAACAATTCGCTCCAGAAATAGAATTATGGTAGATAAAATCAACAATTAAGAAAAGAGCATTTTATATTTAGAATGTATTTCCACATTTCAATCCAAATCGTGCGCAGGAAAATAATAATTCACTTTTGAGGGTGCGTAATGAAATTCATTTCTTGGGAAAAGTCGCTCTAGAACTGCAAATATTAATGTGCAAATCATGAATTAAAAAGAAGAATATTTTGTCTTCAGAAGTCTTTTCCATACTTAAATCAAAATAGTATTAAGGAAATTAAAAATTCTCGTTTGAACGAGCGTAATGATTTTATTTGTTGGGAACAATTCGCTCCAGAAATAGAATTATTAGATAAAATCATCAATTAAAAAAAGAGCATTTTATATTTAGAATGTATTTCCACATTTCAATCCAAATCGTGCGCAGGGAAAATAAAAACTCACTTTTGAGGGTGCGTAATGAAATTCATTTCTTTGGAAAAATTCGCTCTAGTACTGCAAATATTAATGTACAAATCATCAATTAAAAACAAGAATATTTTGTCTTCAGAAGTCTTTTCCATACTTAAATCCAAATAGTATTAAGGAAATAGAAAAATTCTCGTTTGAACGAGCGTAATGAAACTTATTTGTTGGGATCAAATTCGCTCCAGAAATAGAATTATTGTAGATAAAATCAACAATTAAAAAAAGAACATTTTATATTTAGAATGTATTTCCACATTTCAATCCAAATCGTTCGCATGAAAATAATAATAATTCACTTTTGAGGGTGCGTAATGAAATTCATTTCTTTTGAAAAATTCGCTCTAGTGCCGCAAATATTAATGTATAAATCATCAATTAAAAACAAGAATATTATGTCTTCAGAAGTCTTTTCCATACTTAAATCCAAATGGTATTAAGGAAATTAAAAATTCTCGTTTGAACGAGCGTAATGAAACTTATTTGTTGGGATCAAATTCGCTCCAGAAATAGAATTATTGTAGATAAAATGATCAATTAAAAAAAGAACATTTTATATTTAGAATGTATTTCCACATTTCAATCCAAATCGTTTGCATAAAAATAATAATTCACTTTTGAGGGTGCGTAATGAAATTCATTTCTTGGGAAAAATTCGCTCTAGAACTATAAATATTAATGTACAAATCATCAATTAAAAACAAGAATATTTTGTCTTCAGAAATCTTTTCCATACTTAAAACCAAATATTATTAAGAAAATTAAAAATTCTCGTTTGAACGCGCGTAATGAGACTTATTTGTTGGGAACAATTCGCTCCAGAAATAGAATTATTGTAGATAAAATCATCTATTAGGAAAAGAGCATTTTATATTTAGAATATATTTCCACATTTCAATCCAAATCGTGCGCAGGAAAATAATAATTCACTTTTGAGGGTGCGTAAAGAAATTCATTTCTTGGGAAAAATTCGCTCTAGAACTGCAAATATTGATGTACAAATCATCAATTAAAAAGAAGAATATTTTGTCTTCAGAAGTCTTTTCCATACTTAAATCCAAATAGTATTAAGAAAATTAAAAATTCTCGTTTGAACGCGGGTAATGAGACTTATTTGTTGGGAACAATTCACTCGAGAAATAGAATTATTGTAGATAAACTCATCTATTAGGAATAGAGCATTTTATATTTAGAATGTATTTCCACATTTCAATCCAAATCGTGCGCAGGAAAATAATAATTCACTTCTGAGGGTGCGTAATGAAATTCATTTCTTGGGAAAAATTCGCTCTAGAACTGCAAATATTAATGTACAAATCATCAATTAAAAACAAGAATATTTTGTCATCAGAAGTCTTTTCCATACTTAAATCTAAATAGTATTAAGGAAATTAAAAATTCTCGTTTGAACGAGCGTAATGAAACTTATTTGTTGGGAACAATTCGCTCCAGAAATAGAATTATTGTAGATAAAATCATCAATTAAAAAAAGAGCATTTTATATATAGAATGTATTTCCACATTTCAATCCAAATCGTGCGCAGGAAAATAATAATTCACTTCTGAGGGTGCGTAATGAAATTCATTTCTTGGGAAAAATTCGCTCTAGAACTACAAAAATATTAATGTACAAATCATCAATTAAAAATAGGAATATTTTGTCTTCAGAAGTCTTTTCAATACTTAAATCCAAATAGTATTATGGAAATTAAAAATTCTCGTTTGAACGAGCGTAATGAAACTTATTTGTTGGGAACAATTCGCTCCAGAAATAGAATTATTGTAGATAAAATCATCAATTAAAAAAAGAGCATTTTATGTTTAGAATGTATTTCCACATTTCAGTCCAAATCGTGCGCAGGAAAATAATAATTCACTTTTGAGGGTGCGTAATGAAATTCATTTCTTGGGAAAAATTCGTTCTAGAACTGCAAATATTAATGTACAAATCATCAATTAAAAACAAGAATATTTTGTCTTCAGACGTCTTTTCCATACTTAAATCCAAATAGTAATAAGGAAAATAAAAATTCTCGTTTGAACGAGCGTAATGAAACATATTTGTTGGGAACAATTCGCTCCAGAAATAGAATTATTGTAGATAAAATCATCAATTAAAAAAAGAGCATTTTATATTTAGAATGTATTTCCACATTTCAATCCAAATCGTCTAGGAAAATAATAATTCACTTTTGAGGTTGCGTAATGAAATTCAATTCTTGGGATAAATTCGCTCTAGAACTGCAAATATTAATGTACAAATCATCAATTAAAAACATGAATATTTTGTCCGCAGAAGTCTTTTCCATACTTAAATCCAAATATATTGAAGGAAATGAAAAATTCTCCTTTGAACGAGCGTAATGAAACTTATTTGTTGGGAATATTTCGCTCCAGAAATAGAATTATTGTAGATTAAATCATCAATTAAAAAAAGAGCATTTTATATTAAGAATGTATTTCCACATTTCAGTCCAAATCGTGCGCAGGAAAGTAATAATTCACTTTTGAGGGTGCGTAAGGAAATTCATTTCTTGGGAAAAATTCGCTCTAGAACTGCAAATATTAATGTACAAATCATCAATTGAAAACAAGAATATTTTGTCTTCAGAAGTCTTTTTCATACTAAAATCCAAATAGTATTAAGGAAATTAAAAATTCTCGTTTGAACGAGCGTAATGAAACTTATTTGTTGGGAACAATTCGCTCCAGAAATAGAATAATTGTAGATAAAATCATCAATTAAAAGAAGAGCATTTTATATTTAGAATGTATTTCCATATTTCAATCCAAATCTTGCGCAGGAAAATAATAATTCACTTTTGAGGGTGCGTAATGAAATTCATTTCTTGGGAAAAATTCGCTCTAGAACTGCAAATATTAATGTACAAATCTTCAATTAAAAACAAAAATATTTTGTCTTCAGAAGTCTTTCCATACCTTAATCCAAATAGTAATAAGGAAAATAAAAATTCTCCTTTGAACGAGCGTAATGAAACTTATTTGTTGGGAACAATTCGCTCCAGAAATAGAATTATTGTAGATAAAATCATCAATTAAAAAAAGAGCATTTTATATTTAGAATGTATTTCCACATTTCAATCCAAATTGTCTCAGGAAAATAATAATTCACTTTTGAGGGTGCGTAATGAAATTCATTTCTTGGGAAAAATTCGCTCTAGAACTGCAAATAATAATGTAATAATCATCAATTAAAAATAAGAATATTTTGTCTTCAGAAGTCTTTTCCATTCTTAAATCTAAATAGTATTAAGGAAATTAAAAATTCTTGTTTGAGCGTGCGTATTGAAACTTCTTTGTTGGGAAGAATTCGCTCCAGAAATAGAATTATTGTAGATAAAATCATCAATTTAAAAAATAGCATTTTATATTTAGAATGTATTTCCACATTTCAATCCAAATCGTGCGCAGGAAAATAATAATTCATTTTTGAGGGTGCGTAATGAAAAACATTTCTTGGGAAAAATTCGCTTTAGAACTGCAATTATAAATGTACAAATCATCAATTAAAAACAAGAATATTTTGTCTTCAGAAGTCTTTTCCATACTTAAATCCAAATAGAATGAAGGAAATTAAAAATTCTCGTTTGAACGAGCGTAATGAAAATTATTTGTTGGGAACAATTCGCTCCAGAAATAGAATTATTGTAGATAATATCATCAATTAAGGAAAGAGCATTTTGTATTTAGAATGTATTTCCACATTTCAATCCAAATCGTGCGCAGGAAAATAATAATTCACTTTTTAGGGTGCGTAATGAAATTAATTTCTTGGGAAAAATTCGCTCTAGAAGTTCAAATGTTAATGTACAAATCATCAATTAAAAACAAGAATATTTTGTCTTCAGAAGTCTTTTCCATACTTACATCCAAATAGTATTACGAAAATATAAAATTCTCGTTTGAACGAGCGTAATGAAACTTATTTGTTGCGAACAATTCGCTCCAGAAATAGAATTATTGTAGATAAAATCATCAATTAAAAAAGAACATTTTATATTTAGAATGTATTTCCACATTTCAATCCAAATCGAGCGAAGAAAATAATAATTCACTTGTGAAGGTGCGTAATGAAATTCATTTCTTGGGAAAAATTCGCTCTAGAACTGCAAATATTAATGTACAAATCATCAATTAAAAACAAGAATATTTTGTCTTCCGAAATCTTTTCCATACTAAAATCCAAATAGTATTAAGGAAATTAAAAATTTTCGTTTGAACGAGCGTAATAAAACTTATTTGTTTGGAACCATTCGCCATAGAAATAGAATTATTGTAGATAAATTCATCAATTAAAAAAATAACATTTTATATTTAGAATGTATTTCATCATCTCAATCCAAATCGTGCGCAGGAAAATATTAATTCACTTTAGAGGGTGCGTAATGAAATTCATTTCTTGGGAAAAATTCGCTCTAGAACTGCAAATATTAATGTAATGATCATCAATAAAAAAGAAGAATATTTTGTCTTCAAAAGTCTTTTCCATACTTAAATCCAAATAGTATGAAGGAAATTAAAAATTCTCATTTGAACGACAGTAATGAAACTTATTTGTTGGGAACAATTCGCTCCAGAAATAGAACTATTGTAGATAAAATCATCAATTAAAAAAAGAGCATTTTATGTTTAGAATGTATTTCCACATTTCAATCCAAATCGTGCGCAGGTAAATAATAATTCCCTTTTGAGGGTGCGTAATGAAATTCATTTCTTGGGAAAATTTCGCTCTAGAACTGCAAATATTAATGTACAAATCATCAATTAAAAACAAGAATATTTTGTCTTCAGAAGTCTTTTCCATACTTAAATCCAAATAGTATTAAGGAAATTAAAAATTCTCGTTTGAACGAGCGTAATGAGACTTATTTGTCTTGAATATTTCGCTCCAGAAATAGAAATATTGTAGATAAAATCATCAATTAAGAAAAGAGCATTTTATATTTAGAATGTATTTCCACATTTCAATCCAAATCGTGCACAGGAAAATAATAATTCACATTTGAGGGTGCGTAATGAAATTCATTTCTTGGGAAAAATTCGCTCTAGAACTGCAAATATTAATGTACAAATCATCAATTAAAAACAAGAATATTTTGTCTTCAGAAGTCTTTTCCATACTTAACTCCAAATAGTATTAAGAAAATTAAAAATTCTTGTTTGAACGAGCGTAATGAAACTTATTTGTTGGGAACAATTCGCTCCAGAAATAGAATTCTTGTAGATAAAATCATCAATTAAAATAAGAGCATTTTATATTTAGAATGTATTTCCACATTTCAATCCAAATCGTGCGCAGGAAAATAATAATTCACTTTTGAGGGTGCGTAATGAAATTCATTTCTTGGGAAAAATTCGATCTAGAACTGCAAATATTAATGTACAATTCATCAATTAAAAACAAGAATTTTTTGTCTTCAGAAATCTTTCCCATACTTAAATCCAAATAGTAATAAGGAAATTAAAAATTCTCGTTTGAACGAGCGTAATGAAACTAATTTGTTGGGAATAATTCGCTCCAGAAATAGAATTATTGTTGATAAAATCATCAATTAAAAAAAGAGCATTTTATATTTAGAATGTATTTCCACATTTCAATCGAAATCGTGCGCGGGAAAATAATAATTCACTTTTGAGGGTGCGTAATGAAATTCATTTCTTGGGAAAATTTCGCTCTAGAACTGCAAATATTAATGTAAAAATCATCAATTAAAAACAAGAATATTTTGTCTTCAGAAGTCTTTTCCATACTTAAATCCAAATAGTATTAAGGAAATTAAAAATTCTCGTTTGAACGAGCGTAATGAGACTTATTTGTTGGGAACAATTCGCTCCAGAAATAGAATTATGGTAGATAAAATCAACAATTAAGAAAAGAGCATTTTATATTTAGAATGTATTTCCACATTTCAATCCAAATCGTGCGCAGGAAAATAATAATTCACTTTTGAGGGTGCGTAATGAAATTCATTTCTTGGGAAAAGTCGCTCTAGAACTGCAAATATTAATGTGCAAATCATGAATTAAAAAGAAGAATATTTTGTCTTCAGAAGTGTTTTCCATACTTAAATCAAAATAGTATTAAGGAAATTAAAAATTCTCGTTTGAACGAGCGTAATGATTTTATTTGTTGGGAACAATTCGCTCCAGAAATAGAATTATTAGATAAAATCATCAATTAAAAAAAGAGCATTTTATATTTAGAATGTATTTCCACATTTCAATCCAAATCGTGCGCAGGGAAAATAACTCACTTTTGAGGGTGCGTAATGAAATTCATTTCTTTGGAAAAATTCGCTCTAGTACTGCAAATATTAATGTACAAATCATCAATTAAAAACAAGAATACTTTGTCTTCAGAAGTCTTTTCCATACTTAAATCCAAATAGTATTAAGGAAATAGAAAAATTCTCGTTTGAACGAGCGTAATGAAACTTATTTGTTGGGATCAAATTCGCTCCAGAAATAGAATTATTGTAGATAAAATCATCAATTAAAAAAAGAACATTTTATATTTAGAATTTATTTCCACATTTCAATCCAAATCGTTCGCATAAAAATAATAATTCACTTTTGAGGGTGCGTAATGAAATTCATTTCTTTTGAAAAATTCGCTCTAGTGCCGCAAATATTAATGTACAAATCATCAATTAAAAACAAGAATATTATGTCTTCAGAAGTCTTTTCCATACTTAAATCCAAATAGTATTAAGGAAATTAAAAATTCTCGTTTGAACGAGCGTAATGAAACTTATTTGTTGGGATCAAATTCGCTCCAGAAATAGAATTATTGTAGATAAAATCATCAATTAAAAAAAGAACATTTTATATTTAGAATGTTTTTCCACATTTCAATCCAAATCGTTTGCATAAAAATAATAATTCACTTTTGAGGGTGCGTAATGAAATTCATTTCTTAGGAAAAATTCGCACTAGAACTATAAATATTAATGTACAAATCATCAATTAAAAACAAGAATATTTTGTCTTCAGAAATCTTTTCCATACTTAAAACCAAATAGTATTAAGAAAATTAAAAATTCTCGTTTGAACGCGCGTAATGAGACTTATTTGTTGGGAACAATTCGCTCCAGAAATAGAATTATTGTAGATAAAATCATCTATTAGGAAAAGAGCATTTTATATTTAGAATATATTTCCACATTTCAATCCAAATCGTGCGCAGGAAAATAATAATTCACTTTTGAGGTTGCGTAAAGAAATTCATTTCTTGGGAAAAATTCGCTCTAGAACTGCAAATATTGATGTACAAATCATCAATTAAAAAGAAGAATATTTTGTCTTCAGAAGTCTTTTCCATACTTAAATCCAAATAGTATTAAGAAAATTAAAAATTCTCGTTTGAACGCGCGTAATGAGACTTATTTGTTGGGAACAATTCACTCCAGAAATAGAATTATTGTAGATAACCTCATCTATTAGGAAAAGAGCATTTTATATTTAGAATGTATTTCCACATTTCAATCCAAATCGTGCGCAGGAAAATAATAATTCACTTCTGAGGGTGCGTTATAAAATTCATTTCTTGGGAAAAATTCGCTCTAGAACTGCATATATTAATGTACAAATCATCAATTAAAAACAAGAATATTTTGTCATCAGAAGTCTTTTCCATACTTAAATCTAAATAGTATTAAGGAAATTAAAAATTCTCGTTTGAACGAGCGTAATGAAACTTATTTGTTGGGAACAATTCGCTCGAGAAAAAGAATTATTGTAGATAAGATCATCAATTAAAAAAAGAGCATTTTATATTTAGAATGAATTTCCACATTTCAATCCAAATCGTGCGCAGGAAAATAATAATTCATTTTTGAGGGTGCGTAATGAAATTCATTTCTTGGGTAAAATTCGCTCTTGAACTGCAAATATTAATGTACAAATAAACAATTAAAAATAAGAATATTTTGTCTTCACAAGTTTATACTTAAATCCATACTTAAATCCAAATAGTATTAAGGAAATTAAAAATTCTCGTTTGAACGTGCGTAATGAAACTGATTTGTTGTGATCAAATTCGCTCCAGAAATAGAATTATTGTAGATAAAATCATCAATTAAAAAAAGAGCATTTTATATTTAGAATGTATTTCCACTTTTCAATCCAAATCGTGCGCAGGAAAATAATAATTCACTTTTGAGGGTGCGTAATGAAATTCATTTCTTGGGAAAAATTCGCTCTAGAACTGCAAATATTAATGTACAAATCATCAATTAAAAACAAGAATATTTTGTCTTCAGAAGTCTTTTCCATACTTAAATCCAAATAGTATGAAGGAAATTAAAAATTCTCGTTTGATCGAGCGTAATGAATCTTATTTTTTGGGAACAATTCGCTCCAGAAATAGAATTCTTGTAGATAAAATCATCAATTAAAATAAGAGCATTTTATATTTAGAATGTATTTCCACATTTCAATCCAAATCGTGCGCAGGAAAATTATAATTCACTTTTGAGGGTGCGTAATGAAATTCATTTCTTGGGAAAAATTCGCTGTAGAACTGCAAATATTAATGTACAAATCATCAATTAAAAACAAGAATATTTTGTCTTCAGAAATCCTTTTCATACTTAAATCCAAATAGTATTAAGGAAATTAAAAATTCTCGTTTGAACGAGCGTAATGAAACTAATTTGTTGGGAACAATTCGCTCCAGAAATAGAATTATTGTAGATAAAATCATCAATTAAAAAAAGAGCATTTTATATTTAGAATGTATTTCCACATTTCAATCCAAATGGTGCGAAGGAAAATAATAATTCACTTTTGAGTGTGCGTAATGAAATTCATTTCTTGGGAAAAATTTGCTCTAGAACTGCAAATATTAATGTACAAATCATCAATTAAAAACAAGAATATTTTGTCTTCAGAAATCTTTTCCATACTTGAATCCAAATAGTATTAAGGAAAATAAAAATTCTCGTTTAAACGAGCGTTATGAAACTTATCTATTGGGAACAATTCGCTCCAGAAATAGAATTATTTTAGATAAAATCATCAATTAAAAAAAGGAGCATTTTATATTTAGAATGTATTTTCACATTTCAATCCAAATCGTGCGCAGGAAAATAATAAATCACTTTTGAGGGTGCGTAATGTAATTCTTTTCTTGGGAAAAATTCGCTCTAGAACTGCAAATATTTATGTACAAATCTTCAATTGAAAACACAAATATTTTGTCTTCAGAAATCTTTTCCATACTTAATCCAAATAGTATTAAGGAAATTAAAATTTCTCGTTTGAACGAGCGTAATGAGACTTATTTGTTGGGAACAATTCGCAACAGAAATAGAATTATTGTAGATAAAATCATCAATTAAAAAAAGAACATTTTATATTTAGAATGTATTTCCAAATTTCAATCCAAATCGTGCGCAGGAAAATAATAATTCACTTTTGAGGGTGCGTAATGAAATTTATTTCTTGGGAAAAATTCGCTCTAGAACTGCAAATATTAATGTACAAATCATCCATTAAAAACAAGAATATTTTGTCTTCAAAAGTCTTTTCCATACTTAAATCCAAATAGTATTAAGGAAATTAAAAATTCTCGTTTGAACGAGCGTAATGAGACTTATTTGTTGAGAACAATTCGCTCCAGAAAAAGAATTATGGTAGATAAAATCATCAATTAAGAGAAGAGCATTTTATATTTAGAATGTATTTCCACATTTCAATCCAAATCGTGCGCAGAAAAATAATAATTCACTTTTGAGGGTGCGTAATGAAATTCATTTCTTGGGAAAAGTCGCTCTAGAACTGCAAATATTAATGTGCAAATCATCAATTAAAAACAAGTATATTTTGTCTTCAGAAGTCTTTTCCATACTTAAATCCAAATAGTATTACGGAAATTAAAAATTCTCGTTTAAAGGAGCGTTATGAAACTTATCTATTGGGAACAATTCGCCCCAGAAATAGAATTATTTTAGATAAAATCATCAATTAAAAAAAGAGCATTTTCTGTTTAGAATGTATTTCCACATTTCAATCCAAATCGTGCGCAGGAAAATAATAATTCCCTTTTGAGGGTGCGTAATGAAATTCATTTCTTGGGAAAATTTCGCTCTAGAACTGCAAATATTAATGTACAAATCATCCATTAAAAGCAAGAATATTTTGTCTTTAGAAGTCTTTTCCATACTTAAATCCAAATAGTATTAAGGAAATTAAAAATTCTCGTTTGAACGAGCGTAATGATTTTATTTGTTGGGAACAATTCCCTCCAGAAATAGAATTATTGTAGATAAAAATCATCAATTAAAAAAAGAGCATTTTATATTTAGAATGTATTTCCACATTTCAATCCAAATCGTGCGCAGGAAAATAATAATTCATTTTTGAGGGTGCGTAATGAAATTCATTTCTTGGGAAAAATTCGCTCTAGAACTGCAAATTTTAATGTACAAATCATCAATTAAAAATAGAAAATATTTTGTCTTCAGAAGTCTTTTCCATACTTAAATCCAAATAGTATTAAGGAAATAAAAAATTCTCGTTTGAACGAGCGTAATGAAACTTATTTGTTGGGATCAAATTCGCTCCAGAAATAGAATTATTGTAGATAAAATCATCAATTAAAAAAAGAACATTTTATATTTAGAATGTATTTCCACATTTCAATCCAAATCGTTCGCATAAAAATAATAATTCACTTTTGAGGGTGCGTAATGAAATTCATTTCTTTTGAAAAATTCGCTCTAGTGCCGCAAATATTAATGTACAAATCATCAATTAAAAACAAGAATATTTTGTCTTCAGCAATCTTTTCCATACTTAAAACCAAATAGTATTAAGAAAATTAAAAATTCTCGTTTGAACGAGCGTAATGAAACTTATTTGTTGGTAACAATTCGCTCCACAAATAGAATTCTTGTAGATAAAATCATCAATTAAAAAAAGAGCATTTTATATTTAGAATGTATTTCCACATTTCAATCCAAATCGTGCGTAGGAAAATAATAATTCACTTCTGAGGGTGCGTAATGAAATTCATTTCTTGGGAAAAATTCGCTCTAGAACTGCATATATTAATGTACAAATCATCAATTAAAAACAAGAATATTTTGTCATCAGATGTCTTTTCCATACTTAAATCCAAATAGTATTAAGGAAATTAAAAATTCTCGTTTGAACGAGCGTAATGAATCTTTTTTGTTGGGAACAATTCGCTCCAGAAATAGAATTATTGTAGATAAAATCATCAATTAAAAAAATAGCATTTTATATTTAGAATGCATTTACACATTTCAATCCAAATCGTGCGCAGGAAAATAATAATTCACATTTGAGGGTGCGTAATGAAATTCATTTCTTGGGAAAATTTCGCTCTAGAACTGCAAATATTAATGTACAAATCATCAATTAAAAACAAGAATATTTTGTCTTCTGAAGTCTTTTCCATACTTAAATCCAAATAGTATTAAGGAAATTAAAAATTCTCGTTTGAACGAGCGTAATGAAACTTATTTGTTGGGAACAATTCGCTCTGAAAATAGAATTCTTGTAGATAAAATCATCAATTAAAATAAGAGCATTTTATATTTAGAATGTATTTCCTCATTTCAATCCAAATCGTGCGCAGGAAAATAATAATTCACTTTTGAGGGTGCGTAATGAAATTCATTTCTTGGGAAAAATTCGCTGTAGAACTGCAAATATTAATGTTCAAATCATCAATTAAAAACAAGAATATTTTGTCTTCAGAAATCTTTTTCATACTTAAATCCAAATAGTATTAAGGAAATTAAAAATTCTCGTTTAAAGGAGCGTTATGAAACTTATCTATTGGGAACAATTCGCCCCAGAAATAGAATTATTTTAGATAAAATCATCAATTAAAAAAAGAGCATTTTCTGTTTAGAATGTATTTCCACATTTCAATCCAAATCGTGCGCAGGAAAATAATAATTCCCTTTTGAGGGTGCGTAATGAAATTCATTTCTTGGGAAAATTTCGCTCTAGAACTGCAAATATTAATGTACAAATCATCCATTAAAAGCAAGAATATTTTGTCTTTAGAAGTCTTTTCCATACTTAAATCCAAATAGTATTAAGGAAATTAAAAATTCTCGTTTGAACGAGCGTAATGATTTTATTTGTTGGGAACAATTCCCTCCAGAAATAGAATTATTGTAGATAAAAATCATCAATTAAAAAAAGAGCATTTTATATTTAGAATGTATTTCCACATTTCAATCCAAATCGTGCGCAGGAAAATAATAATTCATTTTTGAGGGTGCGTAATGAAATTCATTTCTTGGGAAAAATTCGCTCTAGAACTGCAAATTTTAATGTACAAATCATCAATTAAAAATAGAAAATATTTTGTCTTCAGAAGTCTTTTCCATACTTAAATCCAAATAGTATTAAGGAAATAAAAAATTCTCGTTTGAACGAGCGTAATGAAACTTATTTGTTGGGATCAAATTCGCTCCAGAAATAGAATTATTGTAGATAAAATCATCAATTAAAAAAAGAACATTTTATATTTAGAATGTATTTCCACATTTCAATCCAAATCGTTCGCATAAAAATAATAATTCACTTTTGAGGGTGCGTAATGAAATTCATTTCTTTTGAAAAATTCGCTCTAGTGCCGCAAATATTAATGTACAAATCATCAATTAAAAACAAGAATATTTTGTCTTCAGCAATCTTTTCCATACTTAAAACCAAATAGTATTAAGAAAATTAAAAATTCTCGTTTGAACGAGCGTAATGAAACTTATTTGTTGGTAACAATTCGCTCCACAAATAGAATTCTTGTAGATAAAATCATCAATTAAAAAAAGAGCATTTTATATTTAGAATGTATTTCCACATTTCAATCCAAATCGTGCGTAGGAAAATAATAATTCACTTCTGAGGGTGCGTAATGAAATTCATTTCTTGGGAAAAATTCGCTCTAGAACTGCATATATTAATGTACAAATCATCAATTAAAAACAAGAATATTTTGTCATCAGATGTCTTTTCCATACTTAAATCCAAATAGTATTAAGGAAATTAAAAATTCTCGTTTGAACGAGCGTAATGAATCTTTTTTGTTGGGAACAATTCGCTCCAGAAATAGAATTATTGTAGATAAAATCATCAATTAAAAAAATAGCATTTTATATTTAGAATGCATTTACACATTTCAATCCAAATCGTGCGCAGGAAAATAATAATTCACATTTGAGGGTGCGTAATGAAATTCATTTCTTGGGAAAATTTCGCTCTAGAACTGCAAATATTAATGTACAAATCATCAATTAAAAACAAGAATATTTTGTCTTCTGAAGTCTTTTCCATACTTAAATCCAAATAGTATTAAGGAAATTAAAAATTCTCGTTTGAACGAGCGTAATGAAACTTATTTGTTGGGAACAATTCGCTCTGAAAATAGAATTCTTGTAGATAAAATCATCAATTAAAATAAGAGCATTTTATATTTAGAATGTATTTCCTCATTTCAATCCAAATCGTGCGCAGGAAAATAATAATTCACTTTTGAGGGTGCGTAATGAAATTCATTTCTTGGGAAAAATTCGCTGTAGAACTGCAAATATTAATGTTCAAATCATCAATTAAAAACAAGAATATTTTGTCTTCAGAAATCTTTTTCATACTTAAATCCAAATAGTATTAAGGAAATTAAAAATTCTCGTTTGAACGATCGTAATAAAACTAATTAGTTGGGAACAATTCGCTCCAGAAATAGAATTATTGTAGATAAAATCATCAATTAAAAAAAGAACATTTTATATTTAGAATGTATTTCCACATTTCAATCAAAATCGTGCGCAGGAAAATAATAATTCACTTTTGAGGGTGCGTAATGAAATTCATTTCTTGGGAAAAATTCGCTCTAGAACTGCAAATATTAATGTACAAATCATCAATTAAAAACAAGAATAATTTGTCTTCAGAAGTCTTTTCCATACTTGAATCCAAATAGTATTAAGGAAATTAAAAATTCTCGTTTGAACGAGCGTAATGAAACTTATTTGTTGGGAACAATTCGCTCCAGAAATAGAATTCTTGTAGATAAAATCATCAATTAAAAAAAGAACATTTTATATTTAGAATGTTTTTCCACATTTCAATCAAAATCGTACGCAGAAAATAATAATTCACTTTTGACGGTGCGTAATGAAATTCAATTCTTGGGATAAATTCGCTCTAGAACTGCAAATATTAATGTACAAATCATCAATAAAAAACAAGAATATTTTTTTTTAGAAGTCTTTTCCATACTTAAATCCAAATAGTATTAAGGAACTTAAAAATTCTCGTTTGAACGAGCGTAATGAAACTTATTTGTTGGTAACAATTCGCTCCACAAATAGAATTCTTGTAGATAAAATCATCAATTAAAAAAAGAGCATTTTATATTTAGAATGTATTTCCACATTTCAATCCAAAACGTGCGCAGGAAAATAATAATTCACTTTTGAGGGTCGTAATGAAATTCTTTTCTTGGGAAAATTCGCTCTCGAACTGCAAATATTAATGTACAAATCATCAATTAAAAACAAGAATATTTTGTCTTCAGAAGTCTTTTCCATAGTTTAATCAAAATAGTATTAAGGAAATTAAAAATTCTCGTTTGAACGAGCGTAATGAGACTTATTTGTTGGGAACCATTCGCCATAGAAATAGAATTATTGTAGATAAAATAATCAATTAAAGAAAGAACATTTTATATTTAGAATGTATTTCCACATTTCAATCAAAATCGTGCGCAGGAAAATAATAATTCACTTTTGAGGGTGCGTAATGAAATTCATTTCTTGGGAAAAATTCGCTCAAGAACTGCAAATATTAATGTACAAATCATCAGTTAAAAACAAGAATATTTTGTCTTCAAAAGTCTTTTCCATACTTAAATCCAAATAGTATTAAGGAAATTAAAAATTCTCGTTTAAACGAGCGTTATGAAACTTATCTGTTGGGAACAATTCGCTCCAGAAATAGAATTATTGTAGATAAAATCATCAATTAAAAAAAGAGCATTTTATATTTAGAATGTATTTCCACATTTCAATCCATATCGTGCGCAGGAAAATAATAATTCAATTTTGAGGGTGCGTAATGAAATTCATTTCTTGGGAAAAATTCGCTCTAGAACTGCAAATATTAATGTACAAATCATTAATTAAAAACAAGAATATTTTGTCTTCAGAAATCTTTTCCATACTTAAATCCAAAAAGTATTAAGGAAATTAAAAATTCTCGTTTGAACGAGCGTAATGATTTTATTTGTTGGGAACAATTCGCTGCAGAAATAGAATTATTGTAGATAAAATCATCAATTAAAAAATGAAAATTTTATATTTAGAATGTATTTCCACATTTCAATCAAAATCGTGCGCAGGAAAATAATAATTCACTTTTGAGGGTGCGTAATGAAATTCATGTCTTAGGAAAAATTCGCTCTAGAACTGAAAATATTAATGTACAAATCATCAATTAAAAACAAGAATATTTTGTCTTCAGAAATCTTTTCCATACTTAAATCCAAATAGTATTAAGAAAATTAAAAATTCTCGTTTGAAAGAGCGGAATGAAACTAATTTGTTGGGAACAATTCGCTCCAGAAATAGAATTATTGTAGATAAAATCATCAATTAAAAAAAGAACATTTTATATTTAGAATGTATTTCCACATTTCAATCCAAATCGTGCGCAGGAAAATAATAATTCACTTTTGAGGGTGCGTAACGAAATTCATTTCTTTGGAAAAATTCGCTCTAGAACTGAAAATATTAATGTACAAATCATCAATTAAAAACAAGAATATTTTGTCCTCAGAAATCTTTTCCATACTTAAATCCAAATAGTATTAAGGAAATTAAAAATTCTCGTTTGAACGAGCGTAATGAAACTTATTTGTTGGGATCAAATTCGCTCCAGAAATAGAATTATTGTAGATAAAATCATCAATTAAAAAAAGAACATTTTATATTTAGAATGTATTTCCACATTTCAATCCAAATCGTGCGCAGGAAAATAATAATTCACTTTTGAGGGTGCGTAATGAAATTCATTTCTTTTGAAAAATTCGCTCTAGTGCCGCAAATATTAATGTACAAATCATCAATTAAAAACAAGAATATTTTGTCTTCAGAAATCTTTTCCATACTTAAAACCAAATTGTATTAAGAAAATTAAAAATTCTCGTTTGAACGCGCGTAATGAGACTTACTTGTTGGGAACAATTCGCTCCAGAAATAGAATTATTGTAGATAAAATCATCTATTAGGAAAAGAGCATTTTATATTTAGAATGTATTTCCACATTTCAATCCAAATCGTGCGCAGGAAAATAATAATTCACTTCTGAGGGTGCGTAATGAAATTCATTTCTTGGGAAAAATTCGCTCTAAAACTGCAAATATTAATGTACAAATCATCAATTAAAGATAAGAATAATTTGTCTTCAGAGGTCTTTTCAATACTTATATCCAAATAGTATTAAGGAAATTAAAATTTCTCGTTTGAATGAGCGTAATGAAACTTATTTGTTGGGAACAATTCGCTCAAGAAATAGAATTCTTGTAGATAAAATCATCAATTAAAATAAGAGCATTTTATATTTAGAATGTATTTCCACATTTCAATCCAAATCGTGCGCAGGAAAATAATAATTCACTTTTGAGGGTGCGTAATGAAATTCATTTCTTGGGAAAAATTCGCTGTAGAACTGCAAATATTAATGTACAAATCATCAATTAAAAACAAGAATATTTTGTCTTCAGAAATCTTTTTCATACTTAAATCCAAATAGTATTAAGGAAATTAAAAATTCTCGTTTGAACGATCGTAATGAAACTAATTAGTTGGGAACAATTCGCTCCAGAAATAGAATTATTGTAGATAAAATCATCAATTAAAAAAAGAACATTTTATATTTAGAATGTATTTCCACATTTCAATCAAAATCGTGCGCAGGAAAATAATAATTCACTTTTGAGGGTGCGTAATGAAATTCATTTCTTGGGAAAAATTCGCTCTAGAACTGCAAATATTAATGTACAAATCATCAATTAAAAACAAGAATAATTTGTCTTCAGAAGTCTTTTCCATACTTGAATCCAAATAGTATTAAGGAAATTAAAAATTCTCGTTTGAACGAGCGTAATGAAACTTATTTGTTGGGAACAATTCGCTCCAGAAATAGAATTATTGTAGATAAAATCATCAATTAAAAAAAGAACATTTTATATTTAGATTGTATTTCCACATTTCAATCCAAATCGTGCGCAGGAAAATAATAATTCATTTTTGAGGGTGCGTAATGAAATTCATTTCTTGGGAAAAATTCGCTCTAGAACTGCAAATTTTAATGTACAAATCATCAATTAAAAATAGAAAATATTTTGTCTTCAGAAGTCTTTTCCATACTTAAATCCAAATAGTATTAAGGAAATTAAAAATTCTCGTTTGAACGAGCGTTATGAAACTTATTTGTTGGGAACAATTCGCTCCAGAAATAGAATTATTGTAGATAAAATCATCAATTAAAAAAAGAACATTTTATATTTAGAATGTATTTCCACATTTTAATCCAAATCGTGCGCAGGAAAATAATAATTCACTTTTGAGGGTGCGTAATGAAATTCATTTCTTGGGAAAAATTCGCTGTAGAACTGCAAATATTAATGTACAAATCATCAATTAAAAACAAGAATATTTTGTCTTCAGCAATCTTTTCCATACTTAAAACCAAATAGTATTAAGAAAATTAAAAATTCTCGTTTGAACGAGCGTAATGAAACTTATTTGTTGGTAACAATTCGCTCCACAAATAGAATTCTTGTAGATAAAATCATCAATTAAAAAAAGAGCATTTTATATTTAGAATGTATTTCCACATTTCAATCCAAATCGTGCGTAGGAAAATAATAATTCACTTCTGAGGGTGCGTAATGAAATTCATTTCTTGGGAAAAATTCGCTCTAGAACTGCATATATTAATGTACAAATCATCAATTAAAAACAAGAATATTTTGTCATCAGATGTCTTTTCCATACTTAAATCCAAATAGTATTAAGGAAATTAAAAATTCTCGTTTGAACGAGCGTAATGAATCTTTTTTGTTGGGAACAATTCGCTCCAGAAATAGAATTATTGTAGATAAAATCATCAATTAAAAAAATAGCATTTTATATTTAGAATGCATTTACACATTTCAATCCAAATCGTGCGCAGGAAAATAATAATTCACATTTGAGGGTGCGTAATGAAATTCATTTCTTGGGAAAATTTCGCTCTAGAACTGCAAATATTAATGTACAAATCATCAATTAAAAACAAGAATATTTTGTCTTCTGAAGTCTTTTCCATACTTAAATCCAAATAGTATTAAGGAAATTAAAAATTCTCGTTTGAACGAGCGTAATGAAACTTATTTGTTGGGAACAATTCGCTCTGAAAATAGAATTCTTGTAGATAAAATCATCAATTAAAATAAGAGCATTTTATATTTAGAATGTATTTCCTCATTTCAATCCAAATCGTGCGCAGGAAAATAATAATTCACTTTTGAGGGTGCGTAATGAAATTCATTTCTTGGGAAAAATTCGCTGTAGAACTGCAAATATTAATGTTCAAATCATCAATTAAAAACAAGAATATTTTGTCTTCAGAAATCTTTTTCATACTTAAATCCAAATAGTATTAAGGAAATTAAAAATTCTCGTTTGAACGATCGTAATAAAACTAATTAGTTGGGAACAATTCGCTCCAGAAATAGAATTATTGTAGATAAAATCATCAATTAAAAAAAGAACATTTTATATTTAGAATGTATTTCCACATTTCAATCAAAATCGTGCGCAGGAAAATAATAATTCACTTTTGAGGGTGCGTAATGAAATTCATTTCTTGGGAAAAATTCGCTCTAGAACTGCAAATATTAATGTACAAATCATCAATTAAAAACAAGAATAATTTGTCTTCAGAAGTCTTTTCCATACTTGAATCCAAATAGTATTAAGGAAATTAAAAATTCTCGTTTGAACGAGCGTAATGAAACTTATTTGTTGGGAACAATTCGCTCCAGAAATAGAATTCTTGTAGATAAAATCATCAATTAAAAAAAGAACATTTTATATTTAGAATGTTTTTCCACATTTCAATCAAAATCGTACGCAGAAAATAATAATTCACTTTTGACGGTGCGTAATGAAATTCAATTCTTGGGATAAATTCGCTCTAGAACTGCAAATATTAATGTACAAATCATCAATAAAAAACAAGAATATTTTTTTTTAGAAGTCTTTTCCATACTTAAATCCAAATAGTATTAAGGAACTTAAAAATTCTCGTTTGAACGAGCGTAATGAAACTTATTTGTTGGTAACAATTCGCTCCACAAATAGAATTCTTGTAGATAAAATCATCAATTAAAAAAAGAGCATTTTATATTTAGAATGTATTTCCACATTTCAATCCAAAACGTGCGCAGGAAAATAATAATTCACTTTTGAGGGTCGTAATGAAATTCTTTTCTTGGGAAAATTCGCTCTCGAACTGCAAATATTAATGTACAAATCATCAATTAAAAACAAGAATATTTTGTCTTCAGAAGTCTTTTCCATAGTTTAATCAAAATAGTATTAAGGAAATTAAAAATTCTCGTTTGAACGAGCGTAATGAGACTTATTTGTTGGGAACCATTCGCCATAGAAATAGAATTATTGTAGATAAAATAATCAATTAAAGAAAGAACATTTTATATTTAGAATGTATTTCCACATTTCAATCAAAATCGTGCGCAGGAAAATAATAATTCACTTTTGAGGGTGCGTAATGAAATTCATTTCTTGGGAAAAATTCGCTCAAGAACTGCAAATATTAATGTACAAATCATCAGTTAAAAACAAGAATATTTTGTCTTCAAAAGTCTTTTCCATACTTAAATCCAAATAGTATTAAGGAAATTAAAAATTCTCGTTTAAACGAGCGTTATGAAACTTATCTGTTGGGAACAATTCGCTCCAGAAATAGAATTATTGTAGATAAAATCATCAATTAAAAAAAGAGCATTTTATATTTAGAATGTATTTCCACATTTCAATCCATATCGTGCGCAGGAAAATAATAATTCAATTTTGAGGGTGCGTAATGAAATTCATTTCTTGGGAAAAATTCGCTCTAGAACTGCAAATATTAATGTACAAATCATTAATTAAAAACAAGAATATTTTGTCTTCAGAAATCTTTTCCATACTTAAATCCAAAAAGTATTAAGGAAATTAAAAATTCTCGTTTGAACGAGCGTAATGATTTTATTTGTTGGGAACAATTCGCTGCAGAAATAGAATTATTGTAGATAAAATCATCAATTAAAAAATGAAAATTTTATATTTAGAATGTATTTCCACATTTCAATCAAAATCGTGCGCAGGAAAATAATAATTCACTTTTGAGGGTGCGTAATGAAATTCATGTCTTAGGAAAAATTCGCTCTAGAACTGAAAATATTAATGTACAAATCATCAATTAAAAACAAGAATATTTTGTCTTCAGAAATCTTTTCCATACTTAAATCCAAATAGTATTAAGAAAATTAAAAATTCTCGTTTGAAAGAGCGGAATGAAACTAATTTGTTGGGAACAATTCGCTCCAGAAATAGAATTATTGTAGATAAAATCATCAATTAAAAAAAGAACATTTTATATTTAGAATGTATTTCCACATTTCAATCCAAATCGTGCGCAGGAAAATAATAATTCACTTTTTAGGGTGCGTAACGAAATTCATTTCTTTGGAAAAATTCGCTCTAGAACTGAAAATATTAATGTACAAATCATCAATTAAAAACAAGAATATTTTGTCCTCAGAAATCTTTTCCATACTTAAATCCAAATAGTATTAAGGAAATTAAAAATTCTCGTTTGAACGAGCGTAATGAAACTTATTTGTTGGGATCAAATTCGCTCCAGAAATAGAATTATTGTAGATAAAATCATCAATTAAAAAAAGAACATTTTATATTTAGAATGTATTTCCACATTTCAATCCAAATCGTGCGCAGGAAAATAATAATTCACTTTTGAGGGTGCGTAATGAAATTCATTTCTTTTGAAAAATTCGCTCTAGTGCCGCAAATATTAATGTACAAATCATCAATTAAAAACAAGAATATTTTGTCTTCAGAAATCTTTTCCATACTTAAAACCAAATTGTATTAAGAAAATTAAAAATTCTCGTTTGAACGCGCGTAATGAGACTTACTTGTTGGGAACAATTCGCTCCAGAAATAGAATTATTGTAGATAAAATCATCTATTAGGAAAAGAGCATTTTATATTTAGAATGTATTTCCACATTTCAATCCAAATCGTGCGCAGGAAAATAATAATTCACTTCTGAGGGTGCGTAATGAAATTCATTTCTTGGGAAAAATTCGCTCTAAAACTGCAAATATTAATGTACAAATCATCAATTAAAGATAAGAATAATTTGTCTTCAGAGGTCTTTTCAATACTTATATCCAAATAGTATTAAGGAAATTAAAATTTCTCGTTTGAATGAGCGTAATGAAACTTATTTGTTGGGAACAATTCGCTCAAGAAATAGAATTCTTGTAGATAAAATCATCAATTAAAATAAGAGCATTTTATATTTAGAATGTATTTCCACATTTCAATCCAAATCGTGCGCAGGAAAATAATAATTCACTTTTGAGGGTGCGTAATGAAATTCATTTCTTGGGAAAAATTCGCTGTAGAACTGCAAATATTAATGTACAAATCATCAATTAAAAACAAGAATATTTTGTCTTCAGAAATCTTTTTCATACTTAAATCCAAATAGTATTAAGGAAATTAAAAATTCTCGTTTGAACGATCGTAATGAAACTAATTAGTTGGGAACAATTCGCTCCAGAAATAGAATTATTGTAGATAAAATCATCAATTAAAAAAAGAACATTTTATATTTAGAATGTATTTCCACATTTCAATCAAAATCGTGCGCAGGAAAATAATAATTCACTTTTGAGGGTGCGTAATGAAATTCATTTCTTGGGAAAAATTCGCTCTAGAACTGCAAATATTAATGTACAAATCATCAATTAAAAACAAGAATAATTTGTCTTCAGAAGTCTTTTCCATACTTGAATCCAAATAGTATTAAGGAAATTAAAAATTCTCGTTTGAACGAGCGTAATGAAACTTATTTGTTGGGAACAATTCGCTCCAGAAATAGAATTATTGTAGATAAAATCATCAATTAAAAAAAGAACATTTTATATTTAGATTGTATTTCCACATTTCAATCCAAATCGTGCGCAGGAAAATAATAATTCATTTTTGAGGGTGCGTAATGAAATTCATTTCTTGGGAAAAATTCGCTCTAGAACTGCAAATTTTAATGTACAAATCATCAATTAAAAATAGAAAATATTTTGTCTTCAGAAGTCTTTTCCATACTTAAATCCAAATAGTATTAAGGAAATTAAAAATTCTCGTTTGAACGAGCGTTATGAAACTTATTTGTTGGGAACAATTCGCTCCAGAAATAGAATTATTGTAGATAAAATCATCAATTAAAAAAAGAACATTTTATATTTAGAATGTATTTCCACATTTTAATCCAAATCGTGCGCAGGAAAATAATAATTCACTTTTGAGGGTGCGTAATGAAATTCATTTCTTGGGAAAAATTCGCTGTAGAACTGCAAATATTAATGTACAAATCATCAATTAAAAACAAGAATATTTTGTCTTCAGAAATCCTTTTCATACTTAAATCCAAATAGTATTAAGGAAATTAAAAATTCTCGTTTGAACGAGCGTAATGAAACTAATTTGTTGGGAACAATTCGCTCCAGAAATAGAATTATTGTAGAAAAAATCATCAATTAAAAAAAGAGCATTTTATATTTAGAATGTATTTCCACATTTCAATCCAAATGGTGCGAAGGAAAATAATAATTCACTTTTGAGGGTGCGTAATGAAATTCATTTCTTGGGAAAAATTTGCTCTAGAACTGCAAATATTAATGTACAAATCATCAATTAAAAACAAGAATATTTTGTCTTCAGAAATCCTTTCCATACTTGAATCCAAATAGTATTAAGGAAAATAAAAATTCTCGTTTAAACGAGCGTTATGAAACTTATCTATTGGGAACAATTCGCTCCAGAAATAGAATTATTGTAGATAAAATCATAAATTAAAAAAAGAACATTTTATATTTAGAATGTATTTCCACATTTCAATCCAAATCGTGCGCAGGAAAATAATAATTCACTTCTTAGGGTGCGTAATGAAATTCATTTCTTCGGAATAATTCGCTCTAGAACTGCAAATATTAATGTACAAATCATCAATTAAAAACAAGAATTATTTGTCTTCAGTAGTCATTTCTATACTTAAATCCAAATATCATTAAGGAAATTAAAAATTCTCGTTTGAACGAGCGTAATGAAACTTATTTGTTGGGAACAATTTGCTCCAGAAATAGAATTATTGTAGATAAAATCATCAATTAAAAAAAGAACATTTTATATTTAGAATGTATTTCCACATTTTAATCCAAATCGTGCGCAGGAAAATAATAATTCACTTTTGAGGGTGCGTAATGAAATTCATTTCTTGGGAAAAATTCGCTCTAGAACTGCAAATATTAATGTACAAATCATCAATTAAAAACAAGAATAATTTGTCTTCAGAAGTCTTTTCCATACTTGAATCCAAATAGTATTAAGGAAATTAAAAATTCTCGTTTGAACGAGCGTAATGAAACTTATTTGTTGGGAACAATTCGCTCCAGAAATAGAATTATTGTAGATAAAATCATCAATTAAAAAAAGAACATTTTATATTTAGATTGTATTTCCACATTTCAATCCAAATCGTGCGCAGGAAAATAATAATTCATTTTTGAGGGTGCGTAATGAAATTCATTTCTTGGGAAAAATTCGCTCTAGAACTGCAAATTTTAATGTACAAATCATCAATTAAAAATAGAAAATATTTTGTCTTCAGAAGTCTTTTCCATACTTAAATCCAAATAGTATTAAGGAAATTAAAAATTCTCGTTTGAACGAGCGTTATGAAACTTATTTGTTGGGAACAATTCGCTCCAGAAATAGAATTATTGTAGATAAAATCATCAATTAAAAAAAGAACATTTTATATTTAGAATGTATTTCCACATTTTAATCCAAATCGTGCGCAGGAAAATAATAATTCACTTTTGAGGGTGCGTAATGAAATTCATTTCTTGGGAAAAATTCGCTGTAGAACTGCAAATATTAATGTACAAATCATCAATTAAAAACAAGAATATTTTGTCTTCAGAAATCCTTTTCATACTTAAATCCAAATAGTATTAAGGAAATTAAAAATTCTCGTTTGAACGAGCGTAATGAAACTAATTTGTTGGGAACAATCGCTCCAGAAATAGAATTATTGTAGATAAAATCTTCAATTAGGAAAAGAGCATTTTATATTTAGATTGTATTTCCACATTTCAATCCAAATCGTTCGCAGGAAAATAATAATTTACTTTTGAGGGTGCGTAATGAAATTCATTTCTTGGGAAAAATTCGCTCTTGAACTACGAATATTAATGTACAAATCATCAATTAAAAACAAGAATATTTTGTTTTCAGAAGTCTTTTCCATACTTAAATCCAAATAGTATTAAGGAAATTAAAAATTCTCGTTTGAACGAGCGTAATGAGACTTTTTTGTTGGGAACAATTCGCTCCAGAAATAGAATTATTGTAGATAAAATCATCAATTAAAAAAAGAGCATTTTATATTTAGAATGTATTTCCACATTTCAAACCAAAATCGTGCGCGGGAAAATAATAATTCACTTTTGAGGGTGCGTAATGAAATTCATTTCTTGGGAAAAATTCGCTCTAGAACTGCAAATATTAATGTACAAATCATCAATTAAAATCAAGAATATTTTGTCTTCAGAAGTCTTTTCCATACATAACTCCAAATAGTATTAAGGAAATTATAAATTCTCGTTTGAACGAGCGTAATGAAACTTATTTGTTGGGAACAATTCGCTCCAGAAATAGAATTATTGTAGATAAAATCATAAATTAAAAAAAGAACATTTTATATTTAGAATGTATTTCCACATTTCAATCCAAATCGTGCGCAGGAAAATAATAATTCACTTCTGAGGGTGCGTAATGAAATTCATTTCTTGGGAAAAATTCGCTCTAGAACTGCAAATATTAATGTACAAATCATCAATTAAAAACAAGAATATTTTGTCTTCAGAAGTCTTTTCCATACTTAAATCAAAAAAGTTATAAGGAAATTAAAAATTCTCGTTTGAACTAGCGTAATGAAACTTATTTGTTGGGAACAATTCGCTCCAGAAATAGAATTATTGTAGATAAAATCATAAATTAAAAAAAGAGCATTTTTATATTTAGAATGTATTTCCACATTTCAATCCAAATCGTGCGCAGGAAAATAATAATTCACTTCTGAGGGTGCGTAATGAAATTCATTTCTGGGGAAAATTTCGCTCTAAAACTGCAAATATTAATGTACAAATCATCAAATAAAGATAAGAATAATTGGTCTTCAGAGGTCTTTTCCATACTTAAATTCAAATAGTATTAAGGAAATTAAAATTTCTCGTTTGAACGAGCGTAATGAAACTTTTTTGTTGGGAACAATCGCTCCAGAAATAGAATTATTGTAGATAAAATCTTCAATTAAGAAAAGAGCATTTTATATTTAGATTATATTTCCACATTTCAATTCAAATCGTTCGCAGGAAAATAATAATTTACTTTTGAGGGTGCGTAATGAAATTCATTTCTTGGGAAAAATTCGCTCTAGAACTTCGAATATTAATGTACAAATCATCAATTAAAAACAAGAATATTTTGTCTTCAGAAGTCTTTTCCATACTTAAATCCAAATAGTATTAAGGAAATTAAAATTTCTCGTTTGAACGAGCGTAATGAGATTTATTTGTTGGGAACAAATCGCTCCAGAAATAGAATTATTGTAGATAAAATCATCAATTAAAAGAAGAGCATTTTATATTTAGAATGTATTTCCACATTTCAAACCAAATCGTGCGCGGGAAAATAATAATTCACTTTTGAGGGTGCGTAATGAAATTCATTTCTTGGGAAAAATTCGCTCTAGAACTGCAAATATTAATGTACAAATCATCAATTAAAATCAAGAATATTTTGTCTTTAGAAGTCTTTTCCATACTTAAATCCAAATAGTATTAAGGAACTTAAAAATTCTCGTTTGAACGAGCGTAATGAAACTTATTTGTTGGGAAATATTCGCTCCAGAAATAGAATTATTGTAGATAAAATCATCAATTAAAAAAAGAGCATTTTATATTTAGAATGTATTTCCCCATTTCAATACAATTCGTGCGCAGGAAAATAATAATTCACTTTTGAGGGTGCGTAATGAAATTCTTTTCTTGGGAAAATTCGCTCTCGAAATGCAAATATTAATGTACAAATCATCAATTAAAAACAATAATATTTTGTCTTCAGAAGTCTTTTCCATAGTTTAATCAAAATAATATTAAGTAAAATAATAATTCTCGTTTGAACGAGCGTAATGATTTTATTTGTTGGGAACAATTCGCTCCAGAAATTGAATTTTTGTAGATAAAATCATCAATTAAAAAAAGAGCATTTTATATTTAGAATGTATTTCCACATTTCAATCCAAATCGTGCGCAGGGAAAATAATAATTCACTTTTGAGGTTGCGTAATGAAATTCATTTCTTTGGAAAAATTGGCTCTAGAAATTTAAATATTAATGTACAAATCATCAATTAAAAACAAGAATATTTTGTCTTCAGAAGTCTTTTCCATACTTAAATCCAAATAGTATGAAGGAAATTAAAAATTCTCGTTTGATCGAGCGTAATGAATCTTATTTTTTGGGAACAATTCGCTCCAGAAATAGAATTATTGAAGATAAAATCATCAATTAAAAAAAGAGCATTTTATATTTAGAATGCATTTACACATTTCAATCCAAAAACGTGCGCAGGAAAATAATAATTCACTTTTCAGGGTGCGTAATGAAATTAATTTCTTTAAAAAAATTTGCTCTAGAACTACAAATATTAATTTACAAATCATCAATTAAAAACATGAATATATTGTCTTCAGAAATATTTTCCATACTTAAATCCAAATAGTATTAAGGAAATTAAAAATTCTCGTTTGAACGAGCGTAATGAAATTTATTTGTTGGGAACAATTCGCTCCAGAAATAGAATTATTGTTGATAAAATCATCAATTAAAAAAAGAGCATTTTATATTTAGAATGTATTTCCATATTTCAATCCAAATCGTGCGCAGGAAAATAATAATTCACTTTTGAGGGTGCGTAATGAAATTCATTTCTTGGGAAAAATTCGCTCTAGAACTGCAATTATTAATGTACAAATCTTAATTTAAGAACAAAAATATTTTGTCTTCAGAAGTCTTTTCCATACTTAAATTCAAATAGTATTAAGGAAATTAAAAATTCTCGTTTGAACGAGCGTAATGAGACTTATTTGTTGGGAACCATTCGCTCCAGAAATAGAATTATTGTAGATAAAGTCATCAATTAAAAAAAGAACATTTTATATTTAGAATGTATTTCCACATTTCAATCAAAATCGTGCGCAGGAAAATAATAATTCACTTTTGAGGGTGCGTAATGAAATTCATTTCTTGGGAAAAATTCGCTCTAGAACTGCAAATAATAATGTAATAATCATCAATTAAAAACAAGAATATTTTGTCTTCAGAAGTCTTTTCTATACTTAAATCCAAATAGTATTAAGGAAATTAAAAATTCTCGCTTGAACGAGCGTAATGAAACTTATTTGTTGGGAACAATTCGCTCCAGAAATAGAAATATTGTAGATGAAATCATCAATTAAAAAAAGAGCATTTTATATTTAGAATGTATTTCCACATTTCAATCCAAATCGTGCGCAGGAAAATAATAATTCACTTTTGAGGGTGCATAAGGAAAATCATTTCTTGGGAAAAATTCGCTCTTGAACTGCAAATATTAATGTACAAATCATCAATTAAAAACAAGAATATTTTGTCTTCAGAAGTCTTTTCCATACTAAAATCCAAACAGTATTAAGGAAAATAAAAATTCTCGTTTGAACGATCGTCATGAGACTAATTTGTTGGGAACAATTCACTCCAGAAATAGAATTCTTGTTGATAAAATAATCAATTAAAATAAGAGCATTTTATATTTAGAATGTATTTCCACATTTCAATCCAAATCGTGCGCAGGAAAATAAGAATTCACTTTTGAGGGTGCGTAATGAAATTCATTTCTTGGGAAAAATTCGCTCTAGAGCCGCAAATATTAATGTACAAATCATCAATTAAAAACAAGAATATTTTGTCTTCAGAAATCTTTTCCATACTTAAATCCAAATAGTATTAAGAAAATTAAAAATTCTCCTTTGAACTCGCGTAATGAGACTTATTTGTTGGGAACAATTCCGATCTGAAATAGAATTATTGTAGATAAAATCATCAATTAATAAAGGACATTTTATATTTAGAATGTATTTCCACATTTCAATCCAAATCGTGCGCAGGAAAATAATAATTCACTTTTGAGGGTGCGTAATGAAATTCATTTCTAGGGAAAAATTCGATCTAGAACTGCAAATATTAATGTACAAATCATCAATTAAAATCAAGAATATTTTGTCTTCAGAAGTCTTTTCCATACTTATCTCCAAATAGTATTAAGGAAATTAAAAATTCTCGTTTGAACGAGCGTAATGAAACTTATTTGTTGGGAACAATTCGCTCAAGAAATAGAATTATTGTAGATAAAATCATCAATTAAAAAAAGAGCATTTTATATTTAGAATGTATTTCCACATTTCAATCCAAATCGTGCGCAGGAAAATAATAATCCACTTTTGAGGGTGCGTAATGAAATTCATGTTTGGGAAAATTTCGCTGTAGAACAGAAAATATTAATGTACAAATCATCAATTAAAAACAAGAATATTATGTCTTCAGAAATCTTTTCCAAACTTAAATCCAAATAGTATTAAGGAAATTAAAAATTCTCGTTTGAACGAGCGTAAAGAAACTAATTTGTTGGGAACAATTCGCTCCAGAAATAGAATTATTGTAGATAAAAACATCAATTAAAAAAAGAACATTATATATTTAGAATGTATTTCCACATTTCAATCCAAATCGTGCGCAGGAAAATAATAATTCACTTTTGAGGGTGCGTAATGAAATTCATTTCTTGGGAAAAATTCGCTGTAGAACTGCAAATATTAATGTACAAATCATCAATTAAAAACAAGAATATTTTGTCTTCAGAAATCTTTTTCATACTTAAATCCAAATAGTATTAAGGAAATTAAAAATTCTCGTTTGAACGATCGTAATGAAACTAATTAGTTGGGAACAATTCGGTCCAGAAATAGAATTATTGTAGATAAAATGATCAATTAAAAAAAGAACATTTTATATTTAGAATGTATTTCCACATTTCAATCAAAATCGTGCGCAGGAAAATAATAATTCACATTTGAGGGTGCGTAATGAAATTCATTTCTAGGGAAAAATTCGATCTAGAACTGCAAATATTAATGTACAAATCATCAATTAAAATCAAGAATATTTTGTCTTCAGAAGTCTTTTCCATACTTATCTCCAAATAGTATTAAGGAAATTAAAAATTCTCGTTTGAACGAGCGTAATGAAACTTATTTGTTGGGAACAATTCGCTCCAGAAATAGAATTATTGTAGATAAAATCATCAATTAAAAAAAGAGCATTTTATATTTAGAATGTATTTCCACATTTCAATCCAAATCGTGCGCAGGAAAATAATAATTCACTTTTGAGGGTGCGTAATGAAATTCATGTTTGGGAAAATTTCGCTGTAGAACTGAAAATATTAATGTACAAATCATCAATTAAAAACAAGAATATTATGTCTTCAGAAATCTTTTCCAAACTTAAATCCAAATAGTATTAAGGAAATTAAAAATTCTCGTTTGAACGAGCGTAAAGAAACTAATTTGTTGGGAACAATTCGCTCCAGAAATAGAATTATTGTAGATAAAAACATCAATTAAATAAAGAACATTATATATTTAGAATGTATTTCCACATTTCAATCCAAATCGTGCGCAGGAAAATAATAATTCACTTTTGAGGGTGCGTAATGAAATTCATTTCTTGGGAAAAATTCGCTGTAGAACTGCAAATATTAATGTACAAATCATCAATTAAAAACAAGAATATTTTGTCTTCAGAAATCTTTTTCATACTTAAATCCAAATAGTATTAAGGAAATTAAAAATTCTCGTTTGAACGATCGTAATGAAACTAATTAGTTGGGAACAATTCGCTCCAGAAATAGAATTATTGTAGATAAAATCATCAATTAAAAAAAGAGCATTTTATATTTAGAATGTATTTCCACATTTCAATCAAAATCGTGCGCAGGAAAATAATAATTCACTTTTGAGGGTGCGTAATGAAATTCATTTCTTGGGAAAAATTCGCTCTAGAACTGCAAATATTAATGTACAAATCATCAATTAAAAACAAGAATAATTTGTCTTCAGAAGTCTTTTCCATACTTGAATCCAAATAGTATTAAGGAAATTAAAATTTCTCGTTTGAACGAGCGTAATGAGACTTATTTGTTGGGAACAATTCGCTCCAGAAATAGAATTATTGTAGATAAAATCATCAATTAAAAAAAGAACATTTTATATTTAGAATGTATTTCCACATTTCAATCCAAATCGTGCGCAGGAACATAATAACTCACTTCTGAGGGTGCGTAATGAAATTCATTTCTTGGGAAAAATTCGCTCTAAAACTGCAAATATTAATGTATTAATCATCAATTAAAAACAAGAATATTTTGTCTTCAGAAGTCTTTTCCATACTTAAAACCAAATAGTATTAATGAAATTTAAAATTCTCGTTTGAACGAGCGTAATGAACTTTATTTGTTGGGAACAATTCGGTCCAGAAATAGAAATATTGTAGATAAAATCATCAATTAGAAAAAGAGCATTTTATATTTAGAATGTATTTCCACATTTCAATCCAAATCGTGCGCAGGAAAATAATAATTCACTTTTGAGGGTGCGTAATGAAATTCATTTCTTGGGAAAAATTCGATCTAGAACTGCAAATATTAATGTACAAATCATCAATTAAAATCAAGAATATTTTGTCTTCAGAAGTCTTTTCCATACTTATCTGCAAATAGTATTAAGGAAATTAAAAATTCTCGTTTGAACGAGCGTAATGAAACTTATTTGTTGGGAACAATTCGCTCAAGAAATAGAATTATTGTAGATAAAATCATCAATTAAAAAAAGAGCATTTTATATTTAGAATGTATTTCCACATTTCAATCCAAATCGTGCGCAGGAAAATAATAATTCACTTTTGAGGGTGCGTAATGAAATTCATGTTTGGGAAAATTTCGCTGTAGAACTGAAAATATTAATGTACAAATCATCAATTAAAAACAAGAATATTATGTCTTCAGAAATCTTTTCCAAACTTAAATCCAAATAGTATTAAGGAAATTAAAAATTCTCGTTTGAACGAGCGTAAAGAAACTAATTTGTTGGGAACAATTCGCTCCAGAAATAGAATTATTGTAGATAAAAACATCAATTAAAAAAAGAACATTATATATTTAGAATGTATTTCCACATTTCAATCCAAATCGTGCGCAGGAAAATAATAATTCACTTTTGAGGGTGCGTAATGAAATTCATTTCTTGGGAAAAATTCGCTGTAGAACTGCAAATATTAATGTACAAATCATCAATTAAAAACAAGAATATTTTGTCTTCAGAAATCTTTTTCATACTTAAATCCAAATAGTATTAAGGAAATTAAAAATTCTCGTTTGAACGATCGTAATGAAACTAATTAGTTGGGAACAATTCGGTCCAGAAATAGAATTATTGTAGATAAAATCATCAATTAAAAAAAGAACATTTTATATTTAGAATGTATTTCCACATTTCAATCAAAATCGTGCGCAGGAAAATAATAATTCACTTTTGAGGGTGCGTAATGAAATTCATTTCTAGGGAAAAATTCGATCTAGAACTGCAAATATTAATGTACAAATCATCAATTAAAATCAAGAATATTTTGTCTTCAGAAGTCTTTTCCATACTTATCTCCAAATAGTATTAAGGAAATTAAAAATTCTCGTTTGAACGAGCGTAATGAAACTTATTTGTTGGGAACAATTCGCTCCAGAAATAGAATTATTGTAGATAAAATCATCAATTAAAAAAAGAGCATTTTATATTTAGAATGTATTTCCACATTTCAATCCAAATCGTGCGCAGGAAAATAATAATTCACTTTTGAGGGTGCGTAATGAAATTAAGTTTGGGAAAATTTCGCTGTAGAACTGAAAATATTAATGTACAAATCATCAATTAAAAACAAGAATATTATGTCTTCAGAAATCTTTTCCAAACTTAAATACAAATAGTATTAAGGAAATTAAAAATTCTCGTTTGAACGAGCGTAAAGAAACTAATTTGTTGGGAACAATTCGCTCCAGAAATAGAATTATTGTAGATAAAAACATCAATTAAAAAAAGAACATTATATATTTAGAATGTATTTCCACATTTCAATCCAAATCGTGCGCAGGAAAATAATAATTCACTTTTGAGGGTGCGTAATGAAATTCATTTCTTGGGAAAAATTCGCTGTAGAACTGCAAATATTAATGTACAAATCATCAATTAAAAACAAGAATATTTTGTCTTCAGAAATCTTTTTCATACTTAAATCCAAATAGTATTAAGGAAATTAAAAATTCTCGTTTGAACGATCGTAATGAAACTAATTAGTTGGGAACAATTCGCTCCAGAAATAGAATTATTGTAGATAAAATCATCAATTAAAAAAAGAACATTTTATATTTAGAATGTATTTCCACATTTCAATCAAAATCGTGCGCAGGAAAATAATAATTCACTTTTGAGGGTGCGTAATGAAATTCATTTCTAGGGAAAAATTCGATCTAGAACTGCAAATATTAATGTACAAATCATCAATTAAAATCAAGAATATTTTGTCTTCAGAAGTCTTTTCCATACTTATCTCCAAATAGTATTAAGGAAATTAAAATTCTCGTTTGAACGAGCGTAATGAAACTTATTTGTTGGGAACAATTCGCTCCAGAAATAGAATTATTGTAGATAAAATCATCAATTAAAAAAAGAGCATTTTATATTTAGAATGTATTTCCACATTTCAATCCAAATCGTGCGCAGGAAAATAATAATTCACTTTTGAGGGTGCGTAATGAAATTCATGTTTGGGAAAATTTCGCTGTAGAACTGAAAATATTAATGTACAAATCATCAATTAAAAACAAGAATATTATGTCTTCAGAAATCTTTTCCAAACTTAAATACAAATAGTATTAAGGAAATTAAAAATTCTCGTTTGAACGAGCGTAAAGAAACTAATTTGTTGGGAACAATTCGCTCCAGAAATAGAATTATTGTAGATAAAAACATCAATTAAAAAAAGAACATTATATATTTAGAATGTATTTCCACATTTCAATCCAAATCGTGCGCAGGAAAATAATAATTCACTTTTGAGGGTGCGTAATGAAATTCATTTCTTGGGAAAAATTCGCTGTAGAACTGCAAATATTAATGTACAAATCATCAATTAAAAACAAGAATATTTTGTCTTCAGAAAAATTTTTTTTCATACTTAAATCCAAATAGTATTAAGGAAATTAAAAATTCTCGTTTGAACGATCGTAATGAAACTAATTAGTTGGGAACAATTCGCTCCAGAAATAGAATTATTGTAGATAAAATCATCAATTAAAAAAAGAACATTTTATATTTAGAATGTATTTCCACATTTCAATCAAAATCGTGCGCAGGAAAATAATAATTCACTTTTGAGGGTGCGTAATGAAATTCATTTCTTGGGAAAAATTCGCTCTAGAACTGCAAATATTAATGTACAAATCATCAATTAAAAACAAGAATATTTTGTCTTCAGAAGTCTTTTCCATACTTAAAACCAAATAGTATTAATGAAATTTAAAATTCTCGTTTGAACGAGCGTAATGAACTTTATTTGTTGGGAACAATTCGGTCCAGAAATAGAAATATTGTAGATAAAATCATCAATTAGAAAAAGAGCATTTTATATTTAGAATGTATTTCCACATTTCAATCCAAATCGTGCGCAGGAAAATAATAATTCACTTTTGAGGGTGCGTAATGAAATTCATTTCTTGGGAAAAATTCGCTCTAGAACTGCAAATATTAATGTACAAATCTTCAATTAAAAACATGAATATTTTGTCTTCAGAAGTCTTTCCATACCTTAATCCAAATAGTAATAAGGAAAATAAAAATTCTCCTTTGAACGAGCGTAATGAAACTTATTTGTTGGGAACAATTCGCTCCAGAAATAGAATTATTGTAGATAAAATCATCAATTAAAAAAAGAGCATTTTATATTTAGAATGTATTTCCACATTTCAATCCAAATTGTCTCAGGAAAATAATAATTCACTTTTGAGGGTGCGTAATGAAATTCATTTCTTGGGAAAAATTCGCTCTAGAACTGCAAATATTAATGTACAAATCATCAATTAAAAACAAGAATAATTTGTCTTCAGAAGTCTTTTCCATACTTGAATCCAAATAGTATTAAGGAAATTAAAAATTCTCGCTTGAACGAGCGTAATGAAACTTATTTGTTGGGAACAATTCGCTCCAGAAATAGAAATATTGTAGATGAAATCATCAATTAAAAAAAGGGCATTTTATATTTAGAATGTATTTCCACATTTCAATCCAAATCGTGCGCAGGAAAATAATAATTCACTTTTGAGGGTGCGTAATGAAATTCATTTCTAGGGAAAAATTCGATCTAGAACTGCAAATATTAATGTACAAATCATCAATTAAAATCAAGAATATTTTGTCTTCAGAAGTCTTTTCCATACTTATCTCCAAATAGTATTAAGGAAATTAAAAATTCTCGTTTGAACGAGCGTAATGAAACTTATTTGTTGGGAACAATTCGCTCAAGAAATAGAATTATTGTAGATAAAATCATCAATTAAAAAAAGAGCATTTTATATTTAGAATGTATTTCCACATTTCAATCCAAATCGTGCGCAGGAAAATAATAATTCACTTTTGAGGGTGCGTAATGAAATTCATTTCTTGGGAAAAGTCGCTCTAGAACTGCAAATATTAATGTACAAATCATCAATTAAAAACATGAATATTTTGTCTTCAGAAGTCTTTTCCATACTTAAATCCATATAGTATTAAGGAAAATAAAAATTCTCGTTTGAACGAGCGTAATGAAACTTATTTGTTGGGAACAATTCGCTCCAGAAATAAAAATATTGTAGATGAAATCATCAATTAAAAAAAGAGCATTTTATATTTAGAATGTATTTCCACATTTCAATCCAAATTGTCTCAGGAAAATAATAATGCACTTTTGAGGGTGCGTAATGAAATTCATTTCTTGGGAAAAATTCGCTCTAGAACTGCAAATAATAATGTAATAATCATCAATTAAAAACAAGAATATTTTGTCTTCAGAAGTCTTTTCCATACTTAAATCCAAATAGTATTAAGGAAATTAAAAATTCTCGCTTGAACGAGCGTAATGAAACTTATTTGTTGGGAACAATTCGCTCCAGAAATAGAAATATTGTAGATGAAATCATCAATTAAAAAAAGAGCATTTTATATTTAGAATGTATTTCCACATTTCAATCCAAATCGTGCGCAGGAAAATAATAATTCAATTTTGAGGGTGCGTAATGAAATTCATTTCTTGGGAAAAGTCGCTCTAGAATTGCAAATATTAATGTGCAAATCATCAATTAAAAACAAGAATATTTTGTCTTCAGAAGTCTTTTCCATACTTAAATCAAAAAAGTATTAAGGAAATAAATAATTCTCGTTTGAACGAGCGTTATGGTTTTATTTTTTGGGAACAATTCGCTTCAGAAATAGAATTATTGAAGATAAAATCATCAATTAAAAAAAGAGCATTTTATATTTAGAATGTATTTCCACATTTCAATCCAAATCGTGCGCAGGAAAATAATAATTCACTTTTGAGGGTGCGTAATGAAATTCATTTCTTGGGAAAATTCGCTCTAGAACTGCAAATATTAATGTGCAAATCATCAATTAAAAAACGGAATATTTTGTCTTCAGAAGCCTTTTCCATACTTAAATCAAAATACTATTAAGGAAATTAAAAATTCTCGTTTGAACGAGCGTAATGATTTTATTTGTTGGGAACAATTCGCTCCAGAAATCGAAATATTGTAGATGAAATCATCAATTAAAAAAAGAGCATTTTATATTTAGAATGTATTTCCACATTTCAATCCAAATTGTCTCAGGAAAATAATAATTCACTTTTGAGGGTGCGTAATGAAATTCATTTCTTGGGAAAAATTCGCTCTAGATCTGCAAATAATAATGTAATAATCATCAATTAAAAACAAGAATATTTTGTCTTCAGAAGTCTTTTCCATACTTAAATCCAAATAGTATTAAGGAAATTAAAAACTCTCGCTTGAACGAGCGTAATGAAACTTATTTGTTGGGAACAATTCGCTCCAGAAATAGAAATATTGTAGATGAAATCATCAATTAAAAAAAGAGCATTTTATAATTAGAATGTATTTCCACATTTCAATCCAAATCGTGCGCAGGAAAATAATAATTCACTTTTGAGGGTGCATAAAGAAATTCATTTCTTGGGAAAAATTCGCTCTAGAACTGCAAATATTAATGTACAAATCATCAATTAAAAACAAGAATATTTTTTCTTCAGAAGTCTTTTCCATACTTAAATCCAAATAGTATTAAGGAAAATAAAAATTCTCGTTTGAGCGTGCGTAATGAAACTTATTTGTTGGGAACAATTCGCTCCAGAAATAGAATTATTGTAGATGAAATCATCAATTAAAAAAAGAGCATTTTATATTTAGAATGTATTTCCACATTTCAATCCAAATCGTGCTCAGGAAAATAATAATTCACTTTTGAGGGTGCATAAGGAAATTCATTTCTTGGGAAAAATTCGCTCTAGAACTGCAAATATTAATGTACAAATCATCAATTAAAAACATGAATATTTTGTCTTCAGAAGTCTTTTCCATACTTAAATCCATATAGTATTAAGGAAAATAAAAATTCTCGTTTGAGCGTGCGTAATGAAACTTATTTGTTGGGAACAATTCGCTCCAGAAATAGAATTATTGTAGATAAAATCATCAATTAAAAAAAGAGCATTTTATATTTAGAATGTATTTCCACATTTCAATCCAAATCGTGCGCAGGAAAATAATAATTCACTTTTGAGGGTGCGTAATGAAATTCATTTCTTGGGAAAAGTCGCTCTAGAACTGCAAATATTAATGTACAAATCATCAATTAAAAACATGAATATTTTGTCTTCAGAAGTCTTTTCTATACATAAATCCATATAGTATTAAGGAAAATAAAAATTCACGTTTGAGCGTGCGTAATGAAACTTATTTTTTGGGAACAATTCGCTCCAGAAATAGAATTATTGTAGAGAAAATCATCAATTAAAAAAAGAGCATTTTATATTTAGAATGTATTTCCACATTTCAATCCAAATCGTGCGCAGGAAAATAATAATTCACTTTTGAGGGTGCGTAATGAAATTCATTTCTTGGGAAAAGTCGCTCTAGAACTGCAAATATTAATGTACAAATCATCAATTAAAAACATGAATATTTTGTCTTCAGAAGTCTTTTCCATACTTAAATCCATATAGTATTAAGGAAAATAAAAATTCTCGTTTGAACGAGCGTAATGAAACTTATTTGTTGGGAACAATTCGCTTCAGAAATAAAAATATTGTAGATGAAATCATCAATTAAAAAAAGAGCATTTTATATTTAGAATGTATTTCCACATTTCAATCCAAATTGTCTCAGGAAAATAATAATGCACTTTTGAGGGTGCGTAATGAAATTCATTTCTTGGGAAAAATTCGCTCTAGAACTGCAAATAATAATGTAATAATCATCAATTAAAAACAAGAATATTTTGTCTTCAGAAGTCTTTTCCATACTTAAATCCAAATAGTATTAAGGAAATTAAAAATTCTCGCTTGAACGAGCGTAATGAAACTTATTTGTTGGGAACAATTCGCTCCAGAAATAGAAATATTGTAGATGAAATCATCAATTAAAAAAAGAGCATTTTATATTTAGAATGTAATTCCACATTTCAATCCAAATCGTGCGCAGGAAAATAATAATTCAATTTTGAGGGTGCGTAATGAAATTCATTTCTTGGGAAAAGTCGCTCTAGAATTGCAAATATTAATGTGCAAATCATCAATTAAAAACAAGAATATTTTGTCTTCAGAAGTCTTTTCCATACTTAAATCAAAAAAGTATTAAGGAAATAAATAATTCTCGTTTGAACGAGCGTTATGGTTTTATTTTTTGGGAACAATTCGCTTCAGAAATAGAATTATTGAAGATAAAATCATCAATTAAAAAAAGAGCATTTTATATTTAGAATGTATTTCCACATTTCAATCCAAATCGTGCGCAGGAAAATAATAATTCACTTTTGAGGGTGCGTAATGAAATTCATTTCTTGGGAAAAGTCGCTCTAGAACTGCAAATATTAATGTGCAAATCATCAATTAAAAAACGGAATATTTTGTCTTCAGAAGTCTTTTCCATACTTAAATCAAAAAAGTATTAAGGAAATAATAAATTCTCGTTTGAACGAGCGTTATGGTTTTATTTTTTGGGAACAATTCGCTTTAGAAATAGAATTATTGTAGATAAAATCATCAATTAAAAAAAGAGCATTTTATATTTAGAATGTATTTCCACATTTTAATCCAAATCGTGCGCAGGAAAATAATAATTCACTTTTGAGGGTGCGTAATGAAATTCATTTCTTGGGAAAAATTCGCTCTAAAGCTGCAAATATTAATGTGCAATACATCAGTTAAAAACAAGTATATTTTGTCTTCAGAAGCCTTTTCCATACTTAAATCAAAATACTATTAAGGAAATTAAAAATTCTCGTTTGAACGAGCGTAATGATTTTATTTGTTGGGAACAATTCGCTCCAGAAATCGAAATATTGTAGATGAAATCATCAATTAAAAAAAGAGCATTTTATATTTAGAATGTATTTCCACATTTCAATCCAAATTGTCTCAGGAAAATAATAATTCACTTTTGAGGGTGCGTAATGAAATTCATTTCTTGGGAAAAATTCGCTCTAGATCTGCAAATAATAATGTAATAATCATCAATTAAAAACAAGAATATTTTGTCTTCAGAAGTCTTTTCCATACTTAAATCCAAATAGTATTAAGGAAATTAAAAACTCTCGCTTGAACGAGCGTAATGAAACTTATTTGTTGGGAACAATTCGCTCCAGAAATAGAAATATTGTAGATGAAATCATCAATTAAAAAAAGAGCATTTTATATTTAGAATGTATTTCCACATTTCAATCCAAATCGTGCGCAGGAAAATAATAATTCACTTTTGAGGGTGCATAAGGAAATTCATTTCTTGGGAAAAATTTGCTCTAGAACTGCAAATGTTAATGTACAAATCATCAATTAAAAACATGAATATTTTGTCTTCAGAAGTCTTTTCCATACTTAAATCCATATAGTATTAAGGAAAATAAAAATTCTCGTTTGAGCGTGCGTAATAAAACTTATTTGTTGGGAACAATTCGCTCCAGAAATAGAATTATTGTAGATAAAATCATCAATTAAAAAAAGAGCATTTTATATTTAGAATGTATTTCCACATTTCAATCCAAATCGTGCGCAGGAAAATAATAATTCACTTTTGAGGGTGCGTAATGAAATTCATTTCTTGGGAAAAGTCGCTCTAGAACTGCAAATATTAATGTGCAAATCATCAATTAAAAACAAGAATATTTTGTCTTCAGAAGTCTTTTCCATACTTAAATCAAAATACTATTAAGGAAATTAAAAATTCTCGTTTGAACGAGCGTAATGATTTTATTTGTTGGGAACAATTCGCTCCAGAAATAGAATTATTGTAGATAAAATCATCAATTAAAAAAAGAGCATTTTATATTTAGAATGTATTTCCACATTTCAATCCAAATCGTGCGCAGGGAAAATAATAATTCACTTTTGAGGGTGGGTAATGAAATTCATATCTTTGGAAAAATTCCTTCTAGAATTGCAAATATTAATGTACAAATTATCAATTAAAGAGAACAATATTTTGTCTTCAGAAGTCTTTTGCACACTTAAATCCAAATAGTATTAAGGAAATTAAAAATTCTCGTTTGAACGAGCGTAATGAAACTTATTTGTTGGGAACAATTCCCTCCAGAAATAGAATTATTGTAGATAAAAATCATCAATTAAAAAAAGAGCATTTTATATTTAGAATGTATTTCCACATTTCAATCCAAATCGTGCGCAGGAAAATAATAATTCACTTTTGAGGGTGCGTAATGAAATTCATGTTTGGGAAAATTTCGCTGTAGAACTGAAAATATTAATGTACAAATCATCAATTAAAAACAAGAATATTATGTCTTCAGAAATCTTTTCCAAACTTAAATCCAAATAGTATTAAGGAAATTAAAAATTCTCGTTTGAACGAGCGTAAAGAAACTAATTTGTTGGGAACAATTCGCTCCAGAAATAGAATTATTGTAGATAAAAACATCAATTAAAAAAAGAACATTATATATTTAGAATGTATTTCCACATTTCAATCCATATCGTGCGCAGGAAAATAATAATTCACTTTTGAGGGTGCGTAATGAAATTCATTTCTTGGGAAAAATTCGCTCTAGAACTGCAAATATTAATGTACAAATCATCAATTAAAAACAAGAATAATTTGTCTTCAGAAGTCTTTTCCATACTTGAATCCAAATAGTATTAAGGAAATTAAAAATTCTCGTTTGAACGAGCGTAATGAAACTTATTTGTTGGGAACAATTCGCTCCAGAAATAGAATTATTGTAGATAAAATCATCAATTAAAAAAAGAACATTTTATATGTAGAATGTATTTCCACATTTCAATCCAAATCGTGCGCAGGAAAATAATAACTCACTTCTGAGGGTGCGTAATGAAATTCATTTCTTGGGAAAAATTCGCTCTAAAACTGCAAATATTAATGTATTAATCATCAATTAAAAACAAGAATATTTTGTCTTCAGAAGTCTTTTCCATACTTAAAACCAAATAGTATTAATGAAATTTAAAATTCTCGTTTGAACGAGCGTAATGAAACTTATTTGTTGGGAACAATTCGGTCCAGAAATAGAATTATTGTAGATAAAATCATCAATTAAAAAAAGAGCATTTTATATTTAGAATGTATTTCCACATTTCTATCCAAATTGTCTCAGGAAAATAATAATTCACTTTTGAGGGTGCGTAATGAAATTCATTTCTTGGGAAAAATTCGCTCTAGAACTGCAAATAATAATGTAATAATCATCAATTAAAAACAAGAATATTTTGTCTTCAGAAGTCTTTTCCATACTTAAATCCAAATAGTATTAAGGAAATTAAAAATTCTCGCTTGAACGAGCGTAATGAAACTTATTTGTTGGGAACAATTCGCTCCAGAAATAGAAATATTGTAGATGAAATCATCAATTAAAAAAAGAGCATTTTATATTTAGAATGTATTTCCACATTTCAATCCAAATCGTGCGCAGGAAAATAATAATTCACTTCTGAGGGTGCGTAATGAAATTCATTTCTTGGGAAAAATTCGTTCCAGAACTGCAAATATTAATGTACAAATCATCAATTAAAAACAAGAATATTTTGTCTTCAGAAGTCTTTTCTATACTTAAATCCAAATAGTATTAAGGAAATTAAAAATTCTCGTTTGAGCGTGCGTAATGAAACTTATTTGTTGGGAACAATTCGCTCCAGAAATAGAATTATTGTAGATAAAATCATCAATTAAAAAAAGGGCATTTTATATTTAGAATGTATTTCCACATTTCAATCCAAATCGTGCGCAGGAAAATAATAATTCACTTTTGAGGGTGCGTAATGAAATTCATTTCTTGGGAAAAGTCGCTCTAGAACTGCAAATATTAATGTACAAATCATCAATTAAAAACATGAATATTTTGTCTTCAGAAGTCTTTTTTATACATAAATCCATATAGTATTAAGGAAAATAAAAATTCTCGTTTGAGCGTGCGTAATGAAACTTATTTTTTGGGAACAATTCTCTCGTGAAATAGAATTATTGTAGATAAAATCATCAATTAAAAAAAGAGCATTTTATATTTAGAATGTATTTCCACATTTCAATCCAAATCGTGCGCAGGAAAATAATAATTCACTTTTGAGGGTGCGTAATGAAATTCATTTCTTGGGAAAAGTCGCTCTAGAACTGCAAATATTAATGTACAAATCATCAATTAAAAACATGAATATTTTGTCTTCAGAAGTCTTTTCCATACTTAAATCCATATAGTATTAAGGAAAATAAAAATTCTCGTTTGAACGAGCGTAATAAAACTTATTTGTTGGGAACAATTCGCTCCAGAAATCGAAATATTGTAGATGAAATCATCAATTAAAAAAAGAGCATTTTATATTTAGAATGTATTTCCACATTTCAATCCAAATTGTCTCAGGAAAATAACAATTCACTTTTGAGGGTGCGTAATGAAATTCATTTCTTGGGAAAAATTCGCTCTAGAACTGCAAATAATAATGTAATAATCATCAATTAAAAACAAGAATATTTTGTCTTCAGAAGTCTTTTCCATACTTAAATCCAAATAGTATTAAGGAAATTAAAAATTCTCGCTTGAACGAGCGTAATGAAACTTATTTGTTGGGAACAATTCGCTCCAGAAATAGAAATATTGTAGATGAAATCATCAATTAAAAAAAAAGCATTTTATATTTAGAATGTATTTCCACATTTCAATCCAAATCGTGCGCAGGAAAATAATAATTCACTTTTGAGGGTGCATAAGGAAATTCATTTCTTGGGAAAAATTCGCTCTAGAACTGCAAATATTAATGTACAAATCATCAATTAAAAACATGAATATTTTGTCTTCAGAAGTCTTTTCCATACTTAAATCCATATAGTATTAAGGAAAATAAAAATTCTCGTTTGAGCGTGCGTAATGAAACTTATTTGTTGGGAACAATTCGCTCCAGAAATAGAATTATTGTAGATAAAATCATCAATTAAAAAAAGAGCATTTTATATTTAGAATGTATTTCCACATTTCAATCCAAATCGTGCGCAGGAAAATAATAATTCACTTTTGAGGGTGCGTAATGAAATTCATTTCTTGGGAAAAGTCGCTCTAGAACTGCAAATATTAATGTGCAAATCATCAATTAAAAACAAGAATATTTTGTCTTCAGAAGTCTTTTCCATACTTAAATCAAAAAAGTACTAAGGAAATAAATAATTCTCGTTTGAACGAGCGTTATGGTTTTATTTATTGGGAACAATTCGCTTCAGAAATAGAATTATTGTAGATAAAATCATCAATTAAGAAAAGAGCATTTTATATTTAGAACGTATTTCCACATTTCAATCCAAATCGTGCGCAGGAAAATAATAATTCACTTCTGAGGGTGCGTAATGAAATTCATTTCTTGGGAAAAATTCGCTCTAAAACTGCAAATATTAATGTGCAAATCATCAATTAAAAACAAGTATATTTTGTCTTCAGAAGTCTTTTCCATACTTAAATCAAAATACTATTAAGGAAATTAAAAATTCTCGTTTGAACGAGCGTAATGATTTTATTTGTTGGGATCAATTCGCTCCAGAAATAGAATTATTGTAGATGAAATCATCAATTAAAAAAAGAGCATTTTATATTTAGAATGTATTTCCACATTTCAATCCAAATCGTGCCCAGGGAAAATAATAATTCACTTTTGAGGGTGGGTATCGAAATTCATATCTTTGGAAAAATTCCTTCTAGAATTGCAAATATTAATGTACAAATTATCAATTAAAGAGAACAATATTTTGTCTTCAGAAGTCTTTTGCACACTTAAATCCAAATAGTATTAAGGAAATTAAAAATTCTCGTTTGAACGAGCGTAAAGAAACTAATTTGTTGGGAACAATTCGCTCCAGAAATAGAATTATTGTAGATAAAAACATCAATTAAAAAAAGAACATTATATATTTAGAATGTATTTCCACATTTCAATCCAAATCGTGCGCAGGAAAATAATAATTCACTTTTGAGGGTGCGTAATGAAATTCATTTCTTGGGAAAAATTCGCTGTAGAACTGCAAATATTAATGTACAAATCATCAATTAAAAACAAGAATATTTTGTCTTCAGAAATCTTTTTCATACTTAAATCCAAATAGTATTAAGAAAATTAAAAATTCTCGTTTGAACGATCGTAATGAAACTAATTAGTTGGGAACAATTCGCTCCAGAAATAGAATTATTGTAGATAAAATCATCAATTAAAAAAAGAACATTTTATATTTAGAATGTATTTCCACATTTCAATCAAAATCGTGCGCAGGAAAATAATAATTCACTTTAAAGGGTGCGTAATGAAATTCATTTCTTGGAAAAAATTCGCTCTAGAACTGCAAATATTAATGTACAAATCATCAATTAAAAACAAGAATAATTTGTCTTCAGAAGTCTTTTCCATACTTGAATCCAAATAGTATTAAGGAAATTAAAAATTCTCGTTTGAACGAGCGTAATGAAACTTATTTGTTGGGAACAATTCGCTCCAGAAATAGAATTATTGTAGATAAAATCATCAATTAAAAAAAGAACATTTTATATGTAGAATGTATTTCCACATTTCAATCCAAATCGTGCGCAGGAAAATAATAACTCACTTCTGAGGGTGCGTAATGAAATTCATTTCTTGGGAAAAATTCGCTCTAAAACTGCAAATATTAATGTATTAATCATCAATTAAAAACAAGAATATTTTGTCTTCAGAAGTCTTTTCCATACTTAAAACCAAATAGTATTAATGAAATTTAAAATTCTCGTTTGAACGAGCGTAATGAACTTTATTTGTTGGGAACAATTCGGTCCAGAAATAGAAATATTGTAGATAAAATCATCAATAAGAAAAAGAGCATTTTATATTTAGAATGTATTTCCACATTTCAATCCAATTCGTGCGCAGGAAAATAATAATTCACTTTTGAGGGTGCGTAATGAAATTCATTTCTTGGGAAAAATTCGCTCTAGAACTGCAAATATTAATGTACAAATCTTCAATTAAAAACAAAAATATTTTGTCTTCAGAAGTCTTTCCATACCTTAATCCAAATAGTAATAAGGAAAATAAAAATTCTCCTTTGAACGAGCGTAATGAAACTTATTTGTTGGGAACAATTCGGTCCAGAAATAGAATTATTGTAGATAAAATCATCAATTAAAAAAAGAGCATTTTATATTTAGAATGTATTTCCACATTTCTATCCAAATTGTCTCAGGAAAATAATAATTCACTTTTGAGGGTGCGTAATGAAATTCATTTCTTGGGAAAAATTCGCTCTAGAACTGCAAATAATAATGTAATAATCATCAATTAAAAACAAGAATATTTTGTCTTCAGAAGTCTTTTCCATACTTAAATCCAAATAGTATTAAGGAAATTAAAAATTCTCGCTTGAACGAGCGTAATGAAACTTATTTGTTGGGAACAATTCGCTCCAGAAATAGAAATATTGTAGATGAAATCATCAATTAAAAAAAGAGCATTTTATATTTAGAATGTATTTCCACATTTCAATCCAAATCGTGCGCAGGAAAATAATAATTCACTTCTGAGGGTGCGTAATGAAATTCATTTCTTGGGAAAAATTCGTTCCAGAACTGCAAATATTAATGTACAAATCATCAATTAAAAACAAGAATATTTTGTCTTCAGAAGTCTTTTCTATACTTAAATCCAAATAGTATTAAGGAAATTAAAAATTCTCGTTTGAGCGTGCGTAATGAAACTTATTTGTTGGGAACAATTCGCTCCAGAAATAGAATTATTGTAGATAAAATCATCAATTAAAAAAAGGGCATTTTATATTTAGAATGTATTTCCACATTTCAATCCAAATCGTGCGCAGGAAAATAATAATTCACTTTTGAGGGTGCGTAATGAAATTCATTTCTTGGGAAAAGTCGCTCTAGAACTGCAAATATTAATGTACAAATCATCAATTAAAAACATGAATATTTTGTCTTCAGAAGTCTTTTTTATACATAAATCCATATAGTATTAAGGAAAATAAAAATTCTCGTTTGAGCGTGCGTAATGAAACTTATTTTTTGGGAACAATTCTCTCGTGAAATAGAATTATTGTAGATAAAATCATCAATTAAAAAAAGAGCATTTTATATTTAGAATGTATTTCCACATTTCAATCCAAATCGTGCGCAGGAAAATAATAATTCACTTTTGAGGGTGCGTAATGAAATTCATTTCTTGGGAAAAGTCGCTCTAGAACTGCAAATATTAATGTACAAATCATCAATTAAAAACATGAATATTTTGTCTTCAGAAGTCTTTTCCATACTTAAATCCATATAGTATTAAGGAAAATAAAAATTCTCGTTTGAACGAGCGTAATAAAACTTATTTGTTGGGAACAATTCGCTCCAGAAATCGAAATATTGTAGATGAAATCATCAATTAAAAAAAGAGCATTTTATATTTAGAATGTATTTCCACATTTCAATCCAAATTGTCTCAGGAAAATAACAATTCACTTTTGAGGGTGCGTAATGAAATTCATTTCTTGGGAAAAATTCGCTCTAGAACTGCAAATAATAATGTAATAATCATCAATTAAAAACAAGAATATTTTGTCTTCAGAAGTCTTTTCCATACTTAAATCCAAATAGTATTAAGGAAATTAAAAATTCTCGCTTGAACGAGCGTAATGAAACTTATTTGTTGGGAACAATTCGCTCCAGAAATAGAAATATTGTAGATGAAATCATCAATTAAAAAAAAAGCATTTTATATTTAGAATGTATTTCCACATTTCAATCCAAATCGTGCGCAGGAAAATAATAATTCACTTTTGAGGGTGCATAAGGAAATTCATTTCTTGGGAAAAATTCGCTCTAGAACTGCAAATATTAATGTACAAATCATCAATTAAAAACATGAATATTTTGTCTTCAGAAGTCTTTTCCATACTTAAATCCATATAGTATTAAGGAAAATAAAAATTCTCGTTTGAGCGTGCGTAATGAAACTTATTTGTTGGGAACAATTCGCTCCAGAAATAGAATTATTGTAGATAAAATCATCAATTAAAAAAAGAGCATTTTATATTTAGAATGTATTTCCACATTTCAATCCAAATCGTGCGCAGGAAAATAATAATTCACTTTTGAGGGTGCGTAATGAAATTCATTTCTTGGGAAAAGTCGCTCTAGAACTGCAAATATTAATGTGCAAATCATCAATTAAAAACAAGAATATTTTGTCTTCAGATGTCTTTTCCATACTTAAATCAAAAAAGTACTAAGGAAATAAATAATTCTCGTTTGAACGAGCGTTATGGTTTTATTTATTGGGAACAATTCGCTTCAGAAATAGAATTATTGTAGATAAAATCATCAATTAAGAAAAGAGCATTTTATATTTAGAACGTATTTCCACATTTCAATCCAAATCGTGCGCAGGAAAATAATAATTCACTTCTGAGGGTGCGTAATGAAATTCATTTCTTGGGAAAAATTCGCTCTAAAACTGCAAATATTAATGTGCAAATCATCAATTAAAAACAAGTATATTTTGTCTTCAGAAGTCTTTTCCATACTTAAATCAAAATACTATTAAGGAAATTAAAAATTCTCGTTTGAACGAGCGTAATGATTTTATTTGTTGGGATCAATTCGCTCCAGAAATAGAATTATTGTAGATGAAATCATCAATTAAAAAAAGAGCATTTTATATTTAGAATGTATTTCCACATTTCAATCCAAATCGTGCCCAGGGAAAATAATAATTCACTTTTGAGGGTGGGTATCGAAATTCATATCTTTGGAAAAATTCCTTCTAGAATTGCAAATATTAATGTACAAATTATCAATTAAAGAGAACAATATTTTGTCTTCAGAAGTCTTTTGCACACTTAAATCCAAATAGTATTAAGGAAATTAAAAATTCTCGTTTGAACGAGCGTAAAGAAACTAATTTGTTGGGAACAATTCGCTCCAGAAATAGAATTATTGTAGATAAAAACATCAATTAAAAAAAGAACATTATATATTTAGAATGTATTTCCACATTTCAATCCAAATCGTGCGCAGGAAAATAATAATTCACTTTTGAGGGTGCGTAATGAAATTCATTTCTTGGGAAAAATTCGCTGTAGAACTGCAAATATTAATGTACAAATCATCAATTAAAAACAAGAATATTTTGTCTTCAGAAATCTTTTTCATACTTAAATCCAAATAGTATTAAGAAAATTAAAAATTCTCGTTTGAACGATCGTAATGAAACTAATTAGTTGGGAACAATTCGCTCCAGAAATAGAATTATTGTAGATAAAATCATCAATTAAAAAAAGAACATTTTATATTTAGAATGTATTTCCACATTTCAATCAAAATCGTGCGCAGGAAAATAATAATTCACTTTTGAGGGTGCGTAATGAAATTCATTTCTTGGAAAAAATTCGCTCTAGAACTGCAAATATTAATGTACAAATCATCAATTAAAAACAAGAATAATTTGTCTTCAGAAGTCTTTTCCATACTTGAATCCAAATAGTATTAAAGAAATTAAAAATTCTCGTTTGAACGAGCGTAATGAAACTTATTTGTTGGGAACAATTCGCTCCAGAAATAGAATTATTGTAGATAAAATCATCAATTAAAAAAAGAACATTTTATATTTAGAATGTATTTCCACATTTCAATCCAAATCGTGCGCAGGAAAATAATAACTCACTTCTGAGGGTGCGTAATGAAATTCATTTCTTGGGAAAAATTCGCTCTAAAACTGCAAATATTAATGTATTAATCATCAATTAAAAACAAGAATATTTTGTCTTCAGAAGTCTTTTCCATACTTAAAACCAAAAAGTATTAATGAAATTTAAAATTCTCGTTTGAACGAGCGTAATGAACTTTATTTGTTGGGAACAATTCGGTCCAGAAATAGAAATATTGTAGATAAAATCATCAATTAGAAAAAGAGCATTTTATATTTAGAATGTATTTCCACATTTCAATCCAATTCGTGCGCAGGAAAATAATAATTCACTTTTGAGGGTGCGTAATGAAATTCATTTCTTGGGAAAAATTCGCTCTAAAACTGCAAATATTAATGTACAAATCTTCAATTAAAAACAAAAATATTTTGTCTTCAGAAGTCTTTCCATACCTTAATCCAAATAGTAATAAGGAAATTAAAAATTCTCCTTTGAACGAGCGTAATGAAACTTATTTGTTGGGAACATTCGGTCCAGAAATAGAATTATTGTAGATAAAATCATCAATTAAAAAAAGAGCATTTTATATTTAGAATGTATTTCCACATTTCTATCCAAATTGTCTCAGGAAAATAATAATTCACTTTTGAGGGTGCGTAATGAAATTCATTTCTTGGGAAAAATTCGCTCTAGAACTGCAAATAATAATGTAATAATCATCAATTAAAAACAAGAATATATTGTCTTCAGAAGTCTTTTCCATACTTAAATCCAAATAGTATTAAGGAAATTAAAAATTCTCGTTTGAGCGTGCGTAATGAAACTTATTTGTTGGGAATAATTCGCTCCAGAAATAGAATTATTGTAGATAAAATCATCAATTAAAAAAAGAGCATTTTATATTTAGAATGTATTTCCACATTTCAATCCAAATCGTGCGCAGGAAAATAATAATTCACTTTTGAGGGTGCGTAATGAAATTCATTTCTTGGGAAAAGTCGCTCTAGAACTGCAAATATTAATGTACAAATCATCAATTAAAAACATGAATATTTTGTCTTCAGAAGTCTTTTCTATACATAAATCCATATAGTATTAAGGAAAATAAAAATTCTCGTTTGAGCGTGCGTAATGAAACTTATTTTTTGGGAACAATTCGCTCCAGAAATAGAATTATTGTAGATAAAATCATCAATTAAAAAAAAAGCATTTTATATTTAGAATGTATTTCCACATTTCAATCCAAATCGTGCGCAGGAAAATAATAATTCACTTTTGAGGGTGCGTAATGAAATTCATTTCTTGGGAAAAGTCGCTCTAGAACTGCAAATATTAATGTACAAATCATCAATTAAAAACATGAATATTTTGTCTTCAGAAGTCTTTTCCATACTTAAATCCATATAGTATTAAGGAAAATAAAAATTCTCGTTTGAACGAGCGTAATGAAACTTATTTGTTGGGAACAATTCGCTCCAGAAATCGAAATATTGTAGATGAAATCATCAATTAAAAAAAGAGCATTTTATATTTAGAATGTATTTCCACATTTCAATCCAAATTGTCTCAGGAAAATAATAATTCACTTTTGAGGGTGCGTAATGAAATTCATTTCTTGGGAAAAATTCGCTCTAGAACTGCAAATAATAATGTAATAATCATCAATTAAAAACAAGAATATTTTGTCTTCAGAAGTCTTTTCCATACTTAAATCAAAATACTATTAAGGAAATTAAAAATTCTCGTTTGAACGAGCGTAATGATTTTATTTGTTGGGAACAATTCGCTCCAGAAATAGAATTATTGTAGATGAAATCATCATTTAAAAAAAGAGCATTTTATATTTAGAATGTATTTCCACATTTCAATCCAAATCGTGCGCAGGGAAAATAATAATTCACTTTTGAGGGTGGGTATCGAAATTCATATCTTTGGAAAAATTCCTTCTAGAATTGCAAATATTAATGTACAAATTATCAATTAAAGAGAACAATATTTTGTCTTCAGAAGTCTTTTGCACACTTAAATCCAAATAGTATTAAGGAAATTAAAAATTCTCGTTTGAACGAGCGTAATGAAACTTATTTGTTGGGAACAATTCCCTCCAGAAATAGAATTATTGTAGATAAAAATCATCAATTAAAAAAAGAGCATTTTATATTTAGAATGTATTTCCACATTTCAATCCAAATCGTGCGCAGGAAAATAATAATTCACTTTTGAGGGTGCGTAATGAAATTCATGTTTGGGAAAATTTCGCTGTAGAACTGAAAATATTAATGTACAAATCATCAATTAAAAACAAGAATATTATGTCTTCAGAAATCTTTTCCAAACTTAAATCCAAATAGTATTAAGGAAATTAAAAATTCTCGTTTGAACGAGCGTAAATAAACTAATTTGTTGGGAACAATTCGCTCCAGAAATAGAATTATTGTAGATGAAATCATCAATTAAAAAAAGAGCATTTTATATTTAGAATGTATTTCCACATTTCAATCCAAATCGTGCCAGGGAAAATAATAATTCACTTTTGAGGGTGGGTATCGAAATTCATATCTTTGGAAAAATTCCTTCTAGAATTGCAAATATTAATGTACAAATTATCAATTAAAGAGAACAATATTTTGTCTTCAGAAGTCTTTTGCACACTTAAATCCAAATAGTATTAAGGAAATTAAAAATTCTCGTTTGAACGAGCGTAATGAAACTTATTTGTTGGGAACAATTCCCTCCAGAAATAGAATTATTGTAGATAAAAATCATCAATTAAAAAAAGAGCATTTTATATTTAGAATGTATTTCCACATTTCAATCCAAATCGTGCGCAGGAAAATAATAATTCACTTTTGAGGGTGCGTAATGAAATTCATGTTTGGGAAAATTTCGCTGTAGAACTGAAAATATTAATGTACAAATCATCAATTAAAAACAAGAATATTATGTCTTCAGAAATCTTTTCCAAACTTAAATCCAAATAGTATTAAGGAAATTAAAAATTCTCGTTTGAACGAGCGTAAAGAAACTAATTTGTTGGGAACAATTCGCTCCAGAAATAGAAGTATTGTAGATAAAAACATCAATTAAAAAAAGAACATTATATATTTATAATGTATTTCCACATTTCAATCCAAATCGTGCGCAGGAAAATAATAATTCACTTCTGAGGGTGCGTAATGAAATTCATTTCTTGGGAAAAATTCGCTGTAGAACTGCAAATATTAATGTACAAATCATCTATTAAAAACAAGAATATTTTGTCTTCAGAAATCTTTTTCATAGTTAAATCCAAATAGTATTAAGGAAATTAAAAATTCTCGTTTGAACGATCGTAATGAAACTAATTAGTTGGGAACAATTCGCTCCAGAAATAGAATTATTGTAGATAAAATCATCAATTAAAAAAAGAACATTTTATATTTAGAATGTATTTCCACATTTCAATCAAAATCGTGCGCAGGAAAATAATAATTCACTTTTGAGGGTGCGTAATGAAATTCATTTCTTGGGAAAAATTCGCTCTAGAACTGCAAATATTAATGTACAAATCATCAATTAAAAACAAGAATAATTTGTCTTCAGAAGTCTTTTCCATACTTGAATCCAAATAGTATTAAGGAAATTAAAAATTCTCGTTTGAACGAGCGTAATGAAACTTATTTGTTGGGAACAATTCGCTCCAGAAATAGAATTATTGTAGATAAAATCATCAATTAAAGAAAGAACATTTTATATTTAGAATGTATTTCCACATTTCAATCCAAATCGTGCGCAGGAAAATAATAACTCACTTCTGAGGGTGCGTAATGAAATTCATTTCTTGGGAAAAATTCGCTCTAAAACTGCAAATATTAATGTATTAATCATCAATTGAAAACAAGAATATTTTGTCTTCAGAAGTCTTTTCCATACTTAAAACCAAATAGTATTAATGAAATTTAAAATTCTCGTTTGAACGAGCGTAATGAACTTTATTTGTTGGGAACAATTCGGTCCAGAAATAGAAATATTGTAGATAAAATCATCAATTAGAAAAAGAGCATTTTATATTTAGAATGTATTTCCACATTTCAATCCAATTCGTGCGCAGGAAAATAATAATTCACTTTTGAGGGTGCGTAATGAAATTCATTTCTTGGGAAAAATTCGCTCTAGAACTGCAAATATTAATGTACAAATCTTCAATTAAAAACAAAAATATTTTGTCTTCAGAAGTCTTTCCATACCTTAATCCAAATAGTAATAAGGAAAATAAAAATTCTCCTTTGAACGAGCGTAATGAAACTTATTTGTTGGGAACAATTCGGTCCAGAAATAGAATTATTGTAGATAAAATCATCAATTAAAAAAAGAGCATTTTATATTCAGAATGTATTTCCACATTTCTATCCAAATTGTCTCAGGAAAATAATAATTCACTTTTGAGGGTGCGTAATGAAATTCATTTCTTGGGAAAAATTCGCTCTAGAACTGCAAATAATAATGTAATAATCATCAATTAAAAACAAGAATATTTTGTCTTCAGAAGTCTTTTCCATACTTAAATCCAAATAGTATTAAGGAAATTAAAAATTCTCGCTTGAACGAGCGTAATGAAACTTATTTGTTGGGAACAATTCGCTCCAGAAATAGAAATATTGTAGATGAAATCATCAATTAAAAAAAGAGCATTTTATATTTAGAATGTATTTCCACATTTCAATCCAAATCGTGCGCAGGAAAATAATAATTCACTTCTGAGGGTGCGTAATGAAATTCATTTCTTGGGAAAAATTCGTTCCAGAACTGCAAATATTAATGTACAAATCATCAATTAAAAACAAGAATATTTTGTCTTCAGAAGTCTTTTCTATACTTAAATCCAAATAGTATTAAGGAAATTAAAAATTCTCGTTTGAGCGTGCGTAATGAAACTTATTTGTTGGGAACAATTCGCTCCAGAAATAGAATTATTGTAGATAAAATCATCAATTAAAAAAAGAGCATTTTATATTTAGAATGTATTTCCACATTTCAATCCAAATCGTGCGCAGGAAAATAATAATTCACTTTTGAGGGTGCGTAATGAAATTCATTTCTTGGGAAAAGTCGCTCTAGAACTGCAAATATTAATGTACAAATCATCAATTAAAAACATGAATATTTTGTCTTCAGAAGTCTTTTCTATACATAAATCCATATAGTATTAAGGAAAATAAAAATTCTCGTTTGAGCGTGCGTAATGAAACTTATTTTTTGGGAACAATTCGCTCCAGAAATAGAATTATTGTAGATAAAATCATCAATTAAAAAAAGAGCATTTTATATTTAGAATGTATTTCCACATTTCAATCCAAATCGTGCGCAGGAAAATAATAATTCACTTTTGAGGGTGCGTAATGAAATTCATTTCTTGGGAAAAGTCACTCTAGAACTGCAAATATTAATGTACAAATCATCAATTAAAAACATGAATATTTTGTCTTCAGAAGTCTTTTCTATACATAAATCCATATAGTATTAAGGAAAATAAAAATTCTCGTTTGAGCGTGCGTAATGAAACTTATTTTTTGGGAACAATTCGCTCCAGAAATAGAATTATTGTAGATAAAATCATCAATTAAAAAAAGAGCATTTTATATTTAGAATGTATTTCCACATTTCAATCCAAATCGTGCGCAGGAAAATAATAATTCACTTTTGAGGGTGCGTAATGAAATTCATTTCTTGGGAAAAGTCGCTCTAGAACTGCAAATATTAATGTACAAATCATCAATTAAAAACATGAATATTTTGTCTTCAGAAGTCTTTTCCATACTTAAATCCATATAGTATTAAGGAAAATAAAAATTCTCGTTTGAACGAGCGTAATGAAACTTATTTGTTGGGAACAATTCGCTCCAGAAATCGAAATATTGTAGATGAAATCATCAATTAAAAAAAGAGCATTTTATATTTAGAATGTATTTCCACATTTCAATCCAAATCGTGCGCAGGAAAATAATAATTCACTTTTGAGGGTGCGTAAAGAAATTCATTTCTTGGGAAAAATTCGCTCTAGAACTGCAAATATTGATGTACAAATCATCGATTAAAAAGAAGAATATTTTGTCTTCAGAAGTCTTTTCCATACTTAAATCCAAATAGTATTAAGGAAATTAAAAATTCTCGCTTGAACGAGCGTAATGAAACTTATTTGTTGGGAACAATTCGCTCCAGAAATAGAAATATTGTAGATGAAATCATCAATTAAAAAAAGAGCATTTTATATTTAGAATGTATTTCCACATTTCAATCCAAATCGTGCGCAGGAAAATAATAATTCACTTTTGAGGGTGCATAAGGAAATTCATTTCTTGGGAAAAATTCGCTCTAGAACTGCAAATATTAATGTACAAATCATCAATTAAAAACATGAATATTTTGTCTTCAGAAGTCTTTTCCATACTTAAATCCATATAGTATTAAGGAAAATAAAAATTCTCGTTTGAGCGTGCGTAATGAAACTTATTTGTTGGGAACAATTCGCTCCAGAAATAGAATTATTGTAGATAAAATCATCAATTAAAAAAAGAGCATTTTATATTTAGAATGTATTTCCACATTTCAATCCAAATCGTGCGCAGGAAAATAATAATTCACTTTTGAGGGTGCGTAATGAAATTCATTTCTTGGGAAAAGTCGCTCTAGAACTGCAAATATTAATGTGCAAATCATCAATTAAAAACAAGAATATTTTGTCTTCAGAAGTCTTTTCCATACTTAAATCAAAAAAGTACTAAGGAAATAAATAATTCTCGTTTGAACGAGCGTTATGGTTTTATTTATTGGGAACAATTCGCTTCAGAAATAGAATTATTGAAGATAAAATCATCAATTAAAAAAAGAGCATTTTATATTTAGAATGTATTTCCACATTTCAATCCAAAGCGTGCGCAGGGAAAATAATAATTCACTTTTGAAGGTGCGTAATGAAATTCATTTCCTTGGAAAAATTCGCTCTAGAACTGCAAATATTAATGTACAAATCATCAATTAAAAACAAGAATATTTTGTCTTCAGAAGTCTTTTCCATACTTAAATCCAAATAGTATTAAATAAATTAAAAATTCTCGTTTGAGCGAGCGTAATGAAACTTATTTGTTGGGATCAAATTCGCTCCAGAAATAGACTTATTGTAGATAAAATCATCAATTAAAAAAAGAACATTTTATATTTAGAATTTTTTTCCACATTTCAATCCAAATCGTGCGCAGGAAAATAATAATTCACTTTTGAGGGTGCATAATGAAATTCATTTCTTGGGAAAAATTCGCTCTAGAACTGCATATATTAATGTACAAATCATCAATTAAAAAGAAGAATATTTTGTCTTCAGAAGACTTTTCCATACTTAAATCCAAATAGTATTAAGAAAATTAAAAATTCTCCTTTGAACACGCGTAATGAGACTTATTTGTTGGGAACAATTCGCTCCAGAAATAGAATTATTGTAGATAAACTCATCTATTAAAAAAAGTACATTTTATATTTAGAATGTATTTCCACATTTCAATCCAAATCGTGCGCAGGAAAATAATAATTCACTTCTGAGGGTGCGTAATGAAATTCATTTCTTGGGAAAAATTCGCTCTAAAACTGCAAATATTAATGTACAAATCATCAATTAAAGAGAAGAATAATTTGTCTTCAAAGGTCTTTTCCATACTTAAATACAAATAGTATTAAGGAAATTAAAATTTCTCGTTTGAACGAGCGTAATGAAACTTATTTGTTGGGAAAAATTCGCTCCAGAAATAGAATTATTGTAGATAAAATCATAAATTAAAAAAAGAACATTTTATATTTAGAATGTATTTCCACATTTCAATCCAAATCGTGCGCAGGAAAATAATAATTCACTTCTGAGGGTGCGTAATGAAATTCATTTCTTGGGAAAAATTCGTTCCAGAACTGCAAATATTAATGTACAAATCATCAATTAAAAACAAGAATATTTTGTCTTCAGAAGTCTTTTCTATACTTAAATCCAAATAGTATTAAGGAAATTAAAAATTCTCGTTTGAGCGTGCGTAATGACACTTATTTGTTGGGAACAATTCGCTCCAGAAATAGAATTATTGTAGATAAAATCATCAATTAAAAAAAGAGCATTTTATATTTAGAATGTATTTCCACATTTCAATCCAAATCGTGCGCAGGAAAATAATAATTCACTTTTGAGGGTGCGTAATGAAATTCATTTCTTGGGAAAAGTCGCTCTAGAACTGCAAATATTAATGTACAAATCATCAATTAAAAACATGAATATTTTGTCTTCAGAAGTCTTTTCTATACATAAATCCATATAGTATTAAGGAAAATAAAAATTCTCGTTTGAGCGTGCGTAATGAAACTTATTTTTTGGGAACAATTCGCTCCAGAAATAGAATTATTGTAGATAAAATCATCAATTAAAAAAAGAGCATTTTATATTTAGAATGTATTTCCACATTTCAATCCAAATCGTGCGCAGGAAAATAATAATTCACTTTTAAGGGTGCGTAATGAAATTCATTTCTTGGGAAAATTCGCTCTAGAACTGCAAATATTAATGTACAAATCATCAATTAAAAACATGAATATTTTGTCTTCAGAAGTCTTTTCCATACTTAAATCCATATAGTATTAAGGAAATTAAAAATTCTCGTTTGAACGAGCGTAATGAAACTTATTTGTTGGGAACAATTCGCTCCAGAAATAGAAATATTGTAGATGAAATCATCAATTAAAAAAAGAGCATTTTATATTTAGAATGTATTTCCACATTTCAATCCAAATTGTCTCAGGAAAATAATAATTCACTTTTGAGGGTGCGTAATGAAATTCATTTCTTGGGAAAAATTCGCTCTAGAACTGCAAATAATAATGTAATAATCATCAATTAAAAACAAGAATATTTTGTCTTCAGAAGTCTTTTCCATACTTAAATCAAAAAAGTATTAAGGAAATAAATAATTCTCGTTTGAACGAGCGTTATGGTTTTATTTATTGGGAACAATTCGCTTCAGAAATAGAATTATTGAAGATAAAATCATCAATTAAAAAAAGAGCATTTTATATTTAGAATGTATTTCCACATTTCAATCCAAATCGTGCGCAGGGAAAATAATAATTCACTTTTGAAGGTGCGTAATGAAATTCATTTCTTTGGAAAAATTCGCTCTAGAACTGCAAATATTAATGTACAAATCATCAATTAAAAACAAGAATATTTTGTCTTCAGAAGTCTTTTCCATACTTAAATCCAAATAGTATTAAATAAATTAAAAATTCTCGTTTGAACGAGCGTAATGAAACTTATTTGTTGGGAACAATTCGCTCCAGAAATAGAAATATTGTAGATAAACTCATCTATTAGGAAAAGAGCATTTTATATTAAAAATGTATTTCCACATTTCAATCCAAATCGTGCGCAGGAAAATAATAATTCATTTTTGAGGGTGCGTAATGAAATTCATTTCTTGGGAAAAATTCGCTCTGGAACTGCATATATTAATGTACAAATCATCAATTAAAAACAAGAATATTTTGTCATCAGAAGTCTTTTTTACATACTTAAATCCAAATAGTATTAAGGAAATTAAAAATTCTCGTTTCAACGAGCGTAATGAAACTTATTTGTTGGGAACAATTCGCTCCAGAAATAGAATTATTGTAGATAAAATCATCAATTAAAAAAAGAGCATTTTATATTTAGAATGTATTTCCACATTTCAATCCAAATCGTGCGCAGGAAAATAATAATTCACTTCTGAGGGTGCGTAATGAAATTCATTTCTTGGGAAAAATTCGCTCTAAAACTGCAAATATTAATGTGCAAATCATCAATTAAAAACAAGTATATTTTGTCTTCAGAAGTCTTTTCCATACTTAAATCAAAATACTATTAAGGAAATTAAAAATTCTCGTTTGAACGAGCGAAATGATTTTATTTGTTGGGAACAATTCGCTCCAGAAATAGAATTATTGTAGATAAAATCATCAATTAAAAAAAGAGCATTTTATATTTAGAATGTATTTCCACATTTCAATCCAAATCGTGCGCAGGGAAAATAATAATTCACTTTTGAGGGTGGGTAATGAAATTCATATCTTTGGAAAAATTCCTTCTAGAATTGCAAATATTAATGTACAAATTATCAATTAAAGAGAACAATATTTTGTCTTCAGAAGTCTTTTGCACACTTAAATCCAAATAGTATTAAGGAAATTAAAAATTCTCGTTTGAACGAGCGTAATGAAACTTATTTGTTAGGAACAATTCCCTCCAGAAATAGAATTATTGTAGATAAAAATCATCAATTAAAAAAAGAGCATTTTATATTTAGAATGTATTTCTACATTTCAATCCAAATCGTGCGCAGAAAAATAATAATTCATTCTTGAGGGTGCGTAATGAAATTCATTTCTTGGGAAAAATTCGCTCTTGAACTGCAAATATTAATGTACAAATAAACAATTAAAAATAAGAATATTTTGTCTTCAGAAGTCTTTTCCATAATTAAATCCAAATAGTATTAAGGAAATTAAAAATTCTCGCTTGAGCGTGCGTAATGAAACTGATTTGTTGGGATCAAATTCGCTCCAGAAATAGAATTATTGTAGATAAAATCATCAATTAAAAAAAGAGCATTTTATATTTAGAATGCATTTACACATTTCAATCCAAATCGTTCGCCGGAAAATAATAATTCACTTTTGAGGGTGCGTAAAGAAATTCATTTCTTGGGAAAAATTCGCTCTAGAACTGCAAATATTAATGTACAAATCATCAATTAAAAACAAGAATATATTGTCTTCAGAAATCTTTTCCATACTTAAATCCAAATAGTATTAAGGAAATTAAAAATTCTCCTATGAACGAGCGTAATGAAACTTATTTGTTGGGAACAATTCGCTCCAGAAATAGAATTATTGTAGATAAAATCATCAATTAAAAAAAGAGCATTTTATATTTAGAATGTATTTCCACATTTCAATCCAATTCGTGCGCAGGAAAATAATAATTCACTTTTGAGGGTGCGTAATGAAATTCATTTTTTGGGAATAATTCGCTCTAGAACTGCAAATATTAATGTACAGATCTTCAATTAAAAACAAGAATATTTTGTCTTCAAAAATCTTTTCCATACTTAAATCCAAAAAGTATTAAGGAAATTAAAAATTCTCGTTAGAACGAGCGAAATGAAACTTATTTGTTGGGAACAATTCACTCCAGAAATAGAACTATTTTAGATAAAATCATCAATTAAAAAAAGAGCATTTTATATTTAGAATGTATTTCCACATTTCAATCCAAATCGTGCGCAGGAAAATAATAATTCACTTTTGAGGGTGCGTAATGAAATTCATTTCTTGGGAAAAATTCGCTCTAGAACTTCAAATATTAATGTACAAATCATCAATTAAAAACAAGAATATTTTGTCTTCAGAAGTCTTTTCCATACTTAAATCCAAATAGTATGAAGGAAATTAAAAATTCTCGTTTGATCGAGCGTAATGAATCTTTTTTGTTGGGAACAATTCGCTCCAGAAATAGAATTATTGTAGATAAAATCATCAATTAAAAAAATAGCATTATATATTTAGAATGCATTTACACATTCCAATCCATATCGTGCGCAGGAAAATAATAATTCACTTTTGAGGGTGCGTAATGAAATTCATTTCTTGGGAAAAATTCGCTCTAGAACTGCAAATATTAATGTACAAATCATCAATTAAAAACAAGAATATTTTGTCTTCAGAAATCTTTTTCATACTTAAAACCAAATAGTATTAAGGAAATTAAAAATTCTCGTTTGAACGAGCGTAATGAAACTTATTTGTTGGGAACAATTCGCTCCAGAAATAGAATTCTTGTAGATAAAATCATCAATTAAAAAAAGAGCATTTTATATTTAGAATGAATTTCCACATTTCAATCCAAATCGTGCGCAGGAAAATAATAATTCACTTTTGAGGGTGCGTAATGAAATTCATTTTTTGGGAATAATTCGCTCTAGAACTGCAAATATTAATGTACAGATCTTCAATCAAAAACAAGAATATTTTGTCTTCAGAAATCTTTTCCATACTTAAATCCAAAAAGTATTAAGGAAATTAAAAATTCTCGTTTGAACGAGCGTAATGAAACTAATTTGTTGGGAACAATTCTCTCTAGAAATAGAATTATTGTAGATAAAATCATCAATTAAAAAAAGAACATTTTATATTTAGAATGTATTTCCACATTTCAATCCAAATCGTGCGCAGGAAAATAATAATTCCCTTTTGAGGGTGCGTAATGAAATTCATTTCTTGGGAAAAATTCGCTCTAGAACTGCAAATATTAATGTACAAATCATCAATTAAAAACAAGAATAATTTGTCTTCAGAAATCTTTTCCATACTTGAATCCAAATAGTATTAAGGAAATTAAAAATTCTCGTTTAAACGAGCGTTATGAAACTTATCTATTGGGAACAATTCGCTCCAGAAATAGAATTTTTTTAGATAAAATCATCAATTAAAAAAAGGAGCATTTTATATTTAGAATGTATTTTCACATTTCAATCCAAATCGTGCGCAGGAAAATAATAATTCACTTTTAAGGGTGCGTAATGTAATTCTTTTCTTGGGAAAAATTCGCTCTAGAACTGCAAATATTTATGTACAAATCTTCAATTGAAAACAAAAATATTTTGTCTTCAGAAATCTTTTCCATACTTAAATCCAAATAGTATTAAGGAAATTAAAAATTCTCGTTTGAACGAGCGTAATGAGACTTATTTGTTGGGAACAATTCGCAACAGAAATAGAATTATTGTAGATAAAATCATCAATTAAAAAAAGAACATTTTATATTTAGAATGTATTTCCACATTTCAATCCAAATCGTGCGCAGGATAATAATAATTCACTTTTGAGGGTGCGTAATGAAATTCATTTCTTGGGAAAAATTCGCTCTAGAACTCCAAATATTAATGTACAAATCATCAATTAAAAAGAAGAATATTTTGTCTTCAGAAGTCTTTTCCATACTTAAACCCAAATAGTATTAAGGAAATTAAAAATTCTCGTTTAAACGAGCGTTATGAAACTTATCTATTGGGAACAATTCGCTCCAGAAATAGAAATATTTTAGATAAAATCATCAATTAAAAAAAGAGCATTTTTTATTTAGAATGTATTTCCACATTTCAATCAAAATCGTGCGCAGGAAAATAATAATTCCCTTTTGAGGGTGCGTAATGAAATTCATTTCTTGGGAAAATTTCGCTCTAGAACTGCAAATATTAATGTACAAATCATCAATTAAAAACAAGAATATTTTGTCTTCAGAAGTCTTTTCCATACTTAAATCCAAATAGTATTAAGGAAATTAAAAATTCTCGCTTGAACGAGCGTAATGAAACTTATTTGTTGGGAACAATTCGCTCCAGAAATAGAAATATTGTAGATGAAATCATCAATTAAAAAAAGAGCATTTTATATTTAGAATGTATTTCCACATTTCAATCCAAATCGTGCGCAGGAAAATAATAATTCACTTTTGAGGGTGCGTAATGAAATTCATTTCTTGGGAAAAGTCGCTCTAGAACTGCAAATATTAATGTGCAAATCATCAATTAAAAACAAGAATATTTTGTCTTCAGAAGTCTTTTCCATACTTAAATCAAAAAAGTATTAAGGAAATAAATAATTCTCGTTTGAACGAGCGTTATGGTTTTATTTATTGGGAACAATTCGCTTCAGAAATAGAATTATTGAAGATAAAATCATCAATTAAAAAAAGAGCATTTTATATTTAGAATGTATTTCCACATTTCAATCCAAATCGTGCGCAGGGAAAATAATAATTCACTTTTGAAGGTGCGTAATGAAATTCATTTCTTTGGAAAAATTCGCTCTAGAACTGCAAATATTAATGTACAAATCATCAATTAAAAACAAGAATATTTTGTCTTCAGAAGTCTTTTCCATACTTAAATCCAAATAGTATTAAATAAATTAAAAATTCTCGTTTGAACGAGCGTAATGAAACTTATTTGTTGGGAACAATTCGCTCCAGAAATAGAAATATTGTAGATAAACTCATCTATTAGGAAAAGAGCATTTTATATTTAAAATGTATTTCCACATTTCAATCCAAATCGTGCGCAGGAAAATAATAATTCATTTTTGAGGGTGCGTAATGAAATTCATTTCTTGGGAAAAATTCGCTCTGGAACTGCATATATTAATGTACAAATCATCAATTAAAAACAAGAATATTTTGTCATCAGAAGTCTTTTTTACATACTTAAATCCAAATAGTATTAAGGAAATTAAAAATTCTCGTTTCAACGAGCGTAATGAAACTTATTTGTTGGGAACAATTCGCTCCAGAAATAGAATTATTGTTGATAAAATCATCAATTAAAAAAAGAGCATTTTATATTTAGAATGTATTTCCACATTTCAATCCAAATCGTGCGCAGGAAAATTATAATTCACTTCTGAGGGTGCGTAATGAAATTCATTTCTTGGGAAAAATTCGCTCTAAAACTGCAAATATTAATGTACAAATCATCAATTAAAGATAAGAATAATTTGTCTTCAAAGGTCTTTTCCATACTTAAATCCAAATAGTATTTAGGAAATTAAAATTTCTCGTTTGAACGAGCGTAATGAAACTTTTTTGTTGGGAACAATCGCTCCAGAAATAGAATTATTGTAGATAAAATCATCAATTAAGAAAAGAGCATTTTATATTTAGAATGTATTTCCACATTTCAATCCAAATCGTGCGCAGGAAAATAATAATTCACTTCTGAGGGTGCGTAATGAAATTCATTTCTTGGGAAAAATTCGCTCTAAAACTGCAAATATTAATGTGCAAATCATCAATTAAAAACAAGTATATTTTGTCTTCAGAAGTCTTTTCCATACTTAAATCAAAATACTATTAAGGAAATTAAAAATTCTCGTTTGAACGAGCGTAATGATTTTATTTGTTGGGAACAATTCGCTCCAGAAATAGAATTATTGTAGATAAAATCATCAATTAAAAAAAGAGCATTTTATATTTAGAATGTATTTCCACATTTCAATCCAAATCGTGCGCAGGGAAAATAATAATTCACTTTTGAGGGTGGGTAATAAAATTCATATCTTTGGAAAAATTCCTTCTAGAATTGCAAATATTAATGTACAAATTATCAATTAAAGAGAACAATATTTTGTCTTCAGAAGTCTTTTGCACACTTAAATCCAAATAGTATTAAGGAAATTAAAAATTCTCGTTTGAACGAGCGTAATGAAACTTATTTGTTAGGAACAATTCCCTCCAGAAATAGAATTATTGTAGATAAAAATCATCAATTAAAAAAAGAGCATTTTATATTTAGAATGTATTTCTACATTTCAATCCAAATCGTGCGCAGAAAAATAATAATTCATTCTTGAGGGTGCGTAATGAAATTCATTTCTTGGGAAAAATTCGCTCTTGAACTGCAAATATTAATGTACAAATAAACAATTAAAAATAAGAATATTTTGTCTTCAGAAGTCTTTTCCATAATTAAATCCAAATAGTATTAAGGAAATTAAAAATTCTCGCTTGAGCGTGCGTAATGAAACTGATTTGTTGGGATCAAATTCGCTCCAGATATAGAATTATTGTAGATAAAATCATCAATTAAAAAAAGAGCATTTTATATTTAGAATGCATTTACACATTTCAATCCAAATCGTTCGCCGGAAAATAATAATTCACTTTTGAGGGTGCGTAAAGAAATTCATTTCTTGGGAAAAATTCGCTCTAGAACTGCAAATATTAATGTACAAATCATCAATTAAAAACAAGAATATATTGTCTTCAGAAATCTTTTCCATACTTAAATCCAAATAGTATTAAGGAAATTAAAAATTCTCCTATGAACGAGCGTAATGAAACTTATTTGTTGGGAACAATTCGCTCCAGAAATAGAATTATTGTAGATAAAATCATCAATTAAAAAAAGAGCATTTTATATTTAGAATGTATTTCCACATTTCAATCCAATTCGTGCGCAGGAAAATAATAATTCACTTTTGAGGGTGCGTAATGAAATTCATTTTTTGGGAATAATTCGCTCTAGAACTGCAAATATTAATGTACAGATCTTCAATTAAAAACAAGAATATTTTGTCTTCAAAAATCTTTTCCATACTTAAATCCAAAAAGTATTAAGGAAATTAAAAATTCTCGTTAGAACGAGCGAAATGAAACTTATTTGTTGGGAACAATTCACTCCAGAAATAGAACTATTTTAGATAAAATCATCAATTAAAAAAAGAGCATTTTATATTTAGAATGTATTTCCACATTTCAATCCAAATCGTGCGCAGGAAAATAATAATTCACTTTTGAGGGTGCGTAATGAAATTCATTTCTTGGGAAAAATTCGCTCTAGAACTTCAAATATTAATGTACAAATCATCAATTAAAAACAAGAATATTTTGTCTTCAGAAGTCTTTTCCATACTTAAATCCAAATAGTATGAAGGAAATTAAAAATTCTCGTTTGATCGAGCGTAATGAATCTTTTTTGTTGGGAACAATTCGCTCCAGAAATAGAATTATTGTAGATAAAATCATCAATTAAAAAAATAGCATTATATATTTAGAATGCATTTACACATTCCAATCCATATCGTGCGCAGGAAAATAATAATTCACTTTTGAGGGTGCGTAATGAAATTCATTTCTTGGGAAAAATTCGCTCTAGAACTGCAAATATTAATGTACAAATCATCAATTAAAAACAAGAATATTTTGTCTTCAGAAATCTTTTTCATACTTAAAACCAAATAGTATTAAGGAAATTAAAAATTCTCGTTTGAACGAGCGTAATGAAACTTATTTGTTGGGAACAATTCGCTCCAGAAATAGAATTCTTGTAGATAAAATCATCAATTAAAAAAAGAGCATTTTATATTTAGAATGAATTTCCACATTTCAATCCAAATCGTGCGCAGGAAAATAATAATTCACTTTTGAGGGTGCGTAATGAAATTCATTTATTGGGAATAATTCGCTCTAGAACTGCAAATATTAATGTACAGATCTTCAATCAAAAACAAGAATATTTTGTCTTCAGAAATCTTTTCCATACTTAAATCGAAAAAGTATTAAGGAAATTAAAAATTCTCGTTTGAACGAGCGTAATGAAACTAATTTGTTGGGAACAATTCGCTCCAGAAATAGAATTATTGTAGATAAAATCATCAATTAAAAAAAGAACATTTTATATTTAGAATGTATTTCCACATTTCAATCCAAATCGTGCGCAGGAAAATAATAATTCCCTTTTGAGGGTGCGTAATGAAATTCATTTCTTGGGAAAAATTCGCTCTAGAACTGCAAATATTAATGTACAAATCATCAATTAAAAACAAGAATAATTTGTCTTCAGAAATCTTTTCCATACTTGAATCCAAATAGTATTAAGGAAATTAAAAATTCTCGTTTAAACGAGCGTTATGAAACTTATCTATTGGGAACAATTCGCTCCAGAAATAGAATTTTTTTAGATAAAATCATCAATTAAAAAAAGGAGCATTTTATATTTAGAATGTATTTTCACATTTCAATCCAAATCGTGCGCAGGAAAATAATAATTCACTTTTAAGGGTGCGTAATGTAATTCTTTTCTTGGGAAAAATTCGCTCTAGAACTGCAAATATTTATGTACAAATCTTCAATTGAAAACAAAAATATTTTGTCTTCAGAAATCTTTTCCATACTTAAATCCAAATAGTATTAAGGAAATTAAAAATTCTCGTTTGAACGAGCGTAATGAGACTTATTTGTTGGGAACAATTCGCAACAGAAATAGAATTATTGTAGATAAAATCATCAATTAAAAAAAGAACATTTTATATTTAGAATGTATTTCCACATTTCAATCCAAATCGTGCGCAGGATAATAATAATTCACTTTTGAGGGTGCGTAATGAAATTCATTTCTTGGGAAAAATTCGCTCTAGAACTGCAAATATTAATGTACAAATCATCAATTAAAAAGAAGAATATTTTGTCTTCAAAAGTCTTTTCCATACTTAAACCCAAATAGTATTAAGGAAATTAAAAATTCTCGTTTAAACGAGCGTTATGAAACTTATCTATTGGGAACAATTCGCTCCAGAAATAGAAATATTTTAGATAAAATCATCAATTAAAAAAAGAGCATTTTTTATTTAGAATGTATTTCCACATTTCAATCAAAATCGTGCGCAGGAAAATAATAATTCCCTTTTGAGGGTGCGTAATGAAATTCATTTCTTGGGAAAATTTCGCTCTAGAACTGCAAATATTAATGTACAAATCATCAATTAAAAACAAGAATATTTTGTCTTCAGAAGTCTTTTCCATACTTAAATCCAAATAGTATTAAGGAAATTAAAAATTCTCGTTTGAACGAGCGTAATGATTTTATTTGTTGGGAACAATTCGCTCCAGAAATAGAATTATTGTAGATAAAATCATCAATTAAAAAAAGAGCATTTTATATTTAGAATGTATTTCCACATTTCAATCCAAATCGTGCGCAGGGAAAATAAAAACTCACTTTTGAGGGTGCGTAATGAAATTCATTTCTTTGGAATAATTTGCTCTAGAACTGCAAATATTAATGTTCAAATCATCAATTAAAGAGAACAATATTTTGTCTTCAGAAGTCTTTTCCATACTTAAATCCAAAAAGTATTAAGGAAATTAAAAATTCTCGTTTGAACGAGCGTAATGAAACTTATTTGTTGGGAACAATTCCCTCCAGAAATAGAATTATAGTAGATAAAAATCATCAATTAAGAAAAGAGCATTTTATATTTAGAATGTATTTCCACATTTCAATCCAAATCGTGCGCAGGAAAATAATAATTCATTTTTGAGGGTGCGTAATGAAATTCATTTCTTGGGAAAAATTCGCTCTAGAACTGCAAATATTAATGTACAAATCATCAATTAAAAACAAGAATATTTTGTCTTCAGAAGTCTTTTCCATACTTAAAATCCAAATAGTATTAAGGAAATTAAAAATTCTCGTTTCAACGAGCGTAATGAAACTTATTTGTTGGGAACAATTCGCTCCAGAAATAGAATTATTGTAGATAAAATCATCAATTAAAAAAAGAGCATTTTATATTTAGAATGTATTTCCACATTTCAATCCAAATCGTGCGCAGGAAAATTATAATTCACTTCTGAGGGTGCGTAATGAAATTCATTTCTTGGGAAAAATTCGCTCTAAAACTGCAAATATTAATGTACAAATCATCAATTAAAGATAAGAATAATTTGTCTTCAAAGGTCTTTTCCATACTTAAATCCAAATAGTATTTAGGAAATTAAAATTTCTCGTTTGAACGAGCGTAATGAAACTTTTTTGTTGGGAACAATCGCTCCAGAAATAGAATTATTGTAGATAAAATCATCAATTAAGAAAAGAGCATTTTATATTTAGAATGTATTTCCACATTTCAATCCAAATCGTGCGCAGGAAAATAATAATTCACTTCTGAGGGTGCGTAATGAAATTCATTTCTTGGGAAAAATTCGCTCTAAAACTGCAAATATTAATGTGCAAATCATCAATTAAAAACAAGTATATTTTGTCTTCAGAAGTCTTTTCCATACTTAAATCAAAATACTATTAAGGAAATTAAAAATTCTCGTTTGAACGAGCGTAATGAAACTTATTTGTTAGGAACAATTCCCTCCAGAAATAGAATTATTGTAGATAAAAATCATCAATTAAAAAAAGAGCATTTTATATTTAGAATGTATTTCTACATTTCAATCCAAATCGTGCGCAGAAAAATAATAATTCATTCTTGAGGGTGCGTAATGAAATTCATTTCTTGGGAAAAATTCGCTCTTGAACTGCAAATATTAATGTACAAATAAACAATTAAAAATAAGAATATTTTGTCTTCAGAAGTCTTTTCCATAATTAAATCCAAATAGTATTAAGGAAATTAAAAATTCTCGCTTGAGCGTGCGTAATGAAACTGATTTGTTGGGATCAAATTCGCTCCAGAAATAGAATTATTGTAGATAAAATCATCAATTAAAAAAAGAGCATTTTATATTTAGAATGCATTTACACATTTCAATCCAAATCGTTCGCCGGAAAATAATAATTCACTTTTGAGGGTGCGTAAAGAAATTCATTTCTTGGGAAAAATTCGCTCTAGAACTGCAAATATTAATGTACAAATCATCAATTAAAAACAAGAATATATTGTCTTCAGAAATCTTTTCCATACTTAAATCCAAATAGTATTAAGGAAATTAAAAATTCTCGTATGAACGAGCGTAATGAAACTTATTTGTTGGGAACAATTCGCTCCAGAAATAGAATTATTGTAGATAAAATCATCAATTAAAAAAAGAGCATTTTATATTTAGAATGTATTTCCACATTTCAATCCAATTCGTGCGCAGGAAAATAATAATTCACTTTTGAGGGTCCGTAATGAAATTCATTTTTTGGGAATAATTCGCTCTAGAACTGCAAATATTAATGTACAGATCTTCAATTAAAAACAAGAATATTTTGTCTTCAAAAATCTTTTCCATACTTAAATCCAAAAAGTATTAAGGAAATTAAAAATTCTCGTTTAAACGAGCGAAATGAAACTTATTTGTTGGGAACAATTCACTCCAGAAATAGAACTATTGTAGATAAAATCATCAATTAAAAAAAGAGCATTTTATATTTAGAATGTATTTCCACATTTCAATCCAAATCGTGCGCAGGAAAATAATAATTCACTTTTGAGGGTGCGTAATGAAATTCATTTCTTGGGAAAAATTCGCTCTAGAACTTCAAATATTAATGTACAAATCATCAATTAAAAACAAGAATATTTTGTCTTCAGAAGTCTTTTCCATACTTAAATCCAAATAGTATGAAGGAAATTAAAAATTCTCGTTTGATCGAGCGTAATGAATCTTTTTTGTTGGGAACAATTCGCTCCAGAAATAGAATTATTGTAGATAAAATCATCAATTAAAAAAATAGCATTATATATTTAGAATGCATTTACACATTCCAATCCATATCGTGCGCAGGAAAATAATAATTCACTTTTGAGGGTGCGTAATGAAATTCATTTCTTGGGAAAAATTCGCTGTAGAACTGCAAATATTAATGTACAAATCATCAATTAAAAACAAGAATATTTTGTCTTCAGAAATCTTTTTCATACTTAAATCCAAATAGTATTAAGGAAATTAAAAATTCTCGTTTGAACGAGCGTAATGAAACTTATTTGTTGGGAACAATTCGCTCCAGAAATAGAATTCTTGTAGATAAAATCATCAATTAAAAAAAGAGCATTTTATATTTAGAATGAATTTCCACATTTCAATCCAAATCGTGCGCAGGAAAATAATAATTCACTTTTGAGGGTGCGTAATGAAATTCATTTTTTGGGAATAATTCGCTCTAGAACTGCAAATATTAATGTACAGATCTTCAATTAAAAACAAGAATATTTTGTCTTCAGAAATCTTTTCCATACTTAAATCCAAAAAGTATTAAGGAAATTAAAAATTCTCGTTTGAACGAGCGTAATGAAACTAATTTGTTGGGAACAATTCTCTCTAGAAATAGAATTATTGTAGATAAAATCATCAATTAAAAAAAGAACATTTTATATTTAGAATGTATTTCCACATTTCAATCCAAATCGTGCGCAGGAAAATAATAATTCCCTTTTGAGGGTGCGTAATGAAATTCATTTCTTGGGAAAAATTCGCTCTAGAACTGCAAATATTAATGTACAAATCATCAATTAAAAACAAGAATAATTTGTCTTCAAAAGTCTTTTCCATACTTAAATCCAAATAGTATTAAGGAAATTAAAAATTCTCGTTTAAACGAGCGTTATGAAACTTATCTATTGGGAACAATTCGCTCCAGAAATAGAATTTTTTTAGATAAAATCATCAATTAAAAAAAGGAGCATTTTATATTTAGAATGTATTTTCACATTTCAATCCAAATCGTGCGCAGGAAAATAATAATTCACTTTTGAGGGTGCGTAATGTAATTCTTTTCTTGGGAAAAATTCGCTCTAGAACTGCAAATATTTATGTACAAATCTTCAATTGAAAACAAAAATATTTTGTCTTCAGAAATCTTTTCCATACTTAAATCCAAATAGTATTAAGGAAATTAAAAATTCTCGTTTGAACGAGCGTAATGAGACTTATTTGTTGGGAACAATTCGCAACAGAAATAGAATTATTGTAGATAAAATCATCAATTAAAAAAAGAACATTTTATATTTAGAATGTATTTCCACATTTCAATCCAAATCGTGCGCAGGATAATAATAATTCACTTTTGAGGGTGCGTAATGAAATTCATTTCTTGGGAAAAATTCGCTCTAGAACTGCAAATATTAATGTACAAATCATCAATTAAAAAGAAGAATATTTTGTCTTCAAAAGTCTTTTCCATACTTAAATCCAAATAGTATTAAGGAAATTAAAAATTCTCGTTTAAACGAGCGTTATGAAACTTATCTATTGGGAACAATTCGCTCCAGAAATAGAAATATTTTAGATAAAATCATCAATTAAAAAAGAGCATTTTTTATTTAGAATGTATTTCCACATTTCAATCAAAATCGTGCGCAGGAAAATAATAATTCCCTTTTGAGGGTGCGTAATGAAATTCATTTCTTGGGAAAATTTCGCTCTAGAACTACAAATATTAATGTAAAAATCATCAATTTAAAACAAGAATATTTTGTCTTCAGAAGTTTTTTCCATACTTAAATCCAAATAGTATTAGGGAAATTAAAAATTCTCGTTTGAACGAGCGTAATGAAACTTATTTGTTGGGAACAATTCCCTCCAGAAATAGAATTATTGTAGATAAAATCAACTATTAGGAAAAGAGTATTTTATATTTAGAATGTATTTCCACATTTCAATCCAAATCGTGCGCAGGAAAATAATAATTCACTTTTGAGGGTGCGTAATGAAATTCATTTCTTGGGAAAAATTCGCTCTAGAACTTCAAATATTAATGTACAAATCATCAATTAAAAACAAGAATATTTTGTCTTCAGAAGTCTTTTCCATACTTAAATCCAAATAGTATGAAGGAAATTAAAAATTCTCGTTTGATCGAGCGTAATGAATCTTTTTTGTTGGGAACAATTCGCTCCAGAAATAGAATTATTGTAGATAAAATCATCAATTAAAAAAATAGCATTATATATTTAGAATGCATTTACACATTCCAATCCATATCGTGCGCAGGAAAATAATAATTCACTTTTGAGGGTGCGTAATGAAATTCATTTCTTGGGAAAAATTCGCTCTAGAACTGCAAATATTAATGTACAAATCATCAATTAAAAACAAGAATATTTTGTCTTCAGAAATCTTTTTCATACTTAAAACCAAATAGTATTAAGGAAATTAAAAATTCTCGTTTGAACGAGCGTAATGAAACTTATTTGTTGGGAACAATTCGCTCCAGAAATAGAATTCTTGTAGATAAAATCATCAATTAAAAAAAGAGCATTTTATATTTAGAATGAATTTCCACATTTCAATCCAAATCGTGCGCAGGAAAATAATAATTCACTTTTGAGGGTGCGTAATGAAATTCATTTTTTGGGAATAATTCGCTCTAGAACTGCAAATATTAATGTACAGATCTTCAATCAAAAACAAGAATATTTTGTCTTCAGAAATCTTTTCCATACTTAAATCGAAAAAGTATTAAGGAAATTAAAAATTCTCGTTTGAACGAGCGTAATGAAACTAATTTGTTGGGAACAATTCGCTCCAGAAATAGAATTATTGTAGATAAAATCATCAATTAAAAAAATAGCATTATATATTTAGAATGCATTTACACATTCCAATCCATATCGTGCGCAGGAAAATAATAATTCACTTTTGAGGGTGCGTAATGAAATTCATTTCTTGGGAAAAATTCGCTCTAGAACTGCAAATATTAATGTACAAATCATCAATTAAAAACAAGAATATTTTGTCTTCAGAAATCTTTTTCATACTTAAAACCAAATAGTATTAAGGAAATTAAAAATTCTCGTTTAAACGAGCGTTATGAAACTTATCTTTTGGGAACAATTCGCTCCAGAAATAGAATTTTTTTAGATAAAATCATCAATTAAAAAAAGGAGCATTTTATATTTAGAATGTATTTTCACATTTCAATCCAAATCGTGCGCAGGAAAATAATAATTCACTTTTAAGGGTGCGTAATGTAATTCTTTTCTTGGGAAAAATTCGCTCTAGAACTGCAAATATTTATGTACAAATCTTCAATTGAAAACAAAAATATTTTGTCTTCAGAAATCTTTTCCATACTTAAATCCAAATAGTATTAAGGAAATTAAAAATTCTCGTTTGAACGAGCGTAATGAGACTTATTTGTTGGGAACAATTCGCAACAGAAATAGAATTATTGTAGATAAAATCATCAATTAAAAAAAGAACATTTTATATTTAGAATGTATTTCCACATTTCAATCCAAATCGTGCGCAGGATAATAATAATTCACTTTTGAGGGTGCGTAATGAAATTCATTTCTTGGGAAAAATTCGCTCTAGAACTGCAAATATTAATGTACAAATCATCAATTAAAAAGAAGAATATTTTGTCTTCAAAAGTCTTTTCCATACTTAAACCCAAATAGTATTAAGGAAATTAAAAATTCTCGTTTAAACGAGCGTTATGAAACTTATCTATTGGGAACAATTCGCTCCAGAAATAGAAATATTTTAGATAAAATCATCAATTAAAAAAAGAGCATTTTTTATTTAGAATGTATTTCCACATTTCAATCAAAATCGTGCGCAGGAAAATAATAATTCCCTTTTGAGGGTGCGTAATGAAATTCATTTCTTGGGAAAATTTCGCTCTAGAACTGCAAATATTAATGTACAAATCATCAATTAAAAACAAGAATATTTTGTCTTCAGAAGTCTTTTCCATACTTAAATCCAAATAGTATTAAGGAAATTAAAAATTCTCGTTTGAACGAGCGTAATGATTTTATTTGTTGGGAACAATTCGCTCCAGAAATAGAATTATTGTAGATAAAATCATCAATTAAAAAAAGAGCATTTTATATTTAGAATGTATTTCCACATTTCAATCCAAATCGTGCGCAGGGAAAATAAAAACTCACTTTTGAGGGTGCGTAATGAAATTCATTTCTTTGGAATAATTTGCTCTAGAACTGCAAATATTAATGTTCAAATCATCAATTAAAGAGAACAATATTTTGTCTTCAGAAGTCTTTTCCATACTTAAATCCAAAAAGTATTAAGGAAATTAAAAATTCTCGTTTGAACGAGCGTAATGAAACTTATTTGTTGGGAACAATTCCCTCCAGAAATAGAATTATAGTAGATAAAAATCATCAATTAAGAAAAGAGCATTTTATATTTAGAATGTATTTCCACATTTCAATCCAAATCGTGCGCAGGAAAATAATAATTCATTTTTGAGGGTGCGTAATGAAATTCATTTCTTGGGAAAAATTCGCTCTAGAACTGCAAATATTAATGTACAAATCATCAATTAAAAACAAGAATATTTTGTCTTCAGAAGTCTTTTCCATACTTAAAATCCAAATAGTATTAAGGAAATTAAAAATTCTCGTTTCAACCAGCGTAATGAAACTTATTTGTTGGGAACAATTCGCTCCAGAAATAGAATTATTGTAGATAAAATCATCAATTAAAAAAAGAGCATTTTATATTTAGAATGTATTTCCACATTTCAATCCAAATCGTGCGCAGGAAAATTATAATTCACTTCTGAGGGTGCGTAATGAAATTCATTTCTTGGGAAAAATTCGCTCTAAAACTGCAAATATTAATGTACAAATCATCAATTAAAGATAAGAATAATTTGTCTTCAAAGGTCTTTTCCATACTTAAATCCAAATAGTATTTAGGAAATTAAAATTTCTCGTTTGAACGAGCGTAATGAAACTTTTTTGTTGGGAACAATCGCTCCAGAAATAGAATTATTGTAGATAAAATCATCAATTAAGAAAAGAGCATTTTATATTTAGAATGTATTTCCACATTTCAATCCAAATCGTGCGCAGGAAAATAATAATTCACTTCTGAGGGTGCGTAATGAAATTCATTTCTTGGGAAAAATTCGCTCTAAAACTGCAAATATTAATGTGCAAATCATCAATTAAAAACAAGTATATTTTGTCTTCAGAAGTCTTTTCCATACTTAAATCAAAATACTATTAAGGAAATTAAAAATTCTCGTTTGAACGAGCGTAATGAAACTTATTTGTTAGGAACAATTCCCTCCAGAAATAGAATTATTGTAGATAAAAATCATCAATTAAAAAAAGAGCATTTTATATTTAGAATGTATTTCTACATTTCAATCCAAATCGTGCGCAGAAAAATAATAATTCATTCTTGAGGGTGCGTAATGAAATTCATTTCTTGGGAAAAATTCGCTCTTGAACTGCAAATATTAATGTACAAATAAACAATTAAAAATAAGAATATTTTGTCTTCAGAAGTCTTTTCCATAATTTAATCCAAATAGTATTAAGGAAATTAAAAATTCTCGCTTGAGCGTGCGTAATGAAACTGATTTGTTGGGATCAAATTCGCTCCAGAAATAGAATTATTGTAGATAAAATCATCAATTAAAAAAAGAGCATTTTATATTTAGAATGCATTTACACATTTCAATCCAAATCGTTCGCCGGAAAATAATAATTCACTTTTGAGGGTGCGTAAAGAAATTCATTTCTTGGGAAAAATTCGCTCTAGAACTGCAAATATTAATGTACAAATCATCAATTAAAAACAAGAATATATTGTCTTCAGAAATCTTTTCCATACTTAAATCCAAATAGTATTAAGGAAATTAAAAATTCTCGTATGAACGAGCGTAATGAAACTTATTTGTTGGGAACAATTCGCTCCAGAAATAGAATTATTGTAGATAAAATCATCAATTAAAAAAGGGCATTTTATATTTAGAATGTATTTCCACATTTCAATCCAATTCGTGCGCAGGAAAATAATAATTCACTTTTGAGGGTCCGTAATGAAATTCATTTTTTGGGAATAATTCGCTCTAGAACTGCAAATATTAATGTACAGATCTTCAATTAAAAACAAGAATATTTTGTCTTCAAAAATCTTTTCCATACTTAAATCCAAAAAGTATTAAGGAAATTAAAAATTCTCGTTTAAACGAGCGAAATGAAACTTATTTGTTGGGAACAATTCACTCCAGAAATAGAACTATTGTAGATAAAATCATCAATAAAAAAAAAGAGCATTTTATATTTAGAATGTATTTCCACATTTCAATCCAAATCGTGCGCAGGAAAATAATAATTCACTTTTGAGGGTGCGTAATGAAATTCATTTCTTGGGAAAAATTCGCTCTAGAACTTCAAATATTAATGTACAAATCATCAATTAAAAACAAGAATATTTTGTCTTCAGAAGTCTTTTCCATACTTAAATCCAAATAGTATGAAGGAAATTAAAAATTCTCGTTTGATCGAGCGTAATGAATCTTTTTTGTTGGGAACAATTCGCTCCAGAAATAGAATTATTGTAGATAAAATCATCAATTAAAAAAAGAGCATTTTATATTTAGAATGAATTTCCACATTTCAATCCAAATCGTGCGCAGGAAAATAATAATTCACTTTTGAGGGTGCGTAATGAAATTCATTTTTTGGGAATAATTCGCTCTAGAACTGCAAATATTAATGTACAGATCTTCAATTAAAAACAAGAATATTTTGTCTTCAGAAATCTTTTCCATACTTAAATCCAAAAAGTATTAAGGAAATTAAAAATTCTCGTTTGAACGAGCGTAATGAAACTAATTTGTTGGGAACAATTCTCTCTAGAAATAGAATTATTGTAGATAAAATCATCAATTAAAAAAAGAACATTTTATATTTAGAATGTATTTCCACATTTCAATCCAAATCGTGCGCAGGAAAATAATAATTCCCTTTTGAGGGTGCGTAATGAAATTCATTTCTTGGGAAAAATTCGCTCTAGAACTGCAAATATTAATGTACAAATCATCAATTAAAAACAAGAATAATTTGTCTTCAAAAGTCTTTTCCATACTTAAATCCAAATAGTATTAAGGAAATTAAAAATTCTCGTTTAAACGAGCGTTATGAAACTTATCTATTGGGAACAATTCGCTCCAGAAATAGAATTTTTTTAGATAAAATCATCAATTAAAAAAAGGAGCATTTTATATTTAGAATGTATTTTCACATTTCAATCCAAATCGTGCGCAGGAAAATAATAATTCACTTTTGAGGGTGCGTAATGTAATTCTTTTCTTGGGAAAAATTCGCTCTAGAACTGCAAATATTTATGTACAAATCTTCAATTGAAAACAAAAATATTTTGTCTTCAGAAATCTTTTCCATACTTAAATCCAAATAGTATTAAGGAAATTAAAAATTCTCGTTTGAACGAGCGTAATGAGACTTATTTGTTGGGAACAATTCGCAACAGAAATAGAATTATTGTAGATAAAATCATCAATTAAAAAAAGAACATTTTATATTTAGAATGTATTTCCACATTTCAATCCAAATCGTGCGCAGGATAATAATAATTCACTTTTGAGGGTGCGTAATGAAATTCATTTCTTGGGAAAAATTCGCTCTAGAACTGCAAATATTAATGTACAAATCATCAATTAAAAAGAAGAATATTTTGTCTTCAAAAGTCTTTTCCATACTTAAATCCAAATAGTATTAAGGAAATTAAAAATTCTCGTTTAAACGAGCGTTATGAAACTTATCTATTGGGAACAATTCGCTCCAGAAATAGAAATATTTTAGATAAAATCATCAATTAAAAAAGAGCATTTTTTATTTAGAATGTATTTCCACATTTCAATCAAAATCGTGCGCAGGAAATTAATAATTCCCTTTTGAGGGTGCGTAATGAAATTCATTTCTTGGGAAAATTTCGCTCTAGAACTGCAAATATTAATGTACAAATCATCTATTAAAAACAAGAATATTTTGTCTTCAGAAGTCTTTTCCATACTTAAATCCAAATAGTATTAAGGAAATTAAAAATTCTCGTTTGAACGAGCGTAATGATTTTATTTGTTGGGAACAATTCGCTCCAGAAATAGAATTATTGTAGATAAAATCATCAATTAAGAAAAGAGCATTTTATATTTAGAATGTATTTCCACATTTCAATCCAAATCGTGCGCAGGGAAAATAAAAACTCACTTTTGAGGGTGCGTAATGAAATTCATTTCTTTGGAAAAATTTGCTCTAGAACTGCAAATATTAATGTTCAAATCATCAATTAAAGAGAACAATATTTTGTCTTCAGAAGTCTTTTCCATACTTAAATCCAAATAGTATTAAGGAAATTAAAAATTCTCGTTTGAACGAGCGTAATGAAACTTATTTGTTGGGAACAATTCCCTCCAGAAATAGAATTATAGTAGATAAAAATCATCAATTAAGAAAAGAGCATTTTATATTTAGAATGTATTTCCACATTTCAATCCAAATCGTGCGCAGGAAAATAATAATTCATTTTTGAGGGTGCGTAATGAAATTCATTTCTTGGGAAAAATTCGCTCTAGAACTGCAAATATTAATGTACAAATCATCAATTAAAAACAAGAATATTTTGTCTTCAGAAGTCTTTTCCATACTTAAAATCCAAATAGTATTATGGAAATTAAAAATTCTCGTTTGAACGAGCGTAATGAAACTTATTTGTTGGGATCAAATTCGCTCCAGAAATAGAATTATTGTAGATAAAATCATCAATTAAAAAAAAGAACATTTTATATTTAGAATGTATTTCCACATTTCAATCCAAATCGTTCGCATAAAAATAATAATTCACTTTTGAGGGTGCGTAATGAAATTCATTTCTTTTGAAAAATTTGCTCTAGTGCCGTATATATAAATGTACAAATCATCAATTAAAAACAAAAATTTTTTGTCTTCAGAAATCTTTTCCATACTTAAAACCAAATAGTATTAAGAAAATTAAAAAATCTCGTTTGAACGCGCGTAATGAGACTTATTTGTTGGGAACAATTCGCTCTGGAAATAGAATTATTGTAGATAAAGTCATCTATTAGGAAAAGAGCATTTCATATTTAGAATGTATTTCCACATTTCAATCCAAATCGTGCGCAGGAAAATAATAATTCACTTCTGAGGGTGCGTAATGAAATTCATTTCTTGGGAAAAATTCGCTCTAGAACTGCATATATTAATGTACAAATCATCAATTAAAAACAAGAATATTTTGTCATCAGAAGTCTTTTCCATACTTAAATCCAAATAGTATTAAGGAAATTAAAAATTCTCGTTTGAACGAGCGTAATGAAACTTATTTGTTGGGAACAATTCGGTCCAGAAATAGAATTATTGTATATAAAATCATCAAATAAAAAAAGAGCATTTTATATTCAGAATGTATTTCCACATTTCAATCCAAATCGTGCGCAGGAAAATAATAATTCACTTCTAAGGGTGCGTAATGAAATTCATTTCTTGGGAAAAATTCGCTTTAAAACTGCAAATATTAATGCACAAATCATCAATTAAAGATAAGAATAATTTGTCTTCAGAGGTCTTTTCCATACTTAAATCCAAATAGTATTAAGGAAATTAAATCTTTTCGTTTGAACGAGCGTAATGAAACTTTTTTGTTGGGAGCAATTCGCTCCAGAAATAGAATTATTGTAGATAAAATCATCAATTAAAAAAATAGCATTTTATATTTAGAATGCATTTCCACATTTCAATCCAAATCGTGCGCAGGAAAATAATAATTCACTTTTGAGGGTGCGTAATGAAATTCATTTCTTGGGAAAATTTTGCTCTAGAACTGCAAATATTAATGTACAAATCATCAATTTAAAACAAGAATATTTTGTCTTCAGAAGTCTTTTCCATACTTAAATCCAAATAGTATTAAGGAAATTAAAAATTCTCGTTTGAACGAGCGTAATAAAACTTATTTGTTGGGAACAATTCGATCCAGAAATAGAAATATTGTAGATAAAATCATCAATTAAGGTAAGAGCATTTTATATTTAGAATGTATTTCCACATTTCAATCCAAATCGTGCGCAGGAAAATAATAATTCACTTTTGAGGGTGCGTAATGAAATTCATTTCTTGGGAAAATTTCGCTCTAGAACTGCAAATATTAATGTACGCATCATCAATTAAAAACAAGAATATTTTGTCTTCAGAAGTCTTTTCCATACTTAAATCCAAATAGTATTAAGGAAATTAAAAATTCTCGTTTGAACGAGCGTAATGAAACTTATTTGTTGGGAACAATTCGCTCCAGAAATAGAATTCTTGTAGTTAAAATCATCAATTAAAATAAGAGCATTTTATATTTAGAATCAATTTCCACATTTCAATCCAAATCGTGCGCAGGAAAATAATAATTCACTTTTGAGGGTGCGTAATGAAATTCATTTCTTTGAAAAAATTCGCTGTAGAACTGCAAATATTAATGTACAAATCATCAATTAAAAACAAGAATATTTTGTCTTCAGAAATCCTTTTCATACTTAAATCCAAATAGTATTAAGGAAATTAAAAATTCTCGTTTAAACGAGCGTAATGAAACTAATTTGTTGGGAACAATTCGCTCCAGAAATGGAATTATTGTAGATAAAATCATCAATTAAAAAAAGAACATTTTATATTTAGAATGTATTTCCACATTTCAATCCAAATCGTGCGCAGGAAAATAATAATTCCCTTTTGAGGGTGCGTAATGAAATTCATTTCTTGGGAAAAATTCGCTCTAGAACTGCAAATATTAATGTACAAATCATCAATTAAAAACAAGAATAATTTGTCTTCAGAAATCTTTTCCATACTTGAATCCAAATAGTATTAAGGAAATTAAAAATTCTCGTTTAAACGAGCGTTATGAAACTTATCTATTGGGAACAATTCGCTCCAGAAATAGAATTTTTTTAGATAAAATCATCAATTAAAAAAAGTAGCATTTTATATTTAGAATGTATTTTCACATTTCAATCCAAATCGTGCGCAGGAAAATAATAATTTACTTTTGAGGGTGCGTAATGTAATTCTTTTCTTGGGAAAAATTCGCTCTAGAACTGCAAATATTTATGTACAAATCTTCAATTGAAAACAAAAATATTTTGTCTTCAGAAATCTTTTCCATACTTAAATCCAAATAGTATTAAGGAAATTAAAAATTCTCGTTTGAACGAGCGTAATGAGACTTATTTGTTAGGAACAATTCGCAACAGAAATAGAATTATTGTAGATAAAATCAGCAATTAAAAAAAGAACATTTTATATTTAGAATGTATTTCCACATTTCAATCCAAATCGTGCGCAGGATAATAATAATTCACTTTTGAGGGTGCGTAATGAAATTCATTTCTTGGGAAAAATTCGCTCTAGAACTGCAAATATTAATGTACAAATCATCAATTAAAAAGAAGAATATTTTGTCTTCAAAAGTCTTTTCCATACTTAAATCCAAATAGTATTAAGGAAATTAAAAATTCTCGTTTAAACGAGCGTTATGAAACTTATCTATTGGGAACAATTCCCTCCAGAAATAGAAATATTTTAGATAAAATCATCAATTAAAAAAAGAGCATTTTTTATTTAGAATGTATTTCCACATTTCAATCAAAATCGTGCGTAGGAAAATAATAATTCCCTTTTGAGGGGACGTAATGAAATTCATTTCTTGGGAAAATTTCGCTCTAGAACTGCAAATATTAATGTAAAAATCATCAGTTAAAAACAAGCATATTTTGTCTTCAGAAGTCTTTTCCATACTTAAATCCAAATAGTATTAAGGAAATTAAAAATTCTCGTTTGAACGAGCGTAATGAGACTTATTTGTTGGGAACAATTCGCTCCAGAAAATAATTATGGTAGATAAAATCATCAATTAAAAAAAGAGCATTTTATATTTAGAATGTATTTCCATATTTCAATCCAAATCGTGCGCAGGAAAATAATAATTCACTTTTGAGGGTGCGTATTGAAATTCAATTCTAGGGAAAAGTCGCTCTAGAACTGCAAATATTAATGTGCAAATCATCAATTAAAAACAAGTATATTTTGTCTTCAGAAGTCTTTTACATACTTAAATCAAAATAGTATTAAGGAAATTAAAACTTCTCGTTTGAACGAGCGTAATGATTTTATTTGTTGGGAACAATTCGCTCCAGAAATAGAATTATTGTAGATAAAATCATAAATTAAAAAAAGAGCATTTTATATTTAGAATGTATTTCCACATTTCAATCCAAATCGTGCGCAGGAAAATAATAATTCATTTTTGAGGGTGCGTAATGAAATTCATTTCTTGGGAAAAATTCGCTCTAGAACTGCAAATATTAATGTACAAATCATCAATTAAAAACAAGAATATTTTGTCTTCAGAAGTCTTTTCCATACTTAAAATCCAAATTATTAAGGAAATTAAAAATTCTCGTTTGAACGAGCGTAATGAAACTTATTTGTTGGGATCAAATTCGCTCCAGAAATAGAATTATTGTAGATAAAATCATCAATTAAAAAAAGACCATTTTATATTTAGAATGTATTTCCACATTTCAATCCAAATCGTTCGCATAAAAATAATAATTCACTTTTGAGGGTGCGTAATGAAATTCATTTCTTTTGAAAAATTTGCTCTAGTGCCGCAAATATTAATGTACAAATCATCAATTAAAAACAAAAATTTTTTGTCTTCAGAAATCTTTTCCATACTTAAAACCAAATAGTATTAAGAAAATTAAAAAATCTCGTTTGAACGCGCGTAATGAGACTTATTTGTTGGGAAAAATTCGCTCTGGAAATAGAATTATTGTAGATAAAATCATCTATTAGGAAAAGAGCATATTATATTTAGAATGTATTTCCACATTTCAATCCAAATCGTGCGCAGGAAAATAATAATTCACTTTTGAGGGTGCGTAAAGAAATTCATTTCTTGGGAAAAATTCGCTCTAGAACTGCAAATATTGATGTACAAATCATCGATTAAAAAGAAGAATATTTTGTCTTCAGAAGTCTTTTCCATACTTAAATCCAAATAGTATTAAGAAAATTAAAAATTCTCGTTTGAACGCGCGTAATGAGACTTATTTGTTGGGAACAATTCGCTCCAGAAATAGAATTATTGTAGATAAACTCATCTATTAGGAAAAGAGCATTTTATATTTAGAATGTATTTCCACATTTCAATCCAAATCGTGCGCAGGAAAATAATAATTCACTTCTGAGGGTGCGTAATGAAATTCATTTCTTGGGAAAAATTCGCTCTAGAACTGCATATATTAATGTACAAATCATCAATTAAAAACAAGAATATTTTGTCATCAGAAGTCTTTTCCATACTTACATCCAAATAGTATTAAGGAAATTAAAAATTCTCGTTTGAACGAGCGTAATGAAACTTATTTGTTGGGAACAATTCGGTCCAGAAATAGAATTATTGTATATAAAATCATCAATTAAAAAAAGAGCATTTTATATTCAGAATGTATTTCCACATTTCAATCCAAATCGTGCGCAGGAAAATAATAATTCACTTCTAAGGGTGCGTAATGAAATTCATTTCTTGGGAAAAATTCGCTTTAAAACTGCAAATATTAATGCACAAATCATCAATTAAAGATAAGAATAATTTGTCTTCAGAGGTCTTTTCCATACTTAAATCCAAATAGTATTAAGGAAATTAAAAATTCTCGTTTGAACGAGCGTAATGAAACTTATTTGTTGGGAACAATTCGCTCCAGAAATAGAAATATTGTAGATAAAATCATCAGATAAAAAAAGAGCATTTTATATTTAGAATGTATTTCCACATTTCAATCCAAATCGTGCGCAGGAAAATAATAATTCACTTTTGAGGGTGCGTAATGAAATTCATTTCTTGGGAAAAATTCGCTCTAGAACTGCAAATATTAATGTACAAATCATCAATTAAAAACAAGAATATTTTGTCTTCAGAAGTCTTTTCCATACTTAAATCCAAATAGTATTAAGGAAATTAAAAATTCTCGTTTGAACGAGCGTAATGAAACTTATTTGTTGGGAACAATTCGCTCCAGAAATAGAATTATTGTAGATAAAATCATCAATTAAAAAAAGAGCATTTTATATTTAGAATGTATTTCCACACTTCAATCAAAATCGTGCGCAGGAAAAGAATAATTCCCTTTAGAGGGTGCGTAATGAAATTCATTTCTTGGGAAAATTTCGCTCTAGAACTGCAAATATTAATGTAAAAATCATCAATTGAAAACAAGAATATTTTGTCTTCAGAAGTCTTTTCCATACTTAAATCCAAATAGTATTAAGGAAATTAAAAATTCTCGTTTGAACGAGCGTAATGAGACTTATTTGTTGGGAACAATTCGCTCCAGGAAATAATTATGGTAGATAAAATCATCAATAAAAAAAAGAGCATTTTATATTTAGAATGTATTTCCATATTTCAATCCAAATCGTGCGCAGGAAAATAATAATTCACTTTTGAGGGTGCGTAATGAAATTCAATTCTAGGGAAAAGTCGCTCTAGAACTGCAAATATTAATGTGCAAATCATCAATTAAAAACAAGTATATTTTGTCTTCAGAAGTCTTTTACATACTTAAATCAAAATAGTATTAAGGAAATTAAAAATTCTCGTTTGAACGAGCGTAATGATTTTATTTGTTGGGAACAATTCGCTCCAGAAATAGAATTATTGTAGATAAAATCATAAATTAAAAAAAGAGCATTTTATATTTAGAATGTATTTCCACATTTCAATCCAAATCGTGCGCAGGAAAATAATAATTCATTTTTGAGGGTGCGTAATGAAATTCATTTCTTGGGAAAAATTCGCTCTAGAACTGCAAATATTAATGTACAAATCATCAATTAAAAACAAGAATATTTTGTCTTCAGAAGTCTTTTCCATACTTAAAATCCAAATTATTAAGGAAATTAAAAATTCTCGTTTGAACGAGCGTAATGAAACTTATTTGTTGGGATCAAATTCGCTCCAGAAATAGAATTATTGTAGATAAAATCATCAATTAAAAAAAAGAACATTTTATATTTAGAATGTATTTCCACATTTCAATCCAAATCGTTCGCATAAAAATAATAATTCACTTTTGAGGGTGCGTAATGAAATTCATTTCTTTTGAAAAATTTGCTCTAGTGCCGCAAATATTAATGTACAAATCATCAATTAAAAACAAAAATTTTTTGTCTTCAGAAATCTTTTCCATACTTAAAACCAAATAGTATTAAGAAAATTAAAAAATCTCGTTTGAACGCGCGTAATGAGACTTATTTGTTGGGAACAATTCGCTCTGGAAATAGAATTATTGTAGATAAAATCATCTATTAGGAAAAGAGCATTTTATATTTAGAATGTATTTCCACATTTCAATCCAAATCGTGCGCAGGAAAATAATAATTCACTTTTGAGGGTGCGTAAAGAAATTCATTTCTTGGGAAAAATTCGCTCTAGAACTGCAAATATTGATGTACAAATCATCGATTAAAAAGAAGAATATTTTGTCTTCAGAAGTCTTTTCCATACTTAAATCCAAATAGTATTAAGAAAATTAAAAATTCTCGTTTGAACGCGCGTAATGAGACTTATTTGTTGGGAACAATTCGCTCCAGAAATAGAATAATTGTAGATAAACTCATCTATTAGGAAAAGAGCATTTTATATTTAGAATGTATTTCCACATTTCAATCCAAATCGTGCGCAGGAAAATAATAATTCACTTTTGAGGGTGCGTAATGAAATCATTTCTTGGGAAAATTTCGCTCTAGAACTGCAAATATTAATGTACAAATCATCAATTAAAAACAAGAATATTTTGTCTTCAGAAGTCTTTTGCATACTTAAATCCAAATAGTATTAAGGAAATTAAAAATTCTCGTTTAAACGAGCGAAATGAAACTTATTTGTTGGGAACAATTCACTCCAGAAATAGAACTATTGTAGATAAAATCATCAATTAAAAAAAGAGCATTTTATATTTAGAATGTATTTCCACATTTCAATCCAAATTGTCTCAGGAAAATAATAATGCACTTTTGAGGGTGCGTAATGAAATTCATTTCTTGGGAAAAATTCGCTCTAGAACTGCAAATAATAATGTAATAATCATCAATTAAAAACAAGAATATTTTGTCTTCAGAAGTCTTTTCCATACTTAAATCCAAATAGTATTAAGGAAATTAAAAATTCTCGCTTGAACGAGCGTAATGAAACTTATTTGTTGGGAACAATTCGCTCCAGAAATAGAATTATTGTAGATAAAATCATCAATTAAAAAAAGCACATTTTATATTTAGAATGTATTTCCACATTTCAAACCAAATCGTGCGCAGGAAAATAATAATTCACTTTTGAGGGTGCGTAATGAAATTCATTTCTTGGGAAAAATTCGCTCTAGAACTGCAAATATTAATGTACAAATCATCAATTAAAAACAAGAATATTTGGTCTTCAGAAGTCTTTTCCATACTTAAATCCAAAGAGTATTAAGGAAATTAAAAATTCTCGTTTGAACGAGCGTAATGAAACTTATTTGTTGGGAACAATTCGCTCCAGAAATAGAATTATTGTAGATAAAATCATCAATTAAAAAAAGAGCATTTTATATTTAGAATGTATTTCCACACTTCAATCAAAATCGTGCGCAGGAAAAGAATAATTCCCTTTAGAGGGTGCGTAATGAAATTCATTTCTTGGGAAAATTTCGCTCTAGAACTGCAAATATTAATGTAAAAATCATCAATTAAAAACAAGAATATTTTGTCTTCAGAAGGCTTTTCCATACTTAAATCCAAATAGTATTAAGGAAATTAAAAATTCTCGTTTGAACGAGCGTAATGAGACTTATTTGTTGGGAACAATTCGCTCCAGAAAATAATTATGGTAGATAAAATCATCAATTAAAAAAAGAGCATTTTATATTTAGAATGTATTTCCATATTTCAATCCAAATCGTGCGCAGGAAAATAATAATTCACTTTTGAGGGTGCGTAATGAAATTCAATTCTAAGGAAAAGTCGCTCTAGAACTGCAAATATTAATGTGCAAATCATCAATTAAAAACAAGTATATTTTGTCTTCAGAAGTCTTTTCCATACTTAAATCAAAATAGTATTAAGGAAATTAAAAATTCTCGTTTGAACGAGCGTAATGATTTTATTTGTTGGGAACAATTCGCTCCAGAAATAGAATTATTGTAGATAAAATCATAAATTAAAAAAAGAGCATTTTATATTTAGAATGTATTTCCACATTTCAATCCAAATCGTGCGCAGGAAAATAATAATTCATTTTTGAGGGTGCGTAATGAAATTCATTTCTTGGGAAAAATTCGCTCTAGAACTGCAAATATTAATGTACAAATCATCAATTAAAAACAAGAATATTTTGTCTTCAGAAGTCTTTTCCATACTTAAAATCCAAATTATTAAGGAAATTAAAAATTCTCGTTTGAACGAGCGTAATGAAACTTATTTGTTGGGATCAAATTCGCTCCAGAAATAGAATTATTGTAGATAAAATCATCAATTAAAAAAAAGAACATTTCATATTTAGAATGTATTTCCACATTTCAATCCAAATCGTTCGCATAAAAATAATAATTCACTTTTGAGGGTGCGTAATGAAATTCATTTCTTTTGAAAAATTTGCTCTAGTGCCGCAAATATTAATGTACAAATCATCAATTAAAAACAAAAATTTTTTGTCTTCAGAAATCTTTTCCATACTTAAAACCAAATAGTATTAAGAAAATTAAAAAATCTCGTTTGAACGCGCGTAATGAGACTTATTTGTTGGGAACAATTCGCTCTGGAAATAGAATTATTGTAGATAAAATCATCTATTAGGAAAAGAGAATTTTATATTTAGAATGTATTTCCACATTTCAATCCAAATCGTGCGCAGGAAAATAATAATTCACTTTTGAGGGTGCGTAAAGAAATTCATTTCTTGGGAAAAATTCGCTCTAGAACTGCAAATATTGATGTACAAATCATCGATTAAAAAGAAGAATATTTTGTCTTCAGAAGTCTTTTCCATACTTAAATCCAAATAGTATTAAGAAAATTAAAAATTCTCGTTTGAACGCGCGTAATGAGACTTATTTGTTGGGAACAATTCGCTCCAGAAAAGAATTATTGTAGATAAACTCATCTATTAGGAAAAGAGCATTTTATATTTAGAATGTATTTCCACATTTCAATCCAAATCGTGCGCAGGAAAATAATAATTCACTTCTGAGGGTGCGTAATGAAATTCATTTCTTGGGAAAAATTCGCTCTAGAACTGCATATATTAATGTACAAATCATCAATTAAAAACAAGAATATTTTGTCATCAGAAGTCTTTTCCATACTTACATCCAAATAGTATTAAGGAAATTAAAAATTCTCGTTTGAACGAGCGTAATGAAACTTATTTGTTGGGAACAATTCGGTCCAGAAATAGAATTATTGTATATAAAATCCACAATTAAAAAAAGAGCATTTTATATTCAGAATGTATTTCCACATTTCAATCCAAATCGTGCGCAGGAAAATAATAATTCACTTCTAAGGGTGCGTAATGAAATTCATTTCTTGGGAAAAATTCGCTTTAAAACTGCAAATATTAATGCACAAATCATCAATTAAAGATAAGAATAATTTGTCTTCAGAGGTCTTTTCCATACTTAAATCCAAATAGTATTAAGGAAATTAAAAATTCTCGTTTGAACGAGCGTAATGAAACTTATTTGTTGGGAACAATTCGCTCCAGAAATAGAAATATTGTAGATAAAATCATCAATTAAAAAAAGAGCATTTTATATTTAGAATGTATTTCCACATTTCAATCCAAATCGTGCGCAGGAAAATAATAATTCACTTTTGAGGGTGCGTAATGAAATTCATTTCTTGGGAAAAATTCGCTCTAGAACTGCAAATATTAATGTACAAATCATCAATTAAAAACAAGAATATTTTGTCTTCAGAAGTCTTTTCCATACTTAAATCCAAATAGTATTAAGGAAATTAAAAATTCTCTTTTGAACGAGCGTAATGAAACTTATTTGTTGGGAACAATTCGCTCCAGAAATAGAATTATTGTAGATAAAATCATCAATTAAAAAAAGAGCATTTTATATTTAGAATGTATTTCCACACTTCAATCAAAATCGTGCGCAGGAAAAGAATAATTCCCTTTAGAGGGTGCGTAATGAAATTCATTTCTTGGGAAAATTTCGCTCTAGAACTGCAAATATTAATGTAAAAATCATCAATTAAAAACAAGAATATTTTGTCTTCAGAAGTCTTTTCCATACTTAAATCCAAATAGTATTAAGGAAATTAAAAATTCTCGTTTAAACGAGCGTTATGAAACTTATCTATTGGGAACAATTCGCTCCAGAAATAGAAATCTTTTAGATAAAATCATCAATTAAAAAAAGAGCATTTTTTATTTAGAATGTATTTCCACATTTCAATCAAAATCGTGCGTAGGAAAATAATAATTCCCTTTTGAGGGTGCGTAATGAAATTCATTTCTTGGGAAAATTTCGCTCTAGAACTGCAAATATTAATGTAAAAATCATCAATTAAAAACAAGAATATTTTGTCTTCAGAAGTCTTTTCCATACTTAAATCCAAATAGTATTAAGGAAATTAAAAATTCTCGTTTGAACGAGCGTAATGAGACTTATTTGTTGGGAACAATTCGCTCCAGGAAATAATTATGGTAGATAAAATCATCAATAAAAAAAAGAGCATTTTATATTTAGAATGTATTTCCATATTTCAATCCAAATCGTGCGCAGGAAAATAATAATTCACTTTTGAGGGTGCGTAATGAAATTCAATTCTAGGGAAAAGTCGCTCTAGAACTGCAAATATTAATGTGCAAATCATCAATTAAAAACAAGTATATTTTGTCTTCAGAAGTCTTTTACATACTTAAATCAAAATAGTATTAAGGAAATTAAAAATTCTCGTTTGAACGAGCGTAATGATTTTATTTGTTGGGAACAATTCGCTCCAGAAATAGAATTATTGTAGATAAAATCATAAATTAAAAAAAGAGCATTTTATATTTAGAATGTATTTCCACATTTCAATCCAAATCGTGCGCAGGAAAATAATAATTCATTTTTGAGGGTGCGTAATGAAATTCATTTCTTGGGAAAAATTCGCTCTAGAACTGCAAATATTAATGTACAAATCATCAATTAAAAACAAGAATATTTTGTCTTCAGAAGTCTTTTCCATACTTAAAATCCAAATTATTAAGGAAATTAAAAATTCTCGTTTGAACGAGCGTAATGAAACTTATTTGTTGGGATCAAATTCGCTCCAGAAATAGAATTATTGTAGATAAAATCATCAATTAAAAAAAAGAACATTTTATATTTAGAATGTATTTCCACATTTCAATCCAAATCGTTCGCATAAAAATAATAATTCACTTTTGAGGGTGCGTAATGAAATTCATTTCTTTTGAAAAATTTGCTCTAGTGCCGCAAATATTAATGTACAAATCATCAATTAAAAACAAAAATTTTTTGTCTTCAGAAATCTTTTCCATACTTAAAACCAAATAGTATTAAGAAAATTAAAAAATCTCGTTTGAACGCGCGTAATGAGACTTATTTGTTGGGAACAATTCGCTCTGGAAATAGAATTATTGTATATAAAATCATCAATTAAAAAAAGAGCATTTTATATTCAGAATGTATTTCCACATTTCAATCCAAATCGTGCGCAGGAAAATAATAATTCACTTCTAAGGGTGCGTAATGAAATTCATTTCTTGGGAAAAATTCGCTTTAAAACTGCAAATATTAATGCACAAATCATCAATTAAAGATAAGAATAATTTGTCTTCAGAGGTCTTTTCCATACTTAAATCCAAATAGTATGAAGGAAATTAAAAATTCTCGTTTGATCGAGCGTAATGAATCTTATTTGTTGGGAACAATTCGCTCCAGAAATAGAATTGTTGTAGATAAAATCATCAATTATAAAAATAGCATTATATATTTAGAATGCATTTACACATTCCAATCCATATCGTGCGCAGGAAAATAATAATTCACTTTTGAGGGTGCGTAATGAAATTCATTTCTTGGGAAAATTTCGCTCTAGAACTGCAAATATTAATGTACAAATCATCAATTAAAAACAAGAATATTTTGTCTTCAGAAGTCTTTTCCATACTTAAATCCAAATAGTATTAAGGAAATTAAAAATTCTCGTTTGAACGAGCGTAATGAAACTAATTTGTTGGGAACAATTCGCTCCAGAAATAGAATTATTGTAGATAAAATCATCAATTAAAATAAGAGCATTTTATATTTAGACTGAATTTCCACATTTCAATCCAAATCGTGCGCAGGAAAATAATAATTCACTTTTGAGGGTGCGTAAAGAAATTCATTTCTTGGGAAAAATTCGCTCTAGAACTGCAAATATTGATGGACAAATCATCAATTAAAAACAAGAATATTTTGTCTTCAGAAGTCTTTTCCATACTTAAATCCAAATAGTATTAAGGAAATTAAAAATTCTCGTTTGAACGAGCGTAATGAAACTAATTTGTTGGGAACAATTCGCTCCAGAAATAGAATTATTGTAGATAAAATCATCAATTAAAAAAAGAACATTTTATATTTAGAATGTATTTCCACATTTCAATCCAAATCGTGCGCAGGAAAATAATAATTCCCTTTTAAGGGTGCGTAATGAAATTCATTTCTTGGGAAAAATTCGCTCTAGAACTGCAAATATTAATGTACAAATCATCAATTAAAAACAAGAATAATTTGTCTTCAGAAATCTTTTCCATACTTGAATCCAAATAGTATTAAGGAAATTAAAAATTCTCGTTTAAACGAGCGTTATGAAACTTATCTATTGGGAACAATTCGCTCCAGAAATAGAATTTTTTTAGATAAAATCATCAATTAAAAAAAGGAGCATTTTATATTTAGAATGTATTTTCACATTTCAATCCAAATCGTGCGCAGGAAAAAAATAATTCACTTTTGAGGGTGCGTAATGTAATTCTTTTCTTGGGAAAAATTCGCTCTAGAACTGCAAATATTTATGTACAAATCTTCAATTGAAAACAAAAATATTTTGTCTTCAGAAATCTTTTCCATACTTAAATCCAAATAGTATTAAGGAAATTAAAAATTCTCGTTTGAACGAGCGTAATGAGACTTATTTGTTGGGAACAATTCGCAACAGAAATAGAATTATTGTAGATAAAATCATCAATTAAAAAAAGAACATTTTATATTTAGAATGTATTTCCACATTTCAATCCAAATCGTGCGCAGGATAATAATAATTCACTTTTGAGGGTGCGTAATTAAATTCATTTCTTGGGAAAAATTCGCTTTAAAACTGCAAATATTAATGCACAAATCATCAATTAAAGATAAGAATAATTTGTCTTCAGAGGTCTTTTCCATACTTAAATCCAAATAGTATTAAGGAAATTAAAAATTCTCGTTTAAACGAGCGTTATGAAACTTATCTATTGGGAACAATTCGCTCCAGAAATAGAAATATTTTAGATAAAATCATCAATTAAAAAAAGAGCATTTTTTATTTAGAATGTATTTCCACATTTCAATCAAAATCGTGCGCAGGAAAATAATAATTCCCTTTTGAGGGTGCGTAATGAAATTCATTTCTTGGGAAAATTTCGCTCTAGAACTGCAAATATTAATGTACAAATCATCAATTAAAAACAAGAATATTTTGTCTTCAGAAGTCTTTTCCATACTTAAATCCAAATAGTATTAAGGAAATTAAAAATTCTCGTTTGAACGAGCGTAATGATTTTATTTGTTGGGAACAATTCGCTCCAGAAATAGAATTATTGTAGATAAAATCATAAATTAAAAAAAGAGCATTTTATATTTAGAATGTATTTCCACATTTCAATCCAAATCGTGCGCAGGGAAAATAAAAACTCACTTTTGAGGGTGCGTAATGAAATTCATTTCTTTGGAAAATTTCGCTCTAGAACTGCAAATATTAATGTTCAAATCATCAATTAAAGAGAACAATATTTTGTCTTCAGAAGTCTTTTCCATACTTAAATCCAAATAGTATTAAGGAAATTAAAAATTCTCGTTTGAACGAGCGTAATGAAACTTATTTGTTGGGAACAATTCCCTCCAGAAATAGAATTATAGTAGATAAAAATCATCAATTAAGAAAAGAGCATTTTATATTTAGAATGTATTTCCACATTTCAATCCAAATCGTGCGCAGGAAAATAATAATTCATTTTTGAGGGTGCGTAATGAAATTCATTTCTTGGGAAAAATTCGCTCTAGAACTGCAAATATTAATGTACAAATCATCAATTAAAAACAAGAATATTTTGTCTTCAGAAGTCTTTTCCATACTTAAAATCCAAATAGTATTAAGGAAATTAAAAATTCTCTTTTGAACGAGCGTAATGAAACTTATTTGTTGGGATCAAATTCGCTCCAGAAATAGAATTATTGTAGATAAAATCATCAATTAAAAAAAAGAACATTTTATATTTAGAATGTATTTCCACATTTCAATCCAAATCGTTCGCATAAAAATAATAATTCACTTTTGAGGGTGCGTAATGAAATTCATTTCTTTTGAAAAATTTGCTCTAGTGCCGCAAATATTAATGTATAAATCATCAATTAAAAACAAAAATTTTTTGTCTTCAGAAATCTTTTCCATACTTAAAACCAAATAGTATTAAGAAAATTAAAAAATCTCGTTTGAACGCGCGTAATGAAACTTATTTGTTGGGATCAAATTCGCTCCAGAAATAGAATTATTGTAGATAAAATCATCAATTAAAAAAAAGAACATTTTATATTTAGAATGTATTTCCACATTTCAATCCAAATCGTTCGCATAAAAATAATAATTCACTTTTGAGGGTGCGTAATGAAATTCATTTATTTTGAAAAATTTGCTCTAGTGCCGCAAATATTAATGTATAAATCATCAATTAAAAACAAAAATTTTTTGTCTTCAGAAATCTTTTCCATACTTAAAACCAAATAGTATTAAGAAAATTAAAAAATCTCGTTTGAACGCGCGTAATGAGACTTATTTGTTGGGAACAATTCGCTCTGGAAATAGAATTATTGTAGATAAAATCATCTATTAGGAAAAGAGCATTTTATATTTAGAATGTATTTCCACATTTCAATCCAAATCGTGCGCAGGAAAATAATAATTCACTTTTGAGGGTGCGTAAAGAAATTCATTTCTTGGGAAAAATTCGCTCTAGAACTGCAAATATTGATGTACAAATCATCGATTAAAAAGAAGAATATTTTGTCTTCAGAAGTCTTTTCCATACTTAAATCCAAATAGTATTAAGAAAATTAAAAATTCTCGTTTGAACGCGCGTAATGAGACTTATTTGTTGGGAACAATTCGCTCCAGAAATAGAATTATTGTAGATAAACTCATCTATTAGGAAAAGAGCATTTTATATTTAGAATGTATTTCCACATTTCAATCCAAATCGTGCGCAGGAAAATAATAATTCACTTCTGAGGGTGCGTAATGAAATTCATTTCTTGGGAAAAATTCGCTCTAGAACTGCATATATTAATGTACAAATCATCAATTAAAAACAAGAATATTTTGTCATCAGAAGTCTTTTCCATACTTAAATCCAAATAGTATTAAGGAAATTAAAAATTCTCGTTTGAACGAGCGTAATGAAACTTATTTGTTGGGAACAATTCGGTACAGAAATAGAATTATTGTATATAAAATCATCAATTAAAAAAAGAGCATTTTATATTCAGAATGTATTTCCACATTTCAATCCAAATCGTGCGCAGGAAAATAATAATTCACTTCTAAGGGTGCGTAATGAAATTCATTTCTTGGGAAAAATTCGCTTTAAAACTGCAAATATTAATGCACAAATCATCAATTAAAGATAAGAATAATTTGTCTTCAGAGGTCTTTTCCATACTTAAATCCAAATAGTATTAAGGAAATTAAATCTTCTCGTTTGTACGAGCGTAATGAAACTTTTTTGTTGGGAGCAATTCGCTCCAGAAATAGAATTATTGTAGATAAAATCATCAATTAAAAAAATAGCATTTTATATTTAGAATGCATTTACACATTTCAATCCAAATCGTGCGCAGGAAAATAATAATTCACTTTTGAGGGTGCGTAATGAAATTCATTTCTTGGGAAAATTTTGCTCTAGAACTGCAAATATTAATGTACAAATCATCAATTAAAAACAAGAATATTTTGTCTTCAGAAGTCTTTTCCATACTTAAATCCAAATAGTATTAAGGAAATTAAAAATTCTCGTTTGAACGAGCGTAATGAAACTTATTTGTTGGGAACAATTCGCTCCAGAAATAGAAATATTGTAGATAAAATCATCAATTAAAGTAAGAGCATTTTATATTTAGAATGTATTTCCACATTTCAATCCAAATCGTGCGCAGGAAAATAATAATTCACTTTTGAGGGTGCGTAATGAAATTCATTTCTTGGGAAAATTTCGCTCTAGAACTGCAAATATTAATGTACAAATCATCAATTAAAAACAAGAATATTTTGTCTTCAGAAGTCTTTTCGATACTTAAATCCAAATAGTATTAAGGAAATTAAAAATTCTCGTTTGAACGAGCGTAATGAAACTTATTTGTTGGGAACAATTCGCTCAAGAAATAGAATTATTGTAGATAAAATCATCAATTAAAATAAGAGCATTTTATATTTAGAATGTATTTCCACATTTCAATCAAAATCGTGCGCAGGAAAATAATAATTCACTTTTGAGGGTGCGTAATGAAATTCATTTCTTGGGAAAAATTCGCTCTAGAACTGCAAATATTAATGTACAAATCATCAATTAAAAAGAAGAATATTTTGTCTTCAAAAGTCTTTTCCATACTTAAATCCAAATAGTATTAAGGAAATTAAAAATTCTCGTTTAAACGAGCGTTATGAAACTTATCTATTGGGAACAATTCGCTCAAGAAATAGAATTATTTTAGATAAAATCATCAATTAAAAAAAGAGCATTTTTTATTTGGAATGTATTTCCACACTTCAATCCAAATCGTGCGCAGGAAAAGAATAATTCCCTTTAGAGGGTGCGTAATGAAATTCATTTCTTGGGAAAATTTCGCTCTAGAACTGCAAATATTAATGTACAAATCATCAATTAAAAACAAGAATATTTTGTCTTCAGAAGTCTTTTCCATACTTAAATCCAAATAGTATTAAGGAAATTAAAAATTCTCGTTTGAACGAGCGTAATGAGACTTATTTGTTGGGAACAATTCGCTCCAGAAAATAATTATGGTAGATAAAATCATCAATTAAAAAAAGAGCATTTTATATTTAGAATGTATTTCCACATTTCAATCCAAATCGTGCGCAGGAAAATAATAATTCACTTTTGAGGGTGCGTAATGAAATTCAATTCTAGGGAAAAGTCGCTCTAGAACTGCAAATATTAATGTGCAAATCATCAATTAAAAACAAGTATATTTTGTCTTCAGAAGTCTTTTCCATACTTAAATCAAAATAGTATTAAGGAAATTAAAAATTCTCGTTTGAACGAGCGTAATGATTTTAATTGTTGGGAACAATTCGCTCCAGAAATAGAATTATTGTAGATAAAATCATAAATTAAAAAAAGAGCATTTTATATTTAGAATGTATTTCCACATTTCAATCCAAATCGTGCGCAGGGAAAATAAAAACTCACTTTTGAGGGTGCGTAATGAAATTCATTTCTTGGGAAAAATTCGCTCTAGAACTGCAAATATTAATGTACAAATCATCAATTAAAAACAAGAATATTTTGTCTTCAGAAGTCTTTTCCATACTTAAAATCCAAGTAGTATTAAGGAAATTAAAAATTCTCGTTTGAACGAGCGTAATGAAACTTATTTGTTGGGATCAAATTCGCTCCAGAAATAGAATTATTGTAGATAAAATCATCAATTAAAAAAAGAACATTTTATATGTAGAATGTATTTCCACATATCAATCCAAATCGTTCGCATAAAAATAATAATTCACTTTTGAGGGTGCGTAATGAAATTCATTTCTTTTGAAAAATTCGCTCTAGTGCCGCAAATATTAATGTACAAATCATCAATTAAAAACAAGAATATTTTGTCTTCAGAAATCTTTTCAATACTTAAAACCAAATAGTATTAAGAAAATTAAAAATTCTCGTCTGAACGCGCGTAATGAGACTTATTTGTTGGGAACAATTCGCTCCAGAAATAGAATTATTGTAGATAAAATCATAAATTAAAAAAAGAGCATTTTATATTTAGAATGTTTTTCCACATTTCAATTCTAATCGTGCGCAGAAAAATAATAATTCACTTTTGAGGGTGCGTAAAGAAATTCATTTCTTGGGAAAAATTCGCTCTAGAACTGCAAATATTGATGTACAAATCATCGATTAAAAAGAAGAATATTTTGTCTTCAGAAGTCTTTTCCTTACTTAAATCCAAATAGTATTAAGAAAATTAAAAATTCTCGTTTGAACGCGCGTAATGAGACTTATTTGTTCGGAACAATTCGCTCCAGAAATAGAATTATTGTAGATAAACTCATCTATTAGGAAAAGAGCATTTTATATTTAGAATGTATTTCCACATTTCAATCCAAATCGTGCGCAGGAAAATAATAATTCACTTCTGAGGGTGCGTAATGAAATTCATTTCTTGGGAAAAATTCGCTCTAGAACTGCAAATAGTAATGTAATAATCATCAATTAAAAACAAGAATATTTTGTCTTCAGAAGTCTTTTCCATACTTAAATCCAAATAGTATTAAGGAAATTAAAAATTCTCGTTTGAACGAGCGTAATGAAACTTATTTGTTGGGAACAATTCGGTCCAGAAATAGAATTATTGTATATAAAATCATCAATTAAAAAAAGAGCATTTTATATTTAGGATGTATTTCCACATTTCAATCCAAATCGTGCGCAGAAAAATAATAATTCACTTCTAAGGGTGCGTAATGAAATTCATTTCTTGGGAAAAATTCGCTCTAAAACTGCAAATTTTAATGTACAAATCATCAATTAAGGATAAGAATAATTTGTCTTCAGAGGTCTTTTCCATACTTAAATCCAAATAGTATGAAGGAAATTAAAATTTCTCGTTTGAACGAGCGTAATGAAACTTTTTTGTTGGGAACAATTCGCTCCAGAAATAGAATTATTGTAGATAAAATCATCAATTAAAAAAATAGCATTTTATATTTAGAATGCATTTACACATTTCAATCCAAATCGTGCGCAGGAAAATAATAATTCACTTTTGAGGGTGCGTAATGAAATTCATTTCTTGGGAAAATTTCGCTCTAGAACTGCAAATATTAATGTACAAATCATTAATTAAAAACAAGAATATTTTGTCTTCAGAAGTCTTTTCCATACTTAAATCCAAATAGTTTTAAGGAAATTAAAAATTCTCGTTTGAACGAGCGTAATGAAACTTTTTTGTTTGGAACAATTCGCTCCAGAAATAGAATTATTGTAGATAAAATCATCAATTAAAATAAGAGCATTTTATATTTAGAATGTATTTCCACATTTCAATCCAAATCGTGCGCAGGAAAAATAAAAACTCACTTTTGAGGGTGCGTAATGAAATTCATTTCTTGGTAAAAATTCGCTCTAGAACTGCAAATATTAATGTACAAATCATTAATTAAAAACAAGAATATTTTGTCTTCAGAAGTCTTTTCCATACTTAAAATCCAAATAGTATTAAGGAAATTAAAAATTCTCGTTTGAACGAGCGTAATGAAACTTATTTGTTGGGATCAAATTCGCTCCAGAAATAGAATTATTGTAGATAAAATCATCAATTAAAAAAAGAACATTTTATATGTAGAATGTATTTCCACATTTCAATCCAAATCGTTCGCATAAAAATAATAATTCACTTTTGAGGGTGCGTAATGAAATTCATTTCTTTTGAAAAATTCGCTCTAGTGCCGCAAATATTAATGTACAAATCATCAATTAAAAACAAGAATATTTTGTCTTCAGAAATCTTTTCCATACTTAAAACTAATAGTATTAAGAAAATTAAAAATTCTCGTTTGAACGCGCGTAATGAGACTTATTTGTTGGGAACAATTCGCTCCAGAAATAGAATTATTGTAGATAAAATCATCTATTAGGAAAAGAACATTTTATATTTAGAATGTTTTTCCACATTTCAATCCTAATCGTGCGCAGAAAAATAATAATTCACTTTTGAGGGTGCGTAAAGAAATTCATTTCTTGGGAAAAATTCGCTCTAGAACTGCAAATATTGATGTACAAATCATCGATTAAAAAGAAGAATATTTTGTCTTCAGAAGTCTTTTCCTTACTTAAATCCAAATAGTATTAAGAAAATTAAAAATTCTCGTTTGAACGCGCGTAATGAGACTTATTTGTTCGGAACAATTCGCTCCAGAAATAGAATTATTGTAGATAAACTCATCTATTAGGAAAAGAGCATTTTATATTTAGAATGTATTTCCACATTTCAATCCAAATCGTGCGCAGGAAAATAATAATTCACTTCTGAGGGTGCGTAATGAAATTCATTTCTTGGGAAAAATTCGCTCTAGAACTGCATATATTAATGTACAAATCATCAATTAAAAACAAGAATATTTTGTCATCAGAAGTCTTTTCCATACTTAAATCCAAATAGTATTAAGGAAATTAAAAATTCTCGTTTGAACGAGCGTAATGAAACTTATTTGTTGGGAACAATTCGGTCCAGAAATAGAATTATTGTATATAAAATCATCAATTAAAAAAAGAGCATTTTAAATTTAGAATGTATTTCCACATTTCAATCCAAATCGTGCGCAGAAAAATAATAATTCACTTCTAAGGGTGCGTAATGAAATTCATTACTTGGGAAAAATTCGCTCTAAAACTGCAAATATTAATGTACAAATCATCAATTAAAGATAAGAATAATTTGTCTTCAGAGGTCTTTTCCATACTTAAATCCAAATAGTATTAAGGAAATTAAAATTTCTCGTTTGAACGAGCGTAATGAAACTTTTTTGTTGGGAACAATTCGCTCCAGAAATAGAATTATTGTAGATAAAATCATCAATTAAAAAAATAGCATTTTATATTTAGAATGCATTTACACATTTCAATCCAAATCGTGCGCAGGAAAATAATAAGTCACTTTTGAGGGTGCGTAATGAAATTCATTTCTTGGGAAAATTTCGCTCTAGAACTGCAAATATTAATATACAAATCATCAATTAAAAACAAGAATATTTTGTCTTCAGAAGTCTTTTCCATACTTAAATCCAAATAGTATTAAGGAAATTAAAAATTCTCGTTTGAACGAGCGTAATGAAACTTTTTTGTTGGGAACAATTCGCTCCAGAAATAGAATTATTGTAGATAAAATCATCAATTAAAATAAGAGCATTTTATATTTAGAATGTATTTCCACATTTCAATCCAAATCGTGCGCAGGAAAAAATAATAATTCACTTTTGAGGGTGCGTAATGAAATTCATTTCTTGGGAAAAATTCGCTGTAGATCTGCAAATATTAATGTACAAATCATCAATTAAAAACAAGAATATTTTGTCTTCAGAAATCTTTTTCATACTTAAATCCAAATAGTATTAAGGAAATTAAAAATTCTCGTTTGAACGATCGTAATGAAACTAATTTGTTGGGAACAATTCGCTCCAGAAATAGAATTATTGTAGATAAAATCATCAATTAAAAAAAGAACATTTTATATTTAGAATGTATTTCCACATTTCAATCAAAATCGTGCACAGGGAAAATAATAATTCACTTTTGAGGGTGCGTAATGAAATTCATTTCTTGGGAAATATTCGCTGTAGAACTGCAAATATTAATGTACAAATCATCAATAAAAAACAAGAATATTTTGTTTTTAGAAGTGTTTTCCATACTTAAATCCAAATAGTATTAAGGAACTTAAAAATTCTTGTTTGAACGAGCGTAATGAGACTTATTTGTTGGGAACCATTCGCCATAGAAATAGAATTATTGTAGATAAAATCATCAATTAAAAAAAGAACATTTTATATTTAGAATGTATTTCCACATTTCAATCAAAATCGTGCGCAGGAAAATAATAATTCACTATTGAGGGTGCGTAATGAAATTCATTTCTTGGGAAAATTTCGCTCTAGAACTGCAAATATTAATGTACAAATCATCAATTAAAAACAAGAATATTTTGTCTTCAGAAGTCTTTTCCATACATAAATCCAAATAGTATTAAGGAAATTAAAAATTCTCCTTTGAACGAACGTAATGAAACTTATTTTTTGGGAACAATTCCCTCCAGAAATAGAATTATTGTAGATAAAATCATCAATTAAAAAAAGAGCATTTTATATTTAGAATGTATTTCCACATTTCAATCCAAATCGTGCGCAGGAAAATAATAATTCCCTTTTGAAGGTGCGTAATGAAATTCATTTCTTGGGAAAAGTTCGCTCTAGAACTGCAAATATTAATGTACAAATCATCAATTAAAAACAAGAATATTTTGTCTCAGAAGTCTTTTCCATACTTAAATCCAAATAGTATTAAGGAAATTAAAAATTCTCGTTTGAACGATTGTAATGAAACTTATTTGTTGGGAACAATTCGCTCCAGAAATAGAATTCTTGTAGATAAAATCATCAATTAAAATAAGAGCATTTTATATTTAGAATGTATTTCCACATTTCAATCCAAATCGTGCGAAAGGAAAATAATAATTCACTTTTGAGGGTGCGTAATGAAATTCATGTCTTGGGAAAAATTCGCTGTAGAACTGAAAATATTAATGTACAAATCATCAATTAAAAACAAGAATATTTTGTCTTCAGAAATCTTTTCCATACTTAAATCCAAATAGTATTAAGGAAATTAAAAATTCTCGTTTGAACGATTGTAATGAAACTAATTTGTTGGGAACAATTCGCTCCAGAAATAGAATTATTGTAGATAAAATCATCAATTAAAAAAAGAACATTTTATATTTAGAATGTATTTCCACATTTCAATCCAAATCGTGCGCAGGAAAATAATAATTCACTTTTGAGGGTGCGTAATGAAATTCATTTCTTGGGAAAAATTCGCTCTAGAACTGCAAATATTAATGTACAAATCATTAATTAAAAACAAGAATATTTTTTCCTCAGAAGTCTTTTCCATACTTAAATCCAAATAGTATTAAGGAAATTAAAAATTCTCGTTTGAACGAGCGTAATGAAACTTATTTGTTGGGAAAAATTCGCTCCAGAAATGGAATTATTGTAGATAAAATCATAAATTAAAAAAAGAACATTTTATATTTAGAATGTATTTCCACATTTCAAGCCAAATCGTGCGCAGGAAAATAATAATTCACTTCTGAGGGTGCATAATGAAATTCATTTCTTGGGAAAAATTCGCTCTAGAACTGCAAATATTAATGTACAAATCATCAATTAAAAACAAGAATATTTTGTCCTCAGAAAATTTTTCCATACTTAAATCCAAATAGTATTAAGGAAATTAAAAATTCTCGTTTGAACGATTGTAATGAAACTTATTTGTTGGGAAAAATTCGCTCAAGAAATAGAATTATTGTAGATAAAATCATAAATTAAAAAAAGAACATTTTATATTTAGAATGTATTTCCACATTTCAATCCAAATCGTGCGCAGGAAAATAATAATTCACTTCTGAGGGTGCGTAATGAAATTCATTTCTTGGGAAAAATTCGCTCTAGAACTGCAAATATTAATGTACAAATCATCAATTAAAAACAAGAATATTTTGTCTTCAGAAGTCTTTTCTATACTTAAATCCAAATAGTATTAAGGAAATTAAAAATTCTCGTTTGAACGAGCGTAATGAAACTTATTTGTTGGGAAAAATTCGCTCCAGAAATAGAATTATTGTAGATAAAATCATCAATTAAAAAAAGAACATTTTATATTTAGAATGTATTTCCACATTTTAATCCAAATCGTGCGCAGGAAAATAATAATTCACTTTTGAGGGTGCGTAATGAAATTCATTTCTTGGGAAAAATTCGCTCGTAAACTGCAAATATTAATGTACAAATCATCAATTAAAAACAAGAATATTTTGTCTTCAGAAGTCTTTTCCATACTTAAATCCAAATAGTATTAAGAAAATTAAAAATTCTCGTTTGAACGATTGTAATGAAACTTATTTGTTGGGAAAAATTCGCTCCAGAAATAGAATTATTGTAGATAAAATCATAAATTAAAAAAAGAACATTTTATATTTAGAATGTATTTCCACATTTCAATCAAAATCGTGCGCAGGAAAATAATAATTCATTTCTGAGGGTGCGTAATGAAATTCATTTCTTGGGAAAAATTCGCTCTAGAACTGCAAATATTAATGTACAAATCATCAATTAAAAACAAGAATATTTTGTCTTCAGAAGTCTTTTCCATACTTAAATCAAAAAAGTATTAAGGAAATTAAAAATTCTCGTTTGAACGAGCGTAATGATTTTATTTGTTGGGAACAATTCGCTCCAGAAATAGAATTATTGTAGATAAAATCATCAATTAAAAAAAAAGCATTTTATATTTAGAATGTATTTCCACATTTCAATCCAAATCGTGCGCAGAGAAAATAATAATTCACTTTTGAGGGTGCGTAATGAAATTCATATCTTTGGAAAAATTCCTTCTAGAACTGCAAATATTAATGTACAAACCATCAATTAAAAACAAGAATATTTTGTCTTCAGAAGTCTTTTCCACACTTAAATCCAAATAGTATTAAGGAAATTAAAAATTCTCGTTTGAACGAGCGTAATGAAACTTATTTGTTGGGAACAATTCCCTCCAGAAATAGAATTATTGTAGATAAAAATCATCAAATAAAAAAAGAGCATTTTATATTTAGAATGTATTTCCACATTTCAATCCAAATCGTGCGAGGGAAAATAATAATTCATCTTTGAGGGTGCGTAATGAAATTCATTTCTTGGGAAAAATTCGCTCTAGAACTGCAAATATTAATGTACAAATCATCAATTAAAATCAAGAATATTTTGTCTTCAGATGTCTTTTCCATACTTAAATCCAAATAGTATTAAGTAAATTAAAAATTCTCGTTTGAACGAGCGTAATGAAACTTATTTTTTGGGATCAAATTCGCTCCAGAAATAGAATTATTGTAGATAAAATCATCAATTAAAAAAAGAACATTTTATATTTAGAATGTATTTCCACATTTCAATCCAAATCGTGCGCAGGAAAATAATAATTCACTTTTGAGGGTGCATAATGAAATTCATCTCTTGGGAAAAATTCGCTCTTGAACTGCAAATATTAATGTACAAATAAACATTTAAAAATAAGAAAATTTTGTCTTCAGAAGTCTCTTACATACTTAAATCCAAATAGTATTAAGGAAATTAAAAATTCTCGTTTGAGCGTGCGTAATGAAACTTTTTTGTTGGGATCAAATTCGCTCCAGAAATAGAATTATTGTAGATAAAATCATCAATTAAAAAAAGAGCATTTCATATTTAGAATGCATTTACACATTTCAATCCAAATCGTTCGCCGGAAAATAATAATTCCCTTTTCAGGGTGCGTAAAGTAATTCATTTCTTGGGAAAAATTCGCTCTAGAACTGCAAATATTAATAAACAAATCATCAATTGAAAACAAGAATATATTGTCTTCAGAAATCTTTTCTATACTTAAATCCAAATAGTATTAAGGAAATTAAAAATTCTCGTTTGAACGAGCGTAATGAAACTTATTTGTTGGGAACAATTCGCTCCAGAAATAGAATTGTTGTAGATAAAATCATCAATTAAAAAAAGAACATTTTATATTTAGAATGTATTTCCACATTTTAATCCAAATCGTGCGCAGGAAAATAATAATTCACTTTTGAGGGTGCGTAATGAAATTCATTTCTTGGGAAAAATTCGCTCTAAAACTGCAAATATTAATGTACAAATCATCAATTAAAAACAAGAATATTTTGTCTTCAGAAGTCTTTTCCATACTTAAATCCAAATAGTATTAAGGAAATTAAAAATTCTCGTTTGAACAATTGTAATGAAACTTATTTGTTGGGAAAAATTCGCTCCAGAAATAGAATTATTGTAGATAAAATCATCAATTAAAAAAAGAATATTTTATATTTAGAATGTATTTCCACATTTCAATCAAAATCGTGCGCAGGAAAATAATAATTCACTTCTGAGGGTGCGTAATGAAATTCATTTCTTGGGAAAAATTCGCTCTAGAACTGCAAATATTAATGTACAAATCATCAATTAAAAACAAGATTATTTTGTCTTCAGAAGTCTTTTCCATACTTAAATCAAAAAAGTATTAAGGAAATTAAAAATTCTCGTTTGAACGAGCGTAATGAAACTTATTTGTTGGGAACAATTCGGTCCAGAAATAGAATTATTGTATATAAAATCATCAATTAAAAAAAGAGCATTTTATATTTAGAATGTATTTCCACATTTCAATCCAAATTGTGCGCAGGAAAATAATAATTCACTTTTGAGGGTGCGTAATGAAATTCATTTCTTGAGAAAAATTCGCTCTAAAACTGCAAATATTAATGTACAAATCATCAATTAAAGATAAGAATATTTTGTCTTAAGAGGTCATTTCCATACTTAAATTCAAAGAGTATTAAGGAAATTAAAATTTCTCGTTTGAACGAGCGTAATGAAAACTTTTTGTTGGGAACAATTCGCTCCAGAAATAGAATTATTGTAGTTAAAATCATCAATTAAGAAAAGAGCATTTTATATTTAGAATATTTTTCCACATTTCAATCCAAATCGTTCGCAGGAAAATAATAATTCACTTTTGAGGGTGCGTAATGAAATTCATTTCTTGGGAAAAGTCGCTCTATAACTGCAAATGTTAATGTGCAAATCATCAATTAAAAACAAGTATATTTTGTCTTCAGAATTCTTTTCCATACTTAAATCAAAATTGTATTAAGTAAATTTAAAATTCTCGTTTGAACGAGCGTAATGTATTTATTTGTTGGGAACAATTCGCTCCAGAAATAGAATTATTGTAGATAAAATCATCAATTAAAAAAAGAGCATTTTATATTTAGAATGTATTTCCACATTTCAATCCATATCGTGCGCAGAGAAAATAATAATTCACTTTTGAGGGTGCGTTATGAAATTCATATCTTTGGAAAAATTCCTTCTAGAACTGCAAATATTAATGTACAAATCATCAATTAAAAACAAGAATATTTTGTCTTCAGATGTCTTTTCCATACTTAAATCCAAATAGTATTAAGTAAATTAAAAATTCTCGTTTGAACGAGCGTAATGAAACTTATTTTTTGGGATCAAATTCGCTCCAGAAATAGAATTATTGTAGATAAAATCATCAATTAAAAAAAGAATTTTTTATATTTAGAATGTATTTCCACATTTTAATCCAAATCGTGCGCAGGAAAATAATAATTCACTTTTGAGGGTGCGTAATGAAATTCATTTCTTGGGAAAAATTCGCTCTAAAACTGCAAATATTAATGTACAAATCATCAATTAAAAACAAGAATATTTTGTCTTCAGAAGTCTTTTCCATACTTAAATCCAAATAGTATAAAGGAAATTAAAAATTCTCGTTTGAACGATTGTAATGAAACTTATTTGTTGGGAAAAATTCGCTCCAGAAATAGAATTATTGTAGATAAAATCATAAATTAAAAAAAGAACATTTTATATTTAGAATGTATTTCCACATTTCAATCAAAATCGTGCGCAGGAAAATAATAATTCACTTCTGAGGGCGCGTAAAGAAATTCATTTCTTGGGAAACATTCGCTCTAGAACTGCAAATATTAATGTACAAATCATCAATTAAAAACAAGAATATATTGTCTTCAGAAATCTTTTCCATACTTAAATCCAAATAGTATAAAGGAAATTAAAAATTCTCGTTTGAACGATTGTAATGAAACTTATTTGTTGGGAAAAATTCGCTCCAGAAATAGAATTATTGTAGATAAAATCATAAATTAAAAAAAGAACATTTTATATTTAGAATGTATTTCCACATTTCAATCAAAATCGTGCGCAGGAAAATAATAATTCACTTCTGAGGGTGCGTAAAGAAATTCATTTCTTGGGAAACATTCGCTCTAGAACTGCAAATATTAATGTACAAATCATCAATTAAAAACAAGAATATTTTGTCTTCAGAAATCTTTTCCATACTTAAATCCAAATAGTATTAAGGAAATTAAAAATTCTCGTTTGAACGAGCGTAATGAAACTTATTTGTTGGGAACAATTCGCTCCAGAAATAGAACTATTGTAGATAAAATCATCAATTAAAAAAAGAGCATTTTATATTTAGTATGTATTTCCACATTTCAATCAAATTCGTGCGCAGGAAAATAATAATTTACTTTTGAGGGTGCGTAATGAAATTCATTTCTTGGGAAAAATTCGCAATAGAAATTCAAATATTAATGTACAAATCATCAATTAAAAACAAGAATATTTTGTCTTCAGAAGTCTTTTCCATACTTAAATCCAAATAGTATGAAGGAAATTAAAAATTCTCGTTTGATCGAGCGTAATGAATCTTATTTGTTGGGAACAATTCGGTCCAGAAATAGAATTATTGTAGATAAAATCATCAATTAAAAAAATAGCATTTTATATTTAGAATGCATTTACACATTTCAATCCAAATCGTGCGCAGGAAAATAATAATTCACTTTTGAGGGTGCGTAATGAAATTAATTTCTTTAAAAAAATTCGCTCTAGAAATGCAATTATTAATTTACAAATCATCAATTAAAAACAAGAATATATTGTCTTTAGAAATATTTTCCATACTTAAATCCAAATAGTATTAAGGAAATTAAAAATTCTCTTTTGAACGAGCGTAATGAAACTTATTTGTTGGGAACAATTCGGTCCAGAAATAGAATTATTGTAGATAAAATCATCAATTAAAAAAAGAGCATTTTATATTTAGAATGTATTTTTATACATTTAAATCCAAATCGTGCGCAGGAAAATAATAATTCACTTTTCAGAATGCGTAATGAAATTCATTTCTTGGGAAAAATTCGCTCTAGAACTGCAAATATTAATGTACAAATCATCAATTAAAAACAAGAATATTATGTCCTCAGAAATCTTTTCCAAACTTAAATCCAAATAGTATTAAGGAAATTAAAAATTCTCGTTGGATCGAGCGTAATGAAACTAATTTGTTGGGAGCAATTCGCTCCAGAAATAGAATTATTGTAGATAAAATCATCAATTAAAAAAAGAACATTTTATATTTAGAATGTATTTCCACATTTCAATCCAAATCGTGCGCAGGAAAATAATAATTCACTTTTGAGGGTGCGTATTGAAATTCATTTCTTGGGAAAAATTCGCAATAAAACTGCAAATATTAATGTACAAATCATCAATTAAAAACAAGAATATTTTGTCTTCAGAAGTCTTTTCCATACTTAAAACCAAATAGTATTAATGAAATTTACAATTCTCGTTTGAACGAGCGTAATGAACTTTATTTGTTGGGAACAATTCGGTCCAGAAATAGAATTATTGTAGATAAAATCATCAATTAAAAAAAGAGCATTTTATAATTAGAATGTATTTCCACATTTCAATCCAAATCGTGCGCAGGAAAATAATAATTCACTTTTGAGGGTGCGTAATGAAATTCATTTCTTGGGAAAAATTCGCTCTAGAACTGCAAATATTAATGTACAAATCATCAATTAAAAACAAGAATATTTTGTCCTCAGAAATCTTTTCCATACTTAAATCCAAATAGTATTAAGGAAATTAAAAATTCTCGTTTGAACGAGCGTAATGAAACTTTTTTGTTGGGAAAAATTCGCTCCAGCAATAGAATTATTGTAGATGAAATCATCAATTAAAAAAAGAACATTTTATATTTAGAATATGTTTCCACATGTCAATCCAAATCGTGCGCAGGAAAATAATAATCCACTTTTGAGGGTGCGTAATGAAATTCATTTCATGGGAAAAATTCGCTCTAGAACTGCATATATTAATGTACAAATCATCAATTAAAAACAAGAATATTTTGTCTTCAGAAGTCTTTTCCATACTTAAATCCAAATAGTATTAAGGAAATTAAAAATTCTCGCTTGAACGAGCGTAATGAAACTTATTTGTTGGGAACAATTCGCTCCAGAAATAGAATTATTGTAGATAAAATCATCAATTAAAAAAAGAGCATTTTATATTTAGAATGTATTTCCACATTTAAATGCAAATCGTGCGCAGGAAAATAATAATTCACTTTTGAGGGTGCGTAATGAAATTCATTTCTTGGGAAAAATTCGCTCTAAAACTGCAAATATTAATGTACAAATCATCAATTAAAAACAAGAATATTTTGTCTTCAGAAGTCTTTTCCATACTTAAATCCAAATAGTATAAAGGAAATTAAAAATTCTCGTTTGAACGAGCGTAATGAAACTTATTTGTTGGGAAAAATTCGCTCCAGAAATAGAATTATTGTAGATAAAATCATAAATTAAAAAAAGAACATTTTATATTTAGAATGTATTTCCACATTTCAATAAAAATCGTGCGCAGGAAAATAATAATTCACTTCTGAGGGTGCGTAAAGAAATTCATTTCTTGGGAAAAATTCGCTCTAGAACTGCAAATATTAATGTACAAATCATCAATTAAAAACAAGAATATATTGTCTTCAGAAATCGTTTCCATACTTAAATCCAAATAGTATTAAGGAAATTAAAAATTCTCTTTGAACGAGCGTAATGAAACTTATTTGTTGGGAACAATTCGCTCCAGAAATAGAATTATTGTAGAAAAAATCATCAATTAAAAAAAGAGCATTTTATATTTAGAATGTATTTCCAAATTTCAATCCAAATCGTGCGCAGGAAAATAATAATTCACTTTTGAGGGTGCGTAATGAAATTTATTTTTTAGGAATAATTCGCTCTAGAACTGCAAATATTAATGTACAAATCTTTAATTAAAAACAAGAAAATTTTGTCTTCAGAAATCTTTTCCATACTTAAATCCAAATAGTATTAAGGAAATTAAAAATTCTCGTTTGAACGAGCGTAATGAAACTTATTTGTTGGGAACAATTCGCTCCAGAAATAGAACTATTGTAGATAAAATCATCAATTAAAAAAAGAGCATTTTATATTTAGTATGTATTTCCACATTTCAATCAAATTCGTGCGCAGGAAAATAATAATTTACTTTTGAGGGTTCGTAATGAAATTCATTTCTTGGGAAAAATTCGCAATAGAAATTCAAATATTAATGTACAAATCATCAATTAAAAACAAGAATATTTTGTCTTCAGAAGTCTTTTCTATACTTAAATCCAAATAGTATGAAGGAAATTAAAAATTCTCGTTTGATCGAGCGTAATGAATCTTATTTGTTGGGAACAATTCGCTCCAGAAATAGAATTATTGTAGATAAAATCATCAATTAAAAAAATAGCATTTTATATTTAGAATGCATTTACACATTTCAATCCAAATCGTGCGCAGGAAAATAATAATTCACTTTTTAGGGTGAGTAATGTAATTCATTTCTTGGGAAAATTTCGCTCTAGAACTGCAAATATTAATGTACAAATCATCAATTAAAATCAAGAACATTTTGTCTTCAGAAGTCTTTTCCATACTTAACTCCAAATAGTATTAAGGAAATTAAAAATTCTCGTTTGAACGAGCGTTATGATTTTATTTGTTGGGAACAATTCGCTCCAGAAATTGAATTATTGTAGATAAAATCATCAATTAAAAAAAGAACATTTTATATTTAGAATGTATTTCCACATTTCAATCAAAATCGTGCGCAGGAAAATAATAATTCACCTTTTGAGGGTGCGTAATGAAATTCATTTCTTGGGAAAAATTCGCTCTAGAACTGCAAATATTAATGTACAAATCATCAATAAAAAACAAGAATATTTTGTTTTTAGAAGTCTTTTCCATACTTAAATCCAAATAGTATTAAGGAACTTAAAAATTCTCGTTTGAACGAGCGTAATGAAACTTAATTGTTGGGAACAATTCGCTCCAGAAATAGAATTATTGTAGATAAAATCATCAATTAAAAAAAGAGCATTTTATATTTAGAATGTATTTCCACATTTCAATCCAATTCGTGCGCAGGAAAATAATAATTAACTTTTGAGGGTGCGTAATGAAATTTTTTCTTGGGAAAATTCGCTCTCGAACTGCAAATATTAATTTTAAATTCATCAATTAAAAACAAGAATATTTTGTCTTCAGAAGTCTTTTCCATAGTTTTATCAAAATAGTATTAAGGAAATTAAAAATTCTCGTTTGAACGAGCGTAATGATTTTATTTGTTGGGAACAATTCGCCCAAGAAATTGAATTTTTGTAGATAAAATCATCAATTAAAAAAAGAGCATTTTATATTTAGAATGTATTTCCACATTTCAATCCAAATCGTGCGCAGGGAAAATAATAATTCACTTTTGAGGGTGCGTAATGAAATTCATTTCTTTGGAAAAATTGGCTCTAGAAATTTAAATAATAATGTACAAATCATCAATTAAAAACAAAAAATATTTTGTCTTCAGAAGTCTTTTCCATACTTAAATCCAAATAGTATGAAGGAAATTAAAAATTCTCGTTTGAACGAGCGTAATGAAACTTATTTGTTGGGAACAATTCGCTCCAGAAATAGAACTATTGTAGATAAAATCATCAATTAAAAAAAGAGCATTTTATATTTAGTATGTATTTCCACATTTCAATCAAATTCGTGCGCAGGAAAATAATAATTTACTTTTGAGGGTGCGTAATGAAATTCATTTCTTGGGAAAAATTCGCAATAGAAATTCAAATATTAATGTACAAATCATCAATTAAAAACAAGAATATTTTGTCTTCAGAAGTCTTTTCCATACTTAAATCCAAATAGTATGAAGGAAATTAAAAATTCTCGTTTGATCGAGCGTAATGAATCTTATTTGTTGGGAACAATTCGCTCCAGAAATAGAATTATTGTAGATAAAATCATCAATTAAAAAAATAGCATTTTATATTTAGAATGCATTTACACATTTCAATCCAAATCGTGCGCAGGAAAATAATAATTCACTTTTGAGGGTGCGTAATGAAATTAATTTCTTTAAAAAAATTCGCTCTAGAAATGCAATTATTAATTTACAAATCATCAATTAAAAACAAGAATATATTGTCTTTAGAAATATTTTCCATACTTAAATCCAAATAGTATTAAGGTAATTAAAAATTCTCGTTTGAACGAGCGTAATGAAACTTATTTGTTGGGAACAATTCGGTCCAGAAATAGAATTATTGTAGATAAAATCATCAATTAAAAAAAGAGCATTTTATATTTAGAATGTATTTCCACATTTAAATCCAAATCGTGCGCAGGAAAATAATAATTCACTTTTCAGAATGCGTAATGAAATTCATTTCTTGGGAAAAATTCGCTCTAGAACTGCAAATATTAATGTACAAATCATCAATTAAAAACAAGAATATTATGTCCTCAGAAATCTTTTCCAAACTTAAATCCAAATAGTATTAAGGAAATTAAAAATTCTCGTTTGATCGAGCGTAATGAAACTAATTTGTTGGGAGCAATTCGCTCCAGAAATAGAATTATTGTAGATAAAATCATCAATTAAAAAAAGAACATTTTATATTTAGAATGTATTTCCACATTTCAATCCAAATCGTGCGCAGGAAAATAATAATTCACTTTTGAGGGTGCGTATTGAAATTCATTTCTTGGGAAAAATTCGCAATAAAACTGCAAATATTAATGTACAAATCATCAATTAAAAACAAGAATATTTTGTCTTCAGAAGTCTTTTCCATACTTAAAACCAAATAGTATTAATGAAATTTACAATTCTCGTTTGAACGAGCGTAATGAACTTTATTTGTTGGGAACAATTCGGTCCAGAAATAGAATTATTGTAGATAAAATCATCAATTAAAAAAAGAGCATTTTATAATTAGAATGTATTTCCACATTTCAATCCAAATCGTGCGCAGGAAAATAATAATTCACTTTTGAGGGTGCGTAATGAAATTCATTTCTTGGGAAAAATTCGCTCTAGAACTGCAAATATTAATGTACAAATCATCAATTAAAAACAAGAATATTTTGTCCTCAGAAATCTTTTCCATACTTAAATCCAAATAGTATTAAGGAAATTAAAAATTCTCGTTTGAACGAGCGTAATGAAACTTTTTTGTTGGGAAAAATTCGCTCCAGCAATAGAATTATTGTAGATGAAATCATCAATTAAAAAAAGAACATTTTATATTTAGAATATGTTTCCACATGTCAATCCAAATCGTGCGCAGGAAAATAATAATCCACTTTTGAGGGTGCGTAATGAAATTCATTTCATGGGAAAAATTCGCTCTAGAACTGCATATATTAATGTACAAATCATCAATTAAAAACAAGAATATTTTGTCTTCAGAAGTCTTTTCCATACTTAAATCCAAATAGTATTAAGGAAATTAAAAATTTTCGCTTGAACGAGCGTAATGAAACTTATTTGTTGGGAACAATTCGCTCCAGAAATAGAATTATTGTAGATAAAATCATCAATTAAAAAAAGAGCATTTTATATTTAGAATGTATTTCCACATTTAAATGCAAATCGTGCGCAGGAAAATAATAATTCACTTTTGAGGGTGCGTAATGAAATTCATTTCTTGGGAAAAATTCGCTCTAAAACTGCAAATATTAATGTACAAATCATCAATTAAAAACAAGAATATTTTGTCTTCAGAAGTCTTTTCCATACTTAAATCCAAATAGTATAAAGGAAATTAAAAATTCTCGTTTGAACGAGCGTAATGAAACTTATTTGTTGGGAAAAATTCGCTCCAGAAATAGAATTATTGTAGATAAAATCATAAATTAAAAAAAGAACATTTTATATTTAGAATGTATTTCCACATTTCAATAAAAATCGTGCGCAGGAAAATAATAATTCACTTCTGAGGGTGCGTAAAGAAATTCATTTCTTGGGAAAAATTCGCTCTAGAACTGCAAATATTAATGTACAAATCATCAATTAAAAACAAGAATATATTGTCTTCAGAAATCGTTTCCATACTTAAATCCAAATAGTATTAAGGAAATTAAAAATTCTCTTTGAACGAGCGTAATGAAACTTATTTGTTGGGAACAATTCGCTCCAGAAATAGAATTATTGTAGAAAAAATCATCAATTAAAAAAAGAGCATTTTATATTTAGAATGTATTTCCAAATTTCAATCCAAATCGTGCGCAGGAAAATAATAATTCACTTTTGAGGGTGCGTAATGAAATTTATTTTTTAGGAATAATTCGCTCTAGAACTGCAAATATTAATGTACAAATCTTTAATTAAAAACAAGAAAATTTTGTCTTCAGAAATCTTTTCCATACTTAAATCCAAATAGTATTAAGGAAATTAAAAATTCTCGTTTGAACGAGCGTAATGAAACTTATTTGTTGGGAACAATTCGCTCCAGAAATAGAACTATTGTAGATAAAATCATCAATTAAAAAAAGAGCATTTTATATTTAGTATGTATTTCCACATTTCAATCAAATTCGTGCGCAGGAAAATAATAATTTACTTTTGAGGGTTCGTAATGAAATTCATTTCTTGGGAAAAATTCGCAATAGAAATTCAAATATTAATGTACAAATCATCAATTAAAAACAAGAATATTTTGTCTTCAGAAGTCTTTTCTATACTTAAATCCAAATAGTATGAAGGAAATTAAAAATTCTCGTTTGATCGAGCGTAATGAATCTTATTTGTTGGGAACAATTCGCTCCAGAAATAGAATTATTGTAGATAAAATCATCAATTAAAAAAATAGCATTTTATATTTAGAATGCATTTACACATTTCAATCCAAATCGTGCGCAGGAAAATAATAATTCACTTTTTAGGGTGAGTAATGTAATTCATTTCTTGGGAAAATTTCGCTCTAGAACTGCAAATATTAATGTACAAATCATCAATTAAAATCAAGAACATTTTGTCTTCAGAAGTCTTTTCCATACTTAACTCCAAATAGTATTAAGGAAATTAAAAATTCTCGTTTGAACGAGCGTTATGATTTTATTTGTTGGGAACAATTCGCTCCAGAAATTGAATTATTGTAGATAAAATCATCAATTAAAAAAAGAACATTTTATATTTAGAATGTATTTCCACATTTCAATCAAAATCGTGCGCAGGAAAATAATAATTCACCTTTTGAGGGTGCGTAATGAAATTCATTTCTTGGGAAAAATTCGCTCTAGAACTGCAAATATTAATGTACAAATCATCAATAAAAAACAAGAATATTTTGTTTTTAGAAGTCTTTTCCATACTTAAATCCAAATAGTATTAAGGAACTTAAAAATTCTCGTTTGAACGAGCGTAATGAAACTTAATTGTTGGGAACAATTCGCTCCAGAAATAGAATTATTGTAGATAAAATCATCAATTAAAAAAAGAGCATTTTATATTTAGAATGTATTTCCACATTTCAATCCAATTCGTGCGCAGGAAAATAATAATTAACTTTTGAGGGTGCGTAATGAAATTTTTTCTTGGGAAAATTCGCTCTCGAACTGCAAATATTAATTTTAAATTCATCAATTAAAAACAAGAATATTTTGTCTTCAGAAGTCTTTTCCATAGTTTTATCAAAATAGTATTAAGGAAATTAAAAATTCTCGTTTGAACGAGCGTAATGATTTTATTTGTTGGGAACAATTCGCCCAAGAAATTGAATTTTTGTAGATAAAATCATCAATTAAAAAAAGAGCATTTTATATTTAGAATGTATTTCCACATTTCAATCCAAATCGTGCGCAGGGAAAATAATAATTCACTTTTGAGGGTGCGTAATGAAATTCATTTCTTTGGAAAAATTGGCTCTAGAAATTTAAATAATAATGTACAAATCATCAATTAAAAACAAAAAATATTTTGTCTTCAGAAGTCTTTTCCATACTTAAATCCAAATAGTATGAAGGAAATTAAAAATTCTCGTTTGATCGAGCGTAATGAATCTTATTTGTTGGGAACAATTCGCTCCAGAAATAGAATTATTGTAGATAAAATCATCAATTAAAAAAAGAGCATTTTATGTTTAGAATGTATTTCCACATTTAAATCCAAATCGTGCGCAGGAAAATAATAATTCACTTTTGAGGGTGCGTAATGAAATTCATTTCTTGGGAAAAATTCGCAATAAAACTGCAAATATTAATGTACAAATCATCAATTAAAAACAAGAATATTTTGTCTTCAGAAGTCTTTTCCATACTTAAAACCAAATAGTATTAATGAAATTTAAAATTCTCGTTTGAACGAGCGTAATGAACTTTATTTGTTGGGAACAATTCGGTCCAGAAATAGAATTATTGTAGATAAATTCATCAATTAAAAAAAGAGCATTTTATATTAAGAATGTATTTCCACATTTCAATCCAAATCGTGCGCAGGAAAATAATAATTCACTTTTGAGGGTGCGTAATGAAATTCATTTCTTGGGAAAAATTCGCTCTAGAACTGCAAATATTAATGTACAAATCATCAATTAAAAACAAGAATATTTTGTCTTCAGAAGTCTTTTCCATACTTAAATCCAAATAGTATTAAGGAAATTAAAAATTCTCGTTTGAACGAGCGTAATGAAACTTATTTGTTGGGAAAAATTCGCTCCAGAAATAGAATTATTGTAGATGAAATCATCAATTAAAAAAAGAACATTTTATATTTAGAATATGTTTCCACATGTCAATCCAAATCGTGCGCAGGAAAATAATACTCCACTTTTGAGGGTGCGTAATGAAATTCATTTCATGGGAAAAATTCGCTCTAGAACTGCATATATTAATGTACAAATCATCAATTAAAAACAAGAATATTTTGTCTTCAGAAGTCTTTTCCATACTTAAATCCAAATAGTATTAAGGAAATTAAAAATTCTCGTTTGAACGAGCGTATTGAAACTTATTTGTTGGGAAAAATTCGCTCCAGAAATAGAATTATTGTAGATGAAATCATCAATTAAAAAAAGAACATTTTATATTTAGAATGTATTTCCACATTTTAATCCAAATCGTGCGCAGGAAAATAATAATTAACTTCTGAGGGTGCGTAATGAAATTCATTTCTTGGGAAAAATTCGCTCTAGAACTGCAAATATTAATGTACAAATCATCAATTAAAAACAAGAATATTTTGTCTTCAGATGTGTTTTCCATACTTAAATCCAAATAGTATTAAGGAAATTAAAAATTCTCGTTTGAACGAGCGTAATGAAACTTATTTGTTGGGAACAATTCCCTCCAGAAATAGAATTATTGTAGATAAAATCATCAATTAAAAAAAGAGCATTTTATATTTAGAATGCATTTACACATTTCAATCCAAATCGTGCGCAGGAAAATAATAATTCATTTTTGAGGGTGCGTAATGAAATTCATTTCTTGGGAAAAATTCGCTCTAGAACTGCAAATATTGATGTACAAATCATCAATTAAAAAGAAGAATATTTTGTCTTCAGAAGTCTTTTCCATACTTAAATCCAAATAGTATTAAGGAAATTAAAAATTCTCGCTTGAACGAGCGTAATGAAACTTATTTGTTGGGAACAATTCGCTCCAGAAATAGAATTATTGTAGATAAAATCATCAATTAAAAAAAGAGCATTTTATATTTAGAATGTATTTCCACATTTCAATCCAAATCGTGCGCAGGAAAATAATAATTCACTTTTGAGGGTGCGTAATGAAATTCATTTCTTGGGAAAAATTCGCTCTAGAACTGCAAATATTAATGTACAAATCATCAATTAAAAACAAGAATATTTTGTCTTCAGATGTCTTTTCTATACTTAAATCCAAATAGTATTAAGGAAATTAAAAATTCTCGTTTGAACGAGCGTATTGAAACTTATTTGTTGGGAAAAATTCGCTCCAGAAATAGAATTATTGTAGATGAAATCATCAATTAAAAAAAGAACATTTTATATTTAGAATGTATTTCCACATTTCAATCCAAATCGTGCGCAGGAAAATAATAATTAACTTCTGAGGGTGCGTAATGAAATTCATTTCTTGGGAAAAATTCGCTCTAGAACTGCAAATATTAATGTACAAATCATCAATTAAAAACAAGAATATTTTGTCTTCAGATGTCTTTTCCATACTTAAATCCAAATAGTATTAAGGAAATTAAAAATTCTCGTTTGAACGAGCGTAATAAAACTTATTTGTTGGGAACAATTCGCTCCAGAAATAGAATTATTGTAGATAAAATCATCAATTAAAAAAAGAGCATTTTATATTTAGAATATGTTTCCACATGTCAATCCAAATCGTGCGCAGGAAAATAATAATCCACTTTTGAGGGTGCGTAATGAAATTCATTTCATGGGAAAAATTCGCTCTAGAACTGCATATATTAATGTACAAATCATCAATTAAAAACAAGAATATTTTGTCTTCAGAAGTCTTTTCCATACTTAAATCCAAATAGTATTAAGGAAATTAAAAATTCTAGCTTGAACGAGCGTAATGAAACTTATTTGTTGGGAACAATTCGCTCCAGAAATAGAATTATTGTAGATAAAATCATCAATTAAAAAAAGAGCATTTTATATTTAGAATGTATTTCCACATTTCAATCCAAATCGTGCGCAGGAAAATAATAACTCACTTTTGAGGGTGCGTAATGAAATTCATTTCTGGGGAAAAGTCGCTCTAGAACTGCAAATATTAATGTGCAAATCATCAATTAAAAACAAGAATATTTTGTCTTCAGAAGTCTTTTCCATACTTAAATCCAAATAGTTTTAAGGAAATTAAAAATTCTCGTTTGAACGAGCGTAATGAGACATATTTGTTGGGAACAATTCACTCCAGAAATAGAATTCTTGTTGATAAAATCATCAATTAAAATAAGAGCATTTTATATTTAGAATGTATTTCCACATTTCAATCCAAATCGTGCGCAGGAAAATAATAATTCCCTTTTGAGGGTGCGTAATGAAATTCATTTCTTGGGAAAAATTCGATCTAGAACTGCAAATATTAATGTACAAATCATCAATTAAAAACAAGAATATTTTGTCTTCAGAAATCTTTTCCATACTTAAATCCAAATAGTATTAAGGAAATTAAAAATTCTCGTTTGAACGAGCGTAATGAAACTAATTTGTTGGGAACAATTCGCTGCAGAAATAGAATTATTGTAGATAAAATCATCAATTAAAAAAAGAACATTTTATATTTAGAATGTATTTCCACATTTCAATCAAAATCGTGCGCAGGAAAATAATAATTCACCTTTGAGGGTGCGTAATTAAATTCATTTCTAGGGAAAAATTCGCTCTAGAACTGCAAATATTAATGTACAAATGATCAATTAAAATCAAGAATATTTTGTCTTCAGAAGTCTTTTCCATACTTAACTCCAAATAGTATTAAGGAAATTAAAAATTCTCGTTTGAACGAGCGTAATGAAACTTATTTGTTGGGAACAATTCGCTCCAGAAATAGAATTCTTGTAGATAAAATCATCAATTAAAAAAAGAACATTTTATATTTAGAATGTATTTCCACATTTCAATCCAAATTGTGCGCAGGAAAATAATAATTCACAAAGTTAAAATCATCAATTAAGAAAAGAGCATTTTATATTTAGAATGTATTTCCACATTTCAATCCAAATCGTGCGCAGGAAAAAATAATAATTCACTTTTGAGGGTGCGTAATGAAATTCATTTCTTGGGAAAAATTCGTTGTAGAACTGCAAATATTAATGTACAAATCATCAATTAAAAACAAGAATATTTTGTCTTCAGAAATCTTTTTCATACTTAAATCCAAATAGTATTAAGGAAATTAAAAATTCTCGTTTGAACGATCGTAATGAAACTAATTTGTTGGGAACAATTCGCTCCAGAAATAGAATTATTGTAGATAAAATCATCAATTAAAAAAAGAACATTTTATATTTAGAATGTATTTCCACATTTCAATCAAAATCGTGCACAGGGAAAATAATAATTCACTTTTGAGGGTGCGTAATGAAATTCATTTCTTGGGAAATATTCGCTGTAGAACTGCAAATATTAATGTACAAATCATCAATAAAAAACAAGAATATTTTGTTTTTAGAAGTGTTTTCCATACTTAAATCCAAATAGTATTAAGGAACTTAAAAATTCTTGTTTGAACGAGCGTAATGAGACTTATTTGTTGGGAACCATTCGCCATAGAAATAGAATTATTGTAGATAAAATCATCAATTAAAAAAAGAACATTTTATATTTAGAATGTATTTCCACATTTCAATCAAAATCGTGCGCAGGAAAATAATAATTCACTTTTGAGGGTGCGTAATGAAATTCATTTCTTGGGAAAATTTCGCTCTAGAACTGCAAATATTAATGTACAAATCATCAATTAAAAACAAGAATATTTTGTCTTCAGAAGTCTTTTCCATACATAAATCCAAATAGTATTAAGGAAATTAATAATTCTCCTTTGAACGAACGTAATGAAACTTATTTTTTGGGAACAATTCCCTCCAGAAATAGAATTATTGTAGATAAAATCATCAATTAAAAAAAGAGCATTTTATATTTAGAATGTATTTCCACATTTCAATCCAAATCGTGCGCAGGAAAATAATAATTCCCTTTTGAAGGTGCGTAATGAAATTCATTTCTTGGGAAAAGTTCGCTCTAGAACTGCAAATATTAATGTACAAATCATCAATTAAAAACAAGAATATTTTGTCTCAGAAGTCTTTTCCATACTTAAATCCAAATAGTATTAAGGAAATTAAAAATTCTCGTTTGAACGATTGTAATGAAACTTATTTGTTGGGAACAATTCGCTCCAGAAATAGAATTCTTGTAGATAAAATCATCAATTAAAATAAGAGCATTTTATATTTAGAATGTATTTCCACATTTCAATCCAAATCGTGCGAAAGGAAAATAATAATTCACTTTTGAGGGTGCGTAATGAAATTCATGTCTTGGGAAAAATTCGCTGTAGAACTGAAAATATTAATGTACAAATCATCAATTAAAAACAAGAATATTTTGTCTTCAGAAATCTTTTCCATACTTAAATCCAAATAGTATTAAGGAAATTAAAAATTCTCGTTTGAACGATTGTAATGAAACTAATTTGTTGGGAACAATTCGCACCAGAAATAAAATTATTGTAGATAAAATCATCAATTAAAAAAAGAACATTTTATATTTAGAATGTATTTCCACATTTCAATCCAAATCGTGCGCAGGAAAATAATAATTCACTTTTGAGGGTGCGTAATGAAATTCATTTCTTGGGAAAAATTCGCTCTAGAACTGCAAATATTAATGTACAAATCATTAATTAAAAACAAGAATATTTTTTCCTCAGAAGTCTTTTCCATACTTAAATCCAAATAGTATTAAGGAAATTAAAAATTCTCGTTTGAACGAGCGTAATGAAACTTCTTTGTTGGGAAAAATTCGCTCCAGAAATGGAATTATTGTAGATAAAATCATAAATTAAAAAAAGAACATTTTATATTTAGAATGTATTTCCACATTTCAAGCCAAATCGTGCGCAGGAAAATAATAATTCACTTCTGAGGGTGCGTAATGAAATTCATTTCTTGGGAAAAATTCGCTCTAGAACTGCAAATATTAATGTACAAATCATCAATTAAAAACAAGAATATTTTGTCCTCAGAAAATTTTTCCATACTTAAATCCAAATAGTATTAAGGAAATTAAAAATTCTCGTTTGAACGATTGTAATGAAACTTATTTGTTGGGAAAAATTCGCTCCAGAAATAGAATTATTGTAGATAAAATCATAAATTAAAAAAAGAACATTTTATATTTAGAATGTATTTCCACATTTCAATCCAAATCGTGCGCAGGAAAATAATAATTCACTTCTGAGGGTGCGTAATGAAATTCATTTCTTGGGAAAAATTCGCTCTAGAACTGCAAATATTAATGTACAAATCATCAATTAAAAACAAGAATATTTTGTCTTCAGAAGTCTTTTCTATACTTAAATCCAAATAGTATTAAGGAAATTAAAAATTCTCGTTTGAACGAGCGTAATGAAACTTATTTGTTGGGAAAAATTCGCTCCAGAAATAGAATTATTGTAGATAAAATCATCAATTAAAAAAAGAACATTTTATATTTAGAATGTATTTCCACATTTTAATCCAAATCGTGCGCAGGAAAATAATAATTCACTTTTGAGGGTGCGTAATGAAATTCATTTCTTGGGAAAAATTCGCTCGTAAACTGCAAATATTAATGTACAAATCATCAATTAAAAACAAGAATATTTTGTCTTCAGAAGTCTTTTCCATACTTAAATCCAAATAGTATTAAGAAAATTAAAAATTCTCGTTTGAACGATTGTAATGAAACTTATTTGTTGGGAAAAATTCGCTCCAGAAATAGAATTATTGTAGATAAAATCATAAATTAAAAAAAGAACATTTTATATTTAGAATGTATTTCCACATTTCAATCAAAATCGTGCGCAGGAAAATAATAATTCATTTCTGAGGGTGCGTAATGAAATTCATTTCTTGGGAAAAATTCGCTCTAGAACTGCAAATATTAATGTACAAATCATCAATTAAAAACAAGAATATTTTGTCTTCAGAAGTCTTTTCCATACTTAAATCAAAAAAGTATTAAGGAAGTTAAAATTCTCGTTTGAACGAGCGTAATGATTTTATTTGTTGGGAACAATTCGCTCCAGAAATAGAATTATTGTAGATAAAATCATCAATTAAAAAAAGAGCATTTTATATTTAGAATGTATTTCCACATTTCAATCCAAATCGTGCGCAGAGAAAATAATAATTCACTTTTGAGGGTGCGTAATGAAATTCATATCTTTGGAAAAATTCCTTCTAGAACTGCAAATATTAATGTACAAACCATCAATTAAAAACAAGAATATTTTGTCTTCAGAAGTCTTTTCCACACTTAAATCCAAATAGTATTAAGGAAATTAAAAATTCTCGTTTGAACGAGCGTAATGAAACTTATTTGTTGGGAACAATTCCCTCCAGAAATAGAATTATTGTAGATAAAAATCATCAAATAAAAAAAGAGCATTTTATATTTAGAATGTATTTCCACATTTCAATCCAAATCGTGCGAGGGAAAATAATAATTCATCTTTGAGGGTGCGTAATGAAATTCATTTCTTGGGAAAAATTCGCTGTAGAACTGCAAATATTAATGTACAAATCATCAATAAAAAACAAGAATATTTTGTTTTTAGAAGTGTTTTCCATACTTAAATCCAAATAGTATTAAGGAACTTAAAAATTCTTGTTTGAACGAGCGTAATGAGTCTTATTTGTTGGGAACCATTCGCCATAGAAATAGAATTATTGTAGATAAAATCATCAATTAAAAAAAGAACATTTTATATTTAGAATGTATTTCCACATTTCAATCAAAATCGTGCGCAGGAAAATAATAATTCACTTTTGAGGGTGCGTAATGAAATTCATTTCTTGGGAAAATTTCGCTCTAGAACTGCAAATATTAATGTACAAATCATCAATTAAAAACAAGAATATTTTGTCTTCAGAAGTCTTTTCCATACATAAATCCAAATAGTATTAAGGAAATTAAAAATTCTCCTTTGAACGAACGTAATGAAACTTATTTTTTGGGAACAATTCCCTCCAGAAATAGAATTATTGTAGATAAAATCATCAATTAAAAAAAGAGCATTTTATATTTAGAATGTATTTCCACATTTCAATCCAAATCGTGCGCAGGAAAATAATAATTCCCTTTTGAAGGTGCGTAATGAAATTCATTTCTTGGGAAAAGTTCGCTCTAGAACTGCAAATATTAATGTACAAATCATCAATTAAAAACAAGAATATTTTGTCTTCAGAAATCTTTTCCATACTTAAATCCAAATAGTATTAAGGAAATTAAAAATTCTCGTTTGAACGATTGTAATGAAACTAATTTGTTGGGAACAATTCGCACCAGAAATAGAATTATTGTAGATAAAATCATCAATTAAAAAAAGAACATTTTATATTTAGAATGTATTTCCACATTTCAATCCAAATCGTGCGCAGGAAAATAATAATTCACTTTTGAGGGTGCGTAATGAAATTCATTTCTTGGGAAAAATTCGCTCTAGAACTGCAAATATTAATGTACAAATCATTAATTAAAAACAAGAATATTTTTTCCTCAGAAGTCTTTTCCATACTTAAATCCAAATAGTATTAAGGAAATTAAAAATTCTCGTTTGAACGAGCGTAATGAAACTTATTTGTTGGGAAAAATTCGCTCCAGAAATGGAATTATTGTAGATAAAATCATAAATTAAAAAAAGAACATTTTATATTTAGAATGTATTTCCACATTTCAAGCCAAATCGTGCGCAGGAAAATAATAATTCACTTCTGAGGGTGCGTAATGAAATTCATTTCTTGGGAAAAATTCGCTCTAGAACTGCAAATATTAATGTACAAATCATCAATTAAAAACAAGAATATTTTGTCCTCAGAAAATTTTTCCATACTTAAATCCAAATAGTATTAAGGAAATTAAAAATTCTCGTTTGAACGATTGTAATGAAACTTATTTGTTGGGAAAAATTCGCTCCAGAAATAGAATTATTGTAGATAAAATCATAAATTAAAAAAAGAACATTTTATATTCAGAATGTATTTCCACATTTCAATCCAAATCGTGCGCAGGAAAATAATAATTCACTTCTGAGGGTGCGTAATGAAATTCATTTCTTGGGAAAAATTCGCTCTAGAACTGCAAATATTAATGTACAAATCATCAATTAAAAACAAGAATATTTTGTCTTCAGAAGTCTTTTCTATACTTAAATCCAAATAGTATTAAGGAAATTAAAAATTCTCGTTTGAACGAGCGTAATGAAACTTATTTGTTGGGAAAAATTCGCTCCAGAAATAGAATTATTGTAGATAAAATCATCAATTAAAAAAAGAACATTTTATATTTAGAATGTATTTCCACATTTTAATCCAAATCGTGCGCAGGAAAATAATAATTCACTTTTGAGGGTGCGTAATGAAATTCATTTCTTGGGAAAAATTCGCTCGTAAACTGCAAATATTAATGTACAAATCATCAATTAAAAACAAGAATATTTTGTCTTCAGAAGTCTTTTCCATACTTAAATCCAAATAGTATTAAGAAAATTAAAAATTCTCGTTTGAACGATTGTAATGAAACTTATTTGTTGGGAAAAATTCGCTCCAGAAATAGAATTATTGTAGATAAAATCATAAATTAAAAAAAGAACATTTTATATTTAGAATGTATTTTCACATTTCAATCAAAATCGTGCGCAGGAAAATAATAATTCATTTCTGAGGGTGCGTAATGAAATTCATTTCTTGGGAAAAATTCGCTCTAGAACTGCAAATATTAATGTACAAATCATCAGTTAAAAACAAGAATATTTTGTCTTCAGAAGTCTTTTCCATACTTAAATCAAAAAAGTATTAAGGAAATTAAAAATTCTCGTTTGAACGAGCGTAATGATTTTATTTGTTGGGAACAATTCGCTCCAGAAATAGAATTATTGTAGATAAAATCATCAATTAAAAAAAGAGCATTTTATATTTAGAATGTATTTCCACATTTCAATCCAAATCGTGCGCAGGAAAATAATAATTCCCTTTTGAAGGTGCGTAATGAAATTCATTTCTTGGGAAAAGTTCGCTCTAGAACTGCAAATATTAATGTACAAATCATCAATTAAAAACAAGAATATTTTGTCTCAGAAGTCTTTTCCATACTTAAATCCAAATAGTATTAAGGAAATTAAAAATTCTCGTTTGAACGATTGTAATGAAACTTATTTGTTGGGAACAATTCGCTCCAGAAATAGAATTCTTGTAGATAAAATCATCAATTAAAATAAGAGCATTTTATATTTAGAATGTATTTCCACATTTCAATCCAAATCGTGCGAAAGGAAAATAATAATTCACTTTTGAGGGTGCGTAATGAAATTCATGTCTTGGGAAAAATTCGCTGTAGAACTGAAAATATTAATGTACAAATCATCAATTAAAAACAAGAATATTTTGTCTTCAGAAATCTTTTCCATACTTAAATCCAAATAGTATTAAGGAAATTAAAAATTCTCGTTTGAACGATTGTAATGAAACTAATTTGTTGGGAACAATTCGCACCAGAAATAGAATTATTGTAGATAAAATCATCAATTAAAAAAAGAACATTTTATATTTAGAATGTATTTCCACATTTCAATCCAAATCGTGCGCAGGAAAATAATAATTCACTTTTGAGGGTGCGTAATGAAATTCATTTCTTGGGAAAAATTCGCTCTAGAACTGCAAATATTAATGTACAAATCATTAATTAAAAACAAGAATATTTTTTCCTCAGAAGTCTTTTCCATACTTAAATCCAAATAGTATTAAGGAAATTAAAAATTCTCGTTTGAACGAGCGTAATGAAACTTATTTGTTGGGAAAAATTCGCTCCAGAAATGGAATTATTGTAGATAAAATCATAAATTAAAAAAAGAACATTTTATATTTAGAATGTATTTCCACATTTCAAGCCAAATCGTGCGCAGGAAAATAATAATTCACTTCTGAGGGTGCGTAATGAAATTCATTTCTTGGGAAAAATTCGCTCTAGAACTGCAAATATTAATGTACAAATCATCAATTAAAAACAAGAATATTTTGTCCTCAGAAAATTTTTCCATACTTAAATCCAAATAGTATTAAGGAAATTAAAAATTCTCGTTTGAACGATTGTAATGAAACTTATTTGTTGGGAAAAATTCGCTCCAGAAATAGAATTATTGTAGATAAAATCATAAATTAAAAAAAGAACATTTTATATTTAGAATGTATTTCCACATTTCAATCCAAATCGTGCGCAGGAAAATAATAATTCACTTCTGAGGGTGCGTAATGAAATTCATTTCTTGGGAAAAATTCGCTCTAGAACTGCAAATATTAATGTACAAATCATCAATTAAAAACAAGAATATTTTGTCTTCAGAAGTCTTTTCTATACTTAAATCCAAATAGTATTAAGGAAATTAAAAATTCTCGTTTGAACGAGCGTAATGAAACTTATTTGTTGGGAAAAATTCGCTCCAGAAATAGAATTATTGTAGATAAAATCATCAATTAAAAAAAGAACATTTTATATTTAGAATGTATTTCCACATTTTAATCCAAATCGTGCGCAGGAAAATAATAATTCACTTTTGAGGGTGCGTAATGAAATTCATTTCTTGGGAAAAATTCGCTCGTAAACTGCAAATATTAATGTACAAATCATCAATTAAAAACAAGAATATTTTGTCTTCAGAAGTCTTTTCCATACTTAAATCCAAATAGTATTAAGAAAATTAAAAATTCTCGTTTGAACGATTGTAATGAAACTTATTTGTTGGGAAAAATTCGCTCCAGAAATAGAATTATTGTAGATAAAATCATAAATTAAAAAAAGAACATTTTATATTTAGAATGTATTTTCACATTTCAATCAAAATCGTGCGCAGGAAAATAATAATTCATTTCTGAGGGTGCGTAATGAAATTCATTTCTTGGGAAAAATTCGCTCTAGAACTGCAAATATTAATGTACAAATCATCAGTTAAAAACAAGAATATTTTGTCTTCAGAAGTCTTTTCCATACTTAAATCAAAAAAGTATTAAGGAAATTAAAAATTCTCGTTTGAACGAGCGTAATGATTTTATTTGTTGGGAACAATTCGCTCCAGAAATAGAATTATTGTAGATAAAATCATCAATTAAAAAAAGAGCATTTTATATTTAGAATGTATTTCCACATTTCAATCCAAATCGTGCGCAGAGAAAATAATAATTCACTTTTGAGGGTGCGTAATGAAATTCATATCTTTGGAAAAATTCCTTCTAGAACTGCAAATATTAATGTACAAACCATCAATTAAAAACAAGAATATTTTGTCTTCAGAAGTCTTTTCCACACTTAAATCCAAATAGTATTAAGGAAATTAAAAATTCTCGTTTGAACGAGCGTAATGAAACTTATTTGTTGGGAACAATTCCCTCCAGAAATAGAATTATTGTAGATAAAAATCATCAAATAAAAAAAGAGCATTTTATATTTAGAATGTATTTCCACATTTCAATCCAAATCGTGCGAGGGAAAATAATAATTCATCTTTGAGGGTGCGTAATGAAATTCATTTCTTGGGAAAAATTCGCTCTAGAACTGCAAATATTAATGTACAAATCATCAATTAAAATCAAGAATATTTTGTCTTCAGATGTCTTTTCCATACTTAAATCCAAATAGTATTAAGTAAATTAAAAATTCTCGTTTGAACGAGCGTAATGAAACTTATTTTTTGGGATCAAATTCGCTCCAGAAATAGAATTATTGTAGATAAAATCATCAATTAAAAAAAGAACATTTTATATTTAGAATGTATTTCCACATTTCAATCCAAATCGTGCGCAGGAAAATAATAATTCACTTTTGAGGGTGCATAATGAAATTCATCTCTTGGGAAAATTTCGCTCTTGAACTGCAAATATTAATGTACAAATAAACATTTAAAAATAAGAAAATTTTGTCTTCAGAAGTCTCTTACATACTTAAATCCAAATAGTATTAAGGAAATTAAAAATTCTCGTTTGAGCGTGCGTAATGAAACTTTTTTGTTGGGATCAAATTCGCTCCAGAAATAGAATTATTGTAGATAAAATCATCAATTAAAAAAAGAGCATTTCATATTTAGAATGCATTTACACATTTCAATCCAAATCGTTCGCCGGAAAATAATAATTCCCTTTTCAGGGTGCGTAAAGTAATTCATTTCTTGGGAAAAATTCGCTCTAGAACTGCAAATATTAATAAACAAATCATCAATTGAAAACAAGAATATATTGTCTTCAGAAATCTTTTCTATACTTAAATCCAAATAGTATTAAGGAAATTAAAAATTCTCGTTTGAACGAGCGTAATGAAACTTATTTGTTGGGAACAATTCGCTCCAGAAATAGAATTATTGTAGATAAAATCATCAATTAAAAAAAGAACATTTTATATTTAGAATGTATTTCCACATTTTAATCCAAATCGTGCGCAGGAAAATAATAATTCACTTTTGAGGGTGCGTAATGAAATTCATTTCTTGGGAAAAATTCGCTCTAAAACTGCAAATATTAATGTACAAATCATCAATTAAAAACAAGAATATTTTGTCTTCAGAAGTCTTTTCCATACTTAAATCCAAATAGTATTAAGGAAATTAAAAATTCTCGTTTGAACAATTGTAATGAAACTTATTTGTTGGGAAAAATTCGCTCCAGAAATAGAATTATTGTAGATAAAATCATCAATTAAAAAAAGAACATTTTATATTTAGAATGTATTTCCACATTTCAATCAAAATCGTGCGCAGGAAAATAATAATTCACTTCTGAGGGTGCGTAATGAAATTCATTTCTTGGGAAAAATTCGCTCTAGAACTGCAAATATTAATGTACAAATCATCAATTAAAAACAAGATTATTTTGTCTTCAGAAGTCTTTTCCATACTTAAATCAAAAAAGTATTAAGGAAATTAAAAATTCTCGTTTGAACGAGCGTAATGAAACTTATTTGTTGGGAACAATTCGGTCCAGAAATAGAATTATTGTATATAAAATCATCAATTAAAAAAAGAGCATTTTATATTTAGAATGTATTTCCACATTTCAATCCAAATTGTGCGCAGGAAAATAATAATTCACTTTTGAGGGTGCGTAATGAAATTCATTTCTTGAGAAAAATTCGCTCTAAAACTGCAAATATTAATGTACAAATCATCAATTAAAGATAAGAATATTTTGTCTTAAGAGGTCATTTCCATACTTAAATTCAAAGAGTATTAAGGAAATTAAAATTTCTCGTTTGAACGAGCGTAATGAAAACTTTTTGTTGGGAACAATCGCTCCAGAAATAGAATTATTGTAGTTAAAATCATCAATTAAGAAAAGAGCATTTTATATTTAGAATATTTTTCCACATTTCAATCCAAATCGTTCGCAGGAAAATAATAATTCACTTTTGAGGGTGCGTAATGAAATTCATTTCTTGGGAAAAGTCGCTCTATAACTGCAAATGTTAATGTGCAAATCATCAATTAAAAACAAGTATATTTTGTCTTCAGAATTCTTTTCCATACTTAAATCAAAATTGTATTAAGTAAATTTAAAATTCTCGTTTGAACGAGCGTAATGTATTTATTTGTTGGGAACAATTCGCTCCAGAAATAGAATTATTGTAGATAAAATCATCAATTAAAAAAAGAGCATTTTATATTTAGAATGTATTTCCACATTTCAATCCATATCGTGCGCAGAGAAAATAATAATTCACTTTTGAGGGTGCGTTATGAAATTCATATCTTTGGAAAAATTCCTTCTAGAACTGCAAATATTAATGTACAAATCATCAATTAAAAACAAGAATATTTTGTCTTCAGATGTCTTTTCCATACTTAAATCCAAATAGTATTAAGTAAATTAAAAATTCTCGTTTGAACGAGCGTAATGAAACTTATTTTTTGGGATCAAATTCGCTCCAGAAATAGAATTATTGTAGATAAAATCATCAATTAAAAAAAGAATTTTTTATATTTAGAATGTATTTCCACATTTTAATCCAAATCGTGCGCAGGAAAATAATAATTCACTTTTGAGGGTGCGTAATGAAATTCATTTCTTGGGAAAAATTCGCTCTAAAACTGCAAATATTAATGTACAAATCATCAATTAAAAACAAGAATATTTTGTCTTCAGAAGTCTTTTCCATACTTAAATCCAAATAGTATAAAGGAAATTAAAAATTCTCGTTTGAACGATTGTAATGAAACTTATTTGTTGGGAAAAATTCGCTCCAGAAATAGAATTATTGTAGATAAAATCATAAATTAAAAAAAGAACATTTTATATTTAGAATGTATTTCCACATTTCAATCAAAATCGTGCGCAGGAAAATAATAATTCACTTCTGAGGGCGCGTAAAGAAATTCATTTCTTGGGAAACATTCGCTCTAGAACTGCAAATATTAATGTACAAATCATCAATTAAAAACAAGAATATATTGTCTTCAGAAATCTTTTCCATACTTAAATCCAAATAGTATAAAGGAAATTAAAAATTCTCGTTTGAACGATTGTAATGAAACTTATTTGTTGGGAAAAATTCACTCCAGAAATAGAATTATTGTAGATAAAATCATAAATTAAAAAAAGAACATTTTATATTTAGAATGTATTTCCACATTTCAATCAAAATCGTGCGCAGGAAAATAATAATTCACTTCTGAGGGTGCGTAAAGAAATTCATTTCTTGGGAAACATTCGCTCTAGAACTGCAAATATTAATGTACAAATCATCAATTAAAAACAAGAATATTTTGTCTTCAGAAATCTTTTCCATACTTAAATCCAAATAGTATTAAGGAAATTAAAAATTCTCGTTTGAACGAGCGTAATGAAACTTATTTGTTGGGAACAATTCGCTCCAGAAATAGAACTATTGTAGATAAAATCATCAATTAAAAAAAGAGCATTTTATATTTAGTATGTATTTCCACATTTCAATCAAATTCGTGCGCAGGAAAATAATAATTTACTTTTGAGGGTGCGTAATGAAATTCATTTCTTGGGAAAAATTCGCAATAGAAATTCAAATATTAATGTACAAATCATCAATTAAAAACAAGAATATTTTGTCTTCAGAAGTCTTTTCCATACTTAAATCCAAATAGTATGAAGGAAATTAAAAATTCTCGTTTGATCGAGCGTAATGAATCTTATTTGTTGGGAACAATTCGCTCCAGAAATAGAATTATTGTAGAAAAATCATCAATTAAAAAAATAGCATTTTATATTTAGAATGCATTTACACATTTCAATCCAAATCGTGCGCAGGAAAATAATAATTCACTTTTGAGGGTGCGTAATGAAATTAATTTCTTTAAAAAAATTCGCTCTAGAACTGCAAATATTAATTTACAAATCATCAATTAAAAACAAGAATATATTGTCTTTAGAAATATTTTCCATACTTAAATCCAAATAGTATTAAGGAAATTAAAAATTCTCGTTTGAACGAGCGTAATGAAACTTATTTGTTGGGAACAATTCGGTCCAGAAATAGAATTATTGTAGATAAAATCATCAATTAAAAAAAGAGCATTTTATATTTAGAATGTATTTCCACATTTAAATCCAAATCGTGCGCAGGAAAATAATAATTCACTTTTCAGAATGCGTAATGAAATTCATTTCTTGGGAAAAATTCGCTCTAGAACTGCAAATATTAATGTACAAATCATCAATTAAAAACAAGAATATTATGTCCTCAGAAATCTTTTCCAAACTTAAATCCAAATAGTATTAAGGAAATTAAAAATTCTCGTTTGATCGAGCGTAATGAAACTAATTTGTTGGGAGCAATTCGCTCCAGAAATAGAATTATTGTAGATAAAATCATCAATTAAAAAAAGAACATTTTATATTTAGAATGTATTTCCACATTTCAATCCAAATCGTGCGCAGGAAAATAATAATTCACTTTTGAGGGTGCGTATTGAAATTCATTTCTTGGGAAAAATTCGCAATAAAACTGCAAATATTAATGTACAAATCATCAATTAAAAACAAGAATATTTTGTCTTCAGAAGTCTTTTCCATACTTAAAACCAAATAGTATTAATGAAATTTACAATTCTCGTTTGAACGAGCGTAATAAACTTTATTTGTTGGGAACAATTCGGTCCAGAAATAGAATTATTGTAGATAAAATCATCAATTAAAAAAAGAGCATTTTATATTTAGAATGTATTTCCACATTTCAATCCAAATCGTGCGCAGGAAAATAATAATTCACTTTTGAGGGTGCGTAATGAAATTCATTTCTTGGGAAAAATTCGCTCTAGAACTGCAAATATTAATGTACAAATCATCAATTAAAAACAAGAATATTTTGTCCTCAGAAATCTTTTCCATACTTAAATCCAAATAGTATTAAGGAAATTAAAAATTCTCGTTTGAACGAGCGTAATGAAACTTATTTGTTGGGAAAAATTCGCTCCAGCAATAGAATTATTGTAGATGAAATCATCAATTAAAAAAAGAACATTTTATATTTAGAATATGTTTCCACATGTCAATCCAAATCGTGCGCAGGAAAATAATAATCCACTTTTGAGGGTGCGTAATGAAATTCATTTCATGGGAAAAATTCGCTCTAGAACTGCATATATTAATGTACAAATCATCAATTAAAAACAAGAATATTTTGTCTTCAGAAGTCTTTTCCATACTTAAATCCAAATAGTATTAAGGAAATTAAAAATTCTCGCTTGAACGAGCGTAATGAAACTTATTTGTTGGGAACAATTCGCTCCAGAAATAGAATTATTGTAGATAAAATCATCAATTAAAAAAAGAGCATTTTATATTTAGAATGTATTTCCACATTTAAATGCAAATCGTGCGCAGGAAAATAATAATTCACTTTTGAGGGTGCGTAATGAAATTCATTTCTTGGGAAAAATTCGCTCTAAAACTGCAAATATTAATGTACAAATCATCAATTAAAAACAAGAATATTTTGTCTTCAGAAGTCTTTTCCATACTTAAATCCAAATAGCATAAAGGAAATTAAAAATTCTCGTTTGAACGAGCGTAATGAAACTTATTTGTTGGGAAAAATTCGCTCCAGAAATAGAATTATTGTAGATAAAATCATAAATTAAAAAAAGAACATTTTATATTTAGAATGTATTTCCACATTTCAATAAAAATCGTGCGCAGGAAAATAATAATTCACTTCTGAGGGTACGTAAAGAAATTCATTTCTTGGGAAAAATTCGCTCTAGAACTGCAAATATTAATGTACAAATCATCAATTAAAAACAAGAATATATTGTCTTCAGAAATCGTTTCCATACTTAAATCCAAATAGTATTAAGGAAATTAAAAATTCTCTTTGAACGAGCGTAATGAAACTTATTTGTTGGGAACAATTCGCTCCAGAAATAGAATTATTGTAGAAAAAATCATCAATTAAAAAAAGAGCATTTTATATTTAGAATGTATTTCCAAATTTCAATGCAAATCGTGCGCAGGAAAATAATAATTCACTTTTGAGGGTGCGTAATGAAATTTATTTTTTAGGAATAATTCGCTCTAGAACTGCAAATATTAATGTACAAATCTTTAATTAAAAACAAGAAAATTTTGTCTTCAGAAATCTTTTCCATACTTAAATCCAAATAGTATTAAGGAAATTAAAAATTCTCGTTTGAACGAGCGTAATGAAACTTATTTGTTGGGAACAATTCGCTCCAGAAATAGAACTATTGTAGATAAAATCATCAATTAAAAAAAGAGCATTTTATATTTAGTATGTATTTCCACATTTCAATCAAATTCGTGCGCAGGAAAATAATAATTTACTTTTGAGGGTGCGTAATGAAATTCATTTCTTGGGAAAAATTCGCAATAGAAATTCAAATATTAATGTACAAATCATCAATTAAAAACAAGAATATTTTGTCTTCAGAAGTCTTTTCTATACTTAAATCCAAATAGTATGAAGGAAATTAAAAATTCTCGTTTGATCGAGCGTAATGAATCTTATTTGTTGGGAACAATTCGCTCCAGAAATAGAATTATTGTAGATAAAATCATCAATTAAAAAAATAGCATTTTATATTTAGAATGCATTTACACATTTCAATCCAAATCGTGCGCAGGAAAATAATAATTCACTTTTTAGGGTGAGTAATGTAATTCATTTCTTGAGAAAATTTCGCTCTAGAACTGCAAATATTAATGTACAAATCATCAATTAAAATCAAGAACATTTTGTCTTCAGAAGTCTTTTCCATACTTAACTCCAAATAGTATTAAGGAAATTAAAAATTCTCGTTTGAACGAGCGTTATGATTTTATTTCTTGGGAACAATTCGCTCCAGAAATTGAATTATTGTAGATAAAATCATCAATTAAAAAAAGAACATTTTATATTTAGAATGTATTTCCACATTTCAATCAAAATCGTGCGCAGGAAAATAATAATTCACCTTTTGAGGGTGCGTAATGAAATTCATTTCTTGGGAAAAATTCGCTCTAGAACTGCAAATATTAATGTACAAATCATCAATAAAAAACAAGAATATTTTGTTTTTAGAAGTCTTTTCCATACTTAAATCCAAATAGTATTAAGGAACTTAAAAATTCTCGTTTGAACGAGCGTAATGAAACTTAATTGTTGGGAACAATTCGCTCCAGAAATAGAATTATTGTAGATAAAATCATCAATTAAAAAAAGAGCATTTTATATTTAGAATGTATTTCCACATTTCAATCCAATTCGTGCGCAGGAAAATAATAATTCACTTTTGAGGGTGCGTAATGAAATTTTTTCTTGGGAAAATTCGCTCTCGAACTGCAAATATTAATTTTAAATTCATCAATTAAAAACAAGAATATTTTGTCTTCAGAAGTCTTTTCCATAGTTTTATCAAAATAGTATTAAGGAAATTAAAAATTCTCGTTTGAACGAGCGTAATGATTTTATTTGTTGGGAACAATTCGCCCAAGAAATTGAATTTTTGTAGATAAAATCATCAATTAAAAAAAGAGCATTTTATATTTAGAATGTATTTCCACATTTCAATCCAAATCGTGCGCAGGGAAAATAATAATTCACTTTTGAGGGTGCGTAATGAAATTCATTTCTTTGGAAAAATTGGCTCTAGAAATTTAAATAATAATGTACAAATCATCAATTAAAAACAAAAAATATTTTGTCTTCAGAAGTCTTTTCCATACTGAAATCCAAATCGTATTAAGGAAATTAAAAATTCTCGTTTGAAAGAGCGTAATGAGAATTATTTGTTGGAACAATTCGCTCCAGAAATAGAATTATTGTAGATAAAATCATCAATTAAAAAAAGAGCATTTTATATTTAGAATGTATTTCCACATTTCAATCCAAATCGTGCGCGGGAATATAATAATTCACTTTTGAGGGTGCGTAATGAAATTCATTTCTTGGGAAAAATTCGCTCTAGAACTGCAAATATTAATGTACAAATCATCAATTAAAATCAAGAACATTTTGTCTTCAGAAGTCTTTTCCATACTTAACTCCAAATAGTATTAAGGAAATTAAAAATTCTCGTTTGAACGAGCGTTATGATTTTATTTGTTGGGAACAATTCGCTCCAGAAATTGAATTATTGTAGATAAAATCATCAATTAAAAAAAGAACATTTTATATTTAGAATGTATTTCCACATTTCAATCAAAATCGTGCGAAGGAAAATAATAATTCACTTTTGAGGGTGCGTAATGAAATTCATTTCTTTGGAAAAATTGGCTCTAGAAATTTAAATAATAATGTACAAATCATCAATTAAAAACAAGAATATTTTGTCTTCAGAAGTCTTTTCCATACTTAAATCCAAATAGTATGAAGGAAATTAAAAATTCTCGTTTGATCGAGCGTAATGAATCTTATTTGTTGGGAACAATTCGCTCCAGAAATAGAATTATTGTAGATAAAATCATCAATTAAAAAAAGAGCATTTTATATTTAGAATGTATTTCCACATTTAAATCCAAATCGTGCGCAGGAAAATAATAATTCACTTTTGAGGGTGCGTAATGACATTAATTTCTTTAAAAAAATTCGCTCTAGAACTGCAAATATTAATTTACAAATCATCAATTAAAAACAAGAATATATTGTCTTCAGAAATATTTTCCATACTTAAATCCAAATAGTATTAAGGAAATTAAAAATTCTCGTTTGAACGAGCGTAATGAAACTTATTTGTTGGGAACAATTCGGTCCAGAAATAGAATTATTGTAGATAAAATCATCAATTAAAAAAAGAGCATTTTATATTTAGAATGTATTTCCACATTTAAATCCAAATCGTGCGCAGGAAAATAATAATTCACTTTTGAGGGTGCGTAATGAAATTCATTTCTTGGGAAAAATTCGCTCTAGAACTGCAAATATTAATGTACAAATCATCAATTAAAAACAAGAATATTATGTCCTCAGAAATCTTTTCCAAACTTAAATCCAAATAGTATTAAGGAAATTAAAAATTCTCGTTTGATCGAGCGTAATGAAACTAATTTGTTGGGAACAATTCGCTCCAGAAATAGAATTATTGTAGATAAAATCATCAATTAAAAAAAGAACATTTTATATTTAGAATGTATTTCCACATTTTAATCCAAATCGTGCGCAGGAAAATAATAATTCACTTCTGAGGGTGCGTAATGAAATTCATTTCTTGGGAAAAATTCGCAATAAAACTGCAAATATTAATGTACAAATCATCAATTAAAAACAAGAATATTTTGTCTTCAGAAGTCTTTTCCATACTTAAAACCAAATAGTATTAATGAAATTTAAAATTCTCGTTTGAACGAGCGTAATGAACTTTATTTGTTGGGAACAATTCGGTCCAGAAATAGAATTATTGTAGATAAATTCATCAATTAAAAAAAGAGCATTTTATATTTAGAATGTATTTCCACATTTCAATCCAAATCGTGCGCAGGAAAATAATAATTCACCTTTTGAGGGTGCGTAATGAAATTCATTTCTTGGGAAAAATTCGCTCTAGAACTGCAAATATTAATGTACAAATCATCAATAAAAAACAAGAATATTTTGTTTTTAGAAGTCTTTTCCATACTTAAATCCAAATAGTATTAAGGAACTTAAAAATTCTCGTTTGAACGAGCGTAATGAAACTTAATTGTTGGGAACAATTCGCTCCAGAAATAGAATTATTGTAGATAAAATCATCAATTAAAAAAAGAGCATTTTATATTTAGAATGTATTTCCACATTTCAATCCAATTCGTGCGCAGGAAAATAATAATTCACTTTTGAGGGTGCGTAATGAAATTTTTTCTTGGGAAAATTCGCTCTCGAACTGCAAATATTAATTTTAAATTCATCAATTAAAAACAAGAATATTTTGTCTTCAGAAGTCTTTTCCATAGTTTTATCAAAATAGTATTAAGGAAATTAAAAATTCTCGTTTGAACGAGCGTAATGATTTTATTTGTTGGGAACAATTCGCCCAAGAAATTGAATTTTTGTAGATAAAATCATCAATTAAAAAAAGAGCATTTTATATTTAGAATGTATTTCCACATTTCAATCCAAATCGTGCGCAGGGAAAATAATAATTCACTTTTGAGGGTGCGTAATGAAATTCATTTCTTTGGAAAAATTGGCTCTAGAAATTTAAATAATAATGTACAAATCATCAATTAAAAACAAAAAATATTTTGTCTTCAGAAGTCTTTTCCATACTGAAATCCAAATCGTATTAAGGAAATTAAAAATTCTCGTTTGAAAGAGCGTAATGAGAATTATTTGTTGGAACAATTCGCTCCAGAAATAGAATTATTGTAGATAAAATCATCAATTAAAAAAAGAGCATTTTATATTTAGAATGTATTTCCACATTTCAATCCAAATCGTGCGCGGGAATATAATAATTCACTTTTGAGGGTGCGTAATGAAATTCATTTCTTGGGAAAAATTCGCTCTAGAACTGCAAATATTAATGTACAAATCATCAATTAAAATCAAGAACATTTTGTCTTCAGAAGTCTTTTCCATACTTAACTCCAAATAGTATTAAGGAAATTAAAAATTCTCGTTTGAACGAGCGTTATGATTTTATTTGTTGGGAACAATTCGCTCCAGAAATTGAATTATTGTAGATAAAATCATCAATTAAAAAAAGAACATTTTATATTTAGAATGTATTTCCACATTTCAATCAAAATCGTGCGAAGGAAAATAATAATTCACTTTTGAGGGTGCGTAATGAAATTCATTTCTTTGGAAAAATTGGCTCTAGAAATTTAAATAATAATGTACAAATCATCAATTAAAAACAAGAATATTTTGTCTTCAGAAGTCTTTTCCATACTTAAATCCAAATAGTATGAAGGAAATTAAAAATTCTCGTTTGATCGAGCGTAATGAATCTTATTTGTTGGGAACAATTCGCCCCAGAAATAGAATTATTGTAGATAAAATCATCAATTAAAAAAAGAGCATTTTATATTTAGAATGTATTTCCACATTTAAATCCAAATCGTGCGCAGGAAAATAATAATTCACTTTTGAGGGTGCGTAATGACATTAATTTCTTTAAAAAAATTCGCTCTAGAACTGCAAATATTAATTTACAAATCATCAATTAAAAACAAGAATATATTGTCTTCAGAAATATTTTCCATACTTAAATCCAAATAGTATTAAGGAAATTAAAAATTCTCGTTTGAACGAGCGTAATGAAACTTATTTGTTGGGAACAATTCGGTCCAGAAATAGAATTATTGTAGATAAAATCATCAATTAAAAAAAGAGCATTTTATATTTAGAATGTATTTCCACATTTAAATCCAAATCGTGCGCAGGAAAATAATAATTCACTTTTGAGGGTGCGTAATGAAATTCATTTCTTGGGAAAAATTCGCTCTAGAACTGCAAATATTAATGTACAAATCATCAATTAAAAACAAGAATATTATGTCCTCAGAAATCTTTTCCAAACTTAAATCCAAATAGTATTAAGGAAATTAAAAATTCTCGTTTGATCGAGCGTAATGAAACTAATTTGTTGGGAACAATTCGCTCCAGAAATAGAATTATTGTAGATAAAATCATCAATTAAAAAAAGAACATTTTATATTTAGAATGTATTTCCACATTTTAATCCAAATCGTGCGCAGGAAAATAATAATTCACTTCTGAGGGTGCGTAATGAAATTCATTTCTTGGGAAAAATTCGCAATAAAACTGCAAATATTAATGTACAAATCATCAATTAAAAACAAGAATATTTTGTCTTCAGAAGTCTTTTCCATACTTAAAACCAAATAGTATTAATGAAATTTAAAATTCTCGTTTGAACGAGCGTAATGAACTTTATTTGTTGGGAACAATTCGGTCCAGAAATAGAATTATTGTAGATAAATTCATCAATTAAAAAAAGAGCATTTTATATTTAGAATATATTTCCACATTTCAATCCAAATCGTGCGCAGGAAAATAATAATTCACTTTTGAGGGTGCGTAATGAAATTCATTTCTTGGGAAAAATTCGCTCTAAAACTGCAAATATTAATGTACAAATCATCAATTAAAAACAAGAATATTTTGTCTTCAGAAGTCTTTTCCATACTTAAATCCAAATAGTATAAAGGAAATTAAAAATTCTCGTTTGAACGAGCGTAATGAAACTTATTTGTTGGGAAAAATTCGCTCCAGAAATAGAATTATTGTAGATAAAATCATAAATTAAAAAAAGAACATTTTATATTTAGAATGTATTTCCACATTTCAATAAAAATCGTGCGCAGGAAAATAATAATTCACTTCTGAGGGTACGTAAAGAAATTCATTTCTTGGGAAAAATTCGCTCTAGAACTGCAAATATTAATGTACAAATCATCAATTAAAAACAAGAATATATTGTCTTCAGAAATCGTTTCCATACTTAAATCCAAATAGTATTAAGGAAATTAAAAATTCTCTTTGAACGAGCGTAATGAAACTTATTTGTTGGGAACAATTCGCTCCAGAAATAGAATTATTGTAGAAAAAATCATCAATTAAAAAAAGAGCATTTTATATTTAGAATGTATTTCCAAATTTCAATCCAAATCGTGCGCAGGAAAATAATAATTCACTTTTGAGGGTGCGTAATGAAATTTATTTTTTAGGAATAATTCGCTCTAGAACTGCAAATATTAATGTACAAATCTTTAATTAAAAACAAGAAAATTTTGTCTTCAGAAATCTTTTCCATACTTAAATCCAAATAGTATTAAGGAAATTAAAAATTCTCGTTTGAACGAGCGTAATGAAACTTATTTGTTGGGAACAATTCGCTCCAGAAATAGAACTATTGTAGATAAAATCATCAATTAAAAAAAGAGCATTTTATATTTAGTATGTATTTCCACATTTCAATCAAATTCGTGCGCAGGAAAATAATAATTTACTTTTGAGGGTGCGTAATGAAATTCATTTCTTGGGAAAAATTCGCAATAGAAATTCAAATATTAATGTACAAATCATCAATTAAAAACAAGAATATTTTGTCTTCAGAAGTCTTTTCTATACTTAAATCCAAATAGTATGAAGGAAATTAAAAATTCTCGTTTGATCGAGCGTAATGAATCTTATTTGTTGGGAACAATTCGCTCCAGAAATAGAATTATTGTAGATAAAATCATCAATTAAAAAAATAGCATTTTATATTTAGAATGCATTTACACATTTCAATCCAAATCGTGCGCAGGAAAATAATAATTCACTTTTTAGGGTGAGTAATGTAATTCATTTCTTGAGAAAATTTCGCTCTAGAACTGCAAATATTAATGTACAAATCATCAATTAAAATCAAGAACATTTTGTCTTCAGAAGTCTTTTCCATACTTAACTCCAAATAGTATTAAGGAAATTAAAAATTCTCGTTTGAACGAGCGTTATGATTTTATTTGTTGGGAACAATTCGCTCCAGAAATTGAATTATTGTAGATAAAATCATCAATTAAAAAAAGAACATTTTATATTTAGAATGTATTTCCACATTTCAATCAAAATCGTGCGCAGGAAAATAATAATTCACCTTTTGAGGGTGCGTAATGAAATTCATTTCTTGGGAAAAATTCGCTCTAGAACTGCAAATATTAATGTACAAATCATCAATAAAAAACAAGAATATTTTGTTTTTAGAAGTCTTTTCCATACTTAAATCCAAATAGTATTAAGGAACTTAAAAATTCTCGTTTGAACGAGCGTAATGAAACTTAATTGTTGGGAACAATTCGCTCCAGAAATAGAATTATTGTAGATAAAATCATCAATTAAAAAAAGAGCATTTTATATTTAGAATGTATTTCCACATTTCAATCCAATTCGTGCGCAGGAAAATAATAATTCACTTTTGAGGGTGCGTAATGAAATTTTTTCTTGGGAAAATTCGCTCTCGAACTGCAAATATTAATTTTAAATTCATCAATTAAAAACAAGAATATTTTGTCTTCAGAAGTCTTTTCCATAGTTTTATCAAAATAGTATTAAGGAAATTAAAAATTCTCGTTTGAACGAGCGTAATGATTTTATTTGTTGGGAACAATTCGCCCAAGAAATTGAATTTTTGTAGATAAAATCATCAATTAAAAAAAGAGCATTTTATATTTAGAATGTATTTCCACATTTCAATCCAAATCGTGCGCAGGGAAAATAATAATTCACTTTTGAGGGTGCGTAATGAAATTCATTTCTTTGGAAAAATTGGCTCTAGAAATTTAAATAATAATGTACAAATCATCAATTAAAAACAAAAAATATTTTGTCTTCAGAAGTCTTTTCCATACTGAAATCCAAATCGTATTAAGGAAATTAAAAATTCTCGTTTGAAAGAGCGTAATGAGAATTATTTGTTGGAACAATTCGCTCCAGAAATAGAATTATTGTAGATAAAATCATCAATTAAAAAAAGAGCATTTTATATTTAGAATGTATTTCCACATTTCAATCCAAATCGTGCGCGGGAATATAATAATTCACTTTTGAGGGTGCGTAATGAAATTCATTTCTTGGGAAAAATTCGCTCTAGAACTGCAAATATTAATGTACAAATCATCAATTAAAATCAAGAACATTTTGTCTTCAGAAGTCTTTTCCATACTTAACTCCAAATAGTATTAAGGAAATTAAAAATTCTCGTTTGAACGAGCGTTATGATTTTATTTGTTGGGAACAATTCGCTCCAGAAATTGAATTATTGTAGATAAAATCATCAATTAAAAAAAGAACATTTTATATTTAGAATGTATTTCCACATTTCAATCAAAATCGTGCGAAGGAAAATAATAATTCACTTTTGAGGGTGCGTAATGAAATTCATTTCTTTGGAAAAATTGGCTCTAGAAATTTAAATAATAATGTACAAATCATCAATTAAAAACAAGAATATTTTGTCTTCAGAAGTCTTTTCCATACTTAAATCCAAATAGTATGAAGGAAATTAAAAATTCTCGTTTGATCGAGCGTAATGAATCTTATTTGTTGGGAACAATTCGCTCCAGAAATAGAATTATTGTAGATAAAATCATCAATTAAAAAAAGAGCATTTTATATTTAGAATGTATTTCCACATTTAAATCCAAATCGTGCGCAGGAAAATAATAATTCACTTTTGAGGGTGCGTAATGACATTAATTTCTTTAAAAAAATTCGCTCTAGAACTGCAAATATTAATTTACAAATCATCAATTAATAACAAGAATATATTGTCTTCAGAAATATTTTCCATACTTAAATCCAAATAGTATTAAGGAAATTAAAAATTCTCGTTTGAACGAGCGTAATGAAACTTATTTGTTGGGAACAATTCGGTCCAGAAATAGAATTATTGTAGATAAAATCATCAATTAAAAAAAGAGCATTTTATATTTAGAATGTATTTCCACATTTAAATCCAAATCGTGCGCAGGAAAATAATAATTCACTTTTGAGGGTGCGTAATGAAATTCATTTCTTGGGAAAAATTCGCTCTAGAACTGCAAATATTAATGTACAAATCATCAATTAAAAACAAGAATATTATGTCCTCAGAAATCTTTTCCAAACTTAAATCCAAATAGTATTAAGGAAATTAAAAATTCTCGTTTGATCGAGCGTAATGAAACTAATTTGTTGGGAACAATTCGCTCCAGAAATAGAATTATTGTAGATAAAATCATCAATTAAAAAAAGAACATTTTATATTTAGAATGTATTTCCACATTTTAATCCAAATCGTGCGCAGGAAAATAATAATTCACTTCTGAGGGTGCGTAATGAAATTCATTTCTTGGGAAAAATTCGCAATAAAACTGCAAATATTAATGTACAAATCATCAATTAAAAACAAGAATATTTTGTCTTCAGAAGTCTTTTCCATACTTAAAACCAAATAGTATTAATGAAATTTAAAATTCTCGTTTGAACGAGCGTAATGAACTTTATTTGTTGGGAACAATTCGGTCCAGAAATAGAATTATTGTAGATAAATTCATCAATTAAAAAAAGAGCATTTTATATTTAGAATGTATTTCCACATTTCAATCCAAATCGTGCGCAGGAAAATAATAATTCACTTTTGAGGGTGCGTAATGAAATTCATTTCTTGGGAAAAATTCGCTCTAGAACTGCAAATATTAATGTACAAATCATCAATTAAAAACAAGAATATTTTGTCTTCAGAAGTCTTTTCCATACTTAAATCCAAATAGTATTAAGGAAATTAAAAATTCTCGTTTGAACGAGCGTAATGAAACTTATTTGTTGGGAAAAATTCGCTCCAGAAATAGAATTATTGTAGATGAAATCATCAATTAAAAAAAGAACATTTTATATTTAGAATATGTTTCCACATGTCAATCCAAATCGTGCGCAGGAAAATAATACTCCACTTTTGAGGGTGCGTAATGAAATTCATTTCATGGGAAAAATTCGCTCTAGAACTGCATATATTAATGTACAAATCATCAATTAAAAACAAGAATATTTTGTCTTCAGAAGTCTTTTCCATACTTAAATCCAAATAGTATTAAGGAAATTAAAAATTCTCGCTTGAACGAGCGTAATGAAACTTATTTGTTGGGAACAATTCGCTCCAGAAATAGAATTATTGTAGATAAAATCATCAATTAAAAAAAGAGCATTTTATATTTAGAATGTATTTCCACATTTCAATCCAAATCGTGCGCAGGAAAATAATAATTCACTTTTGAGGGTGCGTAATGAAATTCATTTCTTGGGAAAAATTCGCTCTAGAACTGCAAATATTAATGTACAAATCATCAATTAAAAACAAGAATATTTTGTCTTTAGATGTCTTTTCTATACTTAAATCCAAATAGTATTAAGGAAATTAAAAATTCTCGTTTGAACGAGCGTATTGAAACTTATTTGTTGGGAAAAATTCGCTCCAGAAATAGAATTATTTTAGATGAAATCATCAATTAAAAAAAGAACATTTTATATTTAGAATGTATTTCCACATTTTAATCCAAATCGTGCGCAGGAAAATAATAATTAACTTTTGAGGGTGCGTAATGAAATTCATTTCTTTGGAAAAATTGGCTCTAGAAATTTAAATAATAATGTACAAATCATCAATTAAAAACAAGAATATTTTGTCTTCAGAAGTCTTTTCCATACTTAAATCCAAATAGTATGAAGGAAATTAAAAATTCTCGTTTGATCGAGCGTAATGAATCTTATTTGTTGGGAACAATTCGCTCCAGAAATAGAATTATTGTAGATAAAATCATCAATTAAAAAAAGAGCATTTTATATTTAGAATGTATTTCCACATTTAAATCCAAATCGTGCGCAGGAAAATAATAATTCACTTTTGAGGGTGCGTAATGACATTAATTTCTTTAAAAAAATTCGCTCTAGAACTGCAAATATTAATTTACAAATCATCAATTAAAAACAAGAATATATTGTCTTCAGAAATATTTTCCATACTTAAATCCAAATAGTATTAAGGAAATTAAAAATTCTCGTTTGAACGAGCGTAATGAAACTTATTTGTTGGGAACAATTCGGTCCAGAAATAGAATTATTGTAGATAAAATCATCAATTAAAAAAAGAGCATTTTATATTTAGAATGTATTTCCACATTTAAATCCAAATCGTGCGCAGGAAAATAATAATTCACTTTTGAGGGTGCGTAATGAAATTCATTTCTTGGGAAAAATTCGCTCTAGAACTGCAAATATTAATGTACAAATCATCAATTAAAAACAAGAATATTATGTCCTCAGAAATCTTTTCCAAACTTAAATCCAAATAGTATTAAGGAAATTAAAAATTCTCGTTTGATCGAGCGTAATGAAACTAATTTGTTGGGAACAATTCGCTCCAGAAATAGAATTATTGTAGATAAAATCATCAATTAAAAAAAGAACATTTTATATTTAGAATGTATTTCCACATTTTAATCCAAATCGTGCGCAGGAAAATAATAATTCACTTCTGAGGGTGCGTAATGAAATTCATTTCTTGGGAAAAATTCGCAATAAAACTGCAAATATTAATGTACAAATCATCAATTAAAAACAAGAATATTTTGTCTTCAGAAGTCTTTTCCATACTTAAAACCAAATAGTATTAATGAAATTTAAAATTCTCGTTTGAACGAGCGTAATGAACTTTATTTGTTGGGAACAATTCGGTCCAGAAATAGAATTATTGTAGATAAATTCATCAATTAAAAAAAGAGCATTTTATATTTAGAATGTATTTCCACATTTCAATCCAAATCGTGCGCAGGAAAATAATAATTCACTTTTGAGGGTGCGTAATGAAATTCATTTCTTGGGAAAAATTCGCTCTAGAACTGCAAATATTAATGTACAAATCATCAATTAAAAACAAGAATATTTTGTCTTCAGAAGTCTTTTCCATACTTAAATCCAAATAGTATTAAGGAAATTAAAAATTCTCGTTTGAACGAGCGTAATGAAACTTATTTGTTGGGAAAAATTCGCTCCAGAAATAGAATTATTGTAGATGAAATCATCAATTAAAAAAAGAACATTTTATATTTAGAATATGTTTCCACATGTCAATCCAAATCGTGCGCAGGAAAATAATACTCCACTTTTGAGGGTGCGTAATGAAATTCATTTCATGGGAAAAATTCGCTCTAGAACTGCATATATTAATGTACAAATCATCAATTAAAAACAAGAATATTTTGTCTTCAGAAGTCTTTTCCATACTTAAATCCAAATAGTATTAAGGAAATTAAAAATTCTCGCTTGAACGAGCGTAATGAAACTTATTTGTTGGGAACAATTCGCTCCAGAAATAGAATTATTGTAGATAAAATCATCAATTAAAAAAAGAGCATTTTATATTTAGAATGTATTTCCACATTTCAATCCAAATCGTGCGCAGGAAAATAATAATTCACTTTTGAGGGTGCGTAATGAAATTCATTTCTTGGGAAAAATTCGCTCTAGAACTGCAAATATTAATGTACAAATCATCAATTAAAAACAAGAATATTTTGTCTTTAGATGTCTTTTCTATACTTAAATCCAAATAGTATTAAGGAAATTAAAAATTCTCGTTTGAACGAGCGTATTGAAACTTATTTGTTGGGAAAAATTCGCTCCAGAAATAGAATTATTTTAGATGAAATCATCAATTAAAAAAAGAACATTTTATATTTAGAATGTATTTCCACATTTTAATCCAAATCGTGCGCAGGAAAATAATAATTAACTTTTGAGGGTGCGTAATGAAATTCATTTCTTTGGAAAAATTGGCTCTAGAAATTTAAATAATAATGTACAAATCATCAATTAAAAACAAGAATATTTTGTCTTCAGAAGTCTTTTCCATACTTAAATCCAAATAGTATGAAGGAAATTAAAAATTCTCGTTTGATCGAGCGTAATGAATCTTATTTGTTGGGAACAATTCGCTCCAGAAATAGAATTATTGTAGATAAAATCATCAATTAAAAAAAGAGCATTTTATATTTAGAATGTATTTCCACATTTAAATCCAAATCGTGCGCAGGAAAATAATAATTCACTTTTGAGGGTGCGTAATGACATTAATTTCTTTAAAAAAATTCGCTCTAGAACTGCAAATATTAATTTACAAATCATCAATTAAAAACAAGAATATATTGTCTTCAGAAATATTTTCCATACTTAAATCCAAATAGTATTAAGGAAATTAAAAATTCTCGTTTGAACGAGCGTAATGAAACTTATTTGTTGGGAACAATTCGGTCCAGAAATAGAATTATTGTAGATAAAATCATCAATTAAAAAAAGAGCATTTTATATTTAGAATGTATTTCCACATTTAAATCCAAATCGTGCGCAGGAAAATAATAATTCACTTTTGAGGGTGCGTAATGAAATTCATTTCTTGGGAAAAATTCGCTCTAGAACTGCAAATATTAATGTACAAATCATCAATTAAAAACAAGAATATTATGTCCTCAGAAATCTTTTCCAAACTTAAATCCAAATAGTATTAAGGAAATTAAAAATTCTCGTTTGATCGAGCGTAATGAAACTAATTTGTTGGGAACAATTCGCTCCAGAAATAGAATTATTGTAGATAAAATCATCAATTAAAAAAAGAACATTTTATATTTAGAATGTATTTCCACATTTTAATCCAAATCGTGCGCAGGAAAATAATAATTCACTTCTGAGGGTGCGTAATGAAATTCATTTCTTGGGAAAAATTCGCAATAAAACTGCAAATATTAATGTACAAATCATCAATTAAAAACAAGAATATTTTGTCTTCAGAAGTCTTTTCCATACTTAAAACCAAATAGTATTAATGAAATTTAAAATTCTCGTTTGAACGAGCGTAATGAACTTTATTTGTTGGGAACAATTCGGTCCAGAAATAGAATTATTGTAGATAAATTCATCAATTAAAAAAAGAGCATTTTATATTTAGAATGTATTTCCACATTTCAATCCAAATCGTGCGCAGGAAAATAATAATTCACTTTTGAGGGTGCGTAATGAAATTCATTTCTTGGGAAAAATTCGCTCTAGAACTGCAAATATTAATGTACAAATCATCAATTAAAAACAAGAATATTTTGTCTTCAGAAGTCTTTTCCATACTTAAATCCAAATAGTATTAAGGAAATTAAAAATTCTCGTTTGAACGAGCGTAATGAAACTTATTTGTTGGGAAAAATTCGCTCCAGAAATAGAATTATTGTAGATGAAATCATCAATTAAAAAAAGAACATTTTATATTTAGAATATGTTTCCACATGTCAATCCAAATCGTGCGCAGGAAAATAATACTCCACTTTTGAGGGTGCGTAATGAAATTCATTTCATGGGAAAAATTCGCTCTAGAACTGCATATATTAATGTACAAATCATCAATTAAAAACAAGAATATTTTGTCTTCAGAAGTCTTTTCCATACTTAAATCCAAATAGTATTAAGGAAATTAAAAATTCTCGCTTGAACGAGCGTAATGAAACTTATTTGTTGGGAACAATTCGCTCCAGAAATAGAATTATTGTAGATAAAATCATCAATTAAAAAAAGAGCATTTTATATTTAGAATGTATTTCCACATTTCAATCCAAATCGTGCGCAGGAAAATAATAATTCACTTTTGAGGGTGCGTAATGAAATTCATTTCTTGGGAAAAATTCGCTCTAGAACTGCAAATATTAATGTACAAATCATCAATTAAAAACAAGAATATTTTGTCTTTAGATGTCTTTTCTATACTTAAATCCAAATAGTATTAAGGAAATTAAAAATTCTCGTTTGAACGAGCGTATTGAAACTTATTTGTTGGGAAAAATTCGCTCCAGAAATAGAATTATTTTAGATGAAATCATCAATTAAAAAAAGAACATTTTATATTTAGAATGTATTTCCACATTTTAATCCAAATCGTGCGCAGGAAAATAATAATTAACTTCTGAGGGTGCGTAATGAAATTCATTTCTTGGGAAAAATTCGCTCTAGAACTGCAAATATTAATGTACAAATCATCAATTAAAAACAAGAATATTTTGTCTTCAGATGTGTTTTCCATACTTAAATCCAAATAGTATTAAGGAAATTAAAAATTCTCGTTTGAACGAGCGTAATGAAACTTATTTGTTGGGAACAATTCCCTCCAGAAATAGAATTATTGTAGATAAAATCATCAATTAAAAAAAGAGCATTTTATATTTAGAATGCATTTACACATTTCAATCCAAATCGTGCGCAGGAAAATAATAATTCATTTTTGAGGGTGCGTAATGAAATTCATTTCTTGGGAAAAATTCGCTCTAGAACTGCAAATATTGATGTACAAATCATCAATTAAAAAGAAGAATATTTTGTCTTCAGAAGTCTTTTCCATACTTAAATCCAAATAGTATTAAGGAAATTAAAAATTCTCGCTTGAACGAGCGTAATGAAACTTATTTGTTGGGAACAATTCGCTCCAGAAATAGAATTATTGTAGATAAAATCATCAATTAAAAAAAGAGCATTTTATATTTAGAATGTATTTCCACATTTCAATCCAAATCGTGCGCAGGAAAATAATAATTCACTTTTGAGGGTGCGTAATGAAATTCATTTCTTGGGAAAAATTCGCTCTAGAACTGCAAATATTAATGTACAAATCATCAATTAAAATCAAGAATATTTTGTCTTCAGATGTCTTTTCTATACTTAAATCCAAATAGTATTAAGGAAATTAAAAATTCTCGTTTGAACGAGCGTATTGAAACTTATTTGTTGGGAAAAATTCGCTCCAGAAATAGAATTATTGTAGATGAAATCATCAATTAAAAAAAGAACATTTTATATTTAGAATGTATTTCCACATTTCAATCCAAATCGTGCGCAGGAAAATAATAATTAACTTCTGAGGGTGCGTAATGAAATTCATTTCTTGGGAAAAATTCGCTCTAGAACTGCAAATATTAATGTACAAAGCATCAATAACATACAAGAATATTTTGTCTTCAGAAGTCTTTTCCATACTTAAATCCAAATAGTATTAAGGAAATAAAAAATTCTCGTTTGAACGAGCGTAATGAAACTTATTTGTTGGGAACAATTCGCTCGAGAAATAGAATTATTGTAGATAAAATCATCAATTAAAAAAAGAGCATTTTATATTTAGAATATGTTTCCACATGTCAATCCAAATCGTGCGCAGGAAAATAATAATCCACTTTTGAGGGTGCGTAATGAAATTCATTTCATGGGAAAAATTCGCTCTAGAACTGCATATATTAATGTACAAATCATCAATTAAAAACAAGAATATTTTGTCTTCAGAAGTCTTTTCCATACTTAAATCCAAATAGTATTAAGGAAATTAAAAATTCTAGCTTGAACGAGCGTAATGAAACTTATTTGTTGGGAACAATTCGCTCCAGAAATAGAATTATTGTAGATAAAATCATCAATTAAAAAAAGAGCATTTTATATTTAGAATGTATTTCCACATTTCAATCCAAATCGTGCGCAGGAAAATAATAACTCACTTTTGAGGGTGCGTAATGAAATTCATTTCTGGGGAAAAGTCGCTCTAGAACTGCAAATATTAATGTGCAAATCATCAATTAAAAACAAGAATATTTTGTCTTCAGAAGTCTTTTCCATACTTAAATCCAAATAGTTTTAAGGAAATTAAAAATTCTCGTTTGAACGAGCGTAATGAGACATATTTGTTGGGAACAATTCACTCCAGAAATAGAATTCTTGTTGATAAAATCATCAATTAAAATAAGAGCATTTTATATTTAGAATGTATTTCCACATTTCAATCCAAATCGTGCGCAGGAAAATAATAATTCCCTTTTGAGGGTGCGTAATGAAATTCATTTCTTGGGAAAAATTCGATCTAGAACTGCAAATATTAATGTACAAATCATCAATTAAAAACAAGAATATTTTGTCTTCTGAAATCTTTTCCATACTTAAATCCAAATAGTATTAAGGAAATTAAAAATTCTTGTTTGAACGAGCGTAATGAAACTAATTTGTTGGGAACAATTCGCTGCAGAAATAGAATTATTGTAGATAAAATCATCAATTAAAAAAAGAACATTTTATATTTAGAATGTATTTCCACATTTCAATCAAAATCGTGCGCAGGAAAATAATAATTCACCTTTGAGGGTGCGTAATTAAATTCATTTCTAGGGAAAAATTCGCTCTAGAACTGCAAATATTAATGTACAAATGATCAATTAAAATCAAGAATATTTTGTCTTCAGAAGTCTTTTCCATACTTAACTCCAAATAGTATTAAGGAAATTAAAAATTCTCGTTTGAACGAGCGTAATGAAACTTATTTGTTGGGAACAATTCGCTCCAGAAATAGAATTCTTGTAGATAAAATCATCAATTAAAAAAAGAACATTTTATATTTAGAATGTATTTCCACATTTCAATCCAAATTGTGCGCAGGAAAATAATAATTCACTTTTGAGGGTGCGTAATGAAATTCATTTCTTGGGAAAAATTCGCTCTAAAACTACAAATATTAATGTACAAATCATCAATTAAAAACAAGAATATTTTGTCTTCAGAAGTCTTTTCCATACTTAAAACCAAATAGTATTAATGAAATTTAAAATTCTCGTTTGAACGAGCGTAATGAATCTTATTTGTTTGGAACAATTCGGTCCAGAAATAGAATTATTGTAGATAAAATCATCCATTAAAAAAAGAGCATTTTATATTTAGAATGTATTTCCACATTTCAATCCAAATCGTGCGCAGGGAAAATAATAATTCACTTTTGAGGGTGCGTAATGAAATTCATTTCTTTGGAAAAATTGGCTCTAGAAATTTAAATATTAATGTACAAATCATCAATTAAAAACAAGAATATTTTGTCTTCAGAAGTCTTTTCTATACTTAAATCCATATAGTATTAAGGAAATTAAAAATTCTCGTATGAACGAGCGTAATGAAACTTATTTGTTGGGAACAATTCGGTCCAGAAATAGAATTATTGTAGATAAAATCATCAATTAAAAAAAGAACATTTTATATTTAGAATATGTTTCCACATGTCAATCCAAATCGTGCGCAGGGAAAATAATAATTCACTTTTGAAGGTGCGTAATGAAATTCATTTCTTGGGAAAAATTCGCTCAAGAACTGCAAATATTGATGTACAAATCATCAATTAAAAAGAAGAATATTTTGTTCAGAAGTCTTTTCCATACTTAAATCCAAATAGTATGAAGGAAATTAAAAATTCTCGTTTGATCGAGCGTAATGAATCTTATTTGTTGGGAACAATTCGCTCCAGAAATAGAATTATTGTAGATAAAATCTACAATTAAAAAAATAGCATTTTATATTTAGAATGCATTAACACATTTCAATCCAAATCGTGCGCAGGAAAATAATAATTCACTTTTGAGGGTGCGTAATGAAATTCATTTCTTGGGAAAATTTCGCTCTAGAACTGCAAATATTAATGTACAAATCATCAATTAAAAACAAGAATATTTTGTCTTCAGAAGTCTTTTGCATACTTAAATCCAAATAGTATTAAGGAAATTAAAAATTCTCCTTTGAACGAGCGTAATGAAACTTATTTTTTGGGAACAATTCCCTCCAGAAATAGAATTATTGTAGATAAAATCATCAATTAAAAAAATAGCATTTTATATTTAGAATGTTATTCCACATTTAAATCCAAATCGTGCGCAGGAAAATAATAATTCACTTTTGAAGGAGCGTAATGAAATTCATTTCTTTGGAAAAATTCGCTCTAGAACTGCAAATATTAATGTACAAATCATCAATTAAAAACAAGAATATTTTGTCTTCAGACGTCTTTTCCATACTTAAATCCAAATAGTATTAAGGAAATTAAAAATTCTCGTTTGAACGAGCGTAATGAAACTTATTTGTTGGGAACAATTCCCTCCTGAAATAGAATTATTGTAGATAAAATCATCAATTAAAAAAAGAGCATTTTATATTTAGAATGCATTTACACATTTCAATCCAAATCGTGCGCAGGAAAATAATAATTCATTTTTGAGGGTGCGTAATGAAATTCATTTCTTGGGAAAAATTCGCTCTAGAACTGCAAATATTGATGTACAAATCATCAATTAAAAAGAAGAATATTTTGTCTTCAGAAGTCTTTTCCATACTTAAATCCAAATAGTATAAAGGAAATTAAAAATTCTCGTTTGATCGAGCGTAATGAATCTTATTTGTTGGGAACAATTCGCTCCAGAAATAGAATTATTGTAGATAAAATCATCAATTAAAAAAATAGCATTTTATATTTAGAATGTATTTCCACATTTCAATCCAAATCGTGCGCAGGGAAAATAATAATTCACTTTTGAGGGTGCGTAATGAAATTCATTTCTTTGGAAAAATTGGCTCTAGAAATTTAAATATTAATGTACAAATCATCAATTAAAAACAAAAAATATTTTGTCTTCAGAAGTCTTTTCCATACTTAAATCCAAATAGTATTAAGGAAAATAAAAATTCTCGTTTGAGCGTGCGTAATGAAACTTATTTGTTGGGAACAATTCCCTCCAGAAATAGAATTATTGTAGATAAAATCATCAATTAAAATAATAGCATTTTATATTTAGAATGTATTTCCACATTTAAATCCAAATCGTGCGCAGGAAAATAATAATTCACTTTTGAAGGAGCGTAATGAAATTCATTTCTTTGGAAAAATTCGCTCTAGAACTGCAAATATTAATGTAATAATCATCAATTAAAAACAAGAATATTTTGTCTTCAGACGTCTTTTCCATACTTAAATCCAAATAGTATTAAGGAAATTAAAAATTCTCGTTTGAACGAGCGTAATGAAACTTATTTGTTGGGAACAATTCCCTCCAGAAATAGAATTATTGTAGATAAAATCATCAATTAAAAAAAGAGCATTTTATATTTAGAATGCATTTACACATTTCAATCCAAATCGTGCGCAGGAAAATAATAATTCATTTTTGAGGGTGCGTAATGAAATTCATTTCTTGGGAAAAATTCGCTCTAGAACTGCAAATATTGATGTACAAATCATCAATTAAAAAGAAGAATATTTTGTCTTCAGAAGTCTTTTCCATACTTAAATCCAAATAGTATAAAGGAAATTAAAAATTCTCGTTTGATCGAGCGTAATGAATCTTATTTGTTGGGAACAATTCGCTCCAGAAATAGAATTATTGTAGATAAAATCATCAATTAAAAAAATAGCATTTTAAATTTAGAATGTATTTCCACATTTCAATCCAAATCGTGCGCAGGAAAATAATAATTCACTTTTGAGGGTGCGTAATGAAATTCATTTCTTAGGAAAAGTCGCTCTAGAACTGCAAATATTAATTTGCAAATCATCAATTAAAAAAAGGAATATTTTGTCTTCAGAAGTCTTTTCCATACTTAAATCAAAAACGTATTAAGGAAATAAAAAATTATCGTTTGAACGAGCGTTATGGTTTTATTTGTTGGGAACAATTCGCTCCAGAAATAGAATTTTTGTAGATAAAATCATCAATTAAAAAAAGAGCATTTTATATTTAGAATGTATTTCCACATTTCAATCCAAATCGTGCGCAGGAAAATAATAATTCCCTTTTGAGGGTGCGTAATGAAATTCATTTCTTGGGAAAAATTCGCTCTAGAACTGCAAATATTAATGTACAAATCATCAATTAAAAACAAGAATATTTTGTCTTCAGAAGTCTTTTCTATACTTAAATCCATATAGTATTAAGGAAATTAAAAATTCTCGTATGAACGAGCGTAATGAAACTTATTTGTTGGGAACAATTCGGTCCAGAAATAGAATTATTGTAGATAAAATCATCAATTAAAAAAAGAACATTTTATATTTAGAATATGTTTCCACATGTCAATCCAAATCGTGCGCAGGGAAAATAATAATTCACTTTTGAAGGTGCGTAATGAAATTCATTTCTTGGGAAAAATTCGCTCAAGAACTGCAAATATTAATGTACAAATCATCAATTAAAAACAAAAAGTATTTTGTCTTCAGAAGTCTTTTCCATACTTAAATCCAAATAGTATTAAGGAAAATAAAAATTCTCGTTTGAGCGTGCGTAATGAAACTTATTTGTTGGGAACAATTCGCTCCAGAAATAGAATTATTGTAGATAAAATCATCAATTAAAAAAAGAGCATTTTATATTTAGAATGTATTTCCACATTTCAATCCAAATCGTGCGCAGGAAAATAATAATTCACTTTTGAGGTTGCGTAATGAAATTCATTTCTTGGGAAAATTTCGCTCTAGAACTGCAAATATTAATGTACAAATCATCAATTAAAAACAAGAATATTTTGTCTTCAGAAGTCTTTTGCATACTTAAATCCAAATAGTATTAAGGAAATTAAAAATTCTCCTTTGAACGAGCGTAATGAAACTTATTTTTTGGGAACAATTCCCTCCAGAAATAGAATTATTGTAGATAAAATCATCAATTAAAAAAAGAGCATTTTATATTTAGAATGTATTTCCACATTTCAATCCAAATCGTGCGCAGGAAAATAATAATTCACTTTTGAGGGTGCGTAATGAAATTCAATTCTAGGGAAAAGTCGCTCTAGAACTGCAAATATTAATGTGCAAATCATCAATTAAAAACAAGTATATTTTGTCTTCAGAAGTCTTTTACATACTTAAATCAAAATAGTATTAAGGAAATTAAAAATTCTCGTTTGAACGAGCGTAATGATTTTATTTGTTGGGAACAATTCGCTCCAGAAATAGAATTATTGTAGATAAAATCATAAATTAAAAAAAGAGCATTTTATATTTAGAATGTATTTCCACATTTCAATCCAAATCGTGCGCAGGAAAATAATAATTCATTTTTGAGGGTGCGTAATGAAATTCATTTCTTGGGAAAAATTCGCTCTAGAACTGCAAATATTAATGTACAAATCATCAATTAAAAACAAGAATATTTTGTCTTCAGAAGTCTTTTCCATACTTAAAATCCAAATTATTAAGGAAATTAAAAATTCTCGTTTGATCGAGCGTAATGAATCTTATTTGTTGGGAACAATTCGCTCCAGAAATAGAATTATTGTAGATAAAATCATCAATTAAAAAAATAGCATTTTATATTTAGAATGCATTTACACATTTCAATCCAAATCGTGCGCAGGAAAATAATAATTCACTTTTGAGGGTGCGTAATGAAATTCATTTCTTGGGAAAAATTCGCTCTAGAACTGCAAATATTAATGTACAAATCATCAATTAAAATCAAGAACATTTTGTCTTCAGAAGTCTTTTCCATACTTAACTCCAAATAGTATTAAGGAAATTAAAAATTCTCGTTTGAACGAGCGTTATGATTTTATTTGTTGGGAACAATTCGCTCCAGAAATTGAATTATTGTAGATAAAATCATCAATTAAAAAAAGAACATTTTATATTTAGAATGTATTTCCACATTTCAATCAAAATCGTGCGCAGGAAAATAATAATTCACCTTTTGAGGGTGCGTAATGAAATTCATTTCTTGGGAAAAATTCGCTCTAGAACTGCAAATATTAATGTACAAATCATTAATAAAAAACAAGAATATTTTGTTTTTAGAAGTCTTTTCCATACTTAAATCCAAATAGTATTAAGGAACTTAAAAATTCTCGTTTGAACGAGCGTAATGAAACTTAATTGTTGGGAACAATTCGCTCCAGAAATAGAATTATTGTAGATAAAATCATCAATTAAAAAAAGATCATTTTATATTTACAATGTATTTCCACATTTCAATCCAATTCGTGCGCAGGAAAATAATAATTCACTTTTGAGGGTGCGTAATGAAATTTTTTCTTGGGAAAATTCGCTCTCGAACTGCAAATATTAATTTTAAATTCATCAATTAAAAACAAGAATATTTTGTCTTCAGAAGTCTTTTCCATAGTTTTATCAAAATAGTATTAAGGAAATTAAAAATTCTCGTTTGAACGAGCGTAATGATTTTATTTGTTGGGAACAATTCGCCCAAGAAATTGAATTTTTGTAGATAAAATCATCAATTAAAAAAAGAGCATTTTATATTTAGAATGTATTTCCACATTTCAATCCAAATCGTGCGCAGGGAAAATAATAATTCACTTTTGAGGGTGCGTAATGAAATTCATTTCTTTGGAAAAATTGGCTCTAGAAATTTAAATAATAATGTACAAATCATCAATTAAAAACAAGAATATTTTGTCTTCAGAAGTCTTTTCCAAACTTAAATCCAAATAGTATGAAGGAAATTAAAAATTCTCGTTTGATCGAGCGTAATGAATCTTATTTGTTGGGAACAATTCGCTCCAGAAATAGAATTATTGTAGATAAAATCATCAATTAAAAAAAGAGCATTTTATATTTAGAATGCATTTACACATTTCAATCCAAATCGTGCGCAGGAAAATAATAATTCACTTTTGAGGGTGCGTAATGAAATTAATTTCTTTAAAAAAATTCGCTCTAGAACTGCAAATATTAATTTACAAATCATCAATTAAAAACAAGAATATATTGTCTTCAGAAATATTTTCCATACTTAAATCCAAATAGTATTAAGGAAATTAAAAATTCTCGTTTGAACGAGCGTAATGAAACTTATTTGTTGGGAACAATTCGGTCCAGAAATAGAATTATTGTAGATAAAATCATCAATTAAAAAAAGAGCATTTTATATTTAGAATGTATTTCCACATTTAAATCCAAATCGTGCGCAGGAAAATAATAATTCACTTTTGAGGGTGCGTAATGAAATTCATTTCTTGGGAAAAATTCGCTCTAGAACTGTAAATATTAATGTACAAATCATCAATTAAAAACAAGAATATTATGTCCTCAGAAATCTTTTCCAAACTTAAATCCAAATAGTATTAAGGAAATTAAAAATTCTCGTTTGATCGAGCGTAATGAAACTAATTTGTTGGGAACAATTCGCTCCAGAAATAGAATTATTGTAGATAAAATCATCAATTAAAAAAAGAACATTTTATATTTAGAATGTATTTCCACATTTTAATCCAAATCGTGCGCAGGAAAATAATAATTCACTTTTGAGGGTGCGTAATGAAATTCATTTCTTGGGAAAAATTCGCAATAAAACTGCAAATATTAATGTACAAATCATCAATTAAAAACAAGAATATTTTGTCTTCAGAAGTCTTTTCAATACTTAAAACCAAATAGTATTAATGAAAATAAAAATTCTCGTTTGAACGAGCGTAATGAACTTTATTTGTTGGGAACAATTCGCTCCAGAAATAGAATTATTGTAGATGAAATCATCAATGAAAAAAAGAACATTTTATATTTAGAATATGTTTCCACATGTCAATCCAAATCGTGCGCAGGAAAATAATACTCCACTTTTGAGGGTGCGTAATGAAATTCATTTCATGGGAAAAATTCGCTCTAGAACTGCATATATTAATGTACAAATCATCAATTAAAAACAAGAATATTTTGTCTTCAGAAGTCTTTTCCATACTTAAATCCAAATAGTATTAAGGAAATTAAAAATTCTCGCTTGAACGAGCGTAATGAAACTTATTTGTTGGGAACAATTCGCTCCAGAAATAGAATTATTGTAGATAAAATCATCAATTAAAAAAAGAGCATTTTATATTTAGAATGTATTTCCACATTTCAATCCAAATCGTGCGCAGGAACATAATAATTCACTTTTGAGGGTGCGTAATGAAATTCATTTCTTGGGAAAAATTCGCTCTAGAACTGCAAATATTAATGTACAAATCATCAATTAAAAACAAGAATATTTTGTCTTCAGATGTCTTTTCTATACTTAAATCCAAATAGTATTAAGGAAATTAAAAATTCTCGTTTGAACGAGCGTATTGAAACTTATTTGTTGGGAAAAATTCGCTCCAGAAATAGAATTATTGTAGATGAAATCATCAATTAAAAAAAGAACATTTTATATTTAGAATGTATTTCCACATTTCAATCCAAATCGTGCGCAGGAAAATAATAATTCACCTTTTGAGGGTGCGTAATGAAATTCATTTCTTGGGAAAAATTCGCTCTAGAACTGCAAATATTAATGTACAAATCATTAATAAAAAACAAGAATATTTTGTTTTTAGAAGTCTTTTCCATACTTAAATCCAAATAGTATTAAGGAACTTAAAAATTCTCGTTTGAACGAGCGTAATGAAACTTAATTGTTGGGAACAATTCGCTCCAGAAATAGAATTATTGTAGATAAAATCATCAATTAAAAAAAGATCATTTTATATTTACAATGTATTTCCACATTTCAATCCAATTCGTGCGCAGGAAAATAATAATTCACTTTTGAGGGTGCGTAATGAAATTTTTTCTTGGGAAAATTCGCTCTCGAACTGCAAATATTAATTTTAAATTCATCAATTAAAAACAAGAATATTTTGTCTTCAGAAGTCTTTTCCATAGTTTTATCAAAATAGTATTAAGGAAATTAAAAATTCTCGTTTGAACGAGCGTAATGATTTTATTTGTTGGGAACAATTCGCCCAAGAAATTGAATTTTTGTAGATAAAATCATCAATTAAAAAAAGAGCATTTTATATTTAGAATGTATTTCCACATTTCAATCCAAATCGTGCGCAGGGAAAATAATAATTCACTTTTGAGGGTGCGTAATGAAATTCATTTCTTTGGAAAAATTGGCTCTAGAAATTTAAATAATAATGTACAAATCATCAATTAAAAACAAGAATATTTTGTCTTCAGAAGTCTTTTCCAAACTTAAATCCAAATAGTATGAAGGAAATTAAAAATTCTCGTTTGATCGAGCGTAATGAATCTTATTTGTTGGGAACAATTCGCTCCAGAAATAGAATTATTGTAGATAAAATCATCAATTAAAAAAAGAGCATTTTATATTTAGAATGCATTTACACATTTCAATCCAAATCGTGCGCAGGAAAATAATAATTCACTTTTGAGGGTGCGTAATGAAATTAATTTCTTTAAAAAAATTCGCTCTAGAACTGCAAATATTAATTTACAAATCATCAATTAAAAACAAGAATATATTGTCTTCAGAAATATTTTCCATACTTAAATCCAAATAGTATTAAGGAAATTAAAAATTCTCGTTTGAACGAGCGTAATGAAACTTATTTGTTGGGAACAATTCGGTCCAGAAATAGAATTATTGTAGATAAAATCATCAATTAAAAAAAGAGCATTTTATATTTAGAATGTATTTCCACATTTAAATCCAAATCGTGCGCAGGAAAATAATAATTCACTTTTGAGGGTGCGTAATGAAATTCATTTCTTGGGAAAAATTCGCTCTAGAACTGTAAATATTAATGTACAAATCATCAATTAAAAACAAGAATATTATGTCCTCAGAAATCTTTTCCAAACTTAAATCCAAATAGTATTAAGGAAATTAAAAATTCTCGTTTGATCGAGCGTAATGAAACTAATTTGTTGGGAACAATTCGCTCCAGAAATAGAATTATTGTAGATAAAATCATCAATTAAAAAAAGAACATTTTATATTTAGAATGTATTTCCACATTTTAATCCAAATCGTGCGCAGGAAAATAATAATTCACTTTTGAGGGTGCGTAATGAAATTCATTTCTTGGGAAAAATTCGCAATAAAACTGCAAATATTAATGTACAAATCATCAATTAAAAACAAGAATATTTTGTCTTCAGAAGTCTTTTCAATACTTAAAACCAAATAGTATTAATGAAAATAAAAATTCTCGTTTGAACGAGCGTAATGAACTTTATTTGTTGGGAACAATTCGCTCCAGAAATAGAATTATTGTAGATGAAATCATCAATGAAAAAAAGAACATTTTATATTTAGAATATGTTTCCACATGTCAATCCAAATCGTGCGCAGGAAAATAATACTCCACTTTTGAGGGTGCGTAATGAAATTCATTTCATGGGAAAAATTCGCTCTAGAACTGCATATATTAATGTACAAATCATCAATTAAAAACAAGAATATTTTGTCTTCAGAAGTCTTTTCCATACTTAAATCCAAATAGTATTAAGGAAATTAAAAATTCTCGCTTGAACGAGCGTAATGAAACTTATTTGTTGGGAACAATTCGCTCCAGAAATAGAATTATTGTAGATAAAATCATCAATTAAAAAAAGAGCATTTTATATTTAGAATGTATTTCCACATTTCAATCCAAATCGTGCGCAGGAACATAATAATTCACTTTTGAGGGTGCGTAATGAAATTCATTTCTTGGGAAAAATTCGCTCTAGAACTGTAAATATTAATGTACAAATCATCAATTAAAAACAAGAATATTATGTCCTCAGAAATCTTTTCCAAACTTAAATCCAAATAGTATTAAGGAAATTAAAAATTCTCGTTTGATCGAGCGTAATGAAACTAATTTGTTGGGAACAATTCGCTCCAGAAATAGAATTATTGTAGATAAAATCATCAATTAAAAAAAGAACATTTTATATTTAGAATGTATTTCCACATTTTAATCCAAATCGTGCGCAGGAAAATAATAATTCACTTTTGAGGGTGCGTAATGAAATTCATTTCTTGGGAAAAATTCGCAATAAAACTGCAAATATTAATGTACAAATCATCAATTAAAAACAAGAATATTTTGTCTTCAGAAGTCTTTTCAATACTTAAAACCAAATAGTATTAATGAAAATAAAAATTCTCGTTTGAACGAGCGTAATGAACTTTATTTGTTGGGAACAATTCGCTCCAGAAATAGAATTATTGTAGATGAAATCATCAATGAAAAAAAGAACATTTTATATTTAGAATATGTTTCCACATGTCAATCCAAATCGTGCGCAGGAAAATAATACTCCACTTTTGAGGGTGCGTAATGAAATTCATTTCATGGGAAAAATTCGCTCTAGAACTGCATATATTAATGTACAAATCATCAATTAAAAACAAGAATATTTTGTCTTCAGAAGTCTTTTCCATACTTAAATCCAAATAGTATTAAGGAAATTAAAAATTCTCGCTTGAACGAGCGTAATGAAACTTATTTGTTGGGAACAATTCGCTCCAGAAATAGAATTATTGTAGATAAAATCATCAATTAAAAAAAGAGCATTTTATATTTAGAATGTATTTCCACATTTCAATCCAAATCGTGCGCAGGAACATAATAATTCACTTTTGAGGGTGCGTAATGAAATTCATTTCTTGGGAAAAATTCGCTCTAGAACTGCAAATATTAATGTACAAATCATCAATTAAAAACAAGAATATTTTGTCTTCAGATGTCTTTTCTATACTTAAATCCAAATAGTATTAAGGAAATTAAAAATTCTCGTTTGAACGAGCGTATTGAAACTTATTTGTTGGGAAAAATTCGCTCCAGAAATAGAATTATTGTAGATGAAATCATCAATTAAAAAAAGAACATTTTATATTTAGAATGTATTTCCACATTTCAATCCAAATCGTGCGCAGGAAAATAATAATTAACTTCTGAGGGTGCGTAATGAAATTCATTTCTTGGGAAAAATTCGCTCTAGAACTGCAAATATTAATGTACAAATCATCAATTAAATACAAGAATATTTTGTCTTCAGATGTCTTTTCCATACTTAAATCCAAATAGTATTAAGGAAATTAAAAATTCTCGTTTGAACGAGCGTAATAAAACTTATTTGTTGGGAACAATTCGCTCCAGAAATAGAATTATTGTAGATAAAATCATCAATTAAAAAAAGAACATTTTATATTTAGAATGTATTTCCACATTTCAATCCAAATCGTGCGAAAGGAAAATAATAATTCACTTTTGAGGGTGCGTAATGAAATTCATTTCATGGGAAAAATTCGCTCTAGAACTGCATATATTAATGTACAAATCATCAATTAAAAACAAGAATATTTTGTCTTCAGAAGTCTTTTCCATACTTAAATCCAAATAGTATTAAGGAAATTAAAAATTCTCGCTTGAACGAGCGTAATGAAACTTATTTGTTGGGAACAATTCGCTCCAGAAATAGAATTATTGTAGATAAAATCATCAATTAAAAAAAGAGCATTTTATATTTAGAATGTATTTCCACATTTCAATCCAAATCGTGCGCAGGAAAATAATAATTCACTTTTGAGGGTGCGTAATGAAATTCATTTCTTGGGAAAAATTCGCTCTAGAACTGCAAATATTAATGTACAAATCATCAATTAAAAACAAGAATATTTTGTCTTCAGATGTCTTTTCTATACTTAAATCCAAATAGTATTAAGGAAATTAAAAATTCTCGTTTGAACGAGCGTATTGAAACTTATTTGTTTGGATAAATTCGCTCCAGAAATAGAATTATTGTAGATGAAATCATCAATTAAAAAAAGAACATTTTATATTTAGAATGTATTTCCACATTTCAATCCAAATCGTGCGCAGGAAAATAATAATTAACTTCTGAGGGTGCGTAATGAAATTCATTTCTTGGGAAAAATTCGCTCTAGAACTGCAAATATTAATGTACAAATCATCAATTAAAAACAAGAATATTTTGTCTTCAGATGTCTTTTCCATACTTAAATCCAAATAGTATTAAGGAAATTAAAAATTCTCGTTTGAACGAGCGTAATAAAACTTATTTGTTGGGAACAATTCGCTCCAGAAATAGAATTATTGTAGATAATATCATCAATTAAAAAAAGAGCATTTTATATTTAGAATATGTTTCCACATGTCAATCCAAATCGTGCGCAGGAAAATAATAATCCACTTTTGAGGGTGCGTAATGAAATTCATTTCATGGGAAAAATTCGCTCTAGAACTGCATATATTAATGTACAAATCATCAATTAAAAACAAGAATATTTTGTCTTCAGAAGTCTTTTCCATACTTAAATCCAAATAGTATTAAGGAAATTAAAAATTCTCGCTTGAACGAGCGTAATGAAACTTATTTGTTGGGAACAATTCGCTCCAGAAATAGAATTATTGTAGATAAAATCATCAATTAAAAAAAGAGCATTTTATATTTAGAATGTATTTCCACATTTCAATCCAAATCGTGCGCAGGAAAATAATAATTCACTTTTGAGGGTGCGTAATGAAATTCATTTCTGGGGAAAAGTCGCTCTAGAACTGCAAATATTAATGTGCAAATCATCAATTAAAAACAAGAATATTTTGTCTTCAGAAGTCTTTTCCATACTTAAAACCAAATAGTATTAATGAAATTTAAAATTCTCGTTTGAACGAGCGTAATGAACTTCATTTGTTTGGAACAATTCGGTCCAGAAATAGAATTATATTAGATAAAATCATCCATTAAAAAAAGAGCATTTTATATTTAGAATGTATTTCCACATTTCAATCAAAATCGTGCGCAGGGAAAATAATAATTCACTTTTGAGGGTGCGTAATGAAATTCATTTCTTTGGAAAAATTGGCTCTAGAAATTTAAATATTAATGTACAAATCATCAATTAAAAACAAGAATATTTTGTCTTCAGAAGTCTTTTCCATACTTAAATCCAAATAGTATTAAGGAAAATAAAAATTCTCGTTTGAGCGTGCGTAATGAAACTTATTTGTTGGGAACAATTCGCTCCAGAAATAGAATTATTGTAGATAAAATCATCAATTAAAAAAGAGCATTTTATATTTAGAATGTATTTCCACATTTCAATCCAAATCGTGCGCAGGAAAATAATAATTCACTTTTGAGGGTGCGTAATGAAATTCATTTCTTAGGAAAAGTCGCTCTAGAACTGCAAATATTAATTTGCAAATCATCAATTAAAAAAAGGAATATTTTGTCTTCAGAAGTCTTTTCCATACTTAAATCAAAAACGTATTAAGGAAATAAAAAATTCTCGTTTGAACGAGCGTTATGGTTTTATTTGTTGGGAACAATTCGCTCCAGAAATAGAATTTTTGTAGATAAAATCATCAATTAAAAAAAGAGCATTTTATTTTTATAATGTATTTCCACATTTCAATCCAAATCGTGCGCAGGAAAATAATAATTCCCTTTTGAGGGTGCGTAATGAAATTCATTTCTTGGGAAAAATTCGCTCTAGAACTGCAAATATTAATGTACAAATCATCAATTAAAAACAAGAATATTTTGTCTTCAGAAGTCTTTTCCATACTTAAATCCATATAGTATTAAGGAAATTAAAAATTCTCGTATGAACGAGCGTAATGAAACTTATTTGTTGGGAACAATTCGCTCCAGAAATAGAATTATTGTAGATAAAATCAACAATTAAAAAAATAGCATTTTATATTTAGAATGCATTTACACATTTCAATCCAAATCGTGCGCAGGAAAATAATAATTCACTTTTGAGAGTGCGTAATGAAATTCATTTCTTGGGAAAAATTCGCTCTAAAACTGCAAATATTAATGTACAAATCATCAATTAAAGATAAGAATATTTTGTCATAAGAGGTCATTTCCATACTTAAATTCAAAGAGTATTAAGGAAATTAAAATTTCTCGTATGAACGAGCGTAATGAAACTTATTTGTTGGGAACAATTCGCTCCAGAAATAGAATTATTGTAGATAAAATCATCAATTAAAAAAATAGCATTTTATATTTAGAATGCATTTACACATTTCAATCCAAATCGTGCGCAGGAAAATAATAATTCACTTTTGAGAGTGCGTAATGAAATTCATTTCATGGGAAAAATTCGCTCTAGAACTGCAAATATTAATGTACAAATCATCAATTAAAAACAAAAAATATTTTGTCTTCAGAAGTCTTTTTTAATACTTAAATCCAAATAGTATTAAGGAAAATAAAAATTCTCGTTTGAGCGTGCGTAATGAAACTTATTTGTTGGGAACAATTCGCTCCAGAAATAGAATTATTGTAGATAAAATCATCAATTAAAAAAAGAGCATTTTATATTTAGAATGTATTTCCACATTTCAATCCAAATCGTGCGCAGGAAAATAATAATTCACTTTTGAGGGTGCGTAATGAAATTCATTTCTTGGGAAAATTTCGCTCTAGAACTGCAAATATTAATGTACAAATCATCAATTAAAAACAAGAATATTTTGTCTTCAGAAGTCTTTTGCATACTTAAATCCAAATAGTATTAAGGAAATTAAAAATTCTCCTTTGAACGAGCGTAATGAAACTTATTTTTTGGGAACAATTCCCTCCAGAAATAGAATTATTGTAGATAAAATCATCAATTAAAAAAAGAGCATTTTATATTTAGAATGTATTTCCACATTTCAATTCAAATCGTGCGTAGGAAAATAATAATTCACTTTTGAGGGTGCGTAATGAAATTCATTTCTTGGGAAAAGTCGCTCTAGAACTGCAAATATTAATTTGCAAATCATCAATTAAAAACAAGAATATTTTGTCTTCAGAAGTCTTTTCCATACTTAAATCAAAAACGTATTAAGGAAATAAAAAATTCTCGTTTGAACGAGCGTTATGGTTTTATTTGTTGGGAACAATTCGCTCCAGAAATAGAATTATTGTAGATAAAATCATCAATTAAAAAAAGAGCATTTTATACTTAGAATGTATGTCCACATTTCAATCCAAATCGTGCGCAGGAAAATTATAATTCACTTTTGAAGGTGCGTAATGAAATTCATTTCTTTGGAAAAATTCGCTCTAGAACTGCAAATATTCATGTACAAATCATCAATTAAAAACAAGAATATTTTGTCTTCAGAAGTCCTTTGCATACTTAAATCCAAATAGTATTAAGGAAATTAAAAATTCTCCTTTGAACGAGCGTAATGAAACTTATTTTTTAGGAACAATTCCCTCCAGAAATAGAATTATTGTAGATAAAATCATCAATTAAAAAAAGAGCATTTTATATTTAGAATGTATTTTCACATTTCAATCCAAATCGTGCGCAGGAAAATAATAATTCATTTTTGAGGGTGCGTAATGAAATTCATTTCTTGGGAAAAAATCGCTCTAGAACTGCAAATATTAATGTACAAATCATCAATTAAAAACAAGAATATTTTTTCTTCAGAAGTCTTTTCCATACATAAATCCAAATAGAATTAAGGAAATTAAAAATTCTCGTTTGAACGAGCGTAATGAAACTTATTTGTTGGGATCAAATTCGCTCCAGAAATAGATTTATTGTAGATAAAATCATCAATTAAAAAAAGAACATTTTATATTTAGAATGTATTTCCACATTTCAATCCAAATCGTGCGCAGGAAAATAATAATTCCCTTTTGAGGGTGCGTAATGAAATTCATTTCTTGGGAAAATTTCGCTCTAGAAGTGCAAATATTAATGTACAAATCATCAATTAAAAACAAGAATATTTTGTCTTCAGAAGTCTTTTCTATACTTAAATCCATATAGTATTAAGGAAATTAAAAATTCTTGTTTGAACGAGCGTAATGAAACTTATTTGTTGGGAACAATTCGCTCCAGAAATAGAATTATTGTAGATAAAATCATCAATTAAAAAAAGAACATTTTATATTTAGAATATGTTTCCACATGTCAATCCAAATCGTGCGCAGGGAAAATAATAATTCACTTTTGAAGGTGCGTAATGAAATTCATTTCTTTGGAAAAATTCGCTGTAGATCTGCAAATATTAATGTACAAATCATCAATTAAAAACAAGAATATTTTGTCTTCAGACGTCTTTTCTATACTTAAATCCATATAGTATTAAGGAAATTAAAAATTCTCGTTTGAACGAGCGTAATGAAACTTATTTGTTAGGAACAATTCCCTCCAGAAATAGAATTATTGTAGATAAAATCATCAATTAAAAAAAGAGCATTTTATATTTAGAATGTATTTCCACATTTCAATCAAAATCGTGCGCAGGGAAAATAATAATTCACTTTTGAGGGTGCGTAATGAAATTCATTTCTTTGGAAAAATTGGCTCTAGAAATTTAAATATTAATGTACAAATCATCAATTAAAAACAAGAATATTTTGTCTTCAGAAGTCTTTTCCATACTTAAATCCAAATAGTATTAAGGAAAATAAAAATTCTCGTTTGAGCGTGCGTAATGAAACTTATTTGTTGGGAACAATTCGCTCCAGAAATAGAATTATTGTAGATAAAATCATCAATTAAAAAAGAGCATTTTATATTTAGAATGTATTTCCACATTTCAATCCAAATCGTGCGCAGGAAAATAATAATTCACTTTTGAGGGTGCGTAATGAAATTCATTTCTTAGGAAAAGTCGCTCTAGAACTGCAAATATTAATTTGCAAATCATCAATTAAAAAAAGGAATATTTTGTCTTCAGAAGTCTTTTCCATACTTAAATCAAAAACGTATTAAGGAAATAAAAAATTCTCGTTTGAACGAGCGTTATGGTTTTATTTGTTGGGAACAATTCGCTCCAGAAATAGAATTTTTGTAGATAAAATCATCAATTAAAAAAAGAGCATTTTATTTTTATAATGTATTTCCACATTTCAATCCAAATCGTGCGCAGGAAAATAATAATTCCCTTTTGAGGGTGCGTAATGAAATTCATTTCTTGGGAAAAATTCGCTCTAGAACTGCAAATATTAATGTACAAATCATCAATTAAAAACAAGAATATTTTGTCTTCAGAAGTCTTTTCCATACTTAAATCCATATAGTATTAAGGAAATTAAAAATTCTCGTATGAACGAGCGTAATGAAACTTATTTGTTGGGAACAATTCGCTCCAGAAATAGAATTATTGTAGATAAAATCAACAATTAAAAAAATAGCATTTTATATTTAGAATGCATTTACACATTTCAATCCAAATCGTGCGCAGGAAAATAATAATTCACTTTTGAGAGTGCGTAATGAAATTCATTTCTTGGGAAAAATTCGCTCTAAAACTGCAAATATTAATGTACAAATCATCAATTAAAGATAAGAATATTTTGTCATAAGAGGTCATTTCCATACTTAAATTCAAAGAGTATTAAGGAAATTAAAATTTCTCGTATGAACGAGCGTAATGAAACTTATTTGTTGGGAACAATTCGCTCCAGAAATAGAATTATTGTAGATAAAATCATCAATTAAAAAAATAGCATTTTATATTTAGAATGCATTTACACATTTCAATCCAAATCGTGCGCAGGAAAATAATAATTCACTTTTGAGAGTGCGTAATGAAATTCATTTCATGGGAAAAATTCGCTCTAGAACTGCAAATATTAATGTACAAATCATCAATTAAAAACAAAAAATATTTTGTCTTCAGAAGTCTTTTTTAATACTTAAATCCAAATAGTATTAAGGAAAATAAAAATTCTCGTTTGAGCGTGCGTAATGAAACTTATTTGTTGGGAACAATTCGCTCCAGAAATAGAATTATTGTAGATAAAATCATCAATTAAAAAAAGAGCATTTTATATTTAGAATGTATTTCCACATTTCAATCCAAATCGTGCGCAGGAAAATAATAATTCACTTTTGAGGGTGCGTAATGAAATTCATTTCTTGGGAAAATTTCGCTCTAGAACTGCAAATATTAATGTACAAATCATCAATTAAAAACAAGAATATTTTGTCTTCAGAAGTCTTTTGCATACTTAAATCCAAATAGTATTAAGGAAATTAAAAATTCTCCTTTGAACGAGCGTAATGAAACTTATTTTTTGGGAACAATTCCCTCCAGAAATAGAATTATTGTAGATAAAATCATCAATTAAAAAAAGAGCATTTTATATTTAGAATGTATTTCCACATTTCAATTCAAATCGTGCGTAGGAAAATAATAATTCACTTTTGAGGGTGCGTAATGAAATTCATTTCTTGGGAAAAGTCGCTCTAGAACTGCAAATATTAATTTGCAAATCATCAATTAAAAACAAGAATATTTTGTCTTCAGAAGTCTTTTCCATACTTAAATCAAAAACGTATTAAGGAAATAAAAAATTCTCGTTTGAACGAGCGTTATGGTTTTATTTGTTGGGAACAATTCGCTCCAGAAATAGAATTATTGTAGATAAAATCATCAATTAAAAAAAGAGCATTTTATACTTAGAATGTATGTCCACATTTCAATCCAAATCGTGCGCAGGAAAATTATAATTCACTTTTGAAGGTGCGTAATGAAATTCATTTCTTTGGAAAAATTCGCTCTAGAACTGCAAATATTCATGTACAAATCATCAATTAAAAACAAGAATATTTTGTCTTCAGAAGTCCTTTGCATACTTAAATCCAAATAGTATTAAGGAAATTAAAAATTCTCCTTTGAACGAGCGTAATGAAACTTATTTTTTAGGAACAATTCCCTCCAGAAATAGAATTATTGTAGATAAAATCATCAATTAAAAAAAGAGCATTTTATATTTAGAATGTATTTTCACATTTCAATCCAAATCGTGCGCAGGAAAATAATAATTCATTTTTGAGGGTGCGTAATGAAATTCATTTCTTGGGAAAAAATCGCTCTAGAACTGCAAATATTAATGTACAAATCATCAATTAAAAACAAGAATATTTTTTCTTCAGAAGTCTTTTCCATACATAAATCCAAATAGAATTAAGGAAATTAAAAATTCTCGTTTGAACGAGCGTAATGAAACTTATTTGTTGGGATCAAATTCGCTCCAGAAATAGATTTATTGTAGATAAAATCATCAATTAAAAAAAGAACATTTTATATTTAGAATGTATTTCCACATTTCAATCCAAATCGTGCGCAGGAAAATAATAATTCCCTTTTGAGGGTGCGTAATGAAATTCATTTCTTGGGAAAATTTCGCTCTAGAAGTGCAAATATTAATGTACAAATCATCAATTAAAAACAAGAATATTTTGTCTTCAGAAGTCTTTTCTATACTTAAATCCATATAGTATTAAGGAAATTAAAAATTCTTGTTTGAACGAGCGTAATGAAACTTATTTGTTGGGAACAATTCGCTCCAGAAATAGAATTATTGTAGATAAAATCATCAATTAAAAAAAGAGCATTTTATATTTAGAATGTATTTCCACATTTCAATCCAAATCGTGCGCAGGAAAATAATAATTCACTTTTGAGGGTGCGTAATGAAATTCATTTCTTGGGAAAAATTCGCTCTAGAACTGCAAATATTAATGTACAAATCATCAATTAAAAACAAGAATATTTTGTCTTCAGATGTCTTTTCTATACTTAAATCCAAATAGTATTAAGGAAATTAAAAATTCTCGTTTGAACGAGCGTATTGAAACTTATTTGTTTGGATAAATTCGCTCCAGAAATAGAATTATTGTAGATGAAATCATCAATTAAAAAAAGAACATTTTATATTTAGAATGTATTTCCACATTTCAATCCAAATCGTGCGCAGGAAAATAATAATTAACTTCTGAGGGTGCGTAATGAAATTCATTTCTTGGGAAAAATTCGCTCTAGAACTGCAAATATTAATGTACAAATCATCAATTAAAAACAAGAATATTTTGTCTTCAGATGTCTTTTCCATACTTAAATCCAAATAGTATTAAGGAAATTAAAAATTCTCGTTTGAACGAGCGTAATAAAACTTATTTGTTGGGAACAATTCGCTCCAGAAATAGAATTATTGTAGATAATATCATCAATTAAAAAAAGAGCATTTTATATTTAGAATATGTTTCCACATGTCAATCCAAATCGTGCGCAGGAAAATAATAATCCACTTTTGAGGGTGCGTAATGAAATTCATTTCATGGGAAAAATTCGCTCTAGAACTGCATATATTAATGTACAAATCATCAATTAAAAACAAGAATATTTTGTCTTCAGAAGTCTTTTCCATACTTAAATCCAAATAGTATTAAGGAAATTAAAAATTCTCGCTTGAACGAGCGTAATGAAACTTATTTGTTGGGAACAATTCGCTCCAGAAATAGAATTATTGTAGATAAAATCATCAATTAAAAAAAGAGCATTTTATATTTAGAATGTATTTCCACATTTCAATCCAAATCGTGCGCAGGAAAATAATAATTCACTTTTGAGGGTGCGTAATGAAATTCATTTCTGGGGAAAAGTCGCTCTAGAACTGCAAATATTAATGTGCAAATCATCAATTAAAAACAAGAATATTTTGTCTTCAGAAGTCTTTTCCATACTTAAAACCAAATAGTATTAATGAAATTTAAAATTCTCGTTTGAACGAGCGTAATGAACTTCATTTGTTTGGAACAATTCGGTCCAGAAATAGAATTATATTAGATAAAATCATCCATTAAAAAAAGAGCATTTTATATTTAGAATGTATTTCCACATTTCAATCAAAATCGTGCGCAGGGAAAATAATAATTCACTTTTGAGGGTGCGTAATGAAATTCATTTCTTTGGAAAAATTGGCTCTAGAAATTTAAATATTAATGTACAAATCATCAATTAAAAACAAGAATATTTTGTCTTCAGAAGTCTTTTCCATACTTAAATCCAAATAGTATTAAGGAAAATAAAAATTCTCGTTTGAGCGTGCGTAATGAAACTTATTTGTTGGGAACAATTCGCTCCAGAAATAGAATTATTGTAGATAAAATCATCAATTAAAAAAGAGCATTTTATATTTAGAATGTATTTCCACATTTCAATCCAAATCGTGCGCAGGAAAATAATAATTCACTTTTGAGGGTGCGTAATGAAATTCATTTCTTAGGAAAAGTCGCTCTAGAACTGCAAATATTAATTTGCAAATCATCAATTAAAAAAAGGAATATTTTGTCTTCAGAAGTCTTTTCCATACTTAAATCAAAAACGTATTAAGGAAATAAAAAATTCTCGTTTGAACGAGCGTTATGGTTTTATTTGTTGGGAACAATTCGCTCCAGAAATAGAATTTTTGTAGATAAAATCATCAATTAAAAAAAGAGCATTTTATTTTTATAATGTATTTCCACATTTCAATCCAAATCGTGCGCAGGAAAATAATAATTCCCTTTTGAGGGTGCGTAATGAAATTCATTTCTTGGGAAAAATTCGCTCTAGAACTGCAAATATTAATGTACAAATCATCAATTAAAAACAAGAATATTTTGTCTTCAGAAGTCTTTTCCATACTTAAATCCATATAGTATTAAGGAAATTAAAAATTCTCGTATGAACGAGCGTAATGAAACTTATTTGTTGGGAACAATTCGCTCCAGAAATAGAATTATTGTAGATAAAATCAACAATTAAAAAAATAGCATTTTATATTTAGAATGCATTTACACATTTCAATCCAAATCGTGCGCAGGAAAATAATAATTCACTTTTGAGAGTGCGTAATGAAATTCATTTCTTGGGAAAAATTCGCTCTAAAACTGCAAATATTAATGTACAAATCATCAATTAAAGATAAGAATATTTTGTCATAAGAGGTCATTTCCATACTTAAATTCAAAGAGTATTAAGGAAATTAAAATTTCTCGTATGAACGAGCGTAATGAAACTTATTTGTTGGGAACAATTCGCTCCAGAAATAGAATTATTGTAGATAAAATCATCAATTAAAAAAATAGCATTTTATATTTAGAATGCATTTACACATTTCAATCCAAATCGTGCGCAGGAAAATAATAATTCACTTTTGAGAGTGCGTAATGAAATTCATTTCATGGGAAAAATTCGCTCTAGAACTGCAAATATTAATGTACAAATCATCAATTAAAAACAAAAAATATTTTGTCTTCAGAAGTCTTTTTTAATACTTAAATCCAAATAGTATTAAGGAAAATAAAAATTCTCGTTTGAGCGTGCGTAATGAAACTTATTTGTTGGGAACAATTCGCTCCAGAAATAGAATTATTGTAGATAAAATCATCAATTAAAAAAAGAGCATTTTATATTTAGAATGTATTTCCACATTTCAATCCAAATCGTGCGCAGGAAAATAATAATTCACTTTTGAGGGTGCGTAATGAAATTCATTTCTTGGGAAAATTTCGCTCTAGAACTGCAAATATTAATGTACAAATCATCAATTAAAAACAAGAATATTTTGTCTTCAGAAGTCTTTTGCATACTTAAATCCAAATAGTATTAAGGAAATTAAAAATTCTCCTTTGAACGAGCGTAATGAAACTTATTTTTTGGGAACAATTCCCTCCAGAAATAGAATTATTGTAGATAAAATCATCAATTAAAAAAAGAGCATTTTATATTTAGAATGTATTTCCACATTTCAATTCAAATCGTGCGTAGGAAAATAATAATTCACTTTTGAGGGTGCGTAATGAAATTCATTTCTTGGGAAAAGTCGCTCTAGAACTGCAAATATTAATTTGCAAATCATCAATTAAAAACAAGAATATTTTGTCTTCAGAAGTCTTTTCCATACTTAAATCAAAAACGTATTAAGGAAATAAAAAATTCTCGTTTGAACGAGCGTTATGGTTTTATTTGTTGGGAACAATTCGCTCCAGAAATAGAATTATTGTAGATAAAATCATCAATTAAAAAAAGAGCATTTTATACTTAGAATGTATGTCCACATTTCAATCCAAATCGTGCGCAGGAAAATTATAATTCACTTTTGAAGGTGCGTAATGAAATTCATTTCTTTGGAAAAATTCGCTCTAGAACTGCAAATATTCATGTACAAATCATCAATTAAAAACAAGAATATTTTGTCTTCAGAAGTCCTTTGCATACTTAAATCCAAATAGTATTAAGGAAATTAAAAATTCTCCTTTGAACGAGCGTAATGAAACTTATTTTTTAGGAACAATTCCCTCCAGAAATAGAATTATTGTAGATAAAATCATCAATTAAAAAAAGAGCATTTTATATTTAGAATGTATTTTCACATTTCAATCCAAATCGTGCGCAGGAAAATAATAATTCATTTTTGAGGGTGCGTAATGAAATTCATTTCTTGGGAAAAAATCGCTCTAGAACTGCAAATATTAATGTACAAATCATCAATTAAAAACAAGAATATTTTTTCTTCAGAAGTCTTTTCCATACATAAATCCAAATAGAATTAAGGAAATTAAAAATTCTCGTTTGAACGAGCGTAATGAAACTTATTTGTTGGGATCAAATTCGCTCCAGAAATAGATTTATTGTAGATAAAATCATCAATTAAAAAAAGAACATTTTATATTTAGAATGTATTTCCACATTTCAATCCAAATCGTGCGCAGGAAAATAATAATTCCCTTTTGAGGGTGCGTAATGAAATTCATTTCTTGGGAAAATTTCGCTCTAGAAGTGCAAATATTAATGTACAAATCATCAATTAAAAACAAGAATATTTTGTCTTCAGAAGTCTTTTCTATACTTAAATCCATATAGTATTAAGGAAATTAAAAATTCTTGTTTGAACGAGCGTAATGAAACTTATTTGTTGGGAACAATTCGCTCCAGAAATAGAATTATTGTAGATAAAATCATCAATTAAAAAAAGAACATTTTATATTTAGAATATGTTTCCACATGTCAATCCAAATCGTGCGCAGGGAAAATAATAATTCACTTTTGAAGGTGCGTAATGAAATTCATTTCTTTGGAAAAATTCGCTGTAGATCTGCAAATATTAATGTACAAATCATCAATTAAAAACAAGAATATTTTGTCTTCAGACGTCTTTTCTATACTTAAATCCATATAGTATTAAGGAAATTAAAAATTCTCGTTTGAACGAGCGTAATGAAACTTATTTGTTAGGAACAATTCCCTCCAGAAATAGAATTATTGTAGATAAAATCATCAATTAAAAAAAGAGCATTTTATATTTAGAATGTATTTCCACATTTCAATCAAAATCGTGCGCAGGGAAAATAATAATTCACTTTTGAGGGTGCGTAATGAAATTCATTTCTTTGGAAAAATTGGCTCTAGAAATTTAAATATTAATGTACAAATCATCAATTAAAAACAAGAATATTTTGTCTTCAGAAGTCTTTTCCATACTTAAATCCAAATAGTATTAAGGAAAATAAAAATTCTCGTTTGAGCGTGCGTAATGAAACTTATTTGTTGGGAACAATTCGCTCCAGAAATAGAATTATTGTAGATAAAATCATCAATTAAAAAAGAGCATTTTATATTTAGAATGTATTTCCACATTTCAATCCAAATCGTGCGCAGGAAAATAATAATTCACTTTTGAGGGTGCGTAATGAAATTCATTTCTTAGGAAAAGTCGCTCTAGAACTGCAAATATTAATTTGCAAATCATCAATTAAAAAAAGGAATATTTTGTCTTCAGAAGTCTTTTCCATACTTAAATCAAAAACGTATTAAGGAAATAAAAAATTCTCGTTTGAACGAGCGTTATGGTTTTATTTGTTGGGAACAATTCGCTCCAGAAATAGAATTTTTGTAGATAAAATCATCAATTAAAAAAAGAGCATTTTATTTTTATAATGTATTTCCACATTTCAATCCAAATCGTGCGCAGGAAAATAATAATTCCCTTTTGAGGGTGCGTAATGAAATTCATTTCTTGGGAAAAATTCGCTCTAGAACTGCAAATATTAATGTACAAATCATCAATTAAAAACAAGAATATTTTGTCTTCAGAAGTCTTTTCCATACTTAAATCCATATAGTATTAAGGAAATTAAAAATTCTCGTATGAACGAGCGTAATGAAACTTATTTGTTGGGAACAATTCGCTCCAGAAATAGAATTATTGTAGATAAAATCAACAATTAAAAAAATAGCATTTTATATTTAGAATGCATTTACACATTTCAATCCAAATCGTGCGCAGGAAAATAATAATTCACTTTTGAGGGTGCGTAATGAAATTCATTTCTTGGGAAAATTTCGCTCTAGAACTGCAAATATTAATGTACAAATCATCAATTAAAAACAAAAAATATTTTGTCTTCAGAAGTCTTTTCCATACTTAAATCCAAATAGTATTAAGGATATTAAAAATTCTCGTTTGAGCGTGCGTAATGAAACTTATTTGTTGGGAACAATTCGCTCCAGAAATAGAATTATTGTAGATAAAATCATCAATTAAAAAAAGAGCATTTTATATTTAGAATGTATTTCCACATTTCAATCCAAATCGTACACAGGAAAATAATAATTCACTTTTGAGATGCGTAATGAAATTCATTTCTTGGGAAAAATTCGCTCTAGAACTGAGAATATTAATGTACAAATCATCAATTAAAAACAAGAATATTTTGTCTTCAGAAGTCTTTTCAATACTTAAAACCAAATAGTATTAATGAAATTTAAAATTATCGTTTGAACGAGCGTAATGAACTTTATTTGTTCGGAACAATTCGGTCCAGAAATAGAATTATTGTAGATAAAATCATCCATTAAAAAAAGAGCATTTTATATTTAGAATGTATTTCCACATTTCAATCCAAATCGTGCGCAGGAAAATAATAATTCCATTTTGAATGTGCGTAATGAAATTCATTTCTTGGGAAAACTTCGCTCTAGAAGTGCAAATATTAATGTACAAATCATCAACTAAAAACAAGAATATTTTGTCTTCAGAAGTCTTTTCTATACTTAAATCCATATAGTATTAAGGAAATTAAAAATTCTCGTTTGAACGAGCGTAATGAAACTTATTTGTTGGGAACAATTCGGTCCAGAAATAGAATTATTGTAGATAAAATCATCAATTAAAATAAGAGCATTTTATATTTAGAACGTATTTCCACATTTCAATCCAAATCGTGCGTAGGAAAATAATAATTCACTTCTGAGGGGGCGTAATGTAATTCATTTCTTGGGAAAAATTCGCTCTAGAACTGCAAATATTAATGTACAAATCATCAATTAAAGAGAAGAATAATTTGTCTTCAGAGGTCTTTTCCATACTTAAATCCAAATATTATTAAGGAAATTAAAATATCTCCTTTGAACGAGCGTAATGAAACTTTCTTGTTGAGAACAATTCGCTCCAGAAATATAATTATATTAGATAAAATCATCAATTAAAATAAGAGCATTTTATATTTAAAATGTATTTCCACATTTCAATCCAAATCGTGCGCAGGAAAATAATAATTCATTTTTGAGGGTGCGTAATGAAATTCATTTCTTGGGAAAAATTCGCTCTAGAACTGCAAATATTGATGTACAAATCATTAATTAAAAAGAAGAATATTTTGTCTTCAGAAGTCTTTTCCATACTTAAATCCAAATAGTATGAAGGAAATTAAAAATTCTCGTTTGATCGAGCGTAATGAATCTTATTTGTTGGGAACAATTCGCTCCAGAAATAGAATTATTGTAGATAAAATCATCCATTAAAAAAAGAGCATTTTATATTTAGAATGCATTTACACATTTCAATCCAAATCGTGCGCAGGAAAATAAAAATCACTTTTGAGGGTGCGTAATGAAATTCATTTCTTGGGAAAATTTCGCTCTAGAACTGCAAATATTAATGTACAAATCATCAATTAAGAATAAAAAATATTTATCTTCAGAAGTCTTTTCCATACTTAAATCCAAATAGTATTAAGGAAAATAAAAATTCTCGTTTGAGCGTGCGTAATGAAACTTATTTGTTGGGAACAATTCGCTCCAGAAATAGAATTATTGTAGATAAAATCATCAATTAAAAAAAGAGCATTTTATATTTAGAATGTATTTCCACATTTCAATCCAAATCGTGCGCAGGAAAATAATAATTCACTTTTGAGGGTGCGTAATGAAATTCATTTCTTGGGAAAAGTCGCTCTAGAACTGCAAATATTAATTTGCAAATCATCAATTAAAAACAAGAATATTTTGTCTTCAGAAGTCTTTTCCATACTTAAATCAAAAACGTATTAAGGAAATAAAAAATTCTCGTTTGAACGAGCGTTATGGTTTTATTTGTTGGGAACAATTCGCTCCAGAAATAGAATTTTTGTAGATAAAATCATCAATTAAAAAAAGAGCATTTTATATTTAGAATGTATTTCCACATTTCAATCCAAATCGTGCGCAGGAAAATAATAATTCACTTTTGAGGGTGCGTAATGAAATTCATTTCTTGGGAAAAATTCGCTCTAGAACTGCAAATATTAATGTACAAATCATCAATTAAAAACAAGAATATTTTGTCTTCAGAAGTCTTTTCTATACTTAAATCCATATAGTATAAAGGAAATTAAAAATTCTCGTTTGAACGAGCGTAATGAAACTTATTTGTTGGGAACAATTCGGTCCAGAAATAGAATTATTGTAGATAAAATCATCAATTAAAAAAAGAACATTTTATATTTAGAATATGTTTCCACATGTCAATCCAAATCGTGCGCAGGGAAAATAATAATTCACTTTTGAAGGTGCGTAATGAAATTCATTTCTTGGGAAAAATTCGCTCTAGAACTGCAAATATTGATGTACAAATCATCAATTAAAAAGAAGAATATTTTGTCTTCAGAAGTCTTTTCCATACTTAAATCCAAATAGTATGAAGGAAATTAAAAATTCTCGTTTGATCGAGCGTAATGAATCTTATTTGTTGGGAACAATTCGCTCCAGAAATAGAATTATTGTAGATAAAATCATCAATTAAAAAAATAGCATTTTATATTTAGAATGCATTTACACATTTCAATCCAAATCGTGCGCAGGAAAATAATAATCACTTTTGAGGGTGCGTAATGAAATTCATTTCTTGGGAAAATTTCGCTCTAGAACTGCAAATATTAATGTACAAATCATCAATTAAGAACAAAAAATATTTTGTCTTCAGAAGTCTTTTCCATACTTAAATCTAAATAGTATTAAGGAAAATAAAAATTCTCGTTTGAGCGTGCGTAATGAAACTTATTTGTTGGGAACAATTCGCTCCAGAAATAGAATTATTGTAGATAAAATCATCCATTAAAAAAAGAGCATTTTATATTTAGAATGCATTTACACATTTCAATCCAAATCGTGCGCAGGAAAATAATAATCACTTTTGAGGGTGCGTAATGAAATTCATTTCTTGGGAAAATTTCGCTCTAGAACTGCAAATATTAATGTACAAATCATCAATTAAGAACAAAAAATATTTTGTCTTCAGAAGTCTTTTCCATACTTAAATCTAAATAGTATTAAGGAAAATAAAAATTCTCGTTTGAGCGTGCGTAATGAAACTTATTTGTTGGGAACAATTCGCTCCAGAAATAGAATTATTGTAGATAAAATCATCAATTAAAAAAAGAGCATTTTATATTTAGAATGTATTTCCACATTTCAATCCAAATCGTGCGCAGGAAAATAATAATTCACTTTTGAGGGTGCGTAATGAAATTCATTTCTTGGGAAAATTCGCTCTAGAACTGCAAATATTAATGTACAAATCATCAATTAAAGAGAAGAATAATTTGTCTTCAGAGGTCTTTTCCATACTTAAATCCAAATATTATTAAGGAAATTAAAATATCTCCTTTGAACGAGCGTAATGAAACTTTCTTGTTGAGAACAATTCGCTCCAGAAATATAATTATATTAGATAAAATCATCAATTAAAATAAGAGCATTTTATATTTAGAATGTATTTCCACATTTCAATCCAAATCGTGCGCAGGAAAATAATAATTCATTTTTGAGGGTGCGTAATGAAATTCATTTCTTGGGAAAAATTCGCTCTAGAACTGCAAATATTGATGTACAAATCATTAATTAAAAAGAAGAATATTTTGTCTTCAGAAGTCTTTTCCATACTTAAATCCAAATAGTATTAAGTAAATTAAAAATTCTCGTTTGATCGAGCGTAATGAATCTTATTTGTTGGGAACAATTCGCTCCAGAAATAGAATTATTGTAGATAAAATCATCAATTAAAAAAATAGCATTTTATATTTAGAATGTATTTCCACATTTCAATCCAAATCGTGCGCAGGACAATAATAATTCACTTTTGAGGGTGCGTAATGAAATTCATTTCTTGGGAAAAGTCGCTTTAGAACTGCAAATTATTATTTGCAAATCATCAATTAAAAACAAGAATATTTTGTCTTCAGAAGTCTTTTCCATACTTAAATCAAAAACGTATTAAGGAAATAAAAAATTCTCGTTTGAACGAGCGTTATGGTTTTATTTGTTGGGAACAATTCGCTCCAGAAATAGAATTATTGTAGATAAAATCATCAATTAAAAAAAGAGCATTTTATATTTAGAATGTATTTCCACATTTCAATCCAAATCGTGCGCAGGAAAATAATAATTCACTTTTGAAGGTGCGTAATGAAATTCATTTCTTTGGAAAAATTCGCTCTAGAACTGCAAATATAAATGTACAAATCATCAATTAAAAACAAGAATATTTTGTCTTCAGAAGTCTTTTCCATACTTAAATCCAAATAGTATTAAGTAAATTAAAAATTCTCGTTTGAACGAGCGTAATGAAACTTATTTGTTGGGATCAAATTCGCTCTCGAAATAGATTTATTGTAGATAAAATCATCAATTAAAAAAAGAACATTTTATATTTAGAATGTTTTTCCACATTTCAATCCAAATCGTGCGCAGGAAAATAATAATTCACTTTTGAGGGTGCATAATGAAATTCATTTCTTGGGAAAAATTCGCTCTACTAACTGCAAATATTAATGTACAAATCATCAATTAAAAACATGAATATTTTTTCTTCAGAATCTTTACCATAATTAAATCCAAATAGTATTAAGGATATTAAAAATTCTCGTTTGAGCGTACGTAATGAAACTTATTTGTTGGGAACAATTCGCTCCAGAAATAGAATTATTATAGATAAAATTATCAATTAAAAAAAGAGCATTTTATATTTAGAATGTATTTCCACATTTCAATCCAAATCGTACGCAGGAAAATAATAATTCACCTTTGAGGGTGCGTCATGAAATTCATTTCTTGGGAAAAATTCGCTCTAGAACTACAAATATTAATGTACAAATCATCAATTAAAAACAAGAATATTTTGTCTTCAGAAGTCTCTTACATACTTAAATCCAAATAGTATTAAGAAAATTAAAAAATCTCATTTGAACGAGCGTAATGAGACTTATTTGTTGGGAACAATTCGCTCTAGAAATAGAATTATTGTAGATAAAATCATCTATTAGGAAAAGAGTATTTTATATTTAGAATGTATTTCCACATTTCAATCCAAATCGTGCGCAGGAATATAATAATTCCCTTTTGAGGGTGCGTAATGAAATTCATTTCTTGGGAAAATTTCGCTCTAGAAGTGCAAATATTAATGTACAAATCATCAATTAAAAACAAGAATATTTTGTCTTCAGAAGTCTTTTCTATACTTAAATCCATATAGTATTTAGGAAATTAAAAATTCTCCTTTGAACGAGCGTAATGAAACTTATTTTTTGGGAACAATTCGGTCCAGAAATAGAATTATTGTAGATAAAATCATCAATTAAAAAAAGAACATTTTATATTTAGAATATGTTTCCACATGTCAATCCAAATCGTGCGCAGGGAAAATAATAATTCACTTTTGAAGGTGCGTAATGAAATTCATTTCTTTGGAAAAATTCGCTGTAGAACTGCAAATATTAATGTACAAATCATCAATTAAAAACAAGAATATTTTGTAATCAGACATCTTTTCCATACTTAAATCCAAATAGTATTAAGGAAACTAAAAATTCTCGTTTGAACGATCGTAATGAAACTTATTTGTTTGGAACAATTCCCTCCAGAAATAGAATTATTGTAGATAAAATCATCAATTAAAAAAAGAGCATTTTATATTTAGAATGTATTTCCACATTTCAATCCAAATCGTGCGCAGGAAAATAATAATTCATTTTTGAGGGTGCGTAATGAAATTCATTTCTTGGGAAAAATTCGCTCTAGAACTGCAAATATTGATGTACAAATCATCAATTAAAAAGAAGAATATTTTGCCTTCAGAAGTCTTTTCCATACTTAAATCCAAATAGTATGAAGGAAATTAAAAATTCTCGTTTGATCGAGCGTAATGAATCTTATTTGTTGGGAACAATTCGCTCCAGAAATAGAATTATTGTAGATAAAATCATCAATTAAAAAAATAGCATTTTATATTTAGAATGCATTAACACATTTCAATCCAAATCGTGCGCAGGACAATAATAATTCACTTTTGAGGGTGCGTAATGAAATTCATTTCTTGGGAAAAGTCGCTTTAGAACTGCAAATTATTATTTGCAAATCATCAATTAAAAACAAGAATATTTTGTCTTCAGAAGTCTTTTCCATACTTAAATCAAAAACGTATTAAGGAAATAAAAAATTCTCGTTTGAACGAGCGTTATGGTTTTATTTGTTGGGAACAATTCGCTCCAGAAATAGAATTATTGTAGATAAAATCATCAATTAAAAAAAGAGCATTTTATATTTAGAATGTATTTCCACATTTCAATCCAAATCGTGCGCAGGAAAATAATAATTCACTTTTGAAGGTGCGTAATGAAATTCATTTCTTTGGAAAAATTCGCTCTAGAACTGCAAATATAAATGTACAAATCATCAATTAAAAACAAGAATATTTTGTCTTCAGAAGTCTTTTCCATACTTAAATCCAAATAGTATTAAGTAAATTAAAAATTCTCGTTTGAACGAGCGTAATGAAACTTATTTGTTGGGATCAAATTCGCTCTCGAAATAGATTTATTGTAGATAAAATCATCAATTAAAAAAAGAACATTTTATATTTAGAATGTTTTTCCACATTTCAATCCAAATCGTGCGCAGGAAAATAATAATTCACTTTTGAGGGTGCATAATGAAATTCATTTCTTGGGAAAAATTCGCTCTACTAACTGCAAATATTAATGTACAAATCATCAATTAAAAACATGAATATTTTTTCTTCAGAAGTCTTTACCATAATTAAATCCAAATAGTATTAAGGATATTAAAAATTCTCGTTTGAGCGTGCGTAATGAAACTTATTTGTTGGGAACAATTCGCTCCAGAAATAGAATTATTATAGATAAAATTATCAATTAAAAAAAGAGCATTTTATATTTAGAATGTATTTCCACATTTCAATCCAAATCGTACGCAGGAAAATAATAATTCACCTTTGAGGGTGCGTCATGAAATTCATTTCTTGGGAAAAATTCGCTCTAGAACTACAAATATTAATGTACAAATCATCAATTAAAAACAAGAATATTTTGTCTTCAGAAGTCTCTTACATACTTAAATCCAAATAGTATTAAGAAAATTAAAATATCTCATTTGAACGAGCGTAATGAGACTTATTTGTTGGGAACAGTTCGCTCCAGAAATAGAATTATTGTAGATAAAATCATCTATTAGGAAAAGAGTATTTTATATTTAGAATGTATTTCCACATTTCAATCCAAATCGTGCGCAGGAATATAATAATTCACTTTTGAGGGTGCGTAAAGAAATTCATTTCTTGGGAAAAATTCGCTCTAGAACTGCATATATTAATGTACAAATCATCAATTAAAAACAAGAATATTTTGTCTTCAGAAGTCTTTTCTATACTTAATTCCATGTAGTATTAAGGAAATTAAAAATTCTCGTTTGAACGAGCGTAATGACACTTATTTGTTGGGAACAATTCGGTCCAGAAATAGAATTATTGTAGATAAAATCATCAATTAAAATAAGAGCATTTTATATTTAGAACGTATTTCCACATTTCAATCCAAATCGTGCGTAGGAAAATAATAATTCACTTCTGAGGGGGCGTAATGTAATTCATTTCTTGGGAAAAATTCGCTCTAAAACTGCAAATATTAATGAACAAATCATCAATTAAAGATAAGAAGAATTTGTCTTCAGAGGTCTTTTCCATACTTAAATCCAAATATTATTAAGGAAATTAAAATATCTCCTTTGAACGAGCGTAATGAAACTTTCTTGTTGAGAACAATTCGCTCCAGAAATAGAATTATTGTAGATAAAATCATCAATTAAAATAAGAGCATTTTATATTTAGAATGTATTTCCACATTTCAATCCAATTCGTGCGCAGGAAAATAATAATTCACTTTTGAGGTTGCGTAATGAAATTCATTTCTTGGGAAAAGTCGCTCTAGAACTGCAAATATTAATGTGCAAATCATCAGTTAAAAACAAGAATATTTTGTCTTCAGAAGTCTTTTCCATACTTAAATCCAAATAGTATTAAGGAAATTAAAAATTCTCGTTTGAACGAGCGTATTGATTTTATTTGTTGGGAACAATTCGCTCCAGAAATAGAATTATTGTAGATAAAATCATAAATTAAAAAAAGAACATTTTATATTTAGAATGTATTTCCACATTTCAATCCAAATCGTGCGCAGGAAAATAATAATTCACTTTTGAGGGTGCGTAATGAAATTCATTTTTGGGGAAAAGTCGCTCTAGAACTGCAAATATTAATGTGCAAATCATCAATTAAAAACAAGAATATTTTGTCTTCAGAAGTCTTTTCCATACTTAAATCCAAATAGTATTAAGGAAATTAAAAATTCTCGTTTGAACGAGCGTAATGAGATATATTTGTTGGGAACAATTCGCTCCAGAAATAGAATTATTGTAGATAAAATCATCAATTAAAAAAAGAGCATTTTATATTTAGAATGTATTTTCACATTTCAATCCAAATCGTGCGCAGGAAAATAATAATTCCCTTTTGAGGGTGCGTAATGAAATTCATTTCTTGGGAAAAGTTCGCTCTAGAACTGCAAATATTAATGTACAAAATATCAATTAAAAACAAGAATATTTTGTCCTCAGAAACCTTTCCATACTTAAATCCAAATAGTATTAAGAAAATTAAAAATTCTCCTTTGAACGAGGGTAATGAAACTTATTTGTTGGGAAAAAATCGCTCCAGAAATAGAATTATTGTAGATAAAATCATAAATTAAAAAAGGAACATTTTATATTTAGAATGTATTTCCACATTTCAATCCAAATCGTGCGCAGGAAAATAATATTTCACTTTTGACGGTGCGTAATGAAATTCATTTCTTGGGAAAAATTCGCTCTAGTACTGCAAATATAAATGTACAAATCATCAATTAAAAACAAGAATATTTTGTCTTCAGAAGTCTTTTCTATACATAAATCCATGTAGTATTAAGGAAATTAAAAATTCTCGTTTGAACGAGCGTAATGACACTTATTTGTTGGGAACAATTCGGTCCAGAAATAGAATTATTGTAGATAAAATCATCAATTAAAATAAGAGCATTTTATATTAAGAATGTATTTCCACATTTCAATCCAAATCGTGCGCAGGAAAATAATAATTCACTTCTGAGGGTGCGTAATATAATTCATTTCTTGGGAAAAATTCGCTCTAAAACTGCAAATATTAATGTACAAATCATCAATTAAAGATAAGAATATTTTGTCTTCAGAGGTCTTTTCCATACTTAAATCCAAATAGAATTAAGGAAATTAAAAATTCTCGTTTAAACGAGCGTAATGAAACTTATTTGTTGGGAACAATTCCCTCCAGAAATAGAATTATTGTAGATAAAATCATCAATTAAAATAAGAGCATTTTATATTTAGAATGTATTTCCACATTTCAATCCAAATCGTGCGCAGGAAAATAATAATTCATTTTTGAGGGTGCGTAATGAAATTCATTTCTTGGGAAAAATTCGCTCTAGAACTGCAAATATTGATGTACAAATCATCAATTAAAAACAAGAATATTTTGTCTTCAGACGTCTTTTCCATACTTAAATCTAAAAAGTATTAAGGAAATTAAAAATTCTCGTTTGAACGAGCGTAATGAAACTTATTTGTTGAAAACAATTCCCTCCAGAAATAGAATTATTGTAGATAAAATCATCAATTAAAAAAAGAGCATTTTATATTTAGAATGTATTTCTACATTTAATCCAAATCGTGCGCAGGAAAATAATAATTCATTTTTGAGGGTGCGTAATGAAATTCATTTCTTGGGAAAAATTCGCTCTAGAACTGCAAATATTGATGTACAAATCATCAATTAAAAAGAAGAATATTTTGTCTTCAGAAGTCTTTTCCATACTTAAATCCAAATAGTATGAAGGAAATTTAAAATTCTCGTTTGATCGAGCGTAATGAAACTTATTTGTTAGGAACAATTCGCTCCAGAAATAGAATTATTGTAGATAAAATCATCAATTAAAAAAATAGCATTTTATATTTAGAATGCATTTACACATTTCAATCCAAATCGTGCGCAGGAAAAAAATAATTCACTTTTGAGGGTGCGTAATGAAATTTATTTCTTGGGAAAATTTCGCTCAAGAACTGCAAATATTGATGTACAAATCATCAATTAAAAACAAAAAATATTTTGTCTTCAGAAGTCTTTTCCATACTTAAATCCAAATAGTATTAAGGAAAATAAAAATTCTCGTTTGAGCGTGCGTAATGAAACTTATTTGTTGGGAACAATTCGCTCCAGAAATAGAATTATTGTAGATAAAATCATCAATTAAAAAAAGAGCATTTTATATTTAGAATGTATTTCCACATTTCAATCCAAATCGTGCGCAGGAAAATAATAATTCATTTTTGAGGGTGCGTAATGAAATTCATTTCTTGGGAAAAATTCGCTCTAGAACTGCAAATATTGATGTACAAATCATCAATTAAAAACAAGAATATTTTGTCTTCAGACGTCTTTTCCATACTTAAATCCAAATAGTATTAATGAAATTTAAAATTCTCGTTTGAACGAGCGTAATGAAACTTATTTGTTGGGAACAATTCCCTCCAGAAATAGAATTGTTGTAGATAAAATCATCAAATAAAAAAAGAGCATTTTATATTTAGAATGTATTTCCACATTTAATCCAAATCGTGCGCAGGAAAATAATAATTAACTTCTGAGGGTGCGTAATGAAATTCATTTCTTGGGAAAAATTCGCTCTAGAACTGCAAATATTGATGTACAAATCATCAATTAAAAAGAAGAATATTTTTTCTTCAGAAGTCTTTTCCATAATTAAATCCAAATAGTATTAAGGAAAATAAAAATTCTCGTTTGAGCGTGCGTAATGAAACTTATTTGTTGGGAACAATTCGCTCCAGAAATAGAATTATTGTAGATAAAATTATCAATTAAAAAAAGAGCATTTTATATTTAGAATGTATTTCCACATTTCAATCCAAATCGTACGCAGGAAAATAATAATTCACTTTTGAGGGTGCGTCATGAAATTCATTTCTTGGGAAAACTTCGCTCTAGAACTGCATATATTAATGTACAAATCTACAATTAAAAACAAGAATATTTTGTCTTCAGAAGTCTTTTCCATACTTAAATCCAAATAGTATTAAGGAAATTAAAAATTCTCGTTTGAACGAGCGTAATGAAACTTATTTGTTGGGAACAATTCGCTCCAGAAATAGAATTATTGTAGATAAAATCATCAATTAAAAAAAGAGCATTTTATATTTAGAATGTATTTCCACATTTCAATCCAAATCGTGCGCAGGAAAATAATAATTCAATTTTGAGGGTGCGTAATGAAATTCATTTCTTGGGAAAAATTCGCTCTTTAACTGCAAATATTAATGTACAAATCATCAATTAAAAACAAGAATATTTTGTCTTCAGAAGTCTTTTCCATACTTAAAACCAAATAGTATTAATGAAATTTAAAATTCTCGTTTGAACGAGCGTAATGAACTTTATTTGTTGGGAACAATTCGGTCCAGAAATAGAATTATTGTAGATAAAATCATCAATTAAAAAAAGAGCATTTTATATTTAGAATGTATTTCCACATTTCAATCCAAATCGTGCGCAGGAAAATAATAATTTACTTTTGAGGGTGCGTAAAGAAATTCATTTCTTGGGAAAAATTCGCTCTAGAACTGCAAATATTAATGTACAAATCATCAATTAAAAACAAGAATATTTTGTCCTCAGAAATCTTTTCCATACTTAAATCCAAATAGTATTAAGGAAATTAAAAATTCTCGTTTGAACGAGCGTAATGAGATATATTTGTTGGGAACAATTCACTCCAGAAATAGAATTCTTGTTGATAAAATCATCAATTAAAATAAGAGCATTTTATATTTAGAATGTATTTCCACATTTCAATCCAAATCGTGCGCAGGAAAATAATAATTCCCTTTTGAGGGTGCGTAATGAAATTCATTTCTTGGGAAAAGTTCGCTCTAGAACTGCAAATATTAATGTACAAAATATCAATTAAAAACAAGAATATTTTGTCCTCAGAAACCTTTCCATACTTAAATCCAAATAGTATTAAGGAAAATAAAAATTCTCTTTTGAGCGTGCGCAATGAAACTTATTTGTTGGGAAAAATTCGCTCCAGAAATAGAATTATTGTAGATAAAATCATCAATTAAAAAAGAGCATTTTATATTTAGAATGTATTTCCACATTTCAATCCAAATCGTGCGCAGGAAAATAATAATTCTCTTTTGAGGGTGCGTAATGAAATTTATTTCTTGGGAAACGTCGCTCTAGAACTGCAAATATTAATGTGCAAATCATCAATTAAAAACAAGAATATTTTGTCTTCAGAAGTCTTTTCCATACTTAAATCAAAAACGTATTAAGGAAATAAAAAATTCTCGTTTGAACGAGCGTTATGGTTTTATTTGTTGGGAACAATTCGCTCCAGAAATAGAAATATTGTATATAAAATCATCAATTAAAAAAAGAGCATTTTATATTTAGAATGTATTTCCACATTTCAATCCAAATCGTGCGCAGGAAAATAATAATTCACTTTTGAAGGTGCGTAATGAAATTCATTTCTTTGGAAAAATTCGCTCTAGAACTGCAAATATTAATGTACAAATCATCAATTAAAAACAAGAATATTTTGTCTTCAGAAGTCTTTTCCATACTTAAATCCAAATAGTATTAAGGAAATTAAAAATTCTCCTTTGAACGAGCGTAATGAAACTTATTTTTTGGGAACAATTCCCTCCAGAAATAGAATTATTGTAGATAAAATCATCAATTAAAAAAAGAGCATTTTATATTTAGAATGTATTTTCACATTTCAATCCAAATCGAGCGCAGGAAAATAATAATTTATTTTTGAGGGTGCGTAATGAAATTCATTTCATGGGAAAAATTCGCTCTAGAACTGCAAATATTAATGTACAAATCATCAATTAAAAACAAGAATATTTTGTCTTCAGAAGTCTTTTCCATACTTAAATCCAAATAGTATTAAGTAAATTAAAAATACTCGTTTGAACGAGCGTAATGAAACTTATTTGTTGGGATCAAATTCGCTCAAGAAATAGATTTATTGTAGATAAAATCATCAATTAAAAAAAGATCATTTTATATTTAGAATGTTTTTCCACATTTCAATCCAAATCGTGCGCAGGAAAATAATAATTCACTTTTGAGGGTGCATAATGAAATTCATTTCTTGGGAAAAATTCGCTCTAGAACTGCAAATATTAATGTACAAATCATCAATTAAAAACATGAATATTTTGTCTTCAGAAGTCTTTTCCATAATTAAATCCAAATAGTATTAAGGATATTAAAAATTCTCGTTTGATCGTGCGTAATGAAACTTATTTGTTGGGAACAATTCGCTCCAGAAATAGAATTATTGTAGATAAAATTATCAATTAAAAAAAGAGCATTTTATATTTAGAATGTATTTCCACATTTCAATCCAAATCGTACGCAGGAAAATAATAATTCACTTTTGAGGGTGCGTCTTGAAATTCATTTCTTGGGAAAAATTCGCTCTAGAACTACAAATATTAATGTACAAATCATCAATTAAAAACAAGAATATTTTGTCTTCAGAAGTCTTTTCTATACTGAAATCCATATAGTATTAAGAAAATTATAAGTTCTCGTTTGAACGAGCGTAATGAAACTTATTTGTTGGGAACAATTCGGTCTAGAAATAGAATTATTGTAGATAAAATCATCAATTAAAATAAGAGCATTTTATATTTAGAATGTATTTCCACATTTCAATCCAAATCGTGCGCAGGAAAATAATAATTCACTTTTGAGGGTGCGTAATGAAATTCATTTTTTTGGAAAAATTCGCTCTAGTACTGCAAATATTTATGTACAAATCTTCAATTAAAAACAAAAATATTTTGTCTTCAGAAATCTTTTCCATACTTAAATCCAAATAGTTATAAGGAAATTAAAAATTCTCGTTTGAACGAGCGCAATGAAACTTATTTGTTGGGAACAATTCGCTCCAGAAATAGAATTATTGTAGATAAAATCATCAATTAAAATAAGAGCATTTTATATTTAGAATGTATTTCCACATTTCAATCCAAATCGTGCGCAGGAAAATAATAATTCACTTTTGAGGGTGCGTAATGAAATTCATTTTTTTGGAAAAATTCGCTCTAGAACTGCAAATATTAATGTACAAATCTTCAATTAAAAACAAAAATATTTTGTCTTCAGAAATCTTTTCCATACTTAAATCCAAATAGTTATAAGGAAATTAAAAATTCTCGTTTGAACGAGCGCAATGAAACTTATTTGTTGGGAACAATTCGCTCCAGAAATAGAATTATTGTAGATAAAATCATCAATTAAAAAAAGAGCATTTTATATTTAGAATGTACTTCCACATTTCAATCCAATTCGTGCGCAGGAAAATAATAATTCACTTTTGAGGGTGCGTAATGAAATTCTTTTCTTGGGAAAATTCGCTCTCGAACTGCAAATATTAATGTACAAATCATCAAAAAAAACAAGAATATTTTGTCTTCAGAAGTCTTTTCCATAGTTTAATCAAAATAGTATTAAGGAAATAAAAAATTCTCGTTTGAACGAGCGTAATGATTTTATTTGTTGGGAACAATTCGCTTTAGAAATTGAATTTTATTAGATAAAATCATCAATTAAAAAAAGAGCATTTTATATTTAGAATGTATTTCCACATTTCAATCCAAATCGTGCGCAGGAAAATAATATCTCCCTTTTGAGGGTGCGTAATGAAATTCATTTCTTGGGAAAAATTCGCTCTAAAACTGCAAATATAAATGTACAAATCATCAATTAAAAACAAGAATATTTTGTCTTCAGAAGTCTTTTCTATACTTAAATCCATGTAGTATTAAGGAAATTAAAAATTCTCGTTTGAACGAGCGTAATGACACTTATTTGTTGGGAACAATTCGGTCCAGAAATAGAATTATTGTAGATAAAATCATCAATTAAAATAAGAGCATTTTATATTTAGAATGTATTTCCACATTTCAATCCAAATCGTGCGCAGGAAAATAATAATTCACTTCTGAGGGTGCGTAATGTAATTCATTTCTTGGGAAAAAATTCGCTCTAAAACTGCAAATATTAATGTACAAATCATCAATTAAAGATAAGAATATTTTGTCTTCAGAGGTCTTTTCCATACTTAAATCCAAATAGAAATAAGGAAATTAAAAATTCTCGTTTGAACGAGCGTAATGAAACTTTTTTGTTGGGAACAATTCGCTCCAGAAATAGAATTATTGTAGATAAAATCATCAATTAAAAAAAGAACATTTTATATTTAGAATGAATTTCCACATGTCAATCAAAATCGTGCGCAGGAAAATAATAATTCACTTTTGAGGGTGCGTAATGAAATTCATTTCTTGGGAAAAATTCGCTCTAGAACTGCAAATATTAATGTACAGATCACCAATTAAAAAGAAGAATATTTTGTCTTCAAAAGTCTTTTCCATACTTAAATCCAAATAGTATTAAGGTAATTAAAAATTCTCCTTTGAACGAGCGTAATGAAACTTATTTGTTGGGAACAAGTCCCTCAAGAAATAGAATTATTGTAGATAAAATCATAAATTAAAAAAAGAGCATTTTATATTTAGAATGCATTTCCACATTTCAATCCAAATCGTGCGCAGGAAAATAATAATTCACTTTTGAGGGTGCGTAATGAAATTCATTTCTTGGGAAAAATTCGCTCTAGAACTGCAAATATTAATGTATAAATATTCAATTAAAAACAAGAATAATTTGACTTCAAGGTCTTTTCCATACTTAAATCCAAATAGTATTAAGGAAATTAAAAATTCTCGTTTGAACGAGCGTAATGATTTTATTTGTTGGGAACAATTCGGTCCAGAAATAGAATTATTGTAGATAAAATCATCAACTAAAAAAAGAGCATTTTATATTTAGAATGTATTTCCACATTTCAATCCAAATCGTGCGCGGGAAAATATTAATTCACTTTTGAGGGTAAGTAATGAAATTCATTTCTTGGGAAAAATTCGCTCTAGAACTGCAAATATTAATGTACAAATCATCAATTAAAATCAAGAATATTTTGTCTTCAGAAGTCTTTTCCATACTTAACTCCAAGTAGTATTAAGGAAATTAAAAATTCTCCTTTGAACGAGCGTAATGAAACTTATTTGTTGGGAACAATTCGCTCCAGAAATAGAATTCTTGTAGATAAAATCATCAATTAAAAAAAGAACATTTTATATTTAGAATGTATTTCCACATTTCAATCCAAATCGTGCGCAGGAATATAATAATTCACTTTTGAGGGTGCGTAAAGAAATTCATTTCTTGGGAAAAAATTTGCTCTAGAACTGCATATATTAATGTACAAATCATCAATTAAAAACAAGAATATTTTGTCTTCAGAAGTCTTTTCCATACTTAAATCCAAATAGTATTAAGGAAATTAAAAATTCTCGTTTGAACGAGCGTAATGAAACTTATTTGTTGGGAACAATTCGCTCCAGAAATAGAATTATTGTAGATAAAATCATCAATTAAAAAAAGAGCATTTTATATTTAGAATGTATTTCCACATTTCAATCCAAATCGTGCGCAGGAAAATAATAATTCACTTCATAGTGTGCGTAATGAAATTCATTTCTTGGGAAAAATTCGCTCTAAAACTGCAAATATTAATGTACAAATCATCAATTAAAGATAAGAATAATTTGTCTTCAGAGGACTTTTCCATACTTAAATCCAAATATTATTAAGGAAATTAAAAATTCTCCTTTGAACGAGCGTAATGAAACTTTTTTGTTGGGAACAATTCGCTCCAGAAATAGAATTATTGTAGATAAAATCATCAATTAAAATAAGAGCATTTTATATTTAGAATGTATTTCCACATTTCAATCCAATTCGTGCGCAGGAAAATAATAATTCACTTTTGAGGGTGCGTAATGAAATTCATTTCTTGGGAAAAGTCGCTCTAGAACTTCAAATATTAATGTGCAAATCATCAATTAAAAACAAGAATATTTTGTCTTCAGAAGTCTTTTCCATACTTAAATCAAAATAGTATTAAGGAAATTAAAAATTCTCGTTTGAACGAGCGTAATGATTATATTTGTTGGGAAAAATTCGCTCCGGAAATAGAATTATTGTAGATAAAACCATAAATTAAAAAAAGAACATTTTATATTTAGAATGTATTTCCAGATTTCAATCCAAATCGTGCGCAGGAAAATAATAATTCACTTCTGAGGGTGCGTAATGAAATTCATTTCTTGGGAAAAATTCGCTCTTTAACTGCAAATATTAATGTCCAAATCATCAATTAAAAACAAGAATATTTTGTCTTCAGAAGTCTTTTCCATACTTAAAACCAAATAGTATTAATGAAATTTAAAATTCTCGTTTGAACGAGCGTAATGAACTTTATTTGTTGGGAACAATTCGGTCCAGAAATAGAATTATTGTAGATAAAATCATCAATTAAAAAAAGAGCATTTTATATTTAGAATGTATTTCCACATTTCAATCCAAATCGTGCGCAGGAAAATAATAATTCACTTTTGAGGGTGCGTAATGAAATTCATTTCTTGGGAAAAATTCGCTCTAGAACTGCAAATATTAATGTACAAATCATCAATTAAAAACAAGAATATTTTGTCTTCAGAAGTCTTTTCCATACTTAAAACCAAATAGTATTAATGAAATTTAAAATTCTCGTTTGAACGAGCGTAATGAAACTTATTTGTTGGGAACAATTCGGTCCAGAAATAGAATTATTGTAGATAAAATCATCAATTAAAAAAAGAGCATTTTATATTTAGAATGTATTTCCACATTTCAATCCATATCGTGCGCAGGAAAATAATAATTCACTTTTGAGGGTGCGTAATGAAATTCATTTCTTGGGAAAAATTCGCTCTAGAACTGCAAATATAAATGTACAAATCATCAATTAAAAACAAGAATATTTTGTCTTCAGAAGTCTTTTCTATACTTAAATCCATGTAGTATTATGGAAATTAAAAATTCTCGTTTGAACGAGCGTAATGACACTTATTTGTTGGGAACAATTCGGTCCAGAAATATAATTATTGTAGATAAAATCATCAATTAAAAAAAGAACATTTTTTATTTAGAATGTTTTTCCACATTTCAATCCAAATCGTGCGCAGGAAAATAATAATTAACTTTTGAGGGTGCATAAGGAAATTCATTTCTTGGGAAAAATTTGCTCTAGAACTGCAAATATTAATGTACAAATCATCAATTAAAAACATGAATATTTTTTCTTCAGAAGTCTTTTCCATACTTAAATCCAAATAGTATTAAGGAAAATAAAAATTCTCGTTTGAGCGTGCGTAATGAAACTTATTTGTTGGGAACAATTCGCTCCAGAAATAGAATTATTGTAGATAAAATCATCAATTAAAAAAAGAGCATTTTTCATTTAGAATGTATTTCCACATTTCAATCCAAATCGTGCGCAGGAAAATAATAATTCACTTTTGAGGGTGCGTAATGAAATTCATTTTTTTGGAAAAATTCGCTCTAGTACTGCAAATATTTATGTACAAATCTTCAATTAAAAACAAAAATATTTTGTCTTCAGAAATCTTTTCCATACTTAAATCCAAATAGTTATAAGGAAATTAAAAATTCTCGTTTGAACGAGCGCAATGAAACTTATTTGTTGGGAACAATTCGCTCCAGAAATAGAATTATTGTAGATAAAATCATCAATTAAAATAAGAGCATTTTATATTTAGAATGTATTTCCACATTTCAATCCAAATCGTGCGCAGGAAAATAATAATTCACTTTTGAGGGTGCGTAATGAAATTCATTTTTTTGGAAAAATTCGCTCTAGAACTGCAAATATTAATGTACAAATCTTCAATTAAAAACAAAAATATTTTGTCTTCAGAAATCTTTTCCATACTTAAATCCAAATAGTTATAAGGAAATTAAAAATTCTCGTTTGAACGAGCGCAATGAAACTTATTTGTTGGGAACAATTCGCTCCAGAAATAGAATTATTGTAGATAAAATCATCAATTAAAAAAAGAGCATTTTATATTTAGAATGTACTTCCACATTTCAATCCAATTCGTGCGCAGGAAAATAATAATTCACTTTTGAGGGTGCGTAATGAAATTCTTTTCTTGGGAAAATTCGCTCTCGAACTGCAAATATTAATGTACAAATCATCAAAAAAAACAAGAATATTTTGTCTTCAGAAGTCTTTTCCATAGTTTAATCAAAATAGTATTAAGGAAATAAAAAATTCTCGTTTGAACGAGCGTAATGATTTTATTTGTTGGGAACAATTCGCTTTAGAAATTGAATTTTATTAGATAAAATCATCAATTAAAAAAAGAGCATTTTATATTTAGAATGTATTTCCACATTTCAATCCAAATCGTGCGCAGGAAAATAATATCTCCCTTTTGAGGGTGCGTAATGAAATTCATTTCTTGGGAAAAATTCGCTCTAAAACTGCAAATATAAATGTACAAATCATCAATTAAAAACAAGAATATTTTGTCTTCAGAAGTCTTTTCTATACTTAAATCCATGTAGTATTAAGGAAATTAAAAATTCTCGTTTGAACGAGCGTAATGACACTTATTTGTTGGGAACAATTCGGTCCAGAAATAGAATTATTGTAGATAAAATCATCAATTAAAATAAGAGCATTTTATATTTAGAATGTATTTCCACATTTCAATCCAAATCGTGCGCAGGAAAATAATAATTCACTTCTGAGGGTGCGTAATGTAATTCATTTCTTGGGAAAAAATTCGCTCTAAAACTGCAAATATTAATGTACAAATCATCAATTAAAGATAAGAATATTTTGTCTTCAGAGGTCTTTTCCATACTTAAATCCAAATAGAAATAAGGAAATTAAAAATTCTCGTTTGAACGAGCGTAATGAAACTTTTTTGTTGGGAACAATTCGCTCCAGAAATAGAATTATTGTAGATAAAATCATCAATTAAAAAAAGAACATTTTATATTTAGAATGAATTTCCACATGTCAATCAAAATCGTGCGCAGGAAAATAATAATTCACTTTTGAGGGTGCGTAATGAAATTCATTTCTTGGGAAAAATTCGCTCTAGAACTGCAAATATTAATGTACAGATCACCAATTAAAAAGAAGAATATTTTGTCTTCAAAAGTCTTTTCCATACTTAAATCCAAATAGTATTAAGGTAATTAAAAATTCTCCTTTGAACGAGCGTAATGAAACTTATTTGTTGGGAACAAGTCCCTCAAGAAATAGAATTATTGTAGATAAAATCATAAATTAAAAAAAGAGCATTTTATATTTAGAATGCATTTCCACATTTCAATCCAAATCGTGCGCAGGAAAATAATAATTCACTTTTGAGGGTGCGTAATGAAATTCATTTCTTGGGAAAAATTCGCTCTAGAACTGCAAATATTAATGTATAAATATTCAATTAAAAACAAGAATAATTTGACTTCAAGGTCTTTTCCATACTTAAATCCAAATAGTATTAAGGAAATTAAAAATTCTCGTTTGAACGAGCGTAATGATTTTATTTGTTGGGAACAATTCGGTCCAGAAATAGAATTATTGTAGATAAAATCATCAACTAAAAAAAGAGCATTTTATATTTAGAATGTATTTCCACATTTCAATCCAAATCGTGCGCGGGAAAATATTAATTCACTTTTGAGGGTAAGTAATGAAATTCATTTCTTGGGAAAAATTCGCTCTAGAACTGCAAATATTAATGTACAAATCATCAATTAAAATCAAGAATATTTTGTCTTCAGAAGTCTTTTCCATACTTAACTCCAAGTAGTATTAAGGAAATTAAAAATTCTCCTTTGAACGAGCGTAATGAAACTTATTTGTTGGGAACAATTCGCTCCAGAAATAGAATTCTTGTAGATAAAATCATCAATTAAAAAAAGAACATTTTATATTTAGAATGTATTTCCACATTTCAATCCAAATCGTGCGCAGGAATATAATAATTCACTTTTGAGGGTGCGTAAAGAAATTCATTTCTTGGGAAAAAATTTGCTCTAGAACTGCATATATTAATGTACAAATCATCAATTAAAAACAAGAATATTTTGTCTTCAGAAGTCTTTTCCATACTTAAATCCAAATAGTATTAAGGAAATTAAAAATTCTCGTTTGAACGAGCGTAATGAAACTTATTTGTTGGGAACAATTCGCTCCAGAAATAGAATTATTGTAGATAAAATCATCAATTAAAAAAAGAGCATTTTATATTTAGAATGTATTTCCACATTTCAATCCAAATCGTGCGCAGGAAAATAATAATTCACTTCATAGTGTGCGTAATGAAATTCATTTCTTGGGAAAAATTCGCTCTAAAACTGCAAATATTAATGTACAAATCATCAATTAAAGATAAGAATAATTTGTCTTCAGAGGACTTTTCCATACTTAAATCCAAATATTATTAAGGAAATTAAAAATTCTCCTTTGAACGAGCGTAATGAAACTTTTTTGTTGGGAACAATTCGCTCCAGAAATAGAATTATTGTAGATAAAATCATCAATTAAAATAAGAGCATTTTATATTTAGAATGTATTTCCACATTTCAATCCAATTCGTGCGCAGGAAAATAATAATTCACTTTTGAGGGTGCGTAATGAAATTCATTTCTTGGGAAAAGTCGCTCTAGAACTTCAAATATTAATGTGCAAATCATCAATTAAAAACAAGAATATTTTGTCTTCAGAAGTCTTTTCCATACTTAAATCAAAATAGTATTAAGGAAATTAAAAATTCTCGTTTGAACGAGCGTAATGATTATATTTGTTGGGAAAAATTCGCTCCGGAAATAGAATTATTGTAGATAAAACCATAAATTAAAAAAAGAACATTTTATATTTAGAATGTATTTCCAGATTTCAATCCAAATCGTGCGCAGGAAAATAATAATTCACTTCTGAGGGTGCGTAATGAAATTCATTTCTTGGGAAAAATTCGCTCTTTAACTGCAAATATTAATGTCCAAATCATCAATTAAAAACAAGAATATTTTGTCTTCAGAAGTCTTTTCCATACTTAAAACCAAATAGTATTAATGAAATTTAAAATTCTCGTTTGAACGAGCGTAATGAACTTTATTTGTTGGGAACAATTCGGTCCAGAAATAGAATTATTGTAGATAAAATCATCAATTAAAAAAAGAGCATTTTATATTTAGAATGTATTTCCACATTTCAATCCAAATCGTGCGCAGGAAAATAATAATTCACTTTTGAGGGTGCGTAATGAAATTCATTTCTTGGGAAAAATTCGCTCTAGAACTGCAAATATTAATGTACAAATCATCAATTAAAAACAAGAATATTTTGTCTTCAGAAGTCTTTTCCATACTTAAAACCAAATAGTATTAATGAAATTTAAAATTCTCGTTTGAACGAGCGTAATGAAACTTATTTGTTGGGAACAATTCGGTCCAGAAATAGAATTATTGTAGATAAAATCATCAATTAAAAAAAGAGCATTTTATATTTAGAATGTATTTCCACATTTCAATCCATATCGTGCGCATGAAAATAATAATTCACTTTTGAGGGTGCGTAATGAAATTCATTTCTTGGGAAAAATTCGCTCTAGAACTGCAAATATAAATGTACAAATCATCAATTAAAAACAAGAATATTTTGTCTTCAGAAGTCTTTTCTATACTTAAATCCATGTAGTATTATGGAAATTAAAAATTCTCGTTTAAACGAGCGTAATGACACTTATTTGTTGGGAACAATTCGGTCCAGAAATATAATTATTGTAGATAAAATCATCAATTAAAAAAAGAACATTTTTTATTTAGAATGTTTTTCCACATTTCAATCCAAATCGTGCGCAGGAAAATAATAATTAACTTTTGAGGGTGCATAAGGAAATTCATTTCTTGGGAAAAATTTGCTCTAGAACTGCAAATATTAATGTACAAATCATCAATTAAAAACATGAATATTTTTTCTTCAGAAGTCTTTTCCATACTTAAATCCAAATAGTATTAAGGAAAATAAAAATTCTCGTTTGAGCGTGCGTAATGAAACTTATTTGTTGGGAACAATTCGCTCCAGAAATAGAATTATTGTAGATAAAATCATCAATTAAAAAAAGAGCATTTTTCATTTAGAATGTATTTCCACATTTCAATCCAAATCGTGCGCAGGAAAATAATAATTCACTTTTGAGGGTGCGTCATGAAATTCATTTCTTGGGAAAAGTCGCTCTAGAACTGCAAATATTAATGTGCAAATCATCAATTAAAAACAAGAATATTTTGTCTTCAGAAGTCTTTTCCATACTAAAATCAAAAACGTATTAAGGAAATAAAAAATTCTCGTTTGAACGAGCGTTATGGTTTTATTTGTTGGGAACAATTCGCTCCAGAAATAGAATTATTGTAGATAAAATCATCAATTAAAAAAAGAGCATTTTATATTTAGAATGTATTTCCACATTTCAATCCAAATCGCGCGCAGGAAAATAATAATTCACTTTTGAAGGTGCGTAATGAAATTCATTTCTTTGGAAAAATTCGCTCTAGAACTGCAAATATAAATGTACAAATCATCAATTAAAAACAAGAATATTTTGTCTTCAGAAGTCTTTTCCATACTTAAATCCAAATAGTATTAAGTAAATTAAAAATTCTCGTTTGAACGAGCGTAATGAAACTTATTTGTTGGGATCAAATTGGCTCAAGAAATAGATTTATTGTAGATAAAATCATCAATTAAAAAAAGAACATTTTATATTTAGAATGTTTTTCCACATTTCAATCCAAATCGTGCGCAGGAAAATAATAATTCACTTTTGAGGGTGCATAATGAAATTCATTTCTTGGGAAAAATTCGCAATAAAACTGCAAATATTAATGAACAAATCATCAATTAAAAACATGAATATTTTGTCTTCAGAAGTCTTTTCCATAATTAAATCCAAATAGTATTAAGGATATTAAAAATTCTCGTTTGATCGTGCGTAATGAAACTTATTTGTTGGGAACAATTCGCTCCAGAAATAGAATTATTGTAGATAAAATTATCAATTAAAAAAAGAGCATTTTATATTTAGAATGTATTTCCACATTTCAATCCAAATCGTACGCAGGAAAATAATAATTCACTTTTGAGGGTGCGTCATGAAATTCATTTCTTGGGAAAAATTCGCTCTATAACTACAAATATTAATGTACAAATCATCAATTAAAAACAAGAATATTTATTCTTCAGAAGTCTCTTACATACTTAAATCCAAATAGTATTAAGAAAATTAAAAAATCTCGTTTGAACGAGCGTAATGAGACTTATTTGTTGGGAACAATTCGCTCCAGAAATAGAATTATTGTAGATAAAATCATCTATTAGGAAAAGAGTATTTTATATTTAGAATGTATTTCCACATTTCAATCCAAATCGTGCGCAGGAATATAATAATTCACTTTTGAGGGTGCGTAAAGAAATTCATTTCTTGGGAAAAATTCGCTCTAGAACTGCATGTATTAATGTACAAATCATCAATTAAAAACAAGAATATTTTGTCTTCAGAAGTCTTTTCCATACTTAAATCCAAATAGTATTAAGGAAATTAAAAATTCTCGTTTGAACGAGCGTAATGAAACTTATTTGTTGGGAACAATTCGCTCCAGAAATAGAATTATTGTAGATAAAATCATCAATTAAAAAAAGAACATTTTATATTTAGAATGTATTTCCACATTTCAATCCAAATCGTGCGCAGGAAAATATTAATTCACTTCTGAGTGTGCGTAATGAAATTCATTTCTTGGGAAAAATTCGCAAAAAAACTGCAAATATTAATGTGCAAATCATCAATTAAAAACAAGAATATTTTGTCTTCAGAAGTCTTTTCCATACTTAAATCCAAATATAATTAAGGAAATTAAAAATTCTCCTTTGAACGAGCGTAATGAAACTTTTTTGTTGGGAACAATTCGCTCCAGAAATAGAATTATTGTAGATAAAATCATCAATTAAAATAACAGCATTTTATATTTAGAATGTATTTCCACATTTCAATCCAATTCGTGCGCAGGAAAATAATAATTCACTTTTGAGGGTGCGTAATGAAATTCATTTCTTGGGAAAAGTCGCTCTAGAACTGCAAATATTAATGTGCAAATCATCAATTAAAAACAAGAATATTTTGTCTTCAGAAGTCTTTTCCATACTTAAATCAAAATAGTATTAAGGAAATTAAAAATTCTCGTTTGAACGAGCGTAATGAGACTTAATTGTTGGGAACAATTCGCTCCAGAAATAGAATTATTGTAGATAAAATCATCTATTAGGAAAAGAGTATTTTATATTTAGAAAGTATTTCCACATTTCAATCCAAATCGTGCGCAGGAATATAATAATTCCCTTTATAGGGTGCGTAATGAAATTCATTTCTTAGGCAAAATTCGCTCTAGAACTACAAATATTAATGTACAAATCATTAATTGAAAACAAGAATATTTTGTCTTCAGAAGTCTTTTCTATACTTAAATCCATATAGTATTAAGGAAATTAAAAATTCTCGTTTGAACGAGCGTAATGAAACTTATTTGTTGGGAACAATTCGGTCCAGAAATAGAATTATTGTAGATAAAATCATCAATTAAAAAAAGAACATTTTATATATAGAATATGTTTCCACATGTCAATCCAAATCGTGCGCAGGGAAAATAATAATTCACTTTTGAAGGTGCGTAATGAAATTCATTTCTTTGGAAAAATTCGCTGTAGAACTGCAAATAATAATGTACATATCATCAATTAAAAACAAGAATATTTTGTTTTCAGAAGTCTTTTCCATACTTAAATCCAAATAGTATTAAGGAAAATAAAAATTCTCGTTTGAGCGTGCGTAATGAAACTTATTTGTTGGGATTAATTCGCTCCAGAAATAGAATTATTGTAGATAAAATCATCAATTAAAAAAAGAGCATTTTATATTTAGAATGTATTTCCACATTTCAATCCAAATCGTGCGCAGGAAAATAATAATTCACTTTTGAAGGTGCGTAATGAAATTCATTTCTTTGGAAAAATTCGCTCTAGAACTGCAAATATTAATGTACAAATCATCAATTAAAAACAAGAATATTTTGTCTTCAGAATTCTTTTCCATACTTAAATCCAAATAGTATTAAGGAAATTAAAAATTCTCCTTTGAACGAGCGTAATGAAACTTATTTTTTGGGAACAATTCCCTCCAGAAATAGAATTATTGTAGATAAAATCATCAATTAAAAAAAGAGCATTTTATATTTAGAATGTATTTCCACATTTCAATCCAAATCGTGCGCAGGAAAATAATAATTCACTTCTGAGGGTGCGTAATGTAATTCATTTCTTGGGAAAAATTCGCTCTAAAACTGAAAATATTAATGTACATATCATCAATTAAAGATAAGAATATTTTGTCTTCAGAGGTCTTTTCCATACTTTAATCCAAATAGAATTAAGGAAATTAAAAATTCTCGTTTGAACGAGCGTAATGAAACTTTTTTGTTGGGAACAATTCGCTCCAGAAATAGAATTATTGTAGATAAAATCATCAATTAAAAAAAGAACATTTTATATTTAGAATGTATTTCCACATGTCAATCAAAATCGTGCGCAGGAAAATAATAATTCATTTTTGAGGGTGCGTAATGAAATTCATTTCTTGGGAAAAATTCGCTCTAGAACTGCAAATATTAATGTACAGATCACCAATTAAAAAGAAGAATATTTTGTCTTCAAAAGTCTTTTCCATACTTAAATCCAAATAGTATTAAGGAAATTAAAATTTCTCCTTTGAACGAGCGTAATGAAACTTATTTGTTGGGAACAAGTCCCTCCAGAAATAGAATTCTTGTAGATAAAATCATCAATTAAGATAAGAGCATTTTATATTTAGAATGCATTTCCACATTTCAATCCAAATCGTGCGCAGGAAAATAATAATTCACTTTTGAGGGTGCGTAATGAAATTCATTTCTTGGGAAAAATTCGCTCTAGAACTGCAAATATTAATGTACAAATATTCAATTAAAAACAAGAATAATTTGACTTCAAGGTCATTTCCATACTTAAATCCAAATAGTATTAAGGAAATTAAAAATTCTCGTTTGAACGAGCGTAATGATTTTATTTGTTGGGAACAATTCGCTCCAGAAATAGAATTATTGTAGATAAAATCATCAATTAAAATAAGAGCATTTTATATTTAGAATGTATTTCCACATTTCAATCCAAATCGTGCGCAGGAAAATAATAATTCACTTTTGAGGGTGCGTAATGAAATTCATTTTTTTGGAAAAATTCGCTCTAGAACTGAAAATATTAATGTACAAATCTTCAATTAAAAACAAAAATATTTTGTCTTCAGAAATCTTTTCCATACTTAAATCCAAATAGTTATAAGGAAATTAAAAATTCTCGTTTGAATGAGCGCAATGAAACTTATTTGTTGGGAACAATTCGCTCCAGAAATAGAATTATTGTAGATAAAATCATCAATTAAAATAAGAGCATTTTATATTTAGAATGTATTTCCACATTTCAATCCAAATCGTGCGCAGGAAAATAATAATTCACTTCTGAGGGTGCGTAATGAAATTCATTTCTTGGGAAAAATTCGCTCTAGAACTGTAAATATTAATGTACAAATCATCAATAAAAAACAAGAATATTTTGTTTTTAGAAATCTTTTTCATACTTAAATCCAAATAGTATTAAGGAACTTAAAAATTCTCGTTTGAACGAGCGTAATGAAACTTATTTGTTGGGAACAATTCGCTCCAGAAGTAGAATTATTGTAGATAAAATCATCAATTAAAAAAAGTGCATTTTATATTTAGAATGCAGTAACAAATTTCAATCCAAATCGTGCGCAGGAAAATAATAATTCACTTTTGAGGGTGCGTAATGAAATTAATTTCTTTAAAAAAATTCGCTCTAGAACTGCAAATATTAATTTACAAATCATCAATTAAAAACAAGAATATATTGTCTTCAGAAATATTTTCCATACTTAAATCAAAATAGTATTAAGAAAATTAAAAATTCTCGTTTGAACGAGCGTAATGATTTTATTTGTTGGGAACAATTCGCTCCAGAAATAGAATTATTGTAGATAAAATCATCTATTAGGAAAAGAGCATTTTATATTTAGAATGTATTTCCACATTTCAATCCAAATCGTGCGCAGGAAATTAATAATTCACTTTTGAGGGTGCGTAATGTAATTCATTTCATGGGAAAAATTCGCTCTAGAACTGCAAATATTAATGTACAAATCTTCAATTAAAAATAAAAATATTTTGTCTTCAGAAGTCTTTTCCATACTTAAATCCAAATAGTATTAAGGAAATTAAAAATTCTCGTTTGAACGAGCGTAATGAGACTTATTTGTTGGGAACCATTCGCCATAGAAATAGAATTATTGTAGATAAAATCATCAATTAAAAAAAGAACATTTTATATTTAGAATGTATTTCCATATTTCAATCCAAATCGTGCGCAGGAAAATAATAATTCACTTTTGAGGTAGCGTAATGAAATTCATTTCTTGGGAAAAATTCGCTCTAGAACTGCAAATATTAATGTACAAATCATCAATTAAAAACAAGAATATTTTGTCTTCAAAAGTCTTTTCCATACTTAAATCCAAATAGTATTAAGGAAATTAAAAATTCTCGTTTAAACGAGCGTTATGAAACTTATCTGTTGGGAACAATTCGCTCCAGAAATAGAATTATTGTAGATAAAATCATCAATTAAAAAAAGAGCATTTTATATTTAGAATGTATTTCCACATTTCAATCCAAATCGTGCGCAGGAAAATAATAATTCCCTTTTGAGGGTGCGTAATGAAATTCATTTCTTGGGAAAATTTCGCTCTAGAGCTGCAAATATTAATGTACAAATCATCAATTAAAAACAAGAATATTTTGTCGTCAGAAGTCTTTTCCATACTTAAATCCAAATAGTATTAAGGAAATTAAAAATTCTCGTTTGAACGAGCGTAATGAGACTTATTTGTTGGGAACACCTCACTCCAGAAATAGAATTCTTGTTGATAAAATCATCAATTAAAAAAAGAGCATTTTATATTTAGAATGTATTTCCACATTTCAATCAAAATTGTGCGCAGGAAAATAAGAATTCACTTTTGAGGGTGCGTAATGAAATTCATTTCTTGGGAAAAATTCGATCTAGAACTGCAAATATTAATGTACAAATCATCAATTAAAAACAATAATATTTTGTCATCAGAAATCTTTTCCATACTTAAATCCAAATAGTATTAAGGAAATTAAAATTTCTCGTTTGAACGAGCGTAATGAAACTAATTTGTTGGGAACAATTCGCTGCAAAAATAGAATTATTGTAGATAAAATCATCAATTAAAAAAAGAACAGTTTATATTTAGAATGTATTTCCACATTTCAATCCAAATCGTGCGCAGGAAAATAATAATTCACTTTTGAGGGTGCGTAATGAAATTCATTTCTTGGGAAAAATTCGCTCTAGAACTGCAAGTATTAATGTACAAATATTCAATTAAAAACAAGAATAATTTGACTTTAATGTCTTTTCCATACTTAAATCCAAATTGTATTAAGGAAATTAAAAATTCTCGTTTGAACGAGCGAAATGACTTTATTTGTTGGGAACAATTCACTCCAGAAATAGAATTATTGTAGATAAAATCATCAACTAAAATAAGAGCATTTTATATTTAGAATGTATTTCCACATTTCAATCCAAATCGTGCGCAGGGAAAATAATAATTCACTTTTGAAGGTGCGTAATGAAATTCATTTCCTTGGAAAAATTCGCTCTAGAACTGCAAATATTAATGTACAAATCATCAATAAAAAACAAAGAATATTATGTCTTCAGAAATCTTTTCCATACTTAAATCCAAATAGTATTAAGGAAATTAAAAATTCTCGTTTGAACGAGCGTAATGAAACCAATTTGTTGGGAACAATTCGCTCCAGAAATAGAATTATTGTAGATAAAATTATCAATTAAAAAAAGAACATTTTATATTTAGAATGTATTTCCACATTTCAATCCAAATCGTGCGCAGGAAAATAATAATTCACTTTTGAGGGTGCGTAATGAAATTCATTTCTTGGGAAAAATTCCTAATAAAACTGCAAATATTAATGTACAAATCATCAATTAAAAACAAGAATATTTTGTCTTCAGAAGTCTTTTCCATACTTAAAACCAAATAGTATTAATGAAATTTAAAATTCTCGTTTGAACGAGCGTAATGAACTTTATTTGTTGGGAACAATTCGCTCCAGAAATAGAATTATTGTAGATAAAATCATCAATTAAAAAAAGAGCATTTTATATTTAGAATGTATTTCCACATTTCAATCCAAATCGTGCGCAGGAAAATAATAATTCACTTTTGAGGGTGCGTAATGAAATTCATTTCTTGGGAAAAATTCGCTCTAGAACTGCAAATATTAATGTACAAATCATCAATTAAAAACAAGAATATTTTGTCCTCAGAAATCTTTACCATACTTAAATCCAAATAGTATTAAGGAAATTAAAAGATATCGTTTGAACGAGCGTAATGAAATTTATTTGTTGGGAAAAAATTCGCTCCAGAAATAGAATTATTGTAGATAAAATCATAAATTAAAAAAAAAACATTTTATATTTAGAATGAATTTACACATTTCAATCCAAATCGTGCGCAGGAAAATAATAATTCACTTCTGAGGGTGCGTAATGAAATTCATTTCTTGAGAAACATTCGCTCTAGAACTGCAAATATTAATGTACAAATCGTCAATTAAAAACAAGAATATTTTGTCTTCAGAAGTCTTTTCTATACTAAAATCCAAATAGTATTAAGGAAATTAAAAATTCTCGTTTGAACGAGCGTAATGAAACTTATTTGTTGGGAACAATTCGCTCCGGAAATAGAATTATTGTAGATAAAATCATCAATTAAAAAAAGAACATTTTATATTTAGAATGTATTTCCACATTTCAATCCAAATCGTGCGCAGGAAAATAATAATTCACTTTTGAGGGTGCGTAATGAAATTCATTTCTTGGGAAAAGTCGCTCTAGAACTGCAAATATTAATTTGCAAATCATCAATTAAAAACAAGAATATTTTGTCTTCAGAAGTCTTTTCCATACTTAAATCAAAAACGTATTAAGGAAATAAAAAATTCTCGTTTGAACGAGCGTTATGGTTTTATTTGTTGGGAACAATTCGCTCCAGAAATAGAATTATTGTAGATAAAATCATCAATTAAAAAAAGAGCATTTTATACTTAGAATGTATGTCCACATTTCAATCCAAATCGTGCGCAGGAAAATTATAATTCACTTTTGAAGGTGCGTAATGAAATTCATTTCTTTGGAAAAATTCGCTCTAGAACTGCAAATATTAATGTACAAATCATCAATTAAAAACAAGAATATTTTGTCTTCAGAAGTCCTTTGCATACTTAAATCCAAATAGTATTAAGGAAATTAAAAATTCTCCTTTGAACGAGCGTAATGAAACTTATTTTTTAGGAACAATTCCCTCCAGAAATAGAATTATTGTAGATAAAATCATCAATTAAAAAAAGAGCATTTTATATTTAGAATGTTTTTCCACATTTCAATCCAAATCGTGCGCAGGAAAATAATAATTCACTTTTGAGGGTGCATAATGAAATTCATTTCTTGGGAAAAATTCGCTCTAGAACTGCAAATATTAATGTACAAATCCTCAATTAAAAACATGAATATTTTGTCTTCAGAAGTCTTTTCCATAATTAAATCCAAATAGTATTAAGGATATTAAAAATTCTCGTTTGATCGTGCGTAATGAAACTTATTTGTTGGGAACAATTCGCTCCAGAAATAGAATTATTGTAGATAAAATTATCAATTAAAAAAAGAGCATTTTATATTTAGAATGTATTTCCACATTTCAATCCAAATCGTACGCAGGAAAATAATAATTCACTTTTGAGGGTGCGTCTTGAAATTCATTTCTTGGGAAAAATTCTCTCTAGAACTACAAATATTAATGTACAAATCATCAATTAAAAACAAGAATATTTTGTCTTCAGAAGTCTTTTCTATACTGAAATCCATATAGTATTAAGAAAATTATAAATTCTCGTTTGAACGAGCGTAATGAAACTTATTTGTTGGGAACAATTCGGTCTAGAAATAGAATTATTGTAGATAAAATCATCAATTAAAATAAGAGCATTTTATATTTAGAATGTATTTCCACATTTCAATCCAAATCGTGCGCAGGAAAATAATAATTCACTTTTGAGGGTGCGTAATGAAATTCATTTTTTTGGAAAAATTCGCTCTAGAACTGCAAATATTAATGTACAAATCTTCAATTAAAAACAAAAATATTTTGTCTTCAGAAGTCTTTTCCATACTTAACTCCAAATAGTATTAAGGAAATTAAAAATTCTCGTTTGAACGAGCGTAATGAAACTTATTTGTTGGGAACAATTCACTCCAGAAATAGAATTCATGTTGATAAAATCATCAATTAAAATAAGAGCATTTTATATTTAGAATTTATTTCCATATTTCAATCAAAATCGTGCGCAGGAAAATAAGAATTCACTTTTGAGGGTGCGTAATGAAATTCATTTCTTGGGAAAAATTCGATCTAGAACTGCAAATATTAATGTACAAATCATCAATTAAAAACAAGAATATTTTGTCATCAGAAGTCTTTTCCATACTTAAATCCATATAGTATTAAGGAAAATTAAAAATTCTCGTTTGAGCGTGCGTAATGAAACTTATTTGTTGGGAACAATTCGCTCCAGAAATAGAATTATTGTAGATAAAATCATCAATTAAAAAAAGAGCATTTTATATTTAGAATGTATTTCCACATTTCAATCCAAATCGTGCGCAGGAAAATAATAATTCACTTTTGAGGGTGCGTAATGAAATTCATTTCTTGGGAAAAGTCGCTCTAGAACTGCAAATATTAATGTGCAAATCATCAATTAAAAACAAGAATATTTTGTCTTCAGAAGTCTTTTCCATACTTAAATCAAAAAAGTACTAAGGAAATAAATAATTCTCGTTTGAACGAGCGTTATGGTTTTATTTATTGGGAACAATTCGCTTCAGAAATAGAATTATTGAAGATAAAATCATCAATTAAAAAAAGAGCATTTTATATTTAGAATGTATTTCCACATTTCAATCCAAATCGTGCGCAGGAAAAAAATAATTCACTTTTGAGGGTGCGTAATGAAATTCATTTCTTGGGAAAAATTCGCTCTAAAACTGCAATTATTAATGTATAAATCATCAATTAAAAACAAGAATATTTTGTCTTTAGAAGTCTTTTCCATACTTAAAACCAAATAGTATTAATGAAATTTAAAATTCTCGTTTGAACGAGCGTAATGAACTTTATTTGTTGGGAACAATTCGGTCCAGAAATAGAATTATTGTAGATAAAATCATCAATTAGAAAAAGAGCATTTTATATTTAGAATGTATTTCCACATTTCAATCCAAATCGTGCGCAGGAAAATAATAATTCCCTTTTGAGGGTGCGTAATGAAATTCATTTCTAGGGAAAAATTTGCTCTAAAACTGCAAATATTAATGTATAAATCATCAATTAAAAACAAGAATATTTTGTCTTCAGAAGTGTTTTCCATACTTAAAACCAAATACTATTAATGAAATTTAAAATTCTCGTTTGAACGAGCGTTATGGTTTTATTTGTTGGGAACAATTCGCTCCAGAAATAGAATTATTGTAGATGAAATCATCAATTAAAAAAAGAGCATTTTATATTTAGAATGTATTTCCACATTTCAATCCAAATCGTGCGCAGGGAAAATAATAATTCACTTTTGAAGGTGCGTAATGAAATTCATTTCCTTGGAAAAATTCGCTGTAGAACTGCAAATATTAATGTACAAATCATCAATTAAAAACAAGAATATTTTGTCTCAAAAGTCTTTTCCATACTTAAATCCAAATAGTATTAAGGAAATTAAAAATTCTCGTTTGAACGAGCGTTATGAAACTTATCTCTGGGAACAATTCGCTCCAGAAATAGAATTATTGTAGATAAAATCATCAATTAAAAAAAGAGCATTTTATATTTAGAAATTATTTCCACATTTCAATCCAAAACGTGCGCAGGAAAATAATAATTCCCTTTTGAGGGTGCGTAATGAAATTCATTTCTAGGGAAAAATTCCCTCTAGAACTGCAAATATTAATGTGCAAATCATCAATAAAAATCAAGAATATATGTTCTTCAGAAGTCTTTTCCATACTTAACTCCAAATAGTATTAAGGAATTTAAAAATTCTCGTTTGAACGAGCGTAATGAAACTTATTTGTTGGGAACAATTCGCTGCAAAAATAGAATTATTGTAGATAAAATCATCAATTAAAAAAAGAACAGTTTATATTTAGAATGTATTTCCACATTTCAATCCAAATCGTGCGCAGGAAAATAATAATTCACTTTTGAGGGTGCGTAATGAAATTCATTTCTTGGGAAAAATTCGCTCTAGAACTGCAAGTATTAATGTACAAATATTCAATTAAAAACAAGAATAATTTGACTTTAATGTCTTTTCCATACTTAAATCCAAATAGTATTAAGGAAATTAAAAATTCTCGTTTGAACGAGCGTAATGAAACCAATTTGTTGGGAACAATTCGCTCCAGAAATAGAATTATTGTAGATAAAATTATCAATTAAAAAAAGAACATTTTATATTTAGAATGTATTTCCACATTTCAATCCAAATCGTGCGCAGGAAAATAATAATTCACTTTTGAGGGTGCGTAATGAAATTCATTTCTTGGGAAAAATTCCTAATAAAACTGCAAATATTAATGTACAAATCATCAATTAAAAACAAGAATATTTTGTCTTCAGAAGTCTTTTCCATACTTAAAACCAAAAAGTATTAATGAAATTTAAAATTCTCGTTTGAACGAGCGTAATGAACTTTATTTGTTGGGAACAATTCGCTCCAGAAATAGAATTATTGTAGATAAAATCATCAATTAAAAAAAGAGCATTTTATATTTAGAATGTATTTCCACATTTCAATCCAAATCGTGCGCAGGAAAATAATAATTCACTTTTGAGGGTGCGTAATGAAATTCATTTCTTGGGAAAAATTCGCTCTAGAACTGCAAATATTAATGTACAAATCATCAATTAAAAAAAAGAATATTTTGTCCTCAGAAATCTTTTCCATACTTAAATCCAAATAGTATTAAGGAAATTAAAAGATATCGTTTGAACGAGCGTAATGAAATTTATTTGTTGGGAAAAAATTCGCTCCAGAAATAGAATTATTGTAGATAAAATCATAAATTAAAAAAAAAACATTTTATATTTAGAATGAATTTACACATTTCAATCCAAATCGTGCGCAGGAAAATAATAATTCACTTCTGAGGGTGCGTAATGAAATTCATTTCTTGAGAAAAATTCGCTCTAGAACTGCAAATATTAATGTACAAATCGTCAATTAAAAACAAGAATATTTTGTCTTCAGAAGTCTTTTCTATACTAAAATCCAAATAGTATTAAGGAAATTAAAAATTCTCGTTTGAACGAGCGTAATGAAACTTATTTGTTGGGAACAATTCGCTCCAGAAATAGAATTATTGTAGATAAAATCATCAATTAAATAAAGAACATTTTATATTTAGAATGTATTTCCACATTTCAATCCAAATCGTGCGCAGGAAAATAATAATTCACTTTTGAGGGTGCGTAATGAAATTCATTTCTTGGGAAAAATTCGCTCTAAAACTGCAAATATTAATGTATAAATCATCAATTAAAAAGAAGAATATTTTGTCTTCAGAAGTCTTTTCCATACTTAAAACCAAATAGTATTAATGAAATTTAAAAATTCTCGTTTGAACGAGCGTAATGAACTTTATTTGTTGGGAACAATTCGGTCCAGAAATAGAATTATTGTAGATAAAATCATCAATTAGAAAAAGAGCATTTTATATTTAGAATGTATTTCCACATTTCAATCCAAATCGTGCGCAGGAAAATAATAATTCACTTTTGAGGGTGCGTAATGAAATTCATTTCTTGGGAAAAATTTGCTCTAGAACTGCAAATATTAATGTACAAATCATCAATTAAAAACAAGAATATTTTGTCTTCAGAAGTCTTTTCCATACTTAAATCCAAATAGTATTAAGTAAATTAAAAATACTCGTTTGAACGAGCGTAATGAAACTTATTTGTTGGGATCAAATTCGCTCAAGAAATAGATTTATTGTAGATAAAATCATCAAATAAAAAAAGAACATTTTATATTTAGAATGTTTTTCCACATTTCAATCCAAATCGTGCGCAGGAAAATAATAATTCACTTTTGAGGGTGCATAATGAAATTTTTTTCTTGGGAAAAATTCGCTCTAGAACTGCAAATATTAATGTACAAATCCTCAATTAAAAACATGAATATTTTGTCTTCAGAAGTCTTTTCCATAATTAAATCCAAATAGTATTAAGGATATTAAAAATTCTCGTTTGATCGTGCGTAATGAAACTTATTTGTTGGGAACAATTCGCTCCAGAAATAGAATTATTGTAGATAAAATTATCAATTAAAAAAAGAGCATTTTATATTTAGAATGTATTTCCACATTTCAATCCAAATCGTACGCAGGAAAATAATAATTCACTTTTGAGGGTGCGTCTTGAAATTCATTTCTTGGGAAAAATTCGCTCTAGAACTACAAATATTAATGTACAAATCATCAATTAAAAACAAGAATATTTTGTCTTCAGAAGTCTTTTCTATACTGAAATCCATATAGTATTAAGAAAATTATAAATTCTCGTTTGAACGAGCGTAATGAAACTTATTTGTTGGGAACAATTCGGTCTAGAAATAGAATTATTGTAGATAAAATCATCAATTAAAATAAGAGCATTTTATATTTAGAATGTATTTCCACATTTCAATCCAAATCGTGCGCAGGAAAATAATAATTCACTTTTGAGGGTGCGTAATGAAATTCATTTTTTTGGAAAAATTCGCTCTAGAACTGCAAATATTAATGTACAAATCTTCAATTAAAAACAAAAATATTTTGTCTTCAGAAGTCTTTTCCATACTTAACTCCAAATAGTATTAAGGAAATTAAAAATTCTCGTTTGAACGAGCGTAATGAAACTTATTTGTTGGGAACAATTCACTCCAGAAATAGAATTCTTGTTGATTAAATCATCAATTAAAATAAGAGCATTTTATATTTAGAATTTATTTCCACATTTCAATCAAAATCGTGCGCAGGAAAATAAGAATTCACTTTTGAGGGTGCGTAATGAAATTCATTTCTTGGGAAAAATTCGATCTAGAACTGCAAATATTAATGTACAAATCATCAATTAAAAACAAGAATATTTTGTCATCAGAAGTCTTTTCCATACTTAAATCCATATAGTATTAAGGAAAATAAAAATTCTCGTTTGAGCGTGCGTAATGAAACTTATTTGTTGGGAACAATTCGCTCCAGAAATAGAATTATTGTAGATAAAATCATCAATTAAAAAAAGAGCATTTTATATTTAGAATGTATTTCCACATTTCAATCCAAATCGTGCGCAGGAAAATAATAATTCACTTTTGAGGGTGCGTAATGAAATTCATTTCTTGGGAAAAGTCGCTCTAGAACTGCAAATATTAATGTGCAAATCATCAATTAAAAACAAGAATATTTTGTCTTCAGAAGTCTTTTCCATACTTAAATCAAAAAAGTACTAAGGAAATAAATAATTCTCGTTTGAACGAGCGTTATGGTTTTATTTATTGGGAACAATTCGCTTCAGAAATAGAATTATTGAAGATAAAATCATCAATTAAAAAAAGAGCATTTTATATTTAGAATGTATTTCCACATTTCAATCCAAATCGTGCGCAGGAAAAAAATAATTCACTTTTGAGGGTGCGTAATGAAATTCATTTCTTGGGAAAAATTCGCTCTAAAACTGCAATTATTAATGTATAAATCATCAATTAAAAACAAGAATATTTTGTCTTCAGAAGTCTTTTCCATACTTAAAACCAAATAGTATTAATGAAATTTAAAATTCTCGTTTGAACGAGCGTAATGAACTTTATTTGTTGGGAACAATTCGGTCCAGAAATAGAATTATTGTAGATAAAATCATCAATTAGAAAAAGAGCATTTTATATTTAGAATGTATTTCCACATTTCAATCCAAATCGTGCGCAGGAAAATAATAATTCCCTTTTGAGGGTGCGTAATGAAATTCATTTCTAGGGAAAAATTCGCTCTAAAACTGCAAATATTAATGTATAAATCATCAATTAAAAACAAGAATATTTTGTCTTCAGAAGTGTTTTCCATACTTAAAACCAAATAGTATTAATGAAATTTAAAATTCTCGTTTGAACGAGCGTTATGGTTTTATTTGTTGGGAACAATTCGCTCCAGAAATAGAATTATTGTAGATGAAATCATCAATTAAAAAAAGAGCATTTTATATTTAGAATGTATTTCCACATTTCAATCCAAATCGTGCGAGGGAAAATAATAATTCACTTTTGAAGGTGCGTAATGAAATTCATTTCTTTGGAAAAATTCGCTGTAGAACTGCAAATATTAATGTACAAATCATCAATTAAAAACAAGAATATTTTGTCTCAAAAGTCTTTTCCATACTTAAATCCAAATAGTATTAAGGAAATTAAAAATTCTCGTTTGAACGAGCGTTATGAAACTTATCTCTGGGAACAATTCGCTCCAGAAATAGAATTATTGTAGATAAAATCATCAATTAAAAAAAGAGCATTTTATATTTAGAAATTATTTCCACATTTCAATCCAAAACGTGCGCAGGAAAATAATAATTCCCTTTTGAGGGTGCGTAATGAAATTCATTTCTAGGGAAAAATTCCCTCTAGAACTGCAAATATTAATGTGCAAATCATCAATAAAAATCAAGAATATATGTTCTTCAGAAGTCTTTTCCATACTTAACTCCAAATAGTATTAAGGAATTTAAAAATTCTCGTTTGAACGAGCGTAATGAAACTTATTTGTTGGGAACAATTCGCTCCAGAAATAGAATTCTTGTAGATAAAATCATCAATTAAAAAAAGAACATTTTATATTTAGAATGTATTTCCACATTTCAATCCAAATCGTGCGCAGCAAAATAATAATTCACTTTTGAGGGTGCGTAATGAAATTCATTTCTTGGGAAAAATTCGCTCTAAAACTGCAAATATTAAAGTACAAATCATCAATTAAAAACAAGAATATTTTGTCTTCAGAAGTCTTTTCCATACTTAAATCCAAATAGTATTAAGGAAATTAAAAATTCTCGTTTGAACGAGCGTAATGAAACTTATTTGTTGGGAACAATTCGCTCCAGAAATAGAATTATTGTAGATAAAATCATCAATTTAGAAAAGAGCATTTTATATTTAGAATGTATTTCCACATTTCAATCCAAATCGTGCGCAGGAAAATAATAATTTACTTCTGAGGGTGCGTAATGAAATTCATTTCTTGGGAAAAATTCGCTCTAGAACTGCAAATATTAATGTGCAAATCATCAATTAAAAACATGAATATTTTGTCTTCAGAAGTCTTTTCTATACTTAAATCCAAATAGTATTAAGGAAATTAAAAATTCTCGTTTGAACGAGCGTAAAGAAACTTATTTGTTGGGAACAATTCGCTCCAGAAATAGAATTATTGTAGATAAAATCATCAACTAAAAAAAGAACATTTTATATTTAGAATGTATTTCCACATTTCAATCCAAATCGTGCGCAGGAAAATAATAATTCACTTTTGAGGGTGCGTAATGAAATTCATTTCTTGGGAAAAATTCGCAATAAAACTGCAAATATTAATGTACAAATCATCAATTAAAAACAAGAATGTTTTGTCTTCAGAAGTCTTTTCCATACTTAAAACCAAATAGTATTAATGAAATTTAAAATTCTCGTTTGAACGAGCGTAATGAACTTTATTTGTTGTGAACAATTCGGTCCAGAAATAGAATTTTTGTAGATAAAATCATCAATTAAAAAAAGAGCATTTTATATTTAGAATGTATTTCCACATTTCAATCCAAATCGTACGCAGGAAAATAATAATTCACTTTTGAGGGTGCGTAATGATATTCATTTCTTGGGAAAAATTCGCTCTAGAACTGCAAATATTAATGTGCAAATCATCAATTAAAAACAAGAATATTTTGTCTTTTGAAGTCTTTTCCATACTTAAATCAAAAAAGTATTAAGGAAATTAAAAATTCTCGTTTGAACGAGCGTTATGGTTTCATTTGTTGGGAACAATTCGCTCCAGAAATAGAATTATTGTAGATAAAATCATCAATTAAAAAAAGAGCATTTTATATTTAGAATGTATTTCCACATTTCAATCCAAATCGTGCGCAGGGAAAATAATAATTCACTTTTGAAGGTGCGTAATGAAATTCATTTCTTTGGAAAAATTCGCTCTAGAACTGCAAATATTAATGTACAAATCATCAATTAAAAACAAGAATATTTTGTCTTCAGAAGTCTTTTCCATACTTAAATCCAAATAGTATTAAGAAAATTAAAAATTCTCCTTTGAACGAGCGTAATGAAACTTATTTGTTGGGAACAATTCGCTCCAGAAATAGAATTATTGTAGATAAAATCATCAATTAAAAAAAGAGCATTTTATATTTAGAATGTATTTCCACATTTCAATCCAAATCGTGCGCATGAAAATAATAATTCACTTTTGACGGTGCGTCATGAAATTCATTTCTTGGGAAAAATTCGCTCTAGAACTACAAATATTAATGTACAAATCATCAATTAAAAACAAGAATATTTTGTCTTCAGAAGTCTCTTACATACTTAAATCCAAATAGTATTAAGGAAATTAAAAATTCTCGTTTGAGCGAGCGTAATGAAACTAATTTGTTGGGAACAATTCGCTCCAGAAATAGAATTATTGTAGATAAAATCATCAATTAAAAAAAGAGCATTTTATATTCAGAATGTATTTCCACATTTCAATCCAAATCGTGCGAAGGAAAATAATAATTCACTTCTGAGTGTGCGTAATGAAATTCATATCTCGGGAAAAATTCGCTCTAAAACTGCAAATATTAATGTATAAATCATCAATTAAAGACAAGAATAATTTGTCTTCAGAGGTCTTTACCATACTTAAATCCAAATATTATTAAGGAAATTAAAATTTCACGTTTGAACGAGCGTAATGAAACTTTTTTGTTGGGAACAATTCGCTCCAGAAATGGAATTATTGTAGATAAAATCATCAATTAAAATAAGAGCATTTTATATTTAGAATGTATTTCCACATTTCAATCAAAATCTCGCGAAGGAAAATAATAATTCACTTTTGAGGGTGCGTAAGGAAATTCATTTCTTGGGAAAAGTCGCTCTAGAACTGCAAATATTAATGTGCAAATCATCAATTAAAAACAAGAATATTTTGTCTTCAGAAGTCTCTTCCATACTTAAATCAAAATATTATTAAGTAAATTAAAAATTCTCGTTTGAACGAGCGTAATGAAACTTAATTGTTGGGATCAAATTCGCTCCAGAAATAGAATTATTGTAGATAAAATCATCAATTAAAAAAAGAACATTTTTTATTTAGAATGTTTTTCCACATTTCAATCCAAATCGTGCGCAGGAAAATAATAATTCACTTTGGAGGGTGCATAAGGAAATTCATTTCTTGGGAAAAATTCGGTCTAGAACTGCAAATATTAATGTACAAATCATCAATTAAAAACATGAATATTTTGTCTTCAGAAGTCTTTTCCATACTTAAATCCAAATAGTATTAGGGATATTAAAAATTCTCGTTTAGGCGTGCGTAATGAAAGTTATTTGTTGGGAACAATTCGCTCCAGAAATAGAATTATTGTAGATAAAATCATCAATTAAAAAAAGAGCATTTTATATTTAGAATGTATTTCCACATTTCAATCCAAATCGTACGCAGGAAAATAATAATTCACTTTTGAGGGTGCGTAATGAAATTCATTTCTTGGGAAAAATTCGCTCTAGAACTGCAAATATTAATGTACAAATCATCAATTAAAAACAAGAATATTTTGTCTTCAGAAGTCTTTTCCATACTTAAAACCAAATAGTATTAAGAAAATTAAAAATTCTCGTTTGAACGCGCGTAATGAGACTTATTTGTTGGGAACAATTCGCTCCAGAAATTGAATTATTGTAGATAAAATCAACTATTAGGAAAAGAGCATTTTATATTTAGAATGTATTTCCACATTTCAATCCAAATCGTGCGCAGGAAAATAATAATTCACTTTTGAAGGTGCGTAATGAAATTCATTTCTTTGGAAAAATTCGCTCTAGAACTGCAAATATTAATGTACAAATCATCAATTAAAAACAAGAATATTTTGTCTTCAGAAGTCTTTTCCATACTTAAATCCAAATAGTATTAAGGAAATTAAAAATTCTCGTTTGAACGAGCGTTATGGTTTTATTTGTTGAGAAAAATTCGCTCCAGAAATAGAATTATTGTAGATAAAATCATCTATTAGGAAAAGAGTATTTTATATTTAGAATGTATTTCCACATTTCAATCCAAATCGTGCGCAGGAATATAATAATTCACTTTTGAGGGTGCGTAAAGAAATTCATTTCTTGGGAAAAATTCGCTCTAGAACTGCATATATTAATGTACAAATCATTAATTAAAGATAAGAATAATTTGTCTTCAGAGGTCTTTACCATACTTAAATCCAAATATTATTAAGGAAATTAAAATTTCACGTTTGAACGAGCGTAATGAAACTTTTTTGTTGGGAACAATTCGCTCCAGAAATAGAATTATTGTAGATAAAATCATCAATTAAAATAAGAGCATTTTATATTTAGAATGTATTTCCACATTTCAATCCAAATCGTGCGCAGGAAAATAATAATTCACTTTTGAAGGTGCGTCATGAATTTCATTTGTTTGGAAAAATTCGCTCTAGAACTGCAAATATTAATGTACAAATCATCAATTAAAGAGAAGAATATTTTGTCTTCAGAAGTCTTTTCCATACTTAACTCCAAATAGTGTTAAGAAAATAAAAAATTCTCGTTTGAACGAGCGTAATGAAACTTATTTGTTGGAAACAAATCGCTCCAGAAATAGAATTATTGTAGATAAAATCATCAATTAAAAAAAGAGCATTTTATTATTAGAATGTATTTCCACATTTCAATCCAAATCGTGCGCAGGAAAATAATAATTCAATTTTGAGGTTGCGTAATGTAATTCATTTCTTGGGAAAAATTCGCTCTTGAACTGCAAATATTAATGTACAAATCATCAATTAAAACCAAGAATATTTTGTCCTTAGAAATCTTTTCCATACTTAAATCCAAATAGTATTAAGGAAATTAAAAATTCTCGTTTGAACGAGCGTAATGAAACTTATTTGTTGGGAAAAAATCGCTCCAGAAATAGAATTATTGTAGATAAAATCATCAATTAAAATAAGAGCATTTTATATTTAGAATGTATTTCCACATTTCAATCCAAATCGTGCGCAGGAAAATAATAATTCACTTCTGAGGGTGCGTAATGAAATTCATTTCTTGGGAAAATTTCGCTCTAAAACTGCAAATATTAATGTACAAATCATCAATTAAAGATAAGAATATTTTGTCTTCAGAGGTCTTTTCCATACTTAAATCCAAATAGAATTAAGGAAATTAAAAATTCTCGTTTGAACGAGCGTAATGAAACTTTTTTGTTGGGAACATTTCGCTCCAGAAATAGAATTATTGTAGATAAAACCATCAATTAAAAAAAGAACATTTTATATTTAGAATGTATTTCCACATTTCAATCCAAATTGTGCGAGGGAAAATAATAATTCACTTTTGAGGGTGCGTAATGAAATTCATTTCTTGGGAAAAGTCACTCTAGAACTGCAAATATTAATGTGCAAATCATCAATTAAAAACAAGAATATTTTGTCTTCAGAAGTCTTTTCCATACTTAAATCTAAAAAGTATTAAGGAAATAAAAAATTCTCGTTTGAACGAGCGTTATGGTTTTATTTGTTGGGAACAATTCGCTCCATAAATAGAATTATTGTAGATAAAATCATCAATTAAAAAAAGGGCATTTTATATTTAGAATGTATTTCCACATTTCAATCCAAATCGTGCGCAGGAAAATAATAATTCACTTTGGAGGGTGCATAAGGAAATTCATTTCTTGGGAAAAGTCGCTCTAGAACTGCAAATATTAATGTGCAAATCATCAATTAAAAACAAGAATATTTTGTCTTCAGAAGTCTTTTCCATACTTAAATCAAAATATTATTAAGTAAATTAAAAATTCTCGTTTGAACGAGCGTAATGAAACTTAATTGTTGGGATCAAATTCGCTCCAGAAATAGAATTATTGTAGATAAAATCATCAATTAAAAAAAGAACATTTTTTATTTAGAATGTTTTTCCACATTTCAATCCAAATCGTGCGCAGGAAAATAATAATTCACTTTGGAGGGTGCATAAGGAAATTCATTTCTTGGGAAAAATTCGGTCTAGAACTTCAAATATTAATGTACAAATCATCAATTAAAAACATGAATATTTTGTCTTCAGAAGTCTTTTCCATACTTAAATCCAAATAGTATTCGGGAAAATAAAAATTCTCGTTTGAGCGTGCGTAATGAAACTTATTTGTTGGGAACAATTCGCTCCAGAAATAGAATTATTGTAGATAAAATCATCAATTAAAAAAAGAACATTTTATATTTAGAATATATTTCCACATTTCAATCCAAATCGTGCGCAGGAAAATAATAATTCACTTTTGAGGGTGCGTAATGAAATTCATTTCTTGGGAAAAATTCGCTCTAAAACTGCAAATATTAATGTATAAATCATTAATTAAAAACAAGAATATTTTGTCTTCAGAAGTCTTTTCCATACTTAAAACCAAATAGTATTAATGAAATTTAAAATTCTCGTTTGAACGAGCGTAATGAACTTTATTTGTTGGGAACAATTCGGTCCAGAAATAGAATTATTGTAGATAAAATCATCAATTAAAAAAAGAGCATTTTATATTTAGAATGTATTTCCACATTTCAATCCAAATCGTGCGCAGGAAAATAATAATTCACTTTTGAGGGTGCGTAATGAAATTCATTTCTTGGGAAAAATTCGCTCTAGAACTGCAAATATTAATGTACAAATCATCAATTAAAAACAAGAATATTTTGTCCTCAGAAATCTTTTCCATACTTAAATCCAAATAGTATTAAGGAAATTAAAAATTCTCGTTTGAACGAGCGTAATGAAACTTATTTGTTGGGAAAAATTCGCTCCAGAAATAGAATTTTTGTAGATAAAATCATCAATTAAAAAAGAGCATTTTATATTTAGAATGTATTTCCACATTTCAATCCAAATCGTGCGCAGGAAAATAATAATTCCCTTTTGAGGGTGCGTAATGAAATTCATTTCTTGGGAAAAATTCGCTCTAGAACTGCATATATTAATGTACAAATCATCAATTAAAGATAAGAATAATTTGTCTTCAGAGGTCTTTACCATACTTAAATCCAAATATTATTAAGGAAATTAAAATTTCACGTTTGAACGAGCGTAATGAAACTTTTTTGTTGGGAACAATTCGCTCCAGAAATAGAATTATTGTAGATAAAATCATCAATTAAAATAAGAGCATTTTATATTTAGAATGTATTTCCACATTTCAATCCAAATCGTGCGCAGGAAAATAATAATTCACTTTTGAAGGTGCGTCATGAAATTCATTTCTTTGGAAAAATTCGCTCTAGAACTGCAAATATTAATGTACAAATCATCAATTAAAGAGAAGAATATTTTGTCTTCAGAAGTCTTTTCCATACTTAACTCCAAATAGTGTTAAGAAAATAAAAAATTCTCGTTTGAACGAGCGTAATGAAACTTATTTGTTGGAAACAAATCGCTCCAGAAATAGAATTATTGTAGATAAAATCATCAATTAAAAAAAGAGCATTTTATTATTAGAATGTATTTCAACATTTCAATCCAAATCGTGCGCAGGAAAATAATAATTCAATTTTGAGGTTGCGTAATGAAATTCATTTCTTGGGAAAAATTCGCTCTTGAACTGCAAATATTAATGTACAAATCATCAATTAAAACCAAGAATATTTTGTCCTCAGAAATCTTTTCCATACTTAAATCCAAATAGTATTAAGGAAATTAAAAATTCTCGTTTGAACGAGCGTAATGAAACTTATTTGTTGGGAAAAAATCGCTCCAGAAATAGAATTATTGTAGATAAAATCATCAATTAAAATAAGAGCATTTTATATTTAGAATGTATTTCCACATTTCAATCCAAATCGTGCGCAGGAAAATAATAATTCACTTCTGAGGGTGCGTAATGAAATACATTTCTTGGGAAAATTTCGCTCTAAAACTGCAAATATTAATGTACAAATCATCAATTAAAGATAAGAATATTTTGTCTTCAGAGGTCTTTTCCATACTTAAATCCAAATAGAATTAAGGAAATTAAAAATTCTCGTTTGAACGAGCGTAATGAAACTTTTTTGTTGGGAACATTTCGCTCCAGAAATAGAATTATTGTAGATAAAATCATCAATTAAAAAAAGAACATTTTATATTTAGAATGTATTTCCACATTTCAATCCAAATCGTGCGCAGGAAAATAATAATTCACTTTTGAGGGTGCGTAATGAAATTCATTTCTTGGGAAAAGTCACTCTAGAACTGCAAATATTAATGTGCAAATCATCAATTAAAAACAAGAATATTTTGTCTTCAGAAGTCTTTTCCATACTTAAATCTAAAAAGTATTAAGGAAATAAAAAATTCTCGTTTGAACGAGCGTTATGGTTTTATTTGTTGGGAACAATTCGCTCCATAAATAGAATTATTGTAGATAAAATCATCAATTAAAAAAAGGGCATTTTATATTTAGAATGTATTTCCACATTTCAATCCAAATCGTGCGCAGGGAAAATAATAATTCACTTTTGAAGGTGCGTAATGAAATTCATGTCTTGGGAAAAATTCGCTCTAGAACTGCAAATATTAATGTACAAATCATCAATTAAAAACAAGAATATTTTGTCTTCAGAAGTCTTTTCCATACTTAAATCCAAATAGTATTAAGGAAATTAAAAATTCTCGTTTGAGCGTGCGTAATGAAACTTATTTGTTGGGAACAATTCGCTCCAGAAATAGAATTATTGTAGATAAAATCATCAATTAAAAAAAGAGCATTTTATATTTAGAATGTATTTCCACATTTCAATCCAAATCGTGCGCATGAAAATAATAATTCACTTTTGATGGTGCGTCATGAAATTCATTTCTTGGGAAAAATTCGCTCTAGAACTACAAATATTAATGTACAAATCATCAATTAAAAACAAGAATATTTTGTCTTCAGATGTCTTTTCCATACTTAACTCCAAATAGTGTTAAGAAAATAAAAAATTCTCGTTTGAACGAGCGTAATGAAACTTATTTGTTGGAAACAAATCGCTCCAGAAATAGAATTATTGTAGATAAAATCATCAATTAAAAAAAGAGCATTTTATTATTAGAATGTATTTCCACATTTCAATCCAAATCGTGCGCAGGAAAATAATAATTCAATTTTGAGGGTGCGTAATGAAATTCATTTCTTGGGAAAAATTCGCTCTTGAACTGCAAATATTAATGTACAAATCATCAATTAAAACCAAGAATATTTTGTCCTCAGAAATCTTTTCCATACTTAAATCCAAATAGTATTAAGGAAATTAAAAATTCTCGTTTGAACGAGCGTAATGAAACTTATTTGTTGGGAAAAAATCGCTCCAGAAATAGAATTATTGTAGATAAAATCATCAATTAAAATAAGAGCATTTTATATTTAGAATGTATTTCCACATTTCAATCCAAATCGTGCGCAGGAAAATAATAATTCACTTCTGAGGGTGCGTAATGAAATTCATTTCTTGGGAAAATTTCGCTCTAAAACTGCAAATATTAATGTACAAATCATCAATTAAAGATAAGAATATTTTGTCTTCAGAGGTCTTTTCCATACTTAAATCCAAATAGAATTAAGGAAATTAAAAATTCTCGTTTGAACGAGCGTAATGAAACTTTTTTGTTGGGAACATTTCGCTCCAGAAATAGAATTATTGTAGATAAAATCATCAATTAAAAAAAGAACATTTTATATTTAGAATGTATTTCCACATTTCAATCCAAATCGTGCGCAGGAAAATAATAATTCACTTTTGAGGGTGCGTAATGAAATTCATTTCTTGGGAAAAGTCACTCTAGAACTGCAAATATTAATGTGCAAATCATCAATTAAAAACAAGAATATTTTGTCTTCAGAAGTCTTTTCCATACTTAAATCTAAAAAGTATTAAGGAAATAAAAAATTCTCGTTTGAACGAGCGTTATGGTTTTATTTGTTGGGAACAATTCGCTCCATAAATAGAATTATTGTAGATAAAATCATCAATTAAAAAAAGGGCATTTTATATTTAGAATGTATTTCCACATTTCAATCCAAATCGTGCGCAGGGAAAATAATAATTCACTTTTGAAGGTGCGTAATGAAATTCATGTCTTGGGAAAAATTCGCTCTAGAACTGCAAATATTAATGTACAAATCATCAATTAAAAACAAGAATATTTTGTCTTCAGAAGTCTTTTCCATACTTAAATCCAAATAGTATTAAGGAAATTAAAAATTCTCGTTTGAACGAGCGTTATGGTTTTATTTGTTGGGAACAATTCGCTCCAGAAATAGAATTATTGTAGATAAAATCATCAATTAAAAAAAAAGCATTTTATATTTAGAATGTATTTCCACATTTCAATCCAAATCGTGCGCATGAAAATAATAATTCACTTTTGACGGTGCGTCATGAAATTCATTTCTTGGGAAAAATTCGCTCTAGAACTACAAATATTAATGTACAAATCATCAATTAAAAACAAGAATATTTTGTCTTAAGAAGTCTCTTACATACTTAAATCCAAATAGTATTAAGAAAATTAAAAAATCTCGTTTAAACGAGCGTAATGAGACTTATTTGTTGGGAACAATTCGCTCCAGAAATAGAATTATTGTAGATAAAATCATCTATTAGGAAAAGAGTATTTTATATTTAGAATGTATTTCCACATTTCAATCCAAATCGTGCGCAGGAATATAATAATTCACTTTTGAGGGTGCGTAAAGAAATTCATTTCTTAGGAAAAATTCGCTCTAGAACTGCATATATTAATGTACAAATCATCAATTAAAAACAAGAATATTTTGTCTTCAGAAGTCTTTTCTATACTTAAATCCAAATATCATTAAGGAAATTAAAAATTCTCGTTTGAACGAGCGTAATGAAACTTATTTGTTGGGAACAATTCGCTCCAGAAATAGAATTATTGTAGATAAAATCATCAATTAAAAAAAGAGCATTTTATATTTAGAATGTATTTCCACATTTCAATCCAAATCGTGCGCAGGAAAATAATAATTCACTTTTGAGGGTGCGTAATGAACTTCATTTCTTGGGAAAAATTCGCTCTAGAACTGCAAATATTAATGTACAAATCATCAATTAAAGAGAAGAATATTTTGTCTTCAGAAGTCTTTTCCATACTTAACTCCAAATAGTATTAAGGAAATTAAAAATTCTCGTTTGAACGAGCGTAATGAACTTTATTTGTTGGGAACAATTCGCTCCAGAAATAGAATTCTTGTAGATAAAATCATCAATTAAAAAAAGAACATTTTATATTTAGAATGTATTTCCACATTTCAATCCAAATCGTGCGCAGGAAAATAATAATTCACTTTTGAGGGTGCGTAATGAAATTCATTTCTTGGGAAAAATTCGCAATAAAACTTCAAATATTAATGTACAAATCATCAATTAAAAACAAGAATATTTTGTCTTCAGAAGTCTTTTCCATACTTAAAACCAAATAGTATTAATGAAATTTAAAATTCTCGTTTGAACGAGCGTAATGAACTTTATTTGTTGGGAACAATTCGGTCCAGAAATAGAATTATTTTAGATAAAATCATCAATTAAAAAAAGAGCATTTTATATTTAGAATGTATTTCCACATTTCAATCCAAATCTTGCGCAGGAAAATAATAATATACTTTTGAGGGTGCGTAATGAAATTCATTTCTTGGGAAAAGTTCGCTCTAGAATTGCAAATATTAATATACAAATCATCAATTAAAAACAAGAATATTTTGTCTTCAGAAGTCTTTTCCATACTTAAAACCAAATAGTATTAATGAAATTTAAAATTCTCGTTTGAACGAGCGTAATGAACTTTATTTGTTGTGAACAATTCGGTCCAGAAATAGAATTTTTGTAGATAAAATCATCAATTAAAATAAGAGCATTTTATATTTAGAATGTATTTCCACATTTAAATCCAAATCGTGCGCAGGAAAATAATAATTCACTTTTGAGGGTGCGTAATGAAATTCATTTCTTGGGAAAAATTCGCTCTAAAACTGCAAATATTAATGTATAAATCATTAATTAAAAACAAGAATATTTTGTCTTCAGAAGTCTTTTCCATACTTAAAACCAAAGAGTATTAATGAAATTTAAAATTCTCGTTTGAACGAGCGTAATGAACTTTATTTGTTGGGAACAATTCGGTCCAGAAATAGAATTTTTGTAGATAAAATCATCAATTAAAAAAAGAGCATTTTATATTTAGAATGTATTTCCACAATACAATCCAAATCGTGCGCAGGAAAATAATAATTCCCTTTTGAGGGTGCTTAATGAAATTCATTTCTTGGGAAAATTTTGCTCTAGAAGTGCAAATATAAATGTACAAATCATCAATTGAAAAAAAGGATATTTTGTCTTCAGAATCCTTTTCTATACTTAAATCCATATAGTATTAAGGAAATTAAAAATTCTAGTTTGAACGGTCGTAATGAAACTTATTTGTTGGGAACAATTCGGTCCAGAAATAGAATTATTGTAGATAAAGTCATCAATTAAAAAAAGAACATTTTATATTTAGAATATGTTTCCACATGTCAATCCAAATCGTGCGCAAGGAAAATAATAATTCATTTTGAAGGTGCGTAATGAAATTCATTTCTTTGGAAAAATTCGCTGTAGAACTGCAAATATTAATGTACAAATCATCAATTAAAAACACGAATATTTTGTCTTCAGAAGTCTTTTCCATACTTGAATCCAAATAGTATTAAGGAAATTAAAAATTCTGGTTTGAACGAGCGCAATGAAACTTATTAGTTTGGAACAATTCCCTCCAGAAATAGAATTATTGTAGATAAAATCATCAATTAAAATAAGAGCATTTTATATTTAGAATGTATTTCCACATTTCAATCCAAATCGTGCGCAGGAAAATAATAATTCATTTTTGAGGGTGCGTAATGAAATTCATTTCTTGGGAAAAATTCGCTCTAGAACTGCAAATATTGATGTACAAGTCGTCAATTAAAAAGAAGAATATTTTGTCTTCAGAAGTCTTTTCCATACTTAAATCCAAATAGTATTAAGTAAATTAAAAATTCTCGTTTGAACGAGGGTAAGGAAACTTAATTGTTGGGATCAAATTCGCTCCAGAAATAGAATTATTGTAGATAAAATCATCAATTAAAAAAAGAACATTTTATATTTAGAATGTATTTCCACATTTCAATCCAAATCGTGCGTAGGAAAATAATAATTCACTTTTGAGGGTGCATAAGGAAATTCATTTCTTGGGAAAAATTCGCTCTAGAACTGCAAATATTAATGTACAAATCATCAATTAAAAACATGAATATTTTGTCTTCAGAAGTCTTTTCCATACTTAAATCCAAATAGTATTAAGGAAAATAAAAATTCTCGTTTGAGCGTGCGTAATGAAACTTATTTGTTGGGAACAATTCGCTCCAGAAATAGAATTATTGTAGATAAAATCATCAATTAAAAAAAGAGCATTTTATATTTAGAATGTATTTCCACATTTCAATCCAAATCGTGCGCAGGAAAATAATAATTCACTTTTGAAGGTGCGTAATGAAATTCATTTCTTTGGAAAAATTCGCTCTAGAACTGCAAATATTAATGTACAAATCATCAATTAAAAACAAGAATATTTTGTCTTCAGAAGTCTATTCCATACTTAAATCCAAATAGTATTAAGGAAATTAAAAATTCTCCTTTGAACGAGCGTAATGAAACTTATTTTTTGGGAACAATTCCCTCCAGAAAAAGAATTATTGTAGATAAAATCATCAATTAAAAAAAGAGCATTTTATATTTAGAATGTATTTCCACATTTCAATCCAAATCGTGCGCAGGAAAATAATAATTCATTTATGAGGGTGCGTAATGAAATTCATTTCTTGGGAAAAATTCGCTCTAGAACTGCAAATATTAATGTACAAATCATCAATTAAAAACAAGAATATTTTGTCTTCAGAAGTCTTTTCCATACTTAAATCCAAATAGTATTAAGTAAATTAAAAATTCTCGATTGAACGAGCGTAATGAAACTTATTTGTTGGGATCAAATTCGCTCCAGAAATAGAATTATTGTAGATAAATTCATCAATTAAAAAAAGAACATTTTATATTTAGAATGTTTTTCCACATTTCAATCCAAATCGTGCGCAGGAAAATAATAATTCACCTTTGAGGGTGCATAATGAAATTCATTTCTTGGGAAAAATTCGCTCTAGAACTGCAAATATTAATGTACAAATCATCAATTAAAAACATGAATATTTTGTCTTCAGAAGTCTTTTCCATACTTAAATCCAAATAGTATTAAGGATATTAAAAATTCTCGTTTGAGCGTGCGTAATGAAACTTATTTGTTGGAAACAATTCGCTCCAGAAATAGAATTATTGTAGATAAAATTATCAATTAAAAAAAGTGCATATTATATTTAGAATGTATTTCCACATTTCAATCCAAATCGTACACAGGAAAATAATAATTCACTTTTGAGATGCGTAATGAAATTCATTTCTTGGGAAAAATTCGCTCTAGAACTGCAAATATTAATGTACAAATCATCAATTAAAAACAAGAATATTTTGTCTTCAGAAGTCTTTTCCATACTTAAAACCAAATAGTATTAAGAAAATTAAAAATTCTCGTTTGAACGCGCGTAATGAAACTTAATTGTTGGGATCAAATTCGCTCCAGAAATAGAATTATTGTAGATAAAATCATCAATTAAAAAAAGAACATTTTATATTTAGAATGTATTTCCACATTTCAATCGAAATCGTGTGCAGGAAAATAATAATTCACTTTTGAGGGTGCATAAGGAAATTCATTTCTTGGGAAAAATTCGCTCTAGAACTGCAAATATTAATGTACAAATCATCAATTAAAAACATGAATATTTTGTCTTCAGAAGTCTTTTCCATACTTAAATCCAAATAGTATTAAGGAAAATAAAAATTCTCGTTTGAGCGTGCGTAATGAAACTTATTTGTTGGGAACAATTCGCTCCAGAAATAGAATTATTGTAGATAAAATCATCAAAAAAAAAAAGAACATTTTATATTTAGAATGTATTTCCACATTTCAATCCAAATCGTGCGCAGGAAAATAATAATTCACTTTTGAAGGTGCGTAATGAAATTCATTTCTTTGGAAAAATTCGCTCTAGAACTGCAAATATTAATGTACAAATCATAATTTAAAAACAAGAATATTTTGTCTTCAGAAGTGTTTTCCATACTTAAATCCAAATAGTATTAAGGAAATTAAAAATTCTCCTTTGAACGAGCGTAATGAAACTTATTTTTTTGGAACAATTCCCTCCAGAAAAAGAATTATTGTAGATAAAATCATCAATTAAAAAAAGAGCATTTTATATTTAGAATGTATTTCCACATTTCAATCCAAATCGTGCGCAGGAAAATAATAATTCATTTTTGAGGGTGCGTAATGAAATTCATTTCTTGGGAAAAATTCGCTCTAGAACTGCAAATATTAATGTACAAATCATCAATTAAAAACAAGAATATTTTGTCTTCAGTAGTCTTTTCCATACTTAAATCCAAATAGTATTAAGTAAATTAAAAATTCTCGTTTGAACGAGCGTAATGAAACTTATTTGTCGGGATCAAATTCGCTCCAGAAATAGAATTATTGTAGATAAATTCATCAATTAAAAAAAGAACATTTTATATTTAGAATGTTTTTCCACATTTCAATCCAAATCGTGCGAGGGAAAATAATAATTCAATTTTGAGGGTGCATAATGAAATTCATTTCTTGGGAAAAATTCGCTCTAGAACTGCAAATATTAATGTACAAATCATCAATTAAAAACATGAATATTTTGTCTTCAGAAGTCTTTTCCATACTTAAATCCAAATAGTATTAAGGATAATAAAAATTCTCGTTTAGGCGTGCGAAATGAAAGTTATTTGTTGGGAACAATTCGCTCCAGAAATAGAATTATTGTAGATAAAATTATCAATTAAAAAAAGAGCATTTTATATTTAGAATTTATTTCCACATTTCAATCCAAATCGTACGCAGGAAAATAATAATTCACTTTTGAGGGTGCGTAATGAAATTCATTTCTTGGGAAAAATTCGCTCTAGAACTGCAAATATTAATGTACAAATCATCAATTAAAAACAAGAATATTTTGTCTTCAGAAGTCTTTTCCATACTTAACTCCAAATAGTATTAAGGAAATTAAAAATTCTCGTTTGAACGAGCGTAATGAAACTTATTTGTTGGTAACAATTCGCTCCAGAAATAGAATTCTTGTAGATAAAATCATCAATTAAAAAAAGAACATTTTATATTTAGAATGTATTTCCACATTTCAATCCAAATCGTGCGCAGGAAAATAATAATTCACTTTTGAGGGTGCGTAATGAAATTCATTTCTTGGGAAAAATTCGCAATAAAACTGCAAATATTAATGTACAAATCATCAATTAAAAACAAGAATATTTTGTCTTCAGAAGTCTTTTCCATACTTAAAACCAAATAGTATTAATGAAATTTAAAATTCTCGTTTGAACGAGCGTAATGAACTTTATTTGTTTGGAACAATTCGGTCCAGAAATAGAATTATTGTAGATAAAATCATCAATTAAAAAAAGAGCATTTTATATTTTGAATGTATTTCCACATTTCAATCCAAATCGTGCGCAGGAAAATAATAATTCACTTTTGAGGGTGCGTAATGAAATTCATTTCTTGGGAAAAATTCGCTCTAGAACTGCAAATATTAATATACAAATCATCAATTAAAAAATGGAATATTTTGTCTTCAGAAGTCTTTTCTATACTTAAATCCAAATAGTATTAAGGAAATTAAAAATTCTCGTTTGAACGAGCGTAATGAAACTTATTTGTTGGGAACAATTCGCTCCAGAAATAGAATTATTGTAGATAAAATCATCAATTAAAAAAAGAACATTTTATATTTAGAATATATTTCCACATTTCAATCCAAATCGTGCGCAGGAAAATAATAATTCACTTTTGAGGGTGCGTAATGAAATTCATTTCTTGGGAAAAATTCGCTCTAAAACTGCAAATAGTAATGTATAAATCATTAATTAAAAACAAGAATATTTTTTCTTCAGAAGTCTATTCCATACTTAAAACCAAATAGTATTAATGAAATTTAAAATTCTCGTTTGAACGAGCGTAATGAACTTTATTTGTTGGGAACAATTCGGTCCAGAAATAGAATTTTTGTAGATAAAATCATCAATTAAAAAAAGAGCATTTTATATTTAGAATGTATTTCCACATTTCAATCCAAATCGTGCGCAGGAAAATAATAATTCCCTTTTGAGGGTGCGTAATGAAATTCATTTCTTGGGAAAATTTCGCTCTAGAAGTGCAAATATTAATGTACAAATCATCAATTGAAAACAAGAATATTTTGTCTTCAGAAGCCTTTTCTATACTTAAATCCATATAGTATTAAGGAAATTAAAAATTCTCGTTTGAACGAGCGTAATGAAACTTATTTGTTGGGAACAATTCGGTCCAGAAATAGAATTATTGTAGATAAAATCATCAATTAAAAAAAGAACATTTTATATTTAGAATATGTTTCCACATGTCAATCCAAATCGTGCGCAAGGAAAATAATAATTCACTTTTGAAGGTGCGTAATGAAATTCATTTCTTTGGAAAAATTCGCTGTAGAACTGCAAATATTAATGTACAAATCATCAATTAAAAACAAGAATATTTTGTCTTCAGAAGTCTTTTCCATACTTAAATCCAAATAGTATTAAGGAAATTAAAAATTCTCGATTGAACGAGCGTAATGAAACTTATTTGTTCGGATCAAATTCGCTCCAGAAATAGAATTATTGTAGATAAATTCATCAATTAAAAAAAGAAACTTTTATATTTAGAATGTTTTTCCACATTTCAATCCAAATCGTGCGCAGGAAAATAATAATTCACTCTGAGGGTGCATAATGAAATTCATTTCTTGGGAAAAATTCGCTCTAGAACTGCAAATATTAATGTACAAATCATCAATTAAAAACATGAATATTTTGTCTTCAGAAATCTTTTCCATACTTAAATCCATATAGTATTAAGGATATTAAAAATTCTCGTTTGAGCGTGCGTAATGAAACTTATTTGTTGGGAACAATTCGCTCCAGAAATAGAATTATTGTAGACAAAATTATCAATTAAAAAAAGAGCATTTTATATTTAGAATGTATTTCCACATTTCAATCCAAATCGTACACAGGAAAATAATAATTCACTTTTAGATGCGTAATGAAATTCATTTCTTGGGAAAAATTCGCTCTAGAACTGCAAATATTAATGTACAAATCATCAATTAAAAACAAGAATATTTTGTCTTCAGAAGTCTTTTCCATATTTAAAACCAAATAGTATTAAGAAAATTAAAAATTCTCGTTTGAACTCGCGTAATGAAACTTAATTGTTGGGATCAAATTCGCTCCAGAAATAGAATTATTGTAGATAAAATCATCAATTAAAAAAAGAACATTTTATATTTAGAATGTATTTCCACATTTCAATCCAAATCGTGCGCAGGAAAATAATAATTCACTTTTGAGGGTGCATAAGGAAATTCATTTCTTGGGAAAAATTCGCTCTAGAACTGCAAATATTAATGTACAAATCATCAATTAAAAACATGAATATTTTGTCTTCAGAAGTCTTTTCCATACTTAAATCCAAATAGTATTAAGGAAAATAAAAATTCTCGTTTGAGCGTGCGTAATGAAACTTATTTGTTGGGAACAATTCGCTCCAGAAATAGAATTATTGTAGATAAAATCATCAAAAAAAAAAAGAACATTTTATATTTAGAATGTATTTCCACATTTCAATCCAAATCGTGCGCAGGAAAATAATAATTCACTTTTGAAGGTGCGTAATGAAATTCATTTCTTTGGAAAAATTCGCTCTAGAACTGCAAATATTAATGTACAAATCATCATTTAAAAACAAGAATATTTTGTCTTCAGAAGTCTTTTCCATACTTAAATCCAAATAGTATTAAGGAAATTAAAAATTCTCCTTTGAACGAGCGTAATGAAACTTATTTTTTTGGAACAATTCCCTCCAGAAAAAGAATTATTGTAGATAAAATCATCAATTAAAAAACGAGCATTTTATATTTAGAATGTATTTCCATATTTCAATCCAAATCGTGCGCAGGAAAATAATAATTCATTTTTGAGGGTGCGTAATGAAATTCATTTCTTGGGTAAAATTCGCTCTAGAACTGCAAATATTAATGTACAAATCATCAATTAAAAACAAGAATATTTTGTCTTCAGTAGTCTTTTCCATACTTAAATCCAAATAGTATTAAGTAAATTAAAAATTCTCGTTTGAACGAGCGTAATGAAACTTATTTGTTGAGATCAAATTCGCTCCAGAAATAGAATTATTGTAGATAAATTCATCAATTAAAAAAAGAACATTTTATATTTAGAATGTTTTTCCACATTTCAATCCAAATCGTGCGCAGGAAAATAATAATTCAATTTTGAGGGTGCATAATGAAATTCATTTCTTGGGAAAAATTCGCTCTAGAACTGCAAATATTAATGTACAAATCATCAATTAAAAACATGAATATTTTGTCTTCAGAAGTCTTTTCCATACTTAAATCCAAATAGTATTAAGGATATTAAAAATTCTCGTTTAGGCGTGCGTAATGAAAGTTATTTGTTGGGAACAATTCGCTCCAGAAATAGAATTATTGTAGATAAAATTATCAATTAAAAAAAGAGCATTTTATATTTAGAATTTATTTCCACATTTCAATCCAAATCGTACGCAGGAAAATAATAATTCACTTTTGAGGGTGCGTAATGAAATTCATTTCTTGGGAAAAATTCGCTCTAGAACTGCAAATATTAATGTACAAATCATCAATTAAAAACAAGAATATTTTGTCTTCAGAAGTCTTTTCCATACTTAACTCCAAATAGTATTAAGGAAATTAAAAATTCTCGTTTGAACGAGCGTAATGAAACTTATTTGTTGGGAACAATTCGCTCCAGAAATAGAATTCTTGTAGATAAAATCATCAATTAAAAAAAGAACATTTTATACTTAGAATGTATTTCCACATTTCAATCCAAATCGTGCGCAGGAAAATAATAATTCACTTTTGAGGGTGCGTAATGAAATTCATTTCTTGGGAAAAATTCGCTCTAAAACTGCAAATATTAATGTACAAATCATCAATTAAAAACAAGAATATTTTGTCTACAGAAGTCTTTTCCATACTAAAAACCAAATAGTATTAATGAAATTTAAAATTCTCGTTTGAACGAGCGTAATGAACTTTATCTGTTGGGAACAATTCGCTCCAGAAATAGAATTCTTGTAGATAAAATCATCAATTAAAAAAAGAACATTTTATACTTAGAATGTATTTCCACATTTCAATCCAAATCGTGCGCAGGAAAATAATAATTCACTTTTGAGGGTGCGTAATGAAATTCATTTCTTGGGAAAAATTCGCTCTAAAACTGCAAATATTAATGTACAAATCATCAATTAAAAACAAGAATATTTTGTCTACAGAAGTCTTTTCCATACTTAAAACCAAATAGTATTAATGAAATTTAAAATTCTCGTTTGAACGAGCGTAATGAACTTTATTTGTTGGGAACAATTCGGTCCAGAAATAGAATTATTTTAGATAAAATCATCAATTAAAAAAAGAGCATTTTATATTTAGAATGTATTTCCACATTTCAATCCAAATCGTGCGCAGGAAAATAATAATTCACTTTTGAGGGTGCGTAATGAAATTCAATTCTTGGGAAAAATTCGCTCTAGAACTGCAAATATTAATATACAAATCATCAATTAAAAACAAGAATATTTTGTCTTCAGAAGTCTTTTCTATACTTAAATCCAAATAGTATTAAGGAAATTAAAAATTCTCGTTTGAACGAGCGTAATGAAACTTATTTGTTGGGAACAATTCGCTCCAGAAATAGAATTATTGTAGATAAAATCATCAATTAAAAAAAGAACATTTTATATTTAGAATATATTTCCACATTTCAATCCAAATCGTGCGCAGGAAAATAATAATTCACTTTTGAGGGTGCGTAATGAAATTCATTTCTTGGGAAAAATTCGCTCTAAAACTGCAAATATTAATGTATAAATCATTAATTAAAAACAAGAATATTTTGTCTTCAGAAGTCTTTTCCATACTTAAAACCAAATAGTATTAATGAAATTTAAAATTCTCGTTTGAACGAGCGTAATGAACTTTATTTGTTGGGAACAATTCGGTCCAGAAATAGAATTATTGTAGATAAAATCATCAATTAAAAAAAGAGCATTTTATATTTAGAATGTTTTTCCACATTTCAATCCAAATCGTGCGCAGGAAAATAATAATTCAATTTTGAGGGTGCGTAATGAAATTCATTTCTTGGGAAAAATTCGCTCTAGAACTGCAAATATTAATGTACAAATCATCAATTAAAAACATGAATATTTTGTCTTCAGAAGTCTTTTCCATACTTAAATCCAAATAGTATTAATGAAATTAAAAATTCTCGTTTAGGCGTGCGTAATGAACTTTATTTGTTGGGAACAATTCGCTCCAGAAATAGAATTCTTGTAGATAAAATCATCAATTAAAAAAAGAACATTTTATACTTAGAATGTATTTCCACATTTCAATCCAAATCGTGCGCAGGAAAATAATAATTCACTTTTGAGGGTGCGTAATGAAATTCATTTCTTGGGAAAAATTCGCTCTAAAACTGCAAATATTAATGTATAAATCATTAATTAAAAACAAGAATATTTTGTCTTCAGAAGTCTTTTCCATACTTAAAACCAAATAGTATTAATGAAATTTAAAATTCTCGTTTGAACGAGCGTAATGAACTTTATTTGTTGGGAACAATTCGGTCCAGAAATAGAATTATTGTAGATAAAATCATCAATTAAAAAAAGAGCATTTTATATTTAGAATGTTTTTCCACATTTCAATCCAAATCGTGCGCAGGAAAATAATAATTCAATTTTGAGGGTGCATAATGAAATTCATTTCTTGGGAAAAATTCGCTCTAGAACTGCAAATATTAATGTACAAATCATCAATTAAAAACATGAATATTTTGTCTTCAGAAGTCTTTTCCATACTTAAATCCAAATAGTATTAAGGATATTAAAAATTCTCGTTTAGGCGTGCGTAATGAAAGTTATTTGTTGGGAACAATTCGCTCCAGAAATAGAATTATTGTAGATAAAATTATCAATTAAAAAAAGAGCATTTTATATTTAGAATTTATTTCCACATTTCAATCCAAATCGTACGCAGGAAAATAATAATTCACTTTTGAGGGTGCGTAATGAAATTCATTTCTTGGGAAAAATTCGCTCTAGAACTGCAAATATTAATGTACAAATCATCAATTAAAAACAAGAATATTTTGTCTTCAGAAGTCTTTTCCATACTTAACTCCAAATAGTATTTAGGAAATTAAAAATTCTCGTTTGAACGAGCGTAATGAAACTTATTTGTTGGGAACAATTCGCTCCAGAAATAGAATTCTTGTAGATAAAATCATCAATTAAAAAAAGAACATTTTATACTTAGAATGTATTTCCACATTTCAATCCAAATCGTGCGCAGGAAAATAATAATTTACTTTTGAGGGTGCGTAATGAAATTCATTTCTTGGGAAAAATTCGCTCTAAAACTGCAAATATTAATGTACAAATCATCAATTAAAAACAAGAATATTTTGTCTACAGAAGTCTTTTCCATACTAAAAACCAAATAGTATTAATGAAATTTAAAATTCTCGTTTGAACGAGCGTAATGAACTTTATTTGTTGGGAACAATTCGCTCCAGAAATAGAATTCTTGTAGATAAAATCATCAATTAAAAAAAGAACATTTTTTACTTAGAATGTATTTCCACATTTCAATCCAAATCGTGCGCAGGAAAATAATAATTCACTTTTGAGGGTGCGTAATGAAATTCATTTCTTGGGAAAAATTCGCTCTAGAACTGCAAATATTAATGTACAAATCATCAATTAAAAACAAGAATATTTTGTCTACAGAAGTCTTTTCCATACTTAAAACCAAATAGTATTAATGAAATTTAAAATTCTCGTTTGAACGAGCGTAATGAACTTTATTTGTTGGGAACAATTCGGTCCAGAAATAGAATTATTGTAGATAAAATCGTCAATTAAAAAAAGAGCATTTTATATTTAGAATGTATTTCCACATTTCAATCCAAATCGTGCGCAGGAAAATAATAATTCACTTTTGAGGGTGCGTAATGAAATTCAATTCTTGGGAAAAATTCGCTCTAGAACTGCAAATATTAATGTACAAATCATCAATTAAAAACAAGAATATTTTGTCTTCAGAAGTCTTTTCTATACTTAAATCCAAATAGTATTAAGGAAATTAAAAATTCTCGTTTGAACGAGCGTAATGAAACTTATTTGTTGGGAACAATTCGGTCCAGAAATAGAATTATTGTAGATAAAATCATCAATTAAAAAAAGAACATTTTATGTTTAGAATATGTTTCCACATGTCAATCCAAATCGTGCCCAAGGAAAATAATAATTCACTTTTGAGGGTGCGTAATGAAATTCATTTTTTGGGAAAAATTCGCTCTAGAACTGCAAATATTGATGTACAAATCATCAATTAAATAGAAGAATATTTTGTCTTCAGAAGTCTTTTCCATACTTAAATCCAAATAGTATTAAGTAAATTAAAAATTCTCGTTTGAACGAGCGTAAGGAAACTTAATTGTTGGGATCAAATTCGCTCCAGAAATAGAATTATTGTAGATAAAATCATCAATTAAAAAAAGAACATTTTATATTTAGAATGTATTTCCACATTTCAATCCAAATCGTGCGTAGGAAAATAATAATTCACTTTTGAGGGTGCATAAGGAAATTCATTTCTTGGGAAAAATTCGCTCTAGAACTGCAAATATTAATGTACAAATCATCAATTAAAAACATGAATATTTTGTCTTCAGAAGTCTTTTCCATACTTAAATCCAAATAGTATTAAGGAAAATAAAAATTCTCGTTTGAGCGTGCGTAATGAAACTTATTTGTTGGGAACAATTCGCTCCAGAAATAGAATTATTGTAGATAAAATCATCAATTAAAAAAAGAGCATTTTATATTTAGAATGTATTTCCACATTTCAATCCAAATCGTGCGCAGGAAAATAATAATTCACTTTTGAAGGTGCGTAATGAAATTCATTTCTTTGGAAAAATTCGCTCTAGAACTGCAAATATTAATGTACAAATCATCAATTAAAAACAAGAATATTTTGTCTTCAGAAGTCTTTTCCATACTTAAATCCAAATAGTATTAAGGAAATTAAAAATTCTCCTTTGAACGAGCGTAATGAAACTTATTTTTTGGGAACAATTCCCTCCAGAAAAAGAATTATTGTAGATAAAATCATCAATTAAAAAAAAAGCATTTTATATTTAGAATGTATTTCCACATTTCAATCCAAATCGTGCGCAGGAAAATAATAATTCATTTATGAGGGTGCGTAATGAAATTCATTTCTTGGGAAAAATTCGCTCTAGAACTGCAAATATTAATGTACAAATCATCAATTAAAGATAAGAATATTTTGTCTTCAGAAGTCTTTTCCATACTTAAATCCAAATAGTATTAAGTAAATTAAAAATTCTCGATTGAACGAGCGTAATGAAACTTATTTGTTGGGATCAATTTCGCTCCAGAAATAGAATTATTGTAGATAAATTCATCAATTAAAAAAAGAACATTTTATATTTAGAATGTTTTTCCACATTTCAATCCAAATCGTGCGCAGGAAAATAATAATTCACCTTTGAGGGTGCATAATGAAATTCATTTCTTGGGAAAAATTCGCTCTAGAACTGCAAATATTAATGTACAAATCATCAATTAAAAACATGAATATTTTGTCTTCAGAAGTCTTTTCCATACTTAAATCCAAATAGTATTAAGGATATTAAAAATTCTCGTTTGAGCGTGCGTAATGAAACTTATTTGTTGGGAACAATTCGCTCCAGAAATAGAATTATTGTAGATAAAATTATCAATTAAAAAAAGAGCATATTATATTTAGAATGTATTTCCACATTTCAATCCAAATCGTACACAGGAAAATAATAATTCACTTTTGAGATGCGTAATGAAATTCATTTCTTGGGAAAAATTCGCTCTAGAACTGCAAATATTAATGTACAAATCATCAATTAAAAACAAGATTATTTTGTCTTCAGAAGTCTTTTCCATACTTAAAACCAAATAGTATTAAGAAAATTAAAAATTCTCGTTTGAACGCGCGTAATGAAACTTAATTGTTGGGATCAAATTCGCTCCAGAAATAGAATTATTGTAGATAAAATCATCAATTAAAAAAAGAACATTTTATATTTAGAATGTATTTCCACATTTCAATCCAAATCGTGCGCAGGAAAATAATAATTCACTTTTGAGGGTGCATAAGGAAATTCATTTCTTGGGAAAAATTCGCTCTAGAACTGCAAATATTAATGTACAAATCATCAATTAAAAACATGAATATTTTGTCTTCAGAAGTCTTTTCCATACTTAAATCCAAATAGTATTAAGGAAAATAAAAATTCTCGTTTGAGCGTGCGTAATGAAACTTATTTGTTGGGAACAATTCGCTCCAGAAATAGAATTATTGTAGATAAAATCATCAAAAAAAAAAAGAACATTTTATATTTAGAATGTATTTCCACATTTCAATCCAAATCGTGCGCAGGAAAATAATAATTCACTTTTGAAGGTGCGTAATGAAATTCATTTCTTTGGAAAAATTCGCTCTAGAACTGCAAATATTAATGTACAAATCATCATTTAAAAACAAGAATATTTTGTCTTCAGAAGTCTTTTCCATACTTAAATCCAAATAGTATTAAGGAAATTAAAAATTCTCCTTTGAACGAGCGTAATGAAACTTATTTTTTTAAAACAATTCCCTCCAGAAAAAGAATTATTGTAGATAAAATCATCAATTAAAAAAAGAGCATTTTATATTTAGAATGTATTTCCATATTTCAATCCAAATCGTGCGCAGGAAAATAATAATTCATTTTTGAGGGTGCGTAATGAAATTCATTTCTTGGGAAAAATTCGCTCTAGAACTGCAAATATTAATGTACAAATCATCAATTAAAAACAAGAATATTTTGTCTTCAGTAGTCTTTTCCATACTTAAATCCAAATAGTATTAAGTAAATTAAAAATTCTCGTTTGAACGAGCGTAATGAAACTTATTTGTTGGGATCAAATTCGCTCCAGAAATAGAATTATTGTAGATAAATTCATCAATTAAAAAAAGAACATTTTATATTTAGAATGTTTTTCCACATTTCAATCCAAATCGTGCGCAGGAAAATAATAATTCAATTTTGAGGGTGCATAATGAAATTCATTTCTTGGGAAAAATTCGCCCTAGAACTACAAATATTAATGTACAAATCATCAATTAAAAACAAGAATATTTTGTCTTTAGAAGTCTCTTACATACTTAAATCCAAATAGTATTAAGAAAATTAAAAAATCTCGTTTGAACGAGCGTAATGAAACTTATTTTTTTGGAACAATTCCCTCCAGAAAAAGAATTATTGTAGATAAAATCATCAATTAAAAAAAGAGCATTTTATATTTAGAATGTATTTCCACATTTCAATCCAAATCGTGCGCAGGAAAATAATAATTCATTTTTGAGGGTGCGTAATGAAATTCATTTCTTGGGAAAAATTCGCTCTAGAACTGCAAATATTAATGTACAAATCATCAATTAAAAACAAGAATATTTTGTCTTCAGTAGTCTTTTCCATACTTAAATCCAAATAGTATTAAGTAAATTAAAAATTCTCGTTTGAACGAGCGTAATGAAACTTATTTGTTGGGATCAAATTCGCTCCAGAAATAGAATTATTGTAGATAAATTCATCAATTAAAAAAAGAACATTTTATATTTAGAATGTTTTTCCACATTTCAATCCAAATCGTGCGCAGGAAAATAATAATTCAATTTTGAGGGTGCATAATGAAATTCATTTCTTGGGAAAAATTCGCTCTAGAACTGCAAATATTAATGTACAAATCATCAATTAAAAACATGAATATTTTGTCTTCAGAAGTCTTTTCCATACTTAAATCCAAATAGTATTAAGGATATTAAAAATTCTCGTTTGAGCGTGCGTAATGAAAGTTATTTGTTGGGAACAATTCGCTCCAGAAATAGAATTATTGTAGATAAAATTATCAATTAAAAAAAGAGCATTTTATATTTAGAATTTATTTCCACATTTCAATCCAAATCGTACGCAGAAAATTAATAATTCACTTTTGAGGGTGCGTAATGAAATTCATTTCTTGGGAAAAATTCGCTCTAGAACTGCAAATATTAATGTACAAATCATCAATTAAAATTAGAATATTTTGTCTTCAGAAGTCTTTTCCATACTTAAAACCAAATAGTATTAAGAAAATTAAAAATTCTCGTTTGAACGTTCGTAATGAGACTTATTTGTTGGGAACAATTCGCTCCAGAAATAGAATTATTGTAGATAAAATCATCAATTAAAAAAAGAGCATTTTATATTTAGAATGTATTTCCACATTTCAATCCAAATCGTGCGCAGGAAAATAATAATTCACTTTAGAGGGTTCGTAATGAAATTCATTTCTTGGGAAAAATTCGCTCTAGAACTGCAAATATTAATGTACAAATCATCAATTAAAAACATGAATATTTTGTCTTCAGAAGTCTTTTCCATACTTAAATCCAAATAGTATTAAGGATATTAAAAATTCTCGTTTGAGCGTGAGTAATGAAACTTATTTGTTGGGAACAATTCGCTCCAGAAATAGAATTATTGTAGATAAAATTATCAATTAAAAAAAGAGCATTTTATATTTAGAATGTATTTCCACATTTCAATCCAAATCGTACACAGGAAAATAATAATTCACTTTTGAGATGCGTAATGAAATTCATTTCTAGGGAAAAATTCGCTCTAGAACTGCAAATATTAATGTACAAATCATCAATTAAAAACAAGAATATTTTGTCTTCAGAAGTCTTTTCCATACTTAAAACCAAATAGTATTAAGAAAATTAAAAATTCTCGTTTGAACGCGCGTAATGAAACTTAATTGTTGGGATCAAATTCGCTCCAGAAATAGAATTATTGTAGATAAAATCATCAATTAAAAAAAGAACATTTTATATTTAGAATGTATTTCCACATTTCAATCCAAATCGTGCGCAGGAAAATAATAATTCACTTTTGAGGGTGCATAAGGAAATTCATTTCTTGGGAAAAATTCGCTCTAGAACTGCAAATATTAATGTACAAATCATCAATTAAAAACATGAATATTTTGTCTTCAGAAGTCTTTTCCATACTTAAATCCAAATAGTATTAAGGAAAATAAAAATTCTCGTTTGAGCGTGCGTAATGAAACTTATTTGTTGGGAACAATTCGCTCCAGAAATAGAATTATTGTAGATAAAATCATCAATTAAAAAAAGAACATTTTATATTTAGAAAGTAATTCCACATTTCAATTCAAATCGTGCGCAGGAAAATAATCATTTACTTTTGAGGGTGCGTAATGAAATTCATTTCTTGGGAAGAATTCGCTCTAGAACTGCATATATTAATGTACAAATCATCAATTAAAAACAAGAACATTTTGTCTTCAGAAGTCTTTTCCATACTTAAATCCAAATAGTATTAAGGAAATTAAAAATTCTCGTTTGAACGAGAGTAATGAAACTTATTTGTTGGGAACAATTCGCTCCAGAAATAGAATTATTGTAGATAAAATCATCAATTAAAAAAAGGGCATTTTATATTTAGAATGTATTTCCACATTTCAATTCAAATCGTGCGCAGGGAAAATAATAATTCACTTTTGAAGGTGCGTAATGAAATTCATGTCTTGGGAAAAATTCGCTGTAGTACTAAAAATATAAATGTAAAAGTCTTCAATTAAAAACAAGAATATTTTGTCTTCAGAAGTCTTTTCTATACTTAAATCCATATAGTATTAAGGAAATTAAAAATTCTCGTTTGAACGAGCGTAATGAAACTTATTTGTTGGGAACAATTCGGTCTAGAAATAGAATTATTGTAGATAAAATCATCAATTAAAATAAGAGCATTTTATATTTAGAATGTATTTCCACATTTCAATCCAAATCGTGCGCAGGAAAATAATAATTCACTTCTGAGGGTGCGTAATGAAATTCATTTTTTGGGAAAAGTCGCTCTAGAACTGCAAATATTAATGTGCAAATCATCAATTAAAAACAAGAATATTTTGTCTTCAGAAGTCTTTTCCATACTTAAATCAAAATAGTATTAAGGAAATTAAAAATTCTCGTTTGAACGAGCGTAATGATTTTATTTGTTGGGAACAATTCGCTCCAGAAATAGAATTATTGTAGATAAAATCATCAACTAAAAAAAGAGCATTTTATATTTAGAATGTATTTCCACATTTCAATCCAAATCGTGCGCAGGGAAAATAGTAATTCACTTTTGAGGGTGCGTAATGAAATTCATTTCTTGGGAAAAATTCGCTCTAGAACTGCAAATATTAATGTACAGATCACCAATTAAAAAGAAGAATATTTTGTCTTCAAAAGTCTTTTCCATACTTAAATCCAAATAGTATTAAGGAAATTAAAAATTCTCGCTTGAACGAGCGTAATGAAACTTATTTGTTGGGAACAATTCGCTCCAGAAATATAATTATTGTAGATAAAATCATCAATTAAAAAAAGAGCATTTTATATTTAGAATGTATTTCCACATTTCAATCCAAATCGTGCGCAGGAAAATAATAATTCACTTTTGAGGGTGCGTAATGAAATTCATTTCTTGGGAAGAATTCGCTCTAGAACTGCATATATTAATGTACAAATCATCAATTAAAAACAAGAATATTTTGTCTTCAGAAGTCATTTCCATACTTAAATCCAAATAGTATTAAGGAAATTAAAAATTCTCGTTTGAACGAGAGTAATGAAACTTATTTGTTGGGAACAATTCGCTCCAGAAATAGAATTATTGTAGATAAAATCATCAATTAAAAAAAGGGCATTTTATATTTAGAATGTATTTCCACATTTCAATTCAAATCGTGCGCAGGGAAAATAATAATTCACTTTTGAAGGTGCGTAATGAAATTCATTTCTTGGGAAGAATTCGCTCTAGAACTGCATATATTAATGTACAAATCATCAATTAAAAACAAGAATATATTGTCTTCAGAAGTCTTTTCTATACTTAAATCCATATAGTATTAAGGAAATTAAAAATTCTCGTTTGAACGAGCGTAATGAAACATATTTGTTGGGAACAATTCGGTCTAGAAATAGAATTATTGTAGATAAAATCATCAATTAAAATAAGAGCATTTTATATTTAGAATGTATTTCCACATTTCAATCCAAATCGTGCGCAGGAAAATAATAATTCACTTCTGAGGGTGCGTAATGAAATTCATTTTTTGGGAAAAGTCGCTCTAGAACTGCAAATATTAATGTGCAAATCATCAATTAAAAACAAGAATATTTTGTCTTCAGAAGTCTTTTCCATACTTAAATCAAAATAGTATTAAGGAAATTAAAAATTCTCGTTTGAACGAGCGTAATGATTTTATTTGTTGGGAACAATTCGCTCCAGAAATAGAATTATTGTAGATAAAATCATCAACTAAAAAAAGAGCATTTTATATTTAGAATGTATTTCCACATTTCAATCCAAATCGTGCGCAGGGAAAATAGTAATTCACTTTTGAGGGTGCGTAATGAAATTCATTTCTTGGGAAAAATTCGCTCTAGAACTGCAAATATTAATGTACAGATCACCAATTAAAAAGAAGAATATTTTGTCTTCAAAAGTCTTTTCCATACTTAAATCCAAATAGTATTAAGGAAATTAAAAATTCTCGCTTGAACGAGCGTAATGAAACTTATTTGTTGGGAACAATTCGCTCCAGAAATATAATTATTGTAGATAAAATCATCAATTAAAAAAAGAGCATTTTATATTTAGAATGTATTTCCACATTTCAATCCAAATCGTGCGCAGGAAAATAATAATTCACTTTTGAGGGTGCGTAATGAAATTCATTTCTTGGGAAAAGTCGCTCTAGAACTGCAAATATTAATGTGCAAATCATCAATTAAAAACAAGAATATTTTGTCTTCAGAAGTCTTTTCTATACTTAAATCAAAAAAGTATTAAGGAAATAAAAAATTCTCGTTTGAACGAGCGTTATGGTTTTATTTGTTGGGAACAATTCGCTCCAGAAATAGAATTATTGTAGATAAAATCATCAATTAAAAAAAGAGCATTTTATATTTAGAATGTATTTCCACATTTCAATCCCAATCGTGCGCAGGGAAAATAATATTTCACTTTTTAAGGTGCGTAATCAAATTCATTTCTTTAGAAAAATTCGTTCTAGAACTGCAAATATTAATTTACAAATCATCAATTAAAAACAAGAATATTTTGTCTTCAGAAGTCTTTTCCATACTTAAATCAAAAAAGTATTTAGGAAATTAAAAATTCTCCTTTGAACGAGCGTAATGAAACTTATTTGTTGGGAACAATTCCCTCCAGAAATAGAATTATTGTAGATAAAATCATCAATTAAAAAAAGAGCATTTTATATTTAGAATGTATTTCCACATTTCAATCCAAATCGTGCGCAGGAAAATAATAATTGATTTTTGAGGGTGCGTAATGAAATTCATTTCTTGGGAAAAATTCGCTCTAGAACTGCAAATATTAATGTACAAATCATCAATTAAAAACAAGAATATTTTGTCTTCAGAAGTCTTTTCCATACTTAAATCCAAATAGTATTAAGTAAATTAAAAATTCTCGTTTGAACGAGCGTAATGAAACTTATTTGTTGGGATCAAATTCGCTCCAGAAATAGAATTATTGTAGATAAAATCATCAATTAAAAAAAGGGCATTTTATATTTAGAATGTATTTCCACATTTCAATTCAAATCGTGCGCAGGGAAAATAATAATTCACTTTTGAAGGTGCGTAATGAAATTCATGTCTTGGGAAAAATTCGCTGTAGTACTAAAAATATAAATGTAAAAGTCTTCAATTAAAAACAAGAATATTTTGTCTTCACAAGTCTTTTCTATACTTAAATCCATATAGTATTAAGGAAATTAAAAATTCTCGTTTGAACGAGCGTAATGAAACTTATTTGTTGGGAACAATTCGGTCTAGAAATAGAATTATTGTAGATAAAATCATCAATTAAAATAAGAGCATTTTATATTTAGAATGTATTTCCACATTTCAATCCAAATCGTGCGCAGGAAAATAATAATTCACTTCTGAGGGTGCGTAATGAAATTCATTTTTTGGGAAAAGTCGCTCTAGAACTGCAAATATTAATGTGCAAATCATCAATTAAAAACAAGAATATTTTGTCTTCAGAAGTCTTTTCCATACTTAAATCAAAATAGTATTAAGGAAATTAAAAATCCTCGTTTGAACGAGCGTAATGATTTTATTTGTTGGGAACAATTCGCTCCAGAAATAGAATTATTGTAGATAAAATCATCAACTAAAAAAAGAGCATTTTATATTTAGAATGTATTTCCACATTTCAATCCAAATCGTGCGCAGGGAAAATAGTAATTCACTTTTGAGGGTGCGTAATGAAATTCATTTCTTGGGAAAAATTCGCTCTAGAACTGCAAATATTAATGTACAGATCACCAATTAAAAAGAAGAATATTTTGTCTTCAAAAGTCTTTTCCATACTTAAATCCAAATAGTATTAAGGAAATTAAAAATTCTCGCTTGAACGAGCGTAATGAAACATATTTGTTGGGAACAATTCGCTCCAGAAATATAATTATTATAGATAAAATCATCAATTAAAAAAAGAGCATTTTATATTTAGAATGTATTTCCACATTTCAATCCAAATCGTGCGCAGGAAAATAATAATTCACTTTTGAGGGTGCGTAATGAAATTCATTTCTTGGGAAAAGTCGCTCTAGAACTGCAAATATTAATGTGCAAATCATCAATTAAAAACAAGAATATTTTGTCTTCAGAAGTCTTTTCTATACATAAATCAAAAAAGTATTAAGGAAATAAAAAATTATCGTTTGAACGAGCGTTATGGTTTTATTTGTTGGGAACAATTCGCTCCAGAAATAGAATTATTGTAGATAAAATCATCAATTAAAAAATGAGCATTTTATATTTAGAATGTATTTCCACATTTCAATCCCAATCGTGCGCAGGGAAAATAATAATTCACTTTTTAAGGTGCGTAATCAAATTCATTTCTTTAGAAAAATTCGTTCTAGAACTGCAAATATTAATTTACAAATCATCAATTAAAAACAAGAATATTTTGTCTTCAGAAGTCTTTTCCATACTTAAATCAAAATAGTATTTAGGAAATTAAAAATTCTCCTTTGAACGAGCGTAATGAAACTTATTTGTTGGGAACAATTCCCTCCAGAAATAGAATTATTGTAGATAAAATCATCAATTAAAATAAGAGCATTTTATATTCAGAATGTATTTCCACATTTCAATCCAAATCGTGCGCAGGAAAATAATAATTGATTTTTGAGGGTGCGTAATGAAATTCATTTCTTGGGAAAAATTCGCTCTAGAACTGCAAATATTAATGTACAAATCATCAATTAAAAACAAGAATATTTTGTCTTCAGAAGTCTTTTCCATACTTAAATCCAAATAGTATTAAGTAAATTAAAAATTCTCGTTTGAACGAGCGTAATGAAACTTATTTGTTGGGATCAAATTCGCTCCAGAAATAGAATTATTGTAGATAAAGTCATCAATTAAAAAAAGAACATTTTATATCTAGAATGTATTTCCACATTTCAATCCAAATCGTGCGCAGGAAAATAATAATTTACTTTTGAGGGTGCGTAATGAAATTCATTTCTGGGGAAAAGTCGCTCTAGAACTGCAAATATTAATGTGCAAATCATCAATTAAAAACAAGAATATTTTGTCTTTTGAAGTCTTTTCCATACTTAAATCAAAAAAGTATTAAGGAAATAAAAAATTCTCGTTTGATCGAGCGTTATGGTTTTATTTGTTGGAAACAATTCGCTCCAGAAATAGAATTATTGAAGATAAAATCATCAATTAAAAAAAGAGCATTTTATATTTAGAATGTATTTCCACATTTCAATCCAAATCGTGCGCAGGAAAATAATAATTCACTTTTGAGGGTGCGTAATGAAATTCATTTCTTGGGAAAAATTCGCTCTAGAACTACAAATATTAATGTAAAAATCATCAATTAAAAACAAGAATATTTTGTCTTCAGAAGTTTTTTCCATACTTAAATCCAAATAGTATTAAGGAAATTAAAAATTTTCGTTTGAACGAGCGTAATGAAACTTATTTGTTGGGAACAATTCCCTCCAGAAATAGAATTATTGTAGATAAAATCAACTATTAGGAAAAGAGTATTTTATATTTAGAATGTATTTCCACATTTAAATCCAAATCGTGCGCAGGAAAATAATAATTCACTTTTGAGGGTGGGTAATGAAATTCATTTCTTGGGAAAAATTCGCTCTAGAACTACAAATATTAATTTACAAATCATCAATTAAAAACAAGAATATTTTGTCTTCAGAAGTCTTTTCCATACTTAAATCCAAATAGTATTAAGGAAAATAAAAATTCTCGTTTGAGCGTGCGTTATGAAACTTATTTGTTGGGAAAATTTCGCTCCAGAAATAGAATTATTGTAGATAAAATCATCAATTAAAAAAAGAGCATTTTATATTTAGAATGTATTTCCACATTTCAATCCAAATCGTGCGCAGGAAAATAATAATTCACTTTTGAGGGTGCGTAATGAAATTCATTTCTTGTTAAAAGTCGCTCTAGAACTGCAAATATTAATGTGCAAATCATCAATTAAAAACAAGAATATTTTGTCTTCAGAAGTCTTTTCCATACTTAAATCAAAAAAGTATTAAGGAAATAAAAAATTCTCGTTTGAACGAGCGATATGGTTTTATTTGTTGGGAACAATTCGCTCCAGAAATAGAATTATTGTAGATAAAATCATCAATTAAAAAAAGAGCATTTTATATTTAGAAAGTATTTCCACATTTCAATCCAAATCGTGCGTAGGGAAAATAATAATTCACTTTTGAAGGTGCGTAATGAAATTCATTTCTTTGGAAAAATTCGCTCTAGAACTGCAAATATTAATGTACAAATCATCAATTAAAAACAAGAATATTTTGTCTTCAGAAGTCTTTTCCATACTTAAATCCAAATAGTATTAAGGAAATTAAAAATTCTCGTTTGAACGATCGTTACGGTTTTATTTGTTGGGAACAATTCGCTCCAGAAATAGAATTATTGTAGATAAAATCATCAATTAAAATAAGAGCATTTTATATTTAGAATGTATTTCCACATTTCAATCCAAATCGTGCGAAGGAAAATAATAATTCATTTTTGAGGGTGCGTAATGAAATTCATTTCTTGGGAAAAATTCGCTCTAGAACTGCAAATATTAATGTACAAATCATCAATTAAAAACAAGAATATTTTTCTTCAGAAGTCTTTTCCATCCTTAAATCCAAATAGTATTTAGGAAATTAAAAATTCTCGTTTGAACGAGCGTAATGAAACTTATTTGTTGGGATCAAATTCGCTCCAGAAATAGAATTATTGTAGATAAAATCATCAATTAAAAAAAGAACATTTTACATTTAGAATGTTTTTCCACATTTCAATCCAAATCGTGCGCAGGAAAATAATAATTCACTTTTGAGGGTGCATAATGAAATTCATTTCTTGGGAAAAATTCGCTCTAGAACTGCAAATATTAATGTACAAATCATCAATTAAAAACAAGAATATTTTGTCTTCAGAAGTCTTTTCCATACTTAAATCCAAATAGTATTAAGGATATTAAAAATTCTCGTTTGAGCGTGCGTAATGAAACTTATTTGTTGGGAACAATTCGCTCCAGAAATAGAATTATTGTAGAAAAAATTATCAATTAAAAAAAGAGCATTTTATATTTAGAATGTATTTCCACATTTCAATCCAAATCGTACGCAGGAAAATAATAATTCACTTTTGAGGGTGCGTAATGAAATTCATTTCTTGGGAAAAATTCGCTCTAGAACTGCAAATATTAATGTACAAATCATCAATTAAAAACAAGAATATTTTGTCTTCAGAAGTCTTTTCCATACTTAAAACCAAATAGTATTAAGAAAATTAAAAATTCTCGTTTGAACGCGCGTAATGAGACTTATTTGTTGGGAACAATTCGCTCCAGAAATAGAATTATTGTAGATAAAATCAACTATTAAGAAAAGAGCATTTTATATTTAGAATGTATTTCCACATTTCAATCCAAATCGTGCGCAGGAAAATAATAATTCACATTTGAGGGTTCGTAATGAAATTCATTTCTTGGGAAAAATTCGCTCTAGAACTGCAAATATTAATTTACAAATCATAAATTAAAAACAAGAATATTTTGTCTTCAGAAGTCTTTTCCATACTTAAATCAAAATAGTATTTAGGAAATTAAAAATTCTCGTTTGAACGAGCGTTATGGTTTTATTTGTTGGGAACAATTCGCTCCAGAAATAGAATTATTGTAGATAAAATCATCAATTAAAAAAAGAGCATTTTATGTTTAGAATGTATTTCCACATTTCAATCCAAATCGTGCGCATGAAAATAATAATTCACTTTTGACGGTGCGTAATGAAATTCATTTCTTGGGAAAAATTCGCTCTAGAACTACAAATATTAATGTACAAATCATCAATTACAAACAAGAATATTTTGTCTTCAGAAGTCTCTTACATACTTTAATCCAAATAGTATTAAGAAAATTAAAAAATCTCGTTTGAACGAGCGTAATGAGACTTATTTGTAGGGAACAATTCGCTCCAGAAATAGAATTATTGTAGATAAAATCATCTATTAGGAAAAGAGTATTTTATATTTAGAATGTATTTCCACATTTCAATCCAAATCGTGCGCAGGAAAATAATAATTAACTTTTGAGGGTGCGTAATGAAATTCATTTCTTGGGAAAAATTCGCTCTAGAACTGCAAATATTAATGTACAAATATTCAATTAAAAACAAGAATAATTTGACTTCAAGGTCTTTTCCATACTTAAATCCAAATAGTATTAAGGAAATTAAAAATTCTCGTTTGAACGAGCGTTATGGTTTTATTTGTTGGGAACAATTCGCTCCAGAAATAGAATTATTGTAGATAAAATCATCAATTAAAAAAAGAACATTTTATATTTAGAATATGTTTCCACATGTCAATCCAAATCGTGCGCAGGGAAAATAATAATTCACTTTTGAAGGTGCGTAATGAAATTCATTTCTTTGGAAAAATTCGCTGTAGAACTGCAAATAATAATGTACAAATCATCAATTAAAAACATGAATATTTTGTCTTCAGAAGTCTTCTCCATACTTAACTCCAAATAGTATTAAGGAAATTAAAAATTCTCGTTTGAACGAGCGTAATGAAACTTATTTGTTGGGAACAAATCGCTCCAGAAATAGAATTCATGTAGATAAAATCATCAATTATAAAAAGAGCATTTTATATTTAGAATGTATTTCCACATTTCAATCCAAATCGTGCGCAGGTAAATAATAATTAACTTTTGAGGGTGCGTAATGAAATTCATGTCTTGGGAAAAATTCGCTGTAGAACTAAAAATATAAATGTACAAATCATCAATTAAAAACAAGAATATTTTGTCTTCAGAAATCTTTTCCATACTTAAATCCAAATATAAATAAGGAAATTAAAAATTCTCGTTTGAACGAGCGTAATGAACTTTATTTGTTGGGAACAATTCGGTCCAGAAATAGAATTATTGTAGAAAAAATCATCAATTAAAAAAAGAGCATTTTATATTTAGAATGTATTTCCACATTTCAATCCAAATCGTGCGCAGGAAAATAATAATTCACTTTTGAGAGTGCGTAATGAAATTCATTTCTTGGGAAAAATTCGCTCTAGAACTGTAAATATTAATGTACAAATCATCAATTAAAAACAAGAATATTTTGTCCTCAGAAATCTTTTCCATACTTAAATCCAAATAGTATTAAGGAAATTAAAAATTCTCGTTTGAACGAGCGTAATGAAACTTATTTGTTGGGAAAAAATCGCTCCAGAAATAGAATTATTGTAGATAAAATCATCAATTAAAATAAGAGCATTTTATATTTAGAAAGTATTTCCACATTTCAATCCAAATCGTGCGCAGGAAAATAATAATTCACTTCTGAGGGTGCGTAATGAAATTCATTTCTTCGGAAAAATTCGCTCTAAAACTGCAAATATTAATGTACAAATCATCAATTAAAAATAAGAATATTTTGTCTTCAAAAGTCTTTTCCATACTTAAATCCAAATAGAATTAAGGAAATTAAAAATTCTCGTTTGAACGAGCGTAATGAAACTTTTTTGTTGGGAACATTTCGCTCCAGAAATAGAATTATTGTAGATAAAATCATCAATTAAAAAAAGAATATTTTATATTTAGAATGTATTTCCACATTTCCATCCAAATCGTGCGCAGGAAAATAATAATTCACTTTTGAGGGTGCGTAATGAAATTCATTTCTTGGGAAAAGTCACTCTAGAACTGCAAATATTAATGTGCAAATCATCAATTAAAAACAAGAATATTTTGTCTTCAGAAGTCTTTTCCATACTTAAATCAAAAAAGTATTAAGGAAATAAAAAATTCTCGTTTGAACGAGCGTTATGGTTTTATTTGTTGGGAACAATTGCTCCAGAAATAGAATTATTGTAGATAAAATCATCAATTAAAAAAAGGGCATTTTATATTTAGAATTTTTTTTCCACGTTTCAATTCAAATCGTGCGCAGGTAAAATAATAATTCACTTTGAAGGTGCGTAATGAAATTCATTTCTTTAGAAAAATTCGCTCTAGAACTGCAAATATTAAATTACAAATCATCAATTAAAAACAAGAATATTTTGTCTTCAGAAATCTTTTCCATACTTAAATCCAAATAGTATTAAGGAAATTAAAAATTCTCGTTTGAACGAGCGTAATGAAACTTATTTGTTGGGAACAAATCGCTCCAGAAATAGAATTCATGTAGATAAAATCATCAATTAAAATAAGAGCATTTTATATTTAGAATGTATTTCCACATTTCAATCCAAATCGTGCGCAGGTAAATAATAATTCACTTTTGAAGGTGCGTAATGAAATTCATGTCTTGGGAAAAATTCGCTGTAGAACTAAAAATATAAATGTACAAATCATCAATTAAAAACAAGAATATTTTGTCTTCAGAAGTCTTTTCCATACCTAAATCCATATAGTATTAAGGAAATAAAAAATTCTCGTTTGAACGAGCGTAATGAAACTTATTTGTTGGGAACAATTCGGTCTAGAAATAGAATTATTGTAGATAAAATCATCAATTAAAATAAGAGCATTTTATATTTAGAATGTATTTCCACATTTCAATCCAAATCGTGCGCAGGAAAATAATAATTCACTTCTGAGGGTGCGTAATGAAATTCATTTCTTGGGAAAAATTCGCTCTAGAACTGCAAATATTAATGTTCAGATAACCAATTAAAAAGAAGAATATTTTGTCTTCAAAAGTCTTTTCCATACTTAAATCCAAATAGTATTAAGGAAATTAAAAATTCTCGCTTGAACGAGCGTTATGGTTTTATTTGTTGGGAACAATTCGCTCCAGAAATAGAATTATTGTAGATAAAATCATCAATTAAAAAAAGGGCATTTTATATTTAGAATGTATTTCCACATTTCAATCCAAATCGTGCGCAGGGAAAATAATAATTCACTTTGAAGGTGCGTAATGAAATTCATTTCTTTAGAAAAATTCGCTCTAGAACTGCAAATATTAAATTACAAATCATCAATTAAAAACAAGAATATTTTGTCTTCAGAAGTCTTTTCCATACTTAAATCCAAATAGTTTTAAGGAAATTAAAAATTCTCCTTTGAACGAGCGTAATGAAACTTATTTGTTGGGAACAATTCGCTCCAGAAATAGAATTATTGTAGATAAAATCATCAATTAAAATAAGAGCATTTTATATTTAGAATGTATTTCCACATTTCAATCCAAATCGTGCGCAGGAAAATAATAATTCACTTTTGAGGGTGCGTAATGAAATTCATTTCTTGGGAAAAATTCGCTCTAGAACTGCAAATATTAATGTACAAATATTCAATTAAAAACAAGAATAATTTGACTTCAAGGTCTTTTCCATACTTAAATCCAAATAGTATTAAGGAAATTAAAAATTCTCGTTTGAACGAGCGTTATGGTTTTATTTGTTGGGAACAATTCGCTCCAGAAATAGAATTATTGTAGATAAAATCATAAATTAAAAAAAGAGCATTTTATATTTAGAATGTATTTCCACATTTCAATCCAAATCGTGCGCATGAAAATAATAATTCACTTTTGACGGTGCGTCATGAAATTCATTTCTTGGGAAAAATTCGCTCTAGAACTACAAATATTAATGTACAAATCATCAATTAAAAACAAGAATATTTTGTCTTCAGAAGTCTCTTACATACTTAGATCCAAATAGTATTAAGAAAATTAAAAAATCTCGTTTGAACGAGCGTAATGAGACTTATTTGTTGGGAACAATTCGCTCCAGAAATTGAATTATTGTAGATAAAATCATCTATTAGGAAAAGAGTATTTTATATTTAGAATGTATTTCCACATTTCAATCCAAATCGTGCGCAGGAATATAATAATTCACTTTTGAAGGTGCGTAATGAAATTCATGTCTTGGGAAAAATTCGCTGTAGAACTAAAAATATAAATGTAAAAGTCATTAATTAAAAACAAGAATATTTTGTCTTCAGAAGTCTTTTCTATACTTAAATCCATATAGTATTAAGGAAATTAAAAATTCTCGTTTGAACGAGCGTAATGAAACTTATTTGTTGGGAACAATTCGGTCTAGAAATAGAATTATTGTGGATAAAATCATCAATTAAAATAAGAGCATTTTATATTTAAAATGTATTTCCACATTTCAATCCAAATCGTGCGCAGGAAAATAATAATTCACTTCTGAGGGTGCGTAATGAAATTCATTTTTTGGGAAAAGTCGCTCTAGAACTGCAAATATTAATGTGCAAATCATCAATTAAAAACAAGAATATTTTGTCTTCAAAAGTCTTTTCCATACTTAAATGCAAATAGTATTAAGGAAATTAAAAATTCTCGCTTGAACGAGCGTTATGGTTTTATTTGTTGGGAACAATTCGCTCCAGAAATAGAATTATTGTAGATAAAATCATTAATTAAAAAAAGGGCATTTTATATTTAGAATGTATTTCCACATTTCAATCCAAATCGTGCGCAGGGAAAATAATAATTCACTTTTGAAGGTGCGTAATGAAATTCATTTCTTTAGAAAAATTCGCTCTAGAACTGCAAATATTAATTTACAAATCATCAATTAAAAACAAGAATATTTTGTCTTCAGAAGTCTTTTCCATACTTAAATCCAAATAGTATTAAGGAAATTAAAAATTCTCCTTTGAACGAGCGTAATGAAACTTATTTGTTGGGAACAATTCGCTCCAGAAATAGAATTATTGTAGATAAAATCATCAATTAAAATAAGAGCATTTTATATTTAGAATGTATTTCCACATTTCAATCCAAATCGTGCGCAGGAAAATAATAATTCACTTTTGAGGGTGCGTAATGAAATTCATTTCTTGGGAAAAATTCGCTCTAGAACTGCAAATATTAATGTACAAATATTCAATTAAAAACAAGAATAATTTGACTTCAAGGTCTTTTCCATACTTAAATCCAAATAGTATTAAGGAAATTAAAAATTCTCGTTTGAACGAGCGTTATGGTTTTATTTGTTGGGAACAATTCGCTCCAGAAATAGAATTATTGTAGATAAAATCATAAATTAAAAAAAGAGCATTTTATATTTAGAATGTATTTCCACATTTCAATCCAAATCGTGCGCATGAAAATAATAATTCACTTTTGACGGTGCGTCATGAAATTCATTTCTTGGGAAAAATTCGCTCTAGAACTACAAATATTAATGTACAAATCATCAATTAAAAACAAGAACATTTTGTCTTCAGAAGTCTCTTACATACTTAAATCCAAATAGTATTAAGAAAATTAAAAAATCTCGTTTGAACGAGCGTAATGAGACTTATTTGTTGGGAACAATTCGCTCCAGAAATAGAATTAATGTAGATAAAATCATCTATTAGGAAAAGAGTATTTTATATTTAGAATGTATTTCCACATTTCAATCCAAATCGTGCGCAGGAATATAATAATTCACTTTTGAAGGTGCGTAATGAAATTCATGTCTTGGGAAAAATTCGCTGTAGAACTAAAAATATAAATGTAAAAGTCATCAATTAAAAACAAGAATATTTTGTCTTCAGAAGTCTTTTCCATACTTAAATCAAAAAAGTATTAAGGAAATAAAAAATTCTCGTTTGAACGAGCGTTATGATTTTATTTGTTGGGAACAATTCGCTCCAGAAATAGAATTATTGTAGATAAAATCATCAACTAAAAAAAGAGCATTTTATATTAAGAATGTATTTCCACATTTCAATCCAAATCGTGCGCAGGGAAAATAATAATTCACTTTTGAGGGTGCGTAATGAAATTCATTTCTTGGGAAAAGTCGCTCTAGAACTGCAAATAATAATGTGCAAATCATCAATTAAAAACAAGAAAATTTTGTCTTCAGAAGTCTTTTCTATACTTAAATCAAAAAAGTATTAAGGAAATAAAAAATTCTCGTTTGAACTAGCGTTATGGTTTTATTTGTTGGGAACAATTCGCTCCAGAAATAGAATTATTGTAGATAAAATCATCAATTAAAAAAAGAGCATTTTATATTTAGAATGTATTTCCACATTTCAATCCCAATCGTGCGCAGGGAAAATAATAATTCACTTTTTAAGGTGCATAATCAAATTCATTTCTTTAGAAAAATTCGTTCTAGAACTGCAAATATTAATTTACAAATCATCAATTAAAAACAAGAATATTTTGTCTTCAGAAGTCTTTTCCATACTTAAATCAAAATAGTATTTAGGAAATTAAAAATTCTCCTTTGAACGAGCGTAATGAAACTTATTTGTTGGGAACAATTCCCTCCAGAAATAGAATTATTGTAGATAAAATCATCAATTAAAAAAAAAGCATTTTATATTTAGAATGTATTTCCACATTTCAATCCAAATCGTGCGCAGGAAAATAATAATTGATTTTTGAGGGTGCGTAATGAAATTCATTTCTTGGGAAAAATTCGCTCTAGAACTGCAAATATTAATGTACAAATCATCAATTAAAAACAAGAATATTTTGTCTTCAGAAGTCTTTTCCATACTTAAATCCAAATAGTATTAAGTAAATTAAAAATTCTCGTTTGAACGAGCGTAATGAAACTTATTTGTTGGGATCAAATTCGCTCCGGAAATAGAATTATTGTAGATAAAATCATCAATTAAAAAAAGAACATTTTATATCTAGAATGTATTTCCACATTTCAATCCAAATCGTGCGCAGGAAAATAATAATACACTTTTGAGGGTGCGTAATGAAATTCATTTCTGGGGAAAAGTCGCTCTAGAACTGCAAATATTAATGTGCAAATCATCAATTAAAAACAAGAATATTTTGTCTTTTGAAGTCTTTTCCATACTTAAATCAAAAAAGTATTAAGGAAATAAAAAATTCTCGTTTGATCGAGCGTTATGGTTTTATTTGTTGGAAACAATTCGCTCCAGAAATAGAATTATTGAAGATAAAATCATCAATTAAAAAAAGAGCATTTTATATTTAGAAATTATTTCCACATTTCAATCCAAATCGTGCGCAGGGAAAATAATAATTCACTTTTGAAGGTGCGTAATGAAATTCATTTCTTTGGAAAAATTCGCTGTAGAACTGCAAATATAAATGTACAAATCATCAATTAAAAACAAGAATATTTTGTCTTCAGAAGTCTTTTCCATACTTAAATCCAAATAGTATTAGGGAAATTAAAAATTCTCGTTTGAACGAGCGTAATGAAACTTATTTGTTGGGAACAATTCCCTCCAGAAATAGAATTATTGTAGATAAAATCAACTATTAGGAAAAGAGTATTTTATATTTAGAATGTATTTCCACATTTAAATCCAAATCGTGCGCAGGAAAATAATAATTCACTTTTGAGGGTGCGTAATGAAATTCATTTCTTGGGAAAAATTCGCTCTAGAACTACAAATATTAATTTACAAATCATCAATTAAAAACAAGAATATTTTGTCTTCAGAAGTCTTTTCCATACTTAAATCCAAATAGTATTAAGGAAAATAAAAATTCTCGTTTGAGCGTGCGTTATGAAACTTATTTGTTGGGAACAATTCGCTCCAGAAATAGAATTATTGTAGATAAAATCATCAATTAAAAAAAGAGCATTTTATATTTAGAATGTATTTCCACATTTCAATCCAAATCGTGCGCAGGAAAATAATAATTCACTTTTGAGGGTGCGTAATGAAATTCATTTCTTGGGAAAAGTCGCTCTAGAACTGCAAATATTAATGTGCAAATCATCAATTAAAAACAAGAATATTTTGTCTTCAGAAGTCTTTTCCATACTTAAATCAAAAAAGTATTAAGGAAATAAAAAATTCTCGTTTGAACGAGCGATATGGTTTTATTTGTTGGGAACAATTCGCTCCAGAAATAGAATTATTGTAAATAAAATCATCAATTAAAAAAAGAGCATTTTAAATTTAGAATGTATTTCCACATTTCAATCCAAATCGTGCGCAGGAAAATAATAATTCACTTTTGAGGGTGCGTAATGAAATTCATTTCTTGGGAAAAGTCGCTCTAGAACTGCAAATATTAATGTGCAAATCATCAATTAAAAACAAGAATATTTTGTCTTCAGAAGTCTTTTCCATACTTAAATCAAAAAAGTATTAAGGAAATAAAAAATTCTCGTTTGAACGAGCGATATGGTTTTATTTGTTGGGAACAATTCGCTCCAGAAATAGAATTATTGTAGATAAAATCATCAATTAAAAAAAGAGCATTTTATATTTAGAAAGTATTTCCACATTTCAATCCAAATCGTGCGCAGGGAAAATAATAATTCACTTTTGAAGGTGCGTAATGAAATTCATTTCTTTGGAAAAATTCGCTCTAGAACTGCAAATATTAATGTACAAATCATCAATTAAAAACAAGAATATTTTGTCTTCAGAAGTCTTTTTCATACTTAAATCCAAATAGTATTAAGTAAATTAAAAATTCTCGTTTGAACGAGCGTAATGAAACTTATTTGTTGGGATTAAATTCGCTCCAGAAATAGAATTATTGTAGATAAAATCATCAATTAAAAAAAGAACATTTTATATCTAGAATGTATTTCCACATTTCAATCCAAATCGTGCGCAGGAAAATAATAATTCACTTTTGAGGGTGCGTAATGAAATTCATTTCTGGGGAAAAGTCGCTCTAGAACTGCAAATATCAATGTGCAAATCATCAATTAAAAACAAGAATATTTTGTCTTTTGAAGTCTTTTCCATACTTAAATCAAAAAAGTTTTAAGGAAATAAAAAATTCTCGTTTGATCGAGCGATATGGTTTTATTTGTTGGAAACAATTCGCTCCAGAAATAGAATTATTGAAGATAAAATCATCAATTAAAAAAAGAGCATTTTATATTTAGAAATATTTTCCACATTTCAATCCAAATCGTGCGCAGGGAAACAATAATACACTTTTGAAGGTGCGTAATGAAATTCATTTCTTTGGAAAAATTCGCTGTAGAACTGCAAATATAAATGTACAAATCATCAATTAAAAACAAGAATATTTTGTCTTCAGAAGTCTTTTCCATACTTAAATCCAAATAGTATTAAGTAAATTAAAAATTCTCGTTTGAACGAGCGTAATGAAACTTTTTTGTTGGGAACAATTCCGTCCAGAAAAAGAATTATTGTAGATAAAATCATCAATTAAAAAAAGAACATTTTATATTTAGAATGTTTTTCTACATTTCAATCCAAATCGTGCGCAGGAAAATAATAATTCACTTTTGAGGGTGCATAATGAAATTCATTTCTTGGGAAAAATTCGCTCTAGAACTGCAAATATTAATGTAGAAATCATCAATTAAAAACAAGAATATTTTGTCTTCAGAAGTCTTTTCCATACTTAAATCCAAATAGTATTAAGGAAATTAAAAATTCTCCTTTGAACGAGCGTAATGAAACTTATTTGTTGGGAACAATTCCCTCCAGAAATAGAATTATTGTAGATAAAATCAACTATTAGGAAAAGAGTATTTTATATTTAGAATGTATTTCCACATTTAAATCCAAATCGTGCGCAGGAAAATAATAATTCACTTTTGAGGGTGCGTAATGAAATTCATTTCTTGGGAAAAATTCGCTCTAGAACTACAAATATTAATTTACAAATCATCAATTAAAAACAAGAATATTTTGTCTTCAGAAGTCTTTTCCATACTTAAATCCAAATAGTATTAAGGAAAATAAAAATTCCCGTTTGAGCGTGCGTTATGAGACTTATTTGTTGGGAACAATTCGCTCCAGAAATAGAATTATTGTAGATAAAATCATCAATTAAAAAAAGAGCATTTTATATTTAGAATGTATTTCCACATTTCAATCCAAATCGTGCGCAGGAAAATAATAATTCACTTTTGAGGGTGCGTAATGAAATTCATTTCTTGGGAAAAGTCGATCTAGAACTGCAAATATTAATGTGCAAATCATCAATTAAAAACAAGAATATTTTGTCTTCAGAAGTCTTTTCCATACTTAAATCAAAAAAGTATTAAGGAAATAAAAAATTCTCGTTTGAACGAGCGATATGGTTTTATTTGTTGGGAACAATTCGCTCCAGAAATAGAATTATTGTAGATAAAATCATCAATTAAAAAAAGAGCATTTTATATTTAGAATGTATTTCCACATTTCAATCCAAATCGTGCGCATGAAAATAATAATTCACTTTTGACGGTGCGTCATGAAATTCATTTCTTGGGAAAAATTCGCTCTAGAACTACAAATATTAATGTACAAATCATCAATTAAAAACAAGAATATTTTGTCTTCAGAAGTCTCTTACATACTTAAATCCAAATAGTATTAAGAAAATTAAAAAATCTCGTTTGAACGAGCGTAATGAGACTTATTTGTTGGGAACAATTCGCTCCAGAAATAGAATTATTGTAGATAAAATCATCAATTAAAATAAGAGCATTTTATATTTAGAATGTATTTCCACATTTCAATCCAAATTGTGCGAAGGAAAATAATAATTCATTTTTGAGGGTGCGTAATGAAATTCATTTCTTGGGAAAAATTCGCTCTAGAACTGCAAATATTAATGTACAAATCATCAATTAAAAACAAGAATATTTTTTCTTCAGAAGTCTTTTCCATCCTTAAATCCAAATAGTATTTAGGAAATTAAAAATTCTCGATTGAACGAGCGTAATGAAACTTATTTGTTGGGATCAAATTCGCTCCAAAAATAGAATTATTGTAGATAAAATCATCTATTAAAAAAAGAACATTTTACATTTAGAAAGTTTTTCCACATTTCAATCCAAATCGTGCGCAGGAAAATAATAATTCACTTTTGAGGGTGCATAATGAAATTCATTTCTTGGGAAAAATTCGCTCTAGAACTGCAAATATTAATGTACAAATCATCAATTAAAAACAAGAATATTTTGTCTTCAGAAGTCTTTTCCATACTTAAATCCAAATAGTATTAAGGATATTAAAAATTCTCGTTTGAGCGTGCGTAATGAAACTTATTTGTTGGGAACAATTCGCTCCAGAAATAGAATTATTGTAGAAAAAATTATCAATTAAAAAAAGATCATTTTATATTTAGAATGTATTTCCACATTTCAATCCAAATCGTACGCAGGAAAATAATAATTCACTTTTGAGGGTGCGTAATGAAATTCATTTCTTGGGAAAAATTCGCTCTAGAACAGCAAATATTAATGTACAAATCATCAATTAAAAACAAGAATATTTTGTCTTCAGAAGTCTTTTCCATACTTAAAACCAAATAGTATTAAGAAAATTAAAAATTCTCGTTTGAACGCGCGTAATGAGACTTATTTGTTGGGAACAATTCGCTCCAGAAATAGAATTATTGTAGATAAAATCAACTATTAGGAAAAGAGCATTTTATATTTAGAATGTATTTCCACATTTCAATCCAAATCGTGCGCAGGAAAATAATAATTCACATTTGAGGGTTCGTAATGAAATTCATTTCTTGGGAAAAATTCGCTCTAGAACTGCAAATATTAATGTACAAATATTCAATTAAAAACAAGAATAATTTGACTTCAAAGTCTTTTCCATACTTAAATCCAAATAGTATTAAGGAAATTAAAAATTCTCGTTTGAACGAGCGTTATGGTTTTATTTGTTGGGAACAATTCGCTCCAGAAATAGAATTATTGTAGATAAAATCATCAATTAAAAAAAGAGCATTTTAAATTTAGAATGTATTTCCACATTTCAATCCAAATCGTGCGCATGAAAATAATAATTCACTTTTGACGGTGCGTAATGAAATTCATTTCTTGGGAAAAATTCGCTCTAGAACGAAAAATATAAATGTACAAATCATCAATTAAAAACAAGAATATTTTGTCTTCAGAAGTCTCTTACATACTTTAATCCAAATATTATTAAGAAAATTAAAAAATCTCGTTTGAACGAGCGTAATGAGACTTATTTGTTGGGAACAATTCGCTCCAGAAATAGAATTATTGTAGATAAAATCATCTATTAGGAAAAGAGTATTTTATATTTAGAATGTATTTCCACATTTCAATCCATATCGTGCGCAGGAAAATAATAATTCCCTTTTGAGGGTGCGTAATGAAATTCATTTCTTAGGAAAAATTCGCTCTAGAACTACAAATATTAATGTACAAATCTTCAATTAAAAACAAAAATATTTTGTCTTCAGAATTCTTTTCCATACTTAAATCCAAATAGTATTAAGAAAATTAAAAATTCTCGTTTGAACGAGCGTAATGAGACTTATTTGTTGGGAACCATTCGCCATAGAAATAGAATTATTGTAGATAAAATCATCAATTAAAAAAAGAACATTTTATATTTAGAATGTATTTCCACATTTCAATCAAAATCGTGCGCAGGAAAATAATAATTCACTTTTGAGGGTGCGTAATGAAATTCATTTCTTGGGAAAATTTCGCTCTAGAACTGCAAATATTAATGTACAAATCATCAATTAAAAACAAGAATATTTTGTCTTCAGAAGTCTTTTCCATACTTAACTCCAAATAGTATTAAGGAAATTAAAAATTCTCGTTTGAACGAGCGTAATGAAACTTATTTGTTGGGAACAAATCGCTCCAGAAATAGAATTCATGTAGATTAAATCATCAATTAAAATAAGAGCATTTTATATTTAGAATGTATTTCCACATTTCAATCCAAATCGTGCGCAGGTAAATAATAATTCACTTTTGAGGGTGCGTAATGCAATTCATGTCTTGGGAAAAATTCGCTGTAGAACTAAAAATATAAATGTACAAATCATCAATTAAAAACAAGAATATTTTGTCTTCAGAAATCTTTTCCATACTTAAATCCAAATATAAATAAGGAAATTAAAAATTCTCGTTTGAACGAGCGTAATGAACTTTATTTGTTGGGAACAATTCGGTCCAGAAATAGAATTATTGTAGAAAAAATCATCAATTAAAAAAAGAGCATTTTATATTTTGAATGTATTTCCACATTTCAATCCAAATCGTGCGCAGGAAAATAATAATTCACTTTTGAGAGTGCGTAATGAAATTCATTTCTTGGGAAAAATTCGCTCTAGAACTGCAAATATTAATGTACAAATCATCAATTAAAAACAAGAATATTTTGTCCTCAGAAATCTTTTCCATACTTAAATCCAAATAGTATTAAGGAAATTAAAAATTCTCGTTTGAACGAGCGTAATGAAACTTATTTGTTGGGAAAAAATCGCTCCAGAAATAGAATTATTGTAGATAAAATCATCAATTAAAATAAGAGCATTTTATATTTAGAATGTATTTCCACATTTCAATCCAAATCGTGCGCAGGAAAATATTAATTCACTTCTGAGGGTGCGTAATGAAATTCATTTCTTGGGAAAAATTCGCTCTAAAACTGCAAATATTAATGTACAAATCATCAATTAAAAATAAGAATATTTTGTCTTCAGAGGTCTTTTCCATACTTAAATCCATATAGTATTAAGGAAATTAAAAATTCTCGTTTGAACGAGCGTAATGAAACTTTTTTGTTGGGAACATTTCGCTCCAGAAATAGAATTATTGTAGATAAAATCATCAATTAAAAAAGGAATATTTTATATTTAGAATGTATTTCCACATTTCAATCCAAATCGTGCGCAGGAAAATAATAATTCACTTTTGAGGGTGCGTAATGAAATTCATTTCTAGGGAAAAGTCACTCTAGAACTGCAAATATTAATGTGCAAATCATCAATTAAAAACAAGAATATTTTGTCTTCAGAAGTCTTTTCCATACTTAAATCAAAAAAGTATTAAGGAAATAAAAAATTCTCGTTTGAACGAGCGTTATGGTTTTATTTGTTGGGAACAATTCGCTCCAGAAATAGAATTATTGTAGATAAAATCATCAATTAAAAAAAGGGCATTTTATATTTAGAATGTATTTCCACATTTCAATTCAAATCGTGCGCAGGGAAAATAATAATTCACTTTTGAAGGTGCGTAATGAAATTCATGTCTTGGGAAAAATTCGCTGTAGAACGAAAAATATAAATGTACAAATCATCAATTAAAAACAAGAATATTTTGTCTTCAGAAGTCTTTTCCATACTTAAATCCATATAGTATTAAGGAAATAAAAAATTCTCGTTTGAACGAGCGTAATGAAACTTATTTGTTGGGAACAAATCGGTCTAGAAATAGAATTATTGTAGATAAAATCATCAATTAAAATAAGAGCATTTTATATTTAGAATGTATTTCCACATTTCAATCCAAATCGTGCGCAGGAAAATAATAATTCACTTCTGAGGGTGCGTAATGAAATTCATTTCTTGGGAAAAATTCGCTCTAGAACTGCAAATATTAATGTACAGATAACCAATTAAAAAGAAGAATATTTTGTCTTCAAAAGTCTTTTCCATACTTAAATCCAAATAGTATTAAGGAAATTAAAAATTCTCGCTTGAACGAGCGTTATGGTTTTATTTGTTGGGAACAATTCGCTCCAGAAATAGAATTATTGTAGATAAAATCATCAATTAAAAAAAGGGCATTTTATATTTAGAATGTATTTCCACATTTCAATCCAAATCGTGCGCAGGGAAAATAATAATTCACTTTGAAGGTGCGTAATGAAATTCATTTCTTTAGAAAAATTCGCTCTAGAACTGCAAATATTAATTTACAAATCATCAATTAAAAACAAGAATATTTTGTCTTCAGAAGTCTTTTCCATACTTAAATCCAAATAGTTTTAAGGAAATTAAAAATTCTCCTTTGAACGAGCGTAATGAAACTTATTTGTTGGGAACAATTCGCTCCAGAAATAGAATTATTGTAGATAAAATCATCAATTAAAATAAGAGCATTTTATATTTAGAATGTATTTCCACATTTCAATCCAAATCGTGCGCAGGAAAATAATAATTCACTTTTGAGGGTGCGTAATGAAATTCATTTCTTGGGAAAAATTCGCTCTAGAACTGCAAATATTAATCTACAAATATTCAATTAAAAACAAGAATAATTTGACTTCAAGGTCTTTTCCATACTTAAATCCAAATAGTATTAAGGAAATTAAAAATTCTCGTTTGAACGAGCGTTATGGTTTTATTTGTTGGGAACAATTCGCTCCAGAAATAGAATTATTGTAGATAAAATCATAAATTAAAAAAAGAGCATTTTATATTTAGAATGTATTTCCACATTTCAATCCAAATCGTGCGCATGAAAATAATAATTCACTTTTGACGGTGCGTCATGAAATTCATTTCTTGGGAAAAATTCGCTCTAGAACTACAAATATTAATGTACAAATCATCAATTAAAAACAAGAATATTTTGTCTTCAGAAGTCTCTTACATACTTAAATCCAAATAGTATTAAGAAAATTAAAAAATCTCGTTTGAACGAGCGTAATGAGACTTATTTGTTGGGAACAATTCGCTCCAGAAATTGAATTATTGTAGATAAAATCATCTATTAGGAAAAGAGTATTTTATATTTAGAACGTATTTCCACATTTCAATCCAAATCGTGCGCAGGAATATAATAATTCACTTTTGAAGGTGCGTAATGAAATTCATGTCTTGGGAAAAATTCGCTGTAGAACTAAAAATATAAATGTAAAAGTCATTAATTAAAAACAAGAATATTTTGTCTTCAGAAGTCTTTTCTATACTTAAATCCATATAGTATTAAGGAAATTAAAAATTCTCGTTTGAATGAGCGTAATGAAACTTATTTGTTGGGAACAATTCGGTCTAGAAATACAATTATTGTAGATAAAATCATCAATTAAAATAAGAGCATTTTATATTTAAAATGTATTTCCACATTTCAATCCAAATCGTGCGCAGGAAAATAATAATTCACTTCTGAGGGTGCGTGATGAAATTCATTTTTTGGGAAAAGTCGCTCTAGAACTGCAAATATTAATGTGCAAATCATCAATTAAAAACAAGAATATTTTGTCTTCAAAAGTCTTTTCCATACTTAAATGCAAATAGTATTAAGGAAATTAAAAATTCTCGCTTGAACGAGCGTTATGGTTTTATTTGTTGGGAACAATTCGCTCCAGAAATAGAATTATTGTAGATAAAATCATCAACTAAAAAAAGAGCATTTTATATTAAGAATGTATTTCCACATTTCAATCCAAATCGTGCCAAGGGAAAATAATAATTCACTTTTGAGGGTGCGTAATGAAATTCATTTCTTGGGAAAAGTCGCTCTAGAACTGCAAATATTAATGTGCAAATCATCAAATAAAAACAAGAATATTTTGTCTTCAGAAGTCTTTTCTATACTTAAATCAAAAAAGTATTAAGGAAATAAAAAATTCTCGTTTGAACGAGCGTTATGGTTTTATTTGTTGGGAACAATTCGCTCCAGAAATAGAATTATTGTAGATAAAATCATCAATTAAAAAAAGAGCATTTTAAATTTAGAATGTATTTCCACATTTCAATCCAAATCGTGCGCATGAAAATAATAATTCACTTTTGACGGTGCGTAATGAAATTCATTTCTTGGGAAAAATTCGCTCTAGAACGAAAAATATAAATGTACAAATCATCAATTAAAAACAAGAATATTTTGTCTTCAGAAGTCTCTTACATACTTTAATCCAAATATTATTAAGAAAATTAAAAAATCTCGTTTGAACGAGCGTAATGAGACTTATTTGTTGGGAACAATTCGCTCCAGAAATAGAATTATTGTAGATAAAATCATCTATTAGGAAAAGAGTATTTTATATTTAGAATGTATTTCCACATTTCAATCCATATCGTGCGCAGGAAAATAATAATTCCCTTTTGAGGGTGCGTAATGAAATTCATTTCTTAGGAAAAATTCGCTCTAGAACTACAAATATTAATGTACAAATCTTCAATTAAAAACAAAAATATTTTGTCTTCAGAATTCTTTTCCATACTTAAATCCAAATAGTATTAAGAAAATTAAAAATTCTCGTTTGAACGAGCGTAATGAGACTTATTTGTTGGGAACCATTCGCCATAGAAATAGAATTATTGTAGATAAAATCATCAATTAAAAAAAGAACATTTTATATTTAGAATGTATTTCCACATTTCAATCAAAATCGTGCGCAGGAAAATAATAATTCACTTTTGAGGGTGCGTAATGAAATTCATTTCTTGGGAAAATTTCGCTCTAGAACTGCAAATATTAATGTACAAATCATCAATTAAAAACAAGAATATTTTGTCTTCAGAAGTCTTTTCCATACTTAACTCCAAATAGTATTAAGGAAATTAAAAATTCTCGTTTGAACGAGCGTAATGAAACTTATTTGTTGGGAACAAATCGCTCCAGAAATAGAATTCATGTAGATTAAATCATCAATTAAAATAAGAGCATTTTATATTTAGAATGTATTTCCACATTTCAATCCAAATCGTGCGCAGGTAAATAATAATTCACTTTTGAGGGTGCGTAATGCAATTCATGTCTTGGGAAAAATTCGCTGTAGAACTAAAAATATAAATGTACAAATCATCAATTAAAAACAAGAATATTTTGTCTTCAGAAATCTTTTCCATACTTAAATCCAAATATAAATAAGGAAATTAAAAATTCTCGTTTGAACGAGCGTAATGAACTTTATTTGTTGGGAACAATTCGGTCCAGAAATAGAATTATTGTAGAAAAAATCATCAATTAAAAAAAGAGCATTTTATATTTTGAATGTATTTCCACATTTCAATCCAAATCGTGCGCAGGAAAATAATAATTCACTTTTGAGAGTGCGTAATGAAATTCATTTCTTGGGAAAAATTCGCTCTAGAACTGCAAATATTAATGTACAAATCATCAATTAAAAACAAGAATATTTTGTCCTCAGAAATCTTTTCCATACTTAAATCCAAATAGTATTAAGGAAATTAAAAATTCTCGTTTGAACGAGCGTAATGAAACTTATTTGTTGGGAAAAAATCGCTCCAGAAATAGAATTATTGTAGATAAAATCATCAATTAAAATAAGAGCATTTTATATTTAGAATGTATTTCCACATTTCAATCCAAATCGTGCGCAGGAAAATATTAATTCACTTCTGAGGGTGCGTAATGAAATTCATTTCTTGGGAAAAATTCGCTCTAAAACTGCAAATATTAATGTACAAATCATCAATTAAAAATAAGAATATTTTGTCTTCAGAGGTCTTTTCCATACTTAAATCCATATAGTATTAAGGAAATTAAAAATTCTCGTTTGAACGAGCGTAATGAAACTTTTTTGTTGGGAACATTTCGCTCCAGAAATAGAATTATTGTAGATAAAATCATCAATTAAAAAAGGAATATTTTATATTTAGAATGTATTTCCACATTTCAATCCAAATCGTGCGCAGGAAAATAATAATTCACTTTTGAGGGTGCGTAATGAAATTCATTTCTAGGGAAAAGTCACTCTAGAACTGCAAATATTAATGTGCAAATCATCAATTAAAAACAAGAATATTTTGTCTTCAGAAGTCTTTTCCATACTTAAATCAAAAAAGTATTAAGGAAATAAAAAATTCTCGTTTGAACGAGCGTTATGGTTTTATTTGTTGGGAACAATTCGCTCCAGAAATAGAATTATTGTAGATAAAATCATCAATTAAAAAAAGGGCATTTTATATTTAGAATGTATTTCCACATTTCAATTCAAATCGTGCGCAGGGAAAATAATAATTCACTTTTGAAGGTGCGTAATGAAATTCATGTCTTGGGAAAAATTCGCTGTAGAACGAAAAATATAAATGTACAAATCATCAATTAAAAACAAGAATATTTTGTCTTCAGAAGTCTTTTCCATACTTAAATCCATATAGTATTAAGGAAATAAAAAATTCTCGTTTGAACGAGCGTAATGAAACTTATTTGTTGGGAACAAATCGGTCTAGAAATAGAATTATTGTAGATAAAATCATCAATTAAAATAAGAGCATTTTATATTTAGAATGTATTTCCACATTTCAATCCAAATCGTGCGCAGGAAAATAATAATTCACTTCTGAGGGTGCGTAATGAAATTCATTTCTTGGGAAAAATTCGCTCTAGAACTGCAAATATTAATGTACAGATAACCAATTAAAAAGAAGAATATTTTGTCTTCAAAAGTCTTTTCCATACTTAAATCCAAATAGTATTAAGGAAATTAAAAATTCTCGCTTGAACGAGCGTTATGGTTTTATTTGTTGGGAACAATTCGCTCCAGAAATAGAATTATTGTAGATAAAATCATCAATTAAAAAAAGGGCATTTTATATTTAGAATGTATTTCCACATTTCAATCCAAATCGTGCGCAGGGAAAATAATAATTCACTTTGAAGGTGCGTAATGAAATTCATTTCTTTAGAAAAATTCGCTCTAGAACTGCAAATATTAATTTACAAATCATCAATTAAAAACAAGAATATTTTGTCTTCAGAAGTCTTTTCCATACTTAAATCCAAATAGTTTTAAGGAAATTAAAAATTCTCCTTTGAACGAGCGTAATGAAACTTATTTGTTGGGAACAATTCGCTCCAGAAATAGAATTATTGTAGATAAAATCATCAATTAAAATAAGAGCATTTTATATTTAGAATGTATTTCCACATTTCAATCCAAATCGTGCGCAGGAAAATAATAATTCACTTTTGAGGGTGCGTAATGAAATTCATTTCTTGGGAAAAATTCGCTCTAGAACTGCAAATATTAATCTACAAATATTCAATTAAAAACAAGAATAATTTGACTTCAAGGTCTTTTCCATACTTAAATCCAAATAGTATTAAGGAAATTAAAAATTCTCGTTTGAACGAGCGTTATGGTTTTATTTGTTGGGAACAATTCGCTCCAGAAATAGAATTATTGTAGATAAAATCATAAATTAAAAAAAGAGCATTTTATATTTAGAATGTATTTCCACATTTCAATCCAAATCGTGCGCATGAAAATAATAATTCACTTTTGACGGTGCGTCATGAAATTCATTTCTTGGGAAAAATTCGCTCTAGAACTACAAATATTAATGTACAAATCATCAATTAAAAACAAGAATATTTTGTCTTCAGAAGTCTCTTACATACTTAAATCCAAATAGTATTAAGAAAATTAAAAAATCTCGTTTGAACGAGCGTAATGAGACTTATTTGTTGGGAACAATTCGCTCCAGAAATTGAATTATTGTAGATAAAATCATCTATTAGGAAAAGAGTATTTTATATTTAGAACGTATTTCCACATTTCAATCCAAATCGTGCGCAGGAATATAATAATTCACTTTTGAAGGTGCGTAATGAAATTCATGTCTTGGGAAAAATTCGCTGTAGAACTAAAAATATAAATGTAAAAGTCATTAATTAAAAACAAGAATATTTTGTCTTCAGAAGTCTTTTCTATACTTAAATCCATATAGTATTAAGGAAATTAAAAATTCTCGTTTGAATGAGCGTAATGAAACTTATTTGTTGGGAACAATTCGGTCTAGAAATACAATTATTGTAGATAAAATCATCAATTAAAATAAGAGCATTTTATATTTAAAATGTATTTCCACATTTCAATCCAAATCGTGCGCAGGAAAATAATAATTCACTTCTGAGGGTGCGTGATGAAATTCATTTTTTGGGAAAAGTCGCTCTAGAACTGCAAATATTAATGTGCAAATCATCAATTAAAAACAAGAATATTTTGTCTTCAAAAGTCTTTTCCATACTTAAATGCAAATAGTATTAAGGAAATTAAAAATTCTCGCTTGAACGAGCGTTATGGTTTTATTTGTTGGGAACAATTCGCTCCAGAAATAGAATTATTGTAGATAAAATCATCAACTAAAAAAAGAGCATTTTATATTAAGAATGTATTTCCACATTTCAATCCAAATCGTGCCAAGGGAAAATAATAATTCACTTTTGAGGGTGCGTAATGAAATTCATTTCTTGGGAAAAGTCGCTCTAGAACTGCAAATATTAATGTGCAAATCATCAAATAAAAACAAGAATATTTTGTCTTCAGAAGTCTTTTCTATACTTAAATCAAAAAAGTATTAAGGAAATAAAAAATTCTCGTTTGAACGAGCGTTATGGTTTTATTTGTTGGGAACAATTCGCTCCAGAAATAGAATTATTGTAGATAAAATCATCAATTAAAAAAAGAGCATTTTATATTTAGAATGTATTTCCACATTTCAATCCCAATCGTGCGCAGGGAAAATAATAATTCACTTTTTAAGGTGCGTAATCAAATTCATTTCTTTAGAAAAATTCGTTCTAGAACTGCAAATATTAATTTACAAATCATCAATTAAAAACAAGAATATTTTGTCTTCAGAAGTCTTTTCCATACTTAAATCAAAATAGTATTTAGGAAATTAAAAATTCTCCTTTGAACGAGCGTAATGAAACTTATTTGTTGGGAACAATTCCCTCCAGAAATAGAATTATTGTAGATAAAATCATCAATTAAAAAAAGAGCATTTTATATTTAGAATGTATTTCCACATTTCAATCCAAATCGTGCGCAGGAAAATAATAATTGATTTTTGAGGGTGCGTAATGAAATTCATTTCTTGGGAAAAATTCGCTCTAGAACTGCAAATATTAATGTACAAATCATCAATTAAAAACAAGAATATTTTGTCTTCAGAAGTCTTTTCCATACTTAAATCCAAATAGTATTAAGTAATTTAAAAATTCTCGTTTGAACGAGCGTAATGAAACTTATTTGTTGGGATCAAATTCGCTCCAGAAATAGAATTATTGTAGATAAAATCATCAATTAAAAAAAGAACATTTTATATCTAGAATGTATTTCCACATTTCAATCCAAATCGTGCGCAGGAAAATAATAATTCACTTTTGAGGGTGCGTAATGAAATTCATTTCTGGGGAAAAGTCGCTCTAGAACTGCAAATATTAATGTGCAAATCATCAATTAAAAACAAGAATTTTTTGTCTTTTGAAGTCTTTTCCATACTTAAATCAAAAAAGTATTAAGGAAATAAAAAATTCTCGTTTGATCGAGCGTTATGGTTTTATTTGTTTGAAATAATTCGCTCCAGAAATAGAATTATTGAAGATAAAATCATCAATTAAAAAAAGAGCATTTTATATTTAGAAATTACTTCCACATTTCAATCCAAATCGTGCGCAGGGATAATAATAAATCACTTTTGAAGGTGCGTAATGAAATTCATTTCTTTGGAAAAATTCGCTGTAGAACTGCAAATATAAATGTACAAATCATCAATTAAAAACAAGAATATTTTGTCTTCAGAAGTCTTTTCCATACTTAAATCCAAATAGTATTAAGTAAATTAAAAATTCTCGTTTGAACGAGCGTAATGAAACTTATTTGTTGGGAACAATTCCGTCCAGAAAAAGAATTACTGTAGATAAAATCAACAATTAGGAAAAGAGCATTTTATATTTAGAATGTATTTCCACATTTCAATCCAAATCGTGCGCAGGAAAATAATAATTCACTTTTGAGGGTGCGTAATGAAATTCATTTCTTGGGAAAAATTCGCTCTAGAACTACAAATATTAATGTAAAAATCATCAATTAAAAACAAGAATATTTTGTCTACAGAAGTTTTTTCCATACTTAAATCCAAATAGTATTAAGGAAATTAAAAATTCTCGTTTGAACGAGCGTAATGAAACTTATTTGTTGGGAACAATTCCCTCCAGAAATAGAATTATTGTAGATAAAATCAACTATTAGGAAAAGAGTATTTTATATTTAGAATGTATTTCCACATTTAAATCCAAATCGTGGGCAGGAAAATAATAATTCACTTTTGAGGGTGCGTAATGAAATTCATTTCTTGGGAAAAATTCGCTCTAGAACTACAAATATTAATTTACAAATCATCAATTAAAAACAAGAATATTTTGTTTTCAGAAGTCTTTTCCATACTTAAATCCAAATAGTATTAAGGAAAATAAAAATTCTCGTTTGAGCGTGCGTTATGAAACTTATTTGTTGGGAACAATTCGCTCCAGAAATAGAATTATTGTAGATAAAATCATCAATTAAAAAAAGAGCATTTTATATTTAGAATGTATTTCCACATTTCAATCCAAATCGTGCGCATGAAAATAATAATTCACTTTTGACGGTGCGTAATGAAATTCATTTCTTGGGAAAAATTCGCTCTAGAACTACAAATATTAATGTACAAATCATCAATTAAAAACAAGAATATTTTGTCTTCAGAAGTCTCTTACATACTTTAATCCAAATATTATTAAGAAAATTAAAAAATCTCGTTTGAACGAGCGTAATGAGACTTATTTGTTGGGAACAATTCGCTCCAGAAATAGAATTATTGTAGATAAAATCATCTATTAGGAAAAGAGTATTTTATATTTAGAATGTATTTCCACATTTCAATCCAAATCGTGCGCAGGAATATAATAATTCCCTTTTGAGGGTGCGTAATGAAATTCATTTCTTAGGAAAAATTCGCTCTAGAACTACAAATATTAATGTACAAATCATCAATTGAAAACAAGAATATTTTGTCTTCAGAAGTCTTTTCTATACTTAAATCCAAATAGTATTAAGGAAATTAAAAATTCTCGTTTGAACGAGCGTAATGAAACTTATTTGTTGGGAACAATTCGGTCCAGAAATAGAATTATTGTAGATAAAATCATCAATTAAAAAAGAACATTTTATATTTAGAATATGTTTCCACATGTCAATCCAAATCGTGCGCAGGGAAAATAATAATTCACTTTTGAAGGTGCGTAATGAAATTCATTTCTTTGGAAAAATTCGCTGTAGAACTGCAAATAATAATGTACAAATCATCAATTAAAAACATGAATATTTTGTCTTCAGAAGTCTTTTCCATACTTAACTCCAAATAGTATTAAGGAAATTAAAAATTCTCGTTTGAACGAGCGTAATGAAACTTATTTGTTGGGAACAAATCGCTCCAGAAATAGAATTCATGTAGATAAAATCATCAATTAAAATAAGAGCATTTTATATTTAGAATGTATTTCCACCTTTCAATCCAAATCGTGCGCAGGTAAATAATAATTCACTTTTGAGGGTGCGTAATGAAATTCATGTCTTGGGAAAAATTCGCTGTAGAACTAAAAATATAAATGTACAAATCATCAATTAAAAACAAGAATATTTTGTCTTCAGAAATCTTTTCCATACTTAAATCCAAATATAAATAAGGAAATTAAAAATTCTCGTTTGAACGAGCGTAATGAACTTTATTTGTTGGGAACAATTCGGTCCAGAAATAGAATTATTGTAGAAAAAATCATCAATTAAAAAAAGAGCATTTTATATTTAGAATGTATTTCCACATTTCAATCCAAATCGTGCGCAGGAAAATAATAATTCACTTTTGAGAGTGCGTAATGAAATTCATTTCTTGGGAAAAATTCGCTCTAGAACTGCAAATATTAATGTACAAATCATCAATTAAAAACAAGAATATTTTGTCCTCAGAAATCTTTTCCATACTTAAATCCAAATAGTATTAAGGAAATTAAAAATTCTCGTTTGAACGAGCGTAATGAAACTTATTTGTTGGGAAAAAATCGCTCCAGAAATAGAATTATTGTAGATAAAATCATCAATTAAAATAAGAGCATTTTATATTTAGAATGTATTTCCACATTTCAATCCAAATCGTGCGCAGGAAAATAATAATTCACTTCTGAGGGTGCGTAATGAAATTCATTTCTTGGGAAAAATTCGCTCTAAAACTGCAAATATTAATGTACAAATCATCAATTAAAAATAAGAATATTTTGTCTTAAGAGGTCTTTTCCATACTTAAATCCATATAGTATTAAGGAAATTAAAAATTCTCGTTTGAACCAGCGTAATGAAACTTTTTTGTTGGGAACATTTCGCTCCAGAAATAGAATTATTGTAGATAAAATCATCAATTAAAAAAGGAATATTTTTTATTTAGAATGTATTTCCACATTTCAATCCAAATCGTGCGCAGGAAAATAATAATTCACTTTTGAGGGTGCGTAATGAAATTCATTTCTAGGGAAAAGTCACTCTAGAACTGCAAATATTAATGTGCAAATCATCAATTAAAAACAAGAATATTTTGTCTTCAGAAGTCTTTTCCATACTTAAATCAAAAAAGTATTAAGGAAATAAAAAATTCTCGTTTGAACGAGCGTTATGGTTTTATTTGTTGGGAACAATTCGCTCCAGAAATAGAATTATTGTAGATAAAATCATCAATTAAAAAAAGGGCATTTTATATTTAGAATGTATTTCCACATTTCAATTCAAATCGTGCGCAGGGAAAATAATAATTCACTTTTGAAGGTGCGTAATGAAATTCATGTCTTGGGAAAAATTCGCTGTAGAACGAAAAATATAAATGTACAAATCATCAATTAAAAACAAGAATATTTTGTCTTCAGAAGTCTTTTCCATACTTAAATCCATATAGTATTAAGGAAATAAAAAATTCTCGTTTGAACGAGCGTAATGAAACTTATTTGTTGGGAACAATTCGGTCTAGAAATAGAATTATTGTAGATAAAATCATCAATTAAAATAAGAGCATTTTATATTTAGAATGTATTTCCACATTTCAATCCAAATCGTGCGCAGGAAAATAATAATTCACTTCTGAGGGTGCGTAATGAAATTCATTTCTTGGGAAAAATTCGCTCTAGAACTGCAAATATTAATGTACAGATATCCAATTAAAAAGAAGAATATTTTGTCTTTAAAAGTCTTTTCCATACTTAAATCCAAATAGTATTAAGGAAATTAAAAATTCTCGCTTGAACGAGCGTTATGGTTTTATTTGTTGGGAACAATTCGCTCCAGAAATAGAATTATTGTAGATAAAATCATCAATTAAAAAAAGGGCATTTTATATTTAGAATGTATTTCCACATTTCAATCCAAATCGTGCGCAGGGAAAATAATAATTCACTTTTGAAGGTGCGTAATGAAATTCATTTCTTTAGAAAAATTCGCTCTAGAACTGCAAATATTAATTTACAAATCATCAATTAAAAACAAGAATATTTTGTCTTCAGAAGTCTTTTCCATACTTAAATCCAAATAGTATTAAGGAAATTAAAAATTCTCCTTTGAACGATTGTAATGAAACTTATTTGTTGGGAACAATTCGCTCCAGAAATAGAATTATTGTAGATAAAATCATCAATTAAAATAAGAGCATTTTATATTTAGAATGTATTTCCACATTTCAATCCAAATCGTGCGCAGGAAAATAATAATTCACTTTTGAGGGTGCGTAATGAAATTCATTTCTTGGGAAAAATTCACTCTAGAACTGCAAATATTAATGTACAAATATTCAATTAAAAACAAGAATAATTTGACTTCAAGGTCTTTTCCATACTTAAATCTTAATAGTATTAAGGAAATTAAAAATTCTCGTTTGAACGAGCGTTATGGTTTTATTTGTTGGGAACAATTCGCTCCAGAAATAGAATTATTGTAGATAAAATCATAAATTAAAAAAAGAGCATTTTATATTTAGAATGTATTTCCACATTTCAATCCAAATCGTGCGCATGAAAATAATAATTCACTTTTGACGGTGCGTCATGAAATTCATTTCTTGGGAAAAATTCGCTCTAGAACTACAAATATTAATGTACAAATCATCAATTAAAAACAAGAATATTTTGTCTTCAGAAGTCTCTTACATACTTAAATCCAAATAGTATTAAGAAAATTAAAAAATCTCGTTTGAACGAGCGTAATGAGACTTATTTGTTGGGAACAATTCGCTCCAGAAATAGAATTATTGTAGATAAAATCATCTATTAGGAAAAGAGTATTTTATATTTAGAATGTATTTCCACATTTCAATCCAAATCGTGCGCAGGAATATAATAATTCCCTTTTGAAGGTGCGTAATGAAATTCATGTCTTGGGAAAAATTCGCTGTAGAACTAAAAATATAAATGTAAAAGTCATCAATTAAAAACAAGAATATTTTGTCTTCAGAAGTCTTTTCTATACTTAAATCCATATAGTATTAAGGAAAATAAAAATTCTCGTTTGAACGAGCGTAATGATTTTATTTGTTGGGAACAATTCGCTCCAGAAATAGAATTATTGTACATAAAATCATCAACTAAAAAAAGAGCATTTTATATTAAGAATGTATTTCCACATTTCAATCCAAATCGTGCGCAGGGAAAATAATAATTCACTTTTGAGGGTGCGTAATGAAATTCATTTCTTGGGAAAAGTCGCTCTAGAACTGCAAATATTAATGTGCAAATCATCAATTAAAAACAAGAATATTTTGTCTTCAGAAGTCTTTTCTATACTTAAATCAAAAAAGTATTAAGGAAATAAAAAATTCTCGTTTGAACGAGCGTTATGGTTTTATTTGTTGGGAACAATTCGCTCCAGAAATAGAATTATTGTAGATAAAATCATCAATTAAAAAAAGAGCATTTCATATTTAGAATGTATTTCCACATTTCAATCCCAATCGTGCGCAGGGAAAATAATAATTCACTTTTTAAGGTGCGTAATCAAATTCATTTCTTTAGACAAATTCGTTCTAGAACTGCAAATATTAATTTACAAATCATCAATTAAAAACAAGAATATTTTGTCTTCAGAAGTCTTTTCCATACTTAAATCAAAATAGTATTTAGGAAATTAAAAATTCTCCTTTGAACGAGCGTATTGAAACTTATTTGTTGGGAACAATTCCCTCCAGAAATAGAATTATTGTAGATAAAATCATCAATTAAAAAAAGAACATTTTATATCTAGAATGTATTTCCACATTTCAATCCAAATCGTGCGCAGGAAAATAATAATTCACTTTTGAGGGTGCGTAATGAAATTCATTTCTGGGGAAAAGTCGCTCTAGAACTGCAAATATTAATGTGCAAATCATCAATTAAAAACAAGAATTTTTTGTCTTTTGAAGTCTTTTCCATACTTAAATCAAAAAAGTATTAAGGAAATAAAAAATTCTCGTTTGATCGAGCGTTATGGTTTTATTTGTTTGAAATAATTCGCTCCAGAAATAGAATTATTGAAGATAAAATCATCAATTAAAAAAAGAGCATTTTATATTTAGAAATTATTTCTCCATTTCAATCCAAATCGTGCGCAGGGATAATAATAAATCACTTTTGAAGGTGCGTAATGAAATTCATTTCTTTGGAAAAATTCGCTATAGAACTGCAAATATAAATGTACAAATCATCAATTAAAAACAAGAATATTTTGTCTTCAGAAGTCTTTTCCATACTTAAATCCAAATAGTATTAAGTAAATTAAAAATTCTCGTTTGAACGAGCGTAATGAAACTTATTTGTTGGGAACAATTCCGTCCAGAAAAAGAATTATTGTAGATAAAATCAACAATTAGGAAAAGAGCATTTTATATTTAGAATGTATTTCCACATTTCAATCCAAATCGTGCGCAGGAAAATAATAATTCACTTTTGAGGGTGCGTAATGAAATTCATTTCTTGGGATAAATTCGCTCTAGAACTACAAATATTAATGTAAAAATCATCAATTAAAAACAAGAATATTTTGTCTTCAGAAGTTTTTTCCATACTTAAATCCAAATAGTATTAAGGAAATTAAAAATTCTCGTTTGAACGAGCGTAATGAAACTTATTTGTTGGGAACAATTCCCTCCAGAAATAGAATTATTGTAGATAAAATCAACTATTAGGAAAAGAGTATTTTATATTTAGAATGTATTTCCACATTTCAATCCAAATCGTGCGCAGGAAAATAATAATTCACTTTTGAGGGTGCGTAATGAAATTCATTTCTTGGGAAAAATTCGCTCTAGAACTACAAATATTAATTTACAAATCATCAATTAAAAACAAGAATATTTTGTCTTCAGAAGTCTTTTCCATACTTAAATCCAAATAGTATTAAGGAAAATAAAAATTCTCGTTTGAGCGTGCGTTATGAAACTTATTTGTTGGGAACAATTCGCTCCAGAAATAGAATTATTGTAGATAAAATCATCAATTAAAAAAAGAGCATTTTATATTTAGAATGTATTTCCACATTTCAATCCTAATCGTGCGCAGGAAAATAATAATTCACTTTTGAGGGTGCGTAATGAAATTCATTTCTTTGGAAAAGTCGCTCTAGAACTGCAAATATTAATGTGCAAATCATCAATTAAAAACAAGAATATTTTGTCTTCAGAAGTCTTTTCCATACTTAAATCAAAAAAGTATTAAGGAAATAAAAAATTCTCGTTTGAACGAGCGATATGGTTTTATTTGTTGGGAACAATTCGCTCCAGAAATAGAATTATTGTAAATAAAATCATCAATTAAAAAAAGAGCATTTTATATTTAAAATGTATTTCCACATTTCAATCCAAATCGTGCGCAGGGAAAATAATAATTCACTTTTGAAGGTGCGTAATGAAATTCATTTCTTTGGAAAAATTCGCTCTAGAACTGCAAATATTAATGTACAAATCATCAATTAAAAACAAGAATATTTTGTCTTCAGAAGTCTTTTCCATACTTAAATCCAAATAGTATTAAGGAAATTAAAAATTCTCGTTTGAACGAGCGTTATGGTTTTATTTGTTGGGAACAATTCGCTCCAGAAATAGAATTATTGTAGATAAAATCATCAATTAAAATAAGAGCATTTTATATTTAGAATGTATTTCCACATTTCAATCCAAATCGTGCGAAGGAAAATAATAATTCATTTTTGAGGGTGCGTAATGAAATTCATTTCTTGGGAAAAATTCGCTCTAGAACTGCAAATATTAATGTACAAATCATCAATTAAAAACAAGAATATTTTTTCTTCAGAAGTCTTTTCCATCCTTAAATCCAAATAGTATTTAGGAAATTAAAAATTCTCGTTTGAACGAGCGTAATGAAACTTATTTGTTGGGATCAAATTCGCCCCAGAAATAGAATTATTGTAGATAAAATCATCAATTAAAAAAAGAACATTTTACATTTAGAATGTTTTTCCACATTTCAATCCAAATCGTGCGCAGGAAAATAATAATTCACTTTTGAGGGTGCATAATGAAATTCATTTCTTGGGAAAAATTCGCTCTAGAACTGCAAATATTAATGTACAAATCATCAATTAAAAACAAGAATATTTTGTCTTCAGAAGTCTTTTACATACTTAAATCCAAATAGTATTAAGGAAATAAAAAATTCTCGTTTGAACGAGCGTTATGGTTTTATTTGTTGGGAACAATTCGCTCCAGAAATAGAATTATTGTAGATAAAATCATCAATTAAAATAAGAGCATTTTATATTTAGAATGTATTTCCACATTTCAATCCAAATCGTGCGAAGGAAAATAATAATTCATTTTTGAGGGTGCGTAATGAAATTCATTTCTTGGGAAAAATTCGCTCTAGAACTGCAAATATTAATGTACAAATCATCAATTAAAAACAAGAATATTTTTTCTTCAGAAGTCTTTTCCATCCTTAAATCCAAATAGTATTTAGGAAATTAAAAATTCTCGTTTGAACGAGCGTAATGAAACTTATATGTTGGGATCACATTCGCCCCAGAAATAGAATTATTGTAGATAAAATCATCAATTAAAAAAAGAACATTTTACATTTAGAATGTTTTTCCACATTTCAATCCAAATCGTGCGCAGGAAAATAATAATTCACTTTTGAGGGTGCATAATGAAATTCATTTCTTGGGAAAAATTCGCTCTAGAACTGCAAATATTAATGTACAAATCATCAATTAAAAACAAGAATATTTTGTCTTCAGAAGTCTTTTCCATACTTAAATCCAAATAGTATTAAGGATATTAAAAATTCTCGTTTGAGCGTGCGTAATGGAACTTATTTGTTGGGAACAATTCGCTCCAGAAATAGAATTATTGTAGATAAAATTATCAATTAAAAAAAGAGCATTTTATATTTAGAATGTATTTCCACATTTCAATCCAAATCGTACGCAGGAAAATAATAATTCACTTTTGAGGGTGCGTAATGAAATTCATTTCTTGGGAAAAATTCGCTCTAGAACTGCAAATATTAATGTACAAATCATCAATTAAAAACAAGAATATTTTGTCTTCAGAAGTCTTTTCCATACTTAAAACCAAATAGTATTAAGAAAATTAAAAATTCTCGTTTGAACGCGCGTAATGAGACTTATTTGTTGGGAACAATTCGCTCCAGAAATAGAATTATTGTAGATAAAATCAACTATTAGGAAAAGAGCATTTTATATTTAGAATGTATTTCCACATTTCAATGCAAATCGTGCGCAGGAAAATAATAATTCACATTTGAGGGTTCGTAATGAAATTCATTTCTTGGGAAAAATTCGCTCTAGAACTGCAAATATTAATGTACAAATCATCAATTAAAAACAAGAATATTTTGTCTTCAGAAATCTTTTCCATACTTAAATCCAAATATAAATAAGGAAATTAAAAATTCTCGTTTGAACGAGCGTAATGAACTTTATTTGTTGGGAACAATTCGGTCCAGAAATAGAATTATTGTAGAAAAAATCATCAATTAAAAAAAGAGCATTTTATATTTAGAATGTATTTCCACATTTCAATCCAAATCGTGCGCAGGAAAATAATAATTCACTTTTGAGAGTGCGTAATGAAATTCATTTCTTGGGAAAAATTCGCTCTAGAACTGCAAATATTAATGTACAAATCATCAATTAAAAACAAGAATAATTTGTCTTCAGAAGTTTTTTCCATACTTTAATCCAAATAGTATTAAGAAAATTAAAAAATCTCGTTTGAACGAGCGTAATGAGACTAATTTGTTGGGAACAATTCGCTCCAGAAATAGAATTATTGTAGATAAAATCATCTATTAGGAAAAGAGTATTTTATTTTTAGAATGTATTTCTACATTTCAATCCAAATCGTGCGCAGGAATATAATAATTTTTTTTGAGGGTGCGTAATGAAATTCATTTCTTAGGAAAAATTCGCTCTAGAACTACAAATATTAATGTACAAATCATCAATTGAAAACAAGAATATTTTGTCTTCAGAAGTCTTTTCTATACTTAAATCCATATAGTATTAAGGAAATTAAAAATTCTTGTTTGAACGAGCGTAATGAAACTTATTTGTTGGGAACAATTCGGTCCAGAAATAGAATTATTGTAGATAAAATCATCAATTAAAAAAAGAAAATTTTATATTTAGAATATGTTTCCACATGTCAATCCAAATCGTGCGCAGGGAAAATAATAATTCACTTTTGAAGGTGCGTAATGAAATTCATTTCTTTGGAAAAATTCGCTGTAGAACTGCAAATAATAATGTACAAATTATCAATTAAAAACATGAATATTTTGTCTTCAGAAGTCTTTTCCATACTTAACTCCAAATAGTATTAAGGAAATTAAAAATTCTCGTTTGAACGAGCGTAATGAAACTTATTTGTTGGGAACAAATCGCTCCAGAAATAGAATTCATGTAGATAAAATCATCAATTAAAATAAGAGCATTTTATATTTAGAATGTATTTCCACATTTCAATCCAAATCGTGCGCAGGTAAATAATAATTCACTTTTGAGGGTGCGTAATGAAATTCATGTCTTGGGAAAAATTCGCTGTAGAACTAAAAATATAAATGTACAAATCATCAATTAAAAACAAGAATATTTTGTCTTCAGAAATCTTTTCCATACTTAAATCCAAATATAAATAAGGAAATTAAAAATTCTCGTTTGAACGAGCGTAATGAACTTTATTTGTTGGGAACAATTCGGTCCAGAAATAGAATTATTGTAGAAAAAATCATCAATTAAAAAAAGAGCATTTTATATTTAGAATGTATTTCCACATTTCAATCCAAATCGTGCGCAGGAAAATAATAATTCACTTTTGAGAGTGCGTAATGAAATTCATTTCTTGTGAAAAATTCGCTCTAGAACTGCAAATATTAATGTACAAATCATCAATTAAAAACAAGAATATTTTGTCCTCAGAAATCTTTTCCATACTTAAATCCAAATAGTATTAAGGAAATTAAAAATTCTCGTTTGAACGAGCGTAATGAAACTTATTTGTTGGGAAAAAATCGCTCCAGAAATAGAATTATTGTAGATAAAATCATCAATCAAAAAAAGAGCATTTTATATTTAGAATGTATTTCCACATTTTAATCCAAATCGTGCGCAGGAAAATAATAATTCACTTTTGAGGGTGCGTAATGAAATTCATTTCTTGGGAAAAGTCGCTCTAGAACTGCAAATATTAATGTGCAAATCATCAATTAAAAACAAGAATATTTTGTCTTCAGAAGTCTTTTCCATACTTAAATCAAAAAAGTATTAAGGAAATAAAAAATTCTCGTTTGAACGAGCGATATGGTTTTATTTGTTGGGAACAATTCGCTCCAGAAATAGAATTATTGTAAATAAAATCATCAATTAAAAAAAGAGCATTTTATATTTAGAATGTATTTCCACATTTCAATCCAAATCGTGCGCAGGGAAAATAATAATTCACTTTTGAAGGTGCGTAATGAAATTCATTTCTTTGGAAAAATTCGCCCTAGAACTGCAAATATTAATGTACAAATCATCGATTAAAAAAAAGAATATTTTGTCTTCAGAATTCTTTTCCATACTTAAATCCAAATAGTATTAAGGAAATAAAAAATTCTCGTTTGAACGAGCGTTATGGTTTTATTTGTTGGGAACAATTCGCTCCAGAAATAGAATTATTGTAGATAAAATCATCAATTAAAATAAGAGCATTTTATATTTAGAATGTATTTCCACATTTCAATCCAAATCGTGCGAAGGAAAATAATAATTCATTTTTGAGGGTGCGTAATGAAATTCATTTCTTGGGAAAAATTCGCTCTAGAACTGCAAATATTAATGTACAAATCATCAATTAAAAACAAGAATATTTTTTCTTCAGAAGTCTTTTCCATCCTTAAATCCAAATAGTAATTAGGAAATTAAAAATTCTCGTTTGAACGAGCGTAATGAAACTTATTTGTTGGGATCAAATTCGCCCCAGAAATAGAATTATTGTAGATAAAATCATCAATTAAAAAAAGAACATTTTACATTTAGAATGTTTTTCCACATTTCAATCCAAATCGTGCGCAGGAAAATAATAATTCACTTTTGAGGGTGCATAATGAAATTCATTTCTTGGGAAAAATTCGCTCTAGAACTGCAAATATTAATGTACAAATCATCAATTAAAAACAAGAATATTTTGTCTTCAGAAGTCTTTTCCATACTTAAATCCAAATAGTATTAAGGATATTAAAAATTCTCGTTTGAGCGTGCGTAATGAAACTTATTTGTTGGGAACAATTCGCTCCAGAAATAGAATTATTGTAGATAAAATTATCAATTAAAAAAAGAGCATTTTATATTTAGAATGTATTTCCACATTTCAATCCAAGTCGTACGCAGGAAAATAATTATTCACTTTTGAGGGTGCGTAATGAAATTCATTTCTTGGGAAAAATTCGCTCTAGAACTGCAAATATTAATGTACAAATCATCAATTAAAAACAAGAATATTTTGTCTTCAGAAGTCTTTTCCATACTTAAAACCAAATAGTATTAAGAAAATTAAAAATTCTCGTTTGAACGCGCGTAATGAGACTTATTTGTTGGGAACAATTCGCTCCAGAAATAGAATTATTGTAGATAAAATCATCAATTAAAAAAAGGGCATTTTATATTTAGAATGTATTTCCACATTTCAATCCAAATCGTGCGCAGGGAAAATAATAATTCACTTTTGAAGGTGCGTAATGAAATTCATTTCTTTAGAAAAATTCGCTCTAGAACTGCAAATATTAATTTACAAATCATCAATTAAAAACAAGAATATTTTGTCTTCAGAAGTCTTTTCCTTACTTAAATCCAAATAGTATTAAGGAAATTAAAAATTCTCCTTTGAACGAGCGTAATGAAACTTATTTGTTGGGAACAATTCGCTCCAGATATAGAATTATTGTAGATAAAATTATCAATTAAAATAAGAGCATTTTATATTTAGAATGTATTTCCACATTTCAATCCAAATCGTGCGCAGGAAAATAATAATTCATTTTTGACGGTCCGTAATGAAATTCATTTCTTGGGAAAAATTCGCTCTAGAACTGCAAATATTAATGTACAAATCATCAATTAAAAACAAGAATATTTTGTCTTCAGAAGTCTCATACATACTTTAATCCAAATAGTATTAAGAAAATTAAAAAATCTCGTTTGAACGAGCGTAATGAGACTAATTTGTTGGGAACAATTCGCTCCAGAAATAGAATTATTGTAGATAAAATCATCTATTAGGAAAAGAGTATTTTATTTTTAGAATGTATTTCCACATTTCAATCCAAATCGTGCGCAGGAATATAATAATTCCCTTTTGAGGGTGCGTAATGAAATTCATTTCTTAGGAAAAATTCGCTCTAGAACTACAAATATTAATGTACAAATCATCAATTGAAAACAAGAATATTTTGTCTTCAGAAGTCTTTTCTATACTAAAATCCATATAGTATTAAGGAAATTAAAAATTCTCGTTTGAACGAGCGTAATGAAACTTATTTGTTGGGAACAATTCGGTCCAGAAATAGAATTATTGTAGATAAAATCATCAATTAAAAAAGAACATTTTATATTTAGAATATGTTTCCACATGTCAATCCAAATCGTGCGCAGGGAAAATAATAATTCACTTTTGAAGGTGCGTAATGAAATTCATTTCTTTGGAAAAATTCGCTGTAGAACTGCAAATAATAATGTACAAATCATCAATTAAAAACATGAATATTTTGTCTTCAGAAGTCTTTTCCATACTTAACTCCAAATAGTATTAAGGAAATTAAAAATTCTCGTTTGAACGAGCGTAATGAAACTTATTTGTTGGGAACAAATCGCTCCAGAAATAGAATTCATGTAGATAAAATCATCAATTAAAATAAGAGCATTTTATATTTAGAATGTATTTCCACCTTTCAATCCAAATCGTGCGCAGGTAAATAATAATTCACTTTTGAGGGTGCGTAATGAAATTCATGTCTTGGGAAAAATTCGCTGTAGAACTAAAAATATAAATGTACAAATCATCAATTAAAAACAAGAATATTTTGTCTTCAGAAATCTTTTCCATACTTAAATCCAAATATAAATAAGGAAATTAAAAATTCTCGTTTGAACGAGCGTAATGAACTTTATTTGTTGGGAACAATTCGGTCCAGAAATAGAATTATTGTAGAAAAAATCATCAATTAAAAAAAGAGCATTTTATATTTAGAATGTATTTCCACATTTCAATCCAAATCGTGCGCAGGAAAATAATAATTCACTTTTGAGAGTGCGTAATGAAATTCATTTCTTGGGAAAAATTCGCTCTAGAACTGCAAATATTAATGTACAAATCATCAATTAAAAACAAGAATATTTTGTCCTCAGAAATCTTTTCCATACTTAAATCCAAATAGTATTAAGGAAATTAAAAATTCTCGTTTGAACGAGCGTAATGAAACTTATTTGTTGGGAAAAAATCGCTCCAGAAATAGAATTATTGTAGATAAAATCATCAATTAAAAAAGGAATATTTTTTATTTAGAATGTATTTCCACATTTCAATCCAAATCGTGCGCAGGAAAATAATAATTCACTTTTGAGGGTGCGTAATGAAATTCATTTCTAGGGAAAAGTCACTCTAGAACTGCAAATATTAATGTGCAAATCATCAATTAAAAACAAGAATATTTTGTCTTCAGAAGTCTTTTCCATACTTAAATCAAAAAAGTATTAAGGAAATAAAAAATTCTCGTTTGAACGAGCGTTATGGTTTTATTTGTTGGGAACAATTCGCTCCAGAAATAGAATTATTGTAGATAAAATCATCAATTAAAAAAAGGGCATTTTATATTTAGAATGTATTTCCACATTTCAATTCAAATCGTGCGCAGGGAAAATAATAATTCACTTTTGAAGGTGCGTAATGAAATTCATGTCTTGGGAAAAATTCGCTGTAGAACGAAAAATATAAATGTACAAATCATCAATTAAAAACAAGAATATTTTGTCTTCAGAAGTCTTTTCCATACTTAAATCCATATAGTATTAAGGAAATAAAAAATTCTCGTTTGAACGAGCGTAATGAAACTTATTTGTTGGGAACAATTCGGTCTAGAAATAGAATTATTGTAGATAAAATCATCAATTAAAATAAGAGCATTTTATATTTAGAATGTATTTCCACATTTCAATCCAAATCGTGCGCAGGAAAATAATAATTCACTTCTGAGGGTGCGTAATGAAATTCATTTCTTGGGAAAAATTCGCTCTAGAACTGCAAATATTAATGTACAGATATCCAATTAAAAAGAAGAATATTTTGTCTTTAAAAGTCTTTTCCATACTTAAATCCAAATAGTATTAAGGAAATTAAAAATTCTCGCTTGAACGAGCGTTATGGTTTTATTTGTTGGGAACAATTCGCTCCAGAAATAGAATTATTGTAGATAAAATCATCAATTAAAAAAAGGGCATTTTATATTTAGAATGTATTTCCACATTTCAATCCAAATCGTGCGCAGGGAAAATAATAATTCACTTTTGAAGGTGCGTAATGAAATTCATTTCTTTAGAAAAATTCGCTCTAGAACTGCAAATATTAATTTACAAATCATCAATTAAAAACAAGAATATTTTGTCTTCAGAAGTCTTTTCCATACTTAAATCCAAATAGTATTAAGGAAATTAAAAATTCTCCTTTGAACGATTGTAATGAAACTTATTTGTTGGGAACAATTCGCTCCAGAAATAGAATTATTGTAGATAAAATCATCAATTAAAATAAGAGCATTTTATATTTAGAATGTATTTCCACATTTCAATCCAAATCGTGCGCAGGAAAATAATAATTCACTTTTGAGGGTGCGTAATGAAATTCATTTCTTGGGAAAAATTCACTCTAGAACTGCAAATATTAATGTACAAATATTCAATTAAAAACAAGAATAATTTGACTTCAAGGTCTTTTCCATACTTAAATCTTAATAGTATTAAGGAAATTAAAAATTCTCGTTTGAACGAGCGTTATGGTTTTATTTGTTGGGAACAATTCGCTCCAGAAATAGAATTATTGTAGATAAAATCATAAATTAAAAAAAGAGCATTTTATATTTAGAATGTATTTCCACATTTCAATCCAAATCGTGCGCATGAAAATAATAATTCACTTTTGACGGTGCGTCATGAAATTCATTTCTTGGGAAAAATTCGCTCTAGAACTACAAATATTAATGTACAAATCATCAATTAAAAACAAGAATATTTTGTCTTCAGAAGTCTCTTACATACTTAAATCCAAATAGTATTAAGAAAATTAAAAAATCTCGTTTGAACGAGCGTAATGAGACTTATTTGTGGGGAACAATTCGCTCCAGAAATAGAATTATTGTAGATAAAATCATCTATTAGGAAAAGAGTATTTTATATTTAGAATGTATTTCCACATTTCAATCCAAATCGTGCGCAGGAATATAATAATTCACTTTTGAAGGTGCGTAATGAAATTCATGTCTTGGGAAAAATTCGCTGTAGAACTAAAAATATAAATGTAAAAGTCATCAATTAAAAACAAGAATATTTTGTCTTCAGAAGTCTTTTCTATACTTAAATCCATATAGTATTAAGGAAATTAAAAATTCTCGTTTGAACGAGCGTAATGAAACTTATTTGTTGGGAACAATTCGGTATAGAAATAGAATTATTGTAGATAAAATCATCAATTAAAATAAGAGCATTTTATATTTAAAATGTATTTCCACATTTCAATCCAAATCGTGCGCAGGAAAATAATAATTCACTTCTGAGGGTGCGTAATGAAATTCATTTTTTGGGAAAAGTCGCTCTAGAACTGCAAATATTAATGTGCAAATCATCAATTAAAAACAAGAATATTTTGTCTTCAGAAGTCTCTTACATACTTAAATCAAAATAGTATTAAGGAAAATAAAAATTCTCGTTTGAACGAGCGTAATGATTTTATTTGTTGGGAACAATTCGCTCCAGAAATAGAATTATTGTACATAAAATCATCAACTAAAAAAAGAGCATTTTATATTAAGAATGTATTTCCACATTTCAATCCAAATCGTGCGCAGGGAAAATAATAATTCACTTTTGAGGGTGCGTAATGAAATTCATTTCTTGGGAAAAGTCGCTTTAGAACTGCAAATATTAATGTGCAAATCATCAATTAAAAACAAGAATATTTTGTCTTCAGAAGTCTTTTCTATACTTAAATCAAAAAAGTATTAAGGAAATAAAAAATTCTCGTTTGAACGAGCGTTATGGTTTTATTTGTTGGGAACAATTCGCTCCAGAAATAGAATTATTGTAGATAAAATCATCAATTAAAAAAAGAGCATTTCATATTTAGAATGTATTTCCACATTTCAATCCCAATCGTGCGCAGGGAAAATAATAATTCACTTTTTAAGGTGCGTAATCAAATTCATTTCTTTAGACAAATTCGTTCTAGAACTGCAAATATTAATTTACAAATCATCAATTAAAAACAAGAATATTTTGTCTTCAGAAGTCTTTTCCATACTTAAATCAAAATAGTATTTAGGAAATTAAAAATTCTCCTTTGAACGAGCGTATTGAAACTTATTTGTTGGGAACAATTCCCTCCAGAAATAGAATTATTGTAGATAAAATCATCAATTAAAAAAAGAACATTTTATATCTAGAATGTATTTCCACATTTCAATCCAAATCGTGCGCAGGAAAATAATAATTCACTTTTGAGGGTGCGTAATGAAATTCATTTCTGGGGAAAAGTCGCTCTAGAACTGCAAATATTAATGTGCAAATCATCAATTAAAAACAAGAATTTTTTGTCTTTTGAAGTCTTTTCCATACTTAAATCAAAAAAGTATTAAGGAAATAAAAAATTCTCGTTTGATCGAGCGTTATGGTTTTATTTGTTTGAAATAATTCGCTCCAGAAATAGAATTATTGAAGATAAAATCATCAATTAAAAAAAGAGCATTTTATATTTAGAAATTATTTCTCCATTTCAATCCAAATCGTGCGCAGGGATAATAATAAATCACTTTTGAAGGTGCGTAATGAAATTCATTTCTTTGGAAAAATTCGCTATAGAACTGCAAATATAAATGTACAAATCATCAATTAAAAACAAGAATATTTTGTCTTCAGAAGTCTTTTCCATACTTAAATCCAAATAGTATTAAGTAAATTAAAAATTCTCGTTTGAACGAGCGTAATGAAACTTATTTGTTGGGAACAATTCCGTCCAGAAAAAGAATTATTGTAGATAAAATCAACAATTAGGAAAAGAGCATTTTATATTTAGAATGTATTTCCACATTTCAATCCAAATCGTGCGCAGGAAAATAATAATTCACTTTTGAGGGTGCGTAATGAAATTCATTTCTTGGGATAAATTCGCTCTAGAACTACAAATATTAATGTAAAAATCATCAATTAAAAACAAGAATATTTTGTCTTCAGAAGTTTTTTCCATACTTAAATCCAAATAGTATTAAGGAAATTAAAAATTCTCGTTTGAACGAGCGTAATGAAACTTATTTGTTGGGAACAATTCCCTCCAGAAATAGAATTATTGTAGATAAAATCAACTATTAGGAAAAGAGTATTTTATATTTAGAATGTATTTCCACATTTCAATCCAAATCGTGCGCAGGAAAATAATAATTCACTTTTGAGGGTGCGTAATGAAATTCATTTCTTGGGAAAAATTCGCTCTAGAACTACAAATATTAATTTACAAATCATCAATTAAAAACAAGAATATTTTGTCTTCAGAAGTCTTTTCCATACTTAAATCCAAATAGTATTAAGGAAAATAAAAATTCTCGTTTGAGCGTGCGTTATGAAACTTATTTGTTGGGAACAATTCGCTCCAGAAATAGAATTATTGTAGATAAAATCATCAATTAAAAAAAGAGCATTTTATATTTAGAATGTATTTCCACATTTCAATCCTAATCGTGCGCAGGAAAATAATAATTCACTTTTGAGGGTGCGTAATGAAATTCATTTCTTTGGAAAAGTCGCTCTAGAACTGCAAATATTAATGTGCAAATCATCAATTAAAAACAAGAATATTTTGTCTTCAGAAGTCTTTTCCATACTTAAATCAAAAAAGTATTAAGGAAATAAAAAATTCTCGTTTGAACGAGCGATATGGTTTTATTTGTTGGGAACAATTCGCTCCAGAAATAGAATTATTGTAAATAAAATCATCAATTAAAAAAAGAGCATTTTATATTTAAAATGTATTTCCACATTTCAATCCAAATCGTGCGCAGGGAAAATAATAATTCACTTTTGAAGGTGCGTAATGAAATTCATTTCTTTGGAAAAATTCGCTCTAGAACTGCAAATATTAATGTACAAATCATCAATTAAAAACAAGAATATTTTGTCTTCAGAAGTCTTTTCCATACTTAAATCCAAATAGTATTAAGGAAATTAAAAATTCTCGTTTGAACGAGCGTTATGGTTTTATTTGTTGGGAACAATTCGCTCCAGAAATAGAATTATTGTAGATAAAATCATCAATTAAAATAATAGCATTTTATATTTAGAATGTATTTCCACATTTCAATCCAAATCGTGCGAAGGAAAATAATAATTCATTTTTGAGGGTGCGTAATGAAATTCATTTCTTGGGAAAAATTCGCTCTAGAACTGCAAATATTAATGTACAAATCATCAATTAAAAACAAGAATATTTTTTCTTCAGAAGTCTTTTCCATCCTTAAATCCAAATAGTATTTAGGAAATTAAAAATTCTCGTTTGAACGAGCGTAATGAAACTTATTTGTTGGGATCAAATTCGCCCCAGAAATAGAATTATTGTAGATAAAATCATCAATTAAAAAAAGAACATTTTACATTTAGAATGTTTTTCCACATTTCAATCCAAATCGTGCGCAGGAAAATAATAATTCACTTTTGAGGGTGCATAATGAAATTCATTTCTTGGGAAAAATTCGCTCTAGAACTGCAAATATTAATGTACAAATCATCAATTAAAAACAAGAATATTTTGTCTTCAGAAGTCTTTTACATACTTAAATCCAAATAGTATTAAGGAAATAAAAAATTCTCGTTTGAACGAGCGTTATGGTTTTATTTGTTGGGAACAATTCGCTCCAGAAATAGAATTATTGTAGATAAAATCATCAATTAAAATAAGAGCATTTTATATTTAGAATGTATTTCCACATTTCAATCCAAATCGTGCGAAGGAAAATAATAATTCATTTTTGAGGGTGCGTAATGAAATTCATTTCTTGGGAAAAATTCGCTCTAGAACTGCAAATATTAATGTACAAATCATCAATTAAAAACAAGAATATTTTTTCTTCAGAAGTCTTTTCCATCCTTAAATCCAAATAGTATTTAGGAAATTAAAAATTCTCGTTTGAACGAGCGTAATGAAACTTATTTGTTGGGATCAAATTCGCCCCAGAAATAGAATTATTGTAGATAAAATCATCAATTAAAAAAAGAACATTTTACATTTAGAATGTTTTTCCACATTTCAATCCAAATCGTGCGCAGGAAAATAATAATTCACTTTTGAGGGTGCATAATGAAATTCATTTCTTGGGAAAAATTCGCTCTAGAACTGCAAATATTAATGTACAAATCATCAATTAAAAACAAGAATATTTTGTCTTCAGAAGTCTTTTCCATACTTAAATCCAAATAGTATTAAGGATATTAAAAATTCTCGTTTGAGCGTGCGTAATGGAACTTATTTGTTGGGAACAATTCGCTCCAGAAATAGAATTATTGTAGATAAAATTATCAATTAAAAAAAGAGCATTTTATATTTAGAATGTATTTCCACATTTCAATCCAAATCGTACGCAGGAAAATAATAATTCACTTTTGAGGGTGCGTAATGAAATTCATTTCTTGGGAAAAATTCGCTCTAGAACTGCAAATATTAATGTACAAATCATCAATTAAAAACAAGAATATTTTGTCTTCAGAAGTCTTTTCCATACTTAAAACCAAATAGTATTAAGAAAATTAAAAATTCTCGTTTGAACGCGCGTAATGAGACTTATTTGTTGGGAACAATTCGCTCCAGAAATAGAATTATTGTAGATAAAATCAACTATTAGGAAAAGAGCATTTTATATTTAGAATGTATTTCCACATTTCAATGCAAATCGTGCGCAGGAAAATAATAATTCACATTTGAGGGTTCGTAATGAAATTCATTTCTTGGGAAAAATTCGCTCTAGAACTGCAAATATTAATGTACAAATCATCAATTAAAAACAAGAATATTTTGTCTTCAGAAATCTTTTCCATACTTAAATCCAAATATAAATAAGGAAATTAAAAATTCTCGTTTGAACGAGCGTAATGAACTTTATTTGATGGGAACAATTCGGTCCAGAAATAGAATTATTGTAGAAAAAATCATCAATTAAAAAAAGAGCATTTTATATTTAGAATGTATTTCCACATTTCAATCCAAATCGTGCGCAGGAAAATAATAATTCACTTTTGAGAGTGCGTAATGAAATTCATTTCTTGGGAAAAATTCGCTCTAGAACTGCAAATATTAATGTACAATTCATCAATTAAAAACAAGAATAATTTGTCTTCAGAAGTTTTTTCCATACTTTAATCCAAATAGTATTAAGAAAATTAAAAAATCTCGTTTGAACGAGCGTAATGAGACTAATTTGTTGGGAACAATTCGCTCCAGAAATAGAATTATTGTAGATAAAATCATCTATTAGGAAAAGAGTATTTTATTTTTAGAATGTATTTCTACATTTCAATCCAAATCGTGCGCAGGAATATAATAATTTTTTTTGAGGGTGCGTAATGAAATTCATTTCTTAGGAAAAATTCGCTCTAGAACTACAAATATTAATGTACAAATCATCAATTGAAAACAAGAATATTTTGTCTTCAGAAGTCTTTTCTATACTTAAATCCATATAGTATTAAGGAAATTAAAAATTCTTGTTTGAACGAGCGTAATGAAACTTATTTGTTGGGAACAATTCGGTCCAGAAATAGAATTATTGTAGATAAAATCATCAATTAAAAAAAGAAAATTTTATATTTAGAATATGTTTCCACATGTCAATCCAAATCGTGCGCAGGGAAAATAATAATTCACTTTTGAAGGTGCGTAATGAAATTCATTTCTTTGGAAAAATTCGCTGTAGAACTGCAAATAATAATGTACAAATTATCAATTAAAAACATGAATATTTTGTCTTCAGAAGTCTTTTCCATACTTAACTCCAAATAGTATTAAGGAAATTAAAAATTCTCGTTTGAACGAGCGTAATGAAACTTATTTGTTGGGAACAAATCGCTCCAGAAATAGAATTCATGTAGATAAAATCATCAATTAAAATAAGAGCATTTTATATTTAGAATGTATTTCCACATTTCAATCCAAATCGTGCGCAGGTAAATAATAATTCACTTTTGAGGGTGCGTAATGAAATTCATGTCTTGGGAAAAATTCGCTGTAGAACTAAAAATATAAATGTACAAATCATCAATTAAAAACAAGAATATTTTGTCTTCAGAAATCTTTTCCATACTTAAATCCAAATATAAATAAGGAAATTAAAAATTCTCGTTTGAACGAGCGTAATGAACTTTATTTGTTGGGAACAATTCGGTCCAGAAATAGAATTATTGTAGAAAAAATCATCAATTAAAAAAAGAGCATTTTATATTTAGAATGTATTTCCACATTTCAATCCAAATCGTGCGCAGGAAAATAATAATTCACTTTTGAGAGTGCGTAATGAAATTCATTTCTTGGGAAAAATTCGCTCTAGAACTGCAAATATTAATGTACAAATCATCAATTAAAAACAAGAATATTTTGTCCTCAGAAATCTTTTCCATACTTAAATCCAAATAGTATTAAGGAAATTAAAAATTCTCGTTTGAACGAGCGTAATGAAACTTATTTGTTGGGAAAAAATCACTCCAGAAATAGAATTATTGTAGATAAAATCATCAATCAAAAAAAGAGCATTTTATATTTAGAATGTATTTCCACATTTTAATCCAAATCGTGCGCAGGAAAATAATAATTCACTTTTGAGGGTGCGTAATGAAATTCATTTCTTGGGAAAAGTCGCTCTAGAACTGCAAATATTAATGTGCAAATCATCAATTAAAAACAAGAATATTTTGTCTTCAGAAGTCTTTTCCATACTTAAATCAAAAAAGTATTAAGGAAATAAAAAATTCTCGTTTGAACGAGCGATATGGTTTTATTTGTTGGGAACAATTCGCTCCAGAAATAGAATTATTGTAAATAAAATCATCAATTAAAAAAAGAGCATTTTATATTTAGAATGTATTTCCACATTTCAATCCAAATCGTGCGCAGGGAAAATTATAATTCACTTTTGAAGGTGCGTAATGAAATTCATTTCTTTGGAAAAATTCGCCCTAGAACTGCAAATATTAATGTACAAATCATCGATTAAAAAAAAGAATATTTTGTCTTCAGAATTCTTTTCCATACTTAAATCCAAATAGTATTAAGGAAATAAAAAATTCTCGTTTGAACGAGCGTTATGGTTTTATTTGTTGGGAACAATTCGCTCCAGAAATAGAATTATTGTAGATAAAATCATCAATTAAAAAAAGAGCATTTTATATTTAGAATGTATTTCCACATTTCAATCCAAATCGTGCGAAGGAAAATAATAATTCATTTTTTAGGGTGCGTAATGAAATTCATGTCTTGGGAAAAATTCGCTCTAGAACTGCTAATATTAATGTACAAATCATGAATTAAAAACAAGAATATTTTTTCTTCAGAAGTCTTTTCCATCCTTAAATCCAAATAGTAATTAGGAAATTAAAAATTCTCGTTTGAACGAGCGTAATGAAACTTATTTGTTGGGATCAAATTCGCCCCAGAAATAGAATTATTGTAGATAAAATCATCAATTAAAAAAAGAACATTTTACATTTAGAATGTTTTTCCACATTTCAATCCAAATCGTGCGCAGGAAAATAATAATTCACTTTTGAGGGTGCATAATGAAATTCATTTCTTGGGAAAAATTCGCTCTAGAACTGCAAATATTAATGTACAAATCATCAATTAAAAACAAGAATATTTTGTCTTCAGAAGTCTTTTCCATACTTAAATCCAAATAGTATTAAGGATATTAAAAATTCTCGTTTGAGCGTGCGTAATGAAACTTATTTGTTGGGAACAATTCGCTCCAGAAATAGAATTATTGTAGATAAAATTATCAATTAAAAAAAGAGCATTTTATATTTAGAATGTATTTCCACATTTCAATCCAAATCGTACGCAGGAAAATAATTATTCACTTTTGAGGGTGCGTAATGAAATTCATTTCTTGGGAAAAATTCGCTCTAGAACTGCAAATATTAATGTACAAATCATCAATTAAAAACAAGAATATTTTGTCTTCAGAAGTCTTTTCCATACTTAAAACCAAATAGTATTAAGAAAATTAAAAATTCTCGTTTGAACGCGCGTAATGAGACTTATTTGTTGGGAACAATTCGCTCCAGAAATAGAATTATTGTAGATAAAATCATCAATTAAAAAAAGGGCATTTTATATTTAGAATGTATTTCCACATTTCAATCCAAATCGTGCGCAGGGAAAATAATAATTCACTTTTGAAGGTGCGTAATGAAATTCATTTCTTTAGAAAAATTCGCTCTAGAACTGCAAATATTAATTTACAAATCATCAATTAAAAACAAGAATATTTTGTCTTCAGAAGTCTTTTCCTTACTTAAATCCAAATAGTATTAAGGAAATTAAAAATTCTCCTTTGAACGAGCGTAATGAAACTTATTTGTTGGGAACAATTCGCTCCAGATATAGAATTATTGTAGATAAAATTATCAATTAAAATAAGAGCATTTTATATTTAGAATGTATTTCCACATTTCAATCCAAATCGTGCGCAGGAAAATAATAATTCATTTTTGACGGTCCGTAATGAAATTCATTTCTTGGGAAAAATTCGCTCTAGAACTGCAAATATTAATGTACAAATCATCAATTAAAAACAAGAATATTTTGTCTTCAGAAGTCTCATACATACTTTAATCCAAATAGTATTAAGAAAATTAAAAAATCTCGTTTGAACGAGCGTAATGAGACTAATTTGTTGGGAACAATTCGCTCCAGAAATAGAATTATTGTAGATAAAATCATCTATTAGGAAAAGAGTATTTTATTTTTAGAATGTATTTCCACATTTCAATCCAAATCGTGCGCAGGAATATAATAATTCCCTTTTGAGGGTGCGTAATGAAATTCATTTCTTAGGAAAAATTCGCTCTAGAACTACAAATATTAATGTACAAATCATCAATTGAAAACAAGAATATTTTGTCTTCAGAAGTCTTTTCTATACTTAAATCCATATAGTATTAAGGAAATTAAAAATTCTCGTTTGAACGAGCGTAATGAAACTTATTTGTTGGGAACAAATCGCTCCAGAAATAGAATTCATGTAGATAAAATCATCAATTAAAATAAGAGCATTTTATATTTAGAATGTATTTCCACATTTCAATCCAAATCGTGCGCAGGTAAATAATAATTCACTTTTGAGGGTGCGTAATGAAATTCATGTCTTGGGAAAAATTCGCTGTAGAACTAAAAATATAAATGTACAAATCATCAATTAAAAACAAGAATATTTTGTCTTCAGAAATCTTTTCCATACTTAAATCCAAATATAAATAAGGAAATTAAAAATTCTCGTTTGAACGAGCGTAATGAACTTTATTTGTTGGGAACAATTCGGTCCAGAAATAGAATTATTGTAGAAAAAATCATCAATTAAAAAAAGAGCATTTTATATTTAGAATGTATTTCCACATTTCAATCCAAATCGTGCGCAGGAAAATAATAATTCACTTTTGAGAGTGCGTAATGAAATTCATTTCTTGGGAAAAATTCGCTCTTGAACTGCAAATATTAATGTACAAATCATCAATTAAAAACAAGAATATTTTGTCCTCAGAAATCTTTTCCATACTTAAATCCAAATAGTATTAAGGAAATTAAAAATTCTCGTTTGAACGAGCGTAATGAAACTTATTTGTTGGAAAAAAATCGCTCCAGAAATAGAATTATTGTAGATAAAATCATCAATTAAAAAAAGAGCATTTTATATTTAGAATGTATTTCCACATTTCAATCCAAATCGTGCGCAGGAAAATAATAATTCACTTTTGAGGGTGCGTAATAATATTCATTTCTTGGGAAAAGTCGCTCTAGAACTGCAAATATTAATGTGCAAATCATCAATTAAAAACAAGAATATTTTGTCTTCAGAAGTCTTTTCCATACTTAAATCAAAAAAGTATTAAGGAAATAAAAAATTCTCGTTTGAACGAGCGATATGGTTTTATTTGTTGGGAACAATTCGCTCCAGAAATAGAATTATTGTAAATAAAATCATCAATTAAAAAAAGAGCATTTTATATTTAGAATGTATTTCCACATTTCAATCCAAATCGTGCGCAGGGAAAATAATAATTCACTTTTGAAGGTGCGTAATGAAATTCATTTCTTTGGAAAAATTCGCTCTAGAACTGCAAATATTAATGTACAAATCATCAATTAAAAACAAGAATATTTTGTCTTCAGAAGTCTTTTCAATACTTAAATCCAAATAGTATTAAGGAAATAAAAAATTCTCGTTTGAACGAGCGTTATGGTTTTATTTGTTGGGAACAATTCGCTCCAGAAATAGAATTATTGTAGATAAAATCATCAATTAAAATAAGAGCATTTTATATTTAGAATGTATTTCCACATTTCAATCCAAATCGTGCGAAGGAAAATAATAATTCATTTTTGAGGGTGCGTAATGAAATTCATTTCTTGGGAAAAATTCGCTCTAGAACTGCAAATATTAATGTACAAATCATCAATTAAAAACAAGAATATTTTTTCTTCAGAAGTCTTTTCCATCCTTAAATCCAAATAGTATTTAGGAAATTAAAAATTCTCGTTTGAACGAGCGTAATGAAACTTATTTGTTGGGGTCAAATTCGCTCCAAAAATAGAATTATTGTAGATAAAATCATCAATTAAAAAAAGAACATTTTACATTTAGAATGTTTTTCCACATTTCAATCCAAATCGTGCGAAGGAAAATAATAATTCACTTTTGAGGGTGCATAATGAAATTCATTTCTTGGGAAAAATTCGCTCTAGAACTGCAAATATTAATGTACAAATCATCAATTAAAAACAAGAATATTTTGTCTTCAGAAGTCTTTTCCATACTTAAATCCAAATAGTATTAAGGATATTAAAAATTCTCGTTTGAGCGTGCGTAATGAAACTTATTTGTTGGGAATAATTCGCTCCAGAAATAGAATTATTGTAGATAAAATTATCAATTAAAAAAAGAGCATTTTATATTTAGAATGTATTTCCACATTTCAATCCAAATCGTACGCAGGAAAATAATAATTCACTTTTGAGGGTGCGTAATGAAATTCATTTCTTGGGAAAAATTCACTCTAGAACTGCAAATATTAATGTACAAATCATCAATTAAAAACAAGAATATTTTGTCTTCAGAAGTCTTTTCCATACTTAAAACCAAATAGTATTAAGAAAATTAAAAATTCTCGTTTGAACGCGCGTAATGAGACTTATTTGTTGGGAACAATTCGCTCCAGAAATAGAATTATTGTAGATAAAATCAACTATTAGGAAAAGAGCATTTTATATTTAGAATGTATTTCCACATTTCCATCCAAATCGTGCGCAGGAAAATAATAATTCACATTTGAGGGTTCGTAATGAAATTCATTTCTTGGGAAAAATTCGCTCTAGAACTGCAAATATTAATGTACAAATATTCAATTAAAAACAAGAATAATTTGACTTCAAAGTCTTTTCCATACTTAAATCCAAATAGTATTAAGGAAATTAAAAATTCTCGTTTGAACGAGCGTTATGGTTTTATTTGTTGGGAACAATTCGCTCCAGAAATAGAATTATTGTAGATAAAATCATCAATTAAAAAAAGAGCATTTTATATTTAGAATGTATTTCCACATTTCAATCCAAATCGTGCGCATGAAAATAATAATTCACTTTTGACGGTGCGTAATGAAATTCATTTCTTGGGAAAAATTCGCTCTAGAACTACAAATATTAATGTACAAATCATCAATTAAAAACAAGAATATTTTGTCTTCAGAAGTCTCTTACATACTTTAATCCAAATAGTATTAAGAAAATTAAAAAATCTCGTTTGAACGAGCGTAATGAGACTTATTTGTTGGGAACAATTCGCTCCAGAAATAGAATTATTGTAGATAAAATCATCTATTAGGAAAAGAGTATTTTATATTTAGAATGTATTTCCACATTTCAATCCAAATCGTGCGCAGGAATATAATAATTCCCTTTTGAGGGTGCGTAATGAAATTCATTTCTTAGGAAAAATTCGCTCTAGAACTACAAATATTAATGTACAAATCATCAATTGAAAACAAGAATATTTTGTCTTCAGAAGTCTTTTCTATACTTAAATCCATATAGTATTAAGGAAATTAAAAATTCTCGTTTGAACGAGCGTTATGGTTTTATTTGTTGGGAACAATTCGCTCCAGAAATAGAATTATTGTAGATAAAATCATCAATTAAAAAAAGAACGTTTTATATTTAGAATATGTTTCCACATGTCAATCCAAATCGTGCGCAGGGAAAATAATAATTCACTTTTGAAGGTGCGTAATGAAATTCATTTCTTTGGAAAAATTCGCTGTAGAACTGCAAATAATAATGTACAAATCATCAATTAAAAACATGAATATTTTGTCTTCAGAAGTCTTTTCCATACTTAACTCCAAATAGTATTAAGGAAATTAAAAATTCTCGTTTGAACGAGCGTAATGAAACTTATTTGTTGGGAACAAATCGCTCCAGAAATAGATATCATGTAGATAAAATCATCAATTAAAATAAGAGCATTTTATATTTAGAATGTATTTCCACATTTCAATCCAAATCGTGCGCAGGTAAATAATAATTCACTTTTGAGGGTGCGTAATGAAATTCATGTCTTGGGAAAAATTCGCTGTAGAACTAAAAATATAAATGTACAAATCATCAATTAAAAACAAGAATATTTTGTCTTCAGAAATCTTTTCCATACTTAAATCCAAATATAAATAAGGAAATTAAAAATTCTCGTTTGAACGAGCGTAATGAACTTTATTTGTTGGGAACAATTCGGTCCAGAAATAGAATTATTGTAGAAAAAAACATCAATTAAAAAAAGAGCATTTTATATTTAGAATGTATTTCCACATTTCAATCCAAATCGTGCGCAGGAAAATAATAATTCACTTTTGAGAGTGCGTAATGAAATTCATTTCTTGGGAAAAATTCGCTCTAGAACTGCAAATATTAATGTACAAATCATCAATTAAAAACAAGAATATTTTGTCCTCAGAAATCTTTTCAATACTTAAATCCAAATAGTATTAAGGAAATTAAAAATTCTCGTTTGAACGAGCGTAATGAAACTTATTTGTTGGGAACAAATCGCTCCAGAAATAGAATTCATGTAGATAAAATCATCAATTAAAATAAGAGCATTTTATATTTAGAATGTATTTCCACATTTCAATCCAAATCGTGCGCAGGTAAATAATAATTCACTTTTGAGGGTGCGTAATGAAATTCATGTCTTGGGAAAAATTCGCTGTAGAACTAAAAATATAAATGTACAAATCATCAAATAAAAACAAGAATATTTTGTCTTCAGAAATCTTTTCCATACTTAAATCCAAATATAAATAAGGAAATTAAAAATTCTCGTTTGAACGAGCGTAATGAACTTTATTTGGTGGGATCAAATTCGCTCCAAAAATAGAATTATTGTAGATAAAATCATCAATTAAAAAAAGAACATTTTACATTTAGAATGTTTTTCCACATTTCAATCCAAATCGTGCGAAGGAAAATAATAATTCACTTTTGAGGGTGCATAATGAAATTCATTTCTTGGGAAAAATTCGCTCTAGAACTGCACATATTAATGTACAAATCATCAATTAAAAACAAGAATATTTTGTCTTCAGAAGTCTTTTCCATACTTAAATCCAAATAGTATTAAGGATATTAAAAATTCTCGTTTGAGCGTGCGTAATGAAACTTATTTGTTGGGAACAATTCGCTCCAGAAATAGAATTATTGTAGATAAAATTATCAATTAAAAAAAGAGCCTTTTATATTTAGAATGTATTTCCACATTTCAATCCAAATCGTACGCAGGAAAATAATAATTCACTTTTGAGGGTGCGTAATGAAATTCATTTCTTGGGAAAAATTCGCTCTAGAACTGCAAATATTAATGTACAAATCATCAATTAAAAACAAGAATATTTTGTCTTCAGAAGTCTTTTCCATACTTAAATCCAAATAGTATTAAGGATATTAAAAATTCTCGTTTGAGCGTGCGTAATGAAACTACTTTGTTGGGAACAATTCGCTCCAGAAATAGAATTATTGTAGATAAAATTATCAATTAAAAAAAGAGCATTTTATATTTAGAATGTATTTCCACATTTCAATCCAAATCGTACGCAGGAAAATAATAATTCACTTTTGAGGGTGCGTAATGAAATTCATTTCTTGGGAAAAATTCGCTCTAGAACTGCAAATATTAATGTACAAATATTCAATTAAAAACAAGAATAATTTGACTTCAAAGTCTTTTCCATACTTAAATCCAAATAGTATTAAGGAAATTAAAAATTCTCGTTTGAACGAGCGTTATGGTTTTATTTGTTGGGAACAATTCGCTCCAGAAATAGAATTATTGTAGATAAAATCATCAATTAAAAAAAGAGCATTTTATATTTAGAATGTATTTCCACATTTCAATCCAAATCGTGCGCATGAAAATAATAATTCACTTTTGACGGTGCGTAATGAAATTCATTTCTTGGGAAAAATTCGCTCTAGAACTACAAATATTAATGTACAAATCATCAATTAAAAACAAGAATATTTTGTCTTCAGAAGTCTCTTACATACTTTAATCCAAATAGTATTAAGAAAATTAAAAAATCTCGTTTGAACGAGCGTAATGAGACTTATTTGTTGGGAACAATTCGCTCCAGAAATAGAATTATTGTAGATAAAATCATCTATTAGGAAAAGAGTATTTTATATTTAGAATGTATTTCCACATTTCAATCCAAATCGTGCGCAGGAATATAATAATTCCCTTTTGAGGGTGCGTAATGAAATTCATTTCTTAGGAAAAATTCGCTCTAGAACTACAAATATTAATGTACAAATCATCAATTGAAAACAAGAATATTTTGTCTTCAGAAGTCTTTTCTATACTTAAATCCATATAGTATTAAGGAAATTAAAAATTCTCGTTTGAACGAGCGTAATGAAACTTATTTGTTGGGAACAACTCGGTCCAGAAATAGAATTATTGTAGATAAAATCATCAATTAAAAAAAGAACGTTTTATATTTAGAATATGTTTCCACATGTCAATCCAAATCGTGCGCAGGGAAAATAATAATTCACTTTTGAAGGTGCGTAATGAAATTCATTTCTTTGGAAAAATTCGCTGTAGAACTGCAAATAATAATGTACAAATCATCAATTAAAAACATGAATATTTTGTCTTCAGAAGTCTTTTCCATACTTAACTCCAAATAGTATTAAGGAAATTAAAAATTCTCGTTTGAACGAGCGTAATGAAACTTATTTGTTGGGAACAAATCGCTCCAGAAATAGAATTCATGTAGATAAAATCATCAATTAAAATAAGAGCATTTTATATTTAGAATGTATTTCCACATTTCAATCCAAATCGTGCGCAGGTAAATAATAATTCACTTTTGAGGGTGCGTAATGAAATTCATGTCTTGGGAAAAATTCGCTGTAGAACTAAAAATATAAATGTACAAATCATCAATTAAAAACAAGAATATTTTGTCTTCAGAAATCTTTTCCATACTTAAATCCAAATATAAATAAGGAAATTAAAAATTCTCGTTTGAACGAGCGTAATGAACTTTATTTGTTGGGAACAATTCGGTCCAGAAATAGAATTATTGTAGAAAAAAACATCAATTAAAAAAAGAGCATTTTATATTTAGAATGTATTTCCACATTTCAATCCAAATCGTGCGCAGGAAAATAATAATTCACTTTTGAGAGTGCGTAATGAAATTCATTTCTTGGGAAAAATTCGCTCTAGAACTGCAAATATTAATGTACAAATCATCAATTAAAAACAAGAATATTTTGTCCTCAGAAATCTTTTCCATACTTAAATCCAAATAGTATTAAGGAAATTAAAAATTCTCGTTTGAACGAGCGTAATGAAACTTATTTGTTGGGAAAAAATCGCTCCAGAAATAGAATTATTGTAGATAAAATCATCAATTAAAAAAAGAGCATTTTATATTTAGAATGTATTTCCACATTTCAATCCAAATCGTGCGCAGGAAAATAATAATTCACTTCTGAGGGTGCGTAATGAAATTCATTTCTTGGGAAAAATTCGCTCTAAAACTGCAAATATTAATGTACAAATCATCAATTAAAAATAAGAATATTTTGTCTTCAGAGGTCTTTTCCATACTTAAATCCAAATAGAATTAAGGAAATTAAAAATTCTCGTTTGAACGAGCGTAATGAAACTTTTTTGTTGGGAACATTTCGCTCCAGAAATAGAATTATTGTAGATAAAATCATCAATTAAAAAAAGAATATTTTATATTTAGAATGTATTTCCACATTTCAATCCAAATCGTGCGCAGGAAAATAATAATTCACTTTTGAGGGTGCGTAATGAAATTCATTTCTTGGGAAAAGTCACTCTAGAACTGCAAATATTAATGTGCAAATCATCAATTAAAAACAAGAATATTTTGTCTTCAGAAGTCTTTTCCATACTTAAATCAAAAAAGTATTAAGGAAATAAAAAATTCTCGTTTGAACGAGCGTTATGGTTTTATTTGTTGGGAACAATTCGCTCCAGAAATAGAATTATTGTAGATAAAATCATCAATTAAAAAAAGGGCATTTTATATTTAGAATGTATGTCCACATTTCAATTCAAATCGTGCGCAGGGAAAATAATAATTCACTTTTGAAGGTGCGTAATGAAATTCATGTCTTGGGAAAAATTCGCTGTAGAACTAAAAATATAAATGTACAAATCATCAATTAAAAACAAGAATATTTTGTCTTCAGAAGTCTTTTCCATACTTAAATCCATATAGTATTAAGGAAATAAAAAATTCTCGTTTGAACGAGCGTAATGAAACTTATTTGTTGGGAACAATTCGGTCTAGAAATAGAATTATTGTAGATAAAATCATCAATTAAAATAAGAGCATTTTATATTTAGAATGTATTTCCACATTTCAATCCAAATCGTGCGCAGGAAAATAATAATTCACTTCTGAGGGTGCGTAATGAAATTCATTTCTTGGGAAAAATTCGCTCTAGAACTGCAAATATTAATGTACAGATAACCAATTAAAAAGAAGAATATTTTGTCTCCAAAAGTCTTTTCCATACTTAAATCCAAATAGTATTAAGGAAATTAAAAATTCTCGCTTGAACGAGCGTTATGGTTTTATTTGTTGGGAACAATTCGCTCCAAAAATAGAATTATTGTAGATAAAATCATCAATTAAAAAAAGGGCATTTTATATTTAGAATGTATTTCCACATTTCAATCCAAATCGTGCGCAGGGAAAATAATAATTCACTTTTGAAGGTGCGTAATGAAATTCATTTCTTTAGAAAAATTCGCTCTAGAACTGCAAATATTAATTTACAAATCATCAATTAAAAACAAGAATATTTTGTCTTCAGAAGTCTTTTCCTTACTTAAATCCAAATAGTATTAAGGAAATTAAAAATTCTCCTTTGAACGAGCGTAATGAAACTTATTTGTTGGGAACAATTCGCTCCAGATATAGAATTATTGTAGATAAAATCATCAATTAAAATAAGAGCATTTTATATTTAGAATGTATTTCCACATTTCAATCCAAATCGTGCGCAGGAAAATAATAATTCATTTTTGAGGGTCCGTAATGAAATTCATTTCTTGGGAAAAATTCGCTCTAGAACTGCAAATATTAATGTACAAATATTCAATTAAAAACAAGAATAATTTGACTTCAAGGTCTTTTCCATACTTAAATCCAAATAGTATTAAGGAAATTAAAAATTCTCGTTTGAACGAGCGTTATGGTTTTATTTGTTGGGAACAATTCGCTCCAGAAATAGAATTATTGTAGATAAAATCATCAATTAAAAAAAGAGCATTTTATATTTAGAATGTATTTCCACATTTCAATCCAAATCGTGCGCATGAAAATAATAATTCACTTTTGACGGTGCGTCATGAAATTCATTTCTTGGGAAAAATTCGCTCTAGAACTACAAATATTAATGTACAAATCATCAATTAAAAACAAGAATATTTTGTCTTCAGAAGTCTCTTACATACTTAAATCCAAATAGTATTAAGAAAATTAAAAAATCTCGTTTGAACGAGCGTAATGAGACTTATTTGTTGGGAACAATTTGCTCCAGAAATAGAATTATTGTAGATAAAATCATCTATTAGGAAAAGAGTATTTTATATTTAGAATGTATTTCGACATTTCAATCCAAATCGTGCGCAGGAATATAATAATTCACTTTTGAAGGTGCGTAATGAAATTCATGTCTTGGGAAAAATTCGCTGTAGAACTAAAAATATAAATGTAAAAGTCATCAATTAAAAACAAGAATATTTTGTCTTCAGAAGTCTTTTCTATACTTAAATCCATATAGTATTAAGGAAATTAAAAATTCTCGTTTGAACGAGCGTAATGAAACTTATTTGTTGGGAACAATTCGGTCTAGAAATAGAATTATTGTAGATAAAATCATCAATTAAAAAAAGAGCATTTTATATTTAGAATGTATTTCCACATTTCAATCCAAATCGTGCGCAGGAAAATAATAATTCACTTCTGAGGGTGCGTAATGAAATTCATTTCTTGGGAAAAATTCGCTCTAAAACTGCAAATATTAATGTACAAATCATCAATTAAAAATAAGAATATTTTGTCTTCAGAGGTCTTTTCCATACTTAAATCCAAATAGAATTAAGGAAATTAAAAATTCTCGTTTGAACGAGCGTAATGAAACTTTTTTGTTGGGAACATTTCGCTCCAGAAATAGAATTATTGTAGATAAAATCATCAATTAAAAAAAGAATATTTTATATTAAGAATGTATTTCCACATTTCAATCCAAATCGTGCGCAGGAAAATAATAATTCACTTTTGAGGGTGCGTAATGAAATTCATTTCTTGGGAAAAGTCACTCTAGAACTGCAAATATTAATGTGCAAATCATCAATTAAAAACAAGAATATTTTGTCTTCAGAAGTCTTTTCTATACTTAAATCAAAAAAGTATTAAGGAAATAAAAAATTCTCGTTTGAACGAGCGTTATGGTTTTATTTGTTGGGAACAATTCGCTCCAGAAATAGAATTATTGTAGATAAAATCATCAATTAAAAAAAGGGCATTTTATATTTAGAATGTATTTCCACATTTCAATTCAAATCGTGCGCAGGGAAAATAATAATTCACTTTTGAAGGTGCGTAATGAAATTCATGTCTTGGGAAAAATTCGCTGTAGAACTAAAAATATAAATGTACAAATCATCAATTAAAAACAAGAATATTTTGTCTTCAGAAGTCTTTTCCATACTTAAATCCATATAGTATTAAGGAAATAAAAAATTCTCGTTTGAACGAGCGTAATGAAACTTATTTGTTGGGAACAATTCGGTCTAGAAATAGAATTATTGTAGATAAAATCATCAATTAAAATAAGAGCATTTTATATTTAGAATGTATTTCCACATTTCAATCCAAATCGTGCGCAGGAAAATAATAATTCACTTCTGAGGGTGCGTAATGAAATTCATTTCTTGGGAAAAATTCGCTCTAGAACTGCAAATATTAATGTACAGATAACCAATTAAAAAGAAGAATATTTTGTCTTCAAAAGTCTTTTCCATACTTAAATCCAAATAGTATTAAGGAAATTAAAAATTCTCGCTTGAACGAGCGTTATGGTTTTATTTGTTGGGAACAATTCGCTCCAGAAATAGAATTATTGTAGATAAAATCATCAATTAAAAAAAGGGCATTTTATATTTAGAATGTATTTCCACATTTCAATCCAAATCGTGCGCAGGGAAAATAATAATTCACTTTTGAAGGTGCGTAATGAAATTCATTTCTTTAGAAAAATTCGCTCTAGAACTGCAAATATTAATTTACAAATCATCAATTAAAAACAAGAATATTTTGTCTTCAGAAGTCTTTTCCTTACTTAAATCCAAATAGTATTAAGGAAATTAAAAATTCTCCTTTGAACGAGCGTAATGAAATTTATTTGTTGGGAACAATTCGCTCCAGATATAGAATTATTGTAGATAAAATCATCAATTAAAATAAGAGCATTTTATATTTAGAATGTATTTCCACATTTCAATCCAAATCGTGCGCAGGAAAATAATAATTCATTTTTGACGGTCCGTAATGAAATTCATTTCTTGGGAAAAATTCGCTCTAGAACTGCAAATATTAATGTACAAATATTCAATTAAAAACAAAAATAATTTGACTTCAAGGTCTTTTCCATACTTAAATCCAAATAGTATTAAGGAAATTAAAAATTCTCGTTTGAACGAGCGTTATGGTTTTATTTGTTGGGAACAATTCGCTCCAGAAATAGAATTATTGTAGATAAAATCATAAATTAAAAAAAGAGCATTTTATATTTAGAATGTATTTCCACATTTCAATCCAAATCGTGCGCATGAAAATAATAATTCACTTTTGACGGTGCGTCATGAAATTCATTTCTTGGGAAAAATTCGCTCTAGAACTACAAATATTAATGTACAAATCATCAATTAAAAACAAGAATATTTTGTCTTCAGAAGTCTCTTACATACTTAAATCCAAATAGTATTAAGAAAATTAAAAAATCTCGTTTGAACGAGCGTAATGAGACTTATTTGTTGGGAACAATTTGCTCCAGAAATAGAATTATTGTAGATAAAATCATCTATTAGGAAAAGAGTATTTTATATTTAGAATGTATTTCGGCATTTTAATCCTAATCGTGCGCAGGAATATAATAATTCACTTTTGAAGGTGCGTAATGAAATTCATGTCTTGGGAAAAATTCGCTGTAGAACTAAAAATATAAATGTAAAAGTCATCAATTAAAAACAAGAATATTTTGTCTTCAGAAGTCTTTTCTATACTTAAATCCATATAGTATTAAGGAAATTAAAAATTCTCGTTTGAACGAGCGTAATGAAACTTATTTGTTGGGAACAATTCGGTCTAGAAATAGAATTATTGTAGATAAAATCATCAATTAAAAAAAGAGCATTTTATATTTAGAATGTATTTCCACATTTCAATCCAAATCGTGCGCAGGAAAATAATAATTCACTTCTGAGGGTGCGTAATGAAATTCATTTCTTGGGAAAAATTCGCTCTAAAACTGCAAATATTAATGTACAAATCATCAATTAAAAATAAGAATATTTTGTCTTCAGAGGTCTTTTCCATACTTAAATCCAAATAGAATTAAGGAAATTAAAAATTCTCGTTTGAACGAGCGTAATGAAACTTTTTTGTTGGGAACATTTCGCTCCAGAAATAGAATTATTGTAGATAAAATCATCAATTAAAAAAAGAATATTTTATATTAAGAATGTATTTCCACATTTCAATCCAAATCGTGCGCAGGAAAATAATAATTCACTTTTGAGGGTGCGTAATGAAATTCATTTCTTGGGAAAAGTCACTCTAGAACTGCAAATATTAATGTGCAAATCATCAATTAAAAACAAGAATATTTTGTCTTCAGAAGTCTTTTCTATACTTAAATCAAAAAAGTATTAAGGAAATAAAAAATTCTCGTTTGAACGAGCGTTATGGTTTTATTTGTTGGGAACAATTCGCTCCAGAAATAGAATTATTGTAGATAAAATCATCAATTAAAAAAAGGGCATTTTATATTTAGAATGTATTTCCACATTTCAATTCAAATCGTGCGCAGGGAAAATAATAATTCACTTTTGAAGGTGCGTAATGAAATTCATGTCTTGGGAAAAATTCGCTGTAGAACTAAAAATATAAATGTACAAATCATCAATTAAAAACAAGAATATTTTGTCTTCAGAAGTCTTTTCCATACTTAAATCCATATAGTATTAAGGAAATAAAAAATTCTCGTTTGAACGAGCGTAATGAAACTTATTTGTTGGGAACAATTCGGTCTAGAAATAGAATTATTGTAGATAAAATCATCAATTAAAATAAGAGCATTTTATATTTAGAATGTATTTCCACATTTCAATCCAAATCGTGCGCAGGAAAATAATAATTCACTTCTGAGGGTGCGTAATGAAATTCATTTCTTGGGAAAAATTCGCTCTAGAACTGCAAATATTAATGTACAGATAACCAATTAAAAAGAAGAATATTTTGTCTTCAAAAGTCTTTTCCATACTTAAATCCAAATAGTATTAAGGAAATTAAAAATTCTCGCTTGAACGAGCGTTATGGTTTTATTTGTTGGGAACAATTCGCTCCAGAAATAGAATTATTGTAGATAAAATCATCAATTAAAAAAAGGGCATTTTATATTTAGAATGTATTTCCACATTTCAATCCAAATCGTGCGCAGGGAAAATAATAATTCACTTTTGAAGGTGCGTAATGAAATTCATTTCTTTAGAAAAATTCGCTCTAGAACTGCAAATATTAATTTACAAATCATCAATTAAAAACAAGAATATTTTGTCTTCAGAAGTCTTTTCCTTACTTAAATCCAAATAGTATTAAGGAAATTAAAAATTCTCCTTTGAACGAGCGTAATGAAATTTATTTGTTGGGAACAATTCGCTCCAGATATAGAATTATTGTAGATAAAATCATCAATTAAAATAAGAGCATTTTATATTTAGAATGTATTTCCACATTTCAATCCAAATCGTGCGCAGGAAAATAATAATTCATTTTTGACGGTCCGTAATGAAATTCATTTCTTGGGAAAAATTCGCTCTAGAACTGCAAATATTAATGTACAAATATTCAATTAAAAACAAAAATAATTTGACTTCAAGGTCTTTTCCATACTTAAATCCAAATAGTATTAAGGAAATTAAAAATTCTCGTTTGAACGAGCGTTATGGTTTTATTTGTTGGGAACAATTCGCTCCAGAAATAGAATTATTGTAGATAAAATCATAAATTAAAAAAAGAGCATTTTATATTTAGAATGTATTTCCACATTTCAATCCAAATCGTGCGCATGAAAATAATAATTCACTTTTGACGGTGCGTCATGAAATTCATTTCTTGGGAAAAATTCGCTCTAGAACTACAAATATTAATGTACAAATCATCAATTAAAAACAAGAATATTTTGTCTTCAGAAGTCTCTTACATACTTAAATCCAAATAGTATTAGGAAAATTAAAAAATCTCGTTTGAACGAGCGTAATGAGACTTATTTGTTGGGAACAATTCGCTCCAGAAATAGAATTATTGTAGATAAAATCATCTATTAGGAAAAGAGTATTTTATATTTAGAATGTATTTCCACATTTCAATCCAAATCGTGCGCAGGAATATAATAATTCACTTTTGAAGGTGCGTAATGAAATTCATGTCTTGGGAAAAATTCGCTGTAGAACTAAAAATATAAATGTAAAAGTCATCAATTAAAAACAAGAATATTTTGTCTTCAGAAGTCTTTTCTATACTTAAATCCATATAGTATTAAGGAAATTAAAAATTCTCGTTTGAACGAGCGTAATGAAACTTATTTGTTGGGAACAATTCGGTCTAGAAATAGAATTATTGTAGATAAAATCATCAATTAAAATAAGAGCATTTTATATTTAAAATGTATTTCCACATTTCAATCCAAATCGTGCGCAGGAAAATAATAATTCACTTCTGAGGGTGCGTAATGAAATTCATTTTTTGGGAAAAGTCGCTCTAGAACTGCAAATATTAATGTGCAAATCATCAATTAAAAACAAGAATATTTTGTCTTCAGAAGTCTTTTCCATACTTAAATCAAAATAGTATTAAGGAAATTAAAAATTCTCGTTTGAACGAGCGTAATGATTTTATTTGTTGGGAACAATTCGCTCCAGAAATAGAATTATTGTAGATAAAATCATCAATTAAAAAAAGGGAATTTTATATTTAGAATGTATTTCCACATTTCAATCCAAATCGTGCGCAGGGAAAATAATAATTCACTTTTGAAGGTGCGTAATGAAATTCATTTCTTTAGAAAAATTCGCTCTAGAACTGCAAATATTAATTTACAAATCATCAATTAAAAACAAGAATATTTTGTCTTCAGAAGTCTTTTCCTTACTTAAATCCAAATAGTATTAAGGAAATTAAAAATTCTCCTTTGAACGAGCGTAATGAAACTTATTTGTTGGGAACAATTCGCTCCAGATATAGAATTATTGTAGATAAAATTATCAATTAAAATAAGAGCATTTTATATTTAGAATGTATTTCCACATTTCAATCCAAATCGTGCGCAGGAAAATAATAATTCATTTTTGACGGTCCGTAATGAAATTCATTTCTTGGGAAAAATTCGCTCTAGAACTGCAAATATTAATGTACAAATATTCAATTAAAAACAAGAATAATTTGACTTCAAGGTCTTTTCCATACTTAAATCCAAATAGTATTAAGGAAATTAATAATTCTCGTTTGAACGAGCGTTATGGTTTTATTTGTTGGGAACAATTCGCTCCAGAAATAGAATTATTGTAGATAAAATCATCAATTAAAAAAAGAGCATTTTATATTTAGAATGTATTTCCACATTTCAATCCAAATCGTGCGCAGGAAAATAATAATTGATTTTTGAGGGTGCGTAATGAAATTCATTTCTTGGGAAAAATTCGCTCTAGAACTGCAAATATTAATGTACAAATCATCAATTAAAAACAAGAATATTTCGTCTTCAGAAGTCTTTTCCATAGTTAAATCAAAATAGTATTAAGGAAAATAAAAATTCTCGTTTGAGCGTGCGTAATGAAACTTATTTGTTGGGAACAATTCACTCCAGAAATAGAATTAATTTCGATAAAATCATCAATTAAAAAAAGAGCATTTTATATTTAGAATGTATTTCCACATTTCAATCCAAATCGTGCGCAGGAAAATAATAATTCACTTTTGAGGGTGCGTAATGAAATTCATTTCTTGGGAAAAATTCGCTCTAGAACTGCAAATATTAATGTACAAATCATCAATTAAAAACAAGAATATTTTGTCTTCAGAAGTCTTTTCCATACTTAAAACCAAATAGTATTAAGAAAATTAAAAATTCTCGTTTGAACGCGCGTAATGAGACTTATTTGTTGGGAACAATTCGCTCCAGAAATAGAATTATTGTAGATAAAATCATCAATTAAAAAAAGAGCATTTTATATTTAGAATGTATTTCCACATTTCAATCCAAATCGTGCGCATGAAAATATCAATTCACTTTTGACGGAGCGTAATGAAATTCATTTCTTGGGAAAAATTCGCTCTAGAACTACAAATATTAATGTACAAATCATCAATTAAAAACAAGAATATTTTGTCTTCAGAATTCTCTTACATACTTTAATCCAAATAGTATTAAGAAAATTAAAAAATTTCGTTTGAACGAGCGTAATGAGACTTATTTGTTGGGAACAATTCGCTCCAGAAATAGAATTATTGTAGATAAAATCATCTATTAGGAAAAGAGTATTTTATATTTAGAATGTATTTTCACATTTCAATCCAAATCGTGCGCAGGAATATAATAATTCCCTTTTGAGGGTGCGTAATGAAATTCATTTCTTAGGAAAAATTCGCTCTAGAACTACAAATATTAATGTACAAATCATCAATTGAAAACAAGAATATTTTGTCTTCAGAAGTCTTTTCTATTCTTAAATCCATATAGTATTAAGGAAATTAAAAATTCTCGTTTGAACGAGCGTAATGAAACTTATTTGTTGGGAACAACTCGGTCCAGAAATAGAATTATTGTAGATAAAATCATCAATTAAAAAAAGAACGTTTTATATTTAGAATATGTTTCCACATGTCAATCCAAATCGTGCGCAGGGAAAATAATAATTCACTTTTGAAGGTGCGTAATGAAATTCATTTCTTTGGAAAAATTCGCTGTAGAACTGCAAATAATAATGTACAAATCATCAATTAAAAACATGAATATTTTGTCTTCAGAAGTCTTTTCCATACTTAACTCCAAATAGTATTAAGGAAATTAAAAATTCTCGTTTGAACGAGCGTAATGAAACTTATTTGTTGGGAACAAATCGCTCCAGAAATAGAATTCATGTAGATAAAATCATCAATTAAAATAAGAGCATTTTATATTTAGAATGTATTTCCACATTTCAATCCAAATCGTGCGCAGGTAAATAATAATTCACTTTTGAGGGTGCGTAATGAAATTCATGTCTTTGGAAAAATTCGCTGTAGAACTAAAAATATAAATGTACAAATCATCAATTAAAAACAAGAATATTTTGTCTTCAGAAATCTTTTCCATACTTAAATCCAAATATAAATAAGGAAATTAAAAATTCTCGTTTGAACGAGCGTAATGAACTTTATTTGTTGGGAACAATTCGGTCCAGAAATAGAATTATTGTAGAAAAAAACATCAATTAAAAAAAGAGCATTTTATATTTAGAATGTATTTCCACATTTCAATCCAAATCGTGCGCAGGAAAATAATAATTCACTTTTGAGAGTGCGTAATGAAATTCATTTCTTGGGAAAAATTCGCTCTAGAACTGCAAATATTAATGTACAAATCATCAATTAAAAACAAGAATATTTTGTCCTCAGAAATCTTTTCAATACTTAAATCCAAATAGTATTAAGGAAATTAAAAATTCTCGTTTGAACGAGCGTAATGAAACTTATTTGTTGGGAAAAAATCGCTCCAGAAATAGAATTATTGTAGATAAAATCATCAATTAAAATAAGAGCATTTTATATTTAGAATGTATTTCCACATTTCAATCCAAATCGTGCGCAGGAAAATAATAATTCACTTCTGAGGGTGCGTAATGAAATTCATTTCTTGGGAAAAATTCGCTCTAAAACTGCAAATATTAATGTACAAATCATCAATTAAAAATAAGAAAATTTTGTCTTCAGAGGTCTTTTCCATACTTATATCCAAATAGAATTAAGGAAATTAAAAATTCTCGTTTGAACGAGCGTAATGAAACTTTTTTGTTGGGAACATTTCGCTCCAGAAATAGAATTATTGTAGATAAAATCATCAATTAAAAAAAGAATATTTTATATTTAGAATGTATTTCCACATTTCAATCCAAATCGTGCGCAGGAAAATAATAATTCACTTTTGAGGGTGCGTAATGAAATTCATTTCTTGGGAAAAGTCACTCTAGAACTGCAAATATTAATGTGCAAATCATCAATTAAAAACAAGAATATTTTGTCTTCAGAAGTCTTTTCCATACTTAAATCAAAAAAGTATTAAGGAAATAAAAAATTCTCGTTTGAACGAGCGTTATGGTTTTATTTGTTGGGAACAATTCGCTCCAGAAATAGAATTATTGTAGATAAAATCATCAATTAAAAAAAGGGCATTTTATATTTAGAATGTATTTCCACATTTCAATTCAAATCGTGCGCAGGGAAAATAATAATTCACTTTTGAAGGTGCGTAATGAAATTCATGTCTTGGGAAAAATTCGCTGTAGAACTAAAAATATAAATGTACAAATCATCAATTAAAAACAAGAATATTTTGTCTTCAGAAGTCTTTTCCATACTTAAATCAAAAAAGTATTAAGGAAATAAAAAATTCTCGTTTGAACGAGCGTTATGGTTTTATTTGTTGGGAACAATTCGCTCCAGAAATAGAATTATTGTAGATAAAATCAACTATTAGGAAAAGAGCATTTTATATTTAGAATGTATTTCCACATTTCAATCCAAATCGTGCGCAGGAAAATAATAATTCACATTTGAGGGTTCGTAATGAAATTCATTTCTTGGGAAAAATTCGCTCTAGAACTGCAAATATTAATGTACAAATATTCAATTAAAAACAAGAATAATTTGACTTCAAAATCTTTTCCATACTTAAATCCAAATAGTATTAAGGAAATTAAAAATTCTCGTTTGAACGAGCGTTATGGTTTTATTTGTTGGGAACAATTCGCTCCAGAAATAGAATTATTGTAGATAAAATCATCAATTAAAAAAAGAGCATTTTATATTTAGAATGTATTTCCACATTTCAATCCAAATCGTGCGCATGAAAATATCAATTCACTTTTGACGGAGCGTAATGAAATTCATTTCTTGGGAAAAATTCGCTCTAGAACTACAAATATTAATGTACAAATCATCAATTAAAAACAAGAATATTTTGTCTTCAGAATTCTCTTACATACTTTAATCCAAATAGTATTAAGAAAATTAAAAAATTTCGTTTGAACGAGCGTAATGAGACTTATTTGTTGGGAACAATTCGCTCCAGAAATAGAATTATTGTAGATAAAATCATCTATTAGGAAAAGAGTATTTTATATTTAGAATGTATTTTCACATTTCAATCCAAATCGTGCGCAGGAATATAATAATTCCCTTTTGAGGGTGCGTAATGAAATTCATTTCTTAGGAAAAATTCGCTCTAGAACTACAAATATTAATGTACAAATCATCAATTGAAAACAAGAATATTTTGTCTTCAGAAGTCTTTTCTATTCTTAAATCCATATAGTATTAAGGAAATTAAAAATTCTCGTTTGAACGAGCGTAATGAAACTTATTTGTTGGGAACAACTCGGTCCAGAAATAGAATTATTGTAGATAAAATCATCAATTAAAAAAAGAACGTTTTATATTTAGAATATGTTTCCACATGTCAATCCAAATCGTGCGCAGGGAAAATAATAATTCACTTTTGAAGGTGCGTAATGAAATTCATTTCTTTGGAAAAATTCGCTGTAGAACTGCAAATAATAATGTACAAATCATCAATTAAAAACATGAATATTTTGTCTTCAGAAGTCTTTTCCATACTTAACTCCAAATAGTATTAAGGAAATTAAAAATTCTCGTTTGAACGAGCGTAATGAAACTTATTTGTTGGGAACAAATCGCTCCAGAAATAGAATTCATGTAGATAAAATCATCAATTAAAATAAGAGCATTTTATATTTAGAATGTATTTCCACATTTCAATCCAAATCGTGCGCAGGTAAATAATAATTCACTTTTGAGGGTGCGTAATGAAATTCATGTCTTTGGAAAAATTCGCTGTAGAACTAAAAATATAAATGTACAAATCATCAATTAAAAACAAGAATATTTTGTCTTCAGAAATCTTTTCCATACTTAAATCCAAATATAAATAAGGAAATTAAAAATTCTCGTTTGAACGAGCGTAATGAACTTTATTTGTTGGGAACAATTCGGTCCAGAAATAGAATTATTGAAAAAAAAAACATCAATTAAAAAAAGAGCATTTTATATTTAGAATGTATTTCCACATTTCAATCCAAATCGTGCGCAGGAAAATAATAATTCACTTTTGAGAGTGCGTAATGAAATTCATTTCTTGGGAAAAATTCGCTCTAGAACTGCAAATATTAATGTACAAATCATCAATTAAAAACAAGAATATTTTGTCCTCAGAAATCTTTTCAATACTTAAATCCAAATAGTATTAAGGAAATTAAAAATTCTCGTTTGAACGAGCGTAATGAAACTTATTTGTTGGGAAAAAATCGCTCCAGAAATAGAATTATTGTAGATAAAATCATCAATTAAAATAAGAGCATTTTATATTTAGAATGTATTTCCACATTTCAATCCAAATCGTGCGCAGGAAAATAATAATTCACTTCTGAGGGTGCGTAATGAAATTCATTTCTTGGGAAAAATTCGCTCTAAAACTGCAAATATTAATGTACAAATCATCAATTAAAAATAAGAAAATTTTGTCTTCAGAGGTCTTTTCCATACTTATATCCAAATAGAATTAAGGAAATTAAAAATTCTCGTTTGAACGAGCGTAATGAAACTTTTTTGTTGGGAACATTTCGCTCCAGAAATAGAATTATTGTAGATAAAATCATCAATTAAAAAAAGAATATTTTATATTTAGAATGTATTTCCACATTTCAATCCAAATCGTGCGCAGGAAAATAATAATTCACTTTTGAGGGTGCGTAATGAAATTCATTTCTTGGGAAAAGTCACTCTAGAACTGCAAATATTAATGTGCAAATCATCAATTAAAAACAAGAATATTTTGTCTTCAGAAGTCTTTTCCATACTTAAATCAAAAAAGTATTAAGGAAATAAAAAATTCTCGTTTGAACGAGCGTTATGGTTTTATTTGTTGGGAACAATTCGCTCCAGAAATAGAATTATTGTAGATAAAATCATCAATTAAAAAAAGGGCATTTTATATTTAGAATGTATTTCCACATTTCAATTCAAATCGTGCGCAGGGAAAATAATAATTCACTTTTGACGGTGCGTAATGAAATTCATGTCTTGGGAAAAATTCGCTGTAGAACTAAAAATATAAATGTACAAATCATCAATTAAAAACAAGAATATTTTGTCTTCAGAAGTCTTTTCCATACTTAAATCCATATAGTATTAAGGAAATAAAAAATTCTCGTTTGAACGAGCGTAATGAAACTTATTTGTTGGGAACAATTCGGTCTAGAAATAGAATTATTGTAGATAAAATCATCAATTAAAATAAGAGCATTTTATATTTAGAATGTATTTCCACATTTCAATCCAAATCGTGCGCAGGAAAATAATAATTCACTTCTGAGGGTGCGTAATGAAATTCATTTCTTGGGAAAAATTCGCTCTAGAACTGCAAATATTAATGTACAGATAACCAATTAAAAAGAAGAATATTTTGTCTTCAAAAGTCTTTTCCATACTTAAATCCAAATAGTATTAAGGAAATTAAAAATTCTCGCTTGAACGAGCGTTATGGTTTTATTTGTTGGGAACAATTCGCTCCAGAAATAGAATTATTGTAGATAAAATCATCAATTAAAAAAAGGGCATTTTATATTTAGAATGTATTTCCACATTTCAATCCAAATCGTGCGCAGGGAAAATAATAATTCACTTTTGAAGGTGCGTAATGAAATTCATTTTTTTAGAAAAATTCGCTCTAGAACTGCAAATATTAATTTACAAATCATCAATTAAAAACAAGAATATTTTGTCTTCAGAAGTCTTTTCCATACTTAAATCCAAATAGTATTAAGGAAATTAAAAATTCTCCTTTGAACGAGCGTAATGAAACTTATTTGTTGGGAACAATTCGCTCCAGAAATAGAATTTTTGTAGATAAAATCATCAATTAAAATAAGAGCATTTTATATTTAGAATGTATTTCCACACTTCAATCCAAATCGTGCGCAGGAAAATAATAATTCACTTTTGAGGGTGCGTAATGAAATTCATTTCTTGGGAAAAATTCGCTCTAGAACTGCAAATATTAATGTACAAATATTCATTTAAAAACAAGAATAATTTGACTTCAAGGTCTTTTCCATACTTAAATCCAAATAGTATTAAGGAAATTAAAAATTCTCGTTTGAACGAGCGTTATGGTTTTATTTGTTGGGAACAATTCGCTCCAGAAATAGAATTATTGTAGATAAAATCATAAATTAAAAAAAGAGCATTTTATATTTAGAATGTATTTCCACATTTCAATCCAAATCGTGCGCATGAAAATAATAATTCACTTTTGACGGTGCGTCATGAAATTCATTTCTTGGGAAAAATTCGCTCTAGAACTACAAATATTAATGTACAAATCATCAATTAAAAACAAGAATATTTTGTCTTCAGAAGTCTCTTACATACGTAAATCCAAATAGTATTAGGAAAATTAAAAAATCTCGTTTGAACGAGCGTAATGAGACTTATTTGTTGGGAACAATTCGCTCCAGAAATAGAATTATTGTAGATAAAATCATCTATTAGGAAAAGAGTATTTTATATTTAGAATGTATTTCGACATTTCAATCCAAATCGAGCGCAGGAATATAATAATTCACTTTTGAAGGTGCGTAATGAAATTCATGTCTTGGGAAAAATTCGCTGTAGAACTAAAAATATAAATGTAAAAGTCATCAATTAAAAACAAGAATATTTTGTCTTCAGAAGTCTTTTCTATACTTAAATGCATATAGTATTAAGGAAATTAAAAATTCTCGTTTGAACGAGCGTAATGAAACTTATTTGTTGGGAACAATTCGGTCTAGAAATAGAATTATTGTAGATAAAATCATCAATTAAAATAAGAGCATTTTATATTTAAAATGTATTTCCACATTTCAATCCAAATCGTGCGTAGGAAAATAATAATTCACTTCTGAGGGTGCGTAATGAAATTCATTTTTTGGGAAAAGTCGCTCTAGAACTGCAAATATTAATGTGCAAATATTCAATTAAAAACAAGAATATTTTGTCTTCAGAAGTCTTTTCCATCCTTAAATCAAAATAGTATTAAGGAAATTAAAAATTCTCGTTTGAACGAGCGTAATGATTTTATTTGTTGGGAACAATTCGCTCCAGAAATAGAATTATTGTAGATAAAATCATCAACTAAAAAAAGAGCATTTTATATTTAGAATGTATTTCCACATTTCAATCCAAATCGTGCGCAGGGAAAATAATAATTCACTTTTGAGGGTGCGTAATGAAATTCATTTCTTGGGAAAAATTCGCTCTAGAACTGCATATATTAATGTACAGATCACCAATTAAAAAGAAGAATATTTTGTCTTCAAAAGTCTTTTCCATACTTAAATCCAAATAGTGTTAAGGAAATTAAAAATTCTCGCTTGAACGAGCGTAATGAAACTTATTTGTTGGGAACAATTCCCTCCAGAAATAGAATTATTGTAGATAAAATCATCAATTAAAAAAAGAGCATTTTATATTTAGAATGTATTTCCACATTTCAATCCAAATCGTGCGCAGGAAAATAATAATTGATTTTTGAGGGTGCGTAATGAAATTCATTTCTTGGGAAAAATTCGCTCTAGAACTGCAAATATTAATGTACAAATCATCAATTAAAAACAAGAATATTTTGTCTTAAAAGTCTTTTCCATACTTAAATCCAAATAGTATTAAGGAAAATAAAAATTCTCGTTTGAGCGTGCGTAATGAAACTTATTTGTTGGGAACAATTCGCTCCAGAAATAGAATTATTGTCGATAAAATCATCAATTAAAAAAAGAGCATTTTATATTTAGAATGTATTTCCACATTTCAATCCAAATCGTGCGCAGGAAAATAATAATTCACTTTTGAGGGTTCGTAATGAAATTCATTTCTTGGGAAAAGTCGCTCTAGAACTGCAAATATTAATGTGCAAATCATCAATTATAAACAAGAATATTTTGTCTTCAGAAGTCTTTTCCATACTTAAATCAAAAAAGTATTAAGGAAATAAAAAATTCTCGTTTGAACGAGCGTTATGGTTTTATTTGTTGGGAACAATTCGCTCCAGAAATAGAATTATTGTAGATAAAATCATCAATTAAAAAAAGAGCATTTTATATTTAGAATGTATTTCCACATTTCAATCCAAATCGTGCGCAGGGAAAATAATAATTCACTTTTTAAGGTGCATAATGAAATTCATTTCTTGGGAAAAATTCGCTCTAGAACTGCAAATATTAATGTACAAATCATCAATTAAAAACAAGAATATTTTGTCTTCAGAAGTCTTTTCCATACTTAAATCCAAATAGTATTAAGGATATTAAAAATTCTCGTTTGAGCGTGCGTAATGAAACTTATTTGTTGGGAACAATTCGCTCCAGAAATAGAATTATTGTAGAAAAAATTATCAATTAAAAAAAGAGCATTTTATATTTAGAATGTATTTCCACATTTCAATCCAAATCGTACGCAGGAAAATAATAATTCACTTTTGAGGGTGCGTAATGAAATTCATTTCTTGGGAAAAATTCGCTCTAGAACTGCAAATATTAATGTACAAATCATCAAATAAAAACAAGAATATTATGTCTTCAGAAGTCTTTTCCATACTTAAAACCAAATAGTATTAAGAAAATTAAAAATTCTCGTTTGAACGCGCGTAATGTCACTTATTTGTTGGGAACAATTCGCTCCAGAAATAGAATTATTGTAGATAAAATCAACTATTAGGAAAAGAGCATTTTATATTTAGAATGTATTTCCACATTTCAATCCAAATCGTGCGCAGGAAAATAATAATTCACATTTGAGGGTTCGTAATGAAATTCATTTCTTGGGAAAAATTCGCTCTAGAACTGCAAATATTAATGTACAAATATTCAATTAAAAACAAGAATAATTTGACTTCAAAGTCTTTTCCATACTTAAATCCAAATAGTATTAAGGAAATTAAAAATTCTCGTTTGAACGAGCGTTATGGTTTTATTTGTTGGGAACAATTCGCTCCAGAAATAGAATTATTGTAGATAAAATCAACTATTAGGAAAAGAGCATTTTATATTTAGAATGTATTTCCACATTTCCATCCAAATCGTGCGCAGGAAAATAATAATTCACATTTGAGGGTTCGTAATGAAATTCATTTCTTGGGAAAAATTCGCTCTAGAACTGCAAATATTAATGTACAAATATTCAATTAAAAACAAGAATAATTTGACTTCAAAGTCTTTTCCATACTTAAATCCAAATAGTATTAAGGAAATTAAAAATTCTCGGTTGAACGAGCGTTATGGTTTTATTTGTTGGGAACAATTCGCTCCAGAAATAGAATTATTGTAGATAAAATCATCAATTAAAAAAAGAGCATTTTATATTTAGAATGTATTTCCACATTTCAATCCAAATCGTGCGCATGAAAATAATAATTCACTTTTGACGGAGCGTAATGAAATTCATTTCTTGGGAAAAATTCGCTCTAGAACTACAAATATTAATGTACAAATCATCAATTAAAAACAAGAATATTTTGTCTTCAGAAGTCTCTTACATACTTTAATCCAAATAGTATTAAGAAAATTAAAAAATCTCGTTTGAACGAGCGTAATGAGACTTATTTGTTGGGAACAATTCGCTCCAGAAATAGAATTATTGTAGATAAAATCATCTATTAGGAAAAGAGTATTTTATATTTAGAATGTATTTTCACATTTCAATCCAAATCGTGCGCAGGAATATAATAATTCCCTTTTGAGGGTGCGTAATGAAATTCATTTCTTAGGAAAAATTCGCTCTAGAACTACAAATATTAATGTACAAATCATCAATTAAAAACAAGAATATTTTGTTTTCATAAGTCTTTTCCATACTTAAATCCAAATAGTATTAAGGAAAATAAAAATTCTCGTTTGAGCGTGCGTAATGAAACTTATTTGTTGGGAACAATTCGCTCCAGAAATAGAATTATTGTAGATAAAATCATCAATTAAAAAAAGAGCATTTTATATTTAGAATGTATTTCCACATTTCAATCCAAATCGTGCGCAGGAAAATAATAATTCACTTTTGAAGGTGCGTAATGAAATTCATTTCTTTGGAAAAATTCGCTCTAGAACTGCAAATATTAATGTATAAAACATCAATTAAAAACAAGAATATTTTGTCTTCAGAATTCTTTTCCATACTTATATCCAAATAGTATTAAGGAAATTAAAAAATCTCCTTTGAACGAGCGTAATGAAACTTATTTTTTGGGAACAATTCCCTCCAGAAATAGAATTATTGTAGATAAAATCATCAATTAAAAAAAGAGCATTTTATATTTAGAATGTATTTCCACATTTCAATCCAAATCGTGCGCAGGAAAATAATAATTCACTTTTGAAGGTGCGTAATGAAATTCATTTCTTTGGAAAAATTCGCTCTAGAACTGCAAATATTAATGTACAAATCATCAATTAAAAACAAGAATATTTTGTCTTCAGAATTCTTTTCCATACTTAAATCCAAATAGTATTAAGGAAATTAAAAATTCTCCTTTGAACGAGCGTAATGAAACTTATTTGTTGGGAACAATTCGGTCCAGAAATAGAATTATTGTAAATAAAATCATCAATTAAAAAAAGAGCATTTTATATTTAGAATGTATTTCCACATTTCAATCCAAATCGTGCGCAGGAAAATAATAATTCACTTTTGAAGGTGCGTAATGAAATTCATTTCTTTGGAAAAATTCGCTCTAGAACTGCAAATATTAATGTACAAATCATCAAATAAAAACAAGTATATTTTGTCTTCAGAAGTCTTTTCCATACTTAAATCCAAATAGTATTTAGGAAATTAAAAATTCTCGTTTGAACGAGCGTAATGAAACTTATTTGTTGGGATCAAATTCGCTCCAGAAATAGAATTATTGTAGATAAAAACATCAATTAAAAAAAGAACATTTTATATTTAGAATGTATTTCCACATTTCAATCCAAATCGTGCGCAGGAAAATAATAATTCACTTTTGAGGGTGCATAATGAAATTCATTTCTTGGGAAAAATTCGCTCTAGAACTGCAAATATTAATGTACCAATCATCAATTAAAAACATGAATAGTTTGTCTTCAGAAGTCTTTTCCATACTTAAATCCAAATAGTATTAAGGACATTAAAAATTCTCGTTTGAGCGTGCGTAATGAAACTTATTTGTTGGGAACAATTCGCTCCAGAAATAGAATTATTGTAGATAAAATTATCAATTAAAAAAAGAGCATTTTATATTTAGAATGTATTTCCACATTTCAATCCAAATCGTACGCAGGAAAATAATAATTCACTTTTGAGGGTGCGTAATGAAATTCATTTCTTGGGAAAAATTCGCTCTACAACTGCAAATATTAATGTACAAATCATCAATTAAAAACAAGAATATTTTGTCTTCAGAAGTCTTTTCCATACTTAAAACCAAATAGTATTAAGAAAATTAAAAGTTCTCGTTTGACCGCGCGTAATGAGACTTTTTTGTTGGGAACAATTCGCTCCAGAAATAGAATTATTTTAGATAAAATCAACTATTAGGAAAAGAGCATTTTATATTTAGAATGTATTTCCACATTTCAATCCAAATCGTGCGCAGGAAAATAATAATTCACTTTTGAGGGTGCGTAATGAAATTCATTGCTTGGGAAAAATTCGCTCTAGAACTGCAAATATTAATGTACAAATATTCAATTAAAAACAAGAATAATTTGACTTCAAGGTCTTTTCCATACTTAAATCCAAATAGTATTAAGGAAATTAAAAATTCTCGTTTGAACGAGCGTTATGGTTTTATTTGTTGGGAACAATTCGCTCCAGAAATAGAATTATTGTAGATAAAATCATCAATTAAAAAAAGAGCATTTTATATTTAGAATGTATTTCCACATTTCAATCCAAATCGTGCGCAGGAAAATAATAATTCACTTTTGAGGGTGCGTAATGAAATTCATTTCTTGGGAAAAGTCGCTCTAGAACTGCAAATATTAATGTGCAAATCATCAATTAAAAACAAGAATATTTTGTCTTCAGAAGTCTTTTCCATACTTAAATCAAAATAGTATTAAGGAAATTAAAAATTCTCGTTTGAACGAGCGTAATGATTTTATTTGTTGGGAACAATTCGCTCCAGAAATAGAATTATTGTAGATAAAAACATCAATTAAAATAAGAACATTTTATATTTAGAATGTATTTCCACATTTCAATCCAAATCGTGCGCAGGAAAATAATAATTCACTTTTGAGGGTGCATAATGAAATTCATTTCTTGGGAAAAATTCGCTCTAGAACTGCAAATATTAATGTACAAATCATCAATTAAAAACAAGAATATTTTGTCTTCAGAAGTCATTTCCATACTTAAAACCAAATAGTATTAAGAAAATTAAAAATTCTCGTTTGAACGCGCGTAATGAGACTTTTTTGTTGGGAACAATTCGCTCCAGAAATAGAATTATTGTAGATAAAATCAACTATTAGGAAAAGAGCATTTTATATTTAGAATGTATTTCCACATTTCAATCCAAATCGTGCGCAGGAAAATAATAATTCACTTTTGAGGGTGCGTAATGAAATTCATTTCTTGGGAAAAATTCGCTCTAGAACTGCAAATATTAATGTACAAATATTCATTTAAAAACAAGAATAATTTGACTTCAAGGTCTTTTCCATACTTAAATCCAAATAGTATTAAGGAAATTAAAAATTCTCGTTTGAACAAGCGTTATGGTTTTATTTGTTGGGAACAATTCGCTCCAGAAATAGAATTATTGTAGATAAAATCATCAATTAAAAAAAGAGCATTTTATATTTAGAATGTATTTCCACATTTCAATCCAAATCGTGCGCAGGAAAATAATAAGTCACTTTTGAGGGTGCGTAATGAAATTCATTTCTTGGGAAAAGTCGCTCTAGAACTGCAAATATTAATGTGCAAATCATCAATTAAAAATAGGAATATTTTGTCTTCAGAAGTCTTTTCCATACTTAAATCAAAATAGTATTAAGGAAATTAAAAATTCTCGTTTGAACGAGCGTAATGATTTTATTTGTTGGGAACAATTCGCTCCAGAAATAGAATTATTGTAGATAAAATCATCAACTAAAAAAAGAGCATTTTATATTTAGAATGTATTTCCACATTTCAATCCAAATCGTGCGCAGGAAAATAATAATTCACTTTTGAGGGTGCGTAATGAAATTCATGTCTTGGGAAAAATTCGCTGTAGAACTAAAAATATAAATGTACAAATCATCATTTAAAAACAAGAATATATTGTCTTCAGAAATCTTTTCCATACTTAAATCCAAATATAATTAAGGAAATTAAAAATTCTCGTTTGAACGAGCGTAATGAACTTTATTTGTTGGGAACAATTCGGTCCAGAAATAGAATTATTGTAGATAAAATCATCAATTAAAAAAAGAGCATTTTATATTTAGAATGTATTTCCACATTTCAATCCAAATCGTGCGCAGGAAAATAATAATTCACTTCTGAGGGTGCGTAATGAAATTCATTTCTTGGGAAAAATTCGCTCTAGAACTGCAAATATTAATGTACAAATCATCAATTAAAAACAAGAATATTTTGTCCTCAGAAATCTTTTCCATACTTAAATCCAAATAGTATTAAGGAAATTAAAAATTCTCGTTTGAACGAGCGTAATGAAACTTATTTGTTGGGAAAAAATCGCTCCAGAAATAGAATTATTGTAGATAAAATCATAAATTAAAAAAAGAACATTTTATATTTAGAATGTATTTCCACATTTCAATCCAAATCGTGCGCAGGAAAATAATAATTCACTTTTGAGGGTGCGTAATAAAATTCATTTCTTGGGAAAAATTCGCTCTAGAACTGCAAATATTAATGTACAAATATTCAATTAAAAACAAGAATAATTTGACTTCAAGGTCTTTTCCATACTTAAATCCAAATAGTATTAAGGAAATTAAAAATTCTCGTTTGAACGAGCGTAATGACACTTATTTGTTGGAAACAATTCGGTCCAGAAATAGAATTATTGTAGATAAAATCATCAATTAAAATAAGAGCATTTTATATTTAGAATGTATTTCCACATTTCAATCCAAATCGTGCGCAGGAAAATAATAATTCACTTTTGAGGGTGCGTAATGAAATTCATGTCTTGGGAAAAATTCGCTGTAGAACTAAAAATATAAATGTACAAATCATCAATTAAAAACAAGAATATTTTGTCTTCAGAAATCTTTTCCATACTTAAATCCAAATATAATTAAGGAAATTAAAAATTCTCGTTTGAACGAGCGTAATGAACTTTATTTGTTGGGAACAATTCGGTCCAGAAATAGAATTATTGTAGATAAAATCATCAATTAAAAAAAGAGCATTTTATATTTAGAATGTATTTCCACATTTCAATCCAAATCGTGCGCAGGAAAATAATAATTCACTTTTGAGGGTGCGTAATGAAATTCATTTCTTGGGAAAAATTCGCTCTAGAACTGCAAATATTAATGTACAAATCATCAATTAAAAACAAGAATATTTTGTCCTCAGAAATCTTTTCCATACTTAAATCCAAATAGTATTAAGGAAATTAAAAATTCTCGTTTGAACGAGCGTAATGAAACTTATTTGTTGGGAAAAAATCGCTCCAGAAATAGAATTATTGTAGATAAAATCATAAATTAAAAAAAGAACATTTTATATTTAGAATGTTTTTCCACATTTCAATCCAAATCGTGCGCAGGAAAATAATAATTCACTTTTGACGGTGCGTAATGAAATTCATTTCTTGGGAAAAATTCGCTCTAGAACTGCAAATATTAATGTACAAATCATCAATTAAAAACAAGAATATTTTGTCTTCAGAAGTCTTTTCTATACTTAAATCCATATAGTATTAAGGAAATTAAAAATTCTCGTTTGAACGAGCGTAATGACACTTATTTGTTGGGAACAATTCGGTCCAGAAATAGAATTATTGTAGATAAAATCATCAATTAAAATAAGAGCATTTTATATTTAAAATGTATTTCCACATTTCAATCCAAATCGTGCGTAGGAAAATAATAATTCACTTCTGAGGGTGCGTAATGAAATTCATTTTTTGGGAAAAGTCGCTCTAGAACTGCAAATATTAATGTGCAAATCATCAATTAAAAACAAGAATATTTTGTCTTCAGAAGTCTTTTCCATACTTAAATCAAAATAGCATTAAGGAAATTAAAAATTCTCGTTTGAACGAGCGTAATGATTTTATTTGTTGGGAACAATTCGCTCCAGAAATAGAATTATTGTAGATAAAATCATCAACTAAAAAAAGAGCATTTTATATTTAGAATGTATTTCCACATTTCAATCCAAATCGTGCGCAGGGAAAATAATAATTCACTTTTGAGGGTGCGTAATGAAATTCATTTCTTGGGAAAAATTCGCTCTAGAACTGCAAATATTAATGTACAGATCACCAATTAAAAAGAAGAATATTTTGTCTTCAAAAGTCTTTTCCATACTTAAATCCAAATAGTGTTAAGGAAATTAAAAATTCTCGCTTGAACGAGCGTAATGAAACTTATTTGTTGGGAACAATTCCCTCCAGAAATAGAATTATTGTAGATAAAATCATCAATTAAAAAAAGAGCATTTTATATTTAGAATGTATTTCCACATTTCAATCCAAATCGTGCGCAGGAAAATAATAATTGATTTTTGAGGGTGCGTAATGAAATTCATTTCTTGGGAAAAATTCGCTCTAGAACTGCCAATATTAATGTACAAATCATCAATTAAAAACAAGAATATTTTGTCTTCAGAAGTCTTTTCCATACTTAAATCCAAATAGTATTAAGGAAAATAAAAATTCTTGTTTGAGCGTGCGTAATGAAACTTATTTGTTGGGAACAATTCGCTCCAGAAATAGAATTATTGTCGATAAAATCATCAATTAAAAAAAGAGCATTTTATATTTAGAATGTATTTCCACATTTCAATCCAAATCGTGCGCAGGAAAATAATAATTCACTTTTGAGGGTGCGTAATGAAATTCATTTCTTGGGAAAAGTCGCTCTAGAACTGCAAATATTAATGTGCAAATCATCAATTATAAACAAGAATATTTTGTCTTCAGAAGTCTTTTCCATACTTAAATCAAAAAAGTATTAAGGAAATAAAAAATTCTCGTTTGAACGAGCGTTATGGTTTTATTTGTTGGGAACAATTCGCTCCAGAAATAGAATTATTGTAGATAAAATCATCAATTAAAAAAAGAGCATTTTATATTTAGAATGTATTTCCACATTTCAATCCAAATCGTGCGCAGGGAAAATAATAATTCACTTTTTAAGGTGCGTAATCAAATTCATTTCATTGGAAAAATTCGCTCTAGAACTGCAAATATTAATGTACAAATCATCAATTAAAAACAAGAATTTTTTGTCTTCAGAAGTCTTTTACATACTTAAATCCAAATAGTATTAAGGAAATTAAAAATTCTCGTTTGAACGAGCGTTATGGTTTTATTTGTTGGGAACAATTCGCTCCAGAAAAAGAATTATTGTAGATAAAATCATCAATTAAAATAAGAGCATTTTATATTTAGAATGTATTTCAACATTTCAATCCAAATCGTGCGCAGGAAAATAATAATTCATTTTTGAGGGTGCGTAATGAAATTCATTTCTTGGGAAAAATTCGCTCTAGAACTGCAAATATTAATGTACAAATCATCAATTAAAAACAAGAATATTTTGTCTTCAGAAGTCTTTTCCATACTTAAATCCAAATAGTATTAAGGATATTAAAAATTCTCGTTCGAGCGTGCGTAATGAAACTTATTTGTTGGGAACAATTCGCTCCAGAAATAGAATTATTGTAGAAAAAATTATCAATTAAAAAAAGAGCATTTTATATTTAGAATGTATTTCCACATTTCAATCCAAATCGTACGCAGGAAAATAATAATTCACTTTTGAGGGTGCGTAATGAAATTCATTTCTTGGGAAAAATTCGCTCTAGAACTGCAAATATTAATGTACAAATCATATATTAAAAACAAGAATATTTTGTCTTCAGAAGTCTTTTCCATACTTAAAACCAAATAGTATTAAGAAAATTAAAAATTCTCGTTTGAACGCGCGTAATGTCACTTATTTGTTGGGAACAATTCGCTCCAGAAATAGAATTATTGTAGATAAAATCAACTATTACGAAAAGAGCATTTTATATTTAGAATGTATTTCCACATTTCAATCCAAATCGTGCGCAGGAAAATAATAATTCACATTTGAGGGTTCGTAATGAAATTCATTTCTTGGGAAAAATTCGCTCTAGAACTGCAAATATTAATGTACAAATATTCAATTAAAAACAAGAATAATTTGACTTCAAAGTCTTTTCCATACTTAAATCCAAATAGTATTAAGGAAATTAAAAATTCTCGTTTGAACGAGCGTTATGGTTTTATTTGTTGGGAACAATTCGCTCCAGAAATAGAATTATTGTAGATAAAATCATCAATTAAAAAAAGAGCATTTTATATTTAGAATGTATTTCCACATTTCAATCCAAATCGTGCGCATGAAAATAATAATTCACTTTTGACGGTGCGTAATGAAATTCATTTCTTGGGAAAAATTCGCTCTAGAACTACAAATATTAATGTACAAATCATCAATTAAAAACAAGAATATTTTGTCTTCAGAAGTCTCTTACATACTTTAATCCAAATAGTATTAAGAAAATTAAAAAATCTCGTTTGAACGAGCGTAATGAGACTTATTTGTTGGGAACAATTCGCTCCAGAAATAGAATTATTGTAGATAAAATCATCTATTAGGAAAAGAGTATTTTATATTTAGAATGTATTTCCATATTTCAATCCAAATCGTGCGCAGGAATATAATAATTCCCTTTTGAGGGTGCGTAATGAAATTCATTTCTTAGGAAAAATTCGCTCTAGAACTACAAATATTAATGTACAAATCATCAATTGAAAACAAGAATATATTGTCTTCAGAAGTCTTTTCTATACTTAAATCCATATAGTATTAAGGAAATTAAAAATTCTCCTTTGAACGAGCGTAATGAAACTTATTTGTTGGGAACAATTCGGTCCAGAAATAGAATTATTGTAGATAAAATCATCAATTAAAAAAAGAACATTTTATATTTAGAATATGTTTCCACATGTCAATCCAAATCGTGCGCAGGGAAAATAATAATTCACTTTTGAAGGTGCGTAATGAAATTCATTTCTTTGGAAAAATTCGCTGTAGAACCGCAAATAATAATGTACATATCATCAATTAAAAACAAGAATATTTTGTTTTCAGAAGTCTTTTCCATACTTAAATCCAAATAGTATTAAGGAAAATAAAAATTCTCGTTTGAGCGTGCGTAATGAAACTTATTTGTTGGGAACAATTCGCTCCAGAAATAGAATTATTGTAGATAAAATCATCAATTAAAAAAAGAGCATTTTATATTTAGAATGTATTTCCACATTTCAATCCAAATCGTGCGCAGGAAAATAATAATTCACTTTTGAAGGTGCGTAATGAAATTCATTTCTTTGGAAAAATTCGCTCTAGAACTGCAAATATTAATGTATAAAACATCAATTAAAAACAAGAATATTTTGTCTTCAGAATTCTTTTCCATACTTATATCCAAATAGTATTAAGGAAATTAAAAATTCTCCTTTGAACGAGCGTAATGAAACTTATTTTTTGGGAACAATTCCCTCCAGAAATAGAATTATTGTAGATAAAATCATCAATTAAAAAAAGAGCATTTTATATTTAGAATGTATTTCCACATTTCAATCCAAATCGTGCGCAGGAAAATAATAATTCACTTTTGAAGGTGCGTAATGAAATTCATTTCTTTGGAAAAATTCGCTCTAGAACTGCAAATATTAATGTACAAATCATCAATTAAAAACAAGAATATTTTGTCTTCAGAATTCTTTTCCATACTTAAATCCAAATAGCATTAAGGAAATTAAAAATTCTCCTTTGAACGAGCGTAATGAAACTTATTTGTTGGGAACAATTCGGTCCAGAAATAGAATTATTGTAAATAAAATCATCAATTAAAAAAAGAGCATTTTATATTTAGAATGTATTTCCACATTTCAATCCAAATCGTGCGCAGGAAAATAATAATTCACTTTTGAAGGTGCGTAATGAAATTCATTTCTTTGGAAAAATTCGCTCTAGAACTGCAAATATTAATGTACAAATCATCAAATAAAAACAAGTATATTTTGTCTTCAGAAGTCTTTTCCATACTTAAATCCAAATAGTATTTAGGAAATTAAAAATTCTCGTTTGAACGAGCGTAATGAAACTTATTTGTTGGGATCAAATTCGCTCCAGAAATAGAATTATTGTAGATAAAAACATCAATTAAAAAAAGAACATTTTATATTTAGAATGTATTTCCACATTTCAATCCAAATCGTGCGCAGGAAAATAATAATTCACTTTTGAGGGTGCATAATGAAATTCATTTCTTGGGAAAAATTCGCTCTAGAACTGCAAATATTAATGTACCAATCATCAATTAAAAACATGAATAGTTTGTCTTCAGAAGTCTTTTCCATACTTAAATCCAAATAGTATTAAGGACATTAAAAATTCTCGTTTGAGCGTGCGTAATGGAACTTATTTGTTGGGAACAATTCGCTCCAGAAATAGAATTATTGTAGATAAAATTATCAATTAAAAAAAGAGCATTTTATATTTAGAATGTATTTCCACATTTCAATCCAAATCCTACGCAGGAAAATAATAATTCACTTTTGAGGGTGCGTAATGAAATTCATTTCTTGGGAAAAATTCGCTCTAGAACTGCAAATATTAATGTACAAATCATCAATTAAAAACAAGAATATTTTGTCTTCAGAAGTCTTTTCCATACTTAAAACCAAATAGTATTAAGAAAATTAAAAATTCTCGTTTGAACGCGCGTAATGAGACTTTTTTGTTGGGAACAATTCGCTCCAGAAATAGAATTATTGTAGATAAAATCAACTATTAGGAAAAGAGCATTTTATATTTAGAATATATTTCCACATTTCAATCCAAATCGTGCGCAGGAAAATAATAATTCACTTTTGAGGGTGCGTAAAGAAATACATTTCTTGGGAAAAATTCGCTCTAGAACTGCAAATATTGATGTACAAATCATCAATTAAAAAGAAGAATATTTTGTCTTCAGAAGTCTTTTCCATACTTAAATCCAAATAGCATTAAGAAAATTAAAAATTCTCGTTTGAACGCGGGTAATGAGACTTATTTGTTGGGAACAATTCACTCGAGAAATAGAATTATTGTAGATAAACTCATCTATTAGGAAAAGAGCATTTTATATTTAGAATGTATTTCCACATTTCAATCCAAATCGTGCGCAGGAAAATAATAATTCACTTCTGAGGGTGCGTAATGAAATTCATTTCTTGGGAAAAATTCGCTCTAGAACTGCAAATATTAATGTACAAATCATCAATTAAAAACAAGAATATTTTGTCATCAGAAGTCTTTTCCATACTTAAATCTAAATAGTATTAAGGAAATTAAAAATTCTCGTTTGAACGAGCGTAATGATTTTATTTGTTGGGAACAATTCGCTCCAGAAATAGAATTATTGTAGATAAAAACATCAATTAAAAAAAGAACATTTTATATTTAGAATGTATTTCCACATTTCAATCCAAATCGTGCGCAGGAAAATAATAATTCACTTTTGAGGGTGCATAATGAAATTCATTTCTTGGGAAAAATTCGCTCTAGAACTGCAAATATTAATGTACCAATCATCAATTAAAAACATGAATAGTTTGTCTTCAGAAGTCTTTTCCATACTTAAATCCAAATAGTATTAAGGACATTAAAAATTCTCGTTTGAGCGTGCGTAATGAAACTTATTTGTTGGGAACAATTCGCTCCAGAAATAGAATTATTGTAGATAAAATTATCAATTAAAAAAAGAGCATTTTATATTTAGAATGTATTTCCACATTTCAATCCAAATCGTACGCAGGAAAATAATAATTCACTTTTGAGGGTGCGTAATGAAATTCATTTCTTGGGAAAAATTCGCTCTACAACTGCAAATATTAATGTACAAATCATCAATTAAAAACAAGAATATTTTGTCTTCAGAAGTCTTTTCCATACTTAAAACCAAATAGTATTAAGAAAATTAAAAATTCTCGTTTGAACGCGCGTAATGAGACTTTTTTGTTGGGAACAATTCGCTCCAGAAATAGAATTATTGTAGATAAAATCAACTATTAGGAAAAGAGCATTTTATATTTAGAATGTATTTCCACATTTCAATCCAAATCGTGCGCAGGAAAATAATAATTCACTTTTGAGGGTGCGTAATGAAATTCATTTCTTGGGAAAAATTCGCTCTAGAACTGCAAATATTAATGTACAAATATTCAATTAAAAACAAGAATAATTTGACTTCAAGGTCTTTTCCATACTTAAATCCAAATAGTATTAAGGAAATTAAAAATTCTCGTTTGAACGAGCGTTATGGTTTTATTTGTTGGGAACAATTCGCTCCAGAAATAGAATTATTGTAGATAAAATCATCAATTAAAAAAAGAGCATTTTATATTTAGAATGTATTTCCACATTTCAATCCAAATCGTGCGCAGGAAAATAATAATTCACTTTTGAGGGTGCGTAATGAAATTCATTTCTTGGGAAAAGTCGCTCTAGAACTGCAAATATTAATGTGCAAATCATCAATTAAAAACAAGAATATTTTGTCTTCAGAAGTCTTTTCCATACTTAAATCAAAATAGTATTAAGGAAATTAAAAATTCTCGTTTGAACGAGCGTAATGATTTTATTTGTTGGGAACAATTCGCTCCAGAAATAGAATTATTGTAGATAAAATCATCAACTAAAAAAAGAGCATTTTATATTTAGAATGTATTTCCACATTTCAATCCAAATCGTGCGCAGGAAAATAATAATTCACTTTTGAGGGTGCGTAATGAAATTCATGTCTTGGGAAAAATTCGCTGTAGAACTAAAAATATAAATGTACAAATCATCATTTAAAAACAAGAATATATTGTCTTCAGAAATCTTTTCCATACTTAAATCCAAATATAATTAAGGAAATTAAAAATTCTCGTTTGAACGAGCGTAATGAACTTTATTTGTTGGGAACAATTCGGTCCAGAAATAGAATTATTGTAGATAAAATCATCAATTAAAAAAAGAGCATTTTATATTTAGAATGTATTTCCACATTTCAATCCAAATCGTGCGCAGGAAAATAATAATTCACTTCTGAGGGTGCGTAATGAAATTCATTTCTTGGGAAAAATTCGCTCTAGAACTGCAAATATTAATGTACAAATCATCAATTAAAAACAAGAATATTTTGTCTTCAGAAGTCTTTTCTATACTTAAATCCATATAGTATTAAGGAAATTAAAAATTTTCGTTTGAACGAGCGTAATGACACTTATTTGTTGGAAACAATTCGGTCCAGAAATAGAATTATTGTAGATAAAATCATCAATTAAAATAAGAGCATTTTATATTTAGAATGTATTTCCACATTTCAATCCAAATCGTGCGCAGGAAAATAATAATTCACTTTTGAGGGTGCGTAATGATATTCATGTCTTGGGAAAAATTCGCTGTAGAACTAAAAATATAAATGTACAAATCATCAATTAAAAACCAGAATATTTTGTCTTCAGAAATCTTTTCCATACTTAAATCCAAATATAATTAAGGAAATTAAAAATTCTCGTTTGAACGAGCGTAATGAACTTTATTTGTTGGGAACAATTCGGTCCAGAAATAGAATTATTGTAGATAAAATCATCAATTAAAAAAAGAGCATTTTATATTTAGAATGTATTTCCACATTTCAATCCAAATCGTGCGCAGGAAAATAATAATTCACTTTTGAGGGTGCGTAATGAAATTCATTTCTTGGGAAAAATTCGCTCTAGAACTGCAAATATTAATGTACAAATCATCAATTAAAAACAAGAATATTTTGTCTTCAGAAGTCTTTTCCATACTTAAATCCAAATAGTATTAAGGATATTAAAAATTCTCGTTCGAGCGTGCGTAATGAAACTTATTTGTTGGGAACAATTCGCTCCAGAAATAGAATTATTGTAGAAAAAATTATCAATTAAAAAAAGAGCATTTTATATTTAGAATGTATTTCCACATTTCAATCCAAATCGTACGCAGGAAAATAATAATTCACTTTTGAGGGTGCGTAATGAAATTCATTTCTTGGGAAAAATTCGCTCTAGAACTGCAAATATTAATGTACAAATCATATATTAAAAACAAGAATATTTTGTCTTCAGAAGTCTTTTCCATACTTAAAACCAAATAGTATTAAGAAAATTAAAAATTCTCGTTTGAACGCGCGTAATGACACTTATTTGTTGGGAACAATTCGGTCCAGAAATAGAATTATTGTAGATAAAATCATCAATTAAAATAAGAGCATTTTATATTTAGAATGTATTTCCACATTTCAATCCAAATCGTGCGCAGGAAAATAATAATTCACTTCTGAGGGTGCGTAATGAAATTCATTTCTTGGGAAAAATTCGCTCTAAAACTGCAAATATTAATGTACAAATCATCAATTAAAGATAAGAATATTTTGTCTTCAGAGGTCTTTTCCATACTTAAATCCAAATAGAATTAAGGAAATTAAAAATTCTCGTTTGAACGAGCGTAATGATTTTATTTGTTGGGAACAATTCGCTCCAGAAATAGAATTATTGTAGATAAAATCATCAACTAAAAAAAGAGCATTTTATATTTAGAATGTATTTCCACATTTCAATCCAAATCGTGCGCAGGGAAAATAATAATTCACTTTTGAGGGTGCGTAATGAAATTCATTTCTTGGGAAAAATTCGCTCTAGAACTGCAAATATTAATGTACACATCACCAATTAAAAAGAAGAATATTTTGTCTTCAAAAGTCTTTTCCATACTTAAATCCAAATAGTATTAAGGAAGTTAAAAATTCTCGCTTGAACGAGCGTAATGAAACTTATTTGTTGGGAACAATTCGCTCCAGAAATATAATTATTGTAGATAAAATCATCAATTAAAAAAAGAGCATTTTATATTTAGAATGTATTTCCACATTTCAATCCAAATCGTGCGCAGGAAAATAATAATTCACTTTTGAGGGTGCGTAATGAAATTCATTTCTTGGGAAAAGTCGCTCTAGAACTGCAAATATTAATGTGCAAATCATCAATTAAAAACAAGAATATTTTGTCTTCAGAAGTCTTTTCTATACTTAAATCAAAAAAGTATTAAGGAAATAAAAAATTCTCGTTTGAACGAGCGTCATGGTTTTATTTGTTGGGAACAATTCGCTCCAGAAATAGAATTATTGTAGATAAAATCATCAATTAAAAAAAGAGCATTTTATATTTAGAATGTATTTCCACATTTCAATCCAAATCGTGCGCAGGAAAATAATAATTCACTTTTAAGGGTGCGTAATGAAATTCATTTCTTGGGAAAAATTCGTTCTAGAACTGCAAATATAAATTTACAAATCATCAATTAAAAACAAGAATATTTTGTCTTCAGAAGTCTTTTCCATACTTAAATCCAAATAGTATTTAGGAAATTAAAAATTCTCCTTTGAACGAGCGTAATGAAACTTATTTGTTGGGAACAATTCCCTCCAGAAATAGAATTATTGTAGATAACATCATCAATTAAAAAAAGAGCATTTTATATTTAGAATGTATTTCCACATTTCAATCCAAATCGTGCGCAGGAAAATAATAATTCACTTTTGAGGGTGCGTAATGAAATTCATGTCTTGGGAAAAATTCGCTGTAGAACTAAAAATATAAATGTACAAATCATCAATTAAAAACAAGAATATTTTGTCTTCAGAAATCTTTTCCATACTTAAATCCAAATATAATTAAGGAAATTAAAAATTCTCGTTTGAACGAGCGTAATGAACTTTATTTGTTGGGAACAATTCGGTCCAGAAATAGAATTATTGTAGATAAAATCATCAATTAAAAAAAGAGCATTTTATATTTAGAATGTATTTCCACATTTCAATCCAAATCGTGCGCAGGAAAATAATAATTCACTTTTGAGGGTGCGTAATGAAATTCATTTCTTGGGAAAAATTCGCTCTAGAACTGCAAATATTAATGTACAAATCATCAATTAAAAACAAGAATATTTTGTCCTCAAAAATCTTTTCCATACTTAAATCCAAATAGTATTAAGGAAATTAAAAATTCTCGTTTGAACGAGCGTAATGAAACTTATTTGTTGGGAAAAAATCGCTCCAGAAATAGAATTATTGTAGATAAAATCATAAATTAAAAAAAGAACATTTTATATTTAGAATGTTTTTCCACATTTCAATCCAAATCGTGCGCAGGAAAATAATAATTCACTTTTGAGGGTGCATAATGAAATTCATTTCTTGGGAAAAATTCGCTCTAGAACTGCAAATATTAATGTACAAATCATCAATTAAAAACAAGAATATTTTGTCTTCAGAAGTCTTTTCTATACTTAAACCCATACAGTATTAAGGAAATTAAAAAATATCGTTTGAACGAGCGTAATGACACTTATTTGTTGGGAACAATTCGGTCCAGAAATAGAATTATTGTAGATAAAATCATCAATTAAAATAAGAGCATTTTATATTTAGAATGTATTTCCACATTTCAATCCAAATCGTGCGCAGGAAAATAATAATTCACTTCTGAGGGTGCGTAATGAAATTCATTTCTTGGGAAAAATTCGCTCTAAAACTGCAAATATTAATGTACAAATCATCAATTAAAGATAAGAATATTTTGTCTTCAGAGGTCTTTTCCATACTTAAATCCAAATAGAATTAAGGAAATTAAAAATTCTCGTTTGAACGAGCGTAATGATTTTATTTGTTGGGAACAATTCGCTCCAGAAATAGAATTATTGTAGATAAAATCATCAACTAAAAAAAGAGCATTTTATATTTAGAATGTATTTCCACATTTCAATCCAAATCGTGCGCAGGGAAAATAATAATTCACTTTTGAGGGTGCGTAATGAAATTCATTTCTTGGGAAAAATTCGCTCTAGAACTGCAAATATTAATGTACACATCACCAATTAAAAAGAAGAATATTTTGTCTTCAAAAGTCTTTTCCATACTTAAATCCAAATAGTATTAAGGAAATTAAAAATTCTCCCTTAAACGAGCGTAATGAAACTTATTTGTTGGGAACAATTCGCTCCAGAAATATAATTATTGTGGATAAAATCATCAATTAAAAAAAGAGCATTTTATATTTAGAATGTATTTCCACATTTCAATCCAAATCGTGCGCAGGAAAATAATAATTCACTTTTGAGGGTGCGTAATGAAATTCATTTCTTGGGAAAAATTCGCTCTAGAACTGCAAATATTAATGTACAAATCATCAATTAAAAACAAGAATATTTTGTCTTCAGAAGTCTTTTCTATACTTAAATCCATATAGTATTAAGAAAATTAAAAATTTTCGTTTGAACGAGCGTAATGACACTTATTTGTTGGAAACAATTCGGTCCAGAAATAGAATTATTGTAGATAAAATCATCAATTAAAATAAGAGCATTTTATATTTAGAATGTATTTCCACATTTCAATCCAAATCGTGCGCAGGAAAATAATAATTCACTTTTGAGGGTGCGTAATGATATTCATGTCTTGGGAAAAATTCGCTGTAGAACTAAAAATATAAATGTACAAATCATCAATTAAAAACCAGAATATTTTGTCTTCAGAAATCTTTTCCATACTTAAATCCAAATATAATTAAGGAAATTAAAAATTCTCGTTTGAACGAGCGTAATGAACTTTATTTGTTGGGAACAATTCGGTCCAGAAATAGAATTATTGTAGATAAAATCATCAATTAAAAAAAGAGCATTTTATATTTAGAATGTATTTCCACATTTCAATCCAAATCGTGCGCAGGAAAATAATAATTCACTTTTGAGGGTGCGTAATGAAATTCATTTCTTGGGAAAAATTCGCTCTAGAACTGCAAATATTAATGTACAAATCATCAATTAAAAACAAGAATATTTTGTCCTCAGAAATCTTTTCCATACTTAAATCCAAATAGTATTAAGGAAATTAAAAATTCTCGTTTGAACGAGCGTAATGAAACTTATTTGTTAGGAAAAAATCGCTCCAGAAATAGAATTATTGTAGATAAAATCATAAATTAAAAAAAGAACATTTTATATTTAGAATGTTTTTCCACATTTCAATCCAAATCGTGCGCAGGAAAATAATAATTCACTTTTGACGGTGCGTAATGAAATTCATTTCTTGGGAAAAATTCGCTCTAGAACTGCAAATATTAATGTACAAATCATCAATTAAAAACAAGAATATTTTGTCTTCAGAAGTCTTTTCTATACTTAAATCCATATAGTATTAAGGAAATTAAAAATTCTCGTTTGAACGAGCGTAATGACACTTATTTGTTGGGAACAATTCGGTCCAGAAATAGAATTATTGTAGATAAAATCATCAATTAAAATAAGAGCATTTTATATTTAGAATGTATTTCCACATTTCAATCCAAATCGTGCGCAGGAAAATAATAATTCACTTCTGAGGGTGCGTAATGAAATTCATTTCTTGGGAAAAATTCGCTCTAAAACTGCAAATATTAATGTACAAATCATCAATTAAAGATAAGAATATTTTGTCTTCAGAGGTCTTTTCCATACTTAAATCCAAATAGAATTAAGGAAATTAAAAATTCTCGTTTGAACGAGCGTAATGATTTTATTTGTTGGGAACAATTCGCTCCAGAAATAGAATTATTGTAGATAAAATCATCAACTAAAAAAAGAGCATTTTATATTTAGAATGTATTTCCACATTTCAATCCAAATCGTGCGCAGGGAAAATAATAATTCACTTTTGAGGGTGCGTAATGAAATTCATTTCTTGGGAAAAATTCGCTCTAGAACTGCAAATATTAATGTACACATCACCAATTAAAAAGAAGAATATTTTGTCTTCAAAAGTCTTTTCCATACTTAAATCCAAATAGTATTAAGGAAGTTAAAAATTCTCGCTTGAACGAGCGTAATGAAACTTATTTGTTGGGAACAATTCGCTCCAGAAATATAATTATTGTAGATAAAATCATCAATTAAAAAAAGAGCATTTTATATTTAGAATGTATTTCCACATTTCAATCCAAATCGTGCGCAGGAAAATAATAATTCACTTTTGAGGGTGCGTAATGAAATTCATTTCTTGGGAAAAGTCGCTCTAGAACTGCAAATATTAATGTGCAAATCATCAATTAAAAACAAGAATATTTTGTCTTCAGAAGTCTTTTCTATACTTAAATCAAAAAAGTATTAAGGAAATAAAAAATTCTCGTTTGAACGAGCGTCATGGTTTTATTTGTTGGGAACAATTCGCTCCAGAAATAGAATTATTGTAGATAAAATCATCAATTAAAAAAAGAGCATTTTATATTTAGAATGTATTTCCACATTTCAATCCAAATCGTGCGCAGGAAAATAATAATTCACTTTTAAGGGTGCGTAATGAAATTCATTTCTTGGGAAAAATTCGTTCTAGAACTGCAAATATAAATTTACAAATCATCAATTAAAAACAAGAATATTTTGTCTTCAGAAGTCTTTTCCATACTTAAATCCAAATAGTATTTAGGAAATTAAAAATTCTCCTTTGAACGAGCGTAATGAAACTTATTTGTTGGGAACAATTCCCTCCAGAAATAGAATTATTGTAGATAACATCATCAATTAAAAAAAGAGCATTTTATATTTAGAATGTATTTCCACATTTCAATCCAAATCGTGCGCAGGAAAATAATAATTCACTTTTGAGGGTGCGTAATGAAATTCATGTCTTGGGAAAAATTCGCTGTAGAACTAAAAATATAAATGTACAAATCATCAATTAAAAACAAGAATATTTTGTCTTCAGAAATCTTTTCCATACTTAAATCCACATATAATTAAGGAAATTAAAAATTCTCGTTTGAACGAGCGTAATGAACTTTATTTGTTGGGAACAATTCGGTCCAGAAATAGAATTATTGTAGATAAAATCATCAATTAAAAAAAGAGCATTTTATATTTAGAATGTATTTCCACATTTCAATCCAAATCGTGCGCAGGAAAATAATAATTCACTTTTGAGGGTGCGTAATGAAATTCATTTCTTCGGAAAAATTCGCTCTAGAACTGCAAATATTAATGTACAAATCATCAATTAAAAACAAGAATATTTTGTCCTCAAAAATCTTTTCCATACTTAAATCCAAATAGTATTAAGGAAATTAAAAATTCTCGTTTGAACGAGCGTAATGAAACTTATTTGTTGGGAAAAAATCGCTCCAGAAATAGAATTATTGTAGATAAAATCATAAATTAAAAAAAGAACATTTTATATTTAGAATGTTTTTCCACATTTCAATCCAAATCGTGCGCAGGAAAATAATAATTCACTTTTGAGGGTGCATAATGAAATTCATTTCTTGGGAAAAATTCGCTCTAGAACTGCAAATATTAATGTACAAATCATCAATTAAAAACAAGAATATTTTGTCTTCAGAAGTCTTTTCTATACTTAAACCCATACAGTATTAAGGAAATTAAAAATAATCGTTTGAACGAGCGTAATGACACTTATTTGTTGGGAACAATTCGGTCCAGAAATAGAATTATTGTAGATAAAATCATCAATTAAAATAAGAGCATTTTATATTTAGAATGTATTTCCACATTTCAATCCAAATCGTGCGCAGGAAAATAATAATTCACTTCTGAGGGTGCGTAATGAAATTCATTTCTTGGGAAAAATTCGCTCTAAAACTGCAAATATTAATGTACAAATCATCAATTAAAGATAAGAATATTTTGTCTTCAGAGGTCTTTTCCATACTTAAATCCAAATAGAATTAAGGAAATTAAAAATTCTCGTTTGAACGAGCGTAATGATTTTATTTGTTGGGAACAATTCGCTCCAGAAATAGAATTATTGTAGATAAAATCATCAACTAAAAAAAGAGCATTTTATATTTAGAATGTATTTCCACATTTCAATCCAAATCGTGCGCAGGGAAAATAATAATTCACTTTTGAGGGTGCGTAATGAAATTCATTTCTTGGGAAAAATTCGCTCTAGAACTGCAAATATTAATGTACACATCACCAATTAAAAAGAAGAATATTTTGTCTTCAAAAGTCTTTTCCATACTTAAATCCAAATAGTATTAAGGAAATTAAAAATTCTCCCTTAAACGAGCGTAATGAAACTTATTTTTTGGGAACAATTCGCTCCAGAAATATAATTATTGTGGATAAAATCATCAATTAAAAAAAGAGCATTTTATATTTAGAATGTATTTCCACATTTCAATCCAAATCGTGCGCAGGAAAATAATAATTCACTTTTGAGGGTGCGTAATGAAATTCATTTCTTGGGAAAAGTCGCTCTAGAACTGCAAATATTAATGTGCAAATCATCAATTAAAAACAAGAATATTTTGTCTTCAGAAGTCTTTTCTATACTTAAATCAAAAAAGTATTAAGGAAATAAAAAATTCTCGTTTGAACGAGCGTTATGGTTTTATTTGTTGGGAACAATTCGCTCCAGAAATAGAATTATTGTAGATAAAATCATCAATTAAAAAAAGAGCATTTTATATTTAGAATGTATTTCCACATTTCAATCCAAATCGTGCGCAGGGAAAATAATAATTCACTTTTTAAGGTGCGTAATCAAATTCATTTCTTTAGAAAAATTCGTTCTAGAACTGCAAATATTAATTTACAAATCATCAATTAAAAACAAGAATAGTTTGTCTTCAGAAGTCTTTTCCATACTTAAATCCAAATAGTATTTAGGAAATTAAAAATTCTCCTTTGAACGAGCGTAATGAAACTTATTTGTTGGGAACAATTCCCTCCAGAAATAGAATTATTGTAGATAAAATCATCAATTAAAAAAAGAGCATTTTATATTTAGAATGTATTTCCACATTTCAATCCAAATCGTGCGCAGGAAAATAATAATTGATTATTGAGGGTGCGTAATGAAATTCATTTCTTGGGAAAAATTCGCTCTAGAACTGAAAATATTAATGTACAAATCATCAATTAAAAACAAGAATATTTTGTCTTCAGAAGTCTTTTCCATACTTAAATCCAAATAGTATTTAGGAAATTAAAAATTCTCCTTTGAACGAGCGTAATGAAACTTATTTGTTGGGAACAATTCCCTCCAGAAATAGAATTATTGTAGATAAAATCATCAATTAAAAAAAGAGCATTTTATATTTAGAATGTATTTCCACATTTCAATCCAAATCGTGCTCAGGAAAATAATAATTGATTTTTGAGGGTGCGTAATGAAATTCATTTCTTGGGAAAAATTCGCTCTAGAACTGCAAATATTAATGTACAAATCATCAATTAAAAACAAGAATATTTTGTCTTCAGAAGTCTTTTCCATACTTAAATCCAAATAGTATTAAGGAAAATAAAAATTCTCGTTTGAGCGTGCGTAATGAAACTTATTTGTTGGGAACAATTCGCTCCAGAAATAGAATTATTGTCGATAAAATCATCAATTAAAAAAAGAGCATTTTATATTTAGAATGCATTTCCACATTTCAATCCAAATCGTGCGCAGGAAAATAATAATTCACTTTTGAGGGTGCGTAATGAAATTCATTTCTTGGGAAAAGTCGCTCTAGAACTGCAAATATTAATGTGCAAATCATCAATTAAAAACAAGAATATTTTGTCTTCAGAAGTCTTTTCCATACTTAAATCAAAAAAGTATTAAGGAAATAAAAAATTCTCGTTTGAACGAGCGTTATGGTTTTATTTGTTGGGAACAATTCGCTCCAGAAATAGAATTATTGTAGATAAAATCATCAATTAAAAAAAGAGCATTTTATATTTAGAATGTATTTCCACATTTCAATCCAAATCGTGCGCAGGGAAAATAATAATTCACATTTGAAGGTGCGTAATGAAATTCATTTCTTTGGAAAAATTCGCTCTAGAACTGCAAATATTAATGTACAAATCATCAATTAAAAACAAGAATATTTTGTCTTCAGAAGTCTTTTACATACTTAAATCCAAATAGTATTAAGGAAATTAAAAATTCTCGTTTGAACGAGCGTTATGGTTTTATTTGTTGGGAACAATTCGCTCCAGAAATAGAATTATTGTAGATAAAATCATCAATTAAAATAAGAGCATTTTATATTTAGAATGTATTTCCACATTTCAATCCAAATCGTGCGCAGGAAAATAATAATTCATTTTTGAGGGTGCGTAATGAAATTCATTTCTTGGGAAAAATTCGCTCTAGAACTGCAAATATTAATGTACAAATCATCAATTAAAAACAAGAATATTTTGTCTTCAGAAGTCTTTTCCATACTTAAATCCAAATAGTATTTAGGAAATTAAAAATTCTCGTTTGAACGAGCGTAATGAAACTTATTTGTTGGGATCAAATTCGCTCCAGAAATAGAATTATTGTAGATAAAATCATCAATTAAAAAAAGAACATTTTATATTTAGAATGTTTTTCCACATTTCAATCCAAATCGTGCGCAGGAAAATAATAATTCACTTTTGAGGGTGCATAATGAAATTCATTTCTTGGGAAAAATTCGCTCTAGAACTGCAAATATTAATGTACAAATCATCAATTAAAAACATGAATATTTTGTCTTCAGAAGTCTTTTCCATACTTAAATCCAAATAGTATTAAGGACATTAAAAATTCTCGTTTGAGCGTGCGTAATGAAACTTATTTGTTGGGAACAATTCGCTCCAGAAATAGAATTATTGTAGATAAAATTATCAATTAAAAAAAGAGCATTTTATATTTAGAATGTATTTCCACATTTCAATCCAAATCGTACGCAGGAAAATAATAATTCACTTTTGAGGGTTCGTTATGAAATTCATTTCTTGGGAAAAATTCGCTCTAGAACTGCAAATATTAATGTACAAATCATCAATTAAAAACAAGAATATTTTGTCTTCAGAAGTCTTTTCCATACTTAAAACCAAATAGTATTAAGAAAATTAAAAATTCTCGTTTGAACGCGCGTAATGAGACTTATTTGTTGGGAACAATTCGCTCCAGAAATAGAATTATTGTAGATAAAATCAACTATTAGGAAAAGAGCATTTTATATTTAGAATGTATTTCCACATTTCAATCCAAATCGTGCGCAGGAAAAGAATAATTCACATTTGAGGGTTCGTAATGAAATTCCTTTCTTGGGAAAAATTCGCTCTAGAACTGCAAATATTAATGTACAAATATTCAATTAAAAACAAGAATAATTTGACTTCAAAGTCTTTTCCATACTTAAATCCAAATAGTATTAAGGAAATTAAAAATTCTCGTTTGAACGAGCGTTATGGTTTTATTTGTTGGGAACAATTCGCTCCAGAAATAGAATTATTGTAGATAAAATCATCAATTAAAAAAAGAGCATTTTATATTTAGAATGTATTTCCACATTTCAATCCAAATCGTGCGCATGAAAATAATAATTCACTTTTGACGGTGCGTAATGAAATTCATTTCTTGGGAAAAATTCGCTCTAGAACTACAAATATTAATGTACAAATCATCAATTAAAAAAAAGAATATTTTGTCTTCAGAAGTCTCTTACATACTTTAATCCAAATAGTATTAAGAAAATTAAAAAATCTCGTTTGAACGAGAGTAATGAGACTTATTTGTTGGGAACAATTCGCTCCAGAAATAGAATTATTGTAGATAAAATCATCTATTAGGAAAAGAGTATTTTATATTTAGAATGTATTTCCACATTTCAATCCAAATCGTGCGCAGGAATATAATAATTCCCTTTTGAGGGTGCGTAATGAAATTCATTTCTTAGGAAAAATTCGCTCTAGAACTGCAAATATTAATGTACAAATCATCAATTAAAAACAAGAATATTTTGTCCTCAGAAATCTTTTCCATACTTAAATCCAAATAGTATTTAGGAAATTAAAAATTCTCCTTTGAACGAGCGTAATGAAACTAATTTGTTGGGAACAATTCCCTCCAGAAATAGAATTATTGTAGATAAAATCATCAATTAAAAAAAGAGCATTTTATATTTAGAATGTATTTCCACATTTCAATCCAAATCGTGCGCAGGAAAATAATAATTCACTTTTGAGGGTGCGTAATGAAATTCATTTCTTGGGAAAAATTCGCTCTAGAACTGCAAATATTAATGTACAAATCATCAATTAAAAACAAGAATATTTTGTCCTCAAAAATCTTTTCCATACTTAAATCCAAATAGTATTAAGGAAATTAAAAATTCTCGTTTGAACGAGCGTAATGAAACTTATTTGTTGGGAAAAAATCGCTCCAGAAATAGAATTATTGTAGATAAAATCATAAATTAAAAAAAGAACATTTTATATTTAGAATGTTTTTCCACATTTCAATCCAAATCGTGCGCAGGAAAATAATAATTCACTTTTGAGGGTGCATAATGAAATTCATTTCTTGGGAAAAATTCGCTCTAGAACTGCAAATATTAATGTACAAATCATCAATTAAAAACAAGAATATTTTGTCTTCAGAAGTCTTTTCTATACTTAAACCCATACAGTATTAAGGAAATTAAAAATTATCGTTTGAACGAGCGTAATGACACTTATTTGTTGGGAACAATTCGGTCCAGAAATAGAATTATTGTAGATGAAATCATCAATTAAAAAAAGAGCATTTGATATTTAGAATGTATTTCCACAATTCAATCCAAATCGTGCGCAGGAAAATAATAATTCACTTTTGAGGGTGCGTAATGAAATTCATTTCTTGGGAAAAATTCGCTCTAGAACTGCAAATATTAATGTACAAATCATCAATTAAAAACAAGAATATTTTGTCCTCGGAAATCTTTTCCATACTTAAATCCAAATAGTATTAAGGAAATTAAAAATTCTCGTTTGAACGAGCGTAATGAAACTTATTTGTTGGGAAAAAATCGCTCCAGAAATAGAATTATTGTAGATAAAATCATAAATTAAAAAAAGAACATTTTATATTTAGAATGTTTTTCCACATTTCAATCCAAATCGTGCGCAGGAAAATAATAATTCACTTTTGACGGTGCGTAATGAAATTCATTTCTTGGGAAAAATTCGCTCTAGAACTGCAAATATTAAAGTACAAATCATCAATTAAAAACAAGAATATTTTGTCTTCAGAAGTCTTTTCTATACTTAAACCCATACAGTATTAAGGAAATTAAAAATTATCGTTTGAACGAGCGTAATGACACTTATTTGTTGGGAACAATTCGGTCCAGAAATAGAATTATTGTAGATAAAATCATCAATTAAAATAAGAGCATTTTATATTTAGAATGTATTTCCACATTTCAATCCAAATCGTGCGCAGGAAAATAATAATTCACTTCTGAGGGTGCGTAATGAAATTCATTTCTTGGGAAAAATTCGCTCTAAAACTGCAAATATTAATGTACAAATCATCAATTAAAGATAAGAATATTTTGTCTTCAGAGGTCTTTTCCATACTTAAATCCAAATAGAATTAAGGAAATTAAAAATTCTCGTTTGAACGAGCGTAATGATTTTATTTGTTGGGAACAATTCGCTCCAGAAATAGAATTATTGTAGATAAAATCATCAACTAAAAAAAGAGCATTTTATATTTAGAATGTATTTCCACATTTCAATCCAAATCGTGCGCAGGAAAATAATAATTCACTTTTGAGGGTGCGTAATGAAATTCATTTCTTGGGAAAAATTCGCTCTAGAACTGCAAATATTAATGTACAGATCACCAATTAAAAAGAAGAATATTTTGTCTTCAAAAGTCTTTTCCATACTTAAATCCAAATAGTATTAAGGAAATTAAAAATTCTCGCTTGAACGAGCGTAATGAAACTTATTTGTTGGGAACAATTCGCTCCAGAAATATAATTATTGTAGATAAAATCATCAATTAAAAAAAGAGCATTTTATATTTAGAATGTATTTCCACATTTCAATCCAAATCGTGCGCAGGAAAATAATAATTCACTTTTGAGGGTGCGTAATGAAATTCATTTCTTGGGAAAAGTCGCTCTAGAACTGCAAATATTAATGTGCAAATCATCAATTAAAAACAAGAATATTTTGTCTTCAGAAGTCTTTTCTATACTTAAATCAAAAAAGTATTAAGGAAATAAAAAATTCTCGTTTGAACGAGCGTTATGGTTTTATTTGTTGGGAACAATTCGCTCCAGAAATAGAATTATTGTAGATAAAATCATCAATTAAAAAAAGAGCATTTTATATTTAGAATGTATTTCCACATTTCAATCCAAATCGTGCGCATGAAAATAATAATTCACTTTTGACGGTGCGTAATGAAATTCATTTCTTGGGAAAAATTCGTTCTAGAACTGCAAATATTAATTTACAAATCATCAATTAAAAACAAGAATATTTTGTCTTCAGAAGTCTTTTCCATACTTAAATCCAAATAGTATTTAGGAAATTAAAAATTCTCCTTTGAACGAGCGTAATGAAACTTATTTGTTGGGAACAATTCCCTCCAGAAATAGAATTATTGTAGATAAAATCATCAATTAAAAAAAGAGCATTTTATATTTAGAATGTATTTCCACATTTCAATCCAAATCGTGCGCAGGAAAATAATAATTGATTTTTGAGGGTGCGTAATGAAATTCATTTCTTGGGAAAAATTCGCTCTAGAACTGCAAATATTAATGTACAAATCATCAATTAAAAACAAGAATATTTTGTCTTCAGAAGTCTTTTCCATACTTAAATCCAAATAGTATTTAGGAAATTAAAAATTCTCCTTTGAACGAGCGTAATGAAACTTATTTGTTGGGAACAATTCCCTCCAGAAACAGAATTATTGTAGATAAAATCATCAATTAAAAAAAGAGCATTTTATATTTAGAATGTATTTCCACATTTCATACCAAATCGTGCGCAGGAAAATAATAATTGATTTTTGAGGGAGCGTAATGAAATTCATTTCTTGGGAAAAATTCGCTCTAGAACTGCAAATATTAATGTACAAATCATCAATTAAAAACAAGAATATTTTGTCTTCAGAAGTCTTTTCCATACTTAAATCCAAATAGTATTAAGGAAAATAAAAATTCTCGTTTGAGCGTGCGTAATGAAACTTATTTGTTGGGAACAATTCGCTCCAGAAATAGAATTATTGTCGATAAAATCATCAATTAAAAAAAGAGCATTTTATATTTAGAATGTATTTCCACATTTCAATCCAAATCGTGCGCAGGAAAATAATAATTCACTTTTGAGGGTGCGTAATGAAATTCATTTCTTGGGAAAAGTCGCTCTAGAACTGCAAATATTAATGTGCAAATCATCAATTAAAAACAAGAATATTTTGTCTTCAGAAGTCTTTTCCATACTTAAATCAAAAAAGTATTAAGGAAATAAAAAATTCTCGTTTGAACGAGCGTTATGGTTTTATTTGTTGGGAACAATTCGCTCCAGAAATAGAATTAAATTAGATAAAATCATCAATTAAAAAAAGAGCATTTTATATTTAGAATGTATTTCCACATTTCAATCCAAATCGTGCGCAGGGAAAATAATAATTCACATTTGAAGGTGCGTAATGAAATTCATTTCTTTGGAAAAATTCGCTCTAGAACTGCAAATATTAATGTACAAATCATCAATTAAAAACAAGAATATTTTGTCTTCAGAAGTCTTTACCATACTTAAATCCAAATAGTATTTAGGAAATTAAAAATTCTTGTTTGAACGAGCGTAATGAAACTTATTTGTTGGGATCAAATTCGCTCCAGAAATAGAATTATTGTAGATAAAATCATCAATTAAAAAAAGAACATTTTATATTTAGAATGTTTTTCCACATTTCAATCCAAATCGTGCGCAGGAAAATAATAATTCACTTTTGAGGGTGCATAATGAAATTCATTTCTTGGGAAAAATTCGCTCTAGAACTGCAAATATTAATGTACAAATCATCAATTAAAAACATGAATATTTTGTCTTCAGAAGTCTTTTCCATACTTAAATCCAAATAGTATTAAGGATATTAAAAATTCTCGTTTGAGCGTGCGTAATGAAACTTATTTGTTGGGAACAATTCGCTCCAGAAATAGAATTATTGTAGATAAAATTATCAATTAAAAAAAGAGCATTTTATATTTAGAATGTATTTCCACATTTCAATCCAAATCGTACGCAGGAAAATAATAATTCACTTTTGAGGGTGCGTAATGAAATTCATTTCTTGGGAAAAATTCGCTCTAGAACTGCAAATATTAATGTACAAATCATCAATTAAAAACAAGAATATTTTGTCTTCAGAAGTCTTTTCCATACTTAAAACCAAATAGTGTTAAGAAAATTAAAAATTCTCGTTTGAACGCGCGTAATGAGACTTATTTGTTGGGAACAATTCGCTACAGAAATAGAATTATTGTAGATAAAATCAACTATTAGGAAAAGAGCATTTTATATTTAGAATGTATTTCCACATTTCAATCCAAATCGTGCGCAGGAAAATAATAATTCACATTTGAGGGTTCGTAATGAAATTCATTTCTTGGGAAAAATTCGCTCTAGAACTGCAAATATTAATGTACAAATATTCAATTAAAAACAAGAATAATTTGACTTAAAAGTCTTTTCCATACTTAAATCCAAATAGTATTAAGGAAATTAAAAATTCTCGTTTGAACGAGCGTTATGGTTTTATTTGTTGGGAACAATTCGCTCCAGAAATAGAATTATTGTAGATAAAATCATCAATTAAAAAAAGAGCATTTTATATTTAGAATGTATTTCCACATTTCAATCCAAATCGTGCGCATGAAAATAATAATTCACTTTTGACGGTGCGTAATGAAATTCATTTCTTGGGAAAAATTCGCACTAGAACTACAAATATTAATGTACAAATCATCAATTAAAAACAAGAATATTTTGTCTTCAGAAGTCTTTTCCATACTTAAAACCAAATAGTATTTAGGAAATTAAAAATTCTTGTTTGAACGAGCGTAATGAAACTTATTTGTTGGGATCAAATTCGCTCCAGAAATAGAATTATTGTAGATAAAATTATCAATTAAAAAAAGAGCATTTTATATTTAGAATGTATTTCCACATTTCAATCCAAATCGTACGCAGGAAAATAATAATTCACTTTTGAGGGTGCGTAATGAAATTCATTTCTTGGGAAAAATTCGCTCTAGAACTGCAAATATTAATGTACAAATCATCAATTAAAAACAAGAATATTTTGTCTTCAGAAGTCTTTTCCATACTTAAAACCAAATAGTGTTAAGAAAATTAAAAATTCTCGTTTGAACGCGCGTAATGAGACTTATTTGTTGGGAACAATTCGCTACAGAAATAGAATTATTGTAGATAAAATCAACTATTAGGAAAAGAGCATTTTATATTTAGAATGTATTTCCACATTTCAATCCAAATCGTGCGCAGGAAAATAATAATTCACATTTGAGGGTTCGTAATGAAATTCATTTCTTGGGAAAAATTCGCTCTAGAACTGCAAATATTAATGTACAAATATTCAATTAAAAACAAGAATAATTTGACTTAAAAGTCTTTTCCATACTTAAATCCAAATAGTATTAAGGAAATTAAAAATTCTCGTTTGAACGAGCGTTATGGTTTTATTTGTTGGGAACAATTCGCTCCAGAAATAGAATTATTGTAGATAAAATCATCCATTAAAAAAAGAGCATTTTATATTTAGAATGTATTTCCACATTTCAATCCAAATCGTGCGCATGAAAATAATAATTCACTTTTGACGGTGCGTAATGAAATTCATTTCTTGGGAAAAATTCGCACTAGAACTACAAATATTAATGTACAAATCATCAATTAAAAACAAGAATATTTTGTCTTCAGAAGTCTCTTACATACTTTAATCCAAATAGTATTAAGAAAATTAAAAAATCTCGTTTGAACGAGCGTAATGAGACTTATTTGTTGGGAACAATTCGCTCCAGAAATAGAATTATTGTAGATAAAATCATCTATTAGGAAAAGAGTATTTTATATTTAGAATATGTTTCCACATGTCAATCCAAATCGTGCGCAGGGAAAATAATAATTCACTTTTGAAGATGCGTAATGAAATTCATTTCTTTGGAAAAATTCGCTGTAGAACTGCAAATAATAATGTACATATCATCAATTAAAAACAAGAATATTTTGTTTTCAGAAGTCTTTTCCATACTTAAATCCAAATAGTATTAAGGAAAATAAAAATTCTCGTTTGAGCGTGCGTAATGAAACTTATTTGTTGGGAACAATTCGCTCCAGAAATAGAATTATTGTAGATAATATCATCAATTAAAAAAAGAGCATTTTATATTTAGAATGTATTTCCACATTTCAATCCAAATCGTGCGCAGGAAAATAATAATTCACTTTTGAAGGTGCGTAATGAAATTCATTTCTTGGGAAAAATTCGCTCTAGAACTGCAAATATTAATGTACAGATCACCAATTAAAAAGAAGAATATTTTGTCTTCAAAAGTCTTTTCCATACTTAAATCCAAATAGTATTAAGGAAATTAAAAATTCTCGCTTGAACGAGCGTAATGAAACTTATTTGTTGGGAACAATTCGCTCCAGAAATATAATTATTGTAGATAAAATCATCAATTAAAAAAAGAGCATTTTATATTTAGAATGTATTTCCACATTTCAATCCAAATCGTGCGCAGGAAAATAATAATTCACTTTTGAGGGTGCGTAATGAAATTCATTTCCTGGGAAAAGTCGCTCTAGAACTGCAAATATTAATGTGCAAATCATCAATTAAAAACAAGAATATTTTGTCTTCAGAAGTCTTTTCTATACTTAAAACAAAAAAGTATTAAGGAAATAAAAAATTCTCGTTTGAACGAGCGTTATGGTTTTATTTGTTGGGAACAATTCGCTCCAGAAATAGAATTATTGTAGATAAAATCATCAATTAAAAAAAGAGCATTTTATATTTAGAATGTATTTCCACATTTCAATCCAAATCGTGCGCAGGAAAATAATAATTCATTTTTGAGGGTGCGTAATGAAATTCATTTCTTGGGAAAAATTCGCTCTAGAACTGCAAATATTAATGTACAAATCATCAATTAAAAACAAGAATATTTTGTCTTCAGAAGTCTTTACCATACTTAAATCCAAATAGTATTTAGGAAATTAAAAATTCTTGTTTGAACGAGCGTAATGAAACTTATTTGTTGGGATCAAATTCGCTCCAGAAATAGAATTATTGTAGATAAAATCATCAATTAAAAAAAGAACATTTTATATTTAGAATGTTTTTCCACATTTCAATCCAAATCGTGCGCAGGAAAATAATAATTCACTTTTGAGGGTGCATAATGAAATTCATTTCTTGGGAAAAATTCGCTCTAGAACTGCAAATATTAATGTACAAATCATCAATTAAAAACATGAATATTTTGTCTTCAGAAGTCTTTTCCATACTTAAATCCAAATAGTATTAAGGATATTAAAAATTCTCGTTTGAGCGTGCGTAATGAAACTTATTTATTGGGAACAATTCGCTCCAGAAATAGAATTATTGTAGATAAAATTATCAATTAAAAAAAGAGCATTTTATATTTAGAATGTATTTCCACATTTCAATCCAAATCGTACGAAGAAAAATAATAATTCACTTTTGAGGGTGCGTAATGAAATTCATTTCTTGGGAAAAATTCGCTCTAGAACTGCAAATATTAATGTACAAATCATCAATTAAAAACAAGAATATTTTGTCTTCAGAAGTCTTTTCCATACTTAAAACCAAATAGTATTAAGAAAATTAAAAATTCTCGTTTGAACGCGCGTAATGAGACTTATTTGTTGGGAACAATTCGCTCCAGAAATAGAATTATTGTAGATAAAATCAACTATTAGGAAAAGAGCATTTTATATTTAGAATGTATTTCCACATTTCAATCCAAATCGTGCGCAGGAAAATAATAATTCACATTTGAGGGTTCTTAATGAAATTCATTTCTTGGGAAAAATTCGCTCTAGAACTGCAAATATTAATGTACAAATATTCAATTAAAAACAAGAATAATTTGACTTCAAAGTCTTTTCCATACTTAAATCCAAATAGTATTAAGGAAATTAAAAATTCTCGTTTGAACGAGCGTTATGGTTTTATTTGTTGGGAACAATTCGCTCAAGAAATAGAATTATTGTAGATAAAATCATCAATTAAAAAAAGAGCATTTTATATTTAGAATGTATTTCCACATTTCAATCCAAATCGTGCGCATGAAAATAATAATTCACTTTTGAGGGTTCATAATGAAATTCATTTCTTGGGAAAAATTCGCTCTAGAACTGAAAATATTAATGTACAAATCATCAATTAAAAACATGAATATTTTGTCTTCAGAAGTCTTTTCCATACTTAAATCCAAATAGTATTAAGGATATTAAAAATTCTCGTTTGAGCGTGCGTAATGAAACTTATTTATTGGGAACAATTCGCTCCAGAAATAGAATTATTGTAGATAAAATTATCAATTAAAAAAAGAGCATTTTATATTTAGAATGTATTTCCACATTTCAATCCAAATCGTACGCAGGAAAATAATAATTCACTTTTGAGGGTGCGTAATGAAATTCATTTCTTGGGAAAAATTCGCTCTAGAACTGCAAATATTAATGTACAAATCATCAATTAAAAACAAGAATATTTTGTTTTCAGAAGTCTTTTCCATACTTAAATCCAAATAGTATTAAGGAAAATAAAAATTCTCGTTTGAGCGTGCGTAATGAAACTTATTTGTTGGGAACAATTCGCTCCAGAAATAGAATTATTGTAGATAATATCATCAATTAAAAAAAGAGCATTTTATATTTAGAATGTATTTCCACATTTCAATCCAAATCGTGCGCAGGAAAATATAAATTCACTTTTGAAGGTGCGTAATAAAATTCATTTCTTTGGAAAAATTCGCTCTAGAACTGCAAATATTAATGTACAAATCATCAATTAAAAACAAGATTATTTTGTCTTCAGAATTCTTTTCCATACTTAAATCCAAATAGTATTAAGGAAATTAAAAATTCTCCTTTGAACGAGCGTAATGAAACTTATTTTTTGGGAACAATTCCCTCCAGAAATAGAATTATTGTAGATAAAATCATCAATTAAAATAAGAGCATTTTATATTTAGAATGTATTTCCACATTTCAATCCAAATCGTGCGCAGGAAAATAATAATTCACTTTTGAAGGTGCGTAATGAAATTCATTTCTTTGGAAAAATTCGCTCTAGAACTGCAAATATTAATGTACAAATCATCAATTAAAAACAAGAATATTTTGTCTTCAGAAGTCTTTTCCATACTTAAATCCAAATAGTATTTAGGAAATTAAAAATTCTCGTTTGAACGAGAGTAATGAAACTTATTTGTTGGGATCAAAATCGCTCCAGAAATAGAATTATTGTAGATAAAAACATCAATTAAAAAAAGAACATTTTATATTTAGAATGTATTTCCACATTTCAATCCAAATCGTGCGCAGGAAAATAATAATTCACTTTTGAGGGTGCATAATGAAATTCATTTCTTGGGAAAAATTCGCTCTAGAACTGCAAATATTAATGTACCAATCATCAATTAAAAACATGAATAGTTTGTCTTCACAAGTCTTTTCCATACTTAAATCCAAATAGTATTAAGGACATTAAAAATTCTCGTTTGAGCGTGCGTAATGAAACTTATTTGTTGGGAACAATTCGCTCCAGAAATAGAATTATTGTAGATAAAATTATCAATTAAAAAAAGAGCATTTTATATTTAGAATGTATTTCCACATTTCAATCCAAATCGTACGCAGGAAAATAATAATTCACTTTTGAGGGTGCGTAATGAAATTCATTTCTTGGGAAAAATTCGCTCTAGAACTGCAAATATTAATGTACAAATCATCAATTAAAAACAAGAATATTTTGTCTTCAGAAGTCTTTTCCATACTTAAAACCAAATAGTATTAAGAAAATTAAAATTTCTCGTTTGAACGCGCGTAATGAGACTTATTTTTTGGGAACAATTCGCTCCAGAAATAGAATTATTGTAGATAAAATCAACTATTAGGAAAAGAGCATTTTATATTTAGAATGTATTTCCACATTTCAATCCAAATCGTGCGCAGGAAAATAATAATTCACATTTGAGGGTGCGTAATGAAATTCATTTCTTGGGAAAAATTCGCTCTAGAACTGCAAATATTAATGTACAAATATTCAATTAAAAACAAGAATAATTTGACTTCAAGGTCTTTTCCATACTTAAATCCAAATAGTATTAAGGAAATTAAAAATTCTCGTTTGAACGAGCGTTATGGTTTTATTTGTTGGGAACAATTCGCTCCAGAAATAGAATTATTGTAGATAAAATCATCAATTAAAAAAAGAGCATTTTATATTTAGAATGTATTTCCACATTTCAATCCAAATCGTGCGCAGGAAAATAATAATTCACTTTTGAGGGTGCGTAATGAAATTCATTTCTTGGGAAAAGTCGCTCTAGAACTGCAAATATTAATGTGCAAATCATCAATTAAAAACAAGAATATTTTGTCTTCAGAAGTCTTTTCCATACTTAAATCAAAATAGTATTAAGGAAATTAAAAATTCTCGTTTGAACGAGCGTAATGATTTTATTTGTTGGGAACAATTCGCTCCAGAAATAAAATTATTGTAGATAAAATCATCAACTAAAAAAAGAGCATTTTATATTTAGAATGTATTTCCACATTTCAATCCAAATCGTGCGTAGGGAAAATAATAATTCACTTTTGAAGGTGCGTAATGAAATTCATTTCATTGGAAAAATTTGCTCTAGAACTGCAAATATTAATGTACAAATCATCAAATAAAGAGAAGAATATTTTGTCTTCAGAAGTCTTTTCCATACTTAACTCCAAATAGTATTAAGGAAATTAAAAATTCTCGTTTGAACGAGCGTATTGAAACTTATTTGTTGGGAACAAATCGCTCCAGAAATAGAATTCTTGTAGATAAAATCATCAATTAAAATAAGAGCATTTTATATTTAGAATGTATTTCCACATTTCAATCCAAATCGTGCGCAGGAAAATAATAATTCACTTTTGAGGGTGCGTAATGAAATTCATGTCTTGGGAAAAATTCGCTGTAGAACTAAAAATATAAATGTACAAATCATCATTTAAAAACAAGAATATATTGTCTTCAGAAATCTTTTCCATACTTAAATCCAAATATAATTAAGGAAATTAAAAATTCTCGTTTCAACGAGCGTAATGAACTTTATTTGTTGGGAACAATTCGGTCCAGAAATAGAATTATTGTAGATAAAATCATCAATTAAAAAAAGAGCATTTTATATTTAGAATGTATTTCCACATTTCAATCCAAATCGTGCGCAGGAAAATAATAATTCACTTTTGAGGGTGCGTAATGAAATTCATTTCTTGGGAAAAATTCGCTCTAGAACTGCAAATATTAATGTACCAATCATCAATTAAAAACAAGAATATTTTGTCCTCAGAAATCTTTTACATACTTAAATCCAAATAGTATTAAGGAAATTAAAAATTCTCGTTTGAACGAGCGTAATGAAACTTATTTGTTGGGAAAAAATCGCTCCAGAAATAGAATTATTGTAGATAAAATCATAAATTAAAAAAAGAACATTTTATATTTAGAATGTATTTCCACCTTTCAATCCAAATCGTGCGCAGGAAAATAATAATTCACTTTTGAGGGTGCGTAATAAAATTCATTTCTTGGGAAAAATTCGCTCTTGAACTGCAAATATTAATGTACAAATCATCAATTATAAACAAGAATATTTTGTCTTCAGAAGTCTTTTCTATACTTAAATCCATATAGTATTAAGGAAATTAAAAATTCTCGTTTGAACGAGCGTAATGACACTTATTTGTTGGAAACAATTCGGTCCAGAAATAGAATTATTGTAGATAAAATCATCAATTAAAATAAGAGCATTTTATATTTAGAATGTATTTCCACATTTCAATCCAAATCGTGCGCAGGAAAAGAATAATTCACTTTTGAGGGTGCGTAATGAAATTCATGTCTTGGGAAAAATTCGCTGTAGAACTAAAAATATAAATGTACAAATCATCAATTAAAAACAAGAATATTTTGTCTTCAGAAATCTTTTCCATACTTAAATCCAAATATAATTAAGGAAATTAAAAATTCTCGTTTGAACGAGCGTAATGAACTTTATTTGTTGGGAACAATTCGGTCCAGAAATAGAATTAATGTAGATAAAATCATCAATTAAAAAAAGAGCATTTTATATTAGGATGTATTTCCACATTTCAATCCAAATCGTGCGCAGGAAAATAATAATTCACTTTTGAGGGTGCGTAATGAAATTCATTTCTTGGGAAAAATTCGCTCTAGAACTGCAAATATTAATGTACAAATCATCAATTAAAAACAAGAATATTTTGTCCTCAGAAATCTTTTCCATACTTAAATCCAAATAGTATTAAGGAAATTAAAAATTCTCGTTTGAACGAGCGTAATGAAACTTATTTGTTGGGAAAAAATCGCTCCAGAATTAGAATTATTGTAGATAAAATCATAAATTAAAAAAAGAACATTTTATATTTAGAATGTTTTTCCACATTTCAATCCAAATCGTGCGCAGGAAAATAATAATTCACTTTTGAGGGTGCATAATGAAATTCATTTCTTGGGAAAAATTCGCTCTAGAACTGCAAATATTAATGTACAAATCATCAATTAAAAACAAGAATATTTTGTCTTCAGAAGTCTTTTCTATACTTAAATCCATATAGTATTAAGGAAATTAAATATTCTCGTTTGAACGAGCGTAATGACACTTATTTGTTGGGAACAATTCGGTCCAGAAATAGAATTATTGTAGATAAAATCATCAATTAAAATAAGAGCATTTTATATTTAGAATGTATTTCCACATTTCAATCCAAATCGTGCGCAGGAAAATAATAATTCAATTCTGAGGGTGCGTAATGAAATTCATTTCTTGGGAAAAATTCGCTCTAAAACTGCAAATATTAATGTACAAATCATCAATTAAAGATAAGAATATTTACTCTTCAGAGGTCTTTTCCATACTTAAATCCAAATAGAATTAAGGAAATTAAAAATTCTCGTTTGAACGAGCGTAATGAAACTTATTTGTTGGGAACATTTCGCTCCAGAAATAGAATTATTGTAGATAAAATCATCAATTAAAAAAAGAACATTTTTTATTTAGAATGTATTTCCACATTTCAATCCAAATCGTGCGCAGGGAAAATAATAATTCACTTTTGAAGGTGCGTAATGAAATTCATTTCTTTGGAAAAATTCGCTCTAGAACTGCAAATATTAATGTACAAATCATCAATTAAAGAGAAGAATATTTTGTCTTCAGAAGTCTTTTCCATACTTAACTCCAAATAGTATTAAGGAAATTAAAAATTCTCGTTTGAACGAGCGTAATGAAACTTATTTGTTGGGAACAAATCGCTCCAGAAATAGAATTCTTGTAGATAAAATCATCAATTAAAATAAGAGCATTTTATATTTAGAATGTATTTCCACATTTCAATCCAAATCGTTCGCAGGAAAATAATAATTCACTTTTGAGGGTGCGTAATGAAATTCATGTCTTGGGAAAAATTCGCTGTAGAACTAAAAATGTAAATGTACAAATCATCAATTAAAAACAAGAATATTTTGTCTTCAGAAGTCTTTTCTATACTTAAATCCATATAGTATTAAGGAAATTAAAAATTCTCGTTTGAACGAGCGTAATGAAACTTATTTGTTGGGAACAATTCGGTCTAGAAATAGAATTATTGTAGATAAAATCATCAATTAAAATAAGAGCATTTTATATTTAGAATGTATTTCCACATTTCAATCCAAATCGTGCGCATGAAAATAATAATTCACTTTTGACGGTGCGTCATGAAACTCATTTCTTGGGAAAATTCGCTCTAGAACTACAAATATTAATGTACAAATCATCAATTAAAAACAAGAATATTTTGTCATCAGAAGTCTCTTACATACTTAAATCCAAATAGTATTAAGAAAATTAAAAAATCTCGTTTGAACGAGCGTAATGAGACTTATTTGTTGGGAACAATTCGCTCCAGAAATAGAATTATTGTAGATAAAATCATCTATTAGGAAAAGAGTATTTTATATTTAGAATGTATTTCCACATTTCAATCCAAATCGTGCGCAGGAATATAATAATTCACTTTTGAGGGTGCGTACAGAAATTCATTTCTTGGGAAAAATTCGCTCTAGAACTACAAATTTTAATGTACAAATCATCAATTAAAAACAAGAATATTTTGTCTTCAGAAGTCTTTTCCATACTTAAAACCAAATAGTATTAAGAAAATTAAAAAATTCTCGTTTGAACGCGCGTAATGAGACTTATTTGTTGGGAACAATTCGCTCCAGAAATAGAATTATTGTAGATGAAATCAACTATTAGGAAAAGAGCATTTTATATTTAGAATGTATTTCCACATTTCAATCCAAATCGTGCGCAGGAAAATAATAATTTACTTTTGAGGGTGCGTAATGAAATTCATTTCTTGGGAAAAATTCGCTCTAGAACTGCAAATATTAATGTACAAATATTCAATTAAAAACAAGAATAATTTGACTTCAAGGTCTTTTCCATACTTAAATCCAAATAGTATTAAGGAAATTAAAAATTCTCGTTTGAACGAGCGTTATGGTTTTATTTGTTGGGAACAATTCGCTCCAGAAATAGAATTATTGTAGATAAAATCATCAATTAAAAAAAGAGCATTTTATATTTAGAATGTATTTCCACATTTCAATCCAAATCGTGCGCAGGAAAATAATAATTCACTTTTGAGGGTGCGTAATGAAATTCATTTCTTGGGAAAAATTCGCTCTAAAACTGCAAATATTAATGTACAAATCATCAATTAAAGATAAGAATAATTTGTCTTCAGAGGTCTTTTCCATACTTAAATCCAAATATTATTAAGGAAATTAAAAATTCACGTTTAAACGAGCGTAATGAAACTTTTTTGTTGGGAACAAATCGCTCCAGAAATAGAATTATTGTAGATAAAATCATCAATTAAAATAAGAGCATTTTATATTTAGAATGTATTTCCACATTTCAATCCAAATCGTGCGCAGGAAAATAATAATTCACTTTTGAAGGTGCGTAATAAAATTCATTTCTTTGGAAAAATTCGCTCTAGAACTGCAAATATTAATGTACAAATCATCAATTAAAAACAAGAATATTTTGTCTTCAGAATTCTTTTCCATACTTAAATCCAAATAGTATTAAGGAAATTAAAAATTCTCCTTTGAACGAGCGTAATGAAACTTATTTTTTGGGAACAATTCCCTCCAGAAATAGAATTATTGTAGATAAAATCATCAATTAAAATAAGAGCATTTTATATTTAGAATGTATTTCCACATTTCAATCCAAATCGTGCGCAGGAAAATAATAATTCACTTTTGAAGGTGCGTAATGAAATTCATTTCTTTGGAAAAATTCGCTCTAGAACTGCAAATATTAATGTACAAATCATCAATTAAAAACAAGAATATTTTGTCTTCAGAAGTCTTTTCCATACTTAAATCCAAAGAGTATTTAGGAAATTAAAAATTCTCGTTTGAACGAGAGTAATGAAACTTATTTGTTGGGATCAAATTCGCTCCAGAAATAGAATTATTGTAGATAAAAACATCAATTAAAAAAAGAACATTTTATATTTAGAATGTATTTCCACATTTCAATCCAAATCGTGCGCAGGAAAATAATAATTCACTTTTGAGGGTGCATAATGAAATTCATTTCTTGGGAAAAATTCGCTCTAGAACTGCAAATATTAATGTACCAATCATCAATTAAAAACATGAATAGTTTGTCTTCACAAGTCTTTTCCATACTTAAATCCAAATAGTATTAAGGACATTAAAAATTCTCGTTTGAGCGTGCGTAATGAAACTTATTTGTTGGGAGCAATTCGCTCCAGAAATATAATTATTGTAGATAAAATTATCAATTAAAAAAAGAGCATTTTATATTTAGAATGTATTTCCACATTTCAATCCAAATCGTGCGCAGGAAAATAATAATTCACTTTTGAGGGTGCGTAATGAAATTCATTTCCTGGGAAAAGTCGCTCTAGAACTGCAAATATTAATGTGCAAATCATCAATTAAAAACAAGAATATTTTGTCTTCAGAAGTCTTTTCTATACTTAAATCAAAAAAGTATTAAGGAAATAAAAAATTATCGTTTGAACGAGCGTTATGGTTTTATTTGTTGGGAACAAATCGCTCCAGAAATAGAATTATTGTAGATAAAATCATCAATTAAAAAAAGAGCATTTTATATTTAGAATGTATTTCCACATTTCAATCCAAATCGTGCGCAGGAAAATAATAATTCATTTTTGAGGGTGCGTAATGAAATTCATTTCTTGGGAAAAATTCGCTCTAGAACTGCAAATATTAATGTACAAATCATCAATTAAAAACAAGAATATTTTGTCTTCAGAAGTCTTTACCATACTTAAATCCAAATAGTATTTAGGAAATTAAAAATTCTTGTTTGAACGAGCGTAATGAAACTTATTTGTTGGGATCAAATTCGCTCCAGAAATAGAATTATTGTAGATAAAATCATCAATTAAAAAAAGAACATTTTATATTTAGAATGTTTTTCCACATTTCAATCCAAATCGTGCGCAGGAAAATAATAATTCACTTTTGAGGGTGCATAATGAAATTCATTTCTTGGGAAAAATTCGCTCTAGAACTGCAAATATTAATGTACAAATCATCAATTAAAAACATGAATATTTTGTCTTCAGAAGTCTTTTCCATACTTAAATCCAAATAGTATTAAGGATATTAAAAATTCTCGTTTGAGCGTGCGTAATGAAACTTATTTATTGGGAACAATTCGCTCCAGAAATAGAATTATTGTAGATAAAATTATCAATTAAAAAAAGAGCATTTTATATTTAGAATGTATTTCCACATTTCAATCCAAATCGTACGAAGGAAAATAATAATTCACTTTTGAGGGTGCGTAATGAAATTCATTTCTTGGGAAAAATTCGCTCTAGAACTGCAAATATTAATGTACAAATCATCAATTAAAAACAAGAATATTTTGTCTTCAGAAGTCTTTTCCATACTTAAAACCAAATAGTATTAAGAAAATTAAAAATTCTCGTTTGAACGCGCGTAATGAGACTTATTTGTTGGGAACAATTCGCTCCAGAAATAGAATTATTGTAGATAAAATCAACTATTAGGAAAAGAGCATTTTATATTTAGAATGTATTTCCACATTTCAATCCAAATCGTGCGCAGGAAAATAATAATTCACATTTGAGGGTTCTTAATGAAATTCATTTCTTGGGAAAAATTCGCTCTAGAACTGCAAATATTAATGTACAAATATTCAATTAAAAACAAGAATAATTTGACTTCAAAGTCTTTTCCATACTTAAATCCAAATAGTATTAAGGAAATTAAAAATTCTCGTTTGAACGAGCGTTATGGTTTTATTTGTTGGGAACAATTCGCTCCAGAAATAGAATTATTGTAGATAAAATCATCAATTAAAAAAAGAGCATTTTATATTTAGAATGTATTTCCACATTTCAATCCAAATCGTGCGCATGAAAATAATAATTCACTTTTGAGGGTTCATAATGAAATTCATTTCTTGGGAAAAATTCGCTCTAGAACTGAAAATATTAATGTACAAATCATCAATTAAAAACATGAATATTTTGTCTTCAGAAGTCTTTTCCATACTTAAATCCAAATAGTGTTAAGAAAATTAAAAATTCTCGTTTGAACGCGCGTAATGAGACTTATTTGTTGGGAACAATTCGCTACAGAAATAGAATTATTGTAGATAAAATTATCAATTAAAAAAAGAGCATTTTATATTTAGAATGTATTTCCACATTTCAATCCAAATCGTACGCAGGAAAATAATAATTCACTTTTGAGGGTGCGTAATGAAATTCATTTCTTGGGAAAAATTCGCTCTAGAACTGCAAATATTAATGTACAAATCATCAATTAAAAACAAGAATATTTTGTTTTCAGAAGTCTTTTCCATACTTAAATCCAAATAGTATTAAGGAAAATAAAAATTCTCGTTTGAGCGTGCGTAATGAAACTTATTTGTTGGGAACAATTCGCTCCAGAAATAGAATTATTGTAGATAATATCATCAATTAAAAAAAGAGCATTTTATATTTAGAATGTATTTCCACATTTCAATCCAAATCGTGCGCAGGAAAATAATAATTCACTTTTGAAGGTGCGTAATAAAATTCATTTCTTTGGAAAAATTCGCTCTAGAACTGCAAATATTAATGTACAAATCATCAATTAAAAACAAGATTATTTTGTCTTCAGAATTCTTTTCCATACTTAAATCCAAATAGTATTAAGGAAATTAAAAATTCTCCTTTGAACGAGCGTAATGAAACTTATTTTTTGGGAACAATTCCCTCCAGAAATAGAATTATTGTAGATAAAATCATCAATTAAAATAAGAGCATTTTATATTTAGAATGTATTTCCACATTTCAATCCAAATCGTGCGCAGGAAAATAATAATTCACTTTTGAAGGTGCGTAATGAAATTCATTTCTTTGGAAAAATTCGCTCTAGAACTGCAAATATTAATGTACAAATCATCAATTAAAAACAAGAATATTTTGTCTTCAGAAGTCTTTTCCATACTTAAATCCAAATAGTATTTAGGAAATTAAAAATTCTCGTTTGAACGAGAGTAATGAAACTTATTTGTTGGGATCAAAATCGCTCCAGAAATAGAATTATTGTAGATAAAAACATCAATTAAAAAAAGAACATTTTATATTTAGAATGTATTTCCACATTTCAATCCAAATCGTGCGCAGGAAAATAATAATTCACTTTTGAGGGTGCATAATGAAATTCATTTCTTGGGAAAAATTCGCTCTAGAACTGCAAATATTAATGTACCAATCATCAATTAAAAACATGAATAGTTTGTCTTCACAAGTCTTTTCCATACTTAAATCCAAATAGTATTAAGGACATTAAAAATTCTCGTTTGAGCGTGCGTAATGAAACTTATTTGTTGGGAACAATTCGCTCCAGAAATAGAATTATTGTAGATAAAATTATCAATTAAAAAAAGAGCATTTTATATTTAGAATGTATTTCCACATTTCAATCCAAATCGTACGCAGGAAAATAATAATTCACTTTTGAGGGTGCGTAATGAAATTCATTTCTTGGGAAAAATTCGCTCTAGAACTGCAAATATTAATGTACAAATCATCAATTAAAAACAAGAATATTTTGTCTTCAGAAGTCTTTTCCATACTTAAAACCAAATAGTATTAAGAAAATTAAAAATTCTCGTTTGAACGCGCGTAATGAGACTTATTTGTTGGGAACAATTCGCTCCAGAAATAGAATTATTGTAGATAAAATCAACTATTAGGAAAAGAGCATTTTATATTTAGAATGTATTTCCACATTTCAATCCAAATCGTGCGCAGGAAAATAATAATTCACATTTGAGGGTGCGTAATGAAATTCATTTCTTGGGAAAAATTCGCTCTAGAACTGCAAATATTAATGTACAAATATTCAATTAAAAACAAGATTAATTTGACTTCAAGGTCTTTTCCATACTTAAATCCAAATAGTATTAAGGAAATTAAAAATTCTCGTTTGAACGAGCGTTATGGTTTTATTTGTTGGGAACAATTCGCTCCAGAAATAGAATTATTGTAGATAAAATCATCAATTAAAAAAAGAGCATTTTATATTTAGAATGTATTTCCACATTTCAATCCAAATCGTACGAAGGAAAATAATAATTCACTTTTGAGGGTGCGTAATGAAATTCATTTCTTGGGAAAAGTCGCTCTAGAACTGCAAATATTAATGTGCAAATCATCAATTAAAAACAAGAATATTTTGTCTTCAGAAGTCTTTTCCATACTTAAATCAAAATAGTATTAAGGAAATTAAAAATTCTCGTTTGAACGAGCGTAATGATTTTATTTGTTGGGAACAATTCGCTCCAGAAATAAAATTATTGTAGATAAAATCATCAACTAAAAAAAGAGCATTTTATATTTAGAATGTATTTCCACATTTCAATCCAAATCGTGCGTAGGGAAAATAATAATTCACTTTTGAAGGTGCGTAATGAAATTCATTTCATTGGAAAAATTTGCTCTAGAACTGCAAATATTAATGTACAAATCATCAATTAAAGAGAAGAATATTTTGTCTTCAGAAGTCTTTTCCATACTTAACTCCAAATAGTATTAAGGAAATTAAAAATTCTCGTTTGAACGAGCGTATTGAAACTTATTTGTTGGGAACAAATCGCTCCAGAAATAGAATTCTTGTAGATAAAATCATCAATTAAAATAAGAGCATTTTATATTTAGAATGTATTTCCACATTTCAATCCAAATCGTGCGCAGGAAAATAATAATTCACTTTTGAGGGTGCGTAATGAAATTCATGTCTTGGGAAAAATTCGCTGTAGAACTAAAAATATAAATGTACAAATCATCATTTAAAAACAAGAATATATTGTCTTCAGAAATCTTTTCCATACTTAAATCCAAATATAATTAAGGAAATTAAAAATTCTCGTTTCAACGAGCGTAATGAACTTTATTTGTTGGGAACAATTCGGTCCAGAAATAGAATTATTGTAGATAAAATCATCAATTAAAAAAAGAGCATTTTATATTTAGAATGTATTTCCACATTTCAATCCAAATCGTGCGCAGGAAAATAATGATTCACTTTTGAGGGTGCGTAATGAAATTCATTTCTTGGGAAAAATTCGCTCTAGAACTGCAAATATTAATGTACAAATCATCAATTAAAAACAAGAATATTTTGTCCTCAGAAATCTTTTACATACTTAAATCCAAATAGTATTAAGGAAATTAAAAATTCTCGTTTGAACGAGCGTAATGAAACTTATTTGTTGGGAAAAAATCGCTCCAGAAATAGAATTATTGTAGATAAAATCATAAATTAAAAAAAGAACATTTTATATTTAGAATGTATTTCCACCTTTCAATCCAAATCGTGCGCAGGAAAATAATAATTCACTTTTGAGGGTGCGTAATAAAATTCATTTCTTGGGAAAAATTCGCTCTAGAACTGCAAATATTAATGTACAAATCATCAATTATAAACAAGAATATTTTGTCTTCAGAAGTCTTTTCTATACTTAAATCCATATAGTATTAAGGAAATTAAAAATTCTCGTTTGAACGAGCGTAATGACACTTATTTGTTGGAAACAATTCGGTCCAGAAATAGAATTATTGTAGATAAAATCATCAATTAAAATAAGAGCATTTTATATTTAGAATGTATTTCCACATTTCAATCCAAATCGTGCGCAGGAAAAGAATAATTCACTTTTGAGGGTGCGTAATGAAATTCATGTCTTGGGAAAAATTCGCTGTAGAACTAAAAATATAAATGTACAAATCATCAATTAAAAACAAGAATATTTTGTCTTCAGAAATCTTTTCCATACTTAAATCCAAATATAATTAAGGAAATTAAAAATTCTCGTTTGAACGAGCGTAATGAACTTTATTTGTTGGGAACAATTCGCTCCAGAAATAGAATTATTGTAGATAAAATCAACTATTAGGAAAAGAGCATTTTATATTTAGAATGTATTTCCACATTTCAATCCAAATCGTGCGCAGGAAAATAATAATTCACATTTGAGGGTGCGTAATGAAATTCATTTCTTGGGAAAAATTCGCTCTAGAACTGCAAATATTAATGTACAAATATTCAATTAAAAACAAGAATAATTTGACTTCAAGGTCTTTTCCATACTTAAATCCAAATAGTATTAAGGAAATTAAAAATTCTCGTTTGAACGAGCGTTATGGTTTTATTTGTTGGGAACAATTCGCTCCAGAAATAGAATTATTGTAGATAAAATCATCAATTAAAAAAAGAGCATTTTATATTTAGAATGTATTTCCACATTTCAATCCAAATCGTACGAAGGAAAATAATAATTCACTTTTGAGGGTGCGTAATGAAATTCATTTCTTGGGAAAAGTCGCTCTAGAACTGCAAATATTAATGTGCAAATCATCAATTAAAAACAAGAATATTTTGTCTTCAGAAGTCTTTTCCATACCTAAATCAAAATAGTATTAAGGAAATTAAAAATTCTCGTTTGAACGAGCGTAATGATTTTATTTGTTGGGAACAATTCGCTCCAGAAATAAAATTATTGTAGATAAAATCATCAACTAAAAAAAGAGCATTTTATATTTAGAATGTATTTCCACATTTCAATCCAAATCGTGCGTAGGGAAAATAATAATTCACTTTTGAAGGTGCGTAATGAAATTCATTTCATTGGAAAAATTTGCTCTAGAACTGCAAATATTAATGTACAAATCATCAATTAAAGAGAAGAATATTTTGTCTTCAGAAGTCTTTTCCATACTTAACTCCAAATAGTATTAAGGAAATTAAAAATTCTCGTTTGAACGAGCGTATTGAAACTTATTTGTTGGGAACAAATCGCTCCAGAAATAGAATTCTTGTAGATAAAATCATCAATTAAAATAAGAGCATTTTATATTTAGAATGTATTTCCACATTTCAATCCAAATCGTGCGCAGGAAAATAATAATTCACTTTTGAGGGTGCGTAATGAAATTCATGTCTTGGGAAAAATTCGCTGTAGAACTAAAAATATAAATGTACAAATCATCATTTAAAAACAAGAATATATTGTCTTCAGAAATCTTTTCCATACTTAAATCCAAATATAATTAAGGAAATTAAAAATTCTCGTTTCAACGAGCGTAATGAACTTTATTTGTTGGGAACAATTCGGTCCAGAAATAGAATTATTGTAGATAAAATCATCAATTAAAAAAAGAGCATTTTATATTTAGAATGTATTTCCACATTTCAATCCAAATCGTGCGCAGGAAAATAATGATTCACTTTTGAGGGTGCGTAATGAAATTCATTTCTTGGGAAAAATTCGCTCTAGAACTGCAAATATTAATGTACAAATCATCAATTAAAAACAAGAATATTTTGTCCTCAGAAATCTTTTACATACTTAAATCCAAATAGTATTAAGGAAATTAAAAATTCTCGTTTGAACGAGCGTAATGAAACTTATTTGTTGGGAAAAAATCGCTCCAGAAATAGAATTATTGTAGATAAAATCATAAATTAAAAAAAGAACATTTTATATTTAGAATGTATTTCCACCTTTCAATCCAAATCGTGCGCAGGAAAATAATAATTCACTTTTGAGGGTGCGTAATAAAATTCATTTCTTGGGAAAAATTCGCTCTAGAACTGCAAATATTAATGTACAAATCATCAATTATAAACAAGAATATTTTGTCTTCAGAAGTCTTTTCTATACTTAAATCCATATAGTATTAAGGAAATTAAAAATTCTCGTTTGAACGAGCGTAATGACACTTATTTGTTGGAAACAATTCGGTCCAGAAATAGAATTATTGTAGATAAAATCATCAATTAAAATAAGAGCATTTTATATTTAGAATGTATTTCCACATTTCAATCCAAATCGTGCGCAGGAAAAGAATAATTCACTTTTGAGGGTGCGTAATGAAATTCATGTCTTGGAAAAAATTCGCTGTAGAACTAAAAATATAAATGTACAAATCATCAATTCAAAACAAGAATATTTTGTCTTCAGAAATCTTTTCCATACTTAAATCCAAATATAATTAAGGAAATTAAAAATTCTCGTTTGAACGAGCGTAATGAACTTTATTTGTTGGGAACAATTCGGTCCAGAAATAGAATTAATGTAGATAAAATCATCAATTAAAAAAAGAGCATTTTATATTAGGATGTATTTCCACATTTCAATCCAAATCGTGCGCAGGAAAATAATAATTCACTTTTGAGGGTGCGTAATGAAATTCATTTCTTGGGAAAAATTCGCTCTAGAACTGCAAATATTAATGTACAAATCATCAATTAAAAACAAGAATATTTTGTCCTCAGAAATCTTTTCCATACTTAAATCCAAATAGTATTAAGGAAATTAAAAATTCTCGTTTGAACGAGCGTAATGAAACTTATTTGTTGGGAAAAAATCGCTCCAGAATTAGAATTATTGTAGATAAAATCATAAATTAAAAAAAGAACATTTTATATTTAGAATGTTTTTCCACATTTCAATCCAAATCGTGCGCAGGAAATTAATAATTCACTTTTGAGGGTGCATAATAAAATTCATTTCTTGGGAAAAATTCGCTCTAGAACTGCAAATATTAATGTACAAATCATCAATTAAAAACAAGAATATTTTGTCTTCAGAAGTCTTTTCTATACTTAAATCCATATAGTATTAAGGAAATTAAAAATTCTCGTTTGAACGAGCGTAATGACACTTATTTGTTGGGAACAATTCGGTCCAGAAATAGAATTATTGTAGATAAAATCATCAATTAAAATAAGAGCATTTTATATTTAGAATGTATTTCCACATTTCAATCCAAATCGTGCGCAGGAAAATAATAATTCAATTCTGAGGGTGCGTAATGAAATTCATTTCTTGGGAAAAATTCGCTCTAAAACTGCAAATATTAATGTACAAATCATCAATTAAAGATAAGAATATTTACTCTTCAGAGGTCTTTTCCATACTTAAATCCAAATAGAATTAAGGAAATTAAAAATTCTCGTTTGAACGAGCGTAATGAAACTTATTTGTTGGGAACATTTCGCTCCAGAAATAGAATTATTGTAGATAAAATCATCAATTAAAAAAAGAACATTTTTTATTTAGAATGTATTTCCACATTTCAATCCAAATCGTGCGCAGGGAAAATAATAATTCACTTTTGAAGGTGCGTAATGAAATTCATTTCTTTGGAAAAATTCGCTCTAGAACTGCAAATATTAATGTACAAATCATCAATTAAAGAGAAGAATATTTTGTCTTCAGAAGTCTTTTCCATACTTAACTCCAAATAGTATTAAGGAAATTAAAAATTCTCGTTTGAACGAGCGTAATGAAACTTATTTGTTGGGAACAAATCGCTCCAGAAATAGAATTCTTGTAGATAAAATCATCAATTAAAATAAGAGCATTTTATATTTAGAATGTATTTCCACATTTCAATCCAAATCGTTCGCAGGAAAATAATAATTCACTTTTGAGGGTGCGTAATGAAATTCATGTCTTGGGAAAAATTCGCTGTAGAACTAAAAATGTAAATGTACAAATCATCAATTAAAAACAAGAATATTTTGTCTTCAGAAGTCTTTTCTATACTTAAATCCATATAGTATTAAGGAAATTAAAAATTCTCGTTTGAACGAGCGTAATGAAACTTATTTGTTGGGAACAATTCGGTCTAGAAATAGAATTATTGTAGATAAAATCATCAATTAAAATAAGAGCATTTTATATTTAGAATGTATTTCCACATTTCAATCCAAATCGTGCGCATGAAAATAATAATTCACTTTTGACGGTGCGTCATGAAATTCATTTCTTGGGAAAATTCGCTCTAGAACTACAAATATTAATGTACAAATCATCAATTAAAAACAAGAATATTTTGTCTTCAGAAGTCTCTTACATACTTAAATCCAAATAGTATTAAGAAAATTAAAAAATCTCGTTTGAACGAGCGTAATGAGACTTATTTGTTGGGAACAATTCGCTCCAGAAATAGAATTATTGTAGATAAAATCATCTATTAGGAAAAGAGTATTTTATATTTAGAATGTATTTCCACATTTCAATCCAAATCGTGCGCAGGAATATAATAATTCACTTTTGAGGGTGCGTACAGAAATTCATTTCTTGGGAAAAATTCGCTCTAGAACTACAAATTTTAATGTACAAATCATCAATTAAAAACAAGAATATTTTGTCTTCAGAAGTCTTTTCCATACTTAAAACCAAATAGTATTAAGAAAATTAAAAATTCTCGTTTGAACGCGCGTAATGAGACTTATTTGTTGGGAACAATTCGCTCCAGAAATAGAATTATTGTAGATGAAATCAACTATTAGGAAAAGAGCATTTTATATTTAGAATGTATTTCCACATTTCAATCCAAATCGTGCGCAGGAAAATAATAATTTACTTTTGAGGGTGCGTAATGAAATTCATTTCTTGGGAAAAATTCGCTCTAGAACTGCAAATATTAATGTACAAATATTCAATTAAAAACAAGAATAATTTGACTTCAAGGTCTTTTCCATACTTAAATCCAAATAGTATTAAGGAAATTAAAAATTCTCGTTTGAACGAGCGTTATGGTTTTATTTGTTGGGAACAATTCGCTCCAGAAATAGAATTATTGTAGATAAAATCATCTATTAAAAAAAGAGCATTTTATATTTAGAATGTATTTCCACATTTCAATCCAAATCGTGCGCAGGAAAATAATAATTCACTTTTGAGGGTGCGTAATGAAATTCATTTCTTGGGAAAAATTCGCTCTACAACTGCAAATATTAATGTACAAATCATCAATTAAAGATAAGAATAATTTGTCTTCAGAGGTCTTTTCCATACTTAAATCCAAATATTATTAAGGAAATTAAAAATTCACGTTTGAACGAGCGTAATGAAACTTTTTTGTTGGGAACAAATCGCTCCAGAAATAGAATTATTGTAGATAAAATCATCAATTAAAATAAGAGCATTTTATATTTAGAATGTATTTCCACATTTCAATCCAAATCGTGCGCAGGAAAATAATAATTCACTTTTGAAGGTGCGTAATAAAATTCATTTCTTTGGAAAAATTCGCTCTAGAACTGCAAATATTAATGTACAAATCATCAATTAAAAACAAGAATATTTTGTCTTCAGAATTCTTTTCCATACTTAAATCCAAATAGTATTAAGGAAATTAAAAATTCTCCTTTGAACGAGCGTAATGAAACTTATTTTTTGGGAACAATTCCCTCCAGAAATAGAATTATTGTAGATAAAATCATCAATTAAAATAAGAGCATTTTATATTTAGAATGTATTTCCACATTTCAATCCAAATCGTGCGCAGGAAAATAATAATTCACTTTTGAAGGTGCGTAATGAAATTCATTTCTTTGGAAAAATTCGCTCTAGAACTGCAAATATTAATGTACAAATCATCAATTAAAAACAAGAATATTTTGTCTTCAGAAGTCTTTTCCATACTTAAATCCAAATAGTATTTAGGAAATTAAAAATTCTCGTTTGAACGAGAGTAATGAAACTTATTTGTTGGGATCAAATTCGCTCCAGAAATAGAATTATTGTAGATAAAAACATCAATTAAAAAAAGAACATTTTATATTTAGAATGTATTTCCACATTTCAATCCAAATCGTGCGCAGGAAAATAATAATTCACTTTTGAGGGTGCATAATGAAATTCATTTCTTGGGAAAAATTCGCTCTAGAACTGCAAATATTAATGTACCAATCATCAATTAAAAACATGAATAGTTTGTCTTCACAAGTCTTTTCCATACTTAAATCCAAATAGTATTAAGGACATTAAAAATTCTCGTTTGAGCGTGCGTAATGAAACTTATTTGTTGGGAGCAATTCGCTCCAGAAATAGAATTATTGTAGATAAAATTATCAATTAAAAAAAGAGCATTTTATATTTAGAATGTATTTCCACATTTCAATCCAAATCGTACGCAGGAAAATAATAATTCACTTTTGAGGGTGCGTAATGAAATTCATTTCTTGGGAAAAATTCGCTCTAGAACTGCAAATATTAATGTACAAATCATCAATTAAAAACAAGAATATTTTGTCTTCAGAAGTCTTTTCCATACTTAAAACCAAATAGTATTAAGAAAATTAAAAATTCTCGTTTGAACGCGCGTAATGAGACTTATTTGTTGGGAACAATTCGCTCCAGAAATAGAATTATTGTAGATAAAATCAACTATTAGGAAAAGAGCATTTTATATTTAGAATGTATTTCCACATTTCAATCCAAATCGTGCGCAGGAAAATAATAATTCACTTTTGAGGGTGCGTAATGAAATTCATTTCTTGGGAAAAATTCGCTCTAGAACTGCAAATATTAATGTACAAATATTCAATTAAAAACAAGAATAATTTGACTTCAAGGTCTTTTCCATACTTAAATCCAAATAGTATTAAGGAAATTAAAAATTCTCGTTTGAACGAGCGTTATGGTTTTATTTGTTGGGAACAATTTGCTCCAGAAATAGAATTATTGTAGATAAAATCATCAATTAAAAAAAGAGCATTTTATATTTAGAATGTATTTCCACATTTCAATCCAAATCGTGCGCAGGAAAATAATAATTCACTTTTGAGGGTGCGTAATGAAATTCATTTCTTGGGAAAAGTCGCTCTAGAACTGCAAATATTAATGTGCAAATCATCAATTAAAAACAAGAATATTTTGTCTTCAGAAGTCTTTTCCATACTTAAATCAAAATAGTATTAAGGAAATTAAATATACTCGTTTGAACGAGCGTAATGATTTTATTTGTTGGGAACAATTCGCTTCAGAAATAAAATTATTGTAGATAAAATCATCAACTAAAAAAAGAGCATTTTATATTTAGAATGTATTTCCACATTTCAATCCAAATCGTGCGTAGGGAAAATAATAATTCACTTTTGAAGGTGCGTAATGAAATTCATTTCATTGGAAAAATTTGCTCTAGAACTGCAAATATTAATGTACAAATCATCAATTAAAGAGAAGAATATTTTGTCTTCAGAAGTCTTTTCCATACTTAACTCCAAATAGTATTAAGGAAATTAAAAATTCTCGTTTGAACGAGCGTATTGAAACTTATTTGTTGGGAACAAATCGCTCCAGAAATAGAATTCTTGTAGATAAAATCATCAATTAAAATAAGAGCATTTTATATTTAGAATGTATTTCCACATTTCAATCCAAATCGTGCGCAGGAAAATAATAATTCACTTTTGAGGGTGCGTAATGAAATTCATGTCTTGGGAAAAATTCGCTGTAGAACTAAAAATATAAATGTACAAATCATCATTTAAAAACAAGAATATATTGTCTTCAGAAATCTTTTCCATACTTAAATCCAAATATAATTAAGGAAATTAAAAATTCTCGTTTCAACGAGCGTAATGAACTTTATTTGTTGGGAACAATTCGGTCCAGAAATAGAATTATTGTAGATAAAATCATCAATTAAAAAAAGAGCATTTTATATTTAGAATGTATTTCCACATTTCAATCCAAATCGTGCGCAGGAAAATAATAATTCACTTTTGAGGGTGCTTAATGAAATTCATTTCTTGGGAAAAATACGCTCTAGAACTGCAAATATTAATGTACAAATCATCAATTAAAAGCAAGAATATTTTGTCCTCAGAAATCTTTTACATACTTAAATCCAAATAGTATTAAGGAAATTAAAAATTCTCGTTTGAACGAGCGTAATGAAACTTATTTGTTGGGAAAAAATCGCTCCAGAAATAGAATTATTGTAGATAAAATCATAAATTAAAAAAAGAACATTTTATATTTAGAATGTATTTCCACCTTTCAATCCAAATCGTGCGCAGGAAAATAATAATTCACTTTTGAGGGTGCGTAATAAAATTCATTTCTTGGGAAAAATTCGCTCTAGAACTGCAAATATTAATGTACAAATCATCAATTAAAAACAAGAATATTTTGTCTTCAGAAGTCTTTTCTATACTTAAATCCATATAGTATTAAGGAAATTAAAAATTCTCGTTTGAACGAGCGTAATGACACTTATTTGTTGGAAACAATTCGGTCCAGAAATAGAATTATTGTAGATAAAATCATCAATTAAAATAAGAGCATTTTATATTTAGAATGTATTTCCACATTTCAATCCAAATCGTGCGCAGGAAAATAATAATTCACTTTTGAGGGTGCGTAATGAAATTCATGTCTTGGGAAAAATTCGCTGTAGAACTAAAAATATAAATGTACAAATCATCATTTAAAAACAAGAATATATTGTCTTCAGAAATCTTTTCCATACTTAAATCCAAATATAATTAAGGAAATTAAAAATTCTCGTTTCAACGAGCGTAATGAACTTTATTTGTTGGGAACAATTCGGTCCAGAAATAGAATTATTGTAGATAAAATCATCAATTAAAAAAAGAGCATTTTATATTTAGAATGTATTTCCACATTTCAATCCAAATCGTGCGCAGGAAAATAATAATTCACTTTTGAGGGTGCTTAATGAAATTCATTTCTTGGGAAAAATACGCTCTAGAACTGCAAATATTAATGTACAAATCATCAATTAAAAGCAAGAATATTTTGTCCTCAGAAATCTTTTACATACTTAAATCCAAATAGTATTAAGGAAATTAAAAATTCTCGTTTGAACGAGCGTAATGAAACTTATTTGTTGGGAAAAAATCGCTCCAGAAATAGAATTATTGTAGATAAAATCATAAATTAAAAAAAGAACATTTTATATTTAGAATGTATTTCCACCTTTCAATCCAAATCGTGCGCAGGAAAATAATAATTCACTTTTGAGGGTGCGTAATAAAATTCATTTCTTGGGAAAAATTCGCTCTAGAACTGCAAATATTAATGTACAAATCATCAATTAAAAACAAGAATATTTTGTCTTCAGAAGTCTTTTCTATACTTAAATCCATATAGTATTAAGGAAATTAAAAATTCTCGTTTGAACGAGCGTAATGACACTTATTTGTTGGAAACAATTCGGTCCAGAAATAGAATTATTGTAGATAAAATCATCAATTAAAATAAGAGCATTTTATATTTAGAATGTATTTCCACATTTCAATCCAAATCGTGCGCAGGAAAATAATAATTCACTTTTGAGGGTGCGTAATGAAATTCATGTCTTGGGAAAAATTCGCTGTAGAACTAAAAATATAAATGTACAAATCATCAATTAAAAACAAGAATATTTTGTCTTCAGAAATCTTTTCCATACTTAAATCCAAATATAATTAAGGAAATTAAAAATTCTCGTTTGAACGAGCGTAATGAACTTTATTTGTTGGGAACAATTCGGTCCAGAAATAGAATTAATGTAGATAAAATCATCAATTAAAAAAAGAGCATTTTATATTAGGATGTATTTCCACTTTTCAATCCAAATCGTGCGCAGGAAAATAATAATTCACTTTTGAGGGTGCGTAATGAAATTCATTTCTTGGGAAAAATTCGCTCTAGAACTGCAAATATTAATGTACAAATCATCAATTAAAAACAAGAATATTTTGTCCTCAGAAATCTTTTCCATACTTAAATCCAAATAGTATTAAGGAAATTAAAAATTCTCGTTTGAACGAGCGTAATGAAACTTATTTGTTGGGAAAAAATCGCTCCAGAAATAGAATTATTGTAGATAAAATCATAAATTAAAAAAAGAGCATTTTATATTTAGAATGTTTTTCCACATTTCAATCCAAATCGTGCGCAGGAAAATAATAATTCACTTTTGAGGGTGCATAATGAAATTCATTTCTTGGGAAAAATTCGCTCTAGAACTGCAAATATTAATGTACAAATCATCAATTAAAAACAAGAATATTTTGTCTTCAGAAGTCTTTTCTATACTTAAATCCATATAGTATTAAGGAAATTAAAAATTCTCGTTTGAACGAGCGTAATGACACTTATTTGTTGGGAACAATTCGGTCCAGAAATAGAATTATTGTAGATAAAATCATCAATTAAAATAAGAGCATTTTATATTTAGAATGTATTTCCACATTTCAATCCAAATCGTGCGCAGGAAAATAATAATTCACTTCTGAGGGTGCGTAATGAAATTCATTTCTTGGGAAAAATTCGCTCTAAAACTGCAAATATTAATGTACAAATCATCAATTAAAGATAAGAATATTTACTCTTCAGAGGTCTTTTCCATACTTAAATCCAAATAGAATTAAGGAAATTAAAAATTCTCGTTTGAACGAGCGTAATGAAACTTATTTGTTGGGAACATTTCGCTCCAGAAATAGAATTATTGTAGATAAAATCATCAATAAAAAAAGAACATTTTTTATTTAGAATGTATTTCCACATTTCAATCCAAATCGTGCGCAGGGAAAATAATAATTCACTTTTGAAGGTGCGTAATGAAATTCATTTCTTTGGAAAAATTCGCTCTAGAACTGCAAATATTAATGTACAAATCATCAATTAAAGAGAAGAATATTTTGTCTTCAGAAGTCTTTTCCATACTTAACTCCAAATAGTATTAAGGAAATTAAAAATTCTCGTTTGAACGAGCGTAATGAAACTTATTTGTTGGGAACAAATCGCTCCAGAAATAGAATTCTTGTAGATAAAATCATCAATTAAAATAAGAGCATTTTATATTTAGAATGTATTTCCACATTTCAATCCAAATCGTTCGCAGGAAAATAATAATTCACTTTTGAGGGTGCGTAATGAAATTCATGTCTTGGGAAAAATTCGCTGTAGAACTAAAAATGTAAATGTACAAATCATCAATTAAAAACAAGAATATTTTGTCTTCAGAAAACTTTTCTATACTTAAATCCATATAGTATTAAGGAAATTAAAAATTCTCGTTTGAACGAGCGTAATGAAACTTATTTGTTGGGAACAATTCGGTCTAGAAATAGAATTATTGTAGATAAAATCATCAATTAAAATAAGAGCATTTTATATTTAGAATGTATTTCCACATTTCAATCCAAATCGTGCGCAGGAAAATAATAATTCACTTTTGAGGGTGCGTAATGAAATTCAGTTCTTGGGAAAAATTCTCTCTAGAACTGCAAATATTAATGTACAAATCATCAATTAAAAACAAGAATATTTTGTCTTCAGAAGTCTTTTCCATACTTAAATCCAAATAGTATTAAGGAAATTAAAAATTCTCGTTTGAACGAGCGTAATGAAACTTATTTGTTGGGAACAATTCGCTCCAGAAATAGAATTATTGTAGATAAAATCATCAATTAAAAAAGGACCATTTAATATTTAGAATGTATTTCCACATTTCAATCCAAATCGTGCGTAGGAAAATAATAATTCCTTTTTGAGGGTGCGTAATGAAATTCATTTCTTGGGAAAAATTCGCTCTAGAACTACAAATATTAATGTACAAATCATCAATTAAAAACAAGAATATTTTGTCTTCAGAAGTCTTTTCCATACTTAAAACCAAATAGTATTAAGAAAATTAAAAATTCTCGTTTGAACGCGCGTAATGAGACTTATTTGTTGGGAACAATTCGCTCCAGAAATAGAATTATTGTAGATGAAATCAACTATTAGGAAAAGAGCATTTTATATTTAGAATGTATTTCCACATTTCAATCCAAATCGTGCGCAGGAAAATAATAATTCACTTTTGAGGGTGCGTAATGAAATTCATTTCTTGGGAAAAATTCGCTCTAGAACTGCAAATATTAATGTACAAATATTCAATTAAAAACAAGAATAATTTGACTTCAAGGTCTTTTCCATACTTAAATCCAAATAGTATTAAGGAAATTAAAAATTCTCGTTTGAACGAGCGTTATGGTTTTATTTGTTGGGAACAATTCGCTCCAGAAATAGAATTATTGTAGATAAAATCATCAATTAAAAAAAGAGCATTTTATATTTAGAATGTATTTCCACATTTCAATCCAAATCGTGCGCAGGAAAATAATAATTCACTTTTGAGGGTGCGTAATGAAATTCATTTCTTGGGAAAAATTCGCTCTAAAACTGCAAATATTAATGTACAAATCATCAATTAAAGATAAGAATAATTTGTCTTCAGAGGTCTTTTCCATACTTAAATCCAAATATTATTAAGGAAATAAAAAATTCACGTTTGAACGAGCGTAATGAAACTCTTTTGTTGGGAACAATTCGCTCCAGAAATAGAATTATTGTAGATAAAATCATCAATTAAAATAAGAGCATTTTATATTTAGAATGTAATTCCACATTTCAATCCAAATCGTGCGCAGGAAAATAATAATTCACTTTTGAGGGTGCGTAATGAAATTCATTTCTTGGGAAAAGTCGCTCTAGAACTGCAAATATTAATGTGCAAATCATCAATTAAAAACAAGAATATTTTGTCTTCAGAAGTCTTTTCCATACTCAAATCAAAATAGTATTAAGGAAATTAAAAATTCTCGTTTGAACGAGCGTTATGGTTTTATTTGTTGGGAACAATTCGCTCCAGAAATAGAATTATTGTAGATAAAATCATCAATTAAAATAAGAGCATTTTATATTTAGAATGTATTTCCACATTTATATCCAAATCGTGCGCAGGGAAAATAATAATTCACTTTTGAAGGTGCGTAATCAAATTCATTTCTTTAGAAAAATTCGCTCTAGAACTGCAAATATTAATTTACAAATCATCAATTAAAAACAAGAATATTTTGTCTTCAGAAGTCTTTTCCATACTTAAATCCAAATAGTATTAAGGAAATTAAAAATTCTCGTATGAACGAGCGTAATGAAACTTATTTGTTGGGAACAATTCGGTCTAGAAATAGAATTATTGTAGATAAAATCATCAATTAAAATAAGAGCATTTTATATTTAGAATGTATTTCCACATTTCAATCCAAATCGTGCGCAGGAAAATAATAATTCATTTTTGAGGGTCCGTAATAAAATTCATTTCTTGGGAAAAATTCGCTCTAGAACTGCAAATATTAATGTACAAATCATCAATTAAAAACAAGAATATTTTGTCTTCAGAAGTCTTTTCTATACTTAAATCCATATAGTATTAAGGAAATTAAAAATTCTCGTTTGAACGAGCGTAATGACACTTATTTGTTGGAAACAATTCGGTCCAGAAATAGAATTATTGTAGATAAAATCATCAATTAAAATAAGAGCATTTTATATTTAGAATGTATTTCCACATTTCAATCCAAATCGTGCGCAGGAAAATAATAATTCACTTTTGAGGGTGCGTAATAAAATTCATGTCTTGGGAAAAATTCGCTGTAGAACTAAAAATATAAATGTACAAATCATCAATTAAAAACAAGAATATTTTGTCTTCAGAAATCTTTTCCATACTTAAATCCAAATATAATTAAGGAAATTAAAAATTCTCGTTTGAACGAGCGTAATGAACTTTATTTGTTGGGAACAATTCGGTCCAGAAATAGAATTATTGTAGATAAAATCATCAATTAAAAAAAGAGCATTTTATATTTAGAATGTATTTCCACATTTCAATCCAAATCGTGCGCAGGAAAATAATAATTCACTTTTGAGGGTGCGTAATGAAATTCATTTCTTGGGAAAAATTCGCTCTAGAACTGCAAATATTAATGTACAAATCATCAATTAAAAACAAGAATATTTTGTCCTCAGAAATCTTTTCCATACTTAAATCCAAATTTTATTAAGGAAATTAAAAATTCTCGTTTGAACGAGCGTAATGAAACTTATTTGTTGGGAAAAAATCGCTCCAGAAATAGAATTATTGTAGATAAAATCATAAATTAAAAAAAGAACATTTTATATTTAGAATGTTTTTCCACATTTCAATCCAAATCGTGCGCAGGAAAATAATAATTCACTTTTGAGGGTGCATAATGAAATTCATTTCTTGGGAAAAATTCGCTCTAAAAAACTGCAAATATTAATGTACAAATCATCAATTAAAGATAAGAATATTTTGTCTTCAGAGGTCTTTTCCATACTTAAATCCAAATAGAATTAAGGAAATTAAAAATTCTCGTTTGAACGAGCGTAATGAAACTTATTTGTTGGGAACATTTCGCTCCAGAAATAGAATTATTGTAGATAAAATCATCAATTAAAAAAAGAACATTTTTTATTTAGAATGTATTTCCACATTTCAATCCAAATCGTGCGCAGGGAAAATAATAATTCACATTTGAAGGTGCGTAATGAAATTCATTTCTTTGGAAAAATTCGCTCTAGAACTGCAAATATTAATGTACAAATCATCAATTAAAGAGAAGAATATTTTGTCTTCAGAAGTCTTTTCCATACTTAACTCCAAATAGTATTAAGGAAATTAAAAATTCTCGTTTGAACGAGCGTAATGAAACTTATTTGTTGGGAACAAATCGCTCCAGAAATAGAATTCTTGTAGATAAAATCATCAATTAAAATAAGAGCATTTTATATTTAGAATGTATTTCCACATTTCAATCCAAATCGTTCGCAGGAAAATAATAATTCACTTTTGAGGGTGCGTAATGAAATTCATGTCTTGGGAAAAATTCGCTGTAGAACTAAAAATATAAATGTACAAATCATCAATTAAAAACAAGAATATTTTGTCTTCAGAAGTCTTTTCTATACTTAAATCCATATAGTATTAAGGAAATTAAAAATTCTCGTTTGAACGAGCGTAATGAAACTTATTTGTTGGGAACAATTCGGTCTAGAAATAGAATTATTGTAGATAAAATCATCAATTAAAATAAGAGCATTTTATATTTAGAATGTATTTCCACATTTCAATCCAAATCGTGCGCATGAAAATAATAATTCACTTTTGACGGTGCGTCATGAAATTCATTTCTTGGGAAAAATTCGCTCTAGAACTACAAATATTAATGTACAAATCATCAATTAAAAACAAGAATATTTTGTCTTCAGAAGTCTCTTACATACTTAAATCCAAATAGTATTAAGAAAATTAAAAAATCTCGTTTGAACGAGCGTATTGAGAATTATTTGTTGGGAACAATTCGCTCCAGAAATAGAATTATTGTAGATAAAATCATCTATTAGGAAAAGAGTATTTTATATTTAGAATGTATTTCCACATTTCAATCCAAATCGTGCGCAGGAATATAATAATTCACTTTTGAGGGTGCATAAAGAAATTCATTTCTTGGGAAAAATTCGCTCTAGAACTACAAATATTAATGTACAAATCATCAATTAAAAACAAGAATATTTTGTCTTCAGAAGTCTTTTCCAAATTTAAACCAAATAGTATTAAGAAAATTAAAAATTCTCGTTTGAACGCGCGTAATGAGACTGATTTGTTGGGAACAATTCGCTCCATAAATATAATTATTGTAGATAAAATCATCTTTTAGGAAAAGAGCATTTTATATTTAGAATGTATTTCCACATTTCAATCCATATCGTGCGCCTGAAAATAATAATTTACTTTTGAGGGTGCGTATTGAAATTCATTTCTTGGGAAAAATTCGCTCTAGAACTGCATATATTAATGTACAAATCATCAATTAAAAACAAGAATCTTTTGTCTTCAGAAGTCTTTTCCAAAATAAATCCAAATATTATTAAGGAAATTAAAAATTCTCGTTTGAACGAGCGTAATGAAACTTATTTGTTGGGAACAATTCGCTCCAGAAATAGAATTATTGTAGATAAAATCATCAATTAAAAAAAGAGCATTTTATATTTAGAATGTATTTCCACATTTCAATCCAAATCGTGCGCAGGAAAATAATAATTCACTTCTGAGGGTGCGTAATGAAATTCATTTCTTGGGAAAAATTCGCTCTAAAACTGCAAATATTAATGTACAAATCATCAATTAAAGATAAGAATAATTTGTCTTTAGAGGTCTTTTCCATACTTAAATCCAAATATTATTAAGGAAATTAAAAATTCACGTTTGAACGAGCGTAATGAAACTTTTTTGTTGGGAACAATTCGCTCCAGAAATAGAATTATTGTAGATAAAATCATCAATTAAAATAAGAGCATTTTATATTTAGAATGTAATTCCACATTTCAATCCAAATCGTGCGCAGGAAAATAATAATTCACTTTTGAGGGTGCGTAATGAAATTCATTTCTTGGGAAAAGTCGCTCTAGAACTGCAAATATTAATGTGCAAATCATCAATTAAAAACAAGAATATTTTGTCTTCAGAAGTCTTTTCCATACTCAAATCAAAATAGTATTAAGGAAATTAAAAATTCTCGTTTGAACGAGCGTTATGGTTTTATTTGTTGGGAACAATTCGCTCCAGAAATAGAATTATTGTAGATAAAATCATCAATTAAAATAAGAGCATTTTATATTTAGAATGTATTTCCACATTTCAATCCAAATCGTGCGCAGGGAAAATAATAATTCACTTTTGAAGGTGCGTAATCAAATTCATTTCTTTAGAAAAATTCGCTCTAGAACTGCAAATATTAATTTACAAATCATCAATTAAAAACAAGAATATTTTGTCTTCAGAAGTCTTTTCCATACTTAAATCCAAATAGTATTAAGGAAATTAAAAATTCTCGTTTGAACGAGCGTAATGAAACTTATTTGTTGGGAACAATTCGGTCTAGAAATAGAATTATTGTAGATAAAATCATCAATTAAAATAAGAGCATTTTATATTTAGAATGTATTTCCACATTTCAATCCAAATCGTGCGCAGGAAAATAATAATTCATTTTTGAGGGTCCGTAATGAAATTCATTTCTTGGGAAAAATTCGCTCTAGAACTGCAAATATTAATGTACAAATCATCAATTAAAAACAAGAATATTTTGTCTTCAGAAGTCTTTTCCATACTTAAATCCAAATAGTATTAAGTAAATTAAAAATTCTCGTTTGAACGAGCGTAATGAAACTTATTTGTTGGGATCAAATTCGCTCCAGAAATAGAATTATTGTAGATAAAATCATCAATTAAAAAAAGAACCTTTTATATTTAGAATGTATTTCCACATTTCAAACCAAATCGTGCGCAGGAAAATAATAATTCACTTTTGAGGGTGCATAATGAAATTCATTTCTGGGGAAAAGTCGCTCTAGAACTGCAAATATTAATGTGCAAATCATCAATTAAAAACAAGAATATTTTGTCTTTTGAAGTCTTTTCAATACTTAAATCAAAAAAGTATTAAGGAAATAAAAAATTCTCGTTTGAACGAGCGTTATGGTTTCATTTGTTGGGAACAATTCGCTCCAGAAATAGAATTATTGTAGATAAAATCATCAATTAAAAAAAGAGCATTTTATATTTAGAATGTATTTCCACATTTCAATCCAAATCGTGCGCAGGAAAATAATAATTCATTTTTGAGGGTGCGTAATGAAATTCATTTCTTGGGAAAAATTCGCTCTAGAACTGCAAATATTAATGTACAAATCATCAATTAAAAACAAGAATATTTTGTCTTCAGAAGTCTTTTCCATACTTAAATCCAAATAGTATTTAGGAAATTAAAAATTCTCGTTTGAACGAGCGTAATGAAACTTATTTGTTGGGATCAAATTCGCTCCATAAATAGAATTATTGTAGATAAAATCATAAATTAAAAAAAGAACATTTTATATTTAGAATGTTTTTCCACATTTCAATCCAAATCGTGCGCAGGAAAATAATAATTCACTTTTGAGGGTGCATAATGAAATTCATTTCTTGGGAAAAATTCGCTCTAAAACTGCAAATATTAATGTACAAATCATCAATTAAAGATAAGAATATTTTGTCTTCAGAGGTCTTTTCCATACTTAAATCCAAATAGAATTAAGGAAATTAAAAATTCTCGTTTGAACGAGCGTAATGAAACTTATTTGTTGGGAACATTTCGCTCCAGAAATAGAATTATTGTAGATAAAATCATCAATTAAAAAAAGAACATTTTTTATTTAGAATGTATTTCCACATTTCAATCCAAATCGTGCGCAGGGAAAATAATAATTCACATTTGAAGGTGCGTAATGAAATTCATTTCTTTGGAAAAATTCGCTCTAGAACTGCAAATATTAATGTACAAATCATCAATTAAAGAGAAGAATATTTTGTCTTCAGAAGTCTTTTCCATACTTAACTCCAAATAGTATTAAGGAAATTAAAAATTCTCGTTTGAACGAGCGTAATGAAACTTATTTGTTGGGAACAAATCGCTCCAGAAATAGAATTCTTGTAGATAAAATCATCAATTAAAATAAGAGCATTTTATATTTAGAATGTATTTCCACATTTCAATCCAAATCGTTCGCAGGAAAATAATAATTCACTTTTTAGGGTGCGTAATGAAATTCATGTCTTGGGAAAAATTCGCTGTAGAACTAAAAATATAAATGTACAAATCATCAAATAAAAACAAGAATATTTTGTCTTCAGAAGTCTTTTCTATACTTAAATCCATATAGTATTAAGGAAAATAAAAATTCTCGTTTGAACGAGCGTAATGAAACTTATTTGTTGGGAACAATTCGGTCTAGAAATAGAATTATTGTAGATAAAATCATCAATTAAAATAAGAGCATTTTATATTTAGAATGTATTTCCACATTTCAATCCAAATCGTGCGCATGAAAATAATAATTCACTTTTGACGGTGCGTCATGAAATTCATTTCTTGGGAAAAATTCGCTCTAGAACTACAAATATTAATGTACAAATCATCAATTAAAAACAAGAATATTTTGTCTTTAGAAGTCTCTTACATACTTAAATCCAAATAGTATTAAGAAAATTAAAAAATCTCGTTTGAACGAGCGTAATGAGACTTATTTGTTGGGAACAATTCGCTCCAGAAATAGAATTATTGTAGATAAAATCATCTATTAGGAAAAGAGTATTTTATATTTAGAATGTATTTCCACATTTCAATCCAAATCGTGCGCAGGAATATAATTATTCACTTTTGAGGGTGCGTAAAGAAATTCATTTCTTGGGAAAAATTCGCTCTAGAACTACAAATATTAATGTACAAATCATCAATTAAAAACAAGAATATTTTGTCTTCAGAAGTCTTTTCCATATTTAAACCAAATAGTATTAAGAAAATTAAAAATTCTCGTTTGAACGCGCGTAATGACACTGATTTGTTGTGAACAATTCGCTCCATAAATATAATTATTGTAGATAAAATCATCTTTTAGGAAAAGAGCATTTTATATTTAGAATGTATTTCCACATTTCAATCCATATCGTGCGCCTGAAAATAATAATTTACTTTTGAGGGTGCGTATTGAAATTCATTTCTTGGGAAAAATTCGCTCTAGAACTGCATATATTAATGTACAAATCATCAATTAAAAACAAGAATCTTTTGTCTTCAGAAGTCTTTTCCATACTTAAATCCAAATATTATTAAGGAAATTAAAAATTCTCGTTTGAACGAGCGTAATGAAACTTATTTGTTGGGAACAATTCGCTCCAGAAATAGAATTATTGTAGATAAAATCATCAATTAAAATAAGAGCATTTTATATTTAGAATGTATTTCCACATTTCAATCCAAATCGTGCGCAGGAAAATAATAATTCACTTCTGAGGGTGCGTAATGAAATTCATTTCTTGGGAAAAATTCGCTCTAAAACTGCAAATATTAATGTACAAATCATCAATTAAAGATAAGAATAATTTGTCTTCAGAGGTCTTTTCCATACTTAAATCCAAATATTATTAAGGAAATTAAAAATTCACGTTTGAACGAGCGTAATGAAACTTTTTTGTTGGGAACAATTCGCTCCAGAAATAGAATTATTGTAGATAAAATCATCAATTAAAATAAGAGCATTTTATATTTAGAATGTAATTCCACATTTCAATCCAAATCGTGCGCAGGAAAATAATAATTCACTTTTGAGGGTGCGTAATGAAATTCATTTCTTGGGAAAAGTCGCTCTAGAACTGCAAATATTAATGTGCAAATCATCAATTAAAAACAAGAATATTTTGTCTTCAGAAGTCTTTTCCATACTCAAATCAAAATAGTATTAAGGAAATTAAAAATTCTCGTTTGAACGAGCGTTATGGTTTTATTTGTTGGGAACAATTCGCTCCAGAAATAGAATTATTGTAGATAAAATCATCAATTAAAATAAGAGCATTTTATATTTAGAATGTATTTCCACATTTCAATCCAAATCGTGCGCAGGGAAAATAATAATTCACTTTTGAAGGTGCGTAATCAAATTCATTTCTTTAGAAAAATTCGCTCTAGAACTGCAAATATTAATTTACAAATCATCAATTAAAAACAAGAATATTTTGTCTTCAGAAGTCTTTTCCATACTTAAATCCAAATAGTATTAAGGAAATTAAAAATTCTCGTTTGAACGAGCGTAATGAAACTTATTTGTTGGGAACAATTCGGTCTAGAAATAGAATTATTGTAGATAAAATCATCAATTAAAATAAGAGCATTTTATATTTAGAATGTATTTCCACATTTCAATCCAAATCGTGCGCAGGAAAATAATAATTCATTTTTGAGGGTCCGTAATGAAATTCATTTCTTGGGAAAAATTCGCTCTAGAACTGCAAATATTAATGTACAAATCATCAATTAAAAACAAGAATATTTTGTCTTCAGAAGTCTTTTCCATACTTAAATCCAAATAGTATTAAGTAAATTAAAAATTCTCGTTTGAACGAGCGTAATGAAACTTATTTGTTGGGATCAAATTCGCTCCAGAAATAGAATTATTGTAGATAAAATCATCAATTAAAAAAAGAACCTTTTATATTTAGAATGTATTTCCACATTTCAATCCAAATCGTGCGCAGGAAAATAATAATTCACTTTTGAGGGTGCATAATGAAATTCATTTCTGGGGAAAAGTCGCTCTAGAACTGCAAATATTAATGTGCAAATCATCAATTAAAAACAAGAATATTTTGTCTTTTGAAGTCTTTTCAATACTTAAATCAAAAAAGTATTAAGGAAATAAAAAATTCTCGTTTGAACGAGCGTTATGGTTTCATTTGTTGGGAACAATTCGCTCCAGAAATAGAATTATTGTAGATAAAATCATCAATTAAAAAAAGAGCATTTTATATTTAGAATGTATTTCCACATTTCAATCCAAATCGTGCGCAGGAAAATAATAATTCATTTTTGAGGGTGCGTAATGAAATTCATTTCTTGGGAAAAATTCGCTCTAGAACTGCAAATATTAATGTACAAATCATCAATTAAAAACAAGAATATTTTGTCTTCAGAAGTCTTTTCCATACTTAAATCCAAATAGTATTTAGGAAATTAAAAATTCTCGTTTGAACGAGCGTAATGAAACTTATTTGTTGGGATCAAATTCGCTCCAGAAATAGAATTATTGTAGATAAAATCATCAATTAAAAAAAGAACATTTTATATTTAGAATGTTTTTCCACATTTCAATCCAAATCGTGCGCAGGAAAATAATAATTCACTTTTGAGGGTGCATAAAGAAATTCATTTCTTGGGAAAAATTCGCTCTAGAACTGCAAATATTAATGTACAAATCATCAATTAAAAACAAGAATATATTGTCTTCAGAAGTCTTTTCCATACTTAAATCCAAATAGTATTAAGGATATTAAAAATTCCCGTTTGAGCGTGCGTAATGAAACTTATTTGTTGGGAAAATTTCGCTCCAGAAATAGAATTATTGTAGATAAAATTATCAATTAAAAAAAGAGCATTTTATATTTAGAATGTATTTCCACATTTCAATCCAAATCGTGCGCAGGAAAATAATAATTCACTTCTGAGTGTGCGTAATGTAATTCATTTCTTGGGAAAAATTCGCTCTAAAACTGCAAATATTAATGTACAAATCATCAATTAAAGATAAGAATAATTTGTCTTCAGAGGTCTTTTCCATACTTAAATCCAAATATTATTAAGGAAATTAAAAATTCACGTTTGAACGAGCGTAATGAAACTTTTTTGTTGGGAACAATTCGCTCCAGAAATAGAATTATTGTAGATAAATCCATCAATTAAAATAAGAGCATTTTATATTTAGAATGTATTTCATCATTTCAATCCAAATCGTGCGCAGGAAAAAAATAATTCACTTTTGAGGGTGCGTAATGAAATTCATTTCTTGGGAAAAGTCGCTCTAGAACTGCAAATATTAATGTGCAAATCATCAATTAAAAACAAGAATATTTTGTCTTCAGAAGTCTTTTCCATACTTAAATCAAAATAGTATTAAGGAAATTAAAAATTCTCGTTTGAACGAGAGTAATGATTTTATTTGTTGGGAACAATTCGCTCCAAAATAGAATTATTAATAAAATCATCAATTAAAAAAAGAGCATTTTATATTTAGAATGTATTTCCACATTTCAATCCAAATCGTGCGCAGGGAAAATAATAATTCACTTTTGAAGGTGCGTAATGAAATTCATTTCTTTGGAAAAATTCGCTCTAGAACTGCAAATATTAATGTACAAATCATCAATTAAAAACAAGAATATTTTGTCCTCAGAAATCTTTTCCATACTTAAAACCAAATAGTATTAAGAAAATTAAAAATTCTCGTTTGAACGCGCGTAATGAGACTTATTTGTTGGGAACAATTCGCTCCAGAAATAGAATTATTGTAGATAAAATCAACTATTAGGAAAAGAGTATTTTATATTTAGAATGTATTTCCACATTTCAATCCAAATCGTGCGCAGGAAAATAATAATTCACTTCTGAGTGTGCGTAATGAAATTCATTTCTTGGGAAAAATTCGCTCTAAAACTGCAAATATTAATGTACAAATCATCAATTAAAGATAAGAATAATTTGTCTTCAGAGGTCTTTTCTATACTTAAATCCAAATATTATTAAGGAAATTAAAAATTCACGTTTGAACGAGCGTAATGAAACTTTTTTTTGGGAACAATTCGCTCCAGAAATAGAATTATTGTAGATAAAATCATCAATTAAAATAAGAGCATTTTATATGTAGAATGTATTTCCACATTTCAATCCAAATCGTGCGCAGGAAAATAATAATTCACTTTTGAGGGTGCGTAATGAAATTCATTTCTTGGGAAAAGTCGCTCTAGAACTGCAAATATTAATGTGCAAATCATCAATTAAAAACAAGAATATTTTGTCTTCAGAAGTCTTTTCCATACTTAAATCAAAATAGTATTAAGGAAATTAAAAATTCTCGTTTGAACGAGCGTAATGATTTTATTTGTTGGGAACAATTCGCTCCAGAAATAGAATTATTGTAGATAAAATCATCAACTAAAAAATAAGCATTTTATATTTAGAATGTATTTCCACATTTCAATCCAAATCGTGCGTAGGGAAAATAATAATTCACTTTTGAAGGTTCGTAATGAAATACATTTCTTTGGAAAAATTCGCTCTAGAACTGCAAATATTAATGTACAAATCATCAATTAAAGAGAAGAATATTTTGTCTTCAGAAGTCTTTTCCATACTTAACTCCAAATAGTATTAAGGAAATAAAAAATTCTCGTTTGAACGAGCGTAATGAAACTTATTTGTTGGGAACAAATCGCTCCAGAAATAGAATTCTTGTAGATAAAATCATCAATTAAAATAAGAGCATTTTATATTTAGAATGTATTTCGACATTTCAATCCATATCGTGCGCAGGAAAATAATAATTCACTTTTGAGGGTGCGTAATGAAATTCATGTCTTGGGAAAAATTCGCTGTAGAACTAAAAATATAAATGTACAAATCATCAATTAAAAACAAGAATATTTTGTCTTCAGAAATCTTTTCCATACTTAAATCCAAATATAATTAAGGAAATTAAAAATTCTCGTTTGAACGAGCGTAATGAACTTTATTTGTTGGGAACAATTCGGTCCAGAAATAGAATTATTGTAGATAAAATCATCAATTTAAAAAAGAGCATTTTATATTTAGAATGTATTTCCACATTTCAATCCAAATCGTGCGCAGGAAAATAATAATTCACTTTTGAGGGTGCGTAATGAAATTCATTTCTTGGGAAAAATTCGCTCTAGAACTGCAAATATTAATGTACAAATCATCAATTAAAAACAAGAATATTTTGTCCTCAGAAATCTTTTCCATACTTAAATCCAAATAGTATTAAGGAAATTAAAAATTCTCGTTTGAACGAGCGTAATGAAACTTATTTGTTGGGAAAAAATCGCTCCAGAAATAGTATTATTGTAGATAAAATCATAAATTAAAAAAAGAACATTTTATATTTAGAATGTATTTCCACATTTCAATCCAAATCGTGCGCAGGAAAATAATAATTCACTTCTGAGGGTGCGTAATGAAATTCATTTCTTGGGAAAAATTCGCTCTAGAACTGCAAATATTAATGTACAAATCATCAATTAAAGAGAAGAATATTTTTTCTTCAGAAGTCTTTTCCATACTTAACTCCAAATAGTATTAAGGAAATTAAAAATTCTCGTTTGAACGAGCGTAATGAAACTTATTTGTTGGGAACAAATCGCTCCAGAAATAGAATTCTTGTAGATAAAATCATCAATTAAAATAAGAGCATTTTATATTTAGAATGTATTTCCACATTTCAATCCAAATCGTGCGCAGGAAAATAATAATTCACTTTTGAGGGTGCGTAATGAAATTCATGTCTTGGGAAAAATTCGCTGTAGAACTAAAAATATAAATGTACAAATCATCAATTAAAAACAAGAATATTTTGTCTTCAGAAATCTTTTCCATACTTAAATCCAAATATAATTAAGGAAATTAAAAATTCTCGTTTGAACGAGCGTAATGAACTTTATTTGTTGGGAACAATTCGGTCCAGAAATAGAATTATTGTAGATAAAATCATCAATTTAAAAAAGAGCATTTTATATTTAGAATGTATTTCCACATTTCAATCCAAATCGTGCGCAGGAAAATAAAAATTCACTTTTGAGGGTGCGTAATGAAATTCATGTCTTGGGAAAAATTCGCTGTAGAACTAAAAGTATAAATGTACAAATCATCAATTAAAAACAAGAATATTTTGTCTTCAGAAGTCTTTTCTATACTTAAATCCATATAGTATTAAGGAAATTAAAAATTCTCGTTTGAACGAGAGTAATGAAACTTATTTGTTGGGAACAATTCGGTCTAGAAATAGAATTATTGTAGATAAAATCATCAATTAAAATTAGAGCATTTTATATTTAGAATGTATTTCCACATTTCAATCCAAATCGTGCGATGGAAAATAATAATTCACTTCTGAGGGTACGTAATGAAATTCATTTCTTTGAAAAATTCGCTCTAGAACTGCAAATATTAATGTACAAATATTCAATTAAAAACAAGAATAATTTGACTTCAAGGTCTTTTCCATACTTATATCCAAATAGTATTAAGGAAATTAAAAATTCTCGTTTGAACGAGCGTTATGGTTTTATTTGTTGGGAACAATTCGCTCCAAAAATAGAATTATTGTAGATAAAATCATCAATTAAAAAAAGAGCATTTTATATTTAGAATGTATTTCCACATTTCAATCCAAATCGTGCGCATGAAAATAATAATTCACTTTTGACGGTGCGTAATGAAATTCATTTCTTGGGAAAAATTCGCTCTAGAACTACAAATATTAATGTACAAATCATCAATTAAAGATAAGAATAATTTGCCTTCAGAGGTCTTTTCCATACTTAAATCCAAATATTATTAAGGAAATTAAAAATTCTCGTTTGAACGAGCGTAATGAAACTTTTTTGTTGGGAACAATTCGCTCCAGAAATAGAATTATTGTAGATAAAATCATCAATTAAAATAAGAGCATTTTATATTTAGAATGTAATTCCACATTTCAATCCAAATCGTGCGCAGGAAAATAATAATTCACTTTTGAGGGTGCGTAATGAAATTCATTTCTTGGGAAAAGTCGCTCTAGAACTGCAAATATTAATGTGCAAATCATCAATTAAAAACAAGAATATTTTGTCTTCAGAAGTCTTTTCCATACTCAAATCAAAATAGTATTAAGGAAATTAAAAATTCTCGTTTGAACGAGCGTAATGATTTTATTTGTTGGGAAAATTCGCTCCAGAAATAGAATTATTGTAGATAAAATCATCAACTAAAAAAAGAGCATTTTATATTTAGAATGTATTTCCACATTTCAATCCAAATCGTGCGCAGGGAAAATAATAATTCACTTTTGAGGGTGCGTAATGAAATTCATTTCTTGGGAAAAAGTCGCTCTAGAACTGCAAATATTAATGTACAGATCACCATTTAAAAAGAAGAATATTTTGTCTTCAAAAGTCTTTTCCATACTTAAATCCAAATAGTATTAAGGAAATAAAAAATTCTCGTTTGAACGAGCGTTATGGTTTTATTTGTTGGGAACAATTCGCTCCAGAAATAGAATTATTGTAGATAAAATCATCTATTAAAAAAAGAGCATTTTATATTTAGAATGTATTTCCAGATTTCAATCCAAATCGTGCGCAGGGAAAATAATAATTCACTTTTGAAGGTGCGTAATCAAATTCATTTCTTGGGAAAAATTCCTTCTAGAACTGCCCATATTATTTTACAAATCATCATTAAAAACAAGAATATTTTGTCTTCAGAAGTCTTTTCCATACTTAAATCCAAATAGTATTAAGGAAATTAAAAATTCTCCTTTGAACGAGCGGAATGAAACTTATTTGTTGGGAACAATTCCCTCCAGAAATAGAATTATTGTAGATAAAATCATCAACTAAAAAAAGAGCATTTTATATTTAGAATGTATTTCCACATTTCAATCCAAATCGTGCGCAGGAAAATAATAATTCATTTTTGAGGGTCCGTAATGAAATTCATTTCTTGGGAAAAATTCGCTCTAGAACTGCAAATATTAATGTACAAATCATCAATTAAAAACAAGAATATTTTGTCTTCAGAAGTCTTTTACATACTTAAATCCAAAAAGTATTAAGTAAATTAAAAATTCTCGTTTGAACGAGCGTAATGAAACTTATTTGTTGGGATCAAATTCGCTCCAGAAATAGAGTTATTGTAGATAAAAGCATCAATTAAAAAAAGAACATTTTATATTTAGAATGTATTTCCACATTTCAATCCAAATCGTGCGCAGGAAAATAATAATTCACTTTTGAGGGTGCGTAATGAAATTCATTTCTGGGGAAAAGTCGCTCTAGAACTGCAAATATTAATGTGCAAATCATCAATTAAAAACAAGAATATTTTGTCTTTTGAAGTCTTTTCCATACTTAAATCAAAAAAGTATTAAGGAAATAAAAAATTCTCGTTCGAACGAGCGTTACGGTTTTATTTGTTGGAAACAATTCGATCCAGAAATAGAATTATTGTAGATAAAATCATCAATTAAAAAAAGAGCATTTTATATTTAGAATGTATTTCCACATTTCAATCCAAATCGTGCGCAGGGAAAATAATAATTCACTTTTGAAGGTGCGTAATGAAATTCATTTCTTTGGAAAAATTCGCTGTAGAACTGCAAATATTAATGTACAAATCATCAATTAAAAACAAGAATATTTTGTCTTCAGAAGTCTTTTCCATACTTAAATCCAAATAGTATTAAGGAAATTAAAAATTCTCGTTTGAACGAGCGTAATGAAACTTATTTGTTGGGAACAATTCACTCCAGAAATAGAATTTTTGTAGATAAAATCATCAATTAAAAAAAGAACATTTTATATTTAGAATGTTTTTCCACATTTCAATCCAAATCGTGCGCAGGAAAATAATAATTCACTTTTGAGGGTGCATAAGGAAATTCATTTCTTGGGAAAAGTCGCTCTAGAACTGCAAATATTAATGTACAAATCATCAATTAAAAACAAGAATATTTTGTCTTCAGAAGTCTTTTCCATATTTAAATCAAAAAAGTATTAAGGAAATAAAAAATTCTCGTTTGAACGAGCGTTATGGTTTTATTTGTTGGGAACAATTCGCTCCAGAAATAGATTTATTGTAGATAAAATCATCAATTAAAAAAAGAACATTTTATATTTAGAATGTTTTTCCACATTTCAATCCAAATCGTGCGCAGGAAAATAATAATTCACTTTTGAGGGTGCGTAATGAAATTCATTTCTTGGGAAAAATTCGCTCTAGAACTGCAAATATTAATGTACAAATCATCAATTAAAAACAAGAATATTTTGTCTTCAGAAGTCTTTTCCATACTTAAATCCAAATAGTATTAAGTAAATTAAAAATTCTCGTTTGAACGAGCGTAATGAAACTTAATTGTTGGGATCAAATTCGCTCCAGAAATAGAATTATTGTAGATAAAATCATCAATTAAAAAAGAACATTTTATATTTAGAATGTTTTTCCACATTTCAATCCAAATCGTGCGCAGGAAAATAATAATTCACTTTTGAGGGTGCATAAGGAAATTCATTTCTTGGGAAAAGTCGCTCTAGAACTGCAAATATTAATGTGCAAATCATCAATTAAAAACAAGAATATTTTGTCTTCAGAAGTCTTTTCCATATTTAAATCAAAAAAGTATTAAGGAAATAAAAAATTCTCGTTTGAACGAGCGTTATGGTTTTATTTGTTGGGAACAATTCGCTCCAGAAATAGATTTATTGTAGATAAAATCATCAATTAAAAAAAGAGCATTTTATATTTAGAATGTATTTCCACATTTCAATCCAAATCGTGCGCAGGGAAAATAATAATTCACTTTTGAAAGTGCGTAATGAAATTCATTTCTTTGTAAAAATTCGCTCTAGAACTGCAAATATTAATGTACAAATCATCATTTAAAAACAATAATATTTTGTCTTCAGAAGTCTTTTCCATACTTAAATCCAAATAGTATTAAGTAAATTAAAAATTCTCGTTTGAACGAGCGTAATGAAACTTAATTGTTGGGATAAAATCCGCTCCAGAAATAGAATTATTGTAGATAAAATCATCAATTAAAAAAAGAACATTTTATATTTAGAATGTTTTTCCACATTTCAATCCAAATCGTGCGCAGGAAAATAATAATTCACTTTTGAGGGTGCATAATGAAATTCATTTCTTGGGAAAAATTCGCTCTAGAACTGCAAATAATAATGTACAAATCATCAATTAAAAACATGAATATTTTTTCTTCAGAAGTCTTTTCCATACTTAAATCCAAATAGTATTTAGGAAATTAAAAATTCTCGTTTGAACGAGCGTAATAGAAACTTATTTGTTGGGAACAATTCGCTCCAGAAATAGAATTATTGTAGATAAAATTATCAATTAAAAAAAGAGCATTTTATAGTTAGAATGTATTTCCACATTTCAATCCAAATCGTACGCAGGATAATAATAATTCACTTTTGAGGGTGCGTAATTAAATTCATTTCTTGGGAAAAATTCGCTCTAGAACTGCAAATATTAATGTACAAATCATCAATTAAAAACAAGAATATTTTGTCTTCAGAAGTCTTTTCCATACTTAACCCTTTCCCTACGAAGGCCGTGTATACACGGCTTGAATTTTTCTTCGCTAAAGAACGAAGGCCGTGTATACAAGGCGTGAATTTTTCTTCGCTAAAGGCCGAAGGCCGTGTATACACGGCTTTGCGTTCAAGCACGCCAAAAGGGTCCCAAGCGTCATTAGAGACTCCACGCGCTAGAGGTCCGACCCTTTCTCATTGTCCATGTGGGGATTATCTCAGCCCTTTCCCGCACTAAATGTCCCCCTCAAGGAAGGTCCTTACGGTCAACTATTTGTTTATATGTTGGAATAACTAAAAACGCATTTGTTAAATTTATTGGAAATCAATGCTAAGAATTGCATTCTCGATGTTCTTCTGTTCGGTTCAAAATTTTAAACGGAATTCTATCGTTTATATTAACGGAGTTCATCACCACTTTGGAAAAATTTTGGAGACGTTAAGGTTAGATGTTAAAGTGTAATAGTTGAATCATACAAGCAAATTCTCTTTGAAGTATGAATTTCTTTGCCGTGAGCCAAAATTACAGTTACCATTTTTCAAAAATCTCTCCACAGAACCTATAAATACAAATGCATTTCGCAATAAACGCAAATAAATGCGTATCCTCAAAATTTGTTAATTTACGGTACAAAATAAGGGATTGTTTCGGTCAACACATGCTGTACGTATTAGCCCATACCATGCTTTCATCTGAGCACATTAATGCATTAATGTTTTCTTGGAAAAACATATTACTGCCCAATCGGGACATCCAAGATTTGTTGGTCTTTGATACAATGCGCTTTTGCTGAGAACCGTAAAAATAACCGTAGAACTTCGTTTAAAATTTCTAAATGCAGTGCAAAATGAAAGGTATACATTGGTGTACTGACATTCGCTGCAAAATCAACAATTTAAAAAAATGAAAATCACCTTAGTAACACTAATCTGACCGCATAAATACACCGCGATGGGCTACCTTCGAGAAAAGGGTCAAGGATTGTATCTGGTCAGTTGCCGAGAAAAGGGTCCGGCACCCCGCTAGGCAAGGTCATTAAGCGTAGGAAGCGACTACCTGGACGATTTCTTGCCGCGAGAGAGCTCCGTACAGGGCGAAGAAAGAAATGCTATAAGCATTCGTACAGCCAAAACCATCTTTCCGTGAAGGAGTCCGGCGCGAAAGGGTTAAAACCAAATAGTATTAAGAAAATTAAAAATTCTCGTTTGAACGCGCGTAATGAGACTTATTTGTTGGGAACAATTCGCTCCAGAAATAGAATTATTGTAGATAAAATCAACTATTAGGAAAAGAGCATTTTATATTTAGAATGTATTTCCACATTTCAATCCAAATCGTGCGCAGGAAAATAATAATTCACATTTGAGGGTTCGTAATGAAATTCATTTCTTGGGAAAAATTCGCTCTAGAACTGCAAATATTAATGTACAGATCACCAATTAAAAAGAAGAATATTTTGTCTTCAAAAGTCTTTTCCATACTTAAATCCAAATAGTATTAAGGAAATTAAAAATTCTCGCTTGAACGAGCGTAATGAAACTTATTTGTTGGGAACAATTCGCTCCAGAAATAGAATTATTGTAGATAAAATCATCAATTAAAAAAAGAGCATTTTATATTTAGAATGTTTTTCCACATTTCAATCCAAATCGTGCGCATGAAAATAATAATTCACTTTTGAGGGTGCGTAATGAAATTCATTTCTTGGGAAAAATTCGCTCTAGAACTGCAAATATTAATGTACAGATCACCAATTAAAAAGAAGAATATTTTGTCTTCAGAAGTCTCTTACATACTTCAATCCAAATAGTATTAAGGAAATTAAAAATTCTCGCTTGAACGAGCGTAATGAAACTTATTTGTTTGGAACAATTCGCTCCAGAAATAGAATTATTGTAGATAAAATCATCAATTAAAATAAGAGCATTTTATATTTAGAATGTATTTCCACATTTCAATCCAAATCGTGCGCAGGAAAATAATAATTCACTTTTGAGGGTGCGTAATGAAATTCATTTCTTGGGAAAAGTCGCTCTAGAACTGCAAATATTAATGTGCAAATCATCAATTAAAAACAAGAATATTTTGTCTTCAGAAGTCTTTTCCATACTTAAATCAAAAAAGTATTAAGGAAATAAAAAATTCTCGTATGAACGAGCGTTATGGTTTTATTTGTTGGGAACAATTCGCTCCAGAAATAGAAATATTGTAGATAAAATCATCAATTAAAAAAAGAGCATTTTATATTTAGAATGTATTTCCACATTTCAATCCAAATCGTGCGCAGGGAAAATAATAATTCACTTTTGAAGGTGCGTAATCAAATTCATTTCTTTAGAAAATTTCGCTCTAGAACTGCAAATATTAATTTACAAATCATCAATTAAAAACAAGAATATTTTGTCTTCAGAAGTCTTTTCCATACTTAAATCCAAATAGTATTAAGGAAATTAAAAATTCTCCTTTGAACGAGCGTAATGAAACTTATTTGTTGGGAACAATTCCCTCCAGAAATAGAATTATTGTAGATAAAATCATCAACTAAAAAAAGAGCATTTTATATTTAGAATGTATTTCCACATTTCAATCCAAATCGTGCGCAGGAAAATAATAATTCATTTTTGAGGGTGCGTAATGAAATTCATTTCTTGGGAAAATTTCGCTCTAGAACTGCAAATTTTAATGTACAAATCATCAATTAAAAACAAGAATATTTTGTCTTCAGAAGTCTTTTCCATACTTAAATCCAAATAGTATTAAGTAAATTAAAAGTTCTCGTTTGAACGAGCGTAATGAAACTTATTTGTTGGGATCAAATTCGCTCCAGAAATAGAATTATTGTAGATAAAATCATCAATTAAAAAAGGAACATTTTATATTTAGAATGTTTTTCCAGATTTCAATCCAAATAGTGCGCAGGAAAATAATAATTCACTTTTGAGGGTGCATAATGAAATTCATTTCTTGGGAAAAATTCGCTCTAGAACTGCAAATATTAATGTACAAATCATCAATTAAAAACATGAATATTTTGTCTTCAGAAGTCTTTTCCATACTTAAATCCAAAAAGTATTAAGGAAATTAAAAATTCTCGTTTGAGCGTGCGTAATGAAACTTATTTGTTGGGAACAATTCGCTCCAGAAATAGAATTATTGTAGATAATATCATCAATTAAAAAAAGAGCATTTTATATTTAGAATGTATTTCCACATTTCAATCCAAATCGTACGCAGGAAAATAATAATTCACTTTTGAGGGTGCGTAATGAAATTCAATTCTTGGGAAAAATTCGCTCTAGAACTGCAAATATTAATGTACAGATCACCAATTAAAAACAAGAATATTTTGTCTTCAGAAGTCTTTTCCATACTTAAATCCAAATAGTATTAAGGAAATTAAAAATTCTCGTTTGAGCGTGCGTAATGAAACTTATTTGTTGGGAACAATTCGCTCCAGAAATAGAATTATTGTAGATAAAATCATCAATTAAAAAAAGAGCATTTTATATTTAGAATGTATTTCCACATTTCAATCCAAATCGTTCGCAGGAAAATAATAATTCACTTTTGAGGGTGCGTAATGAAATTCAATTCTTGGGAAAAATTCGCTCTAGAACTGCAAATATTAATGTACAAATCATCAATTAAAAACAAGAATATTTTGTTTTTAGAAGTCTTTTCCATACTTAAATCCAAATAGTATTAAGGAAATTAAATATTCTCGCTTGAACGAGCGTAATGAAACTTATTTGATGGGAACAATTCGCTCCAGAAAAAGAATTATTGTAGATAAAATCATCAATTAAAAAAAGAGCATTTTATATTTAGAATGTATTTCCACCTTTCAATCCAAATCGTGCGCAGGAAAATAATAATTCACTTTTGAGGGTGCGTAATGAAATTCATTTCTTGGGAAAAGTCGCTCTAGAACTGCAAATATTAATGTGCAAATCATCAATTAAAAACAAGAATATTTTGTCTTCAGAAGTCTTTTCCATACTTAAAACCAAATAGTATTAATGAAATTTAAAATTCTCTTTTGAACGAGCATAATGAACTTTATTTGTTGGGAACAATTCGGTCCAGAAATAGAATAATTGTAGATAAAATCATCAATTAAAAAAAGAGCATTTTATATTTAGAATGTATTTCCACATTTCAATCAAAATCGTGCGCAGGGAAAATAATAATTCACTTTTGAAGGTGCGTAATGAAATTCATTTCTTTGGATAAATTCGCTCTAGAACTGCAAATATTAATGTACAGATCACCATTTAAAAAGAAGAATATATTGTCTTCAAAAGTCTTTTCCATACTAAAATCCAAATAGTATTAAGGAAATTAAAAATTTTCCTTTGAACGAGCGTAATGAAACTTATTTGTTGGGAACAATTCCCTCCAGAAATAGAATTATTGTAGATAAAATCATCAATTAAAAAAAGAGCATTTTATATTTAGAATGTATTTCCACATTTCAATCCAAATCGTGCGCAGGAAAATAATAATTCATTTTTGAGGGTGCGTAATGAAATTCATTTCTTGGGAAAAATTCGCTCTAGAACTGCAAATATTAATGTACAAATCATCAATTAAAAACAAGAATATTTTGTCTTCAGAAGTCTTTTCCATACTTAAATCCAAATAGTGTTAAGTAAATTAAAAATTCTCGTTTGAACGAGCGTAATGAAACTTATTTGTTGGGATCAAATTCGCTCCAGAAATAGAATTATTGTAGATAAAATCATCAATTACAAAAAGAGCATTTTATATTTAGAATGTATTTCCACATTTCAATCCAAATCGTGCGATGGAAAATAATAATTCACTTTTGAGGGTCATAATGAAATTCATTTCTTGGGAAAAATTCGCTCTAGAACTGCAAATATTAATGTAAAATCATCAATTAAAAACAAGAATATTTTGTCTTCAGAAGTCTTTTCCATACTTAAATCCAAATAGTATTAAGGAAATTAAAAATTCTCGTTTGAGCGTGCGTAATGAAACTTATTTGTTGGGAACAATTCGCTCCAGAAATAGAATTATTGTAGATAAAATCATCAATTAAAAAAAGAGCATTTTATATTTAGAATGTATTTCCACATTTCAATTTAAATCGTGCGCAGGAAAATAATAATTCACTTTTGAGAGTGAGTAATGAAATTAATTTCTTTAAAAAAATTCGCTCTAGAACTGCAAATATTAATTTACAAATCATCAATTAAAAACAAGAATATATTGTCTTCAGAAATATTTTCCATACTTAAATCCAAATAGTATTAAGGAAATTAAAAATTCTCGATTGAACGAGCGTAATGAAACTTATTTGTTGGGAACAATTCGCTCCAGAAATAGAATTCTTGTAGATAAAATCAACAATTAAAAAAAGTGCATTTTATATTTAGAAAGTATTTCCACATTTCAATCCAAATCGTGCATGGGAAAATAATAATTCACTTTTGAGGGTGCGTAATGAAATTCATTTCTTGGGAAAAATTCGCTCTAGAACTGCAAATATTAATGTACAAATCATCAATTAAAAACAAGAATATTTTGTCCTCAGAAGTCTTTTCCATACTTAAATCCATATAGTTTTAAGGAAATTAAAATTTCTCGTTTGAACGCGCGTAATGAGACTTATTTGTTGGGAACAATTCGCTCCAGAAATAGAATTATTGTAGATTAAATCATCTATTAGGAAAAGAGCATTTTATATTTAGAATGTATTTCCACATTTCAATCCAAATCGTGCGCAGGAAAATAATAATTTACTTTTGAGGGTGCGTAATGAAATTCATTTCTTGGGAAAAATTCGCTCTAGAACTGCAAATATTAATTTACAAATCATCAATTAAAAACAAGAATATTTTGTCTTCAGAAGTCTTTTCCATACTTAAATCCATATAGTATTAAGTAAATTAAAAGTTCTCGTTTGAACGAGCGTAATGAAACTTATTTGTTGGGATCAAATTCGCTCCAGAAATAGAATTATTGTAGATAAAATCATCAATTAAAAAAAGAACATTTTATATTTAGAATGTTTTTCCAAATTTTCAATCCAAGTCGTGCGCAGGAAAATAATAATTCACTTTTGAGAGTGAGTAATGAAATTAATTTCTTTAAAAAAATTCGCTCTAGAACTGCAAATATTAATTTAAAAATCATCAATTAAAAACAAGAATATATTGTCTTCAGAAATATTTTCCATACTTAAATCCAAATAGTATTAAGGAAATTAAAAATTCTCGTTTGAACGAGCGTAATGAAACTTATTTGTTGGGAACAATTCGCTCCAGAAATAGAATTATTGTAGATAAAATCATCAACTAAAAAAAGAGCATTTTATATTTAGAATGTATTTCCACATTTCAATCCAAATCGTTTGTAGGAAAAATAATAATTCACTTTTGAAGGTGCGTAATGAAATTCATTTCTTTGGAAAAATTCGCTCTAGAACTGCAAATATTAATGTACAAATCATCAATTAAAGAGAAGAATATTTTGTCTTCAGAAGTCTTTTCCATACTTAACTCCAAAAAGTATTAAGGAAATTAAAAATTCTCGTTTGAACGAGCGTAATGAAACTTATTTGTTGGGAACAAATCGCTCCAGAAATAGAATTCTTGTAGATAAAATCATCAATTAAAAAAAGTGCATTTTATATTTAGAAAGTATTTCCACATTTCAATCCAAATCGTGCATGGGAAAATAATAATTCACTTTTGAGGGTGCGTACTGAAATTCATTTCTTGGGAAAAATTCGCTCTAGAACTGCAAATATTAATGTACAAATCATCAATTAAAAACAAGAATATTTTGTCCTCAGAAGTCTTTTCCATACTTAAATCCATATAGTTTTAAGGAAATTAAAATTTCTCGTTTGAACGCGCGTAATGAGACTTATTTGTTGGGAACAATTCGCTCCAGAAATAGAATTATTGTAGATAAAATCATCTATTAGGAAAAGAGCATTTTATATTTAGAATGTATTTCCACATTTCAATCCAAATCGTGCGCAGGAAAATAATAATTTACTTTTGAGGGTGCGTAATGAAATTCATTTCTTGGGAAAAATTCGCTCTAGAACTGCAAATATTAATGTACAAATCATCAATTAAAAACAAGAATATTTTGTCTTCAGAAGTCTTTTCCATACTTAAATCCATATAGTATTAAGTAAATTAAAAGTTCTCGTTTAAACGAGCGTAATGAAACTTATTTGTTGGGATCAAATACGCTCCAGAAATAGAATTATTGTAGATAAAATCATCAATTAAAAAAAGAACATTTTATATTTAGAATGTTTTTCCAGATTTCAATCCAAGTCGTGCGCAGGAAAATAATAATTCACTTTTGAGGGTGCATAATGAAATTCATTTCTTGGGAAAAATTCGCTCTAGAACTGCAAATATTAATGTACAAATCATCAATTAAAAACATGAATATTTTGTCTTCAGAAGTCTTTTCCATACTTAAATCCAAAAAGTATTAAGGAAATTAAAAATTCTCGTTTGAGCGTGCGTAATGAAACTTATTTGTTGGGAACAATTCGCTCCAGAAATAGAATTATTGTAGATAAAATCATCAATTAAAAAAAGAGCATTTTATATTTAGAATGTATTTCCACATTTCAATCCAAATCGTACGCAGGAAAATAATAATTCACTTTTGAGGGTGCGTAATTAATTTCATTTCTTGGGAAAAATTCGCTCTAGAACTGCAAATATTAATGTAAAAATCCTCAATTAAAAACAAGAATATTTTGTCTTCAGAAGTCTTTTCCATCCTTAAATCCAAATAGTATTAAGGAAATTAAAAATTCTCGTTTGAGCGTGCGAAATGAAACTTATTTGTTGGGAACAATTCGCTCCAGAAATAGAATTATTGTAGATAAAATCATCAATTAAAAAAAGAGCATTTTATATTAAGAATGTATTTCCACATTTCAATCCAAATCGTTCGAAGGAAAATAATAATTCACTTTTGAGGGTGCGTAATGAAATTCATTTCTTGGGAAAAGTCGCTCTAGAACTGCAAATATTAATGTGCAAATCATCAATTAAAAACAAGAATATTTTGTCTTCAGAAGTCTTTTCCATACTTAAAACCAAATAGTATTAATGAAATTTAAAATTCTCTTTTGAACGAGCGTAATGAACTTTATTTGTTGGGAACAATTCGGTCCAGAAATAGAATTATTGTAGATAAAATCATCAATTAAAAAAAGAGCATTTTATATTTAGAATGTATTTCCACATTTCAATCAAAATCGTGCGCAGGGAAAATAATAATTCACTTTTGAAGGTGCGTAATGAAATTCATTTCTTTGGATAAATTCGCTCTAGAACTGCAAATATTAATGTACAGATCACCATTTAAAAAGAAGAATATATTGTCTTCAAAAGTCTTTTCCATACTAAAATCCAAATAGTATTAAGGAAATTAAAAATTTTCTTTTGAACGAGCGTAATGAAACTTATTTGTTGGGAACAATTCCCTCCAGAAATAGAATTATTGTAGATAAAATCATCAATTAAAAAAAGAGCATTTTATATTTAGAATGTATTTCCACATTTCAATCCAAATCGTGCGCAGGAAAATAATAATTCATTTTTGAGGGTGCGTAATGAAATTCATTTCTTGGGAAAAATTCGCTCTAGAACTGCAAATATTAATGTACAAATCATCAATTAAAAACAAGAATATTTTGTCTTCAGAAGTCTTTTCCATACTTAACTCCAAATAGTGTTAAGTAAATTAAAAATTCTCGTTTGAACGAGCGTAATGAAACTTATTTGTTGGGATCAAATTCGCTCCAGAAATAGAATTATTGTAGATAAAATCATCAATTACAAAAAGAGCATTTTATATTTAGAATGTATTTCCACATTTCAATCCAAATCGTGCGATGGAAAATAATAATTCACTTTTGAGGGTCATAATGAAATTCATTTCTTGGGAAAAATTCGCTCTAGAACTGCAAATATTAATGTACAAATCATCAATTAAAAACAAGAATATTTTGTCTTCAGAAGTCTTTTCCATACTTAAATCCAAATAGTATTAAGGAAATTAAAAATTCTCGTTTGAGCGTGCGTAATGAAACTTATTTGTTGGGAACAATTCGCTCCAGAAATAGAATTATTGTAGATAAAATCATCAATTAAAAAAAGAGCATTTTATATTTAGAATGTATTTCCACATTTCAATTTAAATCGTGCGCAGGAAAATAATAATTCACTTTTGAGGGTGAGTAATGAAATTAATTTCTTTAAAAAAATTCGCTCTAGAACTGCAAATATTAATTTACAAATCATCAATTAAAGATAAGAATAATTTGTCTTCAGAGGTCTTTTCCATACTTAAATCCAAATAGTATTAAGGAAATTAAAAATTCTCGTTTGAACGAGCGTAATGAAACTTATTTGTTGGGAACAATTCGCTCCAGAAATAGAATTATTGTAGAAAAAATCATCAACTAAAAAAAGAGCATTTTATATTTAGAATGTATTTCCACATTTAAATCCAAATCGTGCGTAGGGAAAATAATAATTCACTTATGAAGGTGCGTAATGAAATTCATTTCTTTGGAAAAATTCGCTCTAGAACTGCAAACATTAATGTACAAATCATCAATTAAAGAGAAGAATATTTTGTCTTCAGAAGTCTTTTCCATACTTAAATCCAAATAGTATTAAGGAAATTAAAAATTCTCCTTTGAACGAGCGTAATGAAACTTATTTGTTGGGAACAATTCCCTCCAGAAATAGAATTATTGTAGATAAAATCATCAATTAAAAAAAGAGCATTTTATATTTAGAATGTATTTCCACATTTCAATCCAAATCGTGCGCAGGAAAATAATAATTCATTTTTGAGGGTGCGTAATGAAATTCATTTCTTGGGAAAAATTCGCTCTAGAACTGCAAATATTAATGTACAAATCATCAATTAAAAACAAGAATATTTTGTCTTCAGAAGTCTTTTCCATACTTAAATCCAAATAGTGTTAAGTAAATTAAAAATTCTCGTTTGAACGAGCGTAATGAAACTTATTTGTTGGGATCAAATTCGCTCCAGAAATAGAATTATTGTAGATAAAATCATCAATTAAAAAAAGAGCATTTTATATTTAGAATGTATTTCCACATTTCAATCCAAATCGTGCGATGGAAAATAATAATTCACTTTTGAGGGTCATAATGAAATTCATTTCTTGTGAAAAATTCGCTCTAGAACTGCAAATATTAATGTACAAATCATCAATTAAAAACAGGAATATTTTGTCTTCAGAAGTCTTTTCCATACTTAAATCCAAATAGTATTAAGGAAATTAAAAATTCTCGTTTGAGCGTGCGTAATGAAACTTTATTGTTGGGAACAATTCGCTCCAGAAATAGAATTATTGTAGATAAAATCATCAATTAAAAAAAGAGCATTTTATATTTAGAATGTATTTCCACATTTCACTTTAAATCGTGCGCAGGAAAATAATAATTCACTTTTGAGGGTGAGTAATGAAATTAATTTCTTTAAAAAAATTCGCTCTAGAACTGCAAATATTAATTTACAAATCATCAATTAAAAACAAGAATATATTGTCTTCAGAAATATTTTCCATACTTAAATCCAAATAGTATTAAGGAAATTAAAAATTCTCGTTTGAACGAGCGTAATGAAACTTATTTGTTGGGAACAATTCGCTCCAGAAATAGAATTATTGTAGATAAAATCATCAACTAAAAAAAGAGCATTTTATATTTAGAATGTATTTCCACATTTCAATCCAAATCGTGCGTAGGGAAAATAATAATTCACTTTTGAAGGTGCGTAATGAAATTCATGTCTTTGGAAAAATTCGCTCTAGAACTTAAAATATTAATGTACAAATCATCAATTAAAGAGAAGAATATTTTGTCTTCAGAAGTCTTTTCCATACTTAACTCAAAAAAGTATTAAGGAAATTAAAAATTCTCGTTTGAACGAGCGTAATGAAACTTATTTGTTGGGAACAAATCGCTCCAGAAATAGAATTCTTGTAGATAAAATCATCAATTAAAATAAGAGCATTTTATATTTAGAATGTATTTCCACATTTCAATCCGAATCGTGCGCAGGAAAATAATAATTCACTTTTGAGGGTGCGTAATGAAATTCATGTCTTGGGAAAAATTCGCTGTAGAACTAAAAATTCAAATGTACAAATCATCAATTAAAAACAAGAATATTTTGTCTTCAGAAATCTTTTCCATACTTAAATCCAAATATAATTAAGGAAATTAAAAATTCTCGTTTGAACGAGCGTAATGAACTTTATTTGTTGGGAACAATTCGGTCCAGAAATAGAATTATTGTAGATAAAATCATCAATTAAAAAAAGAGCATTTAATATTTAGAAAGTATTTCCACATTTCAATCCAAATCGTGCGAGGGAAAATAATAATTCACTTTTGAGGGTGCGTAATAAAATTCATTTCTTGGGAAAAATTCGCTCTAGAACTGCAAATATTAATGTACAAATCATCAATTAAAAACAAGAATATTTTGTCCTCAGAAATCTTTTCCATAATTAAATCCATATAGTTTTAAGGAAATTAAAATTTCTCGTTTGAACGAGCGTAATGAGACTTATTTGTTGGGAACAATTCGCTCCAGAAATAGAATTATTGTAGATAAAATCATCAATTAAAAAAAGAGCATTTTATATTTAGAATGTATTTCCACATTTCAATCCAAATCGTGCGCATGAAAATAATAATTCACTTTTGACGGTGCGTAATAAAATTCATTTCTTGGGAAAAATTCGCTCTAGAACTACAAATATTAATGTACAAATCAGCAATTAAAAACAAGAATATTTTGTCTTCAGAAGTCTCTTACATACTTAAATCCAAATAGTATTAAGAAAATTAAAAAATCTCGTTTGAACGAGCGTAATGAGACTTATTTGTTGGGAACAATTCGCTCCAGAAATAGAATTATTGTAGATAAAATCATCTATTAGGAAAAGAGTATTTTATATTTAGAATGTATTTCCAGATTTCAATCCAAATCGTGCGCAGGAATATAATAATTCACTTTTGAGGGTGCGTAAAGAAATTCATTTCTTGGGAAAATTTCGCTCTGGAACTGCATATATTAATGTACAAATCATCAATTAAAAACAAGAATATTTTGTCTTCAGAAGTCTTTTCCATACTTAAATCCAAATAGTATTTAGGAAATTAAAAATTCTCGTTTGAACGAGCGTAATAGAAACTTATTTGTTGGGAACAATTCGCTCCAGAAATAGAATTATTGTAGATAAAATCATCAATTAAAAAAAGAGCATTTTATATTTAGAATGTATTTCCTCATTTCAATCCAAATCGTGCGCAGGAAAATAATAATTCACTTTTGAGGGTGCGTAATGAAATTCATTACTTCGAAAAAATTCGCTCTAGAACTGCAAATATTGATGTACAAATCATCAATTAAAAACAAGAATATTTTGTCTTCAGAAGTCTTTTCCATACTTAAATCCAAATAGTATTAAGGAAATTAAAAATTCTCGTTTGAACGAGCGTAATGAAACTTATTTGTTGGGAACAATTCGCTCCAGAAATAGAATTATTGTAGATAAAATCATCAATTAAAAAAAGAGCATTTTATATTTAGAATGTTTTCCAACATTTCAATCCAAATCGTGCGCAGGAAAATAATAATTCACTTCTGAGTGTGCGTAATGAAATTCATTTCTTGGGAAAAATTCGCTCTAAAACTGCAAATATTAATGTACAAATCATCAATTAAAGATAAGAATAATTTGTCTTCAGAGGTCTTTTCCATACTTAAATCCAAATATTATTAAGGAAATTAAAAATTCACGTTTGAACGAGCGTAATGAAACTTTTTTGTTGGGAACAATTCGCTCCAGAAATAGAATTATATTAGATAAAATCATCAAATAAAATAAGAGCATTTTATATTTAGAATGTATTTCCACATTTCAATCCAAATCGTGCGCAGGAAAATAATAATTCACTTTTGAGGGTGCGTAATGAAATTCATTTCTTGGGAAAAGTCGCTCTAGAACTGCAAATATTAATGTGCAAATCATCAATTAAAAACAAGAATATTTTGTCTTCAGAAGTCTTTTCCATACTTAAATCAAAAAAGTATTTAGGAAATAAAAAATTCTCGTTTGAACGAGCGTTATGGTTTTATTTGTTGGGAACAATTCGCTCCAGAAATAGAATTATTGTAGATAAAATCATCTATTAAAAAAAGAGCATTTTATATTTAGAATGTATTTCCACATTTCAATCCAAATCGTGCGCAGGGAAAATAATAATTCACTTTTGAAGGTGCGTAATCAATTTCATTTCTTTAGAAAAATTCGCTCTAGAACTGCAAATATTAATTTAAAAATCATCAATTAAAAACAAGAATATTTTGTCTTCAGAAGTCTTTTCCATACTTAAATCCAAATAGTATTAAGGAAATTAAAAATTCTCCTTTGAACGAGCGTAATGAAACTTGATTGTTGGGAACAATTCCCTCCAGAAATAGAATTATTGTAGATAAAATCATCAATTAAAAAAAGAGCATTTTATATTTAGAATGTATTTCCACATTTCAATCCAAATCGTGCGCAGGAAAATAATAATTCATTTTTGAGGATGCGTAATGAAATTCATTTCTTCGAAAAAATTTGCTCTAGAACTGCAAATATTGATGTACAAATCATCAATTAAAAACAAGAATATTTTGTCTTCAGAAGTCTTTTCCATACTTAAAACCAAATAGTATTAAGAAAATTAAAAATTCTCGTTTGAACGCGCGTAATGAGACTTATTTGTTGGGAACAATTCGCTCCAGAAATAGAATTATTGTAGATAAAATCATCTATTAGGAAAAGAGCATTTTATATTTAGAATGTATTTCCACATTTCAATCCAAATCGTGCGCAGGAAAATAATAATTTACTTTTGAGGGTGCGTAATGAAATTCATTTCTTGGGAAAAATTCGCTCTAGAATTGCATATATTAATGTACAAATCATCAATTAAAAACAAGAATATTTTGTCTTCAGAAGTCTTTTCCATACTTAAATCCAAATAGTATTAAGGAAATTAAAAATTCTCGTTTGAACGAGCGTAATGAAACTTATTTGTTGGGAACAATTCGCTCCAGAAATAGAATTATTGTAGATAAAATCATCAATTAAAAAAAGAGCATTTTATACTTAGAATGTTTTCCAATATTTCAATCCAAATCGTGCGCAGGAAAATAATAATTCACTTCTGAGTGTGCGTAATGAAATTCATTTCTTGGGAAAAATTCGCTCTAAAACTGCAAATAATAATGTACAAATCATCAATTAAAGATAAGAATAATTTGTCTTCAGAGGTCTTTTCCATACTTAAATCCAAATATTATTAAGGAAATTAAAAAATCACGTTTGAACGAGCGTAATGAAACTTTTTTGTTGGGAACAATTCGCTCCAGAAATAGAATTATATTAGATAAAATCATCAATTAAAATAAGAGCATTTTATATTTAGAATGTATTTCCACATTTCAATCCAAATCGTGCGCAGGAAAATAATAATTCACTTTTGAGGGTGCGTAATGAAATTCATTTCTTGGGAAAAGTCGCTCTAGAACTGCAAATATTAATGTGCAAATCATCAATTAAAAACAAGAATATTTTGTCTTCAGAAGTCTTTTCCATACTTAAATCAAAAAAGTATTTAGGAAATAAAAAATTCTCGTTTGAACGAGCGTTATGGTTTTATTTGTTGGGAACAATTCGCTCCAGAAATAGAATTATTATAGATAAAATCATCTATTAAAAAAAGAGCATTTTATATTTAGAATGTATTTCCACATTTCAATCCAAATCGTGCGCAGGGAAAATAATAATTCACTTTTGAAGGTGCGTAATCAATTTCATTTCTTTAGAAAAATTCGCTCTAGAACTGCAAATATTAATGTACAAATCATCAATTAAAAACAAGAATATTTTGTCTTCAGAAGTCTTTTCCATACTTAAATCCAAATAGTATTAAGTAAATTAAAAGTTCTCGTTTGAACGAGCGTAATAAACTTATTTGTTGGGATCAAATTCGCTCCAGAAATAGAATTATTGTAGATAAAATCATCAATTAAAAAAAGAACATTTTATATTTAGAATGTTTTTCCAGATTTCAATCCAAATCGTGCGCAGGAAAATAAAAATTCGCTTTTAAGGGTGCATAATGAAATTCATTTCTTGGGAAAAATTCGCTCTAGAACTGCAAATATTAATGTACAAATCATCAATTAAAAACAAGAATATTTTGTCTTCAGAAGTCTTTTCCATACTTAAATCCAAATAGTATTAAGTAAATTAAAAGTTCTCGTTTGAACGAGCGTAATAAACTTATTTGTTGGGATCAAATTCGCTCCAGAAATAGAATTATTGTAGATAAAATCATCAATTAAAAAAAGAACATTTTATATTTAGAATGTTTTTCCAGATTTCAATCCAAATCGTGCGCAGGAAAATAAAAATTCACTTTTAAGGGTGCATAATGAAATTCATTTCTTGGGAAAAATTCGCTCTAGAACTGCAAATATTAATGTACAAATCATCAATTAAAAACATGAATATTTTGTCTTCAGAAGTCTTTTCCATACGTAAATCCAAAAAGTATTAAGGAAATTAAAAATTCTCGTTTGAGCGTGCGTAATGAAACTTATTTGTTGGGAACAATTCGCTCCAGAAATAGAATTATTGTAGATAAAATCATCAATTAAAAAAAGAGCATTTTATATTTAGAATGTATTTCCACATTTCAATCCAAATCGTACGCAGGAAAATAATAATTCACTTTTGAGGGTGCGTAATGAAATTCATTTCTTGGGAAAAATTCGCTCTAGAACTGCAAATATTAATGTACAAATCCTCAATTAAAAACAAGAATATTTTGTCTTCAGAAGTCTTTTCCATACTTAAAACCAAATAGTATTAAGAAAATAAAAAATTCTCGTTTGAACGCGCGTAATGAGACTTATTTGTTGGGAACAATTCGCTCCAGAAATAGAATTATTGTAGTTAAAATCATCAATTAAAATAAGAGCATTTTATATTTAGAATGTATTTCCACATTTCAATCCAAATCGTGCGCAGGAAAATAATAATTGATTTTTGAGGGTGCGTAATGAAATTCATTTCTTGGGAAAAATTCGCTCTAGAACTGCAAATATTAATGTACAAATCATCAATTAAAGAGAAGAATATTTTGTCTTCAGAAGTCTTTTCCATACTTAACTCAAAAAAGTATTAAGGAAATTAAAAATTCTCGTTTCAACGAGCGTAATGAAACTTATTTGTTGGGAACAAATCTCTCCAGAAATAGAATTCTTGTAGATAAAATCATCAATTAAAATAAGAGCATTTTATATTTAGAATGTATTTCCACATTTCAATCCAAATCGTGCGCAGGAAAATAATAATTCACTTTTGAGGGTGCGTAATGAAATTCATGTCTTGCGAAAAATTCGCTGTAGAACTAAAAATATAAATGTACAAATCATCAATTAAAAACAAGAATATTTTGTCTTCAGAAGTCATTTCCATACTTAACTCAAAAAAGTATTAAGGAAATTAAAAATTCTCGTTTGAACGAGCGTAATGAAACTTTTTTGTTGGGAACAATTCGCTCCAGAAATGGAATTATTGTAGATAAAATCATCTATTAAAAAAAGAGCATTTTATATTTAGAATGTATTTCCTCATTTCAATCCAAATCGTGCGCAGGGAAAATAATAATTCACTTTTGAAGGTGCGTAATCAATTTCATTTCTTTAGAAAAATTCGCTCTAGAACTGCAAATATTAATTTACAAATCATCAATTAAAAACAAGAATATTTTGTCTTCAGAAGTCTTTTCCATACTTAAATCCAAATAGTATTAAGTAAATTAAAAGTTCTCGTTTGAACGAGCGTAATAAACTTATTTGTTGGGATCAAATTCGCTCCAGAAATAGAATTATTGTAGATAAAATCATCAATTAAAAAAAGAGCATTTTATATTTAGAATGTATTTCCACATTTCAATCCAAATCGTGCGCAGGGAAAATAATAATTCACTTTTGAGGGTGCGTAATGAAATTCATTTCTTGGGAAAAAGTCGCTCTAGAACTGCAAATATTAATGTACAGATCACCATTTAAAAAGAAGAATATTTTGTCTTCAAAAGTCTTTTCCATACTTAAATCCAAATAGTATTAAGGAAATAAAAAATTCTCGTTTGAACGAGCGTTATGGTTTTATTTGTTGGGAAAAATTCGCTCCAGAAATAGAATTATTGTAGATAAAATCATCTATTAAAAAAAGAGCATTTTATATTTAGAATGTATTTCCAGATTTCAATCCAAATCGTGCGCAGGGAAAATAATAATTCACTTTTGAAGGTGCGTAATCAAATTCATTTCTTGGGAAAAATCCCTTCTAGAACTGCTTATATTATTTTACAAATCATCATTAAAAACAAGAATATTTTGTCTTCAGAAGTCTTTTCCATACTTAAATCCAAATAGTATTAAGGAAATTAAAAATTCTCCTTTGAATGAGCGGAATGAAACTTATTTGTTGGGAACAATTCCCTCCAGAAATAGAATTATTGTAGATAAAATCATCAACTAAAAAAAGAGCATTTTATATTTAGAATGTATTTCCACATTTCAATCCAAATCGTGCGCAGGAAAATAATAATTCATTTTTGAGGGTCCGTAATGAAATTCATTTCTTGGGAAAAATTCGCTCTAGAACTGCAAATATTAATGTACAAATCATCAATTAAAAACAAGAATATTTTGTCTTCAGAAGTCTTTTACATACTTAAATCCAAAAAGTATTAAGTAAATTAAAAATTCTCGTTTGAACGAGCGTAATGAAACTTATTTGTTGGGATCAAATTCGCTCCAGAAATAGAGTTATTGTAGATAAAATCATCAATTAAAAAAAGAACATTTTATATTTAGAATGTATTTCCACATTTCAATCCAAATCGTGCGCAGGAAAATAATAATTCACTTTTGAGGGTGCGTAATGAAATTCATTTCTGGGGAAAAGTCGCTCTAGAACTGCAAATATTAATGTGCAAATCATCAATTAAAAACAAGAATATTTTGTCTTTTGAAGTCTTTTCCATACTTAAATCAAAAAAGTATTAAGGAAATAAAAAATTCTCGTTCGAACGAGCGTTATGGTTTTATTTGTTGGAAACAATTCGATCCAGAAATAGAATTATTGTAGATAAAATCATCAATTAAAAAAAGAGCATTTTATATTTAGAATGTATTTCCACATTTCAATCCAAATCGTGCGCAGGGAAAATAATAATTCACTTTTGAAGGTGCGTAATGAAATTCATTTCTTTGGAAAAATTCGCTGTAGAACTGCAAATATTAATGTACAAATCATCAATTAAAAACAAGAATATTTTGTCTTCAGAAGTCTTTTCCATACTTAAATCCAAATAGTATTAAGGAAATTAAAAATTCTCGTTTGAACGAGCGTAATGAAACTTATTTGTTGGGAACAATTCACTCCAGAAATAGAATTTTTGTAGATAAAATCATCAATTAAAAAAAGAACATTTTATATTTAGAATGTTTTTCCACATTTCAATCAAATCGTGCGCAGGAAAATAATAATTCACTTTTGAGGGTGCATAAGGAAATTCATTTCTTGGGAAAAGTCGCTCTAGAACTGCAAATATTAATGTACAAATCATCAATTAAAAACAAGAATATTTTGTCTTCAGAAGTCTTTTCCATATTTAAATCAAAAAAGTATTAAGGAAATAAAAAATTCTCGTTTGAACGAGCGTTATGGTTTTATTTGTTGGGAACAATTCGCTCCAGAAATAGATTTATTGTAGATAAAATAAGCAATTAAAAAAAGAACATTTTATATTTAGAATGTTTTTCCACATTTCAATCCAAATCGTGCGCAGGAAAATAATAATTCACTTTTGAGGGTGCGTAATGAAATTCATTTCTTGGGAAAAATTCGCTCTAGAACTGCAAATATTAATGTACAAATCATCAATTAAAAACAAGAATATTTTGTCTTCAGAAGTCTTTTCCATACTTTAATCCAAATAGTATTAAGTAAATTAAAAATTCTCGTTTGAACGAGCGTAATGAAACTTAATTGTTGGGATCAAATTCGCTCCAGAAATAGAATTATATTAGATAAAATCATCAATTAAAATAAGAGCATTTTATATTTAGAATGTATTTCCACATTTCAATCCAAATCGTGCGCAGGAAAATAATAATTCACTTTTGAGGGTGCGTAATGAAATTCATTTCTTGGGAAAAGTCGCTCTAGAACTGCAAATATTAATGTGCAAATCATCAATTAAAAACAAGAATATTTTGTCTTCAGAAGTCTTTTCCATATTTAAATCAAAAAAGTATTAAGGAAATAAAAAATTCTCGTTTGAACGAGCGTTATGGTTTTATTTGTTGGGAACAATTCGCTCCAGAAATAGATTTATTGTAGATAAAATCATCAATTAAAAAAAGAGCATTTTATATTTAGAATGTATTTCCACATTTCAATCCAAATCGTGCGCAGGGAAAATAATAATTCACTTTTGAAAGTGCGTAATGAAATTCATTTCTTTGTAAAAATTCGCTCTAGAACTGCAAATATTAATGTACAAATCATCATTTAAAAACAATAATATTTTGTCTTCAGAAGTCTTTTCCATACTTAAATCCAAATAGTATTAAGTAAATTAAAAATTCTCGTTTGAACGAGCGTAATGAAACTTAATTGTTGGGATAAAATTCGCTCCAGAAATAGAATTATTGTAGATAAAATCATCAATTAAAAAAAGAACATTTTATAATTAGAATGTTTTTCCACATTTCAATCCAAATCGTGCGCAAGAAAATAATAATTCACTTTTGAGGGTGCATAATGAAATTCATTTCTTGGGAAAAATTCGCTCTAGAACTGCAAATATTGATGTACAAATCATCAATTAAAAACATGAATATTTTTTCTTCAGAAGTCTTTTCCATACTTAAATCCAAATAGTATTTAGGAAATTAAAAATTCTCGTTTGAACGAGCGTAATAGAAACTTATTTGTTGGGAACAATTCGCTCCAGAAATAGAATTATTGTAGATAAAATTATCAATTAAAAAAAGAGCATTTTATAGTTAGAATGTATTTCCACATTTCAATCCAAATCGTACGCAGGATAATAATAATTCACTTTTGAGGGTGCGTAATTAAATTCATTTCTTGGGAAAAATTCGCTCTAGAACTGCAAATATTAATGTACAAATCATCAATTAAAAACAAGAATATTTTGTCTTCAGAAGTCTTTTCCATACTTAAAACCAAATAGTATTAAGAAAATTAAAAATTCTCGTTTGAACGCGCGTAATGAGACTTATTTGTTGGGAACAATTCGCTCCAGAAATAGAATTATTGTAGATAAAATCAACTATTAGGAAAAGAGCATTTTATATTTAGAATGTATTTCCACATTTCAATCCAAATCGTGCGCAGGAAAATAATAATTCACATTTGAGGGTTCGTAATGAAATTCATTTCTTGGGAAAAATTCGCTCTAGAACTGCAAATATTAATGTACAGATCACCAATTAAAAAGAAGAATATTTTGTCTTCAAAAGTCTTTTCCATACTTAAATCCAAATAGTATTAAGGAAATTAAAAATTCTCGCTTGAACGAGCGTAATGAAACTTATTTGTTGGGAACAATTCGCTCCAGAAATAGAATTATTGTAGATAAAATCATCAATTAAAAAAAGAGCATTTTATATTTAGAATGTTTTTCCACATTTCAATCCAAATCGTGCGCATGAAAATAATAATTCACTTTTGAGGGTGCGTAATGAAATTCATTTCTTGGGAAAAATTCGCTCTAGAACTGCAAATATTAATGTACAGATCACCAATTAAAAAGAAGAATATTTTGTCTTCAGAAGTCTCTTACATACTTCAATCCAAATAGTATTAAGGAAATTAAAAATTCTCGCTTGAACGAGCGTAATGAAACTTATTTGTTTGGAACAATTCGCTCCAGAAATAGAATTATTGTAGATAAAATCATCAATTAAAATAAGAGCATTTTATATTTAGAATGTATTTCCACATTTCAATCCAAATCGTGCGCAGGAAAATAATAATTCACTTTTGAGGGTGCGTAATGAAATTCATTTCTTGGGAAAATTCGCTCTAGAACTTCAAATATTAATGTGCAAATCATCAATTAAAAACAAGAATATTTTGTCTTCAGAAGTCTTTTCCATACTTAAATCAAAAAAGTATTAAGGAAATAAAAAATTCTCGTATGAACGAGCGTTATGGTTTTATTTGTTGGGAACAATTCGCTCCAGAAGTAGAAATATTGTAGATAAAATCATCAATTAAAAAAAGAGCATTTTATATTTAGAATGTATTTCCACATTTCAATCCAAATCGTGCGCAGGGAAAATAATAATTCACTTTTGAAGGTGCGTAATCAAATTCATTTCTTTAGAAAAATTCGCTCTAGAACTGCAAATATTAATTTACAAATCATCAATTAAAAACAAGAATATTTTGTCTTCAGAAGTCTTTTCCAAACTTAAATCCAAATAGTATTAAGGAAATTAAAAATTCTCCTTTGAACGAGCGTAATGAAACTTATTTGTTGGGAACAATTCCCTCCAGAAATAGAATTATTGTAGATAAAATCATCAATTAAAAAAAGAGCATTTTATATTTAGAATGTATTTCCACATTTCAATCCAAATCGTGCGCAGGAAAATAATAATTCATTTTTGAGGATGTGTAATGAAATTCATTTCTTGGGAAAATTTCGCTCTAGAACTGCAAATTTTAATGTACAAATCATCAATTAAAAACAAGAATATTTTGTCTTCAGAAGTCTTTTCCATACTTAAATCCAAATAGTATTAAGTAAATTAAAAGTTCTCGTTTGAACGAGCGTAATGAAACTTATTTGTTTGGATCAAATTCGCTCCAGAAATAGAATTATTGTAGATAAAATCATCGATTAAAAAAGGAACATTTTATATTTAGAATGTTTTTCCAGATTTCAATCCAAATAGTGCGCAGGAAAATAATAATTCACTTTTGAGGGTGCATAATGAAATTCATTTCTTGGGAAAAATTCGCTCTAGAACTGCAAATATTAATGTACAAATCATCAATTAAAAACATGAATATTTTGTCTTCAGAAGTCTTTTCCATACTTAAATCCAAAAAGTATTAAGGAAATTAAAAATTATCGTTTGAGCGTGCGTAATGAAACTTATTTGTTGGGAACAATTCGCTCCAGAAATAGAATTATTGTAGATAAAATCATCAATTAAAAAAAGAGCATTTTATATTTAGAATGTATTTCCACATTTCAATCCAAATCGTAAGCAGGAAAATAATAATTCACTTTTGAGGGTGCGTAATGAAATTCAATTCTTGGGAAAAATTCGCTCTAGAACTGCAAATATTAATGTACAAATCCTCAATTAAAAACAAGAATATTTTGTCTTCAGAAGTCTTTTCCATACTTAAATCCAAATAGTATTAAGGAAATTAAAAATTCTCGTTTGAGCGTGCGTAATGAAACTTATTTGTTGGGAACAATTCGCTCCAGAAATAGAATTATTGTAGATAAAATCATCAATTAAAAAAAGAGCATTTTATATTTAGAATGTATTTCCACATTTCAATCCAAATCGTTCGCAGGAAAATAATAATTCACTTTTGAGGGTGCGTAATGAAATTCAATTCTTGGGAAAAATTCGCTCTAGAACTGCAAATATTAATGTACAAATCATCAATTAAAAACAAGAATATTTTGTTTTTAGAAGTCTTTTCCATACTTAAATCCAAATAGTATTAAGGAAATTAAAAATTCTCGCTTGAACGAGCGTAATGAAACTTATTTGATGGGAACAATTCGCTCCAGAAAAAGAATTATTGTAGATAAAATCATCAATTAAAAAAAGAGCATTTTATATTAAGAATGTTTTTCCACATTTCAATCCAAATCGTGCGCAGGAAAATAATAATTCACTTTTGAGGGTGCGTAATGAAATTCATTTCTTGGGAAAAGTCGCTCTAGAACTGCAAATATTAATGTGCAAATCATCAATTAAAAACAAGAATATTTTGTCTTCAGAAGTCTTTTCCATACTTAAAACCAAATAGTATTAATGAAATTTAAAATTCTCTTTTGAACGAGCGTAATGAACTTTATTTGTTGGGAACAATTCGGTCCAGAAATAGAATTATTGTAGATAAAATCATCAATTAAAAAAAGATCATTTTATATTTAGAATGTATTTCCACATTTCAATCCAAATCGTGCGCAGGGAAAATAATAATTCACTTTTGAAGGTGCGTAATGAAATTCATTTCTTAGGATAAATTCGCTCTAGAACTGCAAATATTAATTTACAAATCATCAATTAAAAACAAGAATATTTTGTCTTCAGAATTCTTTTCCATACTTAAATCCAAATAGTATTAAGGAAATTAAAAATTCTTTTTTGAACGAGCGTAATGAAACTTATTTGTTGGGAACAATTCCCTCCAGAAATAGAATTATTGTAGATTAAATCATCAATTAAAAAAAGAGCATTTTATATTTAGAATGTATTTCCACATTTCAATCCAAATCGTGAGCAGGAAAATAATAATTCATTTTTGAGGGTGCGTAATGAAATTCATTTCTTGAGAAAAATTCGCTCTAGAACTGCAAATATTAATGTACAAATCATCAATTAAAAACAAGAATATTTTGTCTTCAGAAGTCTTTTCCATACTTAAATCCAAATAGTGTTAAGTAAATTAAAAATTCTCGTTTGAATGAGCGTAATGAAACTTATTTGTTGGGATCAAATTCGCTCCAGAAATAGAATTATTGTAGATAAAGTCATCAATTAAAAAAAGACCATTTTATATTTAGAATGTATTTCCACATTTCAATCCAAATCGTGCGATGGAAAATAATAATTCACTTTTGAGGGTCATAATGAAATTCATTTCTTGGGAAAAATTCGCTCTAGAACTGCAAATATTAATTTACAAATCATCAATTAAAAACAAGAATATATTGTCTTCAGAAATATTTTCCATACTTAAATCCAAATAGTATTAAGGAAATTAAAAATTCTCGTTTGAACGAGCGTAATGAAACTTATTTGTTGGGAACAATTCGCTCCAGAAATAGAATTATTGTAGATAAAATCATCAACTAAAAAAAGAGCATTTTATATTTAGAATGTATTTCCACATTTCAATCCAAATCGTGCGTAGGAAAAATAATAATTCACTTTTGAAGGTGCGTAATGAAATTCATTTCTTTGGAAAAATTCGCTCTAGAACTGCAAATATTAATGTACAAATCATCAATTAAAGAGAAGAATATTTTGTCTTCAGAAGTCTTTTCCATACTTAACTCCAAAAAGTATTAAGGAAATTAAAAATTCTCGTTTGAACGAGCGTAATGAAACTTATTTGTTGGGAACAAATCGCTCCAGAAATAGAATTCTTGTAGATAAAATCATCAATTAAAAAAAGTGCATTTTATATTTAGAAAGTATTTCCACATTTCAATCCAAATCGTGCATGGGAAAATAATAATTCACTTTTGAGGGTGCGTAATGAAATTCATTTCTTGGGAAAAATTCGCTCTAGAACTGCAAATATTAATGTACAAATCATCAATTAAAAACAAGAATATTTTGTCCTCAGAAGTCTTTTCCATACTTAAATCCATATAGTTTTAAGGAAATTAAAATTTCTCGTTTGAACGCGCGTAATGAGACTTATTTGTTGGGAACAATTCGCTCCAGAAATAGAATTATTGTAGATAAAATCATCTATTAGGAAAAGAGCATTTTATATTTAGAATGTATTTCCACATTTCAATCCAAATCGTGCGCAGGAAAATAATAATTTACTTTTGAGGGTGCGTAATGAAATTCATTTCTTGGGAAAAATTCGCTCTAGAACTGCAAATATTAATGTACAAATCATCAATTAAAAACAAGAATATTTTGTCTTCAGAAGTCTTTTCCATACTTAAATCCATATAGTATTAAGTAAATTAAAAGTTCTCGTTTGAACGAGCGTAATGAAACTTATTTGTTGGGATCAAATTCGCTCCAGAAATAGAATTATTGTAGATAAAATCATCAATTAAAAAAAGAACATTTTATATTTAGAATGTTTTTCCAGATTTCAATCCAAGTCGTGCGCAGGAAAATAATAATTCACTTTTGAGGGTGCATAATGAAATTCATTTCTTGGGAAAAATTCGCTCTAGAACTGCAAATATTAATGTACAAATCATCAATTAAAAACATGAATATTTTGTCTTCAGAAGTCTTTTCCATACTTAAATCCAAAAAGTATTAAGGAAATTAAAAATTCTCGTTTGAGCGTGCGTAATGAAACTTATTTGTTGGGAACAATTCGCTCCAGAAATAGAATTATTGTAGATAAAATCATCAATTAAAAAAAGAGCATTTTATATTTAGAATGTATTTCCACATTTCAATCCAAATCGTACGCAGGAAAATAATAATTCACTTTTGAGGGTGCGTAATTAATTTCATTTCTTGGGAAAAATTCGCTCTAGAACTGCAAATATTAATGTACAAATCCTCAATTAAAAACAAGAATATTTTGTCTTCAGAAGTCTTTTCCATCCTTAAATCCAAATAGTATTAAGGAAATTAAAAATTCTCGTTTGAGCGTGCGAAATGAAACTTATTTGTTGGGAACAATTCGCTCCAGAAATAGAATTATTGTAGATAAAATCATCTATTAGGAAAAGAGCATTTTATATTTAGAATGTATTTCCACATTTCAATCCAAATCGTGCGCAGGAAAATAATAATTTACTTTTGAAGGTGCGTAATGAAATTCATTTCTTTGGATAAATTCGCTCTGGAACTGCAAATATTAATTTACAAATCATCAATTAAAAACAAGAATATTTTGTCTTCAGAATTCTTTTCCATACTTAAATCCAAATAGTATTAAGGAAATTAAAAATTCTTTTTTGAACGAGCGTAATGAAACTTATTTGTTGGGAACAATTCCCTCCAGAAATAGAATTATTGTAGATTAAATAATCAATTAAAAAAAGAGCATTTTATATTTAGAATGTATTTCCACATTTCAATCCAAATCGTGAGCAGGAAAATAATAATTCATTTTTGAGGGTGCGTAATGAAATTCATTTCTTTAGAAAAATTCGCTCTAGAACTGCAAATATTAATGTACAAATCATCAATTAAAAACAAGAATATTTTGTCTTCAGAAGTCTTTTCCATACTTAAATCCAAATAGTGTTAAGTAAATTAAAAATTCTCGTTTGAATGAGCGTAATGAAACTTATTTGTTGGGATCAAATTCGCTCCAGAAATAGAATTATTGTAGATAAAGTCATCAATTAAAAAAAGACCATTTTATATTTAGAATGTATTTCCACATTTCAATCCAAATCGTGCGATGGAAAATAATAATTCACTTTTGAGGGTCATAATGAAATTCATTTCTTGGGAAAAATTCGCTCTAGAACTGCAAATATTAATGTAAAATCATCAATTAAAAACAAGAATATTTTGTCTTCAGAAGTCTTTTCCATACTTAAATCCAAATAGTATTAAGGAAATTAAAAATTCTCGTTTGAGCGTGCGTAATGAAACTTATTTGTTGGGAACAATTCGCTCCAGAAATAGAATTATTGTAGATAAAATCATCAATTAAAAAAAGAGCATTTTATATTTAGAATGTATTTCCACATTTCAATTTAAATCGTGCGCAGGAAAATAATAATTCACTTTTGAGAGTGAGTAATGAAATTAATTTCTTTAAAAAAATTCGCTCTAGAACTGCAAATATTAATTTACAAATCATCAATTAAAAACAAGAATATATTGTCTTCAGAAATATTTTCCATACTTAAATCCAAATAGTATTAAGGAAATTAAAAATTCTCGTTTGAACGAGCGTAATGAAACTTATTTGTTGGGAACAATTCGCTCCAGAAATAGAATTATTGTAGATAAAATCATCAACTAAAAAAAGAGCATTTTATATTTAGAATGTATTTCCACATTTCAATCCAAATCGTGCGTAGGAAAAATAATAATTCACTTTTGAAGGTGCGTAATGAAATTCATTTCTTTGGAAAAATTCGCTCTAGAACTGCAAATATTAATGTACAAATCATCAATTAAAGAGAAGAATATTTTGTCTTCAGAAGTCTTTTCCATACTTAACTCCAAAAAGTATTAAGGAAATTAAAAATTCTCGTTTGAACGAGCGTAATGAAACTTATTTGTTGGGAACAAATCGCTCCAGAAATAGAATTCTTGTAGATAAAATCATCAATTAAAAAAAGTGCATTTTATATTTAGAAAGTATTTCCACATTTCAATCCAAATCGTGCATGGGAAAATAATAATTCACTTTTGAGGGTGCGTAATGAAATTCATTTCTTGGGAAAAATTCGCTCTAGAACTGCAAATATTAATGTACAAATCATCAATTAAAAACAAGAATATTTTGTCCTCAGAAGTCTTTTCCATACTTAAATCCATATAGTTTTAAGGAAATTAAAATTTCTCGTTTCAACGCGCGTAATGAGACTTATTTGTTGGGAACAATTCGCTCCAGAAATAGAATTATTGTAGATAAAATCATCTATTTGGAAAAGAGCATTTTATATTTAGAATGTATTTCCACATTTCAATCCAAATCGTGCGCAGGAAAATAATAATTTACTTTTGAGGGTGCGTAATGAAATTCATTTCTTGGGAAAAATTCGCTCTAGAACTGCAAATATTAATGTACAAATCATCAATTAAAAACAAGAATATTTTGTCTTCAGAAGTCTTTTCCATACTTAAATCCATATAGTATTAAGTAAATTAAAAGTTCTCGTTTGAACGAGCGTAATGAAACTTATTTGTTGGGATCAAATTCGCTCCAGAAATAGAATTATTGTAGATAAAATCATCAATTAAAAAAAGAACATTTTATATTTAGAATGTTTTTCCAGATTTCAATCCAAGTCGTGCGCAGGAAAATAATAATTCACTTTTGAGAGTGAGTAATGAAATTAATTTCTTTAAAAAAATTCACTCTAGAACTGCAAATATTAATTTACAAATCATCAATTAAAAACAAGAATATATTGTCTTCAGAAATATTTTCCATACTTAAATCCAAATAGTATTAAGGAAATTAAAAATTCTCGTTTGAACGAGCGTAATGAAACTTATTTGTTGGGAACAATTCGCTCCAGAAATAGAATTATATTAGATAAAATCATCAAATAAAATAAGAGCATTTTATATTTAGAATGTATTTCCACATTTCAATCCAAATCGTGCGTAGGAAAAATAATAATTCACTTTTGAAGGTGCGTAATGAAATTCATTTCTTTGGAAAAATTCGCTCTAGAACTGCAAATATTAATGTACAAATCATCAATTAAAGAGAAGAATATTTTGTCTTCAGAAGTCTTTTCCATACTTAACTCCAAAAAGTATTAAGGAAATTAAAAATTCTCGTTTGAACGAGCGTAATGAAACTTATTTGTTGGGAACAAATCGCTCCAGAAATAGAATTCTTGTAGATAAAATCATCAATTAAAAAAAGTGCATTTTATATTTAGAAAGTATTTCCACATTTCAATCCAAATCGTGCATGGGAAAATAATAATTCACTTTTGAGGGTGCGTAATGAAATTCATTTCTTGGGAAAAATTCGCTCTAGAACTGCAAATATTAATGTACAAATCATCAATTAAAAACAAGAATATTTTGTCCTCAGAAGTCTTTTCCATACTTAAATCCATATAGTTTTAAGGAAATTAAAATTTCTCGTTTGAACGCGCGTAATGAGACTTATTTGTTGGGAACAATTCGCTCCAGAAATAGAATTATTGTAGATAAAATCATCTATTAGGAAAAGAGCATTTTATATTTAGAATGTATTTCCACATTTCAATCCAAATCGTGCGCAGGAAAATAATAATTTACTTTTGAGGGTGCGTAATGAAATTCATTTCTTGGGAAAAATTCGCTCTAGAACTGCAAATATTAATGTACAAATCATCAATTAAAAACAAGAATATTTTGTCTTCAGAAGTCTTTTCCATACTTAAATCCATATAGTATTAAGGAAATTAAAAATTCTCGTTTGAACGAGCGTAATGAACTTTATTTGTTGGGAACAATTCGCTCCAGAAATAGAATTATTGTAGATAAAATCATCAATTAAAAAAAGAGCATTTTATATTTAGAATGCATTTCCTCATTTCAATCCAAATCGTTCGAAGGAAAATAATAATTCACTTTTGAGGGTGCGTAATGAAATTCAATTCTTGGGAAAAATTCGCTCTAGAACTGCAAATATTAATGTACAAATCATCAATTAAAAACAACAATATTTTGTTTTTAGAAGTCTTTTCCATACTTAAATCCAAATAGTATTAAGGAAATTAAAAATTCTCGCTTGAACGAGCGTAATGAAACTTATTTTATGGGAACAATTCGCTCCAGAAAAAGAATTATTGTAGATAAAATCATCAATTAAAAAAAGAGCATTTTATATTTAGAATGTATTTCCACATTTCAATCCAAATCGTGCGCAGGAGAATAAAAATTCACTTTTGAGGGTGCGTAATGAAATTCATTTCTTGGGAAAAGTCGCTCTAGAACTGCAAATATTAATGTGCAAATCATCAATTAAAAACAAGTATATTTTGTCTTCAGAAGTCTTTTCCATTATTAAAACCAAATAGTATTAATGAAATTTAAAATTCTCTTTTGAACGAGCGTAATGAACTTTATTTGTTGGGAACAATTCGGTCCAGAAATAGAATTATTGTAGATAAAATCATCAAATTAAAAAAAGAGCATTTTATATTTAGAATGTATTTCCACATTTCAATCCAAATCGTGCGCAGGGAAAATAATAATTCACTTTTGAAGGTGCGTAATGAAATTCATTTCTTTGGATAAATTTGCTCTAGAACTGCAAATATTAATGTACAGATCACCATTTAAAAAGAAGAATATTTTGTCTTCAAAAGTCTTTTCCATACTAAAATCCAAATAGTATTAAGGAAATTAAAAATTTTCCTTTGAACGAGCGTAATGAAACTTATTTGTTGGGAACAATTCCCTCCAGAAATAGAATTATTGTAGATATAATCATCAATTAAAAAAAGAGCATTTTATATTTAGAATGTATTTCCACATTTCAATCCAAATCGTGCGCAGGAAAATAATAATTCATTTTTGAGGGTGCGTAATGAAATTAATTTCTTGGGAAAAATTCGCTCTAAAACTGCAAATATTAATGTACAAATCATCAATTAAAAACAAGAATATTTTGTCTTCAGAAGTCTTTTCCATACTTAAATCCAAATAGTGTTAAGTAAATTAAAAATTCTCGTTTGAACGAGCGTAATGAAACTTATTTGTTGGGATCAAATTCGCTCCAGAAATAGAATTATTGTAGATAAAATCATCAATTACAAAAAGAGCATTTTATATTTAGAATGTATTTCCACATTTCAATCCAAATCGTGCGATGGAAAATAATAATTCATTTTTGAGGGTCATAATGAAATTCATTTCTTGGGAAAAATTCGCTCTAGAACTGCAAATATTAATGTACAAATCATCAATTAAAAACAAGAATATTTTGTCTTCAGAAGTCTTTTCCATACTTAAATCCAAATAGTATTAAGGAAATTAAAAATTCTCGTTTGAGCGTGCGTAATGAAACTTATTTGTTGGGAACAATTCGCTCCAGAAATAGAATTATTGTAGATAAAATCATCAATTAAAAAAAGAGCATTTTATATTTAGAATGTATTTCCACATTTCAATCCAAATCGTACGCAGGAAAATAATAATTCACTTTTGAGGGTGCGTAATGAAATTCATTTCTTGGGAAAAATTCGCTCTAGAACTGCAAATATTAATTTACAAATCATCAATTAAAAACAAGAATATATTGTCTTCAGAAATATTTTCCATACTTAAATCCAAATAGTATTAAGGAAATTAAAAATTCTCGTTTGAACGAGCGTAATGAAACTTATTTGTTGGGAACAATTCGCTCCAGAAATAGAATTATTGTAGAAAAAATCATCAACTAAAAAAAGAGCATTTTATATTTAGAATGTATTTCCACATTTAAATCCAAATCGTGCGTAGGGAAAATAATAATTCACTTTTGAAGGTGCGTAATGAAATTCATTTCTTTGGAAAAATTCGCTCTAGAACTGCAAACATTAATGTACAAATCATCAATTAAAGAGAAGAATATTTTGTCTTCAGAAGTCTTTTCCATTCTTAAATCCAAATAGTATTAAGGAAATTAAAAATTCTTCTTTGAACGAGCGTAATGAAACTTATTTGTTGGGAACAATTCCCTCCAGAAATAGAATTATTGTAGATAAAATCATCAATTAAAAAAAGAGCATTTTATATTTAGAATGTATTTCCACATTTCAATCCAAATCGTGCGCAGGAAAATAATAATTCATTTTTGAGGGTGCGTAATGAAATTCATTTCTTGGGAAAAATTCGCTCTAGAACTGCAAATATTAATGTACAAATCATCAATTAAAAACAAGAATATTTTGTCTTCAGAAGTCTTTTCCATACTTAAATCCAAATAGTGTTAAGTAAATTAAAAATTCTCGTTTGAACGAGCGTAATGAAACTTATTTGTTGGGATCAAATTCGCTCCAGAAATAGAATTATTGTAGATAAAATCATCAATTAAAAAAAGAGCATTTTATATTTAGAATGTATTTCCACATTTCAATCCAAATCGTGCGATGGAAAATAATAATTCACTTTTGAGGGTCATAATGAAATTCATTTCTTGGGAAAAATTCGCTCTAGAACTGCAAATATTAATGTACAAATCATCAATTAAAAACAGGAATATTTTGTCTTCAGAAGTCTTTTCCATACTTAAATCCAAATAGTATTAAGGAAATTAAAAATTCTCGTTTGAGCGTGCGTAATGAAACTTATTTGTTGGGAACAATTCGCTCCAGAAATAGAATTATTGTAGATAAAATCATCAATTAAAAAAAGAGCATTTTATATTTAGAATGTATTTCCACATTTCAATTTAAATCGTGCGCAGGAAAATAATAATTCACTTTTGAGGGTGAGTAATGAAATTAATTTCTTTAAAAAAATTCGCTCTAGAACTGCAAATATTAATTTACAAATCATCAATTAAAAACAAGAATATATTGTCTTCAGAAATATTTTCCATACTTAAATCCAAATAGTATTAAGGAAATTAAAAATTCTCGTTTGAACGAGCGTAATGAAACTTATTTGTTGGGAACAATTCGCTCCAGAAATAGAATTATTGTAGATAAAATCATCAACTAAAAAAAGAGCATTTTATATTTAGAATGTATTTCCACATTTCAATCCAAATCGTGCGTAGGGAAAATAATAATTCACTTTTGAAGGTGCGTAATGAAATTCATGTCTTTGGAAAAATTCGCTCTAGAACTTCAAATATTAATGTAAAAAATAATCAATTAAAGAGAAGAATATTTTGTCTTCAGAAGTCTTTTCCATACTTAACTCAAAAAAGTATTAAGGAAATTAAAAATTCTCGTTTGAACGAGCGTAATGAAACTTATTTGTTGGGAACAAATCGCTCCAGAAATAGAATTCTTGTAGATAAAATCATCAATTAAAATAAGAGCATTTTATATTTAGAATGTATTTCCACATTTCAATCCGAATCGTGCGCAGGAAAATAATAATTCACTTTTAAGGGTGCGTAATGAAATTCATGTCTTGGGAAAAATTCGCTGTAGAACTAAAAATTCATATGTACAAATCATCAATTAAAAACAAGAATATTTTGTCTTCAGAAATCTTTTCCATACTTAAATCCAAATATAATTAAGGAAATTAAAAATTCTCGTTTGAACGAGCGTAATGAACTTTATTTGTTGGGAACAATTCGGTCCAGAAATAGAATTATTGTAGATAAAATCATCAATTAAAAAAAGAGCATTTAATATTTAGAAAGTATTTCCACATTTCAATCCAAATCGTGCGAGGGAAAATAATAATTCACTTTGGAGGGTGCGTAATGAAATTCATTTCTTGGGAAAAATTCGCTCTAGAACTGCAAATATTAATGTACAAATCATCAATTAAAAACAAGAATATTTTGTCCTCAGAAATCTTTTCCATAATTAAATCCATATAGTTTTAAGGAAATTAAAATTTCTCGTTTGAACGAGCGTAATGAGACTTATTTGTTGGGAACAATTCGCTCCAGAAATAGAATTATTGTAGATAAAATCATCAATTAAAAAAAGAGCATTTTATATTTAGAATGTATTTCCACATTTCAATCCAAATCGTGCGATGGAAAATAATAATTCACTTTTGAGGGTCATAATGAAATTCATTTCTTGGGAAAAATTCGCTCTAGAACTGCAAATATTAATGTACAAATCATCAATTAAAAACAGGAATATTTTGTCTTCAGAAGTCTTTTCCATACTTAAATCCAAATAGTATTAAGGAAATTAAAAATTCTCGTTTGAGCGTGCGTAATGAAACTTATTTGTTGGGAACAATTCGCTCCAGAAATAGAATTATTGTAGATAAAATCATCAATTAAAAAAAGAGCATTTTATATTTAGAATGTATTTCCACATTTCAATTTAAATCGTGCGCAGGAAAATAATAATTCACTTTTGAGGGTGAGTAATGAAATTAATTTCTTTAAAAAAATTCGCTCTAGAACTGCAAATATTAATTTACAAATCATCAATTAAAAACAAAAATATATTGTCTTCAGAAATATTTTCCATACTTAAATCCAAATAGTATTAAGGAAATTAAAAATTCTCGTTTGAACGAGCGTAATGAAACTTATTTGTTGGGAACAATTCGCTCCAGAAATAGAATTATTGTAGATAAAATCATCAACTAAAAAAAGAGCATTTTATATTTAGAATGTATTTCCACATTTCAATCCAAATCGTGCGTAGGGAAAATAATAATTCACTTTTGAAGGTGCGTAATGAAATTCATGTCTTTGGAAAAATTCGCTCTAGAACTTCAAATATTAATGTACAAATCATAAATTAAAGAGAAGAATATTTTGTCTTCAGAAGTCTTTTCCATACTTAACTCAAAAAAGTATTAAGGAAATTAAAAAATTCTCGTTTGAACGAGCGTAATGAAACTTATTTGTTGGGAACAAATCGCTCCAGAAATAGAATTCTTGTAGATAAAATCATCAATTAAAATAAGAGCATTTTATATTTAGAATGTATTTCCACATTTCAATCCGAATCGTGCGCAGGAAAATAATAATTCACTTTTAAGGGTGCGTAATGAAATTCATGTCTTGGGAAAAATTCGCTGTAGAACTAAAAATTCATATGTACAAATCATCAATTAAAAACAAGAATATTTTGTCTTCAGAAATCTTTTCCATACTTAAATCCAAATATAATTAAGGAAATTAAAAATTCTCGTTTGAACGAGCGTAATGAACTTTATTTGTTGGGAACAATTCGGTCCAGAAATAGAATTATTGTAGATAAAATCATCAATTAAAAAAAGAGCATTTAATATTTAGAAAGTATTTCCACATTTCAATCCAAATCGTGCGAGGGAAAATAATAATTCACTTTGGAGGGTGCGTAATGAAATTCATTTCTTGGGAAAAATTCGCTCTAGAACTGCAAATATTAATGTACAAATCATCAATTAAAAACAAGAATATTTTGTCCTCAGAAATCTTTTCCATAATTAAATCCATATAGTTTTAAGGAAATTAAAATTTCTCGTTTGAACGAGCGTAATGAGACTTATTTGTTGGGAACAATTCGCTCCAGAAATAGAATTATTGTAGATAAAATCATCAATTAAAAAAAGAGCATTTTATATTTAGAATGTATTTCCACATTTCAATCCAAATCGTGCGCATGAAAATAATAATTCACTTTTGACGGTGCGTAATAAAATTCATTTCTTGGGAAAAATTCGCTCTAGAACTACAAATATTAATGTACAAATCAGCAATTAAAAACAAGAATATTTTGTCTTCAGAAGTCTCTTACATACTTAAATCCAAATAGTATTAAGAAAATTAAAAAATCTCGTTTGAACGAGCGTAATGAGACTTATTTGTTGGGAACAATTCGCTCCAGAAATAGAATTATTGTAGATAAAATCATCTATTAGGAAAAGAGTATTTTATATTTAGAATGTATTTCCAGATTTCAATCCAAATCGTGCGCAGGAATATAATAATTCACTTTTGAGGGTGCGTAAAGAAATTCATTTCTTGGGAAAATTTCGCTCTGGAACTGCAAATATTGATGTACAAATCATCAATTAAAAACAAGAATATTTTGTCTTCAGAAGTCTTTTCCATACTTAAATCCAAATAGTATTTAGGAAATTAAAAATTCTCGTTTGAACGAGCGTAATAGAAACTTATTTGTTGGGAACAATTCGCTCCAGAAATAGAATTATTGTAGATAAAATCATCAATTAAAAAAAGAGCATTTTATATTTAGAATGTTTTTCCACATTTCAATCCAAATCGTGCGCAGGAAAATAATAATTCACTTTTGAGGGTGCGTAATGAAATTCATTTCTTGGGAAAAGTCGCTCTAGAACTGCAAATATTAATGTGCAAATCATCAATTAAAAACAAGAATATTTTGTCTTCAGAAGTCTTTTCCATACTTAAATCAAAAAAGTATTTAGGAAATAAAAAATTCTCATTTGAACGAGCGTTATGGTTTTATTTGTTGGGAACAATTCGCTCCAGAAATAGAATTATTGTAGATAAAATCATCTATTAAAAAAAGAGCATTTTATATTTAGAATGTATTTCCACATTTCAATCCAAATCGTGCGCAGGGAAAATAATAATTCACTTTTGAAGGTGCGTAATCAATTTCATTTCTTTAGAAAAATTCGCTCTAGAACTGCAAATATTAATTTACAAATCATCAATTAAAAACAAGAATATTTTGTCTTCAGAAGTCTTTTCCATACTTAAATCCAAATAGTATTAAGGAAATTAAAAATTCTCCTTTGAACGAGCGTAATGAAACTTATTTGTTGGGAACAATTCCCTCCAGAAATAGAATTATTGTAGATAAAATCATCAATTAAAAAAAGAGCATTTTTAATTTAGAATGTATTTCCACATTTCAATCCAAATCGTGCGCAGGAAAATAATAATTCATTTTTGAGGGTGCGTAATGAAATTCATTTCTTCGAAAAAATTTGCTCTAGAACTGCAAATATTGATGTACAAATCATCAATTAAAAACAAGAATATTTTGTCTTCAGAAGTCTTTTCCATACTTAAAACCAAATAGTATTAAGAAAATTAAAAATTCTCGTTTGAACGCGCGTAATGAGACTTATTTGTTGGGAACAATTCGCTCCAGAAATAGAATTATTGTAGATAAAATCATGTATTAGGAAAAGAGCATTTTATATTTAGAATGTATTTCCACATTTCAATCCAAATCGTGCGCAGGAAAATAATAATTTACTTTTGAGGGTGCGTAATGAAATTCATTTCTTGGGAAAAATTCGCTCTAGAATTGCATATATTACTGTACAAATCATCAATTAAAAACAAGAATATTTTGTCTTCAGAAGTCTTTTCCATACTTAAATCCAAATAGTATTAAGGAAATTAAAAATTCTCGTTTGAACGAGCGTAATGAAACTTATTTGTTGGGAACAATTCGCTCCAGAAATAGAATTATTGTAGATAAAATCATCAATTAAAATAAGAGCATTTTATATTTAGAATGTTTTCCAACATTTCAATCAAAATCGTGCGCAGGAAAATAATAATTCACTTCTGAGTGTGCGTAATGAAATTCATTTCTTGGGAAAAATTCGCTCTAAAACTGCAAATATTAATGTACAAATCATCAATTAAAGATAAGAATAATTTGTCTTCAGAGGTTTTTTCCATACTTAAATCCAAATATTATTAAGGAAATTAAAAATTCACGTTTGAACGAGCGTAATGAAACTTTTTTGTTGGGAACAATTCGCTCCAGAAATAGAATTATATTAGATAAAATCATCAATTAAAATAAGAGCATTTTATATTTAGAATGTATTTCCACATTTCAATCCAAATCGTGCGCAGGAAAATAATAATTCACTTTTGAGGGTGCGTAATGAAATTCATTTCTTGGGAAAAGTCGCTCTAGAACTGCAAATATTAATGTGCAAATCATCAATTAAAAACAAGAATATTTTGTCTTCAGAAGTCTTTTCCATACTTATCAAAAAAGTATTTAGGAAATAAAAAATTCTCGTTTGAACGAGCGTTATGGTTTTATTTGTTGGGAACAATTCGCTCCAGAAATAGAATTATTGTAAATAAAATCATCTATTAAAAAAAGAGCATTTTATATTTAGAATGTATTTCCACATTTCAATCCAAATCGTGCGCAGGAAAATAATAATTCATTTTTGAGGGTGCGTAATGAAATTCATTTCTTCGAAAAAATTTGCTCTAGAACTGCAAATATTGATGTAAAAATCATCAATTAAAAACAAGAATATTTTGTCTTCAGAAGTCTTTTCCATACTTAAAACCAAATAGTATTAAGAAAATTAAAAATTCTCGTTTGAACGCGCGTAATGAGACTTATTTGTTGGGAACAATTCGCTCCAGAAATAGAATTATTGTAGATAAAATCATCTATTAGGAAAAGAGCATTTTATATTTAGAATGTATTTCCACATTTCAATCCAAATCGTGCGCAGGAAAATAATAATTTACTTTTGAGGGTGCGTAATGAAATTCATTTCTTAGGAAAAATTCGCTCTAGAACTGCAAATATTAATGTACAAATCATCAATTAAAAACAAGAATATTTTGTCTTCAGAAGTCTTTTCCATACTTAAATCCAAATAGTATTAAGTAAATTAAAAGTTCTCGTTTGAACGAGCGTAATAAACTTATTTGTTGGGATCAAATTCGCTCCAGAAATAGAATTATTGTAGATAAAATCATCAATTAAAAAAAGAACATTTTATATTTAGAATGTTTTTCCAGATTTTAATCCAAATCGTGCGCAGGAAAATAAAAATTCACTTTTAAGGGTGCATAATGAAATTCATTTCTTGGGAAAAATTCGCTCTAGAACTGCAAATATTAATGTACAAATCATCAATTAAAAACAAGAATATTTTGTCTTCAGAAGTCTTTTCCATACTTAAATCCAAATAGTATTAAGTAAATTAAAAGTTCTCGTTTGAACGAGCGTAATAAACTTATTTGTTGGGATCAAATTCGCTCCAGAAATAGAATTATTGTAGATAAAATCATCAATTAAAAAGAGAACATTTTATATTTAGAATGTTTTTCCAGATTTCAATCCAAATCGTGCGCAGGAAAATAAAAATTCACTTTTAAGGGTGCATAATGAAATTCATTTCTTGGGAAAAATTCGCTCTAGAACTGCAAATATTAATGTACAGATCACCATTTAAAAAGAAGAATATTTTGTCTTCAAAAGTCTTTTCCATACTAAAATCCAAATAGTATTAAGGAAATTAAAAATTTTCCTTTGAACGAGCGTAATGAAACTTATTTGTTGGGAACAATTCCCTCCAGAAATAGAATTATTGTAGATATAATCATCAATTAAAAAAAGAGCATTTTATATTTAGAATGTATTTCCACATTTCAATCCAAATCGTGCGCAGGAAAATAATAATTCATTTTTGAGGGTGCGTAATGAAATTAATTTCTTGGGAAAAATTCGCTCAAAAACTGCAAATATTAATGTACAAATCATCAATTAAAAACAAGAATATTTTGTCTTCAGAAGTCTTTTCCATACTTAAATCCAAATAGTGTTAAGTAAATTAAAAATTCTCGTTTGAACGAGCGTAATGAAACTTATTTGTTGGGATCAAATTCGCTCCAGAAATAGAATTATTGTAGATAAAATCATCAATTACAAAAAGAGCATTTTATATTTAGAATGTATTTCCACATTTCAATCCAAATCGTGCGATGGAAAATAATAATTCATTTTTGAGGGTCATAATGAAATTCATTTCTTGGGAAAAATTCGCTCTAGAACTGCAAATATTAATGTACAAATCATCAATTAAAAACAAGAATATTTTGTCTTCAGAAGTCTTTTCCATACTTAAATCCAAATAGTATTAAGGAAATTAAAAATTCTCGTTTGAGCGTGCGTAATGAAACTTATTTGTTGGGAACAATTCGCTCCAGAAATAGAATTATTGTAGATAAAATCATCAATTAAAAAAAGAGCATTTTATATTTAGAATGTATTTCCACATTTCAATCCAAATCGTACGCAGGAAAATAATAATTCACTTTTGAGGGTGCGTAATGAAATTCATTTCTTGGGAAAAATTCGCTCTAGAACTGCAAATATTAATTTACAAATCATCAATTAAAAACAAGAATATATTGTCTTCAGAAATATTTTCCATACTTAAATCCAAATAGTATTAAGGAAATTAAAAATTCTCGTTTGAACGAGCGTAATGAAACTTATTTGTTGGGAACAATTCGCTCCAGAAATAGAATTATTGTAGAAAAAATCATCAACTAAAAAAAGAGCATTTTATATTTAGAATGTATTTCCACATTTAAATCCAAATCGTGCGTAGGGAAAATAATAATTCACTTTTGAAGGTGCGTAATGAAATTCATTTCTTTGGAAAAATTCGCTCTAGAACTGCAAACATTAATGTACAAATCATCAATTAAAGAGAAGAATATTTTGTCTTCAGAAGTCTTTTCCATACTTAAATCCAAATAGTATTAAGGAAATTAAAAATTCTCCTTTGAACGAGCGTAATGAAACTTATTTGTTGGGAACAATTCCCTCCAGAAATAGAATTATTGTAGATAAAATCATCAATTAAAAAAAGAGCATTTTATATTTAGAATGTATTTCCACATTTCAATCCAAATCGTGCGCAGGAAAATAATAATTCATTTTTGAGGGTGCGTAATGAAATTCATTTCTTGGGAAAAATTCGCTCTAGAACTGCAAATATTAATGTACAAATCATCAATTAAAAACAAGAATATTTTGTCTTCAGAAGTCTTTTCCATACTTAAATCCAAATAGTGTTAAGTAAATTAAAAATTCTCGTTTGAACGAGCGTAATGAAACTTATTTGTTGGGATCAAATTCGCTCCAGAAATAGAATTATTGTAGATAAAATCATCAATTAAAAAAAGAGCATTTTATATTTAGAATGTATTTCCACATTTCAATCCAAATCGTGCGATGGAAAATAATAATTCACTTTTGAGGGTCATAATGAAATTCATTTCTTGGGAAAAATTCGCTCTAGAACTGCAAATATTAATGTACAAATCATCAATTAAAAACAGGAATATTTTGTCTTCAGAAGTCTTTTCCATACTTAAATCCAAATAGTATTAAGGAAATTAAAAATTCTCGTTTGAGCGTGCGTAATGAAACTTATTTGTTGGGAACAATTCGCTCCAGAAATAGAATTATTGTAGATAAAATCATCAATTAAAAAAAGAGCATTTTATATTTAGAATGTATTTCCACATTTCAATTTAAATCGTGCGCAGGAAAATAATAATTCACTTTTGAGGGTGAGTAATGAAATTAATTTCTTTAAAAAAATTCGCTCTAGAACTGCAAATATTAATTTACAAATCATCAATTAAAAACAAGAATATATTGTCTTCAGAAATATTTTCCATACTTAAATCCAAATAGTATTAAGGAAATTAAAAATTCTCGTTTGAACGAGCGTAATGAAACTTATTTGTTGGGAACAATTCGCTCCAGAAATAGAATTATTGTAGATAAAATCATCAACTAAAAAAAGAGCATTTTATATTTAGAATGTATTTCCACATTTCAATCCAAATCGTGCGTAGGGAAAATAATAATTCACTTTTGAAGGTGCGTAATGAAATTCATGTCTTTGGAAAAATTCGCTCTAGAACTTCAAATATTAATGTAAAAAATAATCAATTAAAGAGAAGAATATTTTGTCTTCAGAAGTCTTTTCCATACTTAACTCAAAAAAGTATTAAGGAAATTAAAAATTCTCGTTTGAACGAGCGTAATGAAACTTATTTGTTGGGAACAAATCGCTCCAGAAATAGAATTCTTGTAGATAAAATCATCAATTAAAATAAGAGCATTTTATATTTAGAATGTATTTCCACATTTCAATCCGAATCGTGCGCAGGAAAATAATAATTCACTTTTAAGGGTGCGTAATGAAATTCATGTCTTGGGAAAAATTCGCTGTAGAACTAAAAATTCATATGTACAAATCATCAATTAAAAACAAGAATATTTTGTCTTCAGAAATCTTTTCCATACTTAAATCCAAATATAATTAAGGAAATTAAAAATTCTCGTTTGAACGAGCGTAATGAACTTTATTTGTTGGGAACAATTCGGTCCAGAAATAGAATTATTGTAGATAAAATCATCAATTAAAAAAAGAGCATTTAATATTTAGAAAGTATTTCCACATTTCAATCCAAATCGTGCGAGGGAAAATAATAATTCACTTTGGAGGGTGCGTAATGAAATTCATTTCTTGGGAAAAATTCGCTCTAGAACTGCAAATATTAATGTACAAATCATCAATTAAAAACAAGAATATTTTGTCCTCAGAAATCTTTTCCATAATTAAATCCATATAGTTTTAAGGAAATTAAAATTTCTCGTTTGAACGAGCGTAATGAGACTTATTTGTTGGGAACAATTCGCTCCAGAAATAGAATTATTGTAGATAAAATCATCAATTAAAAAAAGAGCATTTTATATTTAGAATGTATTTCCACATTTCAATCCAAATCGTGCGATGGAAAATAATAATTCACTTTTGAGGGTCATAATGAAATTCATTTCTTGGGAAAAATTCGCTCTAGAACTGCAAATATTAATGTACAAATCATCAATTAAAAACAGGAATATTTTGTCTTCAGAAGTCTTTTCCATACTTAAATCCAAATAGTATTAAGGAAATTAAAAATTCTCGTTTGAGCGTGCGTAATGAAACTTATTTGTTGGGAACAATTCGCTCCAGAAATAGAATTATTGTAGATAAAATCATCAATTAAAAAAAGAGCATTTTATATTTAGAATGTATTTCCACATTTCAATTTAAATCGTGCGCAGGAAAATAATAATTCACTTTTGAGGGTGAGTAATGAAATTAATTTCTTTAAAAAAATTCGCTCTAGAACTGCAAATATTAATTTACAAATCATCAATTAAAAACAAAAATATATTGTCTTCAGAAATATTTTCCATACTTAAATCCAAATAGTATTAAGGAAATTAAAAATTCTCGTTTGAACGAGCGTAATGAAACTTATTTGTTGGGAACAATTCGCTCCAGAAATAGAATTATTGTAGATAAAATCATCAACTAAAAAAAGAGCATTTTATATTTAGAATGTATTTCCACATTTCAATCCAAATCGTGCGTAGGGAAAATAATAATTCACTTTTGAAGGTGCGTAATGAAATTCATGTCTTTGGAAAAATTCGCTCTAGAACTTCAAATATTAATGTACAAATCATAAATTAAAGAGAAGAATATTTTGTCTTCAGAAGTCTTTTCCATACTTAACTCAAAAAAGTATTAAGGAAATTAAAAATTCTCGTTTGAACGAGCGTAATGAAACTTATTTGTTGGGAACAAATCGCTCCAGAAATAGAATTCTTGTAGATAAAATCATCAATTAAAATAAGAGCATTTTATATTTAGAATGTATTTCCACATTTCAATCCGAATCGTGCGCAGGAAAATAATAATTCACTTTTAAGGGTGCGTAATGAAATTCATGTCTTGGGAAAAATTCGCTGTAGAACTAAAAATTCATATGTACAAATCATCAATTAAAAACAAGAATATTTTGTCTTCAGAAATCTTTTCCATACTTAAATCCAAATATAATTAAGGAAATTAAAAATTCTCGTTTGAACGAGCGTAATGAACTTTATTTGTTGGGAACAATTCGGTCCAGAAATAGAATTATTGTAGATAAAATCATCAATTAAAAAAAGAGCATTTAATATTTAGAAAGTATTTCCACATTTCAATCCAAATCGTGCGAGGTAAAATAATAATTCACTTTGGAGGGTGCGTAATGAAATTCATTTCTTGGGAAAAATTCGCTCTAGAACTGCAAATATTAATGTACAAATCATCAATTAAAAACAAGAATATTTTGTCCTCAGAAATCTTTTCCATAATTAAATCCATATAGTTTTAAGGAAATTAAAATTTCTCGTTTGAACGAGCGTAATGAGACTTATTTGTTGGGAACAATTCGCTCCAGAAATAGAATTATTGTAGATAAAATCATCAATTAAAAAAAGAGCATTTTATATTTAGAATGTATTTCCACATTTCAATCCAAATCGTGCGCATGAAAATAATAATTCACTTTTGACGGTGCGTAATAAAATTCATTTCTTGGGAAAAATTCGCTCTAGAACTACAAATATTAATGTACAAATCAGCAATTAAAAACAAGAATATTTTGTCTTCAGAAGTCTCTTACATACTTAAATCCAAATAGTATTAAGAAAATTAAAAAATCTCGTTTGAACGAGCGTAATGAGACTTATTTGTTGGGAACAATTCGCTCCAGAAATAGAATTATTGTAGATAAAATCATCTATTAGGAAAAGAGTATTTTATATTTAGAATGTATTTCCAGATTTCAATCCAAATCGTGCGCAGGAATATAATAATTCACTTTTGAGGGTGCGTAAAGAAATTCATTTCTTGGGAAAATTTCGCTCTGGAACTGCATATATTAATGTACAAATCATCAATTAAAAACAAGAATATTTTGTCTTCAGAAGTCTTTTCCATACTTAAATCCAAATAGTATTTAGGAAATTAAAAATTCTCGTTTGAACGAGCGTAATAGAAACTTATTTGTTGGGAACAAATCGCTCCAGAAATAGAATTATTGTAGATAAAATCATCAATTAAAAAAAGAGCATTTTATATTTAGAATGTATTTCCTCATTTCAATCCAAATCGTGCGCAGGAAAATAATAATTCACTTTTGAGGGTGCGTAATGAAATTCATTTCTTCGAAAAAATTCGCTCTAGAACTGCAAATATTGATGTACAAATCATCAATTAAAAACAAGAATATTTTGTCTTCAGAAGTCTTTTCCATACTTAAATCCAAATAGTATTAAGGAAATTAAAAATTCTCGTTTGAACGAGCGTAATGAAACTTATTTGTTGGGAACAATTCGCTCCAGAAATAGAATTATTGTAGATAAAATCATCAATTAAAATAAGAGCATTTTTATTTAACTTGTATTTCCACATTTCAATCCAAATCGTGCGCAGGAAAATAATAATTCACTTTTGAGGGTGCGTAATGAAATTCATTTCTTGGGAAAAGTCGCTCTAGAACTGCAAATATTAATGTGCAAATCATCAATTAAAAACAAGAATATTTTGTCTTCAGAAGTCTTTTCCATACTTAAATCAAAAAAGTATTTAGGAAATAAAAAATTCTCGTTTGAACGAGCGTTATGGTTTTATTTGTTGGGAACAATTCGCTCCAGAAATAGAATTATTGTAGATAAAATCATCTATTAAAAAAAGAGCATTTTATATTTAGAATGTATTTCCACATTTCAATCCAAATCGTGCGCAGGGAAAATAATAATTCACTTTTGAAGGTGCGTAATCAATTTCATTTCTTTAGAAAAATTCGCTCTAGAACTGCAAATATTAATTTACAAATCATCAATTAAAAACAAGAATATTTTGTCTTCAGAAGTCTTTTCCATACTTAAATCCAAATAGTATTAAGGAAATTAAAAATTCTCCTTTGAACGAGCGTAATGAAACTTATTTGTTGGGAACAATTCCCTCCAGAAATAGAATTATTGTAGATAAAATCATCAATTAAAAAAAGAGCATTTTTAATTTAGAATGTATTTCCACATTTCAATCCAAATCGTGCGCAGGAAAATAATAATTCATTTTTGAGGGTGCGTAATGAAATTCATTTCTTCGAAAAAATTTGCTCTAGAACTGCAAATATTGATGTACAAATCATCAATTAAAAACAAGAATATTTTGTCTTCAGAAGTCTTTTCCATACTTAAAACCAAATAGTATTAAGAAAATTAAAAATTCTCGTTTGAACGCGCGTAATGAGACTTATTTGTTGGGAACAATTCGCTCCAGAAATAGAATTATTGTAGATAAAATCATGTATTAGGAAAAGAGCATTTTATATTTAGAATGTATTTCCACATTTCAATCCAAATCGTGCGCAGGAAAATAATAATTTACTTTTGAGGGTGCGTAATGAAATTCATTTCTTGGGAAAAATTCGCTCTAGAATTGCATATATTAATGTACAAATCATCAATTAAAAACAAGAATATTTTGTCTTCAGAAGTCTTTTCCATACTTAAATCCAAATAGTATTAAGGAAATTAAAAATTCTCGTTTGAACGAGCGTAATGAAACTTATTTGTTGGGAACAATTCGCTCCAGAAATAGAATTATTGTAGATAAAATCATCAATTAAAATAAGAGCATTTTATATTTAGAATGTTTTCCAACATTTCAATCAAAATCGTGCGCAGGAAAATAATAATTCACTTCTGAGTGTGCGTAATGAAATTCATTTCTTGGGAAAAATTCGCTCTAAAACTGCAAATATTAATGTACAAATCATCAATTAAAGATAAGAATAATTTGTCTTCAGAGGTTTTTTCCATACTTAAATCCAAATATTATTAAGGAAATTAAAAATTCACGTTTGAACGAGCGTAATGAAACTTTTTTGTTGGGAACAATTCGCTCCAGAAATAGAATTATATTAGATAAAATCATCAATTAAAATAAGAGCATTTTATATTTAGAATGTATTTCCACATTTCAATCCAAATCGTGCGCAGGAAAATAATAATTCACTTTTGAGGGTGCGTAATGAAATTCATTTCTTGGGAAAAGTCGCTCTAGAACTGCAAATATTAATGTGCAAATCATCAATTAAAAACAAGAATATTTTGTCTTCAGAAGTCTTTTCCATACTTATCAAAAAAGTATTTAGGAAATAAAAAATTCTCGTTTGAACGAGCGTTATGGTTTTATTTGTTGGGAACAATTCGCTCCAGAAATAGAATTATTGTAAATAAAATCATCTATTAAAAAAAGAGCATTTTATATTTAGAATGTATTTCCACATTTCAATCCAAATCGTGCGCAGGGAAAATAATAATTCACTTTTGAAGGTGCGTAATCAATTTCATTTCTTTAGAAAAATTCGCTCTAGAACTGCAAATATTAATTTACAAATCATCAATTAAAAACAAGAATATTTTGTCTTCAGAAGTCTTTTCCATACTTAAATCCAAATAGTATTAAGGAAATTAAAAATTCTCCTTTGAACGAGCGTAATGAAACTTATTTGTTGGGAACAATTCCCTCCAGAAATAGAATTATTGTAGATAAAATCATCAATTAAAAAAAGAGCATTTTATATTTAGAATGTATTTCCACATTTCAATCCAAATCGTGCGCAGGAAAATAATAATTCATTTTTGAGGGTGCGTAATGAAATTCATTTCTTCGAAAAAATTTGCTCTAGAACTGCAAATATTGATGTACAAATCATCAATTAAAAACAAGAATATTTTGTCTTCAGAAGTCTTTTCCATACTTAAAACCAAATAGTATTAAGAAAATTAAAAATTCTCGTTTGAACGCGCGTAATGAGACTTATTTGTTGGGAACAATTCGCTCCAGAAATAGAATTATTGTAGATAAAATCATCTATTAGGAAAAGAGCATTTTATATTTAGAATGTATTTCCACATTTCAATCCAAATCGTGCGCAGGAAAATAATAATTTACTTTTGAGGGTGCGTAATGAAATTCATTTCTTAGGAAAAATTCGCTCTAGAACTGCAAATATTAATGTACAAATCATCAATTAAAAACAAGAATATTTTGTCTTCAGAAGTCTTTTCCATACTTAAATCCAAATAGTATTAAGTAAATTAAAAGTTCTCGTTTGAACGAGCGTAATAAACTTATTTGTTGGGATCAAATTCGCTCCAGAAATAGAATTATTGTAGATAAAATCATCAATTAAAAAAAGAACATTTTATATTTAGAATGTTTTTCCAGATTTTAATCCAAATCGTGCGCAGGAAAATAAAAATTCACTTTTAAGGGTGCATAATGAAATTCATTTCTTGGGAAAAATTCGCTCTAGAACTGCAAATATTAATGTACAAATCATCAATTAAAAACAAGAATATTTTGTCTTCAGAAGTCTTTTCCATACTTAAATCCAAATAGTATTAAGTAAATTAAAAGTTCTCGTTTGAACGAGCGTAATAAACTTATTTGTTGGGATCAAATTCGCTCCAGAAATAGAATTATTGTAGATAAAATCATCAATTAAAAAGAGAACATTTTATATTTAGAATGTTTTTCCAGATTTCAATCCAAATCGTGCGCAGGAAAATAAAAATTCACTTTTAAGGGTGCATAATGAAATTCATTTCTTGGGAAAAATTCGCTCTAGAACTGCAAATATTAATGTACAAATCATCAATTAAAAACATGAATATTTTGTCTTCAGAAGTCTTTTCCATACGTAAATCCAAAAAGTATTAAGGAAATTAAAAATTCTCGTTTGAGCGTGCGTAATGAAACTTATTTGTTGGGAACAATTCGCTCCAGAAATAGAATTATTGTAGATAAAATCATCAATTAAAAAAAGAGCATTTTATATTTAGAATGTATTTCCACATTTCAATCCAAATCGTACGCAGGAAAATAATAATTCACTTTTGAGGGTGCGTAATGAAATTCATTTCTTGGGAAAAATTCGCTCTAGAACTGCAAATATTAATGTACAAATCCTCAATTAAAAACAAGAATATTTTGTCTTCAGAAGTCTTTTCCATACTTAAAACCAAATAGTATTAAGAAAATTAAAAATTCTCGTTTGAACGCGCGTAATGAGACTTATTTGTTGGGAACAATTCGCTCCAGAAATAGAATTATTGTAGTTAAAATCATCAATTAAAATAAGAGCATTTTATATTTAGAATGTATTTCCACATTTCAATCCAAATCGTGCGCAGGAAAATAATAATTGATTTTTGAGGGTGCGTAATGAAATTCATTTCTTGGGAAAAATTCGCTCTAGAACTGCAAATATTAATGTACAAATCATCAATTAAAGAGAAGAATATTTTGTCTTCAGAAGTCTTTTCCATACTTAACTCAAAAAAGTATTAAGGAAATTAAAAATTCTCGTTTGAACGAGCGTAATGAAACTTATTTGTTGGGAACAAATCGCTCCAGAAATAGAATTCTTGTAGATAAAATCATCAATTAAAATAAGAGCATTTTATATTTAGAATGTATTTCCACATTTCAATCCAAATCGTGCGCAGGAAAATAATAATTCACTTTTGAGGGTGCGTAATGAAATTCATGTCTTGGGAAAAATTCGCTGTAGAACTAAAAATATAAATGTACAAATCATCAATTAAAAACAAGAATATTTTGTCTTCAGAAGTCTTTTCCATACTTAACTCAAAAAAGTATTAAGGAAATTAAAAATTCTCGTTTGAACGAGCGTAATGAAACTTTTTTGTTGGGAACAATTCGCTCCAGAAATAGAATTATATTAGATAAAATCATCAATTAAAATAAGAGCATTTTATATTTAGAATGTATTTCCACATTTCAATCCAAATCGTGCGCAGGAAAATAATAATTCACTTTTGAGGGTGCGTAATGAAATTCATTTCTTGGGAAAAGTCGCTCTAGAACTGCAAATATTAATGTGCAAATCAACAATTAAAAACAAGAATATTTTGTCATCAGAAGTCTTTTCCATACTTAAATCAAAAAAGTATTTAGGAAATAAAAATTTCTCGTTTGAACGAGCGTTATGGTTTTATTGGTTGGGAACAATTCGCTCCAGAAATAGAATTATTGTAGATAAAATCATCTATTAAAAAAAGAGCATTTTATATTTAGAATGTATTTCCTCATTTCAATCCAAATCGTGCGCAGGGAAAATAATAATTCACTTTTGAAGGTGCGTAATCAATTTCATTTCTTTAGAAAAATTCGCTCTAGAACTGCAAATATTAATTTACAAATCATCAATTAAAAACAAGAATATTTTGTCTTCAGAAGTCTTTTCCATACTCAAATCAAAATAGTATTAAGGAAATTAAAAATTCTCGTTTGAACGAGCGTAATGATTTTATTTGTTGGGAAAATTCGCTCCAGAAATAGAATTATTGTAGATAAAATCATCAACTAAAAAAAGAGCATTTTATATTTAGAATGTATTTCCACATTTCAATCCAAATCGTGCGCAGGGAAAATAATAATTCACTTTTGAGGGTGCGTAATGAAATTCATTTCTTGGGAAAAAGTCGCTCTAGAACTGCAAATATTAATGTACAGATCACCATTTAAAAAGAAGAATATTTTGTCTTCAAAAGTCTTTTCCATACTTAAATCCAAATAGTATTAAGGAAATAAAAAATTCTCGTTTGAACGAGCGTTATGGTTTTATTTGTTGGGAACAATTCGCTCCAGAAATAGAATTATTGTAGATAAAATCATCTATTAAAAAAAGAGCATTTTATATTTAGAATGTATTTCCAGATTTCAATCCAAATCGTGCGCAGGGAAAATAATAATTCACTTTTGAAGGTGCGTAATCAAATTCATTTCTTGGGAAAAATTCCTTCTAGAACTGCTTATATTATTTTACAAATCATCATTAAAAACAAGAATATTTTGTCTTCAGAAGTCTTTTCCATACTTAAATCCAAATAGTATTAAGGAAATTAAAAATTCTCCTTTGAACGAGCGGAATGAAACTTATTTGTTGGGAACAATTCCCTCCAGAAATAGAATTATTGTAGATAAAATCATCAACTAAAAAAAGAGCATTTTATATTTAGAATGTATTTCCACATTTCAATCCAAATCGTGCTCAGGAAAATAATAATTCATTTTTGAGGGTCCGTAATGAAATTCATTTCTTGGGAAAAATTCGCTCTAGAACTGCAAATATTAATGTACAAATCATCAATTAAAAACAAGAATATTTTGTCTTCAGAAGTCTTTTACATACTTAAATCCAAAAAGTATTAAGTAAATTAAAAATTCTCGTTTGAACGAGCGTAATGAAACTTATTTGTTGGGATCAAATTCGCTCCAGAAATAGAATTATTGTAGATAAAATCATCAATTAAAAAAAGAACATTTTATATTTAGAATGTATTTCCACATTTCAATCCAAATCGTGCGCAGGAAAATAATAATTCACTTTTGAGGGTGCGTAATGAAATTCATTTCTGGGGAAAAGTCGCTCTAGAACTGCAAATATTAATGTGCAAATCATCAATTAAAAACAAGAATATTTTGTCTTTTGAAGTCTTTTCCATACTTAAATCAAAAAAGTATTAAGGAAATAAAAAATTCTCGTTCGAACGAGCGTTATGGTTTTATTTGTTGGAAACAATTCGATCCAGAAATAGAATTATTGTAGATAAAATCATCAATTAAAAAAAGAGCATTTTATATTTAGAATGTATTTCCACATTTCAATCCAAATCGTGCGCAGGGAAAATAATAATTCACTTTTGAAGGTGCGTAATGAAATTCATTTCTTTGGAAAAATTCGCTGTAGAACTGCAAATATTAATGTACAAATCATCAATTAAAAACAAGAATATTTTGTCTTCAGAAGTCTTTTCCATACTTAAATCCAAATAGTATTAAGGAAATTAAAAATTCTCGTTTGAACGAGCGTAATAGAAACTTATTTGTTGGGAACAATTCACTCCAGAAATAGAATTTTTGTAGATAAAATCATCAATTAAAAAAAGAACATTTTATATTTAGAATGTTTTTCCACATTTCAATCCAAATCGTGCGCAGGAAAATAATAATTCACTTTTGAGGGTGCATAAGGAATTTCATTTCTTGGGAAAAGTCGCTCTAGAACTGCAAATATTAATGTACAAATCATCAATTAAAAACAAGAATATTTTGTCTTCAGAAGTCTTTTCCATATTTAAATCAAAAAAGTATTAAGGAAATAAAAAATTCTCGTTTGAACGAGCGTTATGGTTTTATTTGTTGGGAACAATTCGCTCCAGAAATAGATTTATTGTAGATAAAATCATCAATTAAAAAAAGAACATTTTATATTTAGAATGTTTTTCCACATTTCAATCCAAATCGTGCGCAGGAAAATAATAATTCACTTTTGAGGGTGCGTAATGAAATTCATTTCTTGGGAAAAATTCGCTCTAGAACTGCAAATATTAATGTACAAATCATCAATTAAAAACAAGAATATTTTGTCTTCAGAAGTCTTTTCCATACTTAAATCCAAATAGTATTAAGTAAATTAAAAATTCTCGTTTGAACGAGCGTAATGAAACTTAATTGTTGGGATCAAATTCGCTCCAGAAATAGAATTATTGTAGATAAAATCATCAATTAAAAAGAAACATTTTATATTTAGAATGTTTTTCCACATTTCAATCCAAATCGTGCGCAGGAAAATAATAATTCACTTTTGAGGGTGCATAAGGAAATTCATTTCTTGGGAAAAGTCGCTCTAGAACTGCAAATATTAATGTGCAAATCATCAATTAAAAACAAGAATATTTTGTCTTCAGAAGTCTTTTCCATATTTAAATCAAAAAAGTATTAAGGAAATAAAAAATTCTCGTTTGAACGAGCGTTATGGTTTTATTTGTTGGGAACAATTCGCTCCAGAAATAGATTTATTGTAGATAAAATCATCAATTAAAAAAAGAGCATTTTATATTTAGAATGTATTTCCACATTTCAATCCAAATCGTGCGCAGGGAAAATAATAATTCACTTTTGAAAGTGCGTAATGAAATTCATTTCTTTGTAAAAATTCGCTCTAGAACTGCAAATATTAATGTACAAATCATCATTTAAAAACAATAATATTTTGTCTTCAGAAGTCTTTTCCATACTTAAATCCAAATAGTATTAAGTAAATTAAAAATTCTCGTTTGAACGAGCGTAATGAAACTTAATTGTTGGGATAAAATTCGCTCCAGAAATAGAATATTGTAGATAAAATCATCAATTAAAAAAAGAACATTTTATATTTAGAATGTTTTTCCACATTTCAATCCAAATCGTGCGCAGGAAAATAATAATTCACTTTTGAGGGTGCATAATGAAATTCATTTCTTGGGAAAAATTCGCTCTAGAACTGCAAATATTGATGTACAAATCATCAATTAAAAACATGAATATTTTTTCTTCAGAAGTCTTTTCCATACTTAAATCCAAATAGTATTTAGGAAATTAAAAATTCTCGTTTGAACGAGCGTAATAGAAACTTATTTGTTGGGAACAATTCGCTCCAGAAATAGAATTATTGTAGATAAAATTATCAATTAAAAAAAGAGCATTTTATAGTTAGAATGTATTTCCACATTTCAACCCAAATCGTACGCAGGATAATAATAATTCACTTTTGAGGGTGCGTAATTAAATTCATTTCTTGGGAAAAATTCGCTCTAGAACTGCAAATATTAATGTACAAATCATCAATTAAAAACAAGAATATTTTGTCTTCAGAAGTCTTTTCCATACTTAAAACCAAATAGTATTAAGAAAATTAAAAATTCTCGTTTGAACGCGCGTAATGAGACTTATTTGTTGGGAACAATTCGCTCCAGAAATAGAATTATTGTAGATAAAATCAACTATTAGGAAAAGAGCATTTTATATTTAGAATGTATTTCCACATTTCAATCCAAATCGTGCGCAGGAAAATAATAATTCACATTTGAGGGTTCGTAATGAAATTCATTTCTTGGGAAAAATTCGCTTTAGAACTGCAAATATTAATGTACAGATGACCAATTAAAAAGAAGAATATTTTGTCCTCAAAAGTCTTTTCCATACATAAATCCAAATAGTATTAAGGAAATTAAAAATTCTCGCTTGAACGAGCGTAATGAAACTTATTTGTTGGGAACAATTCGCCCCAGAAATAGAATTATTGTAGATAAAATCATCAATTAAAAAAAGAGCATTTTATATTTAGAATGTTTTTCCACATTTCAATCCAAATCGTGCGCATGAAAATAATAATTCACTTTTGAGGGTGCGTAATGAAATTCATTTCTTGGGAAAAATTCGCTCTAGAACTGCAAATATTAATGTACAGATCACCAATTAAAAAGAAGAATATTTTGTCTTCAGAAGTCTTTTACATACTTAAATCCAAAAAGTATTAAGTAAATTAAAAATTCTCGTTTGAACGAGCGTAATGAATCTTATTTGTTGGGATCAAATTCGCTCCAGAAATAGAATTATTGTAGATAAAATCATCAATTAAAAAAAGAACATTTTATATTTAGAATGTATTTCCACATTTCAATCCAAATCGTGCGCAGGAAAATAATAATTCACTTTTGAGGGTGCGTAATGAAATTCATTTCTGGGGAAAAGTCGCTCTAGAACTGCAAATATTAATGTGCAAATCATCAATTAAAAACAAGAATATTTTGTCTTTTGAAGTCTTTTCCATACTTAAATCAAAAAAGTATTAAGGAAAAAAAAAATTCTCGTTCGAACGAGCGTTATGGTTTTATTTGTTGGAAACAATTCGATCCAGAAATAGAATTATTGTAGATAAAATCATCAATTAAAAAAAGAGCATTTTATATTTAGAATGTATTTCCACATTTCAATCCAAATCGTGCGCAGGAAAATAATAATTCACTTTTGAAGGTGCGTAATGAAATTCATTTCTTTGGAAAAATTCGCTGTAGAACTGCAAATATTAATGTACAAATCATCAATTAAAAACAAGAATATTTTGTCTTCAGAAGTCTTTTCCATACTTAAATCCAAATAGTATTAAGGAAATTAAAAATTCTCGTTTGAACGAGCGTAATGAAACTTATTTGTTGGGAACAATTCACTCCAGAAATAGAATTTTTGTAGATAAAATCATTAATTAAAAAAAGAACATTTTATATTTAGAATGTTTTTCCACATTTCAATCCAAATCGTGCGCAGGAAAATAATAATTCACTTTTGAGGGTGCGTAATGAAATTCATTTCTTGTGAAAAATTCGCTCTAGAACTGCAAATATTAATGTACAAATCATCAATTAAAAACAAGAATATTTTGTCTTCAGAAGTCTTTTCCATACTTAAATCCAAATAGTATTAAGTAAATTAAAAATTCTCGTTTGAACGAGCGTAATGAAACTTAATTGTTGGGATCAAATTCGCTCCAGAAATAGAATTATTGTAGATAAAATCATCAATTAAAAAAGAACATTTTATATTTAGAATGTTTTTCCACATTTCAATCCAAATCGTGCGCAGGAAAATAATAATTCACTTTTGAGGGTGCATAAGGAAATTCATTTCTTGGGAAAAGTCGCTCTAGAACTGCAAATATTAATGTGCAAATCATAAATTAAAAACAAGAATATTTTGTCTTCAGAAGTCTTTTCCATATTTAAATCAAAAAAGTATTAAGGAAATAAAAAATTCTCGTTTGAACGAGCGTTATGGTTTTATTTGTTGGGAACAATTCGCTCCAGAAATAGATTTATTGTAGATAAAATCATCAATTAAAAAAAGAGCATTTTATATTTAGAATGTATTTCCACATTTCAATCCAAATCGTGCGCAGGGAAAATAATAATTCACTTTTGAAAGTGCGTAATGAAATTCATTTCTTGGGAAAAATTCGCTCTAGAACTGCAAATATTAATGTACAAATCATCAATTAAAAACAAGAATATTTTGTCTTCAGAAGTCTTTTCCATACTTAAATCCAAATAGTATTAAGTAAATTAAAAATTCTCGTTTGAACGAGCGTAATGAAACTTAATTGTTGGGATAAAATTCGCTCCAGAAATAGAATTATTGTAGATAAAATCATCAATTAAAAAAAGAACATTTTATATTAAGAATGTTTTTCCACATTTCAATCCAAATCGTGCGCAGGAAAATAATAATTCACTTTTGAGGGTGCATAATGAAATTCATTTCTTGGGAAAAATTCGCTCTAGAACTGCAAATATTGATGTACAAATCATCAATTAAAAACATGAATATTTTTTCTTCAGAAGTCTTTTCCATACTTAAATCCAAATAGTATTTAGGAAATTAAAAATTCTCGTTTGAACGAGCGTAATAGAAACTTATTTGTTGGGAACAATTCGCTCCAGAAATAGAATTATTGTAGATAAAATTATCAATTAAAAAAAGAGCATTTTATAGTTAGAATGTATTTCCACATTTCAATCCAAATCGTACGCAGGATAATAATAATTCACTTTTGAGGGTGCGTAATTAAATTCATTTCTTGGGAAAAATTCGCTCTAGAACTGCAAATATTAATGTACAAATCATCAATTAAAAACAAGAATATTTTGTCTTCAGAAGTCTTTTCCATACTTAAAACCAAATAGTATTAAGAAAATTAAAAATTCTCGTTTGAACGCGCGTAATGAGACTTATTTGTTGGGAACAATTCGCTCCAGAAATAGAATTATTGTAGATAAAATCAACTATTAGGAAAAGAGCATTTTATATTTAGAATGTATTTCCACATTTCAATCCAAATCGTACGCAGGAAAATAATAATTCACTTTTGAGGGTGCGTAATGAAATTCATTTCTTGGGAAAAATTCGCTCTAGAACTGCAAATATTAATGTACAAATCATCAATTAAAAACAAGAATATTTTGTCTTCAGAAGTCTTTTCCATACTTAAAACCAAATAGTATTAAGAAAATTAAAATTCTCGTTTGAACGCGCGTAATGAGACTTATTTGTTGGGAACAATTCGCTCCAGAAATAGAATTATTGTAGATAAAATCAACTATTAGGAAAAGAGCATTTTATATTTAGAATGTATTTCCACATTTCAATCCAAATCGTGCGCAGGAAAATAATAATTCACATTTGAGGGTTCTTAATGAAATTCATTTCTTGGGAAAAATTCGCTCTAGAACTGCAAATATTAATTTACAAATCATCAATTAAAAACAAGAATATTTTGTCTTCAGAAGTCTTTTCCATACTTAAAACCAAATAGTATTAAGAAAATTAAAAATTCTCGTTTGAACGCGCGTAATGAGACTTATTTGTTGGGAACAATTCGCTCCAGAAATAGAATTATTGTAGATAAAATCAACTATTAGGAAAAGAGCATTTTATATTTAGAATGTATTTCCACATTTCAATCCAAATCGTACGCAGGAAAATAATAATTCACTTTTGAGGGTGCGTAATGAAATTCATTTCTTGGGAAAAATTCGCTCTAGAACTGCAAATATTAATGTACAGATCACCAATTAAAAAGAAGAATATTTTGTCTTCAAAAGTCTTTTCCATACTTAAATCCAAATAGTATTAAGGAAATTAAAAATTCTCGCTTGAACGAGCGTAATGAAACTTATTTGTTGGGAACAATTCGCTCCAGAAATAGAATTATTGTAGATAAAATCATCAATTAAAAAAAGAGCATTTTATATTTAGAATGTTTTTCCACATTTCAATCCAAATCGTGCGCATGAAAATAATAATTCACTTTTGAGGGTGCGTAATGAAATTCATTTCTTGGGAAAAATTCGCTCTAGAACTGCAAATATTAATGTACAGATCACCAATTAAAAAGAAGAATATTTTGTCTTCAGAAGTCTTTTCCATACTTCAATCCAAATAGTATTAAGGAAATTAAAAATTCTCGCTTGAACGAGCGTAATGAAACTTATTTGTTTGGAACAATTCGCTCCAGAAATAGAATTATTGTAGATAAAATCATCAATTAAAATAAGAGCATTTTATATTTAGAATGTATTTCCACATTTCAATCCAAATCGTGCGCAGGAAAATAATAATTCACTTTTGAGGGTGCGTAATGAAATTCATTTCTTGGGAAAAGTCGCTCTAGAACTGCAAATATTAATGTGCAAATCATCAATTAAAAACAAGAATATTTTGTCTTCAGAAGTCTTTTCCATACTTAAATCAAAAAAGTATTAAGGAAATAAAAAATTCTCGTATGAACGAGCGTTATGGTTTTATTTGTTGGGAACAATTCGCTCCAGAAATAGAAATATTGTAGATAAAATCATCAATTAAAAAAAGAGCATTTTATATTTAGAATGTATTTCCACATTTCAATCCAAATCGTGCGCAGGGAAAATAATAATTCACTTTTGAAGGTGCGTAATCAAATTCATTTCTTTAGAAAAATTCGCTCTAGAACTGCAAATATTAATTTACAAATCATCAATTAAAAACAAGAATATTTTGTCTTCAGAAGTCTTTTCCATACTTAAATCCAAATAGTATTAAGGAAATTAAAAATTCTCCTTTGAACGAGCGTAATGAAACTTATTTGTTGGGAACAATTCCCTCCAGAAATAGAATTATTGTAGATAAAATCATCAATTAAAAAAAGAGCATTTTATATTTAGAATGTATTTCCACATTTCAATCCAAATCGTGCGCAGGAAAATAATAATTCATTTTTGAGGGTGCGTAATTAAATTCATTTCTTGGGAAAAATTCGCTCTAGAACTGCAAATATTAATGTACAAATCATCAATTAAAAACAAGAATATTTTGTCTTCAGAAGTCTTTTCCATACTTAAATCCAAATAGTGTTAAGTAAATTAAAAATTCTCGTTTGAACGAGCGTAATGAAACTTATTTGTTGGGATCAAATTCGCTCCAGAAATAGAATTATTGTAGAAAAAATCATCAACTAAAAAAAGAGCATTTTATATTTAGAATGTATTTCCACATTTCAATCCAAATCGTGCGTAGGGAAAATAATAATTCACTTTTGAAGGTGCGTAATGAAATTCATTTCTTTGGAAAAATTCACTCTAGAACTGCAAACATTAATGTACAAATCATCAATTAAAGAGAAGAATATTTTTCTTCAGAAGTCTTTTCCATACTTAAATCCAAATAGTATTAAGGAAATTAAAAATTCTCCTTTGAACGAGCGTAATGAAACTTATTTGTTGGGAACAATTCCCTCCAGAAATAGAATTATTGTAGATAAAATCATCAATTAAAAAAAGAGCATTTTATATTTAGAATGTATTTCCACATTTCAATCCAAATCGTGCGCAGGAAAATAATAATTCATTTTTGAGGGTGCGTAATGAAATTCATTTCTTGGGAAAAATTCGCTCTAGAACTGCAAATATTAATGTACAAATCATCAATTAAAAACAAGAATATTTTGTCTTCAGAAGTCTTTTCCATACTTAAATCCAAATAGTATTAAGGAAATTAAAAATTCTCGTTTGAGCGTGCGTAATGAAACTTATTTGTTGGGAACAATTCGCTCCAGAAATAGAATTATTGTAGATAAAATCATCAATTAAAAAAAGAGCATTTTATATTTAGAATGTATTTCCACATTTCAATCCAAATCGTTCGCAGGAAAATAATAATTCACTTTTGAGGGTGCGTAATGAAATTCAATTCTTGGGAAAAATTCGCTCTAGAACTGCAAATATTAATGTACAAATCATCAATTAAAAACAAGAATATTTTGTTTTTAGAAGTCTTTTCCATACTTAAATCCAAATAGTATTAAGGAAATTAAAAATTCTCGCTTGAACGAGCGTAATGAAACTTATTTGATGGGAACAATTCGCTCCAGAAAAAGAATTATTGTAGATAAAATCATCAATTAAAAAAAGAGCATTTTATATTTAGAATGTATTTCCACATTTCAATCCAAATCGTGCGCAGGAAAATAATAATTCACTTTTGAGGGTGCGTAATGAAATTCATTTCTTGGGAAAAGTCGCTCTAGAACTGCAAATATTAATGTGCAAATCATCAATTAAAAACAAGAATATTTTGTCTTCAGAAGTCTTTTCCATACTTAAAACCAAATAGTATTAATGAAATTTAAAATTCTCTTTTGAACGAGCGCAATGAACTTTATTTGTTGGGAACAATTCGGTCCAGAAATAGAATTATTGTAGATAAAATCATCAATTAAAAAAAGATCATTTTATATTTAGAATGTATTTCCACATTTCAATCCAAATCGTGCGCAGGGAAAATAATAATTCACTTTTGAAGGTGCGTAATGAAATTCATTTCTTTGGATAAATTCGCTCTAGAACTGCAAATATTAATTTACAAATCATCAATTAAAAACAAGAATATTTTGTCTTCAGAATTCTTTTCCATACTTAAATCCAAATAGTATTAAGGAAAATAAAAATTCTTTTTTGAACGAGCGTAATGAAACTTATTTGTTGGGAACAATTCCCTCCAGAAATAGAATTATTGTAGATTAAATCATCAATTAAAAAAAGAGCATTTTATATTTAGGATGTATTTCCACATTTCAATTTAAATCGTGCGCAGGAAAATAATAATTCACTTTTGAGAGTGAGTAATGAAATTAATTTCTTTAAAAAAATTCGCTCTAGAACTGCAAATATTAATTTACAAATCATCAATTAAAAACAAGAATATATTGTCTTCAGAAATATTTTCCATACTTAAATCCAAATAGTGTTAAGGAAATTAAAAATTCTCGTTTGAACGAGCGTAATGAAACTTATTTGTTGGGAACAATTCGCTCCAGAAATAGAATTATTGTAGATAAAATCATCAATTAAAATAAGAGCATTTTATATTTAGAATGTATTTCCACATTTCAATCCAAATCGTGCGTAGGAAAAATAATAATTCACTTTTGAAGGTGCGTAATGAAATTCATTTCTTTGGATAAATTCGCTCTAGAACTGCAAATATTAATGTACAGATCACCATTTAAAAAGAAGAATATTTTGTCTTCAAAAGTCTTTTCCATACTAAAATCCAAATAGTATTAAGGAAATTAAAAATTTTCCTTTGAACGAGCGTAATGAAACTTATTTGTTGGGAACAATTCCCTCCAGAAATAGAATTATTGTAGATAAAATCATCAATTAAAAAAAGAGCATTTTATATTTAGAATGTATTTCCACATTTCAATCCAAATCGTGCGCAGGAAAATAATAATTCATTTTTGAGGGTGCGTAATTAAATTCATTTCTTGGGAAAAATTCGCTCTAGAACTGCAAATATTAATGTACAAATCATCAATTAAAAACAAGAATATTTTGTCTTCAGAAGTCTTTTCCATACTTAAATCCAAATAGTATTAAGGAAATTAAAAATTCTCGTTTGAGCGTGCGTAATGAAACTTATTTGTTGGGAACAATTCGCTCCAGAAATAGAATTATTGTAGATAAAATCATCAATTAAAAAAAGAGCATTTTATATTTAGAATGTATTTCCACATTTCAATTTAAATCGTGCGCAGGAAAATAATAATTCACTTTTGAGGGTGAGTAATGAAATTAATTTCTTTAAAAAAATTCGCTCTAGAACTGCAAATATTAATTTACAAATCATCAATTAAAAACAAGAATATATTGTCTTCAGAAATATTTTCCATACTTAAATCCAAATAGTATTAAGGAAATTAAAAATTCTCGTTTGAACGAGCGTAATGAAACTTATTTGTTGGGAACAATTCGCTCCAGAAATAGAATTATTGTAGAAAAAATCATCAACTAAAAAAAGAGCATTTTATATTTAGAATGTATTTCCACATTTAAATCCAAATCGTGCGTAGGGAAAATAATAATTCACTTTTGAAGGTGCGTAATGAAATTCATTTCTTTGGAAAAATTCACTCTAGAACTGCAAACATTAATGTACAAATCATCAATTAAAGAGAAGAATATTTTGTCTTCAGAAGTCTTTTCCATACTTAAATCCAAATAGTATTAAGGAAATTAAAAATTCTCTTTTGAACGAGCGTAATGAACTTTATTTGTTGGGAACAATTCGGTCCAGAAATAGAATTATTGTAGATAAAATCATCAATTAAAAAAAGAGCATTTTATATTTAGAATGTATTTCCACATTTCAATTCAAATCGTGCGCAGGAAAATAATAATTCATTTTTGAGGGTGCGTAATTAAATTCATTTCTTGGGAAAAATTCTCTCTAGAACTGCAAATATTAATGTACAAATCATCAATTAAAAACAAGAATATTTTGTCTTCAGAAGTCTTTTCCATACTTAAATCCAAATAGTGTTAAGTAAATTAAAAATTCTCGTTTGAACGAGCGTAATGAAACTTATTTGTTGGGATCAAATTCGCTCCAGAAATAGAATTATTGTAGATAAAATCATCAATTACAAAAAGAGCATTTTATATTTAGAATGTATTTCCACATTTCAATCCAAATCGTGGGATAGAAAATAATAATTCACTTTTGAGGGTCATAATGAAATTCATTTCTTGGGAAAAATTCGCTCTAGAACTGCAAATATTAATGTACAAATCATCAATTAAAAACAAGAATATTTTGTCTTCAGAAGTCTTTTCCATACTTAAATCCAAATAGTATTAAGGAAATTAAAAATTCTCGTTTGAGCGTGCGTAATGAAACTTATTTGTTGGGAACAATTCGCTCCAGAAATAGAATTATTGTAGATAAAATCATCAATTAAAAAAAGAGCATTTTATATTTAGAATGTATTTCCACATTTCAATTTAAATCGTGCGCAGGAAAATAATAATTCACTTTTGAGGGTGAGTAATGAAATTAATTTCTTTAAAAAAATTCGCTCTAGAACTGCAAATATTAATTTACAAATCATCAATTAAAAACAAGAATATATTGTCTTCAGAAATATTTTCCATACTTAAATCCAAATAGTATTAAGGAAATTAAAAATTCTCGTTTGAACGAGCGTAATGAAACTTATTTGTTGGGAACAATTCGCTCCAGAAATAGAATTATTGTAGAAAAAATCATCAACTAAAAAAAGAGCATTTTATATTTAGAATGTATTTCCACATTTCAATCCAAATCGTGCGTAGGGAAAATAATAATTCACTTTTGAAGGTGCGTAATGAAATTCATTTCTTTGGAAAAATTCACTCTAGAACTGCAAACATTAATGTACAAATCATCAATTAAAGAGAAGAATATTTTTCTTCAGAAGTCTTTTCCATACTTAAATCCAAATAGTATTAAGGAAATTAAAAATTCTCCTTTGAACGAGCGTAATGAAACTTATTTGTTGGGAACAATTCCCTCCAGAAATAGAATTATTGTAGATAAAATCATCAATTAAAAAAAGAGCATTTTATATTTAGAATGTATTTCCACATTTCAATCCAAATCGTGCGCAGGAAAATAATAATTCATTTTTGAGGGTGCGTAATGAAATTCATTTCTTGGGAAAAATTCGCTCTAGAACTGCAAATATTAATGTACAAATCATCAATTAAAAACAAGAATATTTTGTCTTCAGAAGTCTTTTCCATACTTAAATCCAAATAGTGTTAAGTAAATTAAAAATTCTCGTTTGAACGAGCGTAATGAAACTTATTTGTTGGGATCAAATTCGCTCCAGAAATAGAATTATTGTAGATAAAATCATCAATTAAAAAAAGAGCATTTTATATTTAGAATGTATTTCCACATTTCAATCCAAATCGTGCGATGGAAAATAATAATTCACTTTTGAGGGTCATAATGAAATTCATTTCTTGGGAAAAATTCGCTCTAGAACTGCAAATATTAATGTACAAATCATCAATTAAAAACAGGAATATTTTGTCTTCAGAAGTCTTTTCCATACTTAAATCCAAATAGTATTAAGGAAATTAAAAATTCTCGTTTGAACGAGCGTAATGAACTTTATTTGTTGGGAACAATTCGGTCCAGAAATAGAATTATTGTAGATAAAATCATCAATTAAAAAAAGAGCATTTAATATTTAGAAAGTATTTCCACATTTCAATCCAAATCGTGCGAGGGAAAATAATAATTCACTTTTGAGGGTGCGTAATAAAATTCATTTCTTGGGAAAAATTCGCTCTAGAACTGCAAATATTAATGTACAAATCATCAATTAAAAACAAGAATATTTTGTCCTCAGAAATCTTTTCCATAATTAAATCCATATAGTTTTAAGGAAATTAAAATTTCTCGTTTGAACGAGCGTAATGAGACTTATTTGTTGGGAACAATTCGCTCCAGAAATAGAATTATTGTAGATAAAATCATCAATTAAAAAAAGAGCATTTTATATTTAGAATGTATTTCCACATTTCAATCCAAATCGTGCGCATGAAAATAATAATTCACTTTTGACGGTGCGTAATAAAATTCATTTCTTGGGAAAAATTCGCTCTAGAACTACAAATATTAATGTACAAATCAGCAATTAAAAACAAGAATATTTTGTCTTCAGAAGTCTCTTACATACTTAAATCCAAATAGTATTAAGAAAATTAAAAAATCTCGTTTGAACGAGCGTAATGAGACTTATTTGTTGGGAACAATTCGCTCCAGAAATAGAATTATTGTAGATAAAATCATCTATTAGGAAAAGAGTATTTTATATTTAGAATGTATTTCCAGATTTCAATCCAAATCGTGCGCAGGAATATAATAATTCACTTTTGAGGGTGCGTAAAGAAATTCATTTCTTGGGAAAATTTCGCTCTGGAACTGCATATATTAATGTACAAATCATCAATTAAAAACAAGAATATTTTGTCTTCAGAAGTCATTTCCATACTTAAATCCAAATAGTCTTTAGGAAATTAAAAATTCTCGTTTGAACGAGCGTAATAGAAACTTATTTGTTGGGAACAATTCGCTCCAGAAATAGAATTATTGTAGATAAAATCATCAATTAAAAAAAGAGCATTTTATATTTAGAATGTATTTCCTCATTTCAATCCAAATCGTGCGCAGGAAAATAATAATTCACTTTTGAGGGTGCGTAATGAAATTCATTTCTTCGAAAAAATTCGCTCTAGAACTGCAAATATTGATGTACAAATCATCAATTAAAAACATGAATATTTTTTCTTCAGAAGTCTTTTCCATACTTAAATCCAAATAGTATTAAGGAAATTAAAAATTCTCGTTTGAACGAGCGTAATGAAACTTATTTGTTGGGAACAATTCGCTCCAGAAATAGAATTATTGTAGATAAAATCATCAATTAAAAAAAGAGCATTTTATATTTAGAATGTTTTCCAACATTTCAATCCAAATCGTGCGCAGGAAAATAATAATTCACTTCTGAGTGTGCGTAATGAAATTCATTTCTTGGGAAAAATTCGCTCTAAAACTGCAAATATTAATGTACAAATCATCAATTAAAGATAAGAATAATTTGTCTTCAGAGGTCTTTTCCATACTTAAATCCAAATATTATTAAGGAAATTAAAAATTCACGTTTGAACGAGCGTAATGAAACTTTTTTGTTGGGAACAATTCGCTCCAGAAATAGAATTATATTAGATAAAATCATCAATTAAAATAAGAGCATTTTATATTTAGAATGTATTTCCACATTTCAATCCAAATCGTGCGCAGGAAAATAATAATTCACTTTTGAGGGTGCGTAATGAAATTCATTTCTTGGGAAAAGTCGCTCTAGAACTGCAAATATTAATGTGCAAATCATCAATTAAAAACAAGAATATTTTGTCTTCAGAAGTCTTTTCCATACTTAAATCAAAAAAGTATTTAGGAAATAAAAAATTCTCGTTTGAACGAGCGTTATGGTTTTATTTGTTGGGAACAATTCGCTCCAGAAATAGAATTATTGTAGATAAAATCATCTATTAAAAAAAGAGCATTTTATATTTAGAATGAATTTCCACATTTCAATCCAAATCGTGCGCAGGGAAAATAATAATTCACTTTTGAAGGTGCGTAATCAATTTCATTTCTTTTGAAAAATTCGCTCTAGAACTGCAAATATTAATTTACAAATCATCAATTAAAAACAAGAATATTTTGTCTTCAGAAGTCTTTTCCATACTTAAATCCAAATAGTATTAAGGAAATTAAAAATTCTCCTTTGAACGAGCGTAATGAAACTTATTTGTTGGGAACAATTCCCTCCAGAAATAGAATTATTGTAGATAAAATCATCAATTAAAAAAAGAGCATTTTATATTTAGAATGTATTTCCACATTTCAATCCAAATCGTGCGCAGGAAAATAATAATTCATTTTTGAGGGTGCGTAATGAAATTCATTTCTTCGAAAAAATTTGCTCTAGAACTGCAAATATTGATGTACAAATCATCAATTAAAAACAAGAATATTTTGTCTTCAGAAGTCTTTTCCATACTTAAAACCAAATAGTATTAAGAAAATTAAAAATTCTCGTTTGAACGCGCGTAATGAGACTTATTTGTTGGGAACAATTCGCTCCAGAAATAGAATTATTGTAGATAAAATCATCTATTAGGAAAAGAGCATTTTATATTTAGAATGTATTTCCACATTTCAATCCAAATCGTGCGCAGGAAAATAATAATTTACTTTTGAGGGTGCGTAATGAAATTCATTTCTTGGGAAAAATTCGCTCTAGAATTGCATATATTAATGTACAAATCATCAATTAAAAACAAGAATATTTTGTCTTCAGAAGTCTTTTCCATACTTAAATCCAAATAGTATTAAGGAAATTAAAAATCTCGTTTGAACGAGCGTAATGAAACTAATTTGTTGGGAACAATTCGCTCCAGAAATAGAATTATTGTAGATAAAATCATCAATTAAAAAAAGAGCATTTTATATTTAGAATGTTTTCCAACATTTCAATCCAAATCGTGCGCAGGAAAATAATAATTCACTTCTGAGTGTGCGTAATGAAATTCATTTCTTGGGAAAAATTCGCTCTAAAACTGCAAATATTAATGTACAAATCATCAATTAAAGATAAGAATAATTTGTCTTCAGAGGTCTTTTCCATACTTAAATCCAAATATTATTAAGGAAATTAAAAAATCACGTTTGAACGAGCGTAATGAAACTTTTTTGTTGGGAACAATTCGCTCCAGAAATAGAATTATATTAGATAAAATCATCAATTAAAATAAGAGCATTTTATATTTAGAATGTATTTCCACATTTCAATCCAAATCGTGCGCAGGAAAATAATAATTCACTTTTGAGGGTGCGTAATGAAATTCATTTCTTGGGAAAAGTCGCTCTAGAACTGCAAATATTAATGTGCAAATCATCAATTAAAAACAAGAATATTTTGTCTTCAGAAGTCTTTTCCATACTTAAATCAAAAAAGTATTTAGGAAATAAAAAATTCTCGTTTGAACGAGCGTTATGGTTTTATTTGTTGGGAACAATTCGCTCCAGAAATAAATTAATGTAGATAAAATCATCTATTAAAAAAAGAGCATTTTATATTTAGAATGTATTTCCACATTTCAATCCAAATCGTGCGCAGGGAAAATAATAATTCACTTTTGAAGTTGCGTAGTCAATTTCATTTCTTTAGAAAAATTCGCTCTAGAACTGCAAATATTAATTTACAAATCATCAATTAAAAACAAGAATATTTTGTCTTCAGAAGTCTTTTCCATACTTAAATCCAAATATTATTAAGGAAATTAAAAATTCTCCTTTGAACGAGCGTAATGAAACTTATTTGTTGGGAACAATTCCCTCCAGAAATAGAATTATTGTAGTAAAAATCATCAATTAAAAAAAGAGCATTTTATATTTAGAATGTATTTCCACATTTCAATCCAAATCGTGCGCAGGAAAATAATAATTCATTTTTGAGGGTGCGTAATGAAATTCATGTCTTGGGAAAAATTCGCTCTAGAACTGCAAATATTAATGTACAAATCATCAATTAAAAACAAGAATATTTTGTCTTCAGAAGTCTTTTCCATACTTAAATCCAAATAGTATTAAGTAAATTAAAAGTTCTCGTTTGAACGAGCGTAATAAACTTATTTGTTGGGATCAAATTCGCTCCAGAAATAGAATTATTGTAGATAAAATCATCAATTAAAAAAAGAACATTTTATATTTAGAATGTTTTTCCAGATTTCAATCCAAATCGTGCGCAGGAAAATAAAAATTCACTTTTAAGGGTGCATAATGAAATTCATTTCTTGGGAAAAATTCGCTCTAGAACTGCAAATATTAATGTACAAATCATCAATTAAAAACATGAATATTTTGTCTTCAGAAGTCTTTTCCATACGTAAATCCAAAAAGTATTAAGGAAATTAAAAATTCTCGTTTGAGCGTGCGTAATGAAACTTATTTGTTGGGAACAATTCGCTCCAGAAATAGAATTATTGTAGATAAAATCATCAATTAAAAAAAGAGCATTTTATATTTAGAATGTATTTCCACATTTCAATCCAAATCGTACGCAGGAAAATAATAATTCACTTTTGAGGGTGCGTAATGAAATTCATTTCTTGGGAAAAATTCGCTCTAGAACTGCAAATATTAATGTACAAATCCTCAATTAAAAACAAGAATATTTTGTCTTCAGAAGTCTTTTCCATACTTAAAACCAAATAGTATTAAGAAAATTAAAAATTCTCGTTTGAACGCGCGTAATGAGACTTATTTGTTGGGAACAATTCGCTCCAGAAATAGAATTATTGTAGTTAAAATCATCAATTAAAATAAGAGCATTTTATATTTAGAATGTATTTCCACATTTCAATCCAAATCGTGCGCAGGAAAATAATAATTGATTTTTGAGGGTGCGTAATGAAATTCATTTCTTGGGAAAAATTCGCTCTAGAACTGCAAATATTAATGTACAAATCATCAATTAAAGAGAAGAATATTTTGTCTTCAGAAGTCTTTTCCATACTTAACTCAAAAAAGAATTAAGGAAATTAAAAATTCTCGTTTGAACGAGCGTAATGAAACTTATTTGTTGGGAACAAATCGCTCCAGAAATAGAATTCTTGTAGATAAAATCATCAATTAAAATAAGAGCATTTTATATTTAGAATGTATTTCCACATTTCAATCCAAATCGTGCGCAGGAAAATAATAATTCATTTTTGAGGGTGCGTAATGAAATTCATGTCTTGGGAAAAATTCGCTCTAGAACTGCAAATATTAATGTACAAATCATCAATTAAAAACAAGAATATTTTGTCTTCAGAAGTCTTTTCCATACTTAAATCCAAATAGTATTAAGTAAATTAAAAGTTCTCGTTTGAACGAGCGTAATAAACTTATTTGTTGGGATCAAATTCGCTCCAGAAATAGAATTATTGTAGATAAAATCATCAATTAAAAAAAGAACATTTTATATTTAGAATGTTTTTCCAGATTTCAATCCAAATCGTGCGCAGGAAAATAAAAATTCACTTTTAAGGGTGCATAATGAAATTCATTTCTTGGGAAAAATTCGCTCTAGAACTGCAAATATTAATGTACAAATCATCAATTAAAAACATGAATATTTAGTCTTCAGAAGTCTTTTCCATACGTAAATCCAAAAAGTATTAAGGAAATTAAAAATTCTCGTTTGAGCGTGCGTAATGAAACTTATTTGTTGGGAACAATTCGCTCCAGAAATAGAATTATTGTAGATAAAATCATCAATTAAAAAAAGAGCATTTTATATTTAGAATGTATTTCCACATTTCAATCCAAATCGTACGCAGGAAAATAATAATTCACTTTTGAGGGTGCGTAATGAAATTCATTTCTTGGGAAAAATTCGCTCTAGAACTGCAAATATTAATGTACAAATCCTCAATTAAAAACAAGAATATTTTGTCTTCAGAAGTCTTTTCCATACTTAAAACCAAATAGTATTAAGAAAATTAAAAATTCTCGTTTGAACGCGCGTAATGAGACTTATTTGTTGGGAACAATTCGCTCCAGAAATAGAATTATTGTAGTTAAAATCATCAATTAAAATAAGAGCATTTTATATTTAGAATGTATTTCCACATTTCAATCCAAATCGTGCGCAGGAAAATAATAATTGATTTTTGAGGGTGCGTAATGAAATTCATTTCTTGGGAAAAATTCGCTCTAGAACTGCAAATATTAATGTACAAATCATCAATTAAAGAGAAGAATATTTTGTCTTCAGAAGTCTTTTCCATACTTAACTCAAAAAAGTATTAAGGAAATTAAAAATTCTCGTTTGAACGAGCGTAATGAAACTTATTTGTTGGGAACAAATCGCTCCAGAAATAGAATTCTTGTAGATAAAATCATCAATTAAAATAAGAGCATTTTATATTTAGAATGTATTTCCACATTTCAATCCAAATCGTGCGCAGGAAAATAATAATTCACTTTTGAGGGTGCGTAATGAAATTCATGTCTTGGGAAAAATTCGCTGTAGAACTAAAAATATAAATGTACAAATCATCAATTAAAAACAAGAATATTTTGTCTTCAGAAGTCTTTTCCATACTTAACTCAAAAAAGTATTAAGGAAATTAAAAATTCTCGTTTGAACGAGCGTAATGAAACTTTTTTGTTGGGAACAATTCGCTCCAGAAATAGAATTATATTAGATAAAATCATCAATTAAAATAAGAGCATTTTATATTTAGAATGTATTTCCACATTTCAATCCAAATCGTGCGCAGGAAAATAATAATTCACTTTTGAGGGTGCGTAATGAAATTCATTTCTTGGGAAAATTCGCTCTAGAACTGCAAATATTAATGTGCAAATCATCAATTAAAAACAAGAATATTTTGTCTTCAGAAGTCTTTTCCATACTTAAATCAAAAAAGTATTTAGGAAATAAAAAATTCTCGTTTGAACGAGCGTTATGGTTTTATTTGTTGGGAACCATTCGCTCCAGAAATAGAATTATTGTAGATAAAATCATCTATTAGAAAAAGAGCATTTTATATTTAGAATGTATTTCCACATTTCAATCCTAATCGTGCGCAGGGAAAATAATAATTCACTTTTGAAGGTGCGTAATCAATTTCATTTCTTTAGAAAAATTCGCTCTAGAACTGCAAATATTAATTTACAAATCATCAATTAAAAACAAGAATATTTTGTCTTCAGAAGTCTTTTCCATACTTAAATCCAAATAGTATTAAGGATATTAAAAATTCTCCTTTGAACGAGCGTAATGAAACTTATTTGTTGGGAACAATTCCCTCCAGAAATAGAATTATTGTAGATAAAATCATCAATTAAAAAAAGAGCATTTTATATTTAGAATGTATTTCCACATTTCAATCCAAATCGTGCGCAGGAAAATAATAATTCATTTTTGAGGGTGTGTAATGAAATTCATTTCTTGGGAAAAATTCGCTCGAGAACTGCAAATATTAATGTACAAATCATCAATTAAAAACAAGAATATTTTGTCTTCAGAAGTCTTTTCCATACTTAAATCCAAATAGTATTAAGTAAATTAAAAGTTCTCGTTTGAACGAGCGTAATAAACTTATTTGTTGGGATCAAATTCGCTCCAGAAATAGAATTATTGTAGATAAAATCATCAATTAAAAAAAGAACATTTTATATTTAGAATGTTTTTCCAGATTTCAATCCAAATCGTGCGCAGGAAAATAAAAATTCACTTTTAAGGGTGCATAATGAAATTCATTTCTTGGGAAAAATTCGCTCTAGAACTGCAAATATTAATGTACAAATCATCAATTAAAAACATGAATATTTTGTCTTCAGAAGTCTTTTCCATACGTAAATCCAAAAAGTATTAAGGAAATTAAAAATTCTCGTTTGAGCGTGCGTAATGAAACTTATTTGTTGGGAACAATTCGCTCCAGAAATAGAATTATTGTAGATAAAATCATCAATTAAAAAAAGAGCATTTTATATTTAGAATGTATTTCCACATTTCAATCCAAATCGTACGCAGGAAAATAATAATTCACTTTTGAGGGTGCGTAATGAAATTCATTTCTTGGGAAAAATTCGCTCTAGAACTGCAAATATTAATGTACAAATCCTCAATTAAAAACAAGAATATTTTGTCTTCAGAAGTCTTTTCCATAATTAAAACCAAATAGTATTAAGAAAATTAAAAATTCTCGTTTGAACGCGCGTAATGAGACTTATTTGTTGGGAACAATTCGCTCCAGAAATAGAATTATTGTAGTTAAAATCATCAATTAAAATAAGAGCATTTTATATTTAGAATGTATTTCCACATTTCAATCCAAATCGTGCGTAGGGAAAATAATAATTCACTTTTGAAGGTGCGTAATGAAATTCATGTCTTTGGAAAAATTCGCTCTAGAACTTCAAATATTAATGTACAAATCATCAATTAAAGAGAAGAATATTTTGTCTTCAGAAGTCTTTTCCATACTTAACTCAAAAAAGTATTAAGGAAATTAAAAATTCTCGTTTGAACGAGCGTAATGAAACTTATTTGTTGGGAACAAATCGCTCCAGAAATAGAATTCTTGTAGATAAAATCATCAATTAAAATAAGAGCATTTTATATTTAGAATGTATTTCCACATTTCAATCCAAATCGTGCGCAGGAAAATAATAATTCACTTTTGAGGGCGCGTAATGAAATTCATGTCTTGGGAAAAATTCGCTGAAGAACTAAAAATATAAATGTACAAATCATCAATTAAAAACAAGAATATTTTGTCTTCAGAAATCTTTTCCATACTTAAATCCAAATATATATAAGGAAATTAAAAATTCTCGTTTGAACGAGCGTAATGAACTTTATTTGTTGGGAACATTTCGGTCCAGAAATAGAATTATTGTAGATAAAATCATCAATTAAAAAAAGAGCATTTTATATTTAGAAAGTATTTCCACATTTCAATCCAAATCGTGCGAGGGAAAAAAATAATTCACTTTTGAGGGTGCGTAATGAAATTCATTTCTTGGGAAAAATTCGCTCTAGAACTGCAAATATTAATGTACAAATCATCAATTAAAAACAAGAATATTTTGTCCTCAGAAATCTTTTCCATACTTAAATCCAAATAGTTTTAAGGAAATTAAAATTTCTCGTTTGAACGAGCGTAATGAGACTTATTTGTTGGGAACAATTCGCTCCAGAAATAGAATTATTGTAGATAAAATCATCAATTAAAAAAAGAGCATTTTATATTTAGAATGTATTTCCTCATTTCAATCCAAATCGTGCGCAGGAAAATAATAATTCACTTTTGAGGGTGCGTAATGAAATTCATTTCTTGGAAAAAATTCGCTCTAGAACTGCTAATATTGATGTACAAATCATCAATTAAAAACAAGAATATTTTGTCTTCAGAAGTCTTTTCCATACTTAAAACCAAATAGTATTAAGAAAATTAAAAATTCTCGTTTGAACGCGCGTAATGAGACTTATTTGTTGGTAACAATTCGCTCCAGAAATAGAATTATTGTAGATAAAATCATCTATTAGGAAAAGAGCATTTTATATTTAGAATGTATTACCACATTTCAATCCAAATCGTGCGCAGGAAAATAATAATTTACTTTTGAGGGTGCGTAATGAAATTCATTTCTTGGGAAAAATTCGCTCTAGAATTGCATATATTAATGTACAAATCATCAATTAAAAACAAGAATATTTTGTCTTCAGAAGTCTTTTCCATACTTAAATCCAAATAGTATTAAGGAAATTAAAAATTCTCGTTTGAACGAGCGTAATGAAACTTATTTGTTGGGAACAATTCGCTCCAGAAATAGAATTATTGTAGATAAAATCATCAATTAAAAAAAGAGCATTTTATATTTAGAATGTTTTCCAACATTTCAATCCAAATCGTGCGCAGGAAAATAATAATTCACTTCTGAGTGTGCGTAATGAAATTCATTTCTTGGGAAAAATTCGCTCTAAAACTGCAAATATTAATGTACAAATCATCAATTAAAGATAAGAATAATTTGTCTTCATAGGTCTTTTCCATACTTAAATCCAAATATTATTAAGGAAATTAAAAATTCACGTTTGAACGAGCGTAATGAAACTTTTTTGTTGGGAACAATTCGCTCCAGAAATAGAATTATATTAGATAAAATCATCAATTAAAATAAGAGCATTTTATATTTAGAATGTATTTCCACATTTCAATCCAAATCGTGCGCAGGAAAATAATAATTCACTTTTGAGGGTGCGTAATGAAATTCATTTCTTGGGAAAAGTCGCTCTAGAACTGCAAATATTAATGTGCAAATCATCAATTAAAAACAAGAATATTTTGTCTTCAGAAGTCTTTTCCATACTTAAATCAAAAAAGTATTTAGGAAATAAAAAATTCTCGTATGAACGAGCGTTATGGTTTTATTTGTTGGGAACAATTCGCTCCAGAAATAGAATTATTGTAGATAAAATCAATTATTAAAAAAAGAATATTTTATATTTAGAATGTATTTCCACATTTCAATCCAAATCGTGCGCAGGGAAAATAATAATTCACTTTTGAAGGTGCGTAATCAATTTCATTTCTTTAGAAAAATTCGCTCTAGAACTGCAAATATTAATTTACAAATCATCAATTAAAAACAAGAATATTTTGTCTTCAGAAGTCTTTTCCATACTTAAATCCAAATAGTATTAAGGAAATTAAAAATTCTCCTTTGAACGAGCGTAATGAAACTTATTTGTTGGGAACAATTCCCTCCAGAAATAGAATTATTGTAGATAAATTCATCAATTAAAAAAAGAGCATTTTATATTTAAAATGTATTTCCACATTTCAATCCAAATCGTGCGCAGGAAAATAATAATTCATTTTTGAGGGTGCGTAATGAAATTCATTTCTTCGAAAAAATTCGCTCTAGAACTGCAAATATTGATGTACAAATCATCAATTAAAAACAAGAATATTTTGTCTTCAGAAGTCTTTTCCATACTTAAAACCAAATAGTATTAAGAAAATTAAAAATTCTCGTTTGAACGCGCGTAATGAGACTTATTTGTTGGGAACAATTCGCTCCAGAAAAAGAATTATTGTAGATAAAATCATCTATTAGGAAAAGAGCATTTTATATTTAGAATGTATTTCCACATTTCAATCCAAATCGTGCGCAGGAAAATAATAATTTACTTTTGAGGGTGCGTAATGAAATTCATTTCTTGGGAAAAATTCGCTCTAGAATTGCATATATTAATGTACAAATCATCAATTAAAAACAAGAATATTTTGTCTTCAGAAGTCTTTTCCATACTTAAATCCAAATAGTATTAAGGAAATTAAAAATTCTCGTTTGAACGAGCGTAATGAAACTTATTTGTTGGGAACAATTCGCTCCAGAAATAGAATTATTGTAGATAAAATCATCAATTAAAAAAAGAGCATTTTATATTTAGAATGTTTTCCAACATTTCAATCCAAATCGTGCGCAGGAAAATAATAATTCACTTCTGAGTGTGCGTAATGAAATTCATTTCTTGGGAAAAATTCGCTCTAAAACTGCAAATATTAATGTACAAATCATCAATTAAAGATAAGAATAATTTGTCTTCAGAGGTCTTTTCCATACTTAAATCCAAATATTATTAAGGAAATTAAAAATTCACGTTTGAACGAGCGTAATGAAACTTTTTTGTTGGGAACAATTCGCTCCAGAAATAGAATTATATTAGATAAAATCATCAATTAAAATAAGAGCATTTTATATTTAGAATGTATTTCCACATTTCAATCCAAATCGTGCGTAGGGAAAATAATAATTCACTTTAGAAGGTGCGTAATGAAATTCATGTCTTTGGAAAAATTCGCTCTAGAACTTCAAATATTAATGTACAAATCATCAATTAAAGAGAAGAATATTTTGTCTTCAGAAGTCTTTTCCATACTTAACTCAAAAAAGTATTAAGGAAATTAAAAATTCTCGTTTGAACGAGCGTAATGAAACTTATTTGTTGGGAACAAATCGCTCCAGAAATAGAATTCTTGTAGATAAAATCATCAATTAAAATAAGAGCATTTTATATTTAGAATGTATTTCCACATTTCAATCCAAATCGTGCGCAGGGAAAATAATAATTCACTTTTGAAGGTGCGTAATCAATTTCATTTCTTTAGAAAAATTCGCTCTAGAACTGCAAATATTAATTTACAAATCATCAATTAAAAACAAGAATATTTTGTCTTCAGAAGTCTTTTCCATACTTAAATCCAAATATTATTAAGGAAATTAAAAATTCTCCTTTGAACGAGCGTAATGAAACTTATTTGTTGGGAACAATTCCCTCCAGAAATAGAATTATTGTAGATAAAATCATCAATTAAAAAAAGAGCATTTTATATTTAGAATGTATTTCCACATTTCAATCCAAATCGTGGGCAGGAAAATAATAATTCATTTTTGAGGGTGCGTAATGAAATTCATTTCTTGGGAAAAATTCGCTCTAGAACTGCAAATTTTAATGTACAAATCATCAATTAAAAACAAGAATATTTTGTCTTCAGAAGTCTTTTCCATACTTAAATCCAAATAGTATTAAGTAAATTAAAAGTTCTCGTTTGAACGAGCGTAATAAACTTATTTGTTGGGATCATATACGCTCCAGAAATAGAATTATTGTAGATAAAATCATCAATTAAAAAAAGAACATTTTATATTTAGAATGTTTTTCCAGATTTCAATCCAAATCGTGCGCAGGAAAATAAAAATTCACTTTTAAGGGTGCATAATGAAATTCATTTCTTGGGAAAAATTCGCTCTAGAACTTCAAATATTAATGTACAAATCATCAATTAAAGAGAAGAATATTTTGTCTTCAGAAGTCTTTTCCATACTTAACTCAAAAAAGTATTAAGGAAATTAAAAATTCTCGTTTGAACGAGCGTAATGAAACTTATTTGTTGGGAACAAATCGCTCCAGAAATAGAATTCTTGTAGATAAAATCATCAATTAAAATAAGAGCATTTTATATTTAGAATGTATTTCCACATTTCAATCCAAATTGTGCGCAGGAAAATAATAATTCACTTTTGAGGGTTCGTAATGAAATTCATGTCTTGGGAAAAATTCGCTGTAGAACTAAAAATATAAATGTACAAATCATCAATTAAAAACAAGAATATTTTGTCTTCAGAAGTCTTTTCCATACTTAACTCAAAAAAGTATTAAGGAAATTAAAAATTCTCGTTTGAACGAGCGTAATGAAACTTTTTTGTTGGGAACAATTCGCTCCAGAAATAGAATTATATTAGATAAAATCATCAATTAAAATAAGAGCATTTTATATTTAGAATGTATTTCCACATTTCAATCCAAATCGTGCGCAGGAAAATAATAATTCACTTTTGAGGGTGCGTAATGAAATTCATTTCTTGGGAAAATTCGCTCTAGAACTGCAAATATTAATGTGCAAATCATCAATTAAAAACAAGAATATTTTGTCTTCAGAAGTCTTTTCCATACTTAAATCAAAAAAGTATTTAGGAAATAAAAAATTCTCGTTTGAACGAGCGTTATGGTTTTATTTGTTGGGAACCATTCGCTCCAGAAATAGAATTATTGTAGATAAAATCATCTATTAAAAAAAGAGCATTTTATATTTAGAATGTATTTCCACATTTCAATCCAAATCGTGCGCAGGGAAAATAATAATTCACTTTTGAAGGTGCGTAATCAATTTCATTTCTTTAGAAAAATTCGCTCTAGAACTGCAAATATTAATTTACAAATCATCAATTAAAAACAAGAATATTTTGTCTTCAGAAGTCTTTTTCATACTAAAATCCAAATAGTATTAAGGATATTAAAAATTCTCCTTTGAACGAGCGTAATGAAACTTATTTGTTGGGAACAATTCCCTCCAGAAATAGAATTATTGTAGATAAAATCATCAATTAAAAAAAGAGCATTTTATATTTAGAATGTATTTCCAGATTTCAATCCAAATCGTGCGCAGGAAAATAAAAATTCACTTTTAAGGGTGCATAATGAAATTCATTTCTTGGGAAAAATTCGCTCTAGAACTGCAAATATTAATGTACAAATCATCAATTAAAAACATGAATATTTTGTCTTCAGAAGTCTTTTCCATACGTAAATCCAAAAAGTATTAAGGAAATTAAAAATTCTCGTTTGAGCGTGCGTAATGAAACTTATTTGTTGGGAACAATTCGCTCCAGAAATAGAATTATTGTAGATAAAATCATCAATTAAAAAAAGAGCATTTTATATTTAGAATGTATTTCCACATTTCAATCCAAATCGTACGCAGGAAAATAATAATTCACTTTTGAGGGTGCGTAATGAAATTCATTTCTTGGGAAAAATTCGCTCTAGAACTGCAAATATTAATGTACAAATCCTCAATTAAAAACAAGAATATTTTGTCTTCAGAAGTCTTTTCCATACTTAAAACCAAATAGTATTAAGAAAATTAAAAATTCTCGTTTGAACGCGCGTAATGAGACTTATTTGTTGGGAACAATTCGCTCCAGAAATAGAATTATTGTAGTTAAAATCATCAATTAAAATAAGAGCATTTTATATTTAGAATGTATTTCCACATTTCAATCCAAATCGTGCGTAGGGAAAATAATAATTCACTTTTGAAGGTGCGTAATGAAATTCATGTCTTTGGAAAAATTCGCTCTAGAACTTCAAATATTAATGTACAAATCATCAATTAAAGAGAAGAATATTTTGTCTTCAGAAGTCTTTTCCATACTTAACTCAAAAAAGTACTAAGGAAATTAAAAATTCTCGTTTGAACGAGCGTAATGAAACTTATTTGTTGGGAACAAATCGCTCCAGAAATAGAATTCTTGTAGATAAAATCATCAATTAAAAAAAGAGCATTTTATATTTAGAATGTATTTCCACATTTCAATCCAAATCGTGCGCAGGAAAATAATAATTCACTTTTGAGGGTGCGTAATGAAATTCATGTCTTGGGAAAAATTCGCTGTAGAACTAAAAATATAAATGTACAAATCATCAATTAAAAACAAGAATATTTTGTCTTCAGAAATCTTTTCCATACTTAAATCCAAATATATATAAGGAAATTAAAAATTCTCGTTTGAACGAGCGTAATGAACTTTATTTGTTGGGAACATTTCGGTCCAGAAATAGAATTATTGTAGATAAAATCATCAATTAAAAAAAGAGCATTATATATTTAGAAAGTATTTCCACATTTCAATCCAAATCGTGCGAGGGAAAAAAATAATTCACTTTTGAGGGTGCGTAATGAAATTCATTTCTTGGGAAAAATTCGCTCTAGAACTGCAAATATTAATGTACAAATCATCAATTAAAAACAAGAATATTTTGTCCTCAGAAATCTTTTCCATACTTAAATCCAAATAGTTTTAAGGAAATTAAAATTTCTCGTTTGAACGAGCGTAATGAGACTTATTTGTTGGGAACAATTCGCTCCAGAAATAGAATTATTGTAGATAAAATCATCAATTAAAATAAGAGCATTTTATATTTAGAATGTATTTCCACATTTCAATCCAAATCGTGCGCAGGAAAATAATAATTCACTTCTGAGTGTGCGTAATGAAATTCATTTCTTGGGAAAAATTCGCTCTAAAACTGCAAATATTAATGTACAAATCATCAATTAAAGATAAGAATAATTTGTCTTCAGAGGTCTTTTCCATACTTAAATCCAAATATTATTAAGGAAATTAAAAATTCACGTTTGAACGAGCGTAATGAAACTTTTTTGTTGGGAACAATTCGCTCCAGAAATAGAATTATATTAGATAAAATCATCAATTAAAATAAGAGCATTTTATATTTAGAATGTATTTCCACATTTCAATCCAAATCGTGCGCAGGAAAATAATAATTCACTTTTGAGGGTGCGTAATGAAATTCATTTCTTGGGAAAAGTCGCTCTAGAACTGCAAATATTAATGTGCAAATCATCAATTAAAAACAAGAATATTTTGTCTTCAGAAATCTTTTCCATACTTAAATCAAAAAAGTATTTAGGAAATAAAAAATTCTCGTATGAACGAGCGTTATGGTTTTATTTGTTGGGAACAATTCGCTCCAGAAATAGAATTATTGTAGATAAAATCAATTATTAAAAAAAGAATATTTTATATTTAGAATGTATTTCCACATTTCAATCCAAATCGTGCGCAGGGAAAATAATAATTCACTTTTGAAGGTGCGTAATCAATTTCATTTCTTTAGAAAAATTCGCTCTAGAACTGTAAATATTAATTTACAAATCATCAATTAAAAACAAGAATATTTTGTCTTCAGAAGTCTTTTCCATACTTAAATCCAAATAGTATTAAGGAAATTAAAAATTCTCGTTTGAACGAGCGTAATGAAACTTATTTGTTGGGAACAATTCCCTCCAGAAATAGAATTATTGTAGATAAATTCATCAATTAAAAAAAGAGCATTTTATATTTAGAATGTATTTCCACATTTCAATCCAAATCGTGCGCAGGAAAATAATAATTCATTTTTGAGGGTGCGTAATGAAATTCATTTCGTCGAAAAAATTCGCTCTAGAACTGCTAATATTGATGTACAAATCATCAATTAAAAACAAGAATATTTTGTCTTCAGAAGTCTTTTCCATACTTAAAACCAAACAGTTTTAAGAAAATTAAAAATTCTCGTTTGAACGCGCGTAATGAGACTTATTTGTTGGGAACAATTCGCTCCAGAAAAAGAATTATTGTAGATAAAATCATCTATTAGGAAAAGAGCATTTTATATTTAGAATGTATTTCCACATTTCAATCCAAATCGTGCGCAGGAAAATAATAATTTACTTTTGAGGGTGCGTAATGAAATTCATTTCTTGGGAAAAATTCGCTCTAGAATTGCATATATTAATGTACAAATCATCAATTAAAAACAAGAATATTTTGTCTTCAGAAGTCTTTTCCATACTTAAATCCAAATAGTATTAAGGAAATTAAAAATTCTCGTTTGAACGAGCGTAATGAAACTTATTTGTTGGGAACAATTCGCTCCAGAAATAGAATTATTGTAGATAAAATCATCAATTAAAAAAAGAGCATTTTATATTTAGAATGTTTTCCAACATTTCAATCCAAATCGTGCGCAGGAAAATAATAATTCACTTCTGAGTGTGCGTAATGAAATTCATTTCTTGGGAAAAATTCGCTCTAAAACTGCAAATATTAATGTACAAATCATCAATTAAAGATAAGAATAATTTGTCTTCAGAGGTCTTTTCCATACTTAAATCCAAATATTATTAAGGAAATTAAAAATTCACGTTTGAACGAGCGTAATGAAACTTTTTTGTTGGGAACAATTCGCTCCAGAAATAGAATTATATTAGATAAAATCATCAATTAAAATAAGAGCATTTTATATTTAGAATGTATTTCCACATTTCAATCCAAATCGTGCGTAGGGAAAATAATAATTCACTTTAGAAGGTGCGTAATGAAATTCATGTCTTTGGAAAAATTCGCTCTAGAACTTCAAATATTAATGTACAAATCATCAATTAAAGAGAAGAATATTTTGTCTTCAGAAGTCTTTTCCATACTTAACTCAAAAAAGTATTAAGGAAATTAAAAATTCTCGTTTGAACGAGCGTAATGAAACTTATTTGTTGGGAACAAATCGCTCCAGAAATAGAATTCTTGTAGATAAAATCATCAATTAAAATAAGAGCATTTTATATTTAGAATGTATTTCCTCATTTCAATCCAAATCGTGCGCAGGAAAATAATAATTCACTTTTGAGGGTGCGTAATGAAATTCATGTCTTGGGAAAAATTCGCTGTAGAACTAAAAATATAAATGTACAAATCATCAATTAAAAACAAGAATATTTTGTCTTCAGAAGTCTTTTCCATACTTAACTCAAAAAAGTATTAAGGAAATTAAAAATTCTCGTTTGAACGAGCGTAATGAAACTTTTTTGTTGGGAACAATTCGCTCCAGAAATAGAATTATATTAGATAAAATCATCAATTAAAATAAGAGCATTTTATATTTAGAATGTATTTCCACATTTCAATCCAAATCGTGCGCAGGAAAATAATAATTCACTTTTGAGGGTGCGTAATGAAATTCATTTCTTGGGAAAATTCGCTCTAGAACTGCAAATATTAATGTGCAAATCATCAATTAAAAACAAGAATATTTTGTCTTCAGAAGTCTTTTCCATACTTAAATCAAAAAAGTATTTAGGAAATAAAAAATTCTCGTTTGAACGAGCGTTATGGTTTTATTTGTTGGGAACCATTCGCTCCAGAAATAGAATTATTGTAGATAAAATCATCTATTAAAAAAAGAGCATTTTATATTTAGAATGTATTTCCACATTTCAATCCAAATCGTGCGCAGGGAAAATAATAATTCACTTTTGAAGGTGCGTAATCAATTTCATTTCTTTAGAAAAATTCGCTCTAGAACTGCAAATATTAATTTACAAATCATCAATTAAAAACAAGAATATTTTGTCTTCAGAAGTCTTTTCCATACTTAAATCCAAATAGTATTAAGGATATTAAAAATTCTCCTTTGAACGAGCGTAATGAAACTTATTTGTTGGGAACAATTCCCTCCAGAAATAGAATTATTGTAGATAAAATCATCAATTAAAAAAAGAGCATTTTATATTTAGAATGTATTTCCACATTTCAATCCAAATCGTGCGCAGGAAAATAATAATTCATTTTTGAGGGTGTGTAATGAAATTCATTTCTTGGGAAAAATTCGCTCTAGAACTGCAAATATTAATGTACAAATCATCAATTAAAAACAAGAATATTTTGTCTTCAGAAGTCTTTTCCATACTTAAATCCAAATAGTATTAAGTAAATTAAAAGTTCTCGTTTGAACGAGCGTAATAAACTTATTTGTTGGGATCAAATTCGCTCCAGAAATAGAATTATTGTAGATAAAATCATCAATTAAAAAAAGAACATTTTATATTTAGAATGTTTTTCCAGATTTCAATCCAAATCGTGCGCAGGAAAATAAAAATTCACTTTTAAGGGAGCATAATGAAATTCATTTCTTGGGAAAAATTCGCTCTAGAACTGCAAATATTAATGTACAAATCATCAATTAAAAACAACAATATTTTGTTTTTAGAAGTCTTTTCCATACTTAAATCCAAATAGTATTAAGGAAATTAAAAATTCTCGCTTGAACGAGCGTAATGAAACTTATTTGATGGGAACAATCCGCTCCAGAAAAAGAATTATTGTAGATAAAATCATCAATTAAAAAAAGAGCATTTTTTATTTAAAATGTATTTCCACATTTCAATCCAAATCGTGCGCAGGAAAATAAAAATTCACTTTTGAGGGTGCGTAATGAAATTCATTTCTTGGGAAAAGTCGCTCTAGAACTGCAAATATTAATGTGCAAATCATCAATTAAAAACAAGAATATTTTGTCTTCAGAAGTCTTTTCCATACTTAAATCAAAAAAGTATTTAGGAAATAAAAAATTCTCGTATGAACGAGCGTTATGGTTTTATTTGTTGGGAACAATTCGCTCCAGAAATAGAATTATTGTAGATAAAATCATCTATTAAAAAAAGAGCATTTTATATTTAGAATGTATTTCCACATTTCAATCCAAATCGTGCGCAGGGAAAATAATAATTCACTTTTGAAGGTGCGTAATCAATTTCATTTCTTTAGAAAAATTCGCTCTAGAACTGCAAATATTAATTTACAAATCATCAATTAAAAACAAGAATATTTTGTCTTCAGAAGTCTTTTCCATACTTAAAACCAAATAGTTTTAAGAAAATTAAAACTTCTCGTTTGAACGCGCGTAATGAGACATTTGTTGGGAACAATTCGCTCCAGAAATAGAATTATTGTAGATAAAATCATCTATTAGGAAAAGAGCATTTTATATTTAGAATGTATTTCCACATTTCAATCCAAATCGTGCGCAGGAAAATAAAAATTCACTTTTAAGGGTGCATAATGAAATTCATTTCTTGGGAAAAATTCGCTCTAGAACTGCAAATATTAATGTACAAATCATCAATTAAAAACATGAATATTTTGTCTTCAGAAGTCTTTTCCATACTTAAATCCAAATAGTATTAAGGAAATTAAAAATTCTCGTTTGAGCGTGCGTAATGAAACTTATTTGTTGGGAACAATTCGCTCCAGAAATAGAATTATTGTAGATAAAATCATCAATTAAAAAAAGAGCATTTTATATTTAGAATGTATTTCCACATTTCAATCCAAATCGTACGCAGGAAAATAATAATTCACTTTTGAGGGTGCGTAATGAAATTCATTTCTTGGGAAAAATTCGCTCTAGAACTGCAAATATTAATGTACAAATCCTCAATTAAAAACAAGAATATTTTGTCTTCAGAAGTCTTTTCCATACTTAAAACCAAATAGTATTAAGAAAATTAAAAATTCTCGTTTGAACGCGCGTAATGAGACTTATTTGTTGGGAACAATTCGCTCCAGAAATAGAATTATTGTAGTTAAAATCATCAATTAAAATAAGAGCATTTTATATTTAGAATGTATTTCCACATTTCAATCCAAATCGTGCGCAGGAAAATAATAATTCATTTTTGAGGGTGTGTAATGAAATTCATTTCTTGGGAAAAATTCGCTCTAGAACTGCAAATATTAATTTACAAATCATCAATTAAAAACAAGAATATTTTGTCTTCAGAAGTCTTTTCCATACTTAAATCCAAATAGTATTAAGTAAATTAAAAGTTCTCGTTTGAACGAGCGTAATAAACTTATTTGTTGGGATCAAATTCGCTCCAGAAATAGAATTATTGTAGATAAAATCATCAATTAAAAAAAGAACATTTTATATTTAGAATGTTTTTCCACATTTCAATCCAAATCGTGCGCAGGAAAATAAAAATTCACTTTTAAGGGTGCATAATGAAATTCATTTCTTGGGAAAAATTCGCTCTAGAACTGCAAATATTAATGTACAAATCATCAATTAAAAACATGAATATTTTGTCTTCAGAAGTCTTTTCCATACGTAAATCCAAAAAGTATTAAGGAAATTAAAAATTCTCGTTTGAGCGTGCGTAATGAAACTTATTTGTTGGGAACAATTCGCTCCAGAAATAGAATTATTGTAGATAAAATCATCAATTAAAAAAAGAGCAGTTTATATTTAGAATGTATTTCCACATTTCAATCCAAATCGTACGAAGGAAAATAATAATTCACTTTTGAGGGTGCGTAATGAAATTCATTTCTTGGGAAAAATTCGCTCTAGAACTGCAAATATTAATGTACAAATCCTCAATTAAAAACAAGAATATTTTGTCTTCAGAAGTCTTTTCCATACTTAAAACCAAATAGTATTAAGAAAATTAAAAATTCTCGTTTGAACGCGCGTAATGAGACTTATTTGTTGGGAACAATTCGCTCCAGAAATAGAATTATTGTAGTTAAAATCATCAATTAAAATAAGAGCATTTTATATTTAGAATGTATTTCCACATTTCAATCCAAATCGTGCGTAGGGAAAATAATAATTCACTTTTGAAGGTGCGTAATGAAATTCATGTCTTTGGAAAAATTCGCTCTAGAACTGCAAATATTGATGTACATATCATCAATTAAAAACAAGAATATTTTGTCTTCAGAAGTCTTTTCCATACTTAAAACCAAATAGTATTAAGGAAATTAAAAATTCTCGTTTGAGCGTGCGTAATGAAACTTATTTGTTGGGAACAATTCGCTCCAGAAATAGAATTATTGTAGATAAAATCATCAATTAAAAAAAGAGCATTTTATATTTAGAATGTATTTCCACATTTCAATCCAAATCGTACGGTGGAAAATAATAATTCACTTTTGAGGGTGCGTAATGAAATTCATTTCTTGGGAAAAATTCGCTCTAGAACTGCAAATATTAATGTACAAATCCTCAATTAAAAACAAGAATATTTTGTCTTCAGAAGTCTTTTCCATACTTAAAACCAAATAGTATTAAGAAAATTAAAAATTCTCGTTTGAACGCGCGTAATGAGACTTATTTGTTGGGAACAATTCGCTCCAGAAATAGAATTATTGTAGTTAAAATCATCAATTAAAATAAGAGCATTTTATATTTAGAATGTATTTCCACATTTCAATCCAAATCGTGCGTAGGGAAAATAATAATTCACTTTTGAAGGTGCGTAATGAAATTCATGTCTTTGGAAAAATTCGCTCTAGAACTTCAATTATTAATGTACAAATCATCAATTAAAGAGAAGAATATTTTGTCTTCAGAAGTCTTTTCCATACTTAACTCAAAAAAGTATTAAGGAAATTAAAAATTCTCGTTTGAACGAGCGTAATGAAACTTATTTGTTGGGAACAAATCGCTCCAGAAATAGAATTCTTGTAGATAAAATCATCAATTAAAATAAGAGCATTTTATATTTAGAATGTATTTCCACATTTCAATCCAAATCGTGCGCAGGAAAATAATAATTCACTTTTGAGGGTGCGTAATGAAATTCATGTCTTGGGAAAAATTCGCTGTAGAAATAAAAATATAAATGTACAAATCATCAATTAAAAACAAGAATATTTTGTCTTCAGAAGTCTTTTCCATACTTAACTCAAAAAAGTATTAAGGAAATTAAAAATTCTCGTTTGAACGAGCGTAATGAAACTTTTTTGTTGGGAACAATTCGCTCCAGAAATAGAATTATATTAGATAAAATCATCAATTAAAATAAGAGCATTTTATATTTAGAATGTATTTCCACATTTCAATCCAAATCGTGCGCAGGAAAATAATAATTCACTTTTGAGGGTGCGTAATGAAATTCATTTCTTGGGAAAATTCGCTCTAGAACTGCAAATATTAATGTGCAAATCATCAATTAAAAACAAGAATATTTTGTCTTCAGAAGTCTTTTCCATACTTAAATCAAAAAAGTATTTAGGAAATAAAAATTCTCGTTTGAACGAGCGTTATGGTTTTATTTGTTGGGAACCATTCGCTCCAGAAATAGAATTATTGTAGATAAAATCATCTATTAAAAAAAGAGCATTTTATATTTAGAATGTATTTCCACATTTCAATCCAAATCGTGCGCAGGGAAAATAATAATTCACTTTTGAAGGTGCGTAATCAATTTCATTTCTTTAGAAAAATTCGCTCTAGAACTGCAAATATTAATTTACAAATCATCAATTAAAAACAAGAATATTTTGTCTTCAGAAGTCTTTTTCATACTAAAATCCAAATAGTATTAAGGATATTAAAAATTCTCCTTTGAACGAGCGTAATGAAACTTATTTGTTGGGAACAATTCCCTCCAGAAATAGAATTATTGTAGATAAAATCATCAATTAAAAAAAGAGCATTTTATATTTAGAATGTATTTCCAGATTTCAATCCAAATCGTGCGAAGGAAAATAAAAATTCACTTTTAAGGGTGCATAATGAAATTCATTTCTTGGGAAAAATTCGCTCTAGAACTGCAAATATTAATGTACAAATCATCAATTAAAAACATGAATATTTTGTCTTCAGAAGTCTTTTCCATACGTAAATCCAAAAAGTATTAAGGAAATTAAAAATTCTCGTTTGAGCGTGCGTAATGAAACTTATTTGTTGGGAACAATTCGCTCCAGAAATAGAATTATTGTAGATAAAATCATCAATTAAAAAAAGAGCATTTTATATTTAGAATGTATTTCCACATTTCAATCCAAATCGTACGCAGGAAAATAATAATTCACTTTTGAGGGTGCGTAATGAAAATCATTTCTTGGGAAAAATTCGCTCTAGAACTGCAAATATTAATGTACAAATCCTCAATTAAAAACAAGAATATTTTGTCTTCAGAAGTCTTTTCCATACTTAAAACCAAATAGTATTAAGAAAATTAAAAATTCTCGTTTGAACGCGCGTAATGAGACTTATTTGTTGGGAACAATTCGCTCCAGAAATAGAATTATTGTAGTTAAAATCATCAATTAAAATAAGAGCATTTTATATTTAGAATGTATTTCCACATTTCAATCCAAATCGTGCGTAGGGAAAATAATAATTCACTTTTGAAGGTGCGTAATGAAATTCATGTCTTTGGAAAAATTCGCTCTAGAACTTCAAATATTAATGTACAAATCATCAATTAAAGAGAAGAATATTTTGTCTTCAGAAGTCTTTTCCATACTTAACTCAAAAAAGTACTAAGGAAATTAAAAATTCTCGTTTGAACGAGCGTAATGAAACTTATTTGTTGGGAACAAATCGCTCCAGAAATAGAATTCTTGTAGATAAAATCATCAATTAAAAAAAGAGCATTTTATATTTAGAATGTATTTCCACATTTCAATCCAAATCGTGCGCAGGAAAATAATAATTCACTTTTGAGGGTGCGTAATGAAATTCATGTCTTGGGAAAAATTCGCTGTAGAACTAAAAATATAAATGTACAAATCATCAATTAAAAACAAGAATATTTTGTCTTCAGAAATCTTTTCCATACTTAAATCCAAATATATATAAGGAAATTAAAAATTCTCGTTTGAACGAGCGTAATGAACTTTATTTGTTGGGAACATTTCGGTCCAGAAATAGAATTATTGTAGATAAAATCATCAATTAAAAAAAGAGCATTATATATTTAGAAAGTATTTCCACATTTCAATCCAAATCGTGCGAGGGAAAAAAATAATTCACTTTTGAGGGTGCGTAATGAAATTCATTTCTTGGGAAAAATTCGCTCTAGAACTGCAAATATTAATGTACAAATCATCAATTAAAAACAAGAATATTTTGTCCTCAGAAATCTTTTCCATACTTAAATCCAAATAGTTTTAAGGAAATTAAAATTTCTCGTTTGAACGAGCGTAATGAGACTTATTTGTTGGGAACAATTCGCTCCAGAAATAGAATTATTGTAGATAAAATCATCAATTAAAAAAAGAGCATTTTATATTTAGAATGTATTTCCTCATTTCAATCCAAATCGTGCGCAGGAAAATAATAATTCACTTCTGAGTGTGCGTAATGAAATTCATTTCTTGGGAAAAATTCGCTCTAAAACTGCAAATATTAATGTACAAATCATCAATTAAAGATAAGAATAATTTGTCTTCAGAGGTCTTTTCCATACTTAAATCCAAATATTATTAAGGAAATTAAAAATTCACGTTTGAACGAGCGTAATGAAACTTTTTTGTTGGGAACAATTCGCTCCAGAAATAGAATTATATTAGATAAAATCATCAATTAAAATAAGAGCATTTTATATTTAGAATGTATTTCCACATTTCAATCCAAATCGTGCGCAGGAAAATAATAATTCACTTTTGAGGGTGCGTAATGAAATTCATTTCTTGGGAAAAGTCGCTCTAGAACTGCAAATATTAATGTGCAAATCATCAATTAAAAACAAGAATATTTTGTCTTCAGAAGTCTTTTCCATACTTAAATCAAAAAAGTATTAAGGGAAATAAAAAATTCTCGTATGAACGAGCGTTATGGTTTTATTTGTTGGGAACAATTCGCTCCAGAAATAGAATTATTGTAGATAAAATCAATTATTAAAAAAAGAATATTTTATATTTAGAATGTATTTCCACATTTCAATCCAAATCGTGCGCAGGGAAAATAATAATTCACTTTTGAAGGTGCGTAATCAATTTCATTTCTTTAGAAAAATTCGCTCTAGAACTGTAAATATTAATTTACAAATCATCAATTAAAAACAAGAATATTTTGTCTTCAGAAGTCTTTTCCATACTTAAATCCAAATAGTATTAAGGAAATTAAAAATTCTCCTTTGAACGAGCGTAATGAAACTTATTTGTTGGGAACAATTCCCTCCAGAAATAGAATTATTGTAGATAAATTCATCAATTAAAAAAAGAGCATTTTATATTTAGAATGTATTTCCACATTTCAATCCAAATCGTGCGCAGGAAAATAATAATTCATTTTTGAGGGTGCGTAATGAAATTCATTTCTTCGAAAAAATTCGCTCTAGAACTGCAAATATTGATGTACAAATCATCAATTAAAAACAAGAATATTTTGTCTTCAGAAGTCTTTTCCATACTTAAAACCAAATAGTTTTAAGAAAATTAAAAATTCTCGTTTGAACGCGCGTAATGAGACTTATTTGTTGGGAACAATTCGCTCCAGAAAAAGAATTATTGTAGATAAAATCATCTATTAGGAAAAGAGCATTTTATATTTAGAATGTATTTCCACATTTCAATCCAAATCGTGCGCAGGAAAATAATAATTTACTTTTGAGGGTGCGTAATGAAATTCATTTCTTGGGAAAAATTCGCTCTAGAATTGCATATATTAATGTACAAATCATCAATTAAAAACAAGAATATTTTGTCTTCAGAAGTCTTTTCCATACTTAAATCCAAATAGTATTAAGGAAATTAAAAATTCTCGTTTGAACGAGCGTAATGAAACTTATTTGTTGGGAACAATTCGCTCCAGAAATAGAATTATTGTAGATAAAATCATCAATTAAAAAAAGAGCATTTTATATTTAGAATGTTTTCCAACATTTCAATCCAAATCGTGCGCAGGAAAATAATAATTCACTTCTGAGTGTGCGTAATGAAATTCATTTCTTGGGAAAAATTCGCTCTAAAACTGCAAATATTAATGTACAAATCATCAATTAAAGATAAGAATAATTTGTCTTCAGAGGTCTTTTCCATACTTAAATCCAAATATTATTAAGGAAATTAAAAATTCACGTTTGAACGAGCGTAATGAAACTTTTTTGTTGGGAACAATTCGCTCCAGAAATAGAATTATATTAGATAAAATCATCAATTAAAATAAGAGCATTTTATATTTAGAATGTATTTCCACATTTCAATCCAAATCGTGCGTAGGGAAAATAATAATTCACTTTAGAAGGTGCGTAATGAAATTCATGTCTTTGGAAAAATTCGCTCTAGAACTTCAAATATTAATGTACAAATCATCAATTAAAGAGAAGAATATTTTGTCTTCAGAAGTCTTTTCCATACTTAACTCAAAAAAGTATTAAGGAAATTAAAAATTCTCGTTTGAACGAGCGTAATGAAACTTATTTGTTGGGAACAAATCGCTCCAGAAATAGAATTCTTGTAGATAAAATCATCAATTAAAATAAGAGCATTTTATATTTAGAATGTATTTCCTCATTTCAATCCAAATCGTGCGCAGGAAAATAATAATTCACTTTTGAGGGTGCGTAATGAAATTCATGTCTTGGGAAAAATTCGCTGTAGAACTAAAAATATAAATGTACAAATCATCAATTAAAAACAAGAATATTTTGTCTTCAGAAGTCTTTTCCATACTTAACTCAAAAAAGTATTAAGGAAATTAAAAATTCTCGTTTGAACGAGCGTAATGAAACTTTTTTGTTGGGAACAATTCGCTCCAGAAATAGAATTATATTAGATAAAATCATCAATTAAAATAAGAGCATTTTATATTTAGAATGTATTTCCACATTTCAATCCAAATCGTGCGCAGGAAAATAATAATTCACTTTTGAGGGTGCGTAATGAAATTCATTTCTTGGGAAAATTCGCTCTAGAACTGCAAATATTAATGTGCAAATCATCAATTAAAAACAAGAATATTTTGTCTTCAGAAGTCTTTTCCATACTTAAATCAAAAAAGTATTTAGGAAATAAAAAATTCTCGTTTGAACGAGCGTTATGGTTTTATTTGTTGGGAACCATTCGCTCCAGAAATAGAATTATTGTAGATAAAATCATCTATTAAAAAAAGAGCATTTTATATTTAGAATGTATTTCCACATTTCAATCCAAATCGTGCGCAGGGAAAATAATAATTCACTTTTGAAGGTGCGTAATCAATTTCATTTCTTTAGAAAAATTCGCTCTAGAACTGCAAATATTAATTTACAAATCATCAATTAAAAACAAGAATATTTTGTCTTCAGAAGTCTTTTCCATACTTAAATCCAAATAGTATTAAGGATATTAAAAATTCTCCTTTGAACGAGCGTAATGAAACTTATTTGTTGGGAACAATACCCTCCAGAAATAGAATTATTGTAGATAAAATCATCAATTAAAAAAAGAGCATTTTATATTTAGAATGTATTTCCACATTTCAATCCAAATCGTGCGCAGGAAAATAATAATTCATTTTTGAGGGTGTGTAATGAAATTCATTTCTTGGGAAAAATTCGCTCTAGAACTACAAATATTAATGTACAAATCCTCAATTAAAAACAAGAATATTTTGTCTTCAGAAGTCTTTTCCATCCTTAAATCCAAATAGTATTAAGGAAATTAAAAATTCTCGTTTGAGCGTGCGTAATGAAACTTATTTGTTGGGAACAATTCGCTCCAGAAATAGAATTATTGTAGATAAAATCATCAATTAAAAAAAGAGCATTTTATATTTAGAATGTATTTCCACATTTCAATAAAAATGGTACCCAGGAAAATAATAATTCACTTTTGAGGGTGCGTAATGAAATTCATTTCTTGGGAAAAATTCGCTCTAGAACTGCAAATATTAATGTACAAATCATCAATTAAAAACAACAATATTTTGTTTTTAGAAGTCTTTTCCATACTTAAATCCAAATAGTATTAAGAAAATTAAAAATTCTCGCTTGAACGAGCGTAATGAAACTTATTTGATGGGAACAATTCGCTCCAGAAAAAGAATTATTGTAGATAAAATCATCAATTAAAAAAAGGCATTTTATATTTAGAATGTATTTCCACATTTCAATCCAAATCGTGCGCAGGAAAATAAAAATTCACTTTTGAGGGTGCGTAATGAAATTCATTTCTTGGGAAAAGTCGCTCTAGAACTGCAAATATTAATGTGCAAATCATCAATTAAAAACAAGAATATTTTGTCTTCAGAAGTCTTTTCCATACTTAAAACCAAACAGTATTAATGAAATTTAAAATTCTCTTTTGAACGAGCGTAATGAACTTTATTTGTTGGGAACAATTCGGTCCAGAAATAGAATTATTGTAGATAAAATCATCTATTAAAAAAAGAGCATTTTATATTTAGAATGTATTTCCACATTTCAATCCAAATCGTGCGCAGGGAAAATAATAATTCACTTTTGAAGGTGCGTAATCAATTTCATTTCTTTAGAAAAATTCGCTCTAGAACTGCAAATATTAATTTACAAATCATCAATTAAAAACAAGAATATTTTGTCTTCAGAAGTCTTTTCCATACTTAAAACCAAATAGTTTTAAGAAAATTAAAAATTCTCGTTTGAACGCGCGTAATGAGACATTTGTTGGGAACAATTCGCTCCAGAAATAGAATTATTGTAGATAAAATCATCTATTAGGAAAAGAGCATTTTATATTTAGAATGTATTTCCACATTTCAATCCAAATCGTGCGCAGGAAAATAAAAAATCACTTTTAAGGGTGCATAATGAAATTCATTTCTTGGGAAAAATTCGCTCTAGAACTGCAAATATTAATGTACAAATCATCAATTAAAAACATGAATATTTTGTCTTCAGAAGTCTTTTCCATACTTAAATCCAAATAGTATTAAGGAAATTAAAAATTCTCGTTTGAGCGTGCGTAATGAAACTTAATTGTTGGGAACAATTCGCTCCAGAAATAGAATTATTGTAGATAAAATCATCAATTAAAAAAAGAGCATTTTATATTTAGAATGTATTTCCACATTTCAATCCAAATCGTACGCAGGAAAATAATAATTCACTTTTGAGGGTGCGTAATGAAATTCATTTCTTGGGAAAAATTCGCTCTAGAACTGCAAATATTAATGTACAAATCCTCAATTAAAAACAAGAATATTTTGTCTTCAGAAGTCTTTTCCATACTTAAAACCAAATAGTATTAAGAAAATTAAAAATTCTCGTTTGAACGCGCGTAATGAGACTTATTTGTTGGGAACAATTCGCTCCAGAAATAGAATTATTGTAGTTAAAATCATCAATTAAAATAAGAGCATTTTATATTTAGAATGTATTTCCACATTTCAATCCAAATCGTGCGCAGGAAAATAATAATTCATTTTTGAGGGTGTGTAATGAAATTCATTTCTTGGGAAAAATTCGCTCTAGAACTGCAAATATTAATTTACAAATCATCAATTAAAAACAAGAATATTTTGTCTTCAGAAGTCTTTTCCATACTTAAATCCAAATAGTATTAAGTAAATTAAAAGTTCTCGTTTGAACGAGCGTAATAAACTTATTTGTTGGGATCAAATTCGCTCCAGAAATAGAATTATTGTAGATAAAATCATCAATTAAAAAAAGAACATTTTATATTTAGAATGTTTTTCCAGATTTCAATCCAAATCGTGCGCAAGAAAATAAAAATTCACTTTTAAGGGTGCATAATGAAATTCATTTCTTGGGAAAAATTCGCTCTAGAACTGCAAATATTAATGTACAAATCATCAATTAAAAACATGAATATTTTGTCTTCAGAAGTCTTTTCCATACGTAAATCCAAAAAGTATTAAGGAAATTAAAAATTCTCGTTTGAGCGTGCGTAATGAAACTTATTTGTTGGGAACAATTCGCTCCAGAAATAGAATTATTGTAGATAAAATCATCAATTAAAAAAAGAGCATTTTATATTTAGAATGTATTTCCACATTTCAATCCAAATCGTACGAAGGAAAATAATAATTCACTTTTGAGGGTGCGTAATGAAATTCATTTCTTGGGAAAAATTCGCTCTAGAACTGCAAATATTAATGTACAAATCCTCAATTAAAAACAAGAATATTTTGTCTTCAGAAGTCTTTTCCATACTTAAAACCAAATAGTATTAAGAAAATTAAAAATTCTCGTTTGAACGCGCGTAATGAGACTTATTTGTTGGGAACAATTCGCTCCAGAAATAGAATTATTGTAGTTAAAATCATCAATTAAAATAAGAGCATTTTATATTTAGAATGTATTTCCACATTTCAATCCAAATCGTGCGTAGGGAAAATAATAATTCACTTTTGAAGGTGCGTAATGAAATTCATGTCTTTGGAAAAATTCGCTCTAGAACTGCAAATATTGATGTACATATCATCAATTAAAAACAAGAATATTTTGTCTTCAGAAGTCTTTTCCATACTTAAAACCAAATAGTATTAAGGAAATTAAAAATTCTCGTTTGAGCGTGCGTAATGAAACTTATTTGTTGGGAACAATTCGCTCCAGAAATAGAATTATTGTAGATAAAATCATCAATTAAAAAAAGAGCATTTTATATTTAGAATGTATTTCCACATTTCAATCCAAATCGTATGGTGGAAAATAATAATTCACTTTTGAGGGTGCGTAATGAAATTCATTTCTTGGGAAAAATTCGCTCTAGAACTGCAAATATTAATGTACAAATCCTCAATTAAAAACAAGAATATTTTGTCTTCAGAAGTCTTTTCCATACTTAAAACCAAATAGTATTAAGAAAATTAAAAATTCTCGTTTGAACGCGCGTAATGAGACTTATTTGTTGGGAACAATTCGCTCCAGAAATAGAATTATTGTAGTTAAAATCATCAATTAAAATAAGAGCATTTTATATTTAGAATGTATTTCCACATTTCAATCCAAATCGTGCGCAGGAAAATAATAATTGATTTTTGAGGGTGCGTAATGAAATTCATTTCTTGGGAAAAATTCGCTCTAGAACTGCAAATATTAATGTACAAATCATCAATTAAAGAGAAGAATATTTTGTCTTCAGAAGTCTTTTCCATACTTAACTCAAAAAAGTATTAAGGAAATTAAAAATTCTCGTTTGAACGAGCGTAATGAAACTTATTTGTTGGGAACAAATCGCTCCAGAAATAGAATTCTTGTAGATAAAATCATCAATTAAAATAAGAGCATTTTATATTTAGAATGTATTTCCACATTTCAATCCAAATCGTGCGCAGGAAAATAATAATTCACTTTTGAGGGTGCGTAATGAAATTCATGTCTTGGGAAAAATTCGCTGTAGAACTAAAAATATAAATGTACAAATCATCAATTAAAAACAAGAATATTTTGTCTTCAGAAGTCTTTTCCATACTTAACTCAAAAAAGTATTAAGGAAATTAAAAATTCTCGTTTGAACGAGCGTAATGAAACTTTTTTGTTGGGAACAATTCGCTCCAGAAATAGAATTATATTAGATAAAATCATCAATTAAAATAAGAGCATTTTATATTTAGAATGTATTTCCACATTTCAATCCAAATCGTGCGCAGGAAAATAATAATTCACTTTTGAGGGTGCGTAATGAAATTCATTTCTTGGGAAAATTCGCTCTAGAACTGCAAATATTAATGTGCAAATCATCAATTAAAAACAAGAATATTTTGTCTTCAGAAGTCTTTTCCATACTTAAATCAAAAAAGTATTTAGGAAATAAAAAATTCTCGTTTGAACGAGCGTTATGGTTTTATTTGTTGGGAACCATTCGCTCCAGAAATAGAATTATTGTAGATAAAATCATCTATTAGAAAAAGAGCATTTTATATTTAGAATGTATTTCCACATTTCAATCCTAATCGTGCGCAGGGAAAATAATAATTCACTTTTGAAGGTGCGTAATCAATTTCATTTCTTTAGAAAAATTCGCTCTAGAACTGCAAATATTAATTTACAAATCATCAATTAAAAACAAGAATATTTTGTCTTCAGAAGTCTTTTCCATACTTAAATCCAAATAGTATTAAGGATATTAAAAATTCTCCTTTGAACGAGCGTAATGAAACTTATTTGTTGGGAACAATTCCCTCCAGAAATAGAATTATTGTAGATAAAATCATCAATTAAAAAAAGAGCATTTTATATTTAGAATGTATTTCCACATTTCAATCCAAATCGTGCGCAGGAAAATAATAATTCATTTTTGAGGGTGTGTAATGAAATTCATTTCTTGGGAAAAATTCGCTCGAGAACTGCAAATATTAATGTACAAATCATCAATTAAAAACAAGAATATTTTGTCTTCAGAAGTCTTTTCCATACTTAAATCCAAATAGTATTAAGTAAATTAAAAGTTCTCGTTTGAACGAGCGTAATAAACTTATTTGTTGGGATCAAATTCGCTCCAGAAAAAGAATTATTGTAGATAAAATCATCAATTAAAAAAAGAGCATTTTATATTTAGAATGTATTTCCACATTTCAATCCAAATCGTGCGCAGGAAAATAAAAATTCACTTTTGAGGGTGCGTAATGAAATTCATTTCTTGGGAAAAGTCGCTCTAGAACTGCAAATATTAATGTGCAAATCATCAATTAAAAACAAGAATATTTTGTCTTCAGAAGTCTTTTCCATACTTAAATCAAAAAAGTATTTAGGAAATAAAAAATTCTCGTATGAACGAGCGTTATGGTTTTATTTGTTGGGAACAATTCGCTCCAGAAATAGAATTATTGTAGATAAAATCATCTATTAAAAAAAGAGCATTTTATATTTAGAATGTATTTCCACATTTCAATCCAAATCGTGCGCAGGGAAAATAATAATTCACTTTTGAAGGTGCGTAATCAATTTCATTTCTTTAGAAAAATTCGCTCTAGAACTGCAAATATTAATTTACAAATCATCAATTAAAAACAAGAATATTTTGTCTTCAGAAGTCTTTTCCATACTTAAATCCAAATAGTATTAAGGAAATTAAATATTCTCCTTTGAACGAGCGTAATGAAACTTATTTGTTGGGAACAATTCCCTCCAGAAATAGAATTATTGTAGATATAATCATCAATTAAAAAAAGAGCATTTTATATTTAGAATGTATTTCCACATTTCAATCCAAATCGTGCGCAGGAAAATAATAATTCATTTTTGAGGGTGCGTAATGAAATTCATTTCTTCGAAAAAATTCGCTCTAGAACTGCAAATATTGATGTACAAATCATCAATTAAAAACAAGAATATTTTGTCTTCAGAAGTCTTTTCCATACTTAAAACCAAATAGTATTAAGAAAATTAAAAATTCTCGTTTGAACGCGCGTAATGAGACTTATTTGTTGGGAACAATTCGCTCCAGAAATAGAATTATTGTAGATAAAATCATCTATTAGGAAAAGAGCATTTTATATTTAGAATGTATTTCCACATTTCAATCCAAATCGTGCGCAGGAAAATAATAATTTACTTTTGAGGGTGCGTAATGAAATTCATTTCTTGGGAAAAATTCGCTCTAGAATTGCATATATTAATGTACAAATCATCAATTAAAAACAAGAATATTTTGTCTTCAGAAGTCTTTTCCATACTTAAATCCAAATAGTATTAAGGAAATTAAAAATTCTCGTTTGAACGAGCGTAATGAAACTTATTTGTTGGGAACAATTCGCTCCAGAAATAGAATTATTGTAGATAAAATCATCAATTAAAAAAAGAGCATTTTATATTTAGAATGTTTTCCAACATTTCAATCCAAATCGTGCGCAGGAAAATAATAATTCACTTCTGAGTGTGCGTAATGAAATTCATTTCTTGGGAAAAATTCGCTCTAAAACTGCAAATATTAATGTACAAATCATCAATTAAAGATAAGAATAATTTGTCTTCAGAGGTCTTTTCCATACTTAAATCCAAATATTATTAAGGAAATTAAAAATTCACGTTTGAACGAGCGTAATGAAACTTTTTTGTTGGGAACAATTCGCTCCAGAAATAGAATTATATTAGATAAAATCATCAATTAAAATAAGAGCATTTTATATTTAGAATGTATTTCCACATTTCAATCCAAATCGTGCGTAGGGAAAATAATAATTCACTTTTGAAGGTGCGTAATTAAATTCATGTCTTTGGAAAAATTCGCTCTAGAACTTCAAATATATATGTACAAATCATCAATTAAAGAGAAGAATATTTTGTCTTCAGAAGTCTTTTCCATACTTAACTCAAAAAAGTATTAAGGAAATTAAAAATTCTCGTTTGAACGAGCGTAATGAAACTTATTTGTTGGGAACAAATCGCTCCAGAAATAGAATTCTTGTAGATAAAATCATCAATTAAAATAAGAGCATTTTATATTTAGAATGTATTTCCACATTTCAATCCAAATCGTGCGCAGGGAAAATAATAATTCACTTTTGAAGGTGCGTAATCAATTTCATTTCTTTAGAAAAATTCGCTCTAGAACTGCAAATATTAATTTACAAATCATCAATTAAAAACAAGAATATTTTGTCTTCAGAAGTCTTTTCCATACTTAAATCCAAATATTATTAAGGAAATTAAAAATTCTCCTTTGAACGAGCGTAATGAAACTTATTTGTTGGGAACAATTCCCTCCAGAAATAGAATTATTGTAGATAAAATCATCAATTAAAAAAAGAGCATTTTATATTTAGAATGTATTTCCACATTTCAATCCAAATCGTGCGCAGGAAAATAATAATTCATTTTTGAGGGTGCGTAATGAAATTCATTTCTTGGGAAAAATTCGCTCTAGAACTGCAAATATTAATGTACAAATCATCAATTAAAAACAAGAATATTTTGTCTTCAGAAGTCTTTTTCATACTTAAATCCAAATAGTATTATGTAAATTAAAAGTTCTCGTTTGAACGAGCGTAATAAACTTATTTGTTGGGATCAAATTCGCTCCAGAAATAGAATTATTGTAGATAAAATCATCAATTAAAAAAAGAACATTTTATATTTAGAATGTTTTTCCAGATTTCAATCCAAATCGTGCGCAGGAAAATAAAAATTCACTTTTAAGGGTGCATAATGAAATTCATTTCTTGGGAAAAATTCGCTCTAGAACTGCAAATATTAATGTACAAATCATCAATTAAAAACATGAATATTTTGTCTTCAGAAGTCTTTTCCATACGTAAATCCAAAAAGTATTAAGGAAATTAAAAATTCTCGTTTGAGCGTGCGTAATGAAACTTATTTGTTGGGAACAATTCGCTCCAGAAATAGAATTATTGTAGATAAAATCATCAATTAAAAAAAGAGCATTTTATATTTAGAATGTATTTCCACATTTCAATCCAAATCGTACGCAGGAAAATAATAATTCACTTTTGAGGGTGCGTAATGAAATTCATTTCTTGGGAAAAATTCGCTCTAGAACTGCAAATATTAATGTACAAATCCTCAATTAAAAACAAGAATATTTTGTCTTCAGAAGTCTTTTCCATACTTAAAACCAAATAGTATTAAGAAAATTAAAAATTCTCGTTTGAACGCGCGTAATGACACTTATTTGTTGGGAACAATTCGCTCCAGAAATAGAATTATTGTAGTTAAAATCATCAATTAAAATAAGAGCATTTTATATTTAGAATGTATTTCCACATTTCAATCCAAATCGTGCGTAGGGAAAATAATAATTCACTTTTGAAGGTGCGTAATGAAATTCATGTCTTTGGAAAAATTCGCTCTAGAACTTCAAATATATATGTACAAATCATCAATTAAAGAGAAGAATATTTTGTCTTCAGAAGTCTTTTCCATACTTAACTCAAAAAAGTATTAAGGAAATTAAAAATTCTCGTTTGAACGAGCGTAATGAAACTTATTTGTTGGGAACAAATCGCTCCAGAAATAGAATTCTTGTAGATAAAATCATCAATTAAAATAAGAGCATTTTATATTTAGAATGTATTTCCACATTTCAATCCAAATCGTGCGCAGGGAAAATAATAATTCACTTTTGAAGGTGCGTAATCAATTTCATTTCTTTAGAAAAATTCGCTCTAGAACTGCAAATATTAATTTACAAATCATCAATTAAAAACAAGAATATTTTGTCTTCAGAAGTCTTTTCCATACTTAAATCCAAATATTATTAAGGAAATTAAAAATTCTCCTTTGAACGAGCGTAATGAAACTTATTTGTTGGGAACAATTCCCTCCAGAAATAGAATTATTGTAGATAAAATCATCAATTAAAAAAAGAGCATTTTATATTTAGAATGTATTTCCACATTTCAATCCAAATCGTGCGCAGGAAAATAATAATTCATTTTTGAGGGTGCGTAATGAAATTCATTTCTTGGGAAAAATTCGCTCTAGAACTGCAAATATTAATGTACAAATCATCAATTAAAAACAAGAATATTTTGTCTTCAGAAGTCTTTTTCATACTTAAATCCAAATAGTATTAAGTAAATTAAAAGTTCTCGTTTGAACAAGCGTAATAAACTTATTTGTTGGGATCAAATTCGCTCCAGAAATAGAATTATTGTAGATAAAATCATCAATTAAAAAAAGAACATTTTATATTTAGAATGTTTTTCCAGATTTCAATCCAAATCGTGCGCAGGAAAATAAAAATTCACTTTTAAGGGTGCATAATGAAATTCATTTCTTGGGAAAAATTCGCTCTAGAACTGCAAATATTAATGTACAAATCATCAATTAAAAACATGAATATTTTGTCTTCAGAAGTCTTTTCCATACGTAAATCCAAAAAGTATTAAGGAAATTAAAAATTCTCGTTTGAGCGTGCGTAATGAAACTTATTTGTTGGGAACAATTCGCTCCAGAAATAGAATTATTGTAGATAAAATCATCAATTAAAAAAAGAGCATTTTATATTTAGAATGTATTTCCACATTTCAATCCAAATCGTACGCAGGAAAATAATAATTCACTTTTGAGGGTGCGTAATGAAATTCATTTCTTGGGAAAAATTCGCTCTAGAACTGCAAATATTAATGTACAAATCCTCAATTAAAAACAAGAATATTTTGTCTTCAGAAGTCTTTTCCATACTTAAAACCAAATAGTATTAAGAAAATTAAAAATTCTCGTTTGAACGCGCGTAATGACACTTATTTGTTGGGAACAATTCGCTCCAGAAATAGAATTATTGTAGTTAAAATCATCAATTAAAATAAGAGCATTTTATATTTAGAATGTATTTCCACATTTCAATCCAAATCGTGCGTAGGGAAAATAATAATTCACTTTTGAAGGTGCGTAATGAAATTCATGTCTTTGGAAAAATTCGCTCTAGAACTTCAAATATTAATGTACAAATCATCAATTAAAGAGAAGAATATTTTGTCTTCAGAAGTCTTTTCCATACTTAACTCAAAAAAGTATTAAGGAAATTAAAAATTCTCGTTTGAACGAGCGTAATGAAACTTATTTGTTGGGAACAAATCGCTCCAGAAATAGAATTCTTGTAGATAAAATCATCAATTAAAATAAGAGCATTTTATATTTAGAATGTATATCCACATTTCAATCCAAATCGTGCGCAGGAAAATAATAATTCACTTTTGAGGGTGCGTAATGAAATTCATGTCTTGGGAAAAATTCGCTGTAGAACTAAAAATATAAATGTACAAATCAAATATTAAAAACAAGAATATTTTGTCTTCAGAAGTCTTTTCCATACTTAACTCAAAAAAGTATTAAGGAAATTAAAAATTCTCGTTTGAACGAGCGTAATGTAACTTTTTTGTTGGGAACAATTCGCTCCAGAAATAGAATTATATTAGATAAAATCATCAATTAAAATAAGAGCATTTTATATTTAGAATGTATTTCCACATTTCAATCCAAATCGTGCGCAGGAAAATAATAATTCACTTTTGAGGGTGCGTAATGAAATTCATTTCTTGGGAAAATTCTCTCTAGAACTGCAAATATTAATGTGCAAATCATCAATTAAAAACAAGAATATTTTGTCTTCAGAAGTCTTTTCCATACTTAAATCAAAAAAGTATTTAGGAAATAAAAAATTCTCGTTTGAACGAGCGTTATGGTTTTATTTGTTGGGAACCATTCGCTCCAGAAATAGAATTATTGTAGATAAAATCATCTATTAAAAAAAGAGCATTTTATATTTAGAATGTATTTCCACATTTCAATCCAAATCGTGCGCAGGAAAATAATAATTCATTTTTGAGGGTGCGTAATGAAATTCATTTCTTGGGAAAAATTCGCTCTAGAACTGCAAATATTAATGTATAAATCATCAATTAAAAACAAGAATATTTTGTCTTCAGAAGTCTTTTCCATACTTAAATCCAAATAGTATTAAGTAAATTAAAAGTTCTCGTTTGAACGAGCGTAATAAACTTATTTGTTGGGATTAAATTCGCTCCAGAAATAGAATTATTGTAGATAAAATCATCAATTAAAAAAAGAACATTTTATATTTAGAATGTTTTTCCAGATTTCAATCCAAATCGTGCGCAGGAAAATAAAAATTCACTTTTAAGGGTGCATAATGAAATTCATTTCTTGGGAAAAATTCGCTCTAGAACTGCAAATATTAATGTACAAATCATTAATTAAAAACATGAATATTTTGTCTTTAGAAGTCTTTTCCATACGTAAATCCAAAAAGTATTAAGGAAATTAAAAATTCTCGTTTGAGCGTGCGTAATGAAACTTATTTGTTGGGAACAATTCGCTCAAGAAATAGAATTATTGTAGATAAAATCATCAATTAAAAAAAGAGCATTTTATATTTAGAATGTATTTCCACATTTCAATCCAAATCGTACGCAGGAAAATAATAATTCACTTTTGAGGGTGCGTAATGAAATTCATTTCTTGGGAAAAATTCGCTCTAGAACTGCAAATATTAATGTACAAATCCTCAATTAAAAACAAGAATATTTTGTCTTCAGAAGTCTTTTCCATACTTAAAACCAAATAGTATTAAGAAAATTAAAAATTCTCGTTTGAACGCGCGTAATGAGACTTATTTGTTGGGAACAATTCGCTCCAGAAATAGAATTATTGTAGATAAAATCATCAATTAAATTAAGAGCATTTTATATTTAGATTGTATTTCCACATTTCAATCCAAATCGTGCGCAGGAAAATAATAATTCATTTTTGAGGGTGTGTAATGAAATTCATTTCTTGGGAAAAATTCGCTCTAGAACTGCAAATATTAATTTACAAATCATCAATTAAAAACAAGAATATTTTGTCTTCAGAAGTCTTTTCCATACTTAAATCCAAATAGTATTAAGTAAATTAAAAGTTCTCGTTTGAACGAGCGTAATAAACTTATTTGTTGGGATCAAATTCGCTCCAGAAATAGAATTATTGTAGATAAAATCATCAATTAAAAAAAGAACATTTTATATTTAGAATGTTTTTCCAGATTTCAATCCAAATCATGCGCAGGAAAATAAAAATTCACTTTTAAGGGTGCATAATGAAATTCATTTCTTGGGAAAAATTCGCTCTAGAACTGCAAATATTAATGTACAAATCATCAATTAAAAACATGAATATTTTGTCTTCAGAAGTCTTTTCCATACGTAAATCCAAAAAGTATTAAGGAAATTAAAAATTCTCGTTTGAACGAGCGTAATGAACTTTATTTGTTGGGAACATTTCGGTCCAGAAATAGAATTATTGTAGATAAAATCATCAATTAAAAAAAGAGCATTTTATATTTAGAAAGTATTTCCACATTTCAATCCAAATCGTGCGAGGGAAAAAAATAATTCACTTTTGAGGGTGCGTAATGAAATTCATTTCTTGGGAAAAATTCGCTCTAGAACTGCAAATATTAATGTACAGATCATCAATTAAAAACAAGAATATTTTGTCCTCAGAAATCTTTTCCATACTTAAATCCAAATAGTTTTAAGGAAATTAAAATTTCTCGTTTGAACGAGCGTAATGAGACTTATTTGTTGGGAACAATTCGCTCCAGAAATAGAATTATTGCAGATAAAATCATAAATTAAAAAAAGAGCATTTTATATTTAGAATGTATTTCCACATTTCAATCCAAATCGTGCGCATGAAAATAATAATTCACTTTTGACGGTGCGTAATGAAATTCATTTCTTGGGAAAAATTCGCTCTAGAACTACAAATATTAATGTACAAATCCTCAATTAAAAACAAGAATATTTTGTCTTCAGAAGTCTTTTCCATCCTTAAATCCAAATAGTATTAAGGAAATTAAAAATTCTCGTTTGAGCGTGCGTAATGAAACTTATTTGTTGGGAACAATTCGCTCCAGAAATAGAATTATTGTAGATAAAATCATCAATTAAAAAAAGAGCATTTTTTATTTAGAATGTATTTCCACATTTCAATCCAAATCGTTCGAAGGAAAATAATAATTCACTTTTGAGGGTGCGTAATGAAATTCAAGTCTTGGGAAAAATTCGCTCTAGAACTGCAAATATTAATGTACAAATCATCAATTAAAAACAACAATATTTTGTTTTTAGAAGTCTTTTCCATACTTAAATCCAAATAGTATTAAGGAAATTAAAAATTCTCGCTTGAACGAGCGTAATGAAACTTATTTGATGGGAACAATTCGCTCCAGAAAAAGAATTATTGTAGATAAAATCATCAATTAAAAAAAGAGCATTTTATATTTAGAATGTATTTCCACATTTCAATCCAAATCGTGCGCAGGAAAATAACAATTCACTTTTGAGGGTGCGTAATGAAATTCATTTCTTCGAAAAAATTCGCTCTAGAACTGCAAATATTGATGTACAAATCATCAATTAAAAACAAGAATATTTTGTCTTCAGAAGTCTTTTCCATACTTAAAACCAAATAGTATTAAGAAAATTAAAAATTCTCGTTTGAACGCGCGTAATGAGACTTATTTGTTGGGAACAATTCGCTCCAGAAATAGAATTATTGTAGATAAAATCATCTATTAGGAAAAGAGCATTTTATATTTAGAATGTATTTCCACATTTCAATCCAAATCGTGCGCAGGAAAATAATAATTTACTTTTGAGGGTGCGTAATGAAATTCATTTCTTGGGAAAAATTCGCTCAAGAATTGCATATATTAATGTACAAATCATCAATTAAAAACAAGAATATTTTGTCTTCAGAAGTCTTTTCCATACTTAAATCCAAATAGTATTAAGGAAATTAAAAATTCTCGTTTGAACGAGCGTAATGAAACTTATTTGTTGGGAACAATTCGCTACAGAAATAGAACTATTGTAGATAAAAACATTAATTAAAAAAAGAGCATTTTATATTTAGAATGTTTTCCAACATTTCAATCCAAATCGTGCGCAGGAAAATAATAATTCACTTCTGAGTGTGCGTAATGAAATTCATTTCTTGGGAAAAATTCGCTCTAAAACTGCAAATATTAATGTACAAATCATCAATTAAAGATAAGAATAATTTGTCTTCAGAGGTCTTTTCCATACTTAAATCCAAATATTATTAAGGAAATTAAAAATTCACGTTTGAACGAGCGTAATGAAACTTTTTTGTTGGGAACAATTCGCTCCAGAAATAGAATTATATTAGATAAAATCATCAATTAAAATAAGAGCATTTTATATTTAGAATGTATTTCCACATTTTAATCCAAATCGTGCGCAGGAAAATAATAATTCACTTTTGAGGGTGCGTAATGAAATTCATTTCTTGGAAAAAATTCGCTCTAGAACTGCAAATATAAATGTACAAATCCTCAATTAAAAACAAGAATATTTTGTCTTCAGAAGTCTTTTCCATACTTAAAACCAAATAGTATTAAGAAAATTAAAAATTCTCGTTTGAACGCGCGTAATGAGACTTATTTGTTGGGAACAATTCGCTCCAGAAATAGAATTATTGTAGATAAAATCATCTATTAAAAAAAGAGCATTTAATATTTAGAATGTATTTCCACATTTAAATCCAAATCGTGCGCAGGGAAAATAATAATTCACTTTTGAAGGTGCGTAATCAATTTCATTTCTTTAGAAAAATTCGCTCTAGAACTGCAAATATTAATTTACAAAACATCAATTAAAAACAAGAATATTTTGTCTTCAGAAGTCTTTTCCATACTTAAATCCAAATATTATTAAGGAAATTAAAAATTCTCCTTTGAACGAGCGTAATGAAACTTATTTGTTGGGAACAATTCCCTCCAGAAATAGAATTATTGTAGATAAAATCATCAATTAAAAAAAGAGCATTTTATATTTAGAATGTATTTCCACATTTCAATCCAAATCGTGCGCAGGAAAATAATAATTCATTTTTGAGGGTGCGTAATGAAATTCATTTCTTGGGAAAAATTCGCTCTAGAACTGCAAATATTAATGTACAAATCATCAATTAAAAACAAGAATATTTTGTCTTCAGAAGTCTCTTCCATACTTAAATCCAAATAGTATTAAGTAAATTAAAAGTTCTCGTTTGAACGAGCGTAATAAACTTATTTGTTGGGATCAAATTCGCTCCAGAAATAGAATTATTGTAGATAAAATCATCAATTAAAAAAAGAACATTTTATATTTAGAATGTTTTTCCAGATTTCAATCCAAATCGTGCGCAGGAAAATAAAAATTCACTTTTAAGGGTGCATAATGAAATTCATTTCTTGGGAAAAATTCGCTCTAGAACTGCAAATATTAATGTACAAATCATCAATTAAAAACATGAATATTTTGTCTTCAGAAGTCTTTTCCGTACGTAAATCCAAAAAGTATTAAGGAAATTAAAAATTCTCGTTTGAGCGTGCGTAATGAAACTTATTTGTTGGGAACAATTCGCTCCAGAAATAGAATTATTGTAGATAAAATCATCAATTAAAAAAAGAGCATTTTATATTTAGAATGTATTTCCACATTTCAATCCAAATCGTACGCAGGAAAATAATAATTCACTTTTGAGGGTGCGTAATGAAATTCATTTCTTGGGAAAAATTCGCTCTAGAACTGCAAATATTAATGTACAAATCCTCAATTAAAAACAAGAATATTTTGTCTTCAGAAGTCTTTTCCATACTTAAAACCAAATAGTATTAAGAAAATTAAAAATTCTCGTTTGAACGCGCGTAATGAGACTTATTTGTTGGGAACAATTCGCTCCAGAAATAGAATTATTGTAGTTAAAATCATCAACTAAAATAAGAGCATTTTTTATTTAGAATGTATTTCCACATTTCAATCCAAATCGTGCGTAGGGAAAATAATAATTCACTTTTGAAGGTGCGTAATGAAATTCATGTCTTTGGAAAAATTCGCTCTAGAACTTCAAATATTAATGTACAAATCATCAATTAAAGAGAAGAATATTTTGTCTTCAGAAGTCTTTTCCATACTTAACTCAAAAAAGTATTAAGGAAATTAAAAATTCTCGTTTGAACGAGCGTAATGAAACTTATTTGTTGGGAACAAATCGCTCCAGAAATAGAATTCTTGTAGATAAAATCATCAATTAAAATAAGAGCATTTTATATTTAGAATGTATTTCCACATTTCAATCCAAATCGTGCGCAGGAAAATAATAATTCACTTTTGAGGGTGCGTAATGAAATTCATGTCTTGGGAAAAATTCGCTGTAGAACTAAAAATATAAATGTACAAATCATCAATTAAAAACAAGAATATTTTGTCTTCAGAAGTCTTTTCCATACTTAAATCAAAAAAGTATTAAGGAAATTAAAAATTCTCGTTTGATCGAGCGTAATGAAACTTTTTTGTTGGGAACAATTCGCTCCAGAAATAGAATTATATTAGATAAAATCATCAATTAAAATAAGAGCATTTTATATTTAGAATGTATTTCCACATTTCAATCCAAATCGTGCGCAGAAAAATAATAATTCACTTTTGAGGGTGCGTAATGAAATTCATTTCTTGGGAAAAGTCGCTCTAGAACTGCAAATATTAATGTGCAAATCATCAATTAAAAACAAGAATATTTTGTCTTCAGAAGTCTTTTACATACTTAAATCAAAAAAGTATTTAGGAAATAAAAAATTCTCGTTTGAACGAGCGTTATGGTTTTATTTGTTGGGAACAATTCGCTCCAGAAATAGAATTATTGTAGATAAAATCATCTATTAAAAAAAGAGCATTTTATATTTAGAATGTATTTCCACATTTCAATCCAAATCGTGCGCAGGGAAAATAATAATTCACTTTTGAAGGTGCGTAATCAATTTCATTTCTTTAGAAAAATTCGCTCTAGAACTGCAAATATTAATTTACAAATCATCAATTAAAAACAAGAATATTTTGTCTTCAGAAGTCTTTTCCATACTTAAATCCAAATAGTATTAAGGATATTAAAAATTCTCCTTTGAACGAGCGTAATGAAACTTATTTGTTGGGAACAATTCCCTCCAGAAATAGAATTATTGTAGATAAAATCATCAATTAAAAAAAGAGCATTTTATATTTAGAATGTATTTCCACATTTCAATCCAAATCGTGCGCAGGAAAATAATAATTCATTTTTGAGGGTGTGTAATGAAATTCATTTCTTGGGAAAAATTCGCTCTAGAACTGCAAATATTAAATTACAAATCATCAATTAAAAACAAGAATATTTTGTCTTCAGAAGTCTTTTCCATACTTAAATCCAAATAGTATTAAGTAAATTAAAAGTACTCGTTTGAACGAGCGTAATAAACTTATTTGTTAGGATCAAATTCGCTCCAGAAATAGAATTATTGTAGATAAAATCATCAATTAAAAAAAGAACATTTTATATTTAGAATGTTTTTCCAGATTTCAATCCAAATCGTACGCAGGAAAATAAAAATTCACTTTTAAGGGTGCATAATGAAATTCATTTCTTGGGAAAAATTCGCTCTAGAACTGCAAATATTAATGTACAAATCATCAATTAAAAACATGAATATTTTGTCTTCAGAAGTCTTTTCTATACGTAAATCCAAAAAGTATTAAGGAAATTAAAAATTCTCGTTTGAGCGTGCGTAATGAAACTTATTTGTTGGGAACAATTCGCTCCAGAAATAGAATTATTGTAGATAAAATCATCAATTAAAAAAAGAGCATTTTATATTTAGAATGTATTTCCACATTTCAATCCAAATCGTACGCAGGAAAATAATAATTCACTTTTGAGGGTGCGTAATGAAATTCATTTCTTGGGAAAAATTCGCTCTAGAACTGCAAATATTAATGTACAAATCCTCAATTAAAAACAAGAATATTTTGTCTTCAGAAGTCTTTTCCATACTTAAAACCAAATAGTATTAAGAAAATTAAAAATTCTCGTTTGAACGCGCGTAATGAGACTTATTTGTTGAGAACAATTCGCTCCAGAAATAGAATTATTGTAGTTAAAATCATCAATTAAAATAAGAGCATTTTATATTTAGAATGTATTTCCACATTTCAATCCAAATCGTGCGTAGGGAAAATAATAATTCACTTTTGAAGGTGCGTAATGAAATTCATTTCTTGGGAAAAATTCGCTCTAGAACTTCAAATATTAATGTACAAATCATCAATTAAAGAGAAGAATATTTTGTCTTCAGAAGTCTTTTCCATACTTAACTCAAAAAAGTATTAAGGAAATTAAAAATTCTCGTTTCAACGAGCGTAATGAAACTTATTTGTTGGGAACAAATCGCTCCAGAAATAGAATTCTTGTAGATAAAATCATCAATTAAAATAAGAGCATTTTATATTTAGAATGTATTTCCACATTTCAATCCAAATCGTGCGCAGGAAAATAATAATTCACTTTTGAGGGTGCGTAATGAAATTCATGTCTTGGGAAAAATTCGCTGTAGAACTAAAAATATAAATGTACAAATCATCAATTAAAAACAAGAATATTTTGTCTTCAGAAATCTTTTCCATACTTAAATCCAAATATATATAAGGAAATTAAAAATTCTCGTTTGAACGAGCGTAATGAACTTTATTTGTTGGGAACATTTCGGTCCAGAAATAGAATTATTGTAGATAAAATCATCAATTAAAAAAAGAGCATTTTATATTTAGAAAGTATTTCCACATTTCATCCCAAATCGTGCGAGGGAAAAAAATAATTCACTTTTGAGGGTGCGTAATGAAATTCATTTCTTGGGAAAAATTCGCTCTAGAACTGCAAATATTAATGTACAAATCATCAATTAAAAACAAGAATACTTTGTCCTCAGAAATCTTTTCCATACTTAAATCCAAATAGTTTTAAGGAAATTAAAATTTCTCGTTTGAACGAGCGTAATGAGACTTATTTGTTGGGAACAATTCGCTCCAGAAATAGAATTATTGTAGATAAAATCATCAATTAAAAAAAGAGCATTTTATATTTAGAATGTATTTCCACATTTCAATCCAAATCGTGCGCATGAAAATAATAATTCACTTTTGACGGTGCGTAATGAAATTCATTTCTTGGGAAAAATTCGCTCTAGAACTACAAATATTAATGTACAAATCCTCAATTAAAAACAAGAATATTTTGTCTTCAGAAGTCTTTTCCATCCTTAAATCCAAATAGTATTAAGGAAATTAAAAATTCTCGTTTGAGCGTGCGTAATGAAACTTATTTGTTGGGAACAATTCGCTCCAGAAATAGAATTATTGTAGATAAAATCATCAATTAAAAAAAGAGCATTTTATATTTAGAATGTATTTCCACATTTCAATAAAAATGGTACCCAGGAAAATAATAATTCACTTTTGAGGGTGCGTAATGAAATTCATTTCTTGGGAAAAATTCGCTCTAGAACTGCAAATATTAATGTACAAATCATCAATTAAAAACAACAATATTTTGTTTTTAGAAGTCTTTTCCATACTTAAATCCAAATAGTATTAAGGAAATTAAAAATTCTCGCTTGAACGAGCGTAATGAAACTTATTTGATGGGAACAATTCGCTCCAGAAAAAGAATTATTGTAGATAAAATCATCAATTAAAAAAAGGCATTTTATATTTAGAATGTATTTCCACATTTCAATCCAAATCGTGCGCAGGAAAATAAAAATTCACTTTTGAGGGTGCGTAATGAAATTCATTTCTTGGGAAAAGTCGCTCTAGAACTGCAAATATTAATGTGCAAATCATCAATTAAAAACAAGAATATTTTGTCTTCAGAAGTCTTTTCCATACTTAAAACCAAACAGTATTAATGAAATTTAAAATTCTCTTTTGAACGAGCGTAATGAACTTTATTTGTTGGGAACAATTCGGTCCAGAAATAGAATTATTGTAGATAAAATCATCAATTAAAAAAAGAGCATTTTATATTTAGAATGTATTTCCACATTTCAATCCAAATCGTGCGCAGGGAAAATAATAATTCACTTTTGAAGGTGCGTAATGAAATTCATTTCTTTGGATAAATTCGCTCTAGAACTGCAAATATTAATTTACAAATCATCAATTAAAAACAAGAATATTTTGTCTTCAGAAGTCTTTTCCATACTTAAATCCAAATAGTATTAAGAAAATTAAAAATTCTCCTTTGAACGAGCGTAATGAAACTTATTTGTTGGGAACAATTCCCTCCAGAAATAGAATTATTGTAGATAAAATCATCAATTAAAAAAAGAGCATTTTATATTTAGAATGTATTTCCACATTTCAATCCAAATCGTGCGATGGAAAATAATAATTCACTTTTGAGGGTGCGTAATGAAATTCATGTCTTGGGAAAAATTCGCTGTAGAACTAAAAATATAAATATACAAATCATCAATTAAAAACAAGAATATTTTGTCTTCAGAAATCTTTTCCATACTTAAATCCAAATATATATAAGGAAATTAAAAATCTCGTTTGAACGAGCGTAATGAACTTTATTTGTTGGGAACATTTCGGTCCAGAAATAGAATTATTGTAGATAAAATCATCAATTAAAAAAAGAGCATTTTATATTTAGAAAGTATTTCCACATTTCAATCCAAATCGTGCGAGGGAAAAAAATAATTCACTTTTGAGGGTGCGTAATGAAATTCATTTCTTGGGAAAAATTCGCTCTAGAACTGCAAATATTAATGTACAAATCATCAATTAAAAACAAGAATATTTTGTCTTCAGAAGTCTTTTCCATACTTAAATCCAAATAGTATTAAGGAAATTAAAAATTCTCGTTTGAACGAGCGTAATGAAACTTATTTGTTGGGAATATTCGCTCCAGAAATAGAATTATTGTAGATAAAATCATCAATTAAAAAAAGACAATTTTATATTTAGAATGTTTTCCCACATTTCAATCCAAATCGTGCGCAGGAAAATAATAATTCACTTCTGAGTGTGCGTAATGAAATTCATTTCTTGGGAAAAATTCGCTCTAAAACTGCAAATATTAATGTACAAATCATCAATTAAAGATAAGAATAATTTGTCTTCAGAGGTCTTTTCCATACTTAAATCCAAATATTATTAAGGAAATTAAAAATTCACGTTTGAACGAGCGTAATGAAACTTTTTTGTTGGGAACAATTCGCTCCAGAAATAGAATTATATTATATAAAATCATCAATTAAAATAAGAGCATTTTATATTTAGAATGTATTTCCACATTTCAATCCAAATCGTGCGCAGGAAAATAATAATTCACTTTTGAGGGTGCGTAACGAAATTCATTTCTTGGGAAAAGTCGCTCTAGAACTGCAAATATTAATGTGCAAATCATCAATTAAAACAAGAATATTTTGTCTTCAGAAGTCTTTTCCATACTTAAATCAAAATAGTATTAAGGAAATTAGAAATTCTCGTTTGAACGAGCGTAATGATTTTATTTGTTGGGAACAATTCGCTCCAGAAATAGAATTATTGTAGATAAAATCATCAATTAAAATAAGAGCATTTTATATTTAGAATGTATTTCCACATTTCAATCCAAATCGTGCGCAGGAAAATAATAATTCACTTTTGAGGGTGCGTAATGAAATTCATGTCTTGGGAAAAATTCGCTGTAGAACTAAAAATATAAATGTACAAATCATCAATTAAAAACAAGAATATTTTGTCTTCAGAAATCTTTTCCATACTTAAATCCAAATATATATAAGGAAATTAAAAATTCTCGTTTGAACGAGCGTAATGAACTTTATTTGTTGGGAACATTTCGGTCCAGAAATAGAATTATTGTAGATAAAATCATCAATTAAAAAAAGAGCATTTTATATTTAGAAAGTATTTCCACATTTCAATCCAAATCGTGCGAGGGAAAAAAATAATTCACTTTTGAGGGTGCGTAATGAAATTCATTTCTTGGGAAAAATTCGCTCTAGAACTGCAAATATTAATGTGCAAATCATCAATTAAAAACAAGAATATTTTGTCTTCAGAAGTCTTTTCCATACTTAAAACCAAACAGTATTAATGAAATTTAAAATTCTCTTTTGAACGAGCGTAATGAACTTTATTTGTTGGGAACAATTCGGTCCAGAAATAGAATTATTGTAGATAAAATCATCAATTAAAAAAAGAGCATTTTATATTTAGAATGTATTTCCACATTTCAATCCAAATCGTGCGCAGGGAAAATAATAATTCACTTTTGAAGGTGCGTAATGAAATTCATTTCTTTGGATAAATTCGCTCTAGAACTGCAAATATTAATTTACAAATCATCAATTAAAAACAAGAATATTTTGTCTTCAGAAGTCTTTTCCATACTTAAATCCAAATAGTATTAAGGAAATTAAAAATTCTCCTTTGAACGAGCGTAATGAAACTTATTTGTTGGGAACAATTCCCTCCAGAAATAGAATTATTGTAGATAGAATCATCAATTAAAAAAAGAGCATTTTATATTTAGAATGTATTTCCACATTTCAATCCAAATCGTGCGCAGGAAAATAATAATTCATTTTTGAGGGTGCGTAATGAAATTCATTTCTTGGGAAAAATTCGCTCTAGAACTGCAAATATTAATGTACAAATCATCAATTAAAAACAAGAATATTTTGTCTTCAGAAGTCTTTTCCATACTTAAATCCAAATAGTATTAAGGAAATTAAAAATTCTCGCTTGAACGAGCGTAATGAAACTTATTTGATGGGAACAATTCGCTCCAGAAAAAGAATTATTGTAGATAAAATCATCAATTAAAAAAAGAGCATTTTATATTTAGAATGTATTTCCACATTTCAATCCAAATCGTGCGCAGGAAAATAAAAATTCACTTTTGAGGGTGCGTAATGAAATTCATTTCTTGGGAAAAATTCGCTCTAGAACTGCAAATATTAATGTACAAATCATCAATTAAAAACAACAATATTTTGTTTTTAGAAGTCTTTTCCATACTTAAATCCAAATAGTATTAAGGAAATTAGAAATTCTCGTTTGAACGAGCGTAATGATTTTATTTGTTGGGAACAATTCGCTCCAGAAATAGAATTATTGTAGATAAAATCATCAATTAAAATAAGAGCATTTTATATTTAGAATGTATTTCCACATTTCAATCCAAATCGTGCGCAGGAAAATAATAATTCACTTTTGAGGGTGCGTAATGAAATTCATGTCTTGGGAAAAATTCGCTGTAGAACTAAAAATATAAATGTACAAATCATCAATTAAAAACAAGAATATTTTGTCTTCAGAAATCTTTTCCATACTTAAATCCAAATATATATAAGGAAATTAAAAATTCTCGTTTGAACGAGCGTAATGAACTTTATTTGTTGGGAACATTTCGGCCCAGAAATAGAATTATTGTAGATAAAATCATCAATTAAAAAAAGAGCATTTTATATTTAGAAAGTATTTCCACATTTCAATCCAAATCGTGCGAGGGAAAAAAATAATTCACTTTTGAGGGTAGGTAATGAAATTCATTTCTTGGGAAAAATTCGCTCTAGAACTGCAAATATTAATGTGCAAATCATCAATTAAAAACAAGAATATTTTGTCTTCAGAAGTCTTTTCCATACTTAAAACCAAACAGTATTAATGAAATTTAAAATTCTCTTTTGAACGAGCGTAATGAACTTTATTTGTTGGGAACAATTCGGTCCAGAAATAGAATTATTGTAGATAAAATCATCAATTAAAAAAAGAGCATTTTATATTTAGAATGTATTTCCACATTTCAATCCAAATCGTGCGCAGGGAAAATAATAATTCACTTTTGAAGGTGCGTAATGAAATTCATTTCTTTGGATAAATTCGCTCTAGAACTGCAAATATTAATTTACAAATCATCAATTAAAAACAAGAATATTTTGTCTTCAGAAGTCTTTTCCATACTTAAATCCAAATAGTATTAAGGAAATTAAAAATTCTCCTTTGAACGAGCGTAATGAAACTTATTTGTTGGGAACAATTCCCTCCAGAAATAGAATTATTGTAGATAGAATCATCAATTAAAAAAAGAGCATTTTATATTTAGAATGTATTTCCACATTTCAATCCAAATCGTGCGCAGGAAAATAATAATTCATTTTTGAGGGTGCGTAATGAAATTCATTTCTTGGGAAAAATTCACTCTAGAACTGCAAATATTAATGTACAAATCATCAATTAAAAACAAGAATATTTTGTCTTCAGAAGTCTTTTCCATACTTAAATCCAAATAGTATTAAGGAAATTAAAAATTCTCGCTTGAACGAGCGTAATGAAACTTATTTGATGGGAACAATTCGCTCCAGAAAAAGAATTATTGTAGATAAAATCATCAATTAAAAAAAGAGCATTTTATATTTAGAATGTATTTCCACATTTCAATCCAAATCGTGCGCAGGAAAATAAAAATTCACTTTTGAGGGTGCGTAATGAAATTCATTTCTTGGGAAAAGTCGCTCTAGAACTGCAAATATTAATGTGCAAATCATCAATTAAAAACAAGAATATTTTGTCTTCAGAAGTCTTTTAAATACTTAAAACCAAACAGTATTAATGAAATTTAAAATTCTCTTTTGAACGAGCGTAATGAACTTTATTTGTTGGGAACAATTCGGTCCAGAAATAGAATTATTGTAGATAAAATCATCAATTAAAAAAAGAGCATTTTATATTTAGAATGTATTTCCACATTTCAATCCAAATCGTGCGCAGGGAAAATAATAATTCACTTTTGAAGGTGCGTAATGAAATTCATTTCTTTGGATAAATTCGCTCTAGAACTGCAAATATTAATTTACAAATCATCAATTAAAAACAAGAATATTTTGTCTTCAGAAGTCTTTTCCATACTTAAATCCAAATAGTATTAAGGAAATTAAAAATTCTCCTTTGAACGAGCGTAATGAAACTTATTTGTTGGGAACAATTCCCTCCAGAAATAGAATTATTGTAGATAGAATCATCAATTAAAAAAAGAGCATTTTATATTTAGAATGTATTTCCACATTTCAATCCAAATCGTGCGCAGGAAAATAATAATTCATTTTTGAGGGTGCGTAATGAAATTCATTTCTTGGGAAAAATTCGCTCTAGAACTGCAAATATTAATGTACAAATCATCAATTAAAAACAAGAATATTTTGTCTTCAGAAGTCTTTTCCATACTTAAATCCAAATAGTGTTAAGTAAATTAAAAATTCTCGTTTGAACGAGCGTAATGAAACTTATTTGTTGGGATCAAATTCGCTCCAGAAATAGAATTATTGTAGATAAAATCATCAATTAAAAAAAGAGCATTTTATATTTAGAATGTATTTCCACATTTCAATCCAAATCGTGCGATGGAAAATAAAAATTCACTTTTGAGGGTGCGTAATGAAATTCATGTCTTGGGAAAAATTCGCTGTAGAACTAAAAATATAAATGTACAAATCATCAATTAAAAAAAAGAATATTTTGTCTTCAGAAATCTTTTCCATACTTAAATATAAATATATATAAGGAAATTAAAAATTCTCGTTTGAACGAGCGTAATGAACTTTATTTGTTGGGAACATTTCGGTCCAGAAATAGAATTATTGTAGATAAAATCATCAATTAAAAAAAGAGCATTTTATATTTAGAAAGTATTTCCACATTTCAATCCAAATCGTGCGAGGGAAAAAAATAATTCACTTTTGAGGGTGCGTAATGAAATTCATTTCTTGGGAAAAATTCGCTCTAGAACTGCAAATATTAATGTACAAATCATCAATTAAAAACAAGAATATTTTGTCCTCAGAAATCTTTTCCATACTTAAATCCAAATAGTTTTAAGGAAATTAAAATTTCTCGTTTGAACGAGCGTAATGAGACTTATTTGTTGGGAACAATTCGCTCCAGAAATAGAATTATTGTAGATAAAATCATCTATTAGGAAAAGATCATTTTATATTTAGAATGTATTTCCACATTTCAATCCAAATCGTGCGCAGGAAAATAATAATTTACTTTTGAGGGTGCGTAATGAAATTCATTTCTTGGGAAAAATTCGCTCTAGAATTGCATATATTAATGTACAAATCATCAATTAAAAACAAGAATATTTTGTCTTCAGAAGTCTTTTCCATACTTAAATCCAAATAGTATTAAGGAAATTAAAAATTCTCGTTTGAACGAGCGTAATGAAACTTATTTGTTGGGAACAATTCGCTCCAGAAATAGAATTATTGTAGATAAAATCATCAATTAAAAAAAGACAATTTTATATTTAGAATGTTTTTCCACATTTCAATCCAAATCGTGCGCAGGAAAATAATAATTCACTTCTGAGTGTGCGTAATGAAATTCATTTCTTGGGAAAAATTCGCTCTAAAACTGCAAATATTAATGTACAAATCATCAATTAAAGATAAGAATAATTTGTCTTCAGAGGTCTTTTCCATACTTAAATCCAAATAGTATTAAGGAAATTAAAAATTCTCCTTTGAACGAGCGTAATGAAACTTATTTGTTGGGAACAATTCCCTCCAGAAATAGAATTATTGTAGATAGAATCATCAATTAAAAAAAGAGCATTTTATATTTAGAATGTATTTCCACATTTCAATCCAAATCGTGCGCAGGAAAATAATAATTCATTTTTGAGGGTGCGTAATGAAATTCATTTCTTGGGAAAAATTCACTCTAGAACTGCAAATATTAATGTACAAATCATCAATTAAAACAAGAATATTTTGTCTTCAGAAGTCTTTTCCATACTTAAATCAAAATAGTATTAAGGAAATTAAAAATTCTCGTTTGAACGAGCGTAATGATTTTATTTGTTGGGAACAATTCGCTCCAGAAATAGAATTATTGTAGATAAAATCATCAATTAAAATAAGAGCATTTTATATTAAGAATGTATTTCCACATTTCAATCCAAATCGTGCGCAGGAAAATAATAATTCACTTTTGAGGGTGCGTAATGAAATTCATTTCTTGGGAAAAGTGGCTCTAGAACTGCAAATATTAATGTGCAAATCATCAATTAAAAACAAGAATATTTTGTCTTCAGAAGTCTTTTCCATACTTAAAACCAAATAGTATTAATGTCATTTAAAATTCTCGTTTGAACGAGCGTTATGAACTTTATTTGTTGGGAACAATTCGGTCCAGAAATAGAATTATTGTAGATAAAATCATCAATTAAAAAAAGAGCATTTTATATTTAGAATGTATTTCCACATTTCAATCCAAATCGTGCGCAGGGAAAATAATAATTCACTTTTGAAGGTGCGTAATGAAATTCATTTCTTTGGATAAATTCGCTCTAGAAATGCAAATATTAATTTACAAATCATCAATTAAAAACAAGAATATTTTGTCTTCAGAATTCTTTTCCATACTTAAATCCAAATAGTATTAAGGAAATTAAAAATTCTCCTTTGAACGAGCGTAATGAAACTTATTTGTTGGGAACAATTCCCTCCAGAAATAGAATTATTGTAGATTAAATCATCAATTAAAAAAAGAGCATTTTATATTTAGAATGTATTTCCACATTTCAATCCAAATCGTGCGCAGGAAAATAATAATTCATTTTTGAGGGTGCGTAATGATATTCATTTCTTGGGAAAAATTCGCTGTAGAACTAAAAATATAAATGTACAAATCATCAATTAAAAACAAGAATATTTTGTCTTCAGAAGTCTTTTCCATACTTAACTCAAAAAAGTATTAAGGAAATTAAAAATTCTCGTTTGAACGAGCGTAATGAAACTTTTTTGTTGGGAACAATTCGCTCCAGAAATAGAATTATATTAGATAAAATCATCAATTAAAATAAGAGCATTTTATATTTAGAATGTATTTCCACATTTCAATCCAAATCGTGCGCAGGAAAATAATACTTCACTTTTGAGTGTCATAATGAAATTCATTTCTTGGGAAAAATTCGCTCTAGAACTGCAAATATTAATGTACAAATCATCAATTAAAAACAAGATTATTTTGTCTTCAGAAGTCTTTTCCATACTTAAATCCAAATAGTATTAAGGAAATTAAAAATTCTCGTTTGAGCGTGCGTAATGAAACTTATTTGTTGGGAACAATTCGCTCCAGAAATAGAATTATATTAGATAATATCATCAATTAAAAAAAGAGCATTTTATATTTAGAATGTATTTCCACATTTCAATTTAAATCGTGCGCAGGAAAATAATATTTCACTTTTGAGGGTGCGTAATGAAATTCATTTATTGGGAAAAGTCGCTCTAGAACTGCAAATATTAATGTGCAAATCATCAATTAAAAACAAGAATATTTTGTCTTCAGAAGTCTTTTCCATACTTAAATCAAAATAGTATTAAGTAAATTAAAAATTCTCGTTTGAACGAGCGTAATGATTTTATTTGTTGGGAACATTTCGCTCCAGAAAAGAATTATTGTAGATAAAATCATTAACTAAAAAAAGAGCATTTTATATTTAGAATGTATTTCCACATTTCAATCCAAATCGTGCGTAGGGATAATAATAATTCACTTTTGAGGGTGCGTAATGAAATTCATGTCTTTGGAAAAATTCGCTCTAGAACTGCAAATATTAATGTACAAATCATCAATTAAAGAGAAGAATATTTTGTCTTCAGAAGTCTTTTCCATACTTAACTCCAAAAAGTATTAAGGAAATTAAAAATTCTCGTTTGAACGAGCGTAATGAAACTTATTTGTTGGGAACAAATCGCTCCAGAAATAGAATTCTTGTAGATAAAATCATCTATTAAAATAAGAGCATTTTATATTTAGAATGTATTTCCACATTTCAATCCAAATCGTGCGCAGGAAAATAATAATTCACTTTTGAGGGTGCGTAATGAAATTCATGTCTTGGGAAAAATTCGCTGTAGAACTAAAAATATAAATGTACAAATCATCAATTAAAAACAAGAATATTTTGTCTTCAGAAATCTTTTCCATACTTAAATCCAAATATAATTAAGGAAATTAAAAATTCTCGTTTGAACGAGCGTAATGAACTTTATTTGTTGGGAACAATTCGGTCAAGAAATAGAATTATTGTAGATAAAATCATCAATTAAAAAAAAAGCATTTTATATTTAGAAAGTATTTCCACATTTCAATCCAAATCGTGCGCAGGAAAATAATAATTCACTTTTGAGGGTGCGTAATGAAATTCATTTCTTGGGAAAAATTCGCTCTTGAACTGCAAATATTAATGTACAAATCATCAATTAAAACCAAGAATATTTTGTCCTCAGAAATCTTTTCCATACCTAAATCCAAATAGTATTAAGGAAATTAAAAATTCTCGTTTGAACGAGCGTAATTAAACTTATTTGTTGGGAAAAAATCGCTCCAGAAATAGAATTATTGTAGATAAAATCATAAATTAAAATAAGAGCATTTTATATTTAGAATGCATTTCCACAATTCAATCCAAATCGTGCGCAGGTAAATAATAATTCACTTCTGAGGGTGCGTAATGAAATTCATTTCTTGGGAAAAATTCGCTCTAAAACTGCAAATATTAATGTACAAATCATCAATTAAAGATAAGAATATTTTGTCTTCAGAGGTCTTTTCCATACTTAAATCCAAATAGAATTAAGGAAATTAAAAATTCTCGTTTGAACGAGCGTAATGAAACTTTTTTGTTGGGAACATTTCGCTCCAGAAATAGAATTATTGTAGATAAAATCATCAATTAAAAAAAGAACATTTTATATTTAGAATGTATTTCCACATTTCAATCCAAATCGTGCGCAGGAAAATAATAATTCACTTTTGAGGGTGCGTAATGAAATTCATTTCTTGGGAAAAGTCACTCTAGAACTGCAAATATTAATGTGCAAATCATCAATTAAAAACAAGAATATTTTGTCTTCAGAAGTCTTTTCCATACTTAAATCTAAAAAGTATTAAGGAAATAAAAAATTCTCGTTTGAACGAGCGTTATGGTTTTATTTGTTGGGAACAATTCGCTCCAGAAATAGAATTATTGTAGATAAAATCATCAATTAAAAAAAGGGTATTTTATATTTAGAATGTATTTCCACATTTCAATCCAAATCGTGCGCAGGGAAAATAATAATTCACTTTTGAAGGTGCGTAATGAAATTCATGTCTTGGGAAAAGTCGCTCTAGAACTTCAAATATTAATGTGCAAATCATCAATTAAAAACAAGAATATTTTGTCTTCAGAAGTCTTTTCCATACTTAAATCAAAAAAGTATTAAGGAAATAAAAAATTCTCGTTTGAACGAGCGTTATGGTTTTATTTGTTGGGAACAATTCGCTCCAGAAATAGAATTATTGTAGATAAAATCATCAATTAAAAAAAGGGCATTTTATATTTAGAATGTATTTCCACATTTCAATCCAAATCGTGCGCAGGGAAAATAATAATTCACATTTGAAGGTGCGTAATGAAATTCATTTCTTTAGAAAAATTCGCTCTAGAACTGCAAATATTAATTTACAAATCATCAATTAAAAACAAGAATATTTTGTCTTCAGAAGTCTTTTCCATACTTAAATCCAAATAGTATTAAGTAAATTAAAAGTTCTCGTTTGAACGAGCGTAATAAACTTATTTGTTGGGATCAAATTCGCTCCAGAAATAGAATTATTGTAGATAAAATCATCAATTAAAAAAGGAACATTTTATATTTAGAATGTTTTTCCAGATTTCAATCCAAATCGTGCGCAGGAAAATAATAATTCACTTTTGAGGGTGCATAATGAAATTCATTTCTTGGGAAAAATTCGCTCTAGAATTGCAAATATTAATGTACAAATCATCAATAAAAAACATGAATATTTTGTCTTCAGAAGTCTTATCCATACTTAAATCCAAAAAGTATTAAGGAAATTAAAAATTCTCGTTTGAGCGTGCGTAATGAAACTTATTTGTTGGGAACAATTCGCTCCAGAAATAGAATTATTGTAGATAAAATCATCAATTAAAAAAAAGAGCAATTTATATTTAGAATGTATTTCCACATTTCAATCCAAATCGTACGCAGGAAATCAATAATTCACTTTTGAGGGTGCGTAATGAAATTCATTTCTTGGGAAAAATTCGCTCTAGAACTGCAAAAATTAATGTACAAATCCTCAATTAAAAACAAGAATATTTTGTCTTCAGAAGTCTTTTCCATACTTAAAACCAAATAGTATTAAGAAAATTAAAAATTCTCGTTTGAACGCGCGTAATGAGAGTTATTTGTTGGGAACAATTCGCTCCAGAAAGAGAATTATTGTAGTTAAAATCATAAATTAAAATAAGAGCATTTTATATTTAGAATGTATTTCCACATTTCAATCCAAATCGTTCGCAGGAAAATAATAATTCACTTTTGAGGGTGCGTAATGAAATTCAATTCTTGGGAAAAATTCGCTCTAGAACTGCAAATATTAATTTACAAATCATCAATTAAAAACAAGAATATTTTGTCTTCAGAATTCTTTTCCATACTTAAATCCAAATAGTATTAAGGAAATTAAAAATTCTCGTTTGAACGAGCGTAATGAAACTTATTTGTTGGGAACATGTCGCTCCAGAAATAGAATTATTGTAGATAAAATCATCAATTAAAAACAAGAATATTTTTTTTTCAGAAATCTTTTCCATACTTAAATCCAAATAGTATTAAAGAAATGAAAAATTCTCCTTTGAACGAGCGTAATGAAACTTATTTGTTGGGAACAATTCCCTCCAGAAATAGAATTATTGTAGATTAAATCATCAATTAAAAAAAGAGCATTTTATATTTAGAATGTATTTCCACATTTCAATCCAAATCGTGCGCAGGAAAATAATAATTCATTTTTGAGGGTGCGTAATGAATTCATTTCTTGGAAAAAATTCGCTCTAGAACTGCAAATATTAATGTACAAATCATAAATTAAAAACAAGAATATTTTGTCTTCAGAAGTCTTTTCCATACTTAAATCCAAACAGTATTAAGTAAATTAAAAATTCTCGTTTGAACGAGCGTAATGAAACTTATTTGTTGCGATCAAATTCGCTCCAGAAATAGAATTATTGTAGATAAAATCATCAATTAAAAAAAGAGCATTTTATATTTAGAATGTATTTCCACATTTCACTCCAAATCGTGCGATGGAAAATAATATTTCACTTTTGAGTGTCATAATGAAATTCATTTCTTGGGAAAAATTCGCTCTAGAACTGCAAATATTAATGTACAAATCATCAATTAAAAACAAGAATATTTTGTCTTCAGAAGTCTTTTCCATACTTAAATCCAAATAGTATTAAGGAAATTAAGAATTCTCGCTTGAGCGTGCGTATTGAAACTTATTTGTTGGGAACAATTCGCTCCAGAAATAGAATTATTGTAGATAAAATCATCAATTAAAAAAAGAGCATTTTATATTTAGAATGTATTTCCACATTTCAATTTAAATCGTGCGCAGGAAAATAATAATTCACTTTTGAGGGTGCGTAATGAAATTCATTTCTTGGGAAAAGTCGCTCTAGAACTGCAAATATTAATGTGCAAATCATCAATTAAAAACAAGAATATTTTGTCTTCAGAAGTCTTTTCCATACTTAAATCAAAATAGTATTAAGTAAATTAAAAATTATCGTTTGAACGAGCGTAATGATTTTATTTGTTGGGAACATTTCGCTCCAGAAATAGAATTATTGTAGATAAAATCATAAATTAAAATAAGAGCATTTTATATTTAGAATGTATTTCCACATTTCAATCCAAATCGTGCGTAGGGATAATAATAATTCACTTTTGAAGGTGCGTAATGAAATTCATGTCTTTGGAAAAATTCGCTCTAGAACTGCAAATATTAATGTACAAATCATCAATTAAAGAGAAGAATATTTTGTCTTCAGAAGTCTTTTCCATACTTAACTCCAAAAAGTATTAAGGAAATTAAAAATTCTCGTTTGAACGAGCGTAATGAAACTTATTTGTTGGGAAAAAATCGCTCCAGAAATAGAAATCTTGTAGATAAAATCATCAATTAAAATAAGAGCCGTTTATATTTAGAATGTATTTGCACATTTCAATCCAAATCGTGCGCAGGAAAATAATAATTCACTTTTGAGGGTGCGTAATGAAATTCATGTCTTGGGAAAAATTCGCTGCAGAACTAAAAATATAAATGTACAAATCATCAATTAAAAACAAGAATATTTTGTCTTTAGAAATCTTTTCCATACTTAAATCCAAATATAATTAAGGAAATTAAAAATTCTCGTTTGAACGAGCGTAATGAACTTTATTTGTTGGGAACAATTCGGTCAAGAAATAGAATTATTGTAGATAAAATCATCAATTAAAAAAAAAGCATTTTATATTTAGAAAGTATTTCCACATTTCAATCCAAATCGTGCGCAGGAAAATAATAATTCACTTTTGAGGGTGCGTAATGAAATTCATTTCTTGGGAAAAATTCGCTCTTGAACTGCAAATATTAATGTACAAATCATCAATTAAAACCAAGAATATTTTGTCCTCAGAAATCTTTTCCATACTTAAATCCAAAAAGTATTAAGGAAATTAAAAATTCTCGTTTGAGCGTGCGTAATGAAACTTATTTGTTGGGAACAATTCGCTCCAGAAATAGAATTATTGTAGATAAAATCATCAATTAAAAACAGAGCATTTTATATTTAGAATGTATTTCCACATTGCAATCCAAATCGTACGCAGGAAATCAATAATTCACTTTTGAGGGTGCGTAATGAAATTCATTTCTTGGGAAAAATTCGCTCTAGAACTGCAAATATTAATGTACAAATCCTAAATTAAAAACAAGAATATTTTGTCTTCAGAAGTCTTTTCCATACTTAAAACCAAATAGTATTAAGAAAATTAAAAATTCTCGTTTGAACGCGCGTAATGAGAGTTATTTATTGGGAACAATTCGCTCCAGAAATAGAATTATTGTAGTTAAAATCATCAATTAAAAAAAGATCATTTTATATTTAGAATGTATTTCCACATTTCAATCCAAATCGTTCGCAGGAAAATAATAATTCACTTTTGAGGGTGCGTAATGAAATTCAATTCTTGGGAAAAATTCGCTCTAGAACTGCAAATATTAATGTGCAAATCATCAATTAAAAACAAGAATATTTTGTCTTCAGAAGTCTTTTCCATACTTAAAACCAAATAGTATTAATGAAATTTAAAATTCTCGTTTGAACGAGCGTAATGAACTTTATTTGTTGGGAACAATTCGCTCCAGAAATAGAATTATTGTAGATAAAATCATCAATTAAAAAAAGAGCATTTTATATTTAGAATGTATTTCCTCATTTCAATCCAAATCGTGCGCAGGAAAATAATAATTCACTTTTGAGGGTGCGTAATGAAATTCATTTCTTCGAAAAAATTCGCTCTAGAACTGCAAATATTGATGTACAAATCATCAATTAAAAACAAGAATATTTTGTCTTCAGAAGTCTTTTCCATACTTAAAACCAAATAGTATTAAGAAAATTAAAAATTCTCGTTTGTACGCGCGTAATGAGACTTATTTGTTGGGAACAATTCGCTCCAGAAATAGAATTATTGTAGATAAAATCATCTATTAGGAAAAGAGCATTTTATATTTAGAATGTATTTCGACATTTCAATCCAAATCGTGCGCAGGAAAATAATAATTTACTTTTGAGGGTGCGTAATGAAATTCATTTCTTGGGAAAAATTCGCTCTAGAATTGCATATATTAATGTACAAATCATCAATTAAAAACAAGAATATTTTGTCTTCAGAAGTCTTTTCCATACTTAAATCTAAAAAGTATTAAGGAAATAAAAAATTCTCGTTTGAACGAGCGTTATGGTTTTATTTGTTGGGAACAATTCGCTCCAGAAATAGAATTATTGTAGATAAAATCATCAATTAAAAAAAGAGCATTTTATATTTAGAATGTTTTTCCACATTTCAATCCAAATCGTGCGCAGGAAAATAATAATTCACTTCTGAGTGTGCGTAATGAAATTCATTTCTTGGGAAAAATTCGCTCTAAAACTGCAAATATTAATGTACAAATCATCAATTAAGGATAAGAATAATTTGTCTTCAGAGGTCTTTTCCATACTTAAATCCAAATATTATTAAGGAAATTAAAAATTCACGTTTGAACGAGCGTAATGAAACTTTTTTGTTGGGAACAATTCGCTCCAGAAATAGAATTATATTAGATAAAATCATATTTAAAATAAGAGCATTTTATATTTAGAATGTATTTCCACATTTCAATCCAAATCGTGCGCAGGAAAATAATACTTCACTTTTGAGTGTCATAATGAAATTCATTTCTTGGGAAAAGTCGCTCTAGAACTGCAAATATTAATGTGCAAATCATCAATTACAACAAGAATATTTTGTGTTCAGTAGTCTTTTCCATACTTAAATCAAAATAGTATTAAGGAAATTAAAAATTCTCGTTTGAACGATTGTAATGATTTTATTTGTTGGGAACAATTCGCTCCAGAAATAGAATTATTGTAGATAAAATCATCAATTAAAATAAGAGCATTTTATATTTAGAATGTATTTCCACATTTCAATCCAAATCGTGCGCAGGAAAATAATAATTCACTTTTGAGGGTGCGTAATGAAATTCATTTTTTGGGAAAAGTCGCTCTAGAACTGCAAATATTAATGTACAAATCATCAATTAAAAACATGAATATTTTGTCTTCAGAAGTCTTTTCCATACTTAAATCCAAAAAGTATTAAGGAAATTAAAAATTCTCGTTTGAGCGTGCGTAATGAAACTTATTTGTTGGGAACAATTCGCTCCAGAAATAGAATTATTGTAGATAAAATCATCAATTAAAAAAAGAGCATTTTATATTTAGAATGTTTTTTCAAATTTCAATCCAAATCGTACGCAGGAAAATAATAATTCACTTTTGAGGGTGCGTAATGAAATTCATTTCTTGGGAAAAATTCGCTCTAGAACTGCAAATATTAATGTACAAATCCTCAATTAAAAACAAGAATATTTTGTCTTCAGAAGTCTTTTCCATACTTAAAACCAAATAGTATTAAGAAAATTAAAAATTCTCGTTTGAACGCGCGTAATGAGACTTATTTGTTGGGAACAATTCGCTCCAGAAATAGAATTATTGTAGTTAAAATCATCAATTAAAAAAAGATCATTTTATATTTAGAATGTATTTCCACATTTCAATCCAAATCGTTCGCAGGAAAATAATAATTCACTTTTGAGGGTGCGTAATGAAATTCAATTCTTGGGAAAAATTCGCTCTAGAACTGCAAATATTAATGTACAAATCATCAATTAAAAAAAAAGAATATTTTGTTTTTAGAAGTCTTTTCCATACTTAAATCCAAATAGTATCAAGGAAATTAAAAATTCTCGCTTGAAAGAGCGTCATGAAACTTATTTGATGGGAACAATTCGCTCCAGAAAAAGAATTTTTGTAGATAAAATCATCAATGAAAAAAAGAGCATTTTATATTTAGAATGTATTTCCACACTTCAATTCAAATCGTGCGCAGGAAAATAATAATTCACTTTTGAGGGTGCGTAATGAAATTCATTTCTTGGGAAAAGTCGCTCTAGAACTGCAAATATTAATTTACAAATCATCAATTAAAAACAAGAATATTTTGTCTTCAGAAGTCTTTTCCATACTTAAAACCAAATAGTATTAATGAAATTTAAAATTCTCGTTTGAACGAGCGTAATGAACTTTATTTGTTGGGAACAATTCGGTCCAGAAATAGAATTATTGTAGATAAAATCATCAATTAAAAAAAGAGCATTTTATATTTAGAATGTATTTCCACATTTCAATCAAAATCGTGCGCAGGGAAAATAATAATTCACTTTTGAAGGTGCGTAATGAAATTCATTTCTTTGGATAAATTCGCTCTAGAACTGCAAATATTAATTTACAAATCATCAATTAAAAACAAGAATATTTTGTCTTCAGAATTCTTTTCCATACTTAATTCCAAATAGTATTAAGGAAATTAAAAATTCTCCTTTGAACGAGCGTAATGAAACTTATTTGTTGAGAACAATTCCCTCCAGAAATAGAATTATTGTAGATTAAATCATCAATTAAAAAAAGAGCATTTTATATTTAGAATGTATTTCCACATTTCAGTCCAAATCGTGCGCAGGAAAATAATAATTCATTTTTGAGGGTGCGTAATGATATTCATTTCTTGGGAAAAATTCGCTCTAGAACTGCAAATATTAATGTACAAATCATAAATTAAAAACAAGAATATTTTGTCTTCAGAAGTCTTTTCCATACTTAAATCCAAACAGTATTAAGTAAATTAAAAATTCTCGTTTGAACGAGCGTAATGAAACTTATTTGTTGGGATCAAATTCGCTCCAGAAATAAGATTATTATTGTAGATAAAATCATCAATTAAAAAAAGAGCATTTTATATTTAGAATGTATTTCCACATTTCAATCCAAATCGTGCGCAATAAAATAATATTTCACTTTTGAGGGTGCGTAATGAAATTCATTTCTGGGGAAAAGTCGCTCTAGAACTGCAAATATTAATGCACAAATCATCAATTAAAAACAAGAATATTTTGTCTTCAGAAGTCTTTTCCATACTTAAATCCAAATAGTATTAAGGAAATTAAAAATTCTCGTTTGAGCGTGCGTAATGAAACTTATTTGTTGGGCACAAATCGCTCCAGAAATAGAATTATTGTAGATAAAATCATCAATTAAAATAAGAGCATTTTATATTTAGAATGTATTTCCACATTTCAATCCAAATCGTGCGCAGGAAAATAATAATTCACTTTTGAGGGTGCGTAATGAAATTCATGTCTTGGGAAAAATTCGCTGTAGAACTAAAAATATAAATGTACAAATCATCAATTAAAAACAAGAATATTTTGTCTTCAGAAATCTTTTCCATACTTAACTCCAAAAAGTATTAAGGAAATTAAAAATTCTCGTTTGAACGAGCGTAATGAAACTTATTTGTTGGGCACAAATCGCTCCAGAAATAGATTTCTTGTAGATAAAATCATCAATTAAAATAAGAGCATTTTATATTTAGAATGTATTTCCACATTTCAATCCAAATCGTGCGCAGGAAAATAATAATTCACTTTTGAGGGTGCGTAATGAAATTCATGTCTTGGGAAAAATTCGCTGTAGAACTAAAAATATAAATGTACAAATCATCAATTAAAAACAAGAATATTTTGTCTTCAGAAATCTTTTCCATACTTAAATCCAAATATAATTAAGGAAATTAAAAATTCTCGTTTGAACGAGCGTAATGAACTTTATTTGTTGGGAACAAGTCGGTCAAGAAATAGAATTATTGTAGATAAAATCATCAATTAAAAAAAAGCATTTTATATTTAGAAAGTATTTCCACATTTCAATCCAAATCGTGCGCAGGAAAATAATAATTCACTTTTGAGGATGCGTAATGAAATTCATTTCTTGGGAAAAATTCGCTCTTGAACTGCAAATATTAATGTACAAATCATCAATTAAAACCAAGAATATTTTGTCCTCAGAAATCTTTTCCATACTTAAAACCAAATAGTATTAAAGAAATTAAAAATTCTCGTTTGAACGAGCGTAATGAAACTTATTTGTTGGGAAAAAATCGCTCCAGAAAAAGAATTATTGTAGATAAAATCATCAATTAAAAAAAGAACATTTTATATTTAGAATGTATTTCCACATTTCAATCCAAATCGTGCGCAGGAAAATAATAATTCACTTTTGAGGGTGCGTAATGAAATTCATTTCTTGGGAAAAGTCACTCTAGAACTGCAAATATTAATGTGCAAATCATCAATTAAAAACAAGAATATTTTGTCTTCAGAAGTCTTTTCCATACTTAAATCTAAAAAGTATTAAGGAAATAAAAAATTCTCGTTTGAACGAGCGTTATGGTTTTATTTGTTGGGAACAATTCGCTCCAGAAATAGAATTATTGTAGATAAAATCATCAATTAAAAAAAGGGTATTTTATATTTAGAATGTATTTCCACATTTCAATCCAAATCGTGCGCAGGGAAAATAATAATTCACTTTTGAAGGTGCTCAATGAAATTCATGTCTTGGGAAAAGTCGCTCTATAACTTCAAATATTAATGTGCAAATCATCAATTAAAAACAAGAATATTTTGTCTTCAGAAGTCTTTTCCATACTTAAATCAAAAAAGTATTAAGGAAATAAAAAATTCTCGTTTGAACGAGCGTTATGGTTTTATTTGTTGGGAACAATTCGCTCCAGAAATAGAATTATTGTAGATAAAATCATCAATTAAAAAACGGGCATTTTATATTTAGAATGTATTTCCACATTTCAATCCAAATCGTGCGCAGGGAAAATAATAATTCACCTTTGAAGGTGCGTAATGAAATTCATTTCTTTAGAAAAATTCGCTCTAGAACTGCAAATATTAATGTACAAATCATCAATTAAAAACATGAATATTTTGTCTTCAGAAGTCTTTTCCATACTTAAATCCAAAAAGTATTAAGGAAATTAAAAATTCTCGTTTGAGCGTGCGTAATGAAACTTATTTGTTGGGAACAAGTCCCTCCAGAAATAGAATTATTGTAGATAAAATCATCAATTAAAAAAAGAGCATTTTATATTTAGAATGTATTTCCACATTTCAATCCAAATCGTACGCAGGAAATCAATAATTCACTTTTGAGGGTGCGTAATGAAATTCATTTCTAGGGAAAAATTCGCTCTAGAACTGCAAATATTAATGTACAAATCCTCAATTAAAAACAAGAATATTTTGTCTTCAGAAGTCTTTTCCATACTTAAAACCAAATAGTATTAAGAAAATTAAAAATTCTCGTTTGAACGCGCGTAATGAGAGTTATTTGTTGGGAACAATTCGCTCCAGAAATAGAATTATTGTAGTTAAAATCATCAATTAAAAAAAGATCATTTTATATTTAGAATGTATTTCCACATTTCAATCCAAATCGTTCGCAGGAAAATAATAATTCACTTTTGAGGGTGCGTAATGAAATTCAATTCTTGGGAAAAATTCGCTCTAGAACTGCAAATATTAATGTACAAATCATCAATTAAAAACAAGAATATTTTGTTTTTAGAAGTCTTTTCCATACTTAAATCCAAATAGTATTAAGGAAATTAAAAATTCTCGCTTGAACGAGCGTAATGAAACTTATTTGATGGGAACAATTCGCTCCAGAAATAGAATTATTGTAGATAAAATCATCAACTAAAAAAAGAGCATTTTATATTTAGAAAGTATTTGCACATTTCAATCGAAATCGTGCGCAGGAAAATAATAATTCACTTTTGAGGGTGCGTAATGAAATTCATGTCTTGGGAAAAATTCGCTGTAGAACTAAAAATATAAATGTACAAATCATCAATTAAAAACAAGAATATTTTGTCTTTAGAAATCTTTTCCATACTTAAATCCAAATATAATTAAGGAAATTAAAATCTCTCGTTTGAACGAGCGTAATGAACTTTATTTGTTGGGAACAATTCGGTCAAGAAATAGAATTATTGTAGATAAAATCATCAATTAAAAAAAAAGCATTTTATATTTAGAAAGTATTTCCACATTTCAATCCAAATCGTGTGCAGGAAAATAATAATTCACTTTTTAGGGTGCGTAATGAAATTCATTTCTTGGGAAAAATTCGCTCTTGAACTGCAAATATTAATGTACAAATCATCAATTAAAACCAAGAATATTTTGTCCTCAGAAATCTTTTCCATACTTAAATCCAAAAAGTATTAAGGAAATTAAAAATTCTCGTTTGAGCGTGCGTAATGAAACTTATTTGTTGGGAACAATTCGCTCCAGAAATAGAATTATTGTAGATAAAATCATCAATTTAAAAAAGAGCATTTTATATTTAGAATGTATTTCCACATTTCAATCCAAATCGTACGCAAGAAATCAATAATTCACTTTTGAGGGTGCGTAATGAAATTCATTTCTTGGGAAAAATTCGCTCTAGAACTGCAAATATTAATGTACAAATCCTCAATTAAAAACAAGAATATTTTGTCTTCAGAAGTCTTTTCCATACTTAAAACCAAATAGTATTAAGAAAATTAAAAATTCTCGTTTGAACGCGCGTAATGAGAGTTATTTGTTGGGAACAATACGCTCCAGAAATAGAATTATTGTAGTTAAAATCATCAATTAAAAAAAGATCATTTTATATTTAGAATGTATTTCCACATTTCAATCCAAATCGTTCGCAGGAAAATAATAATTCACTTTTGAGGGTGCGTAATGAAATTCAATTCTTGGGAAAAATTCGCTCTAGAACTGCAAATATTAATGTACAAATCATCAATTAAAAACAAGAATATTTTGTTTTTAGAAGTCTTTTCCATACTTAAATCCAAATAGAATTAAGGAAATTAAAAATTCTCGCTTGAACGATCGTAATGAAACTTATTTGATGGGAACAATTCGCTCCAGAAAAAGAAATATTGTAGATAAAATCATCAATGAAAAAAAGAGCATTTTATATTTAGAATGTATTTCCACATTTCAATCCAAATCGTGCGCAGGAAAATAATAATTCACTTTTGAGGGTGCGTAATGAAATTCATTTCTTGGGAAAAGTCGCTCTAGAACTGCAAATATTAATGTGCAAATCATCAATTAAAAACAAGAATATTTTGTCTTCAGAAGTCTTTTCCATACTTAAAACCAAATAGTATTAATGAAATTTAAAATTCTCGTTTGAACGAGCGTAATGAACTTTATTTGTTGGGAACAATTCGCTCCAGAAATAGAATTATTGTAGATAAAATCATCAATTAAAAAAAGAGCATTTTATATTTAGAATGTATTTCCTCATTTCAATCCAAATCGTGCGCAGGAAAATAATAATTCACTTTTGAGGGTGCGTAATGAAATTCATTTCTTCGAAAAAATTCGCTCTAGAACTGAAATATTGATGTACAAATCATCAATTAAAAACAAGAATATTTTGTCTTCAGAAGTCTTTTCCATACTTAAAACCAAATAGTATTAAGAAAATTAAAAATTCTCGTTTGAACGCGCGTAATGAGACTTATTTGTTGGGAACAATTCGCTCCAGAAATAGAATTATTGTAGATAAAATCATCTATTAGGAAAAGAGCATTTTATATTTAGAATGTATTTCGACATTTCAATCCAAATCGTGCGCAGGAAAATAATAATTTACTTTTGAGGGTGCGTAATGAAATTCATTTCTTGGGAAAAATTCGCTCTAGAATTGCATATATTAATGTACAAATCATCAATTAAAAACAAGAATATTTTGTCTTCAGAAGTCTTTTCCATACTTAAATCCAAATAGTATTAAGGAAATTAAAAATTCTCGTTTGAACGAGCGTAATGAAACTTATTTGTTGGGAACAATTCGCTCCAGAAATAGAATTATTGAAGATAAAATCATCAATTAAAAAAAGAGCATTTTATATTTAGAATGTTTTTCCACATTTCAATCCAAATCGTGCGCAGGAAAATAATAATTCACTTCTGAGTGTGCGTAATGAAATTCATTTCTTGGGAAAAATTCGCTCTAGAACTGCAAATATTAATGTACAAATCATCAATTAAAAACATGAATATTTTGTCTTCAGAAGTCTTTTCCATACTTAAATCCAAAAAGTATTAAGGAAATTAAAAATTCTCGTTTGAGCGTGCGTAATGAAACTTATTTGTTGGGAACAATTCGCTCCAGAAATAGAATTATTGTAGATAAAATCATCAATTAAAAAAAGAGCATTTTATATTTAGAATGTATTTCCAAATTTCAATCCAAATCGTACGCAGGAAAATAATAATTCACTTTTGAGGGTGCGTAATGAAATTAATTTCTTGGGAAAAATTCGCTCTAGAACTGCAAATATTAATGTACAAATCCTCAATTAAAAACAAGAATATTTTGTCTTCAGAAGTCTTTTCCATACTTAAAACCAAATAGTATTAAGAAAATTAAAAATTCTCGTTTGAACGAGCGTAATGAGACTTATTTGTTGGGAACAATTCGCTCCAGAAATAGAATTATTGTAGTTAAAATGATCAATTAAAAAAAGATCATTTTATATTTAGAATGTATTTCCACATTTCAATCCAAATCGTTCGCAGGAAAATAATAATTCACTTTTGAGGGTGCGTAATGAAATTCAATTCTTGGGAAAAATTCGCTCTAGAACTGCATATATTAATGTACAAATCATCAATTAAAAAAAAAGAATATTTTGTTTTTAGAAGTCTTTTCCATACTTAAATCCAAATAGTATTAAGGAAATTAAAAATTCTCGCTTGAAAGAGCGTCATGAAACTTATTTGATGGGAACAATTCGCTCCAGAAAAAGAATTATTGTAGATAAAATCATCAATGAAAAAAAGAGCATTTTATATTTAGAATGTATTTCCACACTTCAATCCAAATCGTGCGCAGGAAAATAATAATTCACTTTTGAGGGTGCGTAATGAAATTCATTTCTTGGGAAAAGTCGCTCTAGAACTGCAAATATTAATGTGCAAATCATCAATTAAAAACAAGAATATTTTGTCTTCAGAAGTCTTTTCCATACTTAAAACCAAATAGTATTAATAAAATTTAAAATTCTCGTTTGAACGAGCGTAATGAACTTTATTTGTTGGGAACAATTCGGTCCAGAAATAGAATTATTGTAGATAAAATCATCAATTAAAAAAAGAGCATTTTATATTTAGAATGTATTTCCACATTTCAATCAAAATCGTGCGCAGGGAAAATAATAATTCACTTTTGAAGGTGCGTAATGAAATTCATTTCTTTGGATAAATTCGCTCTAGAACTGCAAATATTAATTTACAAATCATCAATTAAAAACAAGAATATTTTGTCTTCAGAATTCTTTTCCATACTTAAATCGAAATAGTATTAAGGAAATTAAAAATTCTCCTTTGAACGAGCGTAATGAAACTTATTTGTTGGGAACAATTCCCTCCAGAAATAGAATTATTGTAGATTAAATCATCAATTAAAAAAAGAGCATTTTATATTTAGAATGTATTTCCACATTTCAATCCAAATCGTGCGCAGGAAAATAATAATTCATTTTTCAGGGTGCGTAATGATATTCATTTCTTGGGAAAAATTCGCTCTAAAACTGCAAATATTAATGTACAAATCATAAATTAAAAACAAGAATATTTTGTCTTCAGAAGTCTTTTCCATACTTAAATCCAAACAGTATTAAGTAAATTAAAAATTCTCGTTTGAACGAGCGTAATGAAACTTATTTGTTGGGATCAAATTCGCTCCAGAAATAGAATTATTGTAGATAAAATCATCAATTAAAAAAAGAGCATTTTATATTTAGAATGTATTTCCACATTTCAATCCAAATCGTGCGCAGGAAAATAATATTTCACTTTTGAGTGTCATAATGAAATTCATTTCTTGGGAAAAATTCGCTCTAGAACTGCAAATATTAATGTGCAAATCATCAATTAAAAACAAGAATATTTTGTCTTCAGAAGTCTTTTCCATACTTAAATCAAAATAGTATTAAGTAAATTAAAAATTCTCGTTTGAACGAGCGTAATGATTTTATTTGTTGGGAACATTTCGCTCCAGAAATAGAATTATTGTAGATAAAATCATCAACTAAAAAAAGAGCATTTTATATTTAGAATGTATTTCCACATTTCAATCCAAATCGTGCGTAGGGATAATAATAATTCACTTTGGAAGGTGCGTAATGAAATTCATGTCTTTGGAAAAATTCGCTCTAGAACTGCAAATATTAATGTACAAATCATCAATTAAAGAGAAGAATATTTTGTCTTCAGAAGTCTTTTCCATACTTAACTCCAAAAAGTATAAAGGAAATTAAAAATTCTCGTTTGAACGAGCGTAATGAAACTTATTTGTTGGGCACAAATCGCTCCAGAAATAGATTTCTTGTAGATAAAATCATCAATTAAAATAAGAGCATTTTATATTTAGAATGTATTTCCACATTTCAATCCAAATCGTGCGCAGGAAAATAATAATTCACTTTTGAGGGTGCGTAATGAAATTCATGTCTTGGGAAAAATTCGCTGTAGAACTAAAAATATAAATGTACAAATCATCAATTAAAAACAAGAATATTTTGTCTTCAGAAATCTTTTCCATACTTAAATCCAAATATAATTAAGGAAATTAAAAATTCTCGTTTGAACGAGCGTAATGAACTTCATTTGTTGGGAACAATTCGGTCAAGAAATAGAATTATTGTAGATAAAATCATCAATTAAAAAAAAGCATTTTATATTTAGAAAGCATTTCCACATTTCAATCCAAATCGTGCGCAGGAAAATAATAATTCACTTTTGAGGGTGCGTAATGAAATTCATTTCTTGGGAAAAATTCGCACTTGAACTGCAAATATTAATGTACAAATCATCAATTAAAACCAAGAATATTTTGTCCTCAGAAATCTTTTCCATACTTAAATCCAAATAGTATTAAGGAAATTAAAAATTCTCGTTTGAACGAGCGTAATGAAACTTATTTGTTGGGAAAAAATCGCTCCAGAAATAGAATTATTGTAGATAAAATCATCAATTAAAAAAAGGGTATTTTATATTTAGAATGTATTTCCACATTTCTATCCAAATCGTGCGCAGGGAAAATAATAATTCACTTTTGAGGGTGCGTAATGAAATTCATGTCTTAGGAAAAGTCGCTCTAGAACTTCAAATATTAATGTGCAAATCATCAATTAAAAACAAGAATATTTTGTCTTCAGAAGTCTTTTCCATACTTAAATCAAAAAAGTATTAAGGAAATAAAAAATTCTCGTTTGAACGAGCGTTATGGTTTTATTTGTTGGGAACAATTCGCTCCAGAAATAGAATTATTGTAGATAAAATCATCAATTAAAAAAAGGGCATTTTATATTTAGAATGTATTTCCACATTTCAATCCAAATCGTGCGCAGGGAAAATAATAATTCACCTTTGAAGGTGCGTAATGAAATTCATTTCTTTAGAAAAATTCGCTCTAGAACTGCAAATATTAATTTACAAATCATCAATTAAAAACAAGAATATTTTGTCTTCAGAAGTCTTTTCCATACTTAAATCCAAATAGTATTAAGTAAATTAAAAGTTCTCGTTTGAACGAGCGTAATAAACTTATTTGTTGGGATCAAATTCGCTCCAGAAATAGAATTATTGTAGATAAAATCATCAATTAAAAAAAGAACATTTTATATTTAGAATGTTTTTCCAGATTTCAATCCAAATCGTGCGCAGGAAAATAATAATTCACTTTTGAGGGTGCATAATGAAATTCATTTCTTGGGAAAAATTCGCTCTAGAACTGCAAATATTAATGTACAAATCATCAATTAAAAACATGAATATTTTGTCTTCAGAAGTCTTTTCCATACTTAAATCCAAAAAGTATTAAGGAAATTAAAAATTCTCGTTTGAGCGTGCGTAATGAAACTTATTTGTTGGGAACAATTCGCTCCAGAAATAGAATTATTGTAGATAAAATCATCAATTAAAAAAAGAGCATTTTATATTTAGAATGTATTTCCACATTTCAATCCAAATCGTACGCAGGAAATCAATAATTCACTTTTGAGGGTGCGTAATGAAATTCATTTCTTGGGAAAAATTCGCTCTAGAACTGCAAATATTAATGTACAAATCCTCAATTAAAAACAAGAATATTTTGTCTTCAGAAGTCTTTTCCATACTTAAAACCAAATAGTATTAAGAAAATTAAAAATTCTCGTTTGAACGCGCGTAATGAGAGTTATTTGTTGGGAACAATTCGCTCCAGAAATAGAATTATTGTAGTTAAAATCATCAATTAAAAAAAGATCATTTTATATTTAGAATGTATTTCCACATTTCAATCCAAATCGTTCGCAGGAAAATAATAATTCGCTTTTGAGGGTGCGTAATGAAATTCAATTCTTGGGAAAAATTCGCTCTAGAACTGCAAATATTAATGTACAAATCATCAATTAAAAACAAGAATATTTTGTTTTTAGAAGTCTTTTCCATACTTAAATCCAAATAGAATTAAGGAAATTAAAAATTCTCGCTTGAACGAGCGTAATGAAACTTATTTGATGGGAACAATTCGCTCCAGAAAAAGAAATATTGTAGATAAAATCATCAATGAAAAAAAGAGCATTTTATATTTAGAATGTATTTCCACATTTCAATCCAAATCGTGCGCAGGAAAATAATAATTCACTTTTGAGGGTGCGTAATGAAATTCATTTCTTGGGAAAAGTCGCTCTAGAACTGCAAATATTAATGTGCAAATCATCAATTAAAAACAAGAATATTTTGTCTTCAGAAGTCTTTTCCATACTTAAAACCAAATAGTATTAATGAAATTTAAAATTCTCGTTTGAACGAGCGTAATGAACTTTATTTGTTGGGAACAATTCGCTCCAGAAATAGAATTATTGTAGATAAAATCATCAATTAAAAAAAGAGCATTTTATATTTAGAATGCATTTCCTCATTTCAATCCAAATCGTGCGCAGGAAAATAATAATTCACTTTTGAGGGTGCGTAATGAAATTCATTTCTTCGAAAAAATTCGCTCTAGAACTGCAAATATTGATGTACAAATCATCAATTAAAACCAAGAATATTTTGTCCTCAGAAATCTTTTCCCTACTTAAATCCAAATAGTGTTAAGGAAATTAAAAATTCTCGTTTGAACGAGCGTAATGAAACTTATTTGTTGGGAAAAAATCGCTCCAGAAATAGAATTATTGTAGATAAAATCATAAATTAAAATAAGAGCATTTTATATTTAGAATGTATTTCCACATTTCAATCCAAATCGTGCGCAGGAAAATAATAATTCACTTCTGAGGGTGCGTAATGAAATTCATTTCTTGGGAAAAATTCGCTCTAGAACTGCAAATATTAATGTACAAATCATCAATTAAAGATAAGAATAATTTGTCTTCAGAGGTCTTTTCCATACTTAAATCCAAATAGAATTAAGGAAATTAAAAATTCTCGTTTGAACGAGCGTAATGAAACTTTTTTGTTGGGAACATTTCGCTCCAGAAATAGAATTATTGTAGATAAAATCATCAATTAAAAAAAGAACATTTTATATTTAGAATGTATTACCACATTTCAATCCAAATCGTGCGCAGGAAAATAATAATTCACTTTTGAGGGTGCGTAATGAAATTCATTTCTTGGGAAAAGTCACTCTAGAACTGCAAATATTAATGTGCAAATCATCAATTAAAAACAAGAATATTTTGTCTTCAGAAGTCTTTTCCATACTTAAATCTAAAAAGTATTAAGGAAATAAAAAATTCTCGTTTGAACGAGCGTAATGATTTCATTTGTTGGGAACAATTCGCTCCAGAAATAGAATTATTGTAGATAAAATCATCAACTAAAAAAAGAGCATTTTATATTTAGAATGTATTTCCACATTTCAATCCAAATCGTGCGCAGGGAAAATAATAATTCACTTTTGAAGGTGCGTAATGAAATTCATTTCTTTGGAAAAATTCGCTCTAGAACTGCAAATATTAATGTACAAATCATCAATTAAAGAGAAGAATATTTTGTCTTCAGAAGTCTTTTCCATACTTAACTCCAAATAGTATTAAGGAAATTAAAAATTCTCGTTTGAACGACCGTAATGAAACTTATTTGTTGGGAACAATTCGCTCCAGAAATAGAATTCTTGTAGATAAAATCATCAATTAAAATAAGAGCATTTTATATTTAGAATGTATTTCCACATTTCAATCCAAATCGTGCGCAGGAAAATAATAATTCACTTTTGAGGTGCGTAATGAAATTCATTTCTTGAGAAAAATTCGCTCTAGAACTGCAAATATTAATGTACAAATCATCAATTAAAAACAAGAATATTTTGTCCTCAGAAATCTTTTCCATACTTAAATCCAAATAGTATTAAGGAAATTAAAAATTCTCGTTTGAACGAGCGTAATGAAACTTATTTGTTGGGAAAAAATCGCTCCAGAAATAGAATTATTGTAGATAAAATCATAAAATAAAAAAAGAACATTTTATATTTAGAATGTATTTCCACATTTCAATCCAAATTGTGCGGAGGAAAATAATAATTCACTTCTGAGGGTGCGTAATGAAATTCATTTCTTGGGAAAAAATCGCTCTAGAACTGCAAATATTAATGTTCAAATCATCAATTAAAAACAAGAATATTTTGTCTTCAGAAGTCTTTTCTATACTTAAATCCATATAGTATTAAGGAAATTAAAAATTCTCGCCTGAACGAGCGTTATGGTTTTATTTGTTGGGAACAATTCGCTCCAGAAATAGAATTATTGTAGATAAAATCATCAATTAAAAAAAGAGCATTTTATATTTAGAATGTATTTCCACATTTCAATCCAAATCGTGCGCAGGAAAATAAAAATTCACTTTTGAGGGTGCGTGTTGAAATTCATTCCTTGGGAAAAATTCGCTCTAGAACTGCAAATATTAATGTACAAATATTCAATTAAAAACAAGAATAATTTGACTTCAAGGTCTTTTCCATACCTTAATCCAAATAGTATTAAGGAAATTAAAAATTCTCGTTTGAACGAGCGTTATGGTTTTATTTGTTGGGAAAAATTCGCTCCAGAAATAGAATTATTGTAGATAAAATCATCAATGAAAAAAAAAGCATTTTATATTTAGAATGTATTTCCACATTTCAATCCAAATCGTGCGCATGAAAATAATAAATCACTTTTGAGGGATCGTAATGAAATTCATTTCTTGGGAAAAATTCGCTCTAGAACTACAAATATTAATGTACAAATCATCAATTAAAAACAAGAATATTTTGTCTTCAGAAGTCTCTTACATACTTAAATCCGAATAGTATTAAGAAAATTAAAAATTCTCGTTTGAACGCGCGTAATGAGACTTATTTGTTGGGAACAATTCGCTCCAGAAATAGATTTATTGTAGATAAAATCATCTATTAGGAAAAGAGCAGTTTATATTTAGAATGTATTTCCACATTTCAATCCAAATCGTGCGCATGAAAATAATAATTCACTTTTGTGGGTGCGTAATGAAATTCATTTCTTGGGAAAAATTCGCTCTAGAACTGCAAATATTAATGTACAAATCATCAATTAAAATCAAGAATATTTTTTCCTCAGAAATCTTTTCCATACTTAAATCCAAATAGTATTAAGGAAATTAAAAATTCTCGATTGAACGAGCGTAATGAAACTTATTTGTTGGGAAAAAATCGCTCCAGAAATAGAATTATTGTAGATAAAATCATAAATTAAAAAAAGAACATTTTATATTTAGAATGTATTTCCACATTTCAATCCAAATTGTGACGAGGAAAATAATAATTCACTTCTGAGGGTGCGTAATGAAATTCATTTCTTGGGAAAAAATCGCTCTAGAACTGCAAATATTAATGTTCAAATCATCAATTAAAAACAAGAATATTTTGTCTTCAGAAGTCTTTTCTATACTTAAATCCATAGAGTATTAAGGAAATTAAAAATTCTCGCCTGAACGAGCGTTATGGTTTTATTTGTTGGGAACAATTCGCTCCAGAAATAGAATTATTGTAGATAAAATCATCAATTAAAAAAAGAGCGTTTTATATTTAGAATGTATTTCCACATTTCAATCCAAATCGTGCGCAGGAAAATAAAAATTCACTTTTGAGGGTGCGTGTTGAAATTCATTCCTTGGGAAAAATTCGCTCTAGAACTGCAAATATTAATGTACAAATATTCAATTAAAAAAAGGAATAATTTGACTTCAAGGTCTTTTCCATACTTAAATCCAAATAGTATTAAGAAAATTAAAAATTCTCGTTTGAACGAGCGTAATGAGACTTATTTGTTGGGAACAATTCGCTCCAGAAATAGAATTATTGTAGATAAAATCATCAATGAAAAAAAGAGCATTTTATATTTAGAATGTATTTCCACATTTCAATCCAAATCGTGCGCATGAAAATAATAATTCACTTTTGAGGGATCGTAATGAAATTCATTTCTTGGGAAAAATTCGCTCTAGAACTACAAATATTAATGTACAAATCATCAATTAAAAACAAGAATATTTTGTCTTCAGAAGTCTCTTACATACTTAAATCCAAATAGTATTATGAAAATTAAAAATTCTCGTTTGAACGCGCGTAATGAGACTTATTTGTTGGGAACAATTCGCTCCAGAAATAGAATTATTGTAGATAAAATCATCTATTAGGAAAAGAGCATTTTATATTTAGAATGTATTTCCACATTTCAATCCAAATCGTGCGCAGGAAAATAATAATTTACTTTTGAGGGTGCGTAATGAAATTCATTTCTTGGGAAAAATTCGCTCTAGAACTGCATATATTAATGTACAAATCATCAATTAAAAACAAGAATATTTTGTCTTCAGAAGTCTTTTCCATACTTAAATCCAAATAGTATTAAGGAAATTAAAAATTCTCGTTTGAACGAGCGTAATGAAACTTATTTGTTGGGAACAATTCGCTCCAGAAATAGAATTATTGTAGATAAAATCATCTATTAGGAAAAGAGCATTTTATATTTAGAATGTATTTCCACATTTCAATCCAAATCGTGCGCAGGAAAATAATAATTTACTTTTGAGGGTGCGTAATGAAATTCATTTCTTGGGAAAAATTCGCTCTAGAACTGCATATATTAATGTACAAATCATCAATTAAAAACAAGAATATTTTGTCTTCAGAAGTCTTTTCCATACTTAAATCCAAATAGTATTAAAGAAATGAAAAATTCTCGTTTGAACGAGCGTAATGAATCTTATTTGTTGGGAATAATTCGCTCCAGAAATAGAATTATTGTAGATAAAATCATCAATTAAAAAAAGAGCATTTTATATTTAGAATGTATTTCCACATTTTAATCCAAATCGTTCGCAGGAAAATAATAATTCACTTCTGAGTGTGCGGAATGAAATTCATTTCTTGGGAAAAATTCGCTCTAAAACTGCAAATACTAATGTACAAATCATCAATTAAAGATAAGAATAATTTGTCTTCAGAGGTCTTTTCCATACTTAAATCCAAATATTATTACGGAAATTAAAAATTCACGTTTGAACGAGCGTAATGAAACTTTTTTGTTAGGAACAATTCGCTCCAGAAATAGAATTATTGTAGATAAAATCATCAATTAAAATAAGAGCATTTTCTATTTAGAATGTATTTCCACATTTCAATCCAAATGGTGCGCAGGAAAAAGATAATTCACGTTTGAGGGTGCGTAATGAAATTCATTTCTTGGGAAAAATTCGCTCTAGAACTGCTAATATTAATGTACAAATCATCAATTAAAAACAAGAATATTTTGTCTTCAGAAATCTTTTTCATACTTAAATCCAAATAGTATTAAGAAAATTAAAAATTCACGTTTGAACGAGCGTAATGAATCTTATTTGTTGGGAACAATTCGCTCCAGAAATAGAATTATTGTAGATAGAATCATCAATTAAAAAAAGAACATTTTATATTTAGAATGTATTTCCACATTTCAATCCAAATCGTTCGCAGGAAAATAATATTTCACTTTTGAGGGTGCGTAATGAAATTCATTTCTTGGGAAAAATTCGCTCTAGAACTGTAAATATTAATGTACAAATCATCAATTAAAAACAAGAATATTTTGTCTTCAGAAGTCTTTTCCACACTTAAATCCAAATAATATTAAGGAAATTAAAAATTCTCGTTTGAACGAACGTAATGAAACTTATTTGTTGGGAACAATTCGCTCCAGAAATAGAATTATTGTAGATAGAATCATCAATTGAAAAAAGAACATTTTATATTTAGAATGTATTTCCACATTTTAATCCAAATCGGGCGCAGGAAAATAATAATTCACTTTTGACGGTGCGTAATGAAATTCATTTCTTGGAAAAAATTCGCTCTAGAACTGCAAATATTAATTTACAAATCATCAATTAAAAACAAGAATATTTTGTCTTCAGAAGTCTTTTCCATACTTAAATCCAAATAGTATTAAGGAAATTAAAAATTCTCGTTTGAACGAGCGTAATGAAACTTATTTTTTGGGAACAATTCGCTCCAGAAATAGAATTATTGTAGATAAAATCATCAATTAAAAAAAGAACATTTTATATTTAGAATGTATTTCCACATTTCAATCCAAATCGTGCGCAGGAAAATAATAATTCACTTTTAGGGTGCGTAATGAAATTCATTTCTTGGGAAAAATTCGCACTAGAACTGCTAATATTAATGTACAAATCATCAATTAAAAACAAGAATATTTTGTCTTCAGAAGTCTTTTCCACACTTAAATCCAAATAGTATTAAGGAAATTAAAAATTCTCGTTTGAACGAGCGTAATGAAACTTATTTGTTGGGAACAATTCGCTCCAGAAATAGAATTATTGTAGATAGAATCATCAATTGAAAAAAGAACATTTTATATTTAGAATGTATTTCCACATTTTAATCCAAATCGGGCGCAGGAAAATAATAATTCACTTTTGACGGTACGTAATGAAATTCATTTCTTGGAAAAAATTCGCTCTAGAACTGCTAATATTAATGTACAAATCATCAATTAAAAACAAGAATATTTTGTCTTTAGAAATCTTTTTCATACTTAAATCCAAATAGTATTGAGGAAATTAAAAATTCTCGTTTGAAACAGCGTAATGAAAGTTATTTGTAGGGAACAATTCGCTCCAGAAATAGAATTATTGTAGATAAAATCATCAATTAAAAAAAGAGCATTTTATATTTAGAATGTTTTTCCACATTTCAATCCAAATCGAGCGCAGGAAAATAATAACTCACTTTTGAGGGTGCGTATTGAAATTCATTTCTTGGGAAAAATTCGCTCTAGAACTGCAAATATTAATGTACAAATCATCAATTAAAAACAAGAATGTTTTGTCTTCAAGAGTCTCTTACATACTTAAATCCAAATAATATTAAAGAAATTAAAAATTCTCGTTTAAATGAGCGTAACGAATCTTATTTAATGGGAACAATTCCCTCCAGAAATACAATTATTGTAGATAAAATCATCAATTTAAAAAGGAGCATTTTATATTTAGAATGTATTTCCACATTTCAATCCAAATCGTGCGCAGGAAAATAATAATTCACTTTTGAGGGTGCGTATTGAAATTCATTTCTTGGGAAAAATTCGCTCTAGAACTGCAAATATTAATGTACAAATCATCAATTAAAAACAAGAATATTTTGTCTTCAGAAGTCTTTTCCATACTTAAATCCAAATAGTATTAAGGAAATTATAAATTCTCGTTTGAACGAGCGTAATGAAACTTATTTTTTGGGAACAATTCGCTCCAGAAATAGAATTATTGTAGATAAAATCATCAATTAAAAAAAGAGCATTTTATATTTAGAATGTATTTCCACATTTCAATTTGAATCGTGCGCAGGAAAATAATAATTCACTTTTGAGGGTGCGTAATGAAATTCATTTCTTGGGAAAAGTCGCTCTAGAACTGCAAATATTAATGTGCAAATCATCAATTAAAAACAAGAATATTTTGTCTTCAGAAGTCTTTTCCATACTTAAATCAAAATAGTATTAAGTAAATTAAAAATTATCGTTTGAACGAGCGTAATGATTTTATTTGTTGGGAACATTTCGCTCCAGAAATAGAATTATTGTAGATAAAATCATCAACTAAAAAAAGAGCATTTTATATTTAGAATGTATTTCCACATTTCAATCCAAATCGTGCGCAGGATAATAATAATTCACTTTTGAGGGTGCGTAATGAAATTCATTTCTTGGGAAAAATTCGCTCTTGAACTGCAAATATTAATGTACAAATCATTAATTAAAACCAAGAATATTTTGTCCTCAGAAATCTTTTCCATACTTAAATCCAAATAGTATTAAGGAAATTAAAAATTCTCGTTTGAACGAGCGTAATGAAACTTATTTGTTGGGAAAAAATCGCTCCAGAAATAGAATTATTGTAGATAAAATCATAAATTAAAATAAGAGCATTTTATATTTAGAATGTATTTCCACATTTCAATCCAAATCGTGCGCAGGAAAATAATAATTCACTTTTGAGGGTGTGTAATGAAATTCATTTCTTGGGAAAAATTCGCTCTAAAACTGCAAATATTAATGTACAAATCATCAATTAAAGATAAGAATAATTTGTCTTCAGAGGTCTTTTCCATACTTAAATCCAAATAGAATTAAGGAAATTAAAAATTCTCGTTTGAACGAGCGTAATGAAACTTTTTTGTTGGGAACATTTCGCTCCAGAAATAGAATTATTGTAGATAAAATCATCAATTAAAAAAAGAACATTTTATATTTAGAATGTATTTCCACATTTCAATCCAAATCGTGCGCAGGAAAATAATAATTCACTTTTGAGGGTGCGTAATGAAATTCATTTCTAGGGAAAAGTCACCCTAGAACTGCAAATATTAATGTGCAAATCATCAATTAAAAACAAGAATATTTTGTCTTCAGAAGTCTTTTCCATACTTAAATCTAAAAAGTATTAAGGAAATAAAAAATTCTCGTTTGAACGAGCGTAATCATTTTATTTGTTGGGAACAATTCGCTCCAGAAATAGAATTATTGTAGATAAAATCATCAACTAAAAAAAGAGCATTTTATATTTAGAATGTATTTCCACATTTCAATCCAAATCGTGCGCAGGGAAAATAATAATTCACTTTTGAAGGTGCGTAATGAAATTCATTTCTTTGGAAAAATTCGCTCTAGAACTGCAAATATTAATGTACAAATCATCAATTAAAGAGAAGAATATTTTGTCTTCAGAAGTCTTTTCCATACTTAACTCCAAGTAGTAATAAGGAAATTAAAAATTCTCGTTTGAACGACTGTAATGAAACTTATTTGTTGGGAACATTTCGCTCCAGAAATAGAATTCTTGTAGATAAAATCATCAATTAAAATAAGAGCATTTTATATTTAGAATGTATTTCCACATTTCAATCCAAATCGTGCGCAGGAAAATAATAATTCACTTTTGAGGTGCGTAATGAAATTCATTTCTTGGGAAAAATTCGCTCTAGAACTGCAAATATTAATGTACAAATCATCAATTAAAAACAAGAATATTTTGTCCTCAGAAATCTTTTCCATACTTAAATCCAAATAATATTAAGGAAATTAAAAATTCTCGTTTGAACGAGCGTAATGAAACTTATTTGTTGGGAAAAAATCGCTCCAGAAATAGAATTATTGTAGATAAAATCATAAATTAAAAAAAGAACATTTTATATTTAGAATGTATTTCCACATTTCAATCCAAATTGTGCGCATGAAAATAATAATTCACTTTTGAGGGTGCGTGTTGAAATTCATTCCTTGGGAAAAATTCGCTCTAGAACTGCAAATATTAATGTACAAATATTCAATTAAAAACAAGAATAATTTGACTTCAAGGTCTTTTCCATACTTAAATCCAAATAGTATTAAGGAAATTAAAAATTCTCGTTTGAACGAGCGTTATGGTTTTATTTGTTGGGAAAAATTCGCTCCAGAAATAAAATTATTGTAGATAAAATCATCAATGAAAAAAAGAGCATTTTATATTTAGAATGTATTTCCACATTTCAATCCAAATCGTGCGCATGAAAATAATAATTCACTTTTGAGGGATCGTAATGAAATTCATTTCTTGGGAAAAATTCGCTCTAGAACTGCTAATATTAATGTACAAATCATCAATTAAAAACAAGAATATTTTGTCTTCAGAAGTCTCTTACATACTTAAATCCAAATAGTATTAAGAAAATTAAAAAATCTCGTTTGAACGAGCGTAATGAGACTTATTTGTTGGGAACAATTCGCTCCAGAAATTGAATTATTGTAGATAAAATCATCTATTAGGAAAAGAGTATTTTATATTTAGAATGCATTTCCACATTTCAATCCAAATCGTGCGCAGGAATATAATAATTCACTTTTGAGGGTGCGTAAAGTAATTCATTTCTTGGGAAAAATTCGCTCTAGAACTGCATATATTATTGTACAAATCATCAATTAAAAACAAGATTATTTTGTCTTCAGAAGTCTTTTCCATACTTAAATCCAAATAGTATTTAGGAAATTAAAAATTCTCGTTTGAACGAGCGTAATAGAAACTTATTTGTTGGGAACAATTCGTTCCAGAAATAGAATTATTGTAGATAAAATCATCAATTAAAAAAAGAGCATTTTATATTTAGAATGTATTTCCTCATTTCTATCCAAATCGTGCGCAGGAAAATAATAATTCACTTTTGAGGGTGCGTAATGAAATTCATTTCTTCGAAAAAATTCGCTCTAGAACTGCAAATATTGATGTACAAATCATCAATTAAAAACAAGAATATTTTGTCTTCAGAAGTCTTTTCCATACTTAAAACCAAATAGTATTAAGAAAATTAAAAATTCTCGTTTGAACGCGCGTAATGAGACTTATTTGTTGGGAACAATTCGCTCCAGAAATAGAATTATTTTAGATAAAATCATCTATTAGGAAAAGAGCATTTTATATTTAGAATGTATTTCCACATTTTAATCCAAATCGTTCGCAGGAAAATAATAATTCACTTCTGAGTGTGCGGAATGAAATTCATTTCTTGGGAAAAATTCGCTCTAAAACTGCAAATACTAATGTACAAATCATCAATTAAAGATAAGAATAATTTGTCTTCAGAGGTCTTTTCCATACTTAAATCCAAATATTATTACGGAAATTAAAAATTCACGTTTGAACGAGCGTAATGAAACTTTTTTGTTGGGAACAATTCGCTCCAGAAATAGAATTATTGTAGATAAAATCATCAATTAAAATAAGAGCATTTTATATTTAGAATGTATTTCCACATTTCAATCCAAATCGTGCGCAGGAAAATAATAATTCACTTTTGAGGGTGCGTAATGAAATTCATTTCTTGGGAAAAATTCGCTCTAGAACTGCAAATATTAATGTGCAAATCATCAATTAAAAAAAAGAATATTTTGTCTTCAGAAGTCTTTTCCATACTTAAATCAAAATAGTATTAAGGAAATTAAAAATTCTCGTTTGAACGAGCGTAATGATTTTATTTGTTTAGAACAATTCGCTCCAGAAATAGAATTATTGTAGATAAAATCATCAACTAAAAAAAGAGCATTTTATATTTAGAATGTATTTCCACATTTCAATCCAAATCGTGCGCAGGGAAAATAATAATTCACTTTTGAGGGTGCGTAATGAAATTCATTTCTTGGGAAAAGTCGCTCTAGAACTGCAAATATTAATGTGCAAATCATCAATTAAAAAAAAGAATATTTTGTCTTCAGAAGTCTTTTCCATACTTAAATCCAAATAGTATTAAAGAAATGAAAAATTCTCGTTTGAACGAGCGTAATGAATCTTATTTGTTGGGAATAATTCGCTCCAGAAATAGAATTATTGTAGATAAAATCATCAATTAAAAAAAGAGCATTTTATATTTAGAATGTATTTCCACATTTCAATCCAAATCGTTCGCAGGAAAATAATAATTCACTTCTGAGTGTGCGGAATGAAATTCATTTCTTGGGAAAAATTCGCTCTAAAACTGCAAATACTAATGTACAAATCATCAATTAAAGATAAGAATAATTTGTCTTCAGAGGTCTTTTCCATACTTAAATCCAAATATTATTACGGAAATTAAAAATTCACGTTTGAACGAGCGTAATGAAACTTTTTTGTTGGGAACAATTCGCTCCAGAAATAGAATTATTGTAGATAAAATCATCAATTAAAATAAGAGCATTTTATATTTAGAATGTATTTCCACATTTCAATCCAAATCGTGCGCAGGAAAATAATAATTCACTTTTGAGGGTGCGTAATGAAATTCATTTCTTGGGAAAAGTCGCTCTAGAACTGCAAATATTAATGTGCAAATCATCAATTAAAAAAAAGAATATTTTGTCTTCAGAAGTCTTTTCCATACTTAAACAAAAATAGTATTAAGGAAATTAAAAATTCTCGTTTGAACGAGCGTAATGATTTTATTTGTTGGGAACAATTCGCTCCAGAAATAGAATTATTGTAGATAAAATCATCAACTAAAAAAAGAGCATTTTATATTTAGGATGTATTTCCACATTTCAATCCAAATCGTGCGCAGGGAAAATAATAATTCACTTTTGAGGGTGCGTAATGAAATTCATTTCTTGGGAAAAGTCGCTCTAGAACTGCAAATATTAATGTGCAAATCATCAATTAAAAAAAAGAATATTTTGTCTTCAGAAGTCTTTTCCATACTTAAATCCAAATAGTATTAAAGAAATGAAAAATTCTCGTTTGAACGAGCGTAATGAAACTTTTTTGTTGGGAACAATTCGCTCCAGAAATAGAATTATTGTAGATAAAATCATCAATTAAAAAAAGAGCATTTTATATTTAGAATGTATTTCCACATTTCAATCCAAATCGTGCGCAGGAAAATAATAATTTACTTTTGAGGGTGCGTAATGAAATTCATTTCTTGGGAAAAATTCGCTCTAGAACTACATATATTAATGTACAAATCATCAATTAAAAACAAGAATATTTTGTCTTCAGAAGTCTTTTCCATACTTAAATCCAAATAGTATTAAGGAAATTAAAAATTCTCGTTTGAACGAGCGTAATGAAACTTATTTGTTGGGAACAATTCGCTCCAGAAATAGAATTATTGTAGATAAAATCATCAATTTAAAAAAGAGCATTTTATATTTAGAATGTATTTCCACATTTTAATCCAAATCGTTCGCAGGAAAATAATAATTCACTTCTGAGTGTGCGGAATGAAATTCATTTCTTGGGAAAAATTCGCTCTAAAACTGCAAATACTAATGTACAAATCATCAATTAAAGATAAGAATAATTTGTCTTCAGAGGTCTTTTCCATACTTAAATCCAAATATTATTACGGAAATTAAAAATTCACGTTTGAACGAGCGTAATGAAACTTATTTGTTGGGAACAATTCGCTCCAGAAATAGAATTATTGTAGATAGAATCATCAATTGAAAAATGAACATTTTATATTTAGAATGTATTTCCAGATTTTAATCCAAATCGGGCGCAGGAAAATAATAATTCACTTTTGACGGTGCGTAATGAAATTCATTTCTTGGAAAAAATTCGCTCTAGAACTGCAAATATTAATTTACAAATCATCAATTAAAAACAAGAATATTTTGTTTTTAGAAGTCTTTTCCATACTTAAATCCAAATAGAATTAAGGAAATTAAAAATTCTCGCTTGAACGAGCGTAATGAAACTTATTTGATGGGAACAATTCGCTCCAGAAAAAGAAATATTGTAGATAAAATCATCAATGAAAAAAAGAGCATTTTATATTTAGAATGTATTTCCACATTTCAATCCAAATCGTGCGCAGGAAAATAACAATTCACTTTTGAGGGTGCGTAATGAAATTCATTTCTTGGGAAAAGTCGCTCTAGAACTGCAAATATTTATGTGCAAATCATCAATTAAAAACAAGAATATTTTGTCTTCAGAAGTCTTTTCCATACTTAAAACCAAATAGTATTAATGAAATTTAAAATTCTCGTTTGAACGAGCGTAATGAACTTTATTTGTTGGGAACAATTCGCTCCAGAAATAGAATTATTGTAGATAAAATCATCAATTAAAAAAAGAGCATTTTATATTTAGAATGTATTTCCTCATTTCAATCCAAATCGTGCGCAGGAAAATAATAATTCACTTTTGAGGGTGCGTAATGAAATTCATTTCTTCGAAAAAATTCGCTCTAGAACTGCAAATATTGATGTACAAATCATCAATTAAAAACAAGTATATTTTGTCTTCAGAAGTCTTTTCCATACTTAAAACCAAATAGTATTAAGAAAATTAAAAATTCTCGTTTGAACGCGCGTAATGAGACTTATTTGTTGGGAACAATTCGCTCCCGAAATAGAATTATTGTAGATAGAATCATCAATTAAAAAAAGAACATTTTATATTTAGAATGTATTTCCACATTTCAATCCAAATCGTTCGCAGGAAAATAATATTTCACTTTTGAGGGTGCGTAATGAAATTCATTTCTTGGGAAAAATTCGCTCTAGAACTGCAAATATTAATGTGCAAATCATCAATTAAAAACAAGAATATATTGTCCTCAGAAATCTTTTCCATACTTAAATCAAATAGTATTAAGGAAATAAAATTTCTCGTTTAATCGAGCGTAATGAAACTTATTTGTTGGGAAAAATTCGCTCCAAATATAGAATTATTGTAGATAAAGTCATCAATTAAAATAAGAGCATTTTATGTTTAGAATGTATTTCCACATTTCAATCCAAATGGTGCGCAGGAAAAAGATAATTCACGTTTGAGGGTGCGTAATGAAATTCATTTCTTGGGAAAAATTCGCTCTAGAACTGCTAATATTAATGTACAAATCATCAATTAAAAACAAGAATATTTTGTCTTCAGAAATCTTTTTCATACTTAAATCCAAATAGTATTAAGGAAATTAAAAATTCTCGTTTGAACGAGCGTAATGAGACTTATTTGTTGGGAACAATTCGCTCCAGAAATAGAATTATTGTAGATAAAATCATCAATAAAAAAAAGAACATTTTATATTTAGAATGTATTTCCACATTTCAATCAAAATCGTGCGCAGGAAAATAATATTTCACTTTTGAGGGTGCGTAATGAAATTCATTTCTTGGGAAAAATTCGCTCTAGAACTGCAAATATTAATGTACAAATCATTAATTAAAGACGAGAATATTTTGTCTTCAGAAGTCTTTTCCATACTTAAATCCAAAAGGTATTAAGGAAATTAAAAATTCTCGTTTGAACGAGCGTAATGGAACTTTTTTGTTGGGAACAATTCGTTCCAGAAATAGAAATATTGTAGTAAAAATCATCAATTAAAAAAAGGAAATTTTATATTTAGAATGTATTTCCACATTTTAATCCAATTTGTGCGCAGGAAAATAAAAATTCACTTTTAGGGTGCGTAATGAAATTCATTTCTTGGGAAAAATTCGCTCTAGAACTGTAAATATTAATGTACAAATCATCAATTAAAAACAAGAATATTTTGTCTTCAGAAGTCTTTTCCATACTTAAATCCAAATAATATTAAGGAAATTAAAAATTCTCGTTTGAACGAACGTAATGAAACTTATTTGTTGGGAACAATTCGCTCCAGAAATAGAATTATTGTAGATAGAATCATCAATTGAAAAATGAACATTTTATATTTAGAATGTATTTCCAGATTTTAATCCAAATCGGGCGCAGGAAAATAATAATTCACTTTTGACGGTGCGTAATGAAATTCATTTCTTGGAAAAAATTCGCTCTAGAACTGCAAATATTAATTTACAAATCATCAATTAAAAACAAGAATATTTTGTTTTTAGAAGTCTTTTCCATACTTAAATCCAAATAGAATTAAGGAAATTAAAAATTCTCGCTTGAACGAGCGTAATGAAACTTATTTGATGGGAACAATTCGCTCCAGAAAAAGAAATATTGTAGATAAAATCATCAATGAAAAAAAGAGCATTTTATATTTAGAATGTATTTCCACATTTCAATCCAAATCGTGCGCAGGAAAATAACAATTCACTTTTGAGGGTGCGTAATGAAATTCATTTCTTGGGAAAAGTCGCTCTAGAACTGCAAATATTAATGTGCAAATCATCAATTAAAAACAAGAATATTTTGCCTTCAGAAGTCTTTTCCATACTTAAAACCAAATAGTATTAATGAAATTTAAAATTCTCGTTTGAACGAGCGTAATGAACTTTATTTGTTGGGAACAATTCGCTCCAGAAATAGAATTATTGTAGATAAAATCATCAATTAAAAAAAGAGCATTTTATATTTAGAATGTATTTCCTCATTTCAATCCAAATCGTGCGCAGGAAAATAATAATTCACTTTTGAGGGTGCGTAATGAAATTCATTTCTTCGAAAAAATTCGCTCTAGAACTGCAAATATTGATGTACAAATCATCAATTAAAAACAAGAATATTTTGTCTTCAGAAGTCTTTTCCATACTTAAAACCAAATAGTATTAAGAAAATTAAAAATTCTCGTTTGAACGCGCGTAATGAGACTTATTTGTTGGGAACAATTCGCTCCCGAAATAGAATTATTGTAGATAGAATCATCAATTAAAAAAAGAACATTTTATATTTAGAATGTATTTCCACATTTCAATCCAAATCGTTCGCAGGAAAATAATATTTCACTTTTGAGGGTGCGTAATGAAATTCATTTCTTGGGATAAATTCGCTCTAGAACTGCAAATATTAATGTGCAAATCATCAATTAAAAACAAGAATATATTGTCCTCAGAAATCTTTTCCATACTTAAATCGAATAGTATTAAGGAAATAAAATTTCTCGTTTAATCGAGCGTAATGAAACTTATTTGTTGGGAAAAATTCGCTCCAAAAATAGAATTATTGTAGATAAAGTCATCAATTAAAATAAGAGCATTTTATGTTTAGAATGTATTTCCACATTTCAATCCAAATGGTGCGCAGGAAAAAGATAATTCACGTTTGAGGGTGCGTAATGAAATTCATTTCTTGGGAAAAATTCGCTCTAGAACTGCTAATATTAATGTACAAATCATCAATTAAAAACAAGAATATTTTGTCTTCAGAAATCTTTTTCATACTTAAATCCAAATAGTATTAAGGAAATTAAAAATTCTCGTTTGAACGAGCGTAATGAGACTTATTTGTTGGGAACAATTCGCTCCAGAAATAGAATTATTGTAGATAAAATCATCAATAAAAAAAAGAACATTTTATATTTAGAATGTATTTCCACATTTCAATCAAAATCGTGCGCAGGAAAATAATATTTCACTTTTGAGGGTGCGTAATGAAATTCATTTCTTGGGAAAAATTCGCTCTAGAACTGCAAATATTAATGTACAAATCATTAATTAAAGACGAGAATATTTTGTCTTCAGAAGTCTTTTCCATACTTAAATCCAAATAATATTAAGGAAATTAAAAATTCTCGTTTGAACGAGCGTAATGGAACTTTTTTGTTGGGAACAATTCGTTCCAGAAATAGAAATATTGTAGTAAAAATCATCAATTAAAAAAAGGAAATTTTATATTTAGAATGTATTTCCACATTTTAATCCAATTTGTGCGCAGGAAAATAAAAATTCACTTTTAGGGTGCGTAATGAAATTCATTTCTTGGGAAAAATTCGCTCTAGAACTGTAAATATTAATGTACAAATCATCAATTAAAAACAAGAATATTTTGTCTTCAGAAGTCTTTTCCATACTTAAATCCAAATAATATTAAGGAAATTAAAAATTCTCGTTTGAACGAACGTAATGAAACTTATTTGTTGGGAACAATTCGCTCCAGAAATAGAATTATTGTAGATAGAATCATCAATTGAAAAATGAACATTTTATATTTAGAATGTATTTCCAGATTTTAATCCAAATCGGGCGCAGGAAAATAATAATTCACTTTTGACGGTGCGTAATGAAATTCATTTCTTGGAAAAAATTCGCTCTAGAACTGCAAATATTAATTTACAAATCATCAATTAAAAACAAGAATATTTTGTTTTTAGAAGTCTTTTCCATACTTAAATCCAAATAGAATTAAGGAAATTAAAAATTCTCGCTTGAACGAGCGTAATGAAACTTATTTGATGGGAACAATTCGCTCCAGAAAAAGAAATATTGTAGATAAAATCATCAATGAAAAAAAGAGCATTTTATATTTAGAATGTATTTCCACATTTCAATCCAAATCGTGCGCAGGAAAATAACAATTCACTTTTGAGGGTGCGTAATGAAATTCATTTCTTGGGAAAAGTCGCTCTAGAACTGCAAATATTTATGTGCAAATCATCAATTAAAAACAAGAATATTTTGTCTTCAGAAGTCTTTTCCATACTTAAAACCAAATAGTATTAATGAAATTTAAAATTCTCGTTTGAACGAGCGTAATGAACTTTATTTGTTGGGAACAATTCGCTCCAGAAATAGAATTATTGTAGATAAAATCATCAATTAAAAAAAGAGCATTTTATATTTAGAATGTATTTCCTCATTTCAATCCAAATCGTGCGCAGGAAAATAATAATTCACTTTTGAGGGTGCGTAATGAAATTCATTTCTTCGAAAAAATTCGCTCTAGAACTGCAAATATTGATGTACAAATCATCAATTAAAAACAAGAATATTTTGTCTTCAGAAGTCTTTTCCATACTTAAAACCAAATAGTATTAAGAAAATTAAAAATTCTCGTTTGAACGCGCGTAATGAGACTTATTTGTTGGGAACAATTCGCTCCAGAAATAGAATTATTGTAGATAAAATCATCTATTAGGAAAAGAGCATTTTATATTTAGAATGTATTTCGACATTTCAATCCAAATTGTGCGCAGGAAAATAATAATTCACTTTTGAGGGTGCGTATTGAAATTCATTTCTTGGGAAAAATTCGCTCTAGAACTGCAAATATTAATGTACAAATCATCAATTAAAAACAAGAATATTTTGTCTTCAGAAGTCTTTTCCATACTTAAATCCAAATAGTATTAAGGAAATTAAAAATTCTCGTTTGAACGAGCGTAATGAAACTTATTTTTTGGGAACAATTCGCTCCAGAAATAGAATTATTGTAGATAAAATCATCAATTAAAAAAAGAGCATTTTATATTTAGAATGTATTTCCACATTTCAATCCAAATCGGGCGCAGGAAAATAATAATTCACTTTTGACGGTGCGTAATGAAATTCATTTCTTGGGAAAAATTCGCTCTAGAACTGCTAATATTAATGTACAAATCATCAATTAAAAACAAGAATATTTTGTCTTCAGAAGTCTTTTCCATACTTAAATCCAAATAGTATTAAGGAAATTAAAAATTCTCGTTTGAACGAGCGTAATGAAACTTATTTTTTGGGAACAATTCGCTCCAGAAATAGAATTATTGTAGATAAAATCATCAATTAAAAAAAGAGCATTTTATATTTAGAATGTATTTCCACATTTCAATCCAAATCGGGCGCAGGAAAATAATAATTCACTTTTGACGGTGCGTAATGAAATTCATTTCTTGGGAAAAATTCGCTCTAGAACTGCTAATATTAATGTACAAATCATCAATTAAAAAAGGGGAATATTTTGTCTTCAGAAGTCTTTTTCATACTTAAATCCAAATAGTATTAGGGAAATTAAAAATTCTCGTTTGAACGAGCGTAATGAAACTTATTTGTTGGGAACAATTCGCTCCAGAAATAGAATTATTGTATATAAAATCATCAACTAAAAAAAGAGCATTTTATATTTAGAATGTATTTCCACATTTCAATCCAAATCGTGCGCAGGAAAAATAATAATTCACTTTTGAGGGTGCGTAATGAAATTCATTTCTTGGGAAAAATTCGCTCTAGAACTGCAAATATTAATGTACAAATCATCAATTAAAAACAAGATTATTTTGTCTTCAGAAGTCTTTTCCATACTTAAATCCAAATGGTATTAAGGAAATTAAAAATTCCCGTTTGAACGAGCGTAATGAAACTTATTTGATGGAAACAATTCGCTCCAGAAATAGAATTATTGTAGATAAAATCATCAATTAAAAAAAGAGCATTTTATATTTAGAATGTATTTCCACATTTCAATCTAAATCGTGCGCTGGAAAATAATAATTCACATTTGAGGGTGCGAAATAAAATGTATTTGTTGGGAAAAATTCGCTCCAGAACTGCAAATATTAATGTACAAATCATCAGTTGAGAAGAAAAATTGTGTATTTAGAAGTTTTTTTCCATACTGAAATCCAAATCGTATTAAGAAAAATCAAAATTCTCGTTTGAGCGTGCGAATTGAAACTTGTTTTTTGGGAACAATTCGCTGCAGAAATATAATTATTGTAGATAAAATATGCAATTAAAAAAAGAACATTTTATATTTAGAATGTATTTCCACATTTCAATCCAAATCGTGCGCAGGAAATAATATTTCACTTTTGAGGGTAAGTATCGAAATTCATTTCTTGGGAAAAATTCGCTCTAGAATGCAAAAATTGATGTACAAATCATCAATTAAAAAGAGGAATTTTGTCTTCAGAATTTTTGTCCATACTTAAATCCAAATCGTATTAAGGAAAATAGAAATTCTCGTTTGAGCGTGCGTAATGAAACTTATCGGTTGGGAACAATTCGCTCTAGAAATAGAATTATTGATGATAAAATCATCAATTAAAAAAAGAATATTATGTTTTAAGAAGGTATTTCCACATTTCAATCCAAATCTAGCGTTGGCAAATGATAATTCACGTTTGAGGGTGCGTAACGAAATTCATTTCTTAAGAAACATTCGCTCTAGAACTGCAAATAATTCTGTACAAACCATCAATTAAAAAGAAGAATATTTTGTCTTCAAAAGTTTTTTCCATACATAAATCCAAATCGTGTAAGGGAAAATAAAAATTCTCGTTTGAGCATGCGTCATGTAACTTATTTGTTGGGAACAATTCGCTCTAGAAATAGAATTATTGATGATAAAATCATCAATTAAAAAAAGAATATTATGTTTTAAGAAGGTATTTCCACATTTCAATCCAAATCTAGCGTTGGCAAATGATAATTCACGTTTGAGGGTGCGTAATGAAATGTATTTGTTGGGAAAAATTCGCTCTTGAACTGCAAAAATAATGTACAAATCATCAATTAAAAAGAAGAATTTTGTCATTAGAAGGTTTTTCCATAATTAAATCCAAATCGTATTAAGGAAAATAAAAATTCTCGTTTGAGCGTGCGTAATGAAACTTTTTTGTTGGAATCAATTGGCTCCAGAAATAGAATTAAAGTAGATAAAATCATCAATTAAAAAAAGAACAATTTATATTTAGAATGTATTTCCACATTTCAATCCAAATCGTGCGCAGGAAAATAATAATTCATATTTGAGGGTGCGTAATGACATGTATTCGTTAGGAAAAATTCGCTATAGAACTGCAAATATTAATGTACAAATCATGAATTAAAAAGAAGAATATTTTGTCTTCAGAAGTTTTTCCATACTTAAATCCAAATCATATTAAGGAAAATAAAAATTCTCGTTTAAGCGTGCCTAATGAAACTTATCGGTTGGGAAATATTCGCTCCAGAAATAGAATTATTGATGATAAAATCATCAATTAAAAAAAGAACATTTTATATCTAGATTGTATTTCCACATTTCAATCCAAATCGTGTGGAGGAAAATGATAATTCACGTTTGAGGGTGCGTTATGATATTTATTAATTTGGGAACAACTTACTCTAGAACTGCAAATATTGATGTATCATCATCATTTAAAAAGAGGAATATTTCCTCTTCAGAATATTTTTTCATACTATAATCCAAAACGTGAGAGTGAAAATAAAAATTTTCCATGGAGCGTGCGAAATGTAACCTTTTTTTTAGGAACAATTCGCTCTAGACTTAGAATTATTGATGATAATATCATGAATTAAATAAAGAACATTTTATTTTTAGAAGGTATTTCCACATTTCAATCCAAATCGTGCGCTGGAAAATAATAATTCACATTTGAGGGTGCGTAATGAAATGTATTTGTTGGTAAAAATTCGCTCTAGAATTGCAATTATTAATGTACAAATCATCAATTAAAAAGAATAAAATTATTCTTAGAAGTTTTTTCCAATCTTTAATCCAAATCGTGTGAGGGAAAATAAAAATTCACGTTTGAGCGAGCGTAATGAAACTTGTTGCTGGGAACAAATCGCTCTAGAAATAGAATTATTGATGAAAAAATCATCAATTAAAAAAAGTACATTTTCTGTTTAGAATGTATTTCCACATTTCAATTCAAATTGTGTGAAGGAAAATGATAATTAACGTTTTAGGGTGCGTAATGAAATTTATTTGTTGGGAACAACTCACTCTAGAACTGCAAATATTGATGTAAAAACCATGAATAAATAAGAAAAATATTTTGTCTTCAGAAGTTTTTTCCATACATAAATCCAAATCGTATTAAAAAAATAAAAATTCTCGTTTGAGCGTGCGTAATGAAACTTATTTGTTGGGAACATATCGCTCCAGAAATAGAATTATTGTAAATAAAATCATCAATAAAAAAAGAACATTTTATATTTAGAATGTACTTCCACATTTCAAACCAAATCGTGCGCAGGAAAATAATAATTCACATTTGAGGGTGCGTAATGAAATTCATTTCATGGGAAACATTCGCTCAAGAACTGCAAACATTAATGTACAAATCATCAAATAAAAAGAAGAATATTTTGTCTTCAGAAGTTTTTTTCGTTACTTAAATCCAAATCGTGTAAGGGAAAAAAAAAAATTCTCGTTTGAGCGTGCGTAATGAAATTTATTTGTTGGGAACAATTCGCTCTAGAAATAGATTTATTGATGATAAAGTCATCAATTAAAAAAAGAACATTATCTGTTTAGAATGTATTTCCACATTTCAATCCAAATCGTGTGGAGGAAAATGATAATTCACGTTGGAAGGTGCGTAATAAAATACATTTCTTGGGAACAACTCACTCTACAACTGCAAATATAGAGGTACAAATTATCAATTAAAAAGAAGAATATTTTGTCTTCAGAAGTTTTTTCCAAACTTAAGTCCAAATGGTATTAAGGAAAATAAAAATTCTCGTTTAAGCGTGCCTACAGAAACTTATCGGTTGGGAACAAATCGCTCCTGGAATAGAGTTATAGATGATAAAATCATCAATTAAAAAAAGGACATTTTCTTTTTAGAAGGTATTTGCACATTTCAATCCAAATCGTGCTCTGGAAAATAATAATTCACATTTGAGGGTGCGTAATGAAATTCACTTCTTGGAAAAAATTCGCTCTAGAACTGCAAATTTTAATGTACAAATCATCAATTAAAAAGAAGGTTATTTTTTCTTCAGAAGTTTTTTCCATACATAAATCCAAATCGTGTAAGCGAAAATAATAATTTTCGTTTGAGCGTGCGTAATAAAACTTATTTGTTAAGAACAAGTCGCTCTAGAAATAGAATTATTGATGATAACATCAACAATTAAAAAAGAACATTTACTGTTTAGAATGTATTACCACATTTCAATCCAAATCGTGCGCAGGAAAATAGTAATTCACTTTTGGGGGTGAGTAATGAAATTCATTTCATGGGAAAAATTCGCTCTAGAACTGCAAATATTAACGTACAATTCATCAATTTAAAAGAAGAATTTAGTCTTCAGAAGTATTTCCATACTTAAATTTAAATCGTATTAATGAAAACAAAAATTCTCGTATGAGCGTGCGTAATGAAACTAATCGGTTGGGAACAATTCGCTCCAGAAATAGAATTATTGTAGAAAAAATCATCAATTAAAAAAATAACATTTTCTGTTTAGAATGTATTTCCACATTTCAATCCAAATCTTATGGAGGAAAAAGATAATTCACGTTTGAGGGTGCGTAATAAAATTCATTTCATGGGAAAAATTCGCTCTAGAACTGCAAATATTAACGTTCAAATCATCAATTAAAAACAAGAATATTTTGTCTTCAGAAGTCTTTTCCATACTTAAATCCAAATAGTATTAAGGAAATTAAAAATTCTCGTTTGAAGGAGCGTAATGAAACTTATTTGTTGGGAACAATTAGCTCCAGAAATAGAATTATTGTAGATAGAATCATCAATTAAAAAGAGATCATTTTATATTTTGTTTGTATTTCCACATTTCAATCCAAATCGTGCGCAGGAAAATAATAATTCACATATGGAGGGGGCGTAATGAAATTCATTTCTTGGGAAAAATTCGCTCTAGAACTGCAAATATTAATGTACAAATATTCAATTAAAAACAAGAATATTTTGTCTTCAGAAGTCTTTTCCATACTTAAATCCAAATAGTATTAGGGAAATTAAAAATTCCCGTTTGAACGAGCGTAATGAAACTTATTTGATGGAAACAATTCGCTCCAGAAATAGAATTATTGTAGATAACATCATCAATTAAGCAAACCGCATTTTATATTTAGAATGTATTTCCACATTTCAATCCAAATCGTGCGCAGGAAAATAATAATTCACTTTTGAGGGTGCGTAATGAAATTCATTTCTTGGGAAAAATTCGCTCTAGAACTGCAAATATTCATATACAAGGCATCAATTAAAAAGAAAAATATTTTGTCTTCAGAAGTTTTTTCTCTACTTAAATCCAAATCGTATAAAGGAAAATAAAAATTCTCGTTTGAACGAGCGTAATGAAACTTATTTGTTGAAAAATACGCTCCAGAAATAGAATTATTGTAGAAAAAATCATCAATTAAAAAAAGAACATTTTCTTTTTAGAATGTATTTCCACATTTCAATCTAAATCGTGCGCTGGAAAATAATAATTCACATTTGAAGGTGCGAAATGAAATGTATTTGTTGGGAAAAATTCGCTCCAGAACTGCAAATATTAATGTACAAATCATCAATTAAAAAGAAAAATTGTGTATTTAGAAGTTTTTTCCATACTGAAATCCAAATCGTGGTAAGAAAAATCAAAATTCTCGTTTGAGCGTGCGAATTGAAACTTATTTTTTGGGAACAATTCGCTGCAGAAATATAATTATTGTAGATAAAATATGCAATTAAAAAAAGAACATTTTATATTTAGAATGTATTTCCACATTTCAATCCAAATCGTGCGCAGGAAATAATATTTCACTTTTGAGGGTAAGTATCGAAATTCATTTCTTGGGAAAAATTCGCTCTAGAATGCAAAAATTGATGTACAAATCATCAATTAAAAAGAGGAATTTTGTCTTTAGAATTTTTTTCAATACTTAAATCCAAATCGTGTGAGGGAAAATAAAAATTCTCTTTTGAGCGTGCGTAATGAAACTTAAATGTTGGGAACAATTCGCACTAGAAAAAGAATTATTGATGAAAAAATCATCAATTAAAAAAAGTACATTTTCTGTTTAGAATGTATTTCCACATTTCAATCCAAATCCTGCGCTGGCAAATGATAATTCACGTTTGAGGGAGCGTAACAAAATTCATTTCTTGGGAAACATTCGCTCTGGAACTGCAAATATTCATATACAAATCATTAATTAAAAAGAAGAATATTTTGTCTTCAGTAGTTTTTTATATACTTAAATCCAAATCGTATTAAGGAAAATAGAAATTCTCGTTTGAGCGTGCGTAATGAAACTTATCGGTTGGGAACAATTCGCTCTAGAAATAGAATTATTGATGATAAAATCATCAATTAAAAAAAAAAAACATTTTCTTTTTAGAAGGTATTTCCACATTTCAATTAAAATCGTGTGAAGGAAAATGTTAATTCACGTTTGAGGGTGCGTTATGACTTTTATTAATTTGGGAACATCTCTCTCTAGAACTGCAAATATTGATGTACAAATCATCATTAAAAAAGAAGAATATTTTCTCTTCAGAATATTTTTTTCATACTTAAATCCAAAAAGTTAGAGATAAAATAAAAATTCTCAATTGAACGTGAGAAATGAAACTTATTTGTTGGGAACAATTCGCTCTAGAAATAGAATTTATGATGATAAAATCATCATTTAAAAAATAACATTTTCTGTTTAGAATGTATTTCCACATTTCAATCCAAATCTTGTGGAGGAAAAAGATAATTCACGTTTGAGGGTGCGTAATGAAATTCATTTCATGGGAAAAATTCGCTCTAGAACTGCAAATATTAACGTTCAAATCATCAATTAAAAAGAAGAATATTTTGTCTTCAGAAGTCTTTTCCATACTTAAATCCAAATAGTATTAAGGAAATTAAAAATTCTCGTTTGAACGAGCGTAATGAAACTTATTTGTTGGGAACAATTCGCTCCAGAAATAGTATTATTGTAGATAAAATCATCAATTAAAAAAAGAATATTATGTTTTAAAAAGATATTTCCACATTTCAATCCAAATCGTGCGTTGGCAAATGATAATTCACGTTTGAGGGTGCGTAATGAAATGTATTTGTTGGGAAAAATTCGCTCTTGAACTGCAAAAATAATGTACAAATCATCAATTAAAAAGAAGAATTTTGTCTTTAGAAGTTTTTTCCATAATTAAATCCAAATCGTTATAAGGAAAATAAAAATTCTCGTTTGAGCGTGCGTAATGAAACTTTTTTGTTGGAATCAATTGGCTCCAGAAATAGAATTAAAGTAGATAAAATCATCAATTAAAAAAAGAACAATTTATATTTAGAATGTATTTCCACATTTCAATCCAAGTCGTGCGCAGGAAAATAATAATTCATATTTGAGGGTGCGTAATGAAATGTATTCGTTGGGAAAAATTCGCTATAGAACTGCAAATATTAATGTACAAATCATGAATTAAAAAGAAGAATATTTTGTCTTCAGTAGTTTTTTATATACTTAAATCCAAATCATATTTAGGAAAATAAAAATTCTCGTTTAAGCGTGCCTAATGAAACTTATCGGTTGGGAAATATTCGCTCCAGAAATAGAATTATTGATGATAAAATCATCAATTAAAAAAAGAACATTTTATATCTAGAATGTATTTCCACATTTCAATCCAAATCGTGTGGAGGAAAATGATAATTCACGTTTGAGGGTGCGTTATGATATTTATTAATTTGGGAACAACTTACTCTAGAACTGCAAATATTGATGTATCATCATCATTTAAAAAGAGGAATATTTTCTCTTCAAAATATTTTTTTCATACTTAAATCCAAAAAGTTAGAGATAAAATAAAAATTCTCAATTGAACGTGCGAAATGAAACTTATTTGTTGGGAACAATTCGCTCTAGAAATAGAATTTATGATGATAAAATCATCATTTAAAAAATAACATTTTCTGTTTAGAATGTATTTCCACATTTCAATCCAAATCTTGTGGAGGAAAAAGATAATTCACGTTTGAGGGTGCGTAATGAAATTCATTTCATGGGAAAAATTCGCTCTAGAACTGCAAATATTAACGTTCAAATCATCAATTAAAAAGAAGAATATTTTGTCTTCAGAAGTCTTTTCCATACTTAAATCCAAATAGTATTAAGGAAATTAAAAATTCTCGTTTGAACGAGCGTAATGAAACTTATTTGTTGGGAACAATTCGCTCCAGAAATAGTATTATTGTAGATAAAATCATCAATTAAAAAAAGAATATTATGTTTTAAGAAGGTATTTCCACATTTCAATCCAAATCGTGCGTTGGCAAATGATAATTCACGTTTGAGGGTGCGTAATGAAATTCATTTCTTGGGAAAAATTCGCTCTAGAACTACAAATATTAATGTACAAATCATCAATTAAAAACAGGAATATTTTGTCTTCAGAAGTCTTTTCCATACTTAAATCCAAATAGTATTAGGGAAATTAAAAATTCCCGTTTGAACGAGCGTAATGAAACTTATTTGATGGAAACAATTCGCTCCAGAAATAGAATTATTGTAGATAAAATCATCAATTAAGAAAACAGCATTTTATATTTAGAATGTATTTCCACATTTCAATCCAAATCGTGCGCAGGAAAATAATAATTCACTTTTGAGGGTGCGTAATGAAATTCATTTCTTGGGAAAAATTCGCTCTAGAACTGCAAATATTCATATACAAGGCATCAATTAAAAAGAAAAATATTTTGTCTTCAGAAGTTTTTTCTCTACTTAAATCCAAATCGTATTAAGGAAAATAAAAATTCTCGTTTGAACGAGCGTAATGAAACTTATTTGTTGAAAAATACGCTCCAGAAATAGAATTATTGTAGAAAAAATCATCAATTAAAAAAAGAACATTTTCTTTTTAGAATGTATTTCCACATTTCAATCTAAATCGTGCGCTGGAAAATAATAATTCACATTTGAGGGTGCGAAATGAAATGTATTTGTTGGGAAAAATTCGCTCCAGAACTGCAAATATTAATGTACAAATCATCAATTAAAAAGAAAAATTGTGTATTTAGAAGTTTTTTCCATACTGAAATCCAAATCGTGGTAAGAAAAATCAAAATTCTCGTTTGAGCGTGCGAATTGAAACTTATTTTTTGGGAACAATTCGCTGCAGAAATATAATTATTGTAGATAAAATATGCAATTAAAAAAAGAACATTTTATATTTAGAATGTATTTCCACATTTCAATCCAAATCGTGCGCAGGAAATAATATTTCACTTTTGAGGGTAAGTATCGAAATTCATTTCTTGGGAAAAATTCGCTCTAGAATGCAAAAATTGATGTACAAATCATCAATTAAAAAGAGGAATTTTGTCTTTAGAATTTTTTTCAATACTTAAATCCAAATCGTGTGAGGGAAAATAAAAATTCTCTTTTGAGCGTGCGTAATGAAACTTAAATGTTGGGAACAATTCGCACTAGAAAAAGAATTATTGATGAAAAAATCATCAATTAAAAAAAGTACATTTTCTGTTTAGAATGTATTTCCACATTTCAATCCAAATCCTGCGCTGGCAAATGATAATTCACGTTTGAGGGAGCGTAACAAAATTCATTTCTTGGGAAACATTCGCTGTGGAACTGCAAATATTCATATACAAATCATTAATTAAAAAGAAGAATATTTTGTCTTCAGTAGTTTTTTATATACTTAAATCCAAATCGTATTAAGGAAAATAGAAATTCTCGTTTGAGCGTGCGTAATGAAACTTATCGGTTGGGAACAATTCGCTCTAGAAATAGAATTATTGATGATAAAATCATCAATTAAAAAAAAAAACATTTTCTTTTTAGAAGGTATTTCCACATTTCAATTAAAATCGTGTGAAGGAAAATGTTAATTCACGTTTGAGGGTGCGTTATGACTTTTATTAATTTGGGAACATCTCTCTCTAGAACTGCAAATATTGATGTACAAATCATCATTAAAAAAGAAGAATATTTTCTCTTCAGAATATTTTTTTCATACTTAAATCCAAAAAGTTAGAGATAAAATAAAAATTCTCAATTGAACGTGCGAAATGAAACTTATTTGTTGGGAACAATTCGCTCTAGAAATAGAATTTATGATGATAAAATCATCATTTAAAAAATAACATTTTCTGTTTAGAATGTATTTCCACATTTCAATCCAAATCTTGTGGAGGAAAAAGATAATTCACGTTTGAGGGTGCGTAATGAAATTCATTTCATGGGAAAAATTCGCTCTAGAACTGCAAATATTAACGATCATATCATCAATTAAAAAGAAGAATATTTTGTCTTCAGAAGTCTTTTCCATACTTAAATCCAAATAGTATTAAGGAAATTAAAAATTCTCGTTTGAACGAGCGTAATGAAACTTATTTGTTGGGAACAATTCGCTCCAGAAATAGTATTATTGTAGATAAAATCATCAATTAAAAAAAGAATATTATGTTTTAAGAAGGTATTTCCACATTTCAATCCAAATCGTGCGTTGGCAAATGATAATTCACGTTTGAGGGTGCGTAATGAAATGTATTTGTTGGGAAAAATTCGCTCTTGAACTGCAAAAATAATGTACAAATCATCAATTAAAAAGAAGAATTTTGTCTTTAGAAGTTTTTTCCATAATTAAATCCAAATCGTTATAAGGAAAATAAAAATTCTCGTTTGAGCGTGCGTAATGAAACTTTTTTGTTGGAATCAATTGGCTCCAGAAATAGAATTAAAGTAGATAAAATCATCAATTAAAAAAAGAACAATTTATATTTAGAATGTATTTCCACATTTCAATCCAAGTCGTGCGCAGGAAAATAATAATTCATATTTGAGGGTGCGTAATGAAATGTATTCGTTGGGAAAAATTCGCTATAGAACTGCAAATATTAATGTACAAATCATGAATTAAAAAGAAGAATATTTTGTCTTCAGTAGTTTTTTATATACTTAAATCCAAATCATATTTAGGAAAATAAAAATTCTCGTTTAAGCGTGCCTAATGAAACTTATCGGTTGGGAAATATTCGCTCCAGAAATAGAATTATTGATGATAAAATCATCAATTAAAAAAAGAACATTTTATATCTAGAATGTATTTCCACATTTCAATCCAAATCGTGTGGAGGAAAATGATAATTCACGTTTGAGGGTGCGTTATGATATTTATTAATTTGGGAACAACTTACTCTAGAACTGCAAATATTGATGTATCATCATCATTTAAAAAGAGGAATATTTTCTCTTCAGAATATTTTTTTCATACTTAAATCCAAAAAGTTAGAGATAAAATAAAAATTCTCAATTGAACGTGCGAAATGAAACTTATTTGTTGGGAACAATTCGCTCTAGAAATAGAATTTATGATGATAAAATCATCATTTAAAAAATAACATTTTCTGTTTAGAATGTATTTCCACATTTCAATCCAAATCTTGTGGAGGAAAAAGATAATTCACATTTGAGGGTGCGTAATGAAATTCATTTCATGGGAAAAATTCGCTCTAGAACTGCAAATATTAACGTTCAAATCATCAATTAAAAAGAAGTATATTTTGTCTTCAGAAGTCTTTTCCATACTTAAATCCAAATAGTATTAAGGAAATTAAAAATTCTCGTTTGAACGAGCGTAATGAAACTTATTTGTTGGGAACAATTCGCTCCAGAAATAGTATTATTGTAGATAAAATCATCAATTAAAAAAAGAATATTATGTTTTAAGAAGGTATTTTCACATTTCACACCAAATCGTGCGTTGGCAAATGATAATTCACGTTTGAGGGTGCGTAATGAAATGTATTTGTTGGGAAAAATTCGCTCTTGAACTGCAAAAATAATGTACAAATCATCAATTAAAAAGAAGAATTTTGTCTTTAGAAGTTTTTTCCATAATTAAATCCAAATCGTATTAAGGAAAATAAAAATTCTCGTTTGAGCGTGCGTAATGAAACTTTTTTGTTGGAATCAATTGGCTCCAGAAATAGAATTAAAGTAGATAAAATCATCAATTAAAAAAAGAACAATTTATATTTAGAATGTATTTCCACATTTCAATCCAAGTCGTGCGCAGGAAAATAATAATTCATATTTGAGGGTGCGTAATGAAATGTATTCGTTGGGAAAAATTCGCTATAGAACTGCAAATATTAATGTACAAATCATCAATTAAAAAGAAGAATATTTTGTCTTCAGAAGTTTTTCCATACTTAAATCCAAATCATATTTAGGAAAATAAAAATTCTCGTTTAAGCGTGCCTAATGAAACTTATCGGTTGGGAAATATTCGCTCCAGAAATAGAATTATTGATGATAAAATCATCAATTAAAAAAAGAACATTTTATATCTAGAATTTATTTCCACATTTCAATCCAAATCGTGTGGAGGAAAATGATAATTCACGTTTGAGGGTGCGTTATGATATTTATTAATTTGGGAACAACTTACTCTAGAACTGTAAATATTGATGTATCATCATCATTTAAAAAGAGGAATATTTCCTATTCAGAATATTTTTTCATACTATAATCCAAAACGTGAGAGTGAAAATAAAAATTTTCCATGGAGCGTGCGAAATGTAACCTTTTTTTTGGGAACAATTCGCTATAGACTTAGAATTATTGATGATAATATCATGAATTAAATAAAGAACATTTTATTTTTAGAAGGTATTTCCACATTTCAATCCAAATCGTGTGGAGGAAAAAGATAATTCACGTTTGAGGGTGCGTAATGAAATTCATTTCATGGGAAAAATTCGCTCTAGAATTGCAATTATTAATGTACAAATCATCAATTAAAAACATAAAAATTATTCTTAGAAGTTTTTTCCAATCTTTAATCTAAATCGTGTGAGGGAAAATAAAAATTCACGTTTGAGCGAGCGTAATGAAACTTGTTGCTGGGAACAAATCGCTCTAGAAATAGAATTATTGATGAAAAAATCATAAAAAAAAGAAGATTATCTTTTTAGAAGGTATTTCTACATTTCAATTCAAATTGTGTGAAGGAAAATGATAATTAACGTTTTAGGGTGCGTAATGTAATTTATTTGTTGGGAACAACTCACTCTAGAACTGCAAATATTGATGTACAAACCATGAATTAATAAGAAAAATATTTTGTCTTCAGAAGTTTTTTCCATACATAAATCCATATCGTATTAAGGAAAATAAAAATTCTCGTCTGAGCGTGCGTAATGAAACTTATTTGTTGGGATCAAATTCGCTCCAGAAATAGAATTATTGTAGATAAAATCATCAATTAAAAAAAGAACATTTTATATTTAGAATGTTTTTCCAGATTTCAATCCAAATCGTGCGCAGGAAAATAAAAATTCACTTTTAAGGGTGCATAATGAAATTCATTTCTTGGGAAAAATTCGCTCTAGAACTGCAAATATTAATGTACAAATCATCAATTAAAAACATGAATATTTTGTCTTCAGAGGTCTTTTCCATACTTAAATCCAAATCGTATTAAGGAAAATAAAAATTCTCGTTTGAGGGTGCGTAATGAAACATATTTGTTTTGAACAACTCGCTCCAGAAATAGAATTATTGTAGATAAAATCATCAATTAAAAAAAGAACATTTTATATTTAGAATGTATTTCCACATTTCAATCCAAATCGTGTGCATAAAAATAATAATTCACATTTGAGGGTGCGTAATGAAATTCATTTCATGGGAAACATTCGCTCAAGAACTGCAAACATTAATGTACAAATCATCAAATAAAAAGAAGAATATTTTGTCTTCAGAAGTTTTTTCCATACTTAAATCCAAATCGTGTAAGGGAAAATAAAAATTCTCGTTTGAACGTGCGTAATGAAATTTATTTGTTGGGAACAATTCGCTCTAGAAATAGATTTATTGATGAAAAAATCATCAATTAAAAATAGAACATTATCTGTTTAGAATGTATTTCCACATTTCAATCCAAATCGTGTGGAGGAAAATGATAATTCACGTTGGAGGGTGCGTAATAAAATACATTTCTTGGGAACAACTCACTCTAGAACTGCAAATATAGAGGTACAAATTATCAATTAAAAAGAAGAATATTTTGTCTTCAGAAGTTTTTTCCAAACTTAAATCCAAGTGGTATTAAGGAAAATAAAAATTCTCGTTTAAGAGTGCCTAATGAAACTTATCGGTTGGGAACAAATCGCTCCTGGAATAGAATTATTGATGATAAAATCATCAATTAAAAAAAGGACATTTTCTTTTTAGAAGGTATTTGCACATTTCAATCCAAATCATGCTCTGGAAAATAATAATTCAAATTTGAGGGTGCGTAATGAAATGTATTTGTTGGGAAAAATTCGCTCTAGAACTGCAAATATTAATGTACAAATCATCAATTAAAAAGAAGAATATTTTGTCTTCAGAAGTTTTTTCCATACTTCAATCCAAATCGTGTAAGGGAAAATAAAAATTCTCGTTTGAACGTGCGTAATGAAATTTATTTGTTGGGAACAATTCGCTCTAGAAATAGAATTATTGATGAAAAAATCATCAATTAAAAAAAGTACATTTTCTGTTTATAATGTATTTCCACATTTCAATCCAAATCGTGCGCTGGCAAATGATAATTCACGTTTGAGGGAGCGTAACGAAATTCATTTCTTAAGAAACATTCGCCCTAGAACTGCAAATATTAATATAATATCATCAATTAAAAAGAAGAATATTCTGTCTTCAAAAGTTTTTTCCATACTTAAATCCAAATCGTGTAAGGGAAAATAAAAATTCTCGTTTGAGCATGCGTCATGTAACATATTTTTGGGAACAATTCGCTCTAGAAATAGAATTATTGATGATAAAATCATCAATTAAAAAATAACATTTTCTGTTTAGAATGTATTTCCACATTTCAATCCAAATCGTGTGGAGGAAAATGATAATTCACGTTTGAGGGTGCGTAATGAAATGTAATTGTTGGGAAAAATTCGCTCTAGAACTGCAAATATTAATGTACAAATCATGAATTATAAAGAAGAATATTTTGTCTTCAGAAGTTTTTCCATACTTAAATCCAAATCGTAATAAGGAAAATAAAAATTCTCGTTTAAGCGTGCCTAATGAAACTTATCGGTTGGGAACATATCGCTCCAGAAATAGAATTATTGTAAATAAAATCATCAATAAAAAAAGAATATTTTATATTTAGAATGTACTTCCACATTTCAAACCAAATCGTGCGCAGGAAAATAATTATTCACATTTGACGGTGCGTAATGAAATGTATTTGTTGGTAAAAATTCGCTCTAGAATTGCAATTATAAATGTACAAATCATCAATTAAAAAGAATAAAATATTTCTTAGAAGTTTTTTCCAAACTTTAATCCAAATCGTGTGAGGGAAAATAAAAATTCACGTTTGAACGAGCGTAATGAAACTTTTTGTTGGGAACAAATCGCTCTAGAAATAGAATTATTGTAGATAAAATCATCAAGTAAAAAAAGAACATTTTCTTTTTAGAAGGTTTTTCCACATTTCAATCTAAATCGCGTGGAGGAAAATTACAAGTCACGTTTGAGGGTGCGTTATTATATTTATTGGTTTAGGAACATCTCACTCTAGAACTGCAAATATTGATGCATAAATCATTATTGAAAAAAAAAAGAATATTTTCTCTTCAGAAGTTTCTTTCATACTTTAATCCAAAACGTGAAAGGGAAAATAAAAATTCTCGTTTGATCGTGCGTAATGTAACGTATTTTTCGGGAACAATTCGCTCTAGAAATGGAATTATTGATGATAAAATCATCAATTGAAAAGGGAACATTTTCCTTTTAGAAGGTATTTCCACATTTCAATCCAAATCGTATGAAGGATAATGATAATTCACGTTTGAGGATGCGTATTGAAATGTATTTGTTGGGAACAACTCACTATAGAACTGCAAATATAGACGTACAAATCATCAATTAAAAAGAAGAATATTTTGTCTTCAGAAGTTTTTTCCATACTAAAATCCAAATCGTGTGAGGAAAAATATAAATTCTCGTTTGAGAGTGCGTAATGAAACTTATTTGTTTTGAAAAATTCGCTCTAAAAATAGAATGATTGATGATAAAATCATCAATTAAAAAAAGAATATTTTCCTCTTCAGAAGTTTTTTTCATACTTAAATCAAAAACGTGAAAGGGAAAATAAAAATTCTCGTTTGAGCGTGCGTAATGTAACTTTTTTTTTGGGAACAATTCGCTCAAGTAATAGAATTATTGATGATAAAATCATCAATTGAAAAGGGAACATTTTCTTTTTAGAAGGTATTTCCACATTTCAATCAAAATCGTTTGGAGGGAATGATAATTTACGTTTGAGGATGCGTAATGAAATTTATTTGTTGGAATCAACACACTCTAGAACTTGAAATATTCATGTACAAATCATCATTTAAAAGGAAGAATATTTTGTCTTCAAAAATTTTTTCCATCTTTAAATCCAAACCTTGTGAGGGAGTTTAATAATTCTCGTTTGAACGAGCGTGATGAAACTTATTTGTTGCGAACGATTCGCTCTAGAATTAGAATTATTGATGATAAAATCATTAATTAAAAAAAGAATATTTTCCTCTTACAAGTTATTCCACATTTCAATCCAAATCGTGTGCAGGAAAATGATTATTTAAGTTTGAGGGTGCGTAATGAAATTTATTTGTTGGGAACATCTCACCCTAGAACACAAATATTGAAGTACAAATCATCAATTAAAAAGAAGAATATTATGTCTTAAGAAGTTTTTTCCATACTTAAATCCAAATCGTGTGAGAGAAAATAAAAATTCTCCTTTGAGCGTGCGTAATGAAACTTATTTGTTGGGAAAAATTCGCTCTAGAAATGGAATTATTGATAAGATAATCATCAGTTAAAAAAAGAACATTTTTTTTAGAAGGTAATTCCACATTTCAATAAATATGTGTGGATGAAAATGATAATTTACCTTTGAGGGTGCTTTATGAAATTTATTTGTTGGGTACAACTCCAAATATTGACGCACAAATCATCAATTAAAAAGAAGAATATTTTGTCTCCAGAAGTTTTTTCCATATTTAAATCCAAATCTTGTGAGGGAAAATAAAAATTCTCGTTTGAACGAGCGTTATGAAAGTTATTGATTGCGAACAATTCGCTCTAAAATTAGAAATATTGATGATAAGACCATCAATTAAAAGTAGAACATTTTCTTTTTAGAGGGTATTTCCACATTTCAATCCAAATCGTGTGGAGGAAAATAATAATTCACGTTTGAGGGTGCGTAATGAAATTCATTTCTTGGGAAAAATTCGCTCTAGAACTGCAAATATTAATGTACAAATCATCAATTAAAAAGAAGAATATTTTGTCTTCAGAAGTTCTTTCCAAACTTAAATCCAAATCGTGTGAGGGAAAATAAAAATTCTCGTTTGAGCTTGCGTAATGAAACATATTTGTTAGGAACTTTCCCTCTAGAAATATAATTATTGATAATAAAATCATCAGTTAAAAAAAGAACATTTTCTTTTTAGAAGGTATTTCCACATTTCAAGGAAAATCTTGTGGATGAAAATGATAATTTACCTTTGAGGGTGCGTAATGAAAATTATTTGTTGGGAACATCTCACTCTAGAACACAAATATTGAAGTACAAATAATCAATTAAAAATAAAAATATATTTTGTCTTCAGATGTTTTTTCCATACTTAAATCCAAATCGTGTGAGGGAAAATAAAAATTCTCTTTTGAGCGTGCGTAATGAAACTTATTTGTTGGGAAAAATTCGCTCTAGAAAAAGAATTATTAATAAAAAAATCATCAATTAAAAAAGGAACATTTTCTTTTTAGAAGGTATTTCCACATTTCAATCGAAATCGTGTGGAGAAAAATGATAATTCACGTTTGAGGGTCCGTAATGAAATTGATTTTAGTAGGAACAACTCACTATAGAACTGCACATATTGACGTACAAATCATCAATTAAAAAGAAGAATATTTAGTCTCCAGAAGTTTTTTTCATATTTAAATCCAACACGTGTGATTGAAAATGAAAGTTCTCGTTGGAACGAGCGTGATGAAAGTTTTTTGGGCGGACAATTAGCTCTAGAATTAGAATTATTGATGATGAAATCATCAATTACAAATAGAACATTTTCTTTTTAGAAGGAATTTCCACATTTCAATCCAAATCGTGTGGAGGAAAATGATAATTCACGATTGAGGGTGCCTAATGAAATTTATTTGTTGGGAACAACTCACTCTAGAACTCCAAATATTGACGTACATATCATCAATTAAAAAGAAGAATATTTTGTCTTCATAAGTTTTTTCTATACTTTAATCCAAATCGTGTGAGGGAAACATAAAATTCTCGTTTGAGCGTGTGTAGTAAACTTATTTTGTTGGAAACAATTCGTTCTAGAAATAGAATTATTGATGATAAAATCCCAAATAAAAAGTTGTTCCGCATCCCGCACCTACAGCCTGGCCCTACAAAAAGCGTCGCTACTCGCAAATCATCCGCCCAGCAGCACTCTCTCAACCTGCCACGATGAGTACTGTCACAGTCCCACCAATGCCACAGCCACGGCTAAAGCAGAGTCCGCGTACCATCCATAAAGTACCATACCGCGTACCATAAGAAAGTGCTTTGAGAAAACCCGTCCGCATCATTTTGTTTTCATTCCGTTATCCCTATTGTTTCCTAATCCCTGTGTGTGTGTGTGTGAGCGTGCGTGTGAAGCATTGCTTGCAATCATTTTTGTATTCAATTTTGTCGGAAGTGCCGATTAGGCGTGAGTGAATGTCAGTGCGCAATGCAATTAAAGTGGAGTACAGACTCTGGAAGCTGCACTCAGTTATTCTAAAGTAATATTGTTAATAAGTGCCAAAATCCCATTAACATTTGAATACGCACACTGTCGTGCCTAAAATGGATTAGTTATTTCGTTATAGTTCTCGGAAATGCTTTCTGATGAATCATTCTGATCTGATTAATGGTTTTTCTTCATTTCTCATTCAATTGCTGGCCGTGTATTAGTACGTAAGTAGTTAGTAAGTACGTTAGTATTAGAGTGTTAGTTTTATTGAGCATTCTCCTTGCTTAGTGTTCATCCTTTTCAAATGCCCATACATTCAAGGGCAGATAAATTGTCAAACTGTTAATTCTGGTTTTTAAGAACGATCTTTTCTCGTATCGTACTACCCTTCCCACGACTTCGCGAAAAAGTCGAAAGGAAGACCGTGAACTCGCGCCATTTTTTTTCTACGACCCCGATTGTCGGCCTCGCATTCAGTCAAGAATTTTACCCCAACCCAGAGACTCATGTTGAACTCCGACGAGTTAAGCCAGCGCACTTCCCTCCCATCCTCCCCTCTGCCCCCAGTCCCGGAACGCGGGCACCATCCTATTCTTTCGCCGCGTCGCCCACTTCGGCGGACAATTCGGCTGGCGCCCAACATCGCCTAGCGTCCCGCGACTACAGCTCGTCCCTCCCTATTCGCCCTCCCCCTTCGTCCCTCCTCTCTGGTGACCGAGAAATAATGGGAAAGGTTACAATATCGATATGTTGTTTCCATAGAACGTGAAAGATTAAGAAAAATTATTTTGAATTAAGAAAATTATTTTGAATCATGAGATGAGAGGAATCTTCCAATGCGACCCCCTTGAGTTTTTCGTGATGAAATCGCGGGTAAGAATTGAATTTTTTTTCCTAGCCTACTACTGAAGGGAATACTCATCACTTTTAGCAAAGATTTCCTGCACGCCGACGGAGACAATCAATGGATATTTGAGTACTACCTTAACTCTTGTCGCTTCCGATAGAATACAAGGACGATTTTGCCATTCGTCTTTCCGCTGTTCTTCCTTCGCCGACCGACCTTGTTTATCCCAATGTTTCCACACCCATAAGCGTGCAGTTAGACCCCGGATCATAGGTAGACACAACGCACCCACCCCTCACCCTCCCAGAAATAATGCACTCGCAGGTCAAAGGGTGTTCCCTCTCGCCAAATGAGTCCCGGAGATAGTTCCCTTTCGTGCGTTTTTTGCTTTCCCGAGCGAGGGGGCGTGGTTCGTCGTAGTCAATTCAACGCCCACTTGGGAAGGTAAAAAAAATCCTAGGAATTACCCGCTGGTGGATGAAATACCTTGTTCTGTGTTGAACATGTCACGTTCCGACTGCGAAGCGGGATGGATGGAGGTGCGCTGGACCATATCTTCGAAACGCGAAAAGGTGCATGGAATCCGACGACTTATTCGGTGTATAGGGCTTAACCATTGCATTTCACTGAAAGACGCAGCCTTTTTTCTCAGAAAAAGGAATATTTTGTTTAGAAGTATTTGAGGCCCTCGCGGTGAAGATGGTTATGAAGACGGCCGACGATTCTCCCAAATTATTTCGTTTTAAATTAAAGAAATGAAAAATCATAACGGATTCAAATGGTTATATCATCGCTAAATACACAAAGAATTCTGTAACATACGTGAAAGTTTAAACACGACTGTTCCTGAGGCGTCGTTGAGTAAACGAAGAGGCACCAGAAAACTCGAGAACAAAAATTCATCACAACTTTCTTCCCGTTGCCACACCTGCTTGTATTGGTATTGGCCGTAACTTCCATCGAATCCGTATTTCCATATGAGTGTGCATTTCATTTCACTTCCATAAGCCGGAACAGTAGACATTGATGGAACGATTCGGGATGCTGCGTGACATCGCAAGGCTTGGAGATCAACTTCGCACACTTCTCCCGCAATGGAAACTCCTTCGGGGTGAGCAGACTTTTAGCGAGTCTTATGAGCTCAAAGCGCGGATATGATTTGTGCCCATTTCTTTCGGCAGTCTTGCGTAGACCTTTGTATTGTTCTTTGGTTAACTGCATTGCAATAAACATAGCCAGAGCCTCCTCCTCTGACATAATCGTCTGTGAAACCTCAGTTTTCCTCCACTTCGTTAATACTCTCCTACCCCTGGTGGGTGTGGCGGTTGTTATTCCTGTAATTAGCTTATAGGCCGCTTCATCTCCCTGTTCTCTCACATTCATTGATGCCGCGAATGAGAGAGCTGCTGCGGAGTGAAAACATCGAAGACCCTCGGTTTTCCTTCTCTTCCATCTCTCGCTGGAGAAATTGAATTGTTTTTCTGGCCGTACGGCTGTATCCTACAGAGGTTCATTTAAATTACTCCGGGAATATTCATGCCCTACTCCCTTAAATTAAAAGACAATAATTCCAAATAGTTTACTGACAGTTACTTTCAGGACGATCGTGAAGTAACCGGCGCATATTGTGGCACATTTTCAGGAAAATGCAAGGAGGCATTCAGCCATTTTGCGTTGCGCTTCAAAACCCTTTCGTTTTTCCTTTAATTTTCTCCCCATTTTGGAAGGTATCGCCCAAAAAAATTACTTTCCCATATACACATTCAAAGCATGTGCGTCGTCCTTATTATCCACCAAAAAGAACTTTCCAGCAAGATTATCGAAAAAACATTGTCATCTTCAACGGTATGTTGTCCAAACTTGACTAATTTCCGAAGAAGCTGCATCCATGCTATATCGTTCAAAGCCAGTAAATCGTATAAAACACAGCAGCAAAGAAATCGGTTACATCAAAAGTAGAAAATATGTCCATAATATCACATTCTTAGTTAAAACTTCTAAGGATAAGCAAAATAACGAGAAACCAAGTAACAAATGCAATTATTAATGGTGGCACAGAAGGAAAAAAGATCACCTAATGCAATGCTAGACATTCTTGTCGAAAACGCCATTTTGCGAACACTCACTGGGAGGGATTGAGCGGGGGAGGTGGCTGCGGGAGGAGGAGGAGGGCGGTTAAGAATAATTGTGCGACACCAGCTTCCAGCCGATGCCTCAGGGAAAAAGTGTGCACGTTCAATGGGCTCTGCATGCTGCCCACGGAAGCTGAACAAATCATTCACAGCGTTAAATGTTAGCGTGAAGTGTCTGGTTTAGCTCCTTGAATGTATTCGAAGAGAGACAACTACGGCTATCGGACCGTGTGAAAGAGACTGGATTGTCTTTTGAAACTACTATTATAGCACCTTTGGCGATCCTTTACACCATATACAGTTAGAAAATCGCCATAGTTACGTTCATGGCTGAATAGCGCGTGATGATACTCGCCGCGTCACTGTATTCCGATTAACTGGCGCGCAAGGCTGGACCCCGCCGCGCGATCAAAGAACAGAGTTTATTTTCGGCGCCGCGGACGGCCGCTGACTTTCTCAACGGATTCGCGTTTTAGAAGCTTCAGTAAATATTGTGATGTATGTTACTTACGGTTACTTCGTGTCTCTCTCAACTACTTTCCTAAGTAAAGCCAAATATTCAGGGAAAAACAGGGTCCGCCAGTTTGTCCTATTAAAAGAGCAAATATCCCCCTAGATAATTCAAAATTTCAACACGTCAACGATTAAAGTTTGTTCTTGAAAATAATGTCACTTTTTATTTCAATAAGCTCCTACATAAGGTTCTGTAGACTCTTCATTTTGGAGATTTTCAGCGACATCTCATTTCTGAATTTTTTGGGAAATTTGTTTAACTGTAAACCCTAGTATGATGTTAATGCGGAATAGTTATGTAAAATGAATCACATATCATATGCACCATTAGTAGGAGAGTCACTATGCCAAATTTCAACTTCCAGACTGAAAAAAATCAACTTTTTGAATTTCGGACAGCTTTTTTCGATTTCAGCCCAATGTGCGACGGTCAGATGTAAGGTCCTCTGTTAAAGAAGAAAATGTTTGTATGTACACAAACAAATAATATTACAACCTTTTACACTACTCACAGCTAAATGCGTAACAGAAAAAGTTTTAACTACACGAACTTTTAAAGGATCAATACAACTTATTTAAAACATATTTGCGATGTGTTTGGTAAGCAACAGCTGAAGGAACTTATGTTTTCCTTGAATGAGAATGTGCATCACTGTAGGTTAAAACCTTTATTTCTCGGTAAAACTGGGAAATGCTCACACATTTTCTTAAAACATCCCATAATTCTTGCGAACCCGACCGTCCAGTAAAAAGGACATCTAAGCTCCAATTTCCTTAATTAGAGAATTTTATTAATTAATTAGAAAGAACCAATTATCTTCCATATCCTTAACATCTGTGACTTCCCCTTCTTAGATCACCTTTCTACACGTACACATTTACATTACAAATAAAAACACCTTTGAGACTTCGGTCCTCATTTAGCCCTCAAACTAAGAATTACAATTACTTTGCAACAGCTGCCAGAACATACACTCAAAGCACTTGATTCCTTATTCCCTTCCGATCCTTGGTCACCGGATCTGTAATTCTGAAGAGAAACTTCAAGAATACCTTAGCAAGCTTCACAATACTCTAACCTATAGAAATGATCCCGAACCACTTTCAAAAACCTATTTTTCCCTCCTCTGCTAACTTCACGCCACGCTCCAAAGACGACGCTCCCCCAGGACGTTCTTAATCTTCACATCACGTATTTTCCTGACGTCGAAAAACTCAAGACCATTTTAAAACACTTATTCATCATTTCAGAAAGGAGTAGATCGATAGCTAATGCCTTATCCTAATGCCCCTCAGTATTCTCCAGACGTCCAACGTATCCTACTATCCCCGCTCCAATTCTTATCTAGGAGGGTAGCATGAATCACACACCCCGCCACGGATGTTATTTGAATCCGGAACCAAGCGCATACTTTCGTTCCGGAACGATGTTTATATATTATTTATAACATGTATCATACCGGTAAAGGTAGGTTTTCTTGAATGTCAGAGAATATTCCCCCGGTTTCTTACACATTCAGGGGCCTATCTCCCTCTAGTAGGTATATCTTCTTTCGCCTCTGCATACGATCTACCCAGCTTCATTCCGTCAATTAAACCCATTCTCTTCCTTCCCCTAACCCTCTTGCCCAACATGCTTCCCTCTATCCCACTCTTCAGCAACTCCTCACCCTATATTTCATCCTTCAGCCATCTACCCTACCTATTCCGATTATCATTCAAAAGCCTCCCTTCCTCGCCAATCATCTCAAGCACTTCCTCGTTAGTCTTCCTCTCCGTCCACCTCACCTTCTCCATCCATCTCCACACCCACATCTCAAGTGCCTGCAGCCTATTCTCGTCCTCCTTTGTCAGGGTCCACGTTTCTACCCCATAGAACGCTACGCCCCATTTAAAGCTCTTCACCAGCCTCTTCTTCACATTCTTACCCATTTTCCCCGTCATCAACTCTCTTCTATTACCTAACGCCTATTTAGCTAGCGCTGTTCTCTACCATATGTCTTTGCTACAATGCCCGTTTTCCTCTTCCGTGCTACATAAGTTTTGAAAGTGTTCCACTTGATGGAGTTTGTGTCCTCCAACTTTTATCACAAGCGTCGCCATCTTCGTTCTAGAGAATCTCATTACTTTTGTCTTATTTATTTCTTCAATCTAGGTTACTAGGAGCAAGGTTACCTAGGGTATTGAAATTTCGGATTACATTAGACATAGTATCAATTCACATACTGCGATAAAGAAATATAGTGCAAATGCCCGACTTCTATACCGAATGATGGAAATACTACCTGGAAGTCGGGGTTCCGCTGGAAATAAGTAATTTTTGACACTTGATTTCTAGTAAACTAGGATTCGGAGTCTATCATAAATCGACAGGCCAGTTAAAATACTTCTTCTCTGTCGAATGACATGAAGAAAGAAGGTGCAAATGCCCGACTTCTACACCGTGTGATGGAAATACTACCTAGAAATCGGGGTTCCGCAGGAAATAGGTAAGTATTGGCACTTGATTTCTAGTAAACTAGGTATCGGAGTCTACTGTAAATCGACACGCCAGTAGAAATACTTCTTCTCTGTCGAATGGCATAAGAAAGTAAGTGCAAATGCCCGACTTCTTTACCGTGTTGGAAATACTACGGTTTACTCGGGCTCCAGCCGAAAATTTATGATTCTGAGGCTTGGAACAAGGTTAACTAGGTATCATGGCCTATTTAAGTTTGTAATGTTAAGATTTCTACTCATCCTCTATACATTCATATCTGGAACCAGTGCAAATTCCCGGCTTTCCATTCATTTGATGGATAATCTTCCCGTATTACGCCGTCCAAACGGAACAGCACCACTTTGCGGCTGAATTACAATAGTTCTCGGTATCAGGATCTGTTGACATTTGCTATAGTAGTTCTTCTATTTATTATTGATAATTTTCTTTAAAGAAAGTCGGTTCAAATGACCGATTCTTCCCCGACTGATGGATTTTCCCTTCAATATCTTCTCTTCGCTTTCTCTGATTTGCTTTTTATCATATATATTTCAATAAATTTTTATGATAGATATCATTTTTTCAATCCCTCTTACATCTTTTTTCAATGCAGAATATTTTTCTTAACGATTTTTTAGCATTTTATCTCTACCCTTTACCTCTACTCTCTCTAATATTTGGCACCCAATCGCCATGTTCTCCTGATTCCTTACCGTGTGCTGTGTCAACTACCTTGGTGTTCCGTTACTTTGTCGTGACTGTATTGCCCGTCGGAAATTATTCAACGTCAATGGGTAGACGTCCGCATTCGTCACCCACACAAAAATATTTAAGCCCTTCTCACTTAACGCTGTTATTTACGTGATATACTATGATTTTTGAAATTTTTTTTATGAAATTTTAAAAAGTGTGTTACGGAAGCGGACATTTACCGTTATTTTACTGACTGTAGCGATACCCTTATTAACCTGCAGTCCTTTCATAAGACTAATGCAGTGAAGTCATTTCCATCAGTAGGTATACTTTCTCTTATGTACACTAAGTTGATGTGAAATTGTATTTTGCCTCATTTAAATTATATTATTATTTATTTAAGATTTCGATGAGGCGTGCTTCCAGCCGTAGTGTGAGATAGCTAAGTCAGAGGCTATAATTTATAGCATCAACGTCAAGGGTAAGAATTTTATGCTTCGATATCATCTACATTAGTAATACAAAAATGTAGTACATATATGTTCATGCGATCCAAATGTGTGAAGTATTTCACAAATATTTCTGAATTCTCAATTTTTAAAAATTAAAAATAGTTAAGGGTTTAGGAGCTTGATGGTCTAAATTGTACTTTTCCTTTATAGGTTTTCGTCATGATGAAACCATGGAAAAATCAAACCATTTCAATGTGTCATTTGTGAAAAATTCGATTCATTCGATTAGAAGGTTTTTCCATTATGCTCGCCAATTATGTCAAAACTTTGGATCCTTAAGGAGGGCTTTGCATTTGAGATCTTTAAATGAAGTATGTATGCTGCAGTTGTTTATCCATGCACCAAGTGATATTCTCCTTAAAATAAATGCTTTTATCAAATAAAGTCTATTTTGCTGCAGTTTACTATTTAATGTTGTAATAACACCAAGTATAATATCTTACTGGTAGCTGAGTGCCCCTTCTAATCCCATTAGCATTAGTGTGTGTTTATAATTTATTTTCCCAGGTATTTAGGTATGTACATGTGTTTAAAGTATTTGCATCTGTGTTTTAGAATCATTCATAAGTTGTGGCTGTCAGTTGATTAGGAATTGCAGTTGGCTGTCAGTATGAGTGATTGTTAAAGAGGAAGAGTGGTGAGGGACAGCTTCCTAATCTCTTAGAGCTTGCATAAGCTGGAGTATTTTCACTAACATTTGCCAGTTGTAAAATTTCAACTTTATTTTTTCTCTTGAATAATGCCGATTAGGGAAGTCTCTTCCAGTTATCCGACATGGGTAAAATTTGTACAGTATGACTTGTAATCTCGGGAGAAGTATTCAGTGCTCTTATGGATTGTGACAACTGGTTTGACCTTTGCCGAGGCAGAATTATGTATTAAGGAAGCGTGGAATCTATAAGATATCTACATATAGATATCAATTAGACTAGCAGTCAATTTGATAATAATATATCTCAATATAATAGGTCTCTACCACAGATCTTTATTAGACATCTTTTCATCTAACCAGTAATATCTGATGTACATCTAGCTACAACTATAGAACTATATATAGTGAGTAACTATATATAATCACTATATATAGTTCCATAGTAATTTTTTTTCTAAGGGACAGTTTGATGATTGTTGCATTTACTTATCAATCTGAAGTCAGATGAACCTGAAATTTCTAAGGGAAAATGATTCAGACTCATCAATGTACCAACATTGTCTGGAAATACAGGATTGAACAGTGAAATCCCAGAAGAATTGTTTGTACTTTCTCACTCCTTTCAGCCGCACCTCTCATTTGTTCTCAATACAAAGCACACCATGAATGATATTTTTAATACCTATGTAGTATTCTCTCTAATCAAAGCTCTCACTGTAAAATCCCTTGCTTGTTTTCAAAGAGGCAGGGAAGTGATGTGTTAATAAGGGATAGTCTGATGTAATGAAGGGGAAATATTATTGATGGGTTGCCACTTACCAAAAGAAGAATGAAGATCCTCGTGGGTGAGTTCCGATACCTGAGCAATAGAATCCTTAAATTCAGTCTTAAATGGAGTACCTTTGCTGTTCAATGCCCACAGGAAAAATTTCATATTTTCATGTAAAATACAGGTGCATACATTATGAGGTGTATTACCTTGTAAAAAGACAAAAACAGTAGCAAAGCAAATTTGGACAAGCTGATACTCAAATCGTGCTCCTGGAGGAAGAGGGAATGCGCCTCCTTCAAGGTTACCGTCATATATCTCACGGGCACTGCAACCATAACACCGTTCACTTGCATCTTCCTGCATTCCTTTATCCCTGGACAATGGTAGGAAATCGAATCGTCTTCATAGTATTTAACCACGGCCTGGCGTGTTTGGTTAGGCAGTCGATTCGATGAGCGCGTGTCAGCAGCCTTTGGATTAGCGTCCTTCACCTCCAGGCTATTCTCTCTCCCCATGTCAATGAGAATTTCTCTTGCAAAGAGACGATTACTCGTTTCTTACACTTATCATAATGTTGTCGACTCCGAAAGGCAATGAAATCGGAGGATGGGATTTCCTAAGTGACGAAGGAAAATAGTGGCATGCTATGATTTTATTCAACAGTAATATCATGAGTATTCCGCATAGAAAAAATAAAATGTACTCTGCTTACCAGTGTAGATGACCCACTAGCTCTTCGCTCTTTTCCGGTGACGCTGATGTTGTTTGTAGACCCTATTCTTCTGCTTTGTATTCGCCTTTCCTCGTTGTGTGGAATTTACCATTGCTCTTGTCTGCTGCTTCTTTGGCTTCTCCTTTTCCTTTGCTTTTTCATACTCCCCTTTCTCCTTCTTTCTCCGTGTATATTCACGCTGTTGTTCAGTACCTGTTTTCCCCATTTTTTCTTAATGCACTTCACCAAGCGTGGGATAGTAAGACGACACGCACGTCTCGCACACGATCAGACCAAACCAACTGTTATATATGGCAATTTCTGGTGCTTTCAAAAGAATGGAACAGTTTAATATTGTTGGTCGTATTGTTTCCCATTTTTAATAATCAATTATTGCTGATTTATCTGTTTTTATAGCTCTTTGTTGGCCTGGTAATGTATAGTGCCCCTTGAATAGTGCAACAATGTCAGTCCGTGACAGCGCTCCAGAGCCGAAAGTATTGTTGCCACAAAAACAGTTCGGCACCATAATAGTCGAGCACCTCATGCTTGATTTGGATATTTAGGGAGCATTCTTTACAACAGAATAGTTTTCCACGGAAATAAATTCATTTTTTCCGTCACAGACTGACATGATGATGTATTTGAATTGTAGCTACTATTTTTCAGAATATAAATAGGACTCAAAGTAGCAACTATGGACGTAAATGTGTTAATAGAGGGATAGTAAAATCGATTCCCACAAAAAATTATTCTTAATTGCATTTTATGAAACTAAAATTTTGAAATGAATTTATTCATTAAATTTCTTATATGGATAAAAACTATAGTAAGCGCTTAAAAATCTCTAGCGACAGTGACTCATGCAATTCATGCAAAAATTTACACTTGATAATGCAAGTGAAGACCATCTAGCAGAGATTTAGATCCACCAGAGATAGATGGAGCCTCCACCTATTTTTTTTATTTTATCATTCGGTATGACATTTACCTGGAATCTCTCTAAAGGTGCGTTTACACTAGCGAGAAAAATCGAGCGAGTTGCTCCCTGATAGCTACTCTCTCGGTGTAAACACCCAGGCGAGCTCTCTCTCTCGGGAAGTCGGGAGGGAAATCGCAGGTAGCGCTCCCTGCTGTGAGAGCGAGGCCAGTGTATACACCCTCATAAAGAAAGACTCGAGGGAGTCGCTCGCTGCCCTCCGACGACGCCGGAAGTTTTTTGGCACTCACTGGAGAGTTTTCACTGGGGAAACATGCCAGGCAAGCGCGTTTGGACGAAGAGGAGACGATGGAATTGATTCAAAGAGTTGAGTGTCTTCCCGAACTGTGGGGCATTAAGTCCGCCATCTATAGGGATAGGATAAGAAAAAATAAAGAGCTGGCGATAGTAGGAAGTTATTTCGAAACATCTATAGAAGAAGTTAAAAAAAATTCATAACTTGAGGAGCCAGCTGTACCAGGAGGTGAAGAAGACAAAGAAGCGATGCAGTGGCGACGGAGCCGACGACACCTACACCAGTAACTGGCCGTATGTCACCGCCTTGAAGTTTCTGCTTCTCCATCAGCAGAGTGCCGAGACAGTGTGAATACTCCGGTAAGTACTTAACAGAGTAAATTGAATTAACGTGTTAATATCATTCAAAATTCTATGACAGTTAAATGATGATTGCTCAGTTATGTCCAGAACTCTTGTTTAATAGTTTTACCTATTTACTTGAATTACTTCGTAAAACACCCAAGTCCCGTTTATTTGTGAGTCAAAAATAGTTTTTTGTCAAATCTATGTCGTCACTCTGACCAATCGGACAAATGTACCTTTTTAATATCATTGAGATTGCTCGCTTATTAATAGATTTGACGGTGCAGTTGATTTTCATGAAATGAAACTAATTTAAAAATACGCCTCAACTTTCTTAATTCTCTCGCCATCCTGAATTTATACACAAATCGACCTAGCAACGCGTATTTGAAACGCAGTTTGGGTCGGAATGGGGTATTTCCACTCTTGAATTTTACACAATTTCAGATGACTCGTCTGAAGACATTTTTATTTCTGAAGAGATTTATAATGATGTTTTTGCGAAGAATAGAACATTAAAATGTTTATTAAATATTCGCATCAAAATCATATTTGGTCAAAATTTTACAATTTTCATATATGAGTGTATTGTCAACTAACTTCACCATCAGGCGACATAAAATAGTCCTTAAGCTCCTCTCTCAAATCCTTTGCAATACACGATGAATTTCTTGCCACACACTCCAAAGGAAAAAAATTGCCTCCAGGCATACCCTCCTCACGCCATGCTCCTTGATTTAGGGTGTGTTCAGCCTCGTCCTCAGAATCTAAAGAACCGGATGGTCTGTATTGGGATGCACTTTTTGATCCAATAAGATAATTGTGCAATGCACATATTGCTAGCACCACCGATTCGGATTTTTTTGGGCATAGCAGCAGTGGTTTCCTCAGAACTCGGAATCTATTGGCAAGTATTCCGAACGTATTTTCCACGATCCTCCTCACTCGAGAAAGTCGGTAGTTGTAAATTCTGTTAGGAGCTGGTTGTCCTCTGAATGGGTATGGTTTAAGAAGATACTGTTTCAAAGGAAAGGCATCGTCTGCTACTACAACATAGGGTGCTGAAGTAGTCCTTCCAGGAAGAGGCATTAATGGAGGTAAATTTAAACTATTTTTCTCCAAGGAAGAGTGTAGGGAGCTGTTCGCAAAAACCCCTCCATCAGAAATTCTCCCGTTACAACCTACATCAATGTAAATAAATCTGTAAGCTGCATCAACGAGTGCCATGAGTACAATACTATGGCTACCTTTATAATTGAAAAAGTATCTTCCACTATGTTTGGGTGCTTGAATAACGATATGTTTGCCATCCAAAGCTCCCACGCAGTGAGGGAAGTTCCATCTTTCCTCGAAGACATTTGCTAGATTTAGCCATTCACTGGGGCATGCTGGCACCTGAAAATACATATATAATCCCACAATAAATTATCTTGATTATTGAGTGTATTTACACATATGTTATGTGGTTAACAAATATGATTCAGTGATGAAAATAGCAAGTGCGTCTATCTTTGTCTTTCAGACACCCCATTCAAAAGAACCTGCAGCATCTACAGAGCGGCAGGAATCCTTAGGAAATGCCTCAAAGACTTCAAAGCGCCGCATATGCGAAGACGGTATATTGGAAAAGGCCTGCAAATTATTAGGGCAGCCGGCAGATGACGCCCAAGTTTTCGGAGATTTTGTAGCCTCTGAACTACGCCATCTTCGCCATGAAGAATGTAGGCGGAAACTACGGCGGCTAATAAAACAATCGATAATGAAGGTGACAGAAGAGGATGATTGTTTTCAAATGGCATAATATCATTTAGTTAATTACACATCAAATGGACAATAAATTTCTGTTTTTCATACAATCTTTTCTCATTATTTAACGCTTGATGATTACCATTTAAATGGATTCTTAGGAAAAATGATTATTGCATTAACGCTCGCATTGATGATACGCTCGTAGACTGCGTCGCTGTATGAATGCTGAAATGCATTTGCGGAGAGCTATTTTGTTGTGCTGATTTTTTATGTATTATTCTAGCGTTATTTTTTAAAAGCCCGAAGAAAAACAAGCATTAGGCTACAGTTTACACGCCCTTTTTCCGTGAAAGAAATAAAAAAGTGTAATATTAGTCGAAGAACGGTGTCTTACAGAATAAATTATTTTGTGCTCGTTCTTACCAACATTCTAATGAGAAAAAGAGTTAAAAATTATTAACATAAAAGAAATATTATTTAAAAAATATATTAATAAAAAATATGAACATAAAAGTTGTTACAAGGTGCATACGTGAAAGATGATAGAGTACTGCACAACAGTTTAAACACAGTCATAAAAATATTTGTGAGATTAAAAGAAAAATTCTTTGAAATAGCATCTCGTCTTGCAAACCTTTTCATTCAATATCGTCAGCATAGAATTATTCTTGAACTAGTATAATCCTATGTGTTTTATTGTAAACAAACCCTTACCTTTAAGTAATCGGCCCTTAAAACTTCATACAACGCAGTGCAAACCTCGGGAACAATTTTTGATATAGTGCATGCCGGTATTCTGAAGAGGTACATTAAGGAGCGATAGGAATCACCTATAACAAGGTTTAGATTTATCAGGTTAAGTTGAACATTGAAATATTCGACGTCAACTCCAAATATTCTATTGCTCATGCACATATATACGCGATGACCTACCAGCACCAAAGACAAAATGCAAGGGGTGTCAATGACCACTCCAAGCACCTTTAATATTAAAGTAAACGTGAATGGCAAATACCTGTCGCAAGAAATCGTAGTCACCATTAGACGTTCCCTGACTGCAATTGAAGGGCGAAGATGGGTGTCCAACTTTTTAATTTTTGGACCAACCAGCGTGAGAATTTCTTCCAACTCTGTTGCGGCCATCCTCATGAACGCACGGAAATTTTGTGCATCTTCAACGTGTAGCTCTAACAGTAAGGAATGATATGCTCCCAAACGAACTCTTTTCTGCACCCATTCCTTGACCCATACTCAGCTCCTTTTCTTTTTCCTTAGCAAAAGTACGACAGTAGCTGCTGCAGTGATGATCGCCCTTCTCGATGGCATTCTTGAAGCGAAACACTTTTCAGGGAGCACGCTCTGAGAACATTTCTGGTCATCAGAAGTGGAAATGGGGAGCAACGATTTGAAGCAAAACCACGTCTATAGACGTTTCTGTGCCTAGAATTTTTTATGACTCTAATTTCCTTGAAATTCTAATTTTTGGGAAAGGTCGACTATTTTCTTTCCCACAAATTCTGTCTTTTGTCACCACGCATACCCTGCACAAGAAGTCTCCATTCTTTTTGCATCTTGGGCTTGCTTAAGTGCGGAGAGAAGATAAGCTGGGACGCTCGCTCGCATAGCTTGCAGCGGGCGGCTAAGTGGTGTCAACGGGCTAGCGAGAAATCGAGGGAGCGCCCTCGGAGAAGGTCGCGCGGCGAGCTTCCCGGAAGCAACTCGGGGGATTTATCGCGGTCAGTGTAAACCCTTCTGCGAGGAGCTCGAGGAATAACTCGCTAGAGCCGCTCGCTAGTGTAAACGCACTTTTATATAAATAATGAATAAAAGAATCTTTCAGATAATAATTAATAATTGAAAATAAATAGTCTTTCAGAGCAGATACAGGCAAGTTTCAGAGCAGATACAGACATGTTTCAGAGCAGATACAGACAAGTTTCAGAGCAGATATAATAACCAGCTTCAGAGCACATAAAAACCAGCTTCAGAGCAGTTACAGACCAAATATGTTCACCTTGGTTATGCTTTGTTAATGGGTAACTGATAGTTGTAACCAGAAATTTTAACATGAAGTACTTCCCTGGTAGCAGAGGACATTGATGTAACGTTTAGGCAACGTTATGATGGGAAAAGGTAAAAGTTCACACAACATTGATGTTAGTTGGGATAACGTTGCATGCACGTTGTCTCGACATCCGAATTTCCCAAAAGTCAACATTGCAACAAAGTTGTCAGTGCAACATTAAAAAAATTGGCGTAGCAGGCTTTGGCAATCGAAGAAATTCTCACAATTGCGTATTAAATTTTGAGATGTAGAAAAAAGCTGTAAAGCCAAGGGCACCCACGGGCAATTAACTGGCTCCTAACCCCTCTAGCCTGAGCAAACTACATTATTCTGAACAGAAAATCATTTTTACGTCCAAGAAAATGCTGACATGTATGGATAAAAAGAGCTGCAGTTTGCTATCCCTACCCTAGTGGAAAAAACTGTGATTTTTAGTTGAAAACTGAAACTCTGTGTAAAGTATGTGAAATGGGACACTTTGATCAAGAATTTCACAGACTTTGAAGAACTCTGTTCATGGGATTAACCTGTGGAGTCTCTGTAAAAGGTAGGGTAAAACTGTGTGACTTTTATGTGAAACTGACGGAGAAACCATGAATTCAATGGAAAATGTGTGGGTAAAATATATAGGTTCTATGTGAAATGTCAAGAATTCACATAGAAATCCACCATACTGAGGGCACCCAACTCTGTGAAAAGCATGTGAAATTTGTGACCAGAACCCTGTGAAATCCATGTGAAATATTTCCCTTCATATGCCCCCACCCCTTTCTAGTCTAGTGAACCACTTTCACAAATTTTAAATTTTATTAGAAAAAAATTGAAACAGTATAAAGAACATAAACTGGAATGCCCTAAGTAGCCTATTATACTACTCTTGATTTTAATTCACATCTATCATAACAAGAAATTCTTCTTTAATTCTAGGCATTCTCCGGTTTCTTGCATTTCTTTTCTCAATGCTGCTTCATCCTCCTCCGACAGGAAAAATGTCTTCACACATACTGAATAAAAGGCTAATATAAGTAATCACATCATTGGGAGACAACATTTACGATTATAACCAAAACACAATAAATGACAGGTTGTGGCATTACATTAATGTTCCCCATTACTGAATTTGTCAGGGAAGGGAGTGGTAGATTTGAAGTGGGTGGGAACAGACTAGGAACATGGAACGATCGCAGGGAAGAGGCAATGGAATTTCACAGGAGAAATAAATTAGTAGTTACTAGCACTTGGTTTCAACATCATCTCAGGGAGAGATACAAATGGAAAATGCCAGGAGAGACTGTGAGATTTGATATCTTTTTCTATAATTTGATGGTAAAACAAATATTCAGGCATAGCATCAATAACTCAAAGAGCTATCCAGGGACAGATGAAGACTTGGATCATAATTTAGTCTATAAAAGTATTGATTTCAACCCAGAAGAAGAAGAGTGCAGCAAAATGTGGGGAGTATATAACAGATATCTCGATATCACATACAGAAAAATGTTGATTAGAATAATTAATCGAAGGTTAGAGTGTTGGGCAAATTACTACAAGGGTAATGACCATTTTCGGTTCTAGAAGGGAAAGTCTAATTGGGATGCAGCCATGGTGATGAGAAACAGAGTATAATCAGGATACTTTTGCTTGCTTTCCAAATCTCAAAAAGGCATTTCACAGAATAAGAGGGGAAAAACTATTTCAGGTTCCGGGGATAATGAGAATATATAAGCAAGACAGGAGAGACTATTAAAATACTTATACATGACCCAAAGGGCACAGAGGAGGGAGGCTGATGGTCTATTAGGGTGGGCAGCCATAGGTCGCAGGGTAGGGAAAGAAAGGGTGCCCATTTCCACATATGCTATTTAACATTTATGCTGAGGAAATGGTAAGAAAGGCATGGAAAGAATTAGAGGTGGGAATCAGAGTAGGAGGGCAATTTATCAAGTCAGATTCATGGATGTTTAAGCATTAACTAATTGATCTTTTAAGGTATTAAAAGCTTTGGTGGCAGAATTAGAAATTCAGAACAGGAAATACCAAATGAAAAAAAAACATAAGACAACGAAAGTAATGAGATGGGATAAAGAAAGCAAGGATGGTCATAAAAGTTGCTGGGCACAAACTGGAGCAATGAGAGCATTTTAATTATTTTGGCAGGATGTTAGAAGAAAAGGGTCTGAAAAGGGCAATATAGGAGGAGAATAGTGTAAGCTAAGGAAGAGTTAAGTAATACAAGGGAGCTGATGATGGAGACCTTGGACAAGGATGTGAAGAATGAAGAAACTGTGGGGGTATCACAGATATTTCACATAAAACTCACACACTGGAGTCAGACTATGGAGGTTTCACAGATATTTCATATAAAACTCACACATTAGAGTAGTCTGAGCCAAAAACCCTCAAAATATTTCTCATAAATTATGAAAACTTCACCTACTTTACACAGAAATTTCACACAAAATGAGGATTTCACATGTCATTCACACTTACTTCTCATCAATTTCACACAAAAATTTTTCCTAGGGTAGTTGGTGCTAGATAAAACATATATTTTAAAAACAGCTAACATAAACATTGCACGCAAGTTGCCTCAATGTGAAATGATAACATTATGCGTGGACATTGATGTAACGTTCTAGCAATGTTCTTGTTGCCATGTAACGTTGTGCTCATTGCTGCAACGTTGTGATAATGTCCTCTGCTACTGAGGTTTTAGGTTTCTTACCACTCCAAACTCAGCTCTAGAACACATCTCATGTCAGAGAGAGCCATCATGCCCATGCACCATCCTTCACACCATCCCCCCTCCTCCCCCCCTATGACAGCCGCCTCTTATCCATCCACTGCCCATATGCTCCTCTAATGTCTACAGTCTATAATTGCCCTTCAATTCACACTATCATCTAACATCACTTCCCCACGTCAGTAGGAGTACATAACTCAAGAGTAATACATGCACACCAAGAGCTTTTAAAAGAGGCAGGAGAAAATTATTGGAGGTGGATAACAGATGTTGGAAGGCGTGAGCTGGCAGAAATGAGGGGAGAATCTTTCTACGAGTAATGTTTTTGGGATATTTTAAACTAATTCACTATGCCATTAGTGCATTTGAATACTAAGAACAATGTGAGTTTATGTATAACTAAAACTTATGTTGTTTGCTGTTTTCTGTGAGAATGTCCAATCTAAGTTCAGTTCTCAAATTGCTTAATTCAAAATACTGCATCACTTGAGGATTGTAGTAGTACATGCCATCTTTTTCAGTGAACAATTATAAATTTAAAAGCATGAACTTGGATAGTAAAGTATTCATTAGTATCATTAATAATATAATTTTCCCCGGTCATTTCTGCCTTTAGGTGAAATGTAATTACAACTGTTTATGTTCAAGGTAAGAGTTTAACCTCAATTTCTCCTCTACTGCAAAGAGACGTTTTTTTAAATAACACTACTTCCACAGTAAAAAATAAGATCTTAAGGAAAAAGAACACACCTACCTGCAGTAAAATAAACCCAGCATTTGCAGATCTATACATATATGTGACATATGGTTCTTCATGCTGATGAAATATATTCATTAGGTACTGAGTTTTTGTGAAGTATTCGGATAATTTTTATTGAGTTTTTCAGTAACAAGGGATTTAATAATGTTTGTATGTTGTTTTGTCACAAAAAATTACATTGTAAAACAAGGTAAAACTATATAAGTTAAATTTAATTCTATCACTCAATTAACCAGTGTGTGGCAAGCACATTGTTGTACTTAGAATTGTTCGGTATTGTATGTGGAAGTGGGTATCGGGTGGCAGCCATTTAATCAATTTATTACCCATGCTGAAATCAATGTTTTCTGGATGCTAGGTGGATATCAGGAAATAGTGGGATATAGATTGATCTTGGGGGAAAGGTGCTACTGTAAGTGAGAATATGAGGGATAACACAACTGAAATCATACAATATCCAACTAATATGTATCCTTATATTTAGCTTAAGAGATCCATTTGAGCACATTTTCTTATTTGGTATGTTTTTCACACACTGCAGTGTAATTAACCATAAAAAATTAGCAGTCATAGCTTCATATGTGATGTACCAAATAATCTTTTTCCCCTGGTAACATTCATGCAAATTCATGCTAATATTTTCACTTTGCAATAGGTTAGACTAAGGGGGCTTTCATGGTATTTTCACGAATCAAACCTCAATGCCTTTTAAACTAACAATGCTAATGTTGAGGTTTAATTTCTTTTCCTGCAATTGCTCACAAGATTACTTCTTTAATCTTGAAAAAAACTTGTGAATTCAAAGTTCAGAGATCAGCCAGTCTCAAAACAATTACCTTCAATCTAAATGGCTAAGTAGACTTGAAGCTGTGTAGTCCAAATACCTTCCCCCATTACTTAAGCTAAGGGCTGGTTATGTTCCCTTATATAGCCTGACAGATCATTAGTTTTATCATGTTCAGAGAGATTTGGTAATAATGCATGATAGCGTAACTCTCGGCCACCTTAGGCTTTCAGTGCCACTTGTTTCATTCTATCAGTGAAGTTCCTGCTGATCCATGCTAATTTTACAAGGGTTTTGCCAGAGAAGGAGATTACGTATTTTACACGGTGGGGGGAGAGATCCTTAAGGAATGGGGTAAGATGCATTGACTGCTGTAAATTAATGAAGTTCCCATGGGTTTTCCATCAGGTCAGGTATTTATTGGCCAATGTTTCGTTGGCAACCTCCATTATCATTAATTTTGCTATAGACTTCATTAGTATTGCCAGTGGTATTATATGCCTGGAAAAGATCAAATCAGTCTACAGTAAATTAAACTGGCAAAGGTGAGCACATGGTAAATTAGGGAAAGTTTGTTGTGCATAGCACATGCTTGGTGCCTGATTTAATAAATACTCACCAACCGACATGAGATATTTTATCAAAAGTTGTAATACCTCAAGATTGAAGACATGGTAATAGTCCAGTCTGTAGGGAACTTTGAAGGTTTTTTCGTGATACAGGTTAAGAATAGTCAAAAGTTGTAGGAAAGGGAGAGTTGCGTGTGGCGTAATACTATATATACCGAATCGGGATTAGATGAATGATAACTAATGGCCACCCTTCACCTTTAATACTGTATGTCTTAGGTGAAGGGATATAGGGATCCGTATTATTTCGATCGTGATTCGATACGTATGATAATTAGTGCGAGTGGTGTAATACTATATATACCGACTCGGGATTAGAGGAATGATAACTAATGGCCACCCTTCACCTTTTATACTGTATGGTTTAGGTGTAGGGATATAGGGATCCGTATTATTTCGATCGTGATTCGATACGCATGATAAATAGTGCGTGTGGCGTAATACTATATATACCGAATCGGGATTAGAGGAATGATAACTAATGTCCACCCTACACCTTTTATACTGTATGGTTTAGGTGAAGGGATATAGGGATCCGTATTATTTCGATCGTGATTCGATACGTATGATAAATAATGCGTGTGGCGTAATACTATATATACCGAATCGGGATTAGAGGAATGATAACTAATGGCCACCCTTCAACTTTTATACTGTATGGTTTATGTGAAGGGATATAGGGATCCGTATTATTTCGATCGTGATTCGATACGTATGATAAATAGTGCGTGTAGCGTATTAGTACGTATACCGAATCGAGATTAGAGGAATGATAACTAATGGCCACCATTCACCTTTAATACTGTATGTCTTAGGTGAAGGGATATAGGGATCCGTATTATTTCGATCGTGATTCGATACGTATGATAAATAGTGCGTGTGGCGTAATACTATATATACCGAATCGGGATTAGAGGAATGATAACTAATGGCCACCCTTCACCTTTTATACTGTATGGTTTAGGTGAAGGGATATAGGGATCCGTATTATTTCGATCGTGATTCGATACGTCTGATAAATAATGCGTGTGGCGTAATAGTACATATACCGAATCGGGTTTAGATGAATGATAACTAATGGCCACCCTTCACCTTTTATACTGTATGGTTTAGGTGAAGGGATATAGGGATCCGTATTATTTCGATCGTGATTCGATACGTATGATAAATAATGCGTGTGGCGTAATAGTACATATACCGAATCGGCTTTAGATGAATGATAACTAATGGCCACCCTTCACCTTTAATACTGTATGTCTTAGGTGAAGGGATATAGGGATCCGTATTATTTCGATCGTGATTCGATACGTATGATAATTAGTGCTTGTGGTGTAATACTATATATACCGAATCGGGATTAGAGGAATGATAACTAATGGCCACCCTCCACCTTTAATACTGTATGTCTTAGGTGAAGGGATATAGGGATCCGTATTATTTCGATCGTGATTCGATACGTATGATAATTAGTGCGTGTGGTGTAATACTATATATACCGAATCGGGATTAGAGGAATGATAACTAATGGCCACCATTCACCTTTAATACTGTATGTCTTAGGTGAAGGGATATAGGGATCCGTATTATTTCGATCGTGATTCGATACGTATGATAAATAATGCGTGTGGCGTAATAGTACATATACCGAATCGGGATTAGATGAATGATAACTAATGGCCACCCTTCACCTTTAATACTGTATGTCTTAGGTGAAGGGATATAGGGATCCGTATTATTTCGATCGTGATTCGATACGTATGATAATTAGTGCGTGTGGTGTAATACTATATATACCGAATCGGGATTAGAGGAATGATAACTAATGGCCACCCTTCACCTTTAATACTGTATGTCTTAGGTGAAGGGATATAGGGATCCGTATTATTTCGATCGTGATTCGATACGTATGATAATTAGTGCGTGTGGTGTAATACTATATATACCGAATCGGGATTAGAGGAATGATAACTAATGGCCACCCTTCACCTTTAATACTGTATGTCTTAGGTGAAGGGATATAGGGATCCGTATTATTTCGATCGTGATTCGATACGTATGATAAATAATGCGTGTGGCGTAATAGTACATATACCGAATCGGGATTAGATGAATGATAACTAATGGCCACCCTTCACCTTTAATACTGTATGTCTTAGGTGAAGGGATATAGGGATCCGTATTATTTCGATCGTTATTCGATACGTATGATAATTAGTGCGTGTGGTGTAATACTATATATACCGACTCGGGATTAGAGGAATGATAACTAATGGCCACCCTTCACCTTTAATACTGTATGTCTTGGGTGAAGGGATATAGGGATCCGTATTATTTCGATCGTGATTCGATACGTATGATAATTAGTGCGTGTGGTGTAATACTATATATACCGAATCGGGATTAGATGAATGATAACTAATGGCCACCCTTCACCTTTAATACTGTATGTCTTAGGTGAAGGGATATAGGGATCCGTATTATTTCGATCGTGATTCGATACGTATGATAATTAATGCGTGTGGTGTAATACTATATATACCGAATCGGGATTAGAGGAATGATAACTAATGGCCACCCTTCACCTTTTATACTGTATGGTTTAGGTAAAGGGATATAGGGATCCGTATTATTTCTATCGTGATTCGATACGTATGATAAATAGTGCGTGTAGCGTATTAGTACGTATACCGAATCGGGATTAGAGGAATGATAACTAATGGCCACCCTTCACCTTTAATACTGTATGTCTTGGGTGAAGGGATATAGGGATCCGTATTATTTCGATCGTGATTCGATACGTATGATAATTAGTGCGTGTGGTGTAATACTATATATACCGACTCGGGATTAGAGGAATGATAACTAATGGCCACCCTTCACCTTTAATACTGTATGTCTTGGGTGAAGGGATATAGGGATCCGTATTATTTCGATCGTGATTCGATACGTATGATAATTAGTGCGTGTGGTGTAATACTATATATACCGACTCGGGATTAGAGGAATGATAACTAATGGCCACCCTTCACCTTTAATACTGTATGTCTTGGGTGAAGGGATATAGGGATCCGTATTATTTCGATCGTGATTCGATACGTATGATAATTAGTGCGTGTGGTGTAATACTATATATACCGAATCGGGATTAGAGGAATGATAACTAATGGCCACCCTTCACCTTTTATACTGTATGGTTTAGGTGAAGGGATATAGGGATCCGTATTATTTCGATCGTGATTCGATACGTATGATAAATAGTGCGTGTGGCGTAATACTAAATATACCGAATCGGGATTAGAGGAATGATAACTAATGGCCACCCTTCAACTTTTATACTGTATGGTTTAGGTGAAGGGATATAGGGATCCGTATTATTTCGATCGTGATTCGATACGTATGATAAATAGTGCGTGTGGCGTAATACTATATATACCGAATCGGGTTTAGATGAATGATAACTAATGGCCACCCTTCACCTTTTATACTGTATGGTTTAGGTGAAGGGGTATAGGGATCCGTATTATTTCGATCGTGTTTCGATACGTATGATTAATAGCGCGTTGGCGTAATACTTTATGTACCGTGTCGGGATTAGATGAATGATATCTAATGCTGAACACTCACCTTTTATGCTCTTCTGCTTTTGTGGGAGGAGATAGTTCATTGGTAGTTATACTATATTTCTGTCGGTATTTGAATTCATGGAAGTGCGATGTAATAGTCTATTTTGTGGTTACCTAGCCAAGTGCATGGCCTTTACTCATATTTTTGAATAGCTTTAGCTTAGGAAATTAGGATATCTTACTATATTCTCTATTTTCTCTTCATTTATCTTAGATTTCATCTTGTATACGGGATATGCGTTCTTGATATATGGTTCGTAGTTCCTTTGCTTTAATAATTGGTTTTAATTTTGAGTACTAAATTTGACATTTAAAGGACAGATTTACCCCAAAGGATCTCTTATTTTTAGCTATATCATTCTTTATACTCATTTTATACTCCTATCTCCACTATCTACGACATAAATATCCTGGTGTCGTCTTTGGGGGTGTGAATCTTTTCCTTGTCCCTTCCGCTCCGTTCAATTGTGCCAGCTCTCCCAAGATCTGTTGTGTGCTGTGTTGTGTTAGTGCATGGTCATTTTTTAGTGAAAGTGAATTGTGTCAAATTCGTGTGCATCGTGGGATCGTCGATGGAAAGCTAAGACACATCCGCCGTGGGACCTAGCGGTAGTTCGGTAGGGAGCGTCTCCTCTCCTTGCATGCAATCTAGGTCTGGTGCCGCGATTCCCGACCTGTCGTTTTAACTTCTCACTTGAAGCTAGATATTAGTATGGAAATTAGGATGTGCTACCCTCTTTTCGACATGTAATCTTTTTCAGGTACCCCTGACTTTCATTCGTATAACTTATTGAGTGTGCGTGCTACAGGTTGGGAATCGCGGCCCCAGCGAGCATGAATCTACCTTACTAACAAAATCACTTTTGGGAAGGGGGGCTATTTAAAGTTGCTACTTATTCTTGCTTTAGTTAAACCAGACAACAATACGGTGGTGCTTCTGGTTACTCATTTCAATGACCATTTATGGTTCTTTCTTACAACCCTACGAGGTATAAATTAAGAACTTCTGCAATCCAGGGAGACTCCTTAACCATTTATGCATCTAACCATTGTTTAGAGCAAATTACACTGAAAGTCTTTCTGTTCTTTCATATGCTAGGGCCCTGTTTGGGCTTAAAGGATTATTAGTCCCATATTGATCATCCTGTCTTCGGTCTCTCTTGGCATTAGGTAATAGTCATCCCCATCAATTAGGTTCCACTTAGGGCTAGGAAACTAATCTGGGGGATTCCTGAGGTGGGATTGTCAATATGGGACTTAACCATTTAGAGTGTGGAGGGAGAAGTGATTTAGCTGAAAAATTAGGTAGGACCTTTAAGGCTTTGCTGTTCTCACTTAAAGACGACACTGCACTTGATTTAGTGCCCTTTATCAGACACTATTTGTATGCCTTATATTATGATATTTTACCCGAAAGAAAATGGCTTCCTGTGATGGCGTAAGCCCACAATAGTACACTATGCTTGCATAGTTCTGGTAATGATAATGACTTGCCTTGATAATTAGGTAGGGTTAAGTACATGGTATATCATCGTGAAATTGTATACCATACTATTACTGATCCCTGTATGTCTACGAGATAGACATAGAATAAAATGGTTATATCAGTATTTTACATGGATTATATTTGTTACTTAATATAAATTAAAACAATTTTTTTAATAGTGTGGATGTTTTAAATAATGTTTGCCTTTATTCCAGCTGTATTATTTTCATGATTGTCTGTGTACTATATTGTGCAACCTTTGATAATTTTTTCTTTGGCTCCTCAAAATATCTTGACACAATCTGTTTTGTAAATTGTCGGCCTATCCAGGTCATTGCATAACTTGTTTGCAGAAGCCGAATGCCTCAATTGAAATGAAAAAGTTTATTTGAACTTCTTTCTTTTGCCTTTGAGGTCATTGCATCTACTCTTGTCAGTCACTCTGCATTCAGTGTAATATTCTACTTCTGCTAATTAAATAAAGATTAATTGGAGAATGGCCTTAAATGGAGTTCACACTAAGTTCTTTTAAAATCATTTTACATGATTATCTGCCTGAAATGTTTCTATTTGATGAAAATAATTCCCTTAGGTAACTCGCTATTGCCATTTTTCTTGACACCTTTTTTACCAGTAGGTTTTATTCCTAGCAAAATACTAATGCCACTCTTTTCTTCATTGCCATGATTGAACCGGAGTTGCTGCCGCCGCTTTCCCCCATAAAATGCCATCCTTCATTGGGAGATAACGACTGCGCCCTCTTCCTCCGGCTTTTGATATCTCCCTCTGCTGTTGGTCCTGGCTCACCTGTTTGCTGCTCAGCATCTCGTGGATTTCACCAGCATATAAGAATCTGCCTGCTTCACTGCTTGCTTTAAATTGTCTGCTATTTTGTGATGTCACATTATCAATGTTATTTGTCCAGTCTCTTACATGGCAATTCCCATTTCAATAGGCATTACTCATATGTTCGAATGTGACTATAAGGCTTACTATTAAATTCAGATTGTTTTTGTATAATTACTTCATGAACCCATACAGAAAATGTTAAATGCTCCTCCCTCAGCATCTTGGAAAATTTTAATTGAGCTATTGCATCAGCATGTTTACATGTTTCAATATTCTATAACGATATTTTTTTCTTTTAAAACTCAATTCTTTGCATGTTTTTTCAAACTGAGATGCAAGTCTCTTTTCCTGCACATCTAAATAGGATTTGTGTACTTTTTGGAATTATATTAACGTAAAAGAGTCTAGTTTTTTACTGTTTAAAATTATTTCATAAATTTTTCATGCATTAGGAAACTTATTTAATTTCTGTCAAATTTCACATATTCATTGGAGAGTATGATAGAGGAGACAACCCAATTTAGCCCCTGTTAGACCACATTTAATTTTGATTTTTCACTGTTCTCAGTCCTGAATATGAAAATTATCCTACCCGAAGAACTGTTATCAAAGGGATCTGCCTCAGTACATGTAATCAGCATTAATAAATGTTAAAGCTACATTTGTTGTACTAGCCTGAGTGTCATTCTTTTACATTAAAAAATTATTGCATAATGGAACCTGAATTGGCATTTTTTGTTGAATGAGGTTTGGCTGTGAGACTTCCTTATGAAATAAATGGTTTGAATATAATAATTAGTTTTCATTCCTTGAGTGTCCAGCTTCCTTGCTCCTTTGTTGACTTGTCTGGCGGAAGTATATCATAGTTGCTTAGGTCATTCTGCGTAGCATGATTTTTTTCAAAGTTTTGTGATAAGACTTGCTCTAAACTTGATCAAAGTAATTTATTTTATAGGGGCACAAGTATATTGCCCTAACATTGATCTGTATTGTCTTGTCAGAATATTTTCCAAGGTAAAAGGATATTTGAAAAGGTTATAATACCTACCAAACTCAGATGTAATTCGTTGGAAAGTGAAGCATAAGGAATGAGTACTGTCGAGGGAAGCAGAAAATGCATGTTAGTGCTATCTTCCCAACATTATTACATGCCTGCAAAACTGCATATGACAAAATAAGCCTAAATGGCACCGGAAATGCAATGGGATTTGGCTTCTTGAGAACCACATTTTATTTGATAGCAGATTACATCTGTTAAGAATATTAGTTGAATTCTCAATTTTTGGAGAGACAAGGAATCCATTTGCTTTTTTTGTTTTGGCAGCGTCAAGTATTGGGAAGATAGTAAATAAATAGGTAGGTATTCAACAGGAAATTGTTTTGGAGGAAGTAGTAGATCTTTTAAGTCTTGGTCGAATGTTGTAGAGGTCTTCATTTTCTAAATATTAGGAGAGCCCAAATGAAGAGTGCCAGAAAAAGGAGGGACATTTGCAAGGAGATGGTGCTATTATGGAAATTATGTAAATGGTGCCACTTATCTGGAGCTAACTGCAATAATAACATTAATCAACTTCTCCGGCATTAAAAGGGATGGGTATGCATGTGAATATAATGGTGGTTTATAGTCCAGTCTGTGGAGAGAAAAAAGGGCCATTTATGACGTTGTCTTGATACAGGTTAAGAATAGCCAAAAGTTGTAGGAAAGGGAGAGTTATATATACCTATATATTTTTAAACTTCGAACTAGACGTTATAAACAAATTACAGGGGTTCAAAGTTGGCTAAAAACGATTTTTTAATTCTACAAGCCAAGGTATTCACTTTAGGAAGAAATGTTTCAAATGCTTTTTGTAGACAATTAAAAAACGCATAATTAGAGCTATGGTAAGTTTTTTTCGATAAATATTTATTGCAAAAACTTTGAAAAACCCCCCAAAATGGCGTTTTTTTGCATATCAATTATTTATTACAAAAATGACTTTTTAAATACTTTTTTGCTTTGTAATTAAGGCCCCCATTATGACAAAAAAAATAGGATTTATAAAGCCAATTTGGTTAATTTGTTGCTGGGTTATTTCATTTGTTTATTAAAAACATGTCCCGCTAGGTCCCAGGCGGATGTGTCTCAGCTTTCCATCGACGATCCCACGATGCACACGAATTTGACACAATTCACTTTCACTAAAAAATGACCATGCACTAACACAACACAGCACACAACAGATCTTGGGAGAGCTGGCACAATTGAACGGAGCGGAAGGGACAAGGAAAAGATTCACACCCCCAAAGACGACACCAGGATATTTATGTCGTAGATAGTGGAGATATGAGTATAAGATGAGTATAAAGAATGATATAGCTAAAAATAAGAGTACCTTTGCGGAAAATCTGTCCTTTAAATGTCAAATTTAGTACTCAAAATTAAAACCAATTATTAAAGCAAAGGAACTACGAACCATATATCAAGAACGCCTATCCCGTATGCAAGATGAAATTGAAGATAAATGAAGAGAAAATAGAGAATATAGTAAGATATCCTAATTTCCTAAGCTAAAGCTATTCAAAAATATGAGTAAAGGCCATGCACTTGGCTAGGTAACCACAAAATAGACTATTACATCGCACTTCCATGAATTCAAATACCGACAGAAATATAGTATAACTACCAATGAACTATCTCCTCCCACAAAAGCAGAAGAGCGTAAAAGGTGAGTGTTCACCATTAGATATCATTCATCTAATCCCGATTCGGTATATATAGTATTACGCCACACGCATTATTTATCATACGTATCGAATCACGATCGAAATAATACGGATCCCTATATCCCTTCACCTAAGACATACAGTATTAAAGGTGAAGGGTGGCCATTAGTTATCATTCATCTAATCCCGATTCGGTATATATAGTAATACGCCACACGCATATTTATCATACGTATCGAATCACGATCGAAATAATACGGATCCCTATATCCCTTCACCTAAGACATACAGTATTAAAGGTGAAGGGTGGCCATTAGTTATCATTCCTCTAATCCCGAGTCGGTATATTTAGTATTACGCCACACGCACTATTTATCATACGTATCGAATCACGATCGAAATAATACGGATCCCTACATCCCTTCACCTAAACCATACAGTATAAAAGGTGAAGGGTGGACATTAGTTATCATTCATCTAATCCCGAGTCGGTATATATAATATTACGCCACACGCACTATTTATCATACGTATCGAATCACGATCGAAATAATACGGATCCCTATATCCCTTCACCTAAGACACACAGTATTAAAGGTGAAGGGTGGTTATTAGTTACCATTCATCTAATCCCGATTCGGTATATATAGTATTACGCCACACGCACTATATATCATACGTATCGAATCACGATCGAAATGATACGGATCCTTATATCCCTTCACCTAAACCATACAGTATAAAAGGTGAAGGGTGGACATTAGTTATCATTCATCTAATCCCGAGTCGGTATATATAATATTACGCCACACGCACTATTTATCATACGTATCGAATCACGATCGAAATAATACGGATCCCTATATCCCTTCACCTAAGACACACAGTATTAAAGGTGAAGGGTGGTTATTAGTTACCATTCATCTAATCCCGATTCGGTATATATAATATTACGCCACACGCACTATTTATCATACGTATCGAATCACGATCGAAATAATACGGATCCCTATATCCCTTCACCTAAGACACACAGTATTAAAGGTGAAGGGTGGTTATTAGTTACCATTCATCTAATCCCGATTCGGTATATATAGTATTACGCCACACGCACTATTTATCATACGTATCGAATCACGATCGAAATAATACGGATCCCTATATCCCTTCACCTAAGACATACATTATTAAAGGTGAAGGGTGGCCATTAGTTATCATTCATCTAATCCCGATTCAGTATATATAATATTACACCACACGCACTATTTATCATACGTATCGAATCACGATCGAAATAATACGGATCCCTATATCCCTTCACCTAAGACATACATTATTAAAGGTGAAGGGTGGCCATTAGTTATCATTCATCTAATCCCGATTCAGTATATATAATATTACGCCACACGCACTATTTATCATACGTATCGAATCACGATCGAAATAATACGGATCCCTATATCCCTTCACCTAAGACATACAGTATTAAAGGTGAAGGGTGGCCATTAGTTATCATTCATCTAATCCCGACTCGGTATATAAAGTATTACGCCACACGCACTATTTAACATACGTATCGAAGCACGATCGAAATAATACGGATCCCTGTATCCCTTCACCTAAGCTATAAAGCATAAAAGGTGAATTGTGGCCATTAGTTTTCATTCATATAATCCCGCCTCATTTTGTATTATTGTACCTACACTGAATCTTTTCGCCTATCTAAGTTGTGAATAAAAAATTTATTATGACTTAAAAATCATGCCTTTGGTATTTTGATTGTAAAATTTCATGAGTGTTCGTGGAAATTCTTTCCCCTTATCCATCCAGCAGTATGCCCTGAAAAAAAAGGTGGACATAATTAATTATGCTGCCAAATGTTCACCTTAGCTCTACTCACTAAAGCTTATTTACTATGATTTTTACAGAGACTGACAACGATTTAGACGTTTATTTTTTCTCTTGGCAATATTTCTTTTAACCGGTTTATAAATATACCCTCACTCAACCTCCTGTCAAAATAATGCCCCCTGAAAAGTATGATTTTGTTTTCTGGCAATGCCAAATGAATTCTCAAAGGTGGAACACAATTTTAAAGATATTGTTTAAGTTTCTTGTTATTTTGATGTTATCCTTGCGCCATTTTAGAATATTTATGAAGTGGTACAGAATTTCGCGGATATTCACCCATGGAGGTTACAGTAAGTAAACCGATTAAACTAAGGAGGAAATAGTTTCTCTTAATTGCAGGAAAAATGAATATTTAAGCGTAGGTTCTAAAATTTTAAATACTGGCGACGGGAAGAACTGTCCCAAAGCAATGGGATTTTTTTCAGAGGAGCAGACCATTCTGTAGTCTGCATTTATTTTCCTGCAATTTATGTCGTGCAAAACTTAAGTTTCAATACCGAAGTCTACAGCAATGTTACGCTAAATTTTTCTGTAATATGAATACACAGTAGAAGCGCCGGACTTTCAAAGGTAGTGAAAGCACAGATAAACGCCACGAAACCGACTATGCACTGAAAAACAATCTGGAGTGCACCTACCTCTACGATGAACGTCGACCGCCCCCTGGAGCTCATGCGTTTCCAGTCGTACTCCCATCCTCCCACAGCATTATATTGATTCCATAGCCACAGCATTCCAGAAATGGAAGCCCAACTTGGGCTCTCTCCAATGAGTCACGTGTCAACGTTACACGACGCTAAGGATGTGTTGTATCATATACGACGTATCTTTGCCTTCGGTCAAAAATGCCGCGAGTTCACCTACAGACGAAGAAATAGATTTCCATTAATAGGCTTTTCGGACACTAATTTCCATGTAATGTTTCAGGAGAAAACATGACACCGGAAACTATCTGGGCTAATGTATAACGCGCCGCAATGAGCAAAATGTGTCGAATGTAACAGGCTTGATTTTTGTGGGGTTAATTTCAAAATAGTTTCCCGTTTTAGTATACCAATACACGAACTAGAGGAAAGTTATAGGAATAAATGTCTACAGATTCCCAAATGTACAGTGGCGGAAAAAATTAACGCAAAACTCATTGGCGTTTAAATGCGGCGTACACGGGAACTAATTGAAATCGCTTTTCCTTCGACAACTTGACAACAATGAGACAGCATATGGAAACCGGGAATATTCAAACTCTATATGAATGGATAACGATTTTACGCGTCATGTAAATAGTCATACTAATAAGGTTTAGGTTCGCGAGATCGTCTAGGAGTTGTAAACGTGATGAGCTTGCTTCGACCCGCACCCAGTCGAGGTTCCAAAGTCGCAGTTGATTATGTAGAGATGCTTACCATATTTGTTTTAGCTTTGGACCGTTCAAAAAAATTTTCTTGATTGAAACTTAAGAAAGAATACGATGAAAGCATTATTTGTTGGGACATAAAAATTTTTTACTCTCCAGATCAAATTCACTGACAATAAAACGTATTTCCTCGTGCAGGGAATAGCTGTGGATGAACATCGTTTTAATAGACCTCAAACTACTTCCGAGAAATATGATGAATTACAATTAACACTTTGGCGTAATACCCTGTGAATTTCAAGTAAAAGTATGGGAAATATGGTTGAATAGAATGGTTTCCATGTGGAGAATAGTTTTCTTTACGAGAATTTCCAATACCTTGAAACACTACGTAAGTTTCCGCCCTCGTGCATACAGGTCATCTCAAACACTTAAATTTCTTAATTACTTCTAACGTAATATTACTTACTTTCTGAAAACTACTTTCAAAAATCCAGAACATTTTATTTGGTCCAGTTTTTAAAGGAAGCATTAGAATTCCCTTTTTTCGTTGTATAGTAAGAACCACTGGACGCGAATTTCGCTTGATCGATGAAGTAGCCTAGAGGGAGAGTGTTCGTCTGCGGCCAAGAATGCCCGGGGTTCAAATCCTGGCGTGGCCTCTTTTAATGCCTTTATAATTAATCTACGCGATGTGACTTTATTGCAGCCAAAACTTCGCAGGAATCCACGGAAGGCCCAGAGAATGGATATTGACCTCAACCATGAGTGTGTGAGTTTTACGCATATTCGGGCTTTGTAAAAGAATCAGAGCGGTCTCCTTGGTCGTCGAATGAGACGTTTACTTCCCATTCTCGGGTACTCGGCCCCACTTGATGTGTACGTCCTGTCTGTCGTGTGATGCTCATACCTACTCATTTGCCAATTTACCACTCAAAGAAAAGCTATTCATGAAGGAGGGAATAGACCGGATCTCTGGTTGTGTCAGTTACTCGATTTAGTGACCTTACCTGATGTTACATTCACCTTTAAATTACTTTGAAATGATTTAGTAAAGAGGGCAATTATTTTTATCAGGAATAAGAGTATGGTTCTATCTGCCGAACTTGTAAATACCGATTACTTATCTGAGTGAGAGACCAAACAAGTGTGGAATTTTCTTCAAAATATCTTGAAAACGGTATTTGAAGTTTTCCCAGCATTGTTTTCTAGGTTTGCTATGAGCAATACATTAACCGTGTAGTTCAACAGTTCAACTTAGAAGATGGAGAATAATACTTAGAGGATAAGGTAAATTAATGAATCACTCAAATACCATTTGACATATTCGCAGTGAAAAATGTTTGGCTAAAATTACGCAATTAAATTTTATGAGGAGCAATTTTATACCCACGCCTTAGTAATACTCCGACAAAAATGCATCGCCTATCTTCCCCTGTGAAAGTGATAAAATACTCAAAATCATCTTTTCCATGTAGTGACTAAGCAGTAATTAGATATTTTCCCTATGGTCATTTGTATACTCCTAATAAATCCGCAGAGTAGTCAATGGAGTGAAAATTAGGAATGTGCACCATCAAAGATTATACGATTGCTACGTTGCTAAAGAATCTATTCCTCTTCAAATGCGTCGCAATATTATTGCTTCAATGGAAGTTAAAGTTGTGAGTGCCCCCACATAAAGATATTAACAGACTTTTTACAGGGTCATAAATTTCATTTCTTAGTGGTAATGTATTTTAACGGATGTTGAAAAGGGACACTATAATGCTTTATTTAGAACGAGTGAATTTAAAAATAATTCTCTCAATTTGAGCTATGTGTGCACATAATCACAGCAAAGGAACATCGAGAAATATGCTGGTATTTGCATAAAGAATGTAGATTTTTATTAGCTTAATAATCAATCAATCCTCATCCATTCTCGATTTCCTGACCAAGTCTTTGTGACATGGAGTTGCCCACATTTTGGTTTCATCTTACTGGGCTCATTTCCCATTCTTCCTCCACGATTTTCCTCAATGCATCTAAATTTGGGATTGTTTCGTTTGAGAGGGTAGAAAAACGTTTGTTTCTCGCATTTTTCTCATAATGAACGCTGCGCTCCGTACAGCCCAATCCATCTATATTACATGATTGATTTTGAACCACCGCCTAGAATTTTGACATTTGTGAACTCGTAAGTATTCCTAGTTGCAAGCGAATAATGAATATTGATAAACATTTGATAAAACATAGTTCTTATTATAGCGGACATGAATTTAATGAATTTCGTTTGATAGTAGTTAGAAATTGTTTTTTTTTTAACTTTTAAACACCAAATAAAAGTTCAGTGAGTGAAAGTCGAAGGCGGAACACCTCTTCGGGTAATTTTTCGACAGATGTTTTTGCCTTTTACAAACCTACTATCCGATTCCTCCGCCTGGGAGAAAGATGAGGCATACTTAAAGACTAATGAGATCTTTTTTTCCTCAAAGAAGTTTGGGAGAGGCCGCTAAAACTTTGAACAGTATGTCTGCTTGCGCTGTCCGCTTTGCTTGTTCGTCTATCGACGCTCGTCTCAATGAAGTAGTCATCAGTAAACCTTGGCCAAGTTCCGGGTGGTGATGGTCGGGGTGGTTTGTTGTTGTGAATAACGCACAGGTTTCAAATACTTGCTGCACCAGAAAGAAAAGGCTCGTCGCGCTTCGAAAAAATTGGAAGCCCCCGTCGAATACTTTTAAGGGCGTAAGAGAAGTCAAATACCACTTCTTTCCTGTGAGTTAAACGCCTGGCGTTCAAAACATTATCTATGGCAGAAAAGGTATCCCTCACAACACAAGGGGAAAGTAAGCTCTTATTAAAGGCATATTATTTCCCAAATCAATATAATGCGCCCTTCATACATTCCGATTTTGAATGGATTAGTATTGGTGAAGCTTTGTATAGACACGGGGAAAACTCTAGGGATCCTCAAGAGTCCTCCAAGATTGCTCGTTGCTTTAACACAGACTTAAGGTAGCTGGCCTCCAAACCTATGCATGAGGGGAACTAATGGCGTTTGATTGGAATGGTTTGGGCTGATGAGGTGAAATCTGAGAACTACTTCTTTCTGTTTGTATTCCCGAGAGAGTAGTATGCTTTTTCCTATCCTTTAGTTATTTTAAACGTTCGTAGACAATACCACCACTCATTTTAAAAGTAACTTAGTTCACAGTAACGCATTCGGATGCAAATAAATTCACCAAAAGGATACGAAACATCATCATAAATTCGCCTTGACATAAGAAAGCTCAGTAGTTGTTACTGGGTTGCAAACCTGAATCGCAATCATGGTTCTTCATAATAACATTGTTTGAGTACGCTCATGATCTCGAAAACGTGATCGTCATCAAGAAAGATCGGGTGATACATAGCAATGGAGTGCGCTCCCAGGACCTTATGCATTGCCCTACCAATGCGGCTTGCCTTTTGGATGACAATAACGACCATGAGAAGATAATAACCGAAATCCCACCCCCGGTCGAGACATTTTTGATTTTTTTATTTTATTTCTGGTCGAGTAAAATTATTTTTATTCGGCAAACTTTATCTATTTTGTATTTAAAAAATTTCATATTATCAGCCAGTCATTGCAGCTACACACTACATTCATTCATATCGCCAATATGAGGACATTTATATAAACCATCATTTGTGTTCATTAAAAATCGAACACGGACCACTCTTTATCTAGCCAAATACATCTGACAGCTACAACATTAACCGTTACCTATTAATTTATCTCATTAATGATATTTTACTCCAAACTGAACTCATTTAAAAGGCTTTTTGTTAATTTTATATGTGCGGCGAATTTATAGCTAAGCATATAAGATAGTATGCAATCAGATGTAATAGAGTTGTTTATCCATAACTACACCTAATTTGGGTAAACTTTTCTGAATGTTTATTCGTATATCCTATATTTACTAGATAAAACTTAACAGTGGACAGCTCGTCACCAAGCTTCCTGTGATAAGATGAAAGAAATATCGGGAAAATATGCCTAGATTATTCGGTATCGATGCGAGCACATTTATTTTTCTTTCGTGAAATTATATATGTTTACGTATGTTTTCATAGTTCAATCCCATTATGACGAACTATAGACGGATTTATGTTGGGTCAAGAATGATTCATTAATAAATATCCGTTTTGAATTTAGTAAATATCCGTTTAAGGAACTTCGTCGATCTACAAATGGAAAATAGTGAAAAATTACATTACTTAGACAATACTTATTTTAATTAAATCTTTTTTTAATCGACATTTGGTGCGGATAAATCTCGATTTATATTCGTTGATACAGACACAGTACGCATCATTCAAAAAGATCCTCGGAAAGTCGACCACAATAAATATCCCTTGGTGGTAGAAGATGAAGATTTTAGCATATAGTATACTGAATTGGGGGGGATAGTGAATATTTTTTATCATCAGTCTTTCTGTATAAATGATGTCATTCGACGTAAGAACCATGCTGAAACAAACAGCGATGCGCTGCGACTGAATGTGCAAATAGTATGAGACGAAAGCTCAAAAATGAGGCGATTGATGACTAAGTTCTAGGCTCCGACAAATGTGAGTTCCATTGCGGATTTCAAATATTTGCGGTAGACTATGTTTTCCTCAGTGTTGCCAGTCTTTCGAGTGTGTACTGCTCCTTGAAGTTCCCAAAAATGCCGCATTCTGGCGCGCGAAAAATTTTGCGTTAATTTCTTCCGCCACTGTACTTTTCATACAAGACTACTACCGCAGGAAAGACCTTAATTATCAACGAATGTTAGAAAAAACATACATATCCAAATATCATCTCTACATTTATTTGTCTCATCGCACTATTAAGATCCACACAACAGCAACTTAAATTCGGGGGAATATTTACGTGTGCAGCATGACAAGGATTCCTACGCCAAAGATGTCCAGACGACCATCCTAGCATTATGCTGATGAGAACTTTACACATCATGACCAACCACCTCGAGATTCATCCCCAACCCGTAAAGACCCATTGTTTTTTTGCCATTTAAACATCTGCAGCAACTACAAATATTAGCATTTCAATGTTGACAAATTTATAAGAAAACCACTCGAATTCCATATCCGTATTTAAGGCCGTTAATTCAGATTTACACTAGAAGGAAAACCCCTCTACACTTGAGATATCACGAGACGAATGATAAGAATGCAGACGTAACAATTTTCATCTGTAACTCAAGTAAACCCCGGAAAAGGTCACAGCTTTCTGCCCCTTCATCGTAGGTTCGTGAGAAAATAGTCCCACTAATATTTTACGCACCGTCGACAAATAAAAAAATCTAGTCAAAAATCAAACCCTCCATATTTTAAATTAAATTCTACGAAATCTTCTCAATTATGTGTACGCTCCTAAGCATGAATTAAAGGATATTTTGCCAGAATTTTAATCCATGGCCTTCAATTAAATAAAATAACGGCAATGGTAAAAGTCCAAGAATCTATTGATTGCACCCTATTAGTATAGTAAATAAATATTGCTTTTAAAATAGTAGTTTAAGTAGAGCTATTTCAAGTTACTTTATAATGATGAAAGGGAAGTAAGTTACATAAAATAAATATAATCAATATGAAAGCACTGAAAAAAAAACCGTACTCCATATCACTTGCATCACTATCTGAACCGGAAATGGTTCATACCTCCATCAAGTGGTGAACTAACTTCTCTAGATACGTTCATCACAATTTCTGTAATTTCCTTGGAAATGGTAACATTGCGGCAAGGGTAAACATCCAACAATTCCATGCACCCTGACATTAAAGAGAAGCCAACCATACTTTACGAATTATGGTAACATCGCCAGATGAGTCGCAAGTATATCCAAACGCTAAATATAGCATGTATAATAACCAGTACATTAATTATAAGCAATAAGAATGCACCGAAGTATTGATAGTATTTATCTAAATCAATACTAACAGTGATTTCATCAGAAATGGATGGTACTTCCACGAAGGGGAAAGGTCGAGCTTTTTAAGAGTATCACCCAAGAATACTTTTGGTATGTAAAAGTTCGAAATGAGTAGCTTTAGAAGATTTTTTAACGTAGCTGACCGCGATATTTTTCCCATATACACGTGTCTATTCCAAGGGTTCCTCTGATAGTTGCCCTATCGGAATGACTGCCGTCTCTGCAATAGGTGCTCCATGAAATAGCCCCTTGTGCACTGAGAGTGGTGTAGAATGACACGGGTACAATTTTACGCTAAGGGAAGTTGTGCTAGAGCAATAATCATAATGTGGTATCGACTATTTTTAGCCTGGAACATTACTTCCAAAAAGTTTAAATCCATACGTAAAGTTCTTCGCCAAAACCCAATTTGTATGAGGAAGTGCTATGCAATGCTAATCTAATCAACAATACATTTCCTGATAAATTTTCAGGAGCGGAATATTTACTTTTCGATGTAAATTGGTAATATTCCGAAAATTTCGGCATAGGTATGAATAAGGAAAAAAGCATGGCATAGTATTATCAACATGTTACGTTTCAACGCATCTAAATGTACTTGGAAGAAACTAGTCTTGTTCCGAATATTTCTTGGATTAAATTTCCCTCTAACTTTCCGAATTATTCCAGTTTAGTTACCGAAAAAGTATTGCGTGCCTGTTAACTTCGTAAAAAAAATTTAAAAAATTAAGTCTCGCGAGTTTTAATCGAGTGATCTTCCTAGTTTAAATATATTCACAATTCCAACTGAGAGAAGTTGGAAATGAAAAAATTTAAAAGTTTAAAATTAAGTTAAAAAAGTTGATCTCAGTAAACTGGAATTTACCAGCAAAAGGTTGATAAAAACGGAAAACATTGACGAAAGCGAAGAATTAAAGAGTTCGTTCTTTGAAAAAGTATGACAACTTTAACATGTAAGTGCAAAGCGAGAAATGAATTAAATATTGTGGGTCAAAATGACCCCACGGTGTTTAATGATGTGAAAACGACCGGGCGTCTTTATGTTAACTCCAGCTTCTTGTGACTGGTAACAGGCGAGCCACGCGAGCGAGAGGTGAACGCGGTGAATCCTGCTTCTTAAATCTTTCTAGATAATATTATCAGGAGCCTTTGAGAAAGAATTAGAAGGGAAAATGTAAAATACACCACTGAGGCAGAATGTCTAGAAACGTGCGACTTTTAGTGTAAAGTATTCATGATGTTTACGCTGGCTACAACTAAACCTGGAATTTCCGCGCCGGCCATCGTCGCACATGAATAGCCTGAAGTGGAGGGGGGGGGGGTGCAAGTCGGGGGTAAAGTTCTTTGCGTAGAAATGCCTCGAGTTCCACACATTAGAAATGCCTACAGTTTTAGTTTAGACATAGGTTTCTTCACATTATGCAACAAAAACGAGAAAACCAATGCTTCAATGTTTAAAAATGCGGGAAAATCCGTATGCAATACAAATATTACTTCTCACGCTCTTATGTAAAATACGCAATTCCATATGATATACTGAAAAAAATCATGCGTGACCATTCACGCGTAATGAGCCGAAAACATTTAACAGTACCTACTCACGAAAAAAAGCCAGATAATTCGTGTCTTATTCTAAACCCCAAATATCTCTGCTTACATTAAAAATCAAGGAGCAGAAATGATTTCAGGATATTACAGTTTGGATATTGTACGATTGTCAAATCCAATGCCCCAAAGTAATATGCAAAAAAACGGGAGACCAGCTATTGTTTTTCAGCCCACTGTGCGTCGTGGCGATGTGATCGAGGCTATCCATTGGTGATTTGTTAACGGTCATATCATATTCGGAAACTAAAGATGCCCGATCCCTCACGTGCACAATGCATGTGTAGCAACTATAGTTTTCATTCGTTGTAAAGTAATTCCTTGATTTTCGACTGACCATTTAAGGGGCGCAATTTTACGCAATTTTGTAATTATACGCTCTGACTGGAAAGAGACTCAGTGGGAAGGAGTGTCATTGCCCGAATATGTTCCGATTTTTGAAATCTGAGGATACTTATTAGGAAAGATACTTCTCTGATCGGTCGTGGGACTCTTTGGAGGCCGTTAATGGTAGAGAAAGTTTAAAATATCTTTCGCGAAGAGATAAGATTTGAATTTCCTATATAGTGTGCTCCAATGCGGATATGTCGACACTATTTTCCTTATTCTCCCTTCCATCACGAAGGGTTAACTACTAGAACACAGATGAAAACGGGTGCCATGGATATGGATAATAGGCTTCTGATGGGCTTGTAAGGAACGACGTACTGAACACTGAACTGGGAGTTAGCGGAAGGGGAGGGGGGGGAGAGAAATTCCATTCAGTTAAGTGAATGGAAAGGATAATGAAAAAAAAAAGCATTTAATTTCCCAAAGCATGTATTTCAATAAGAGGAATTTTATATTTCAGTCGTTGCGGTAGATTGCATGATTTCGAATGACTCTTAAAGTATCTTGTGACACCTTTATTAAATGCGCATATTGCAGAGAAATTCTTTGCTTGAAAAAAGCTACGACCGATCCGAGACTCCATCTTCCCTAAAGAGTACCCTCCGACTTCAAAATCAGAATATACACGGCCAATGACAGTACATCCGCCTGTGAGTGTCTTTCTGGACAGAGAACAATTCCACAATCGTGTACAACACTATCCCTTAATCATCCGGTGTGAATTCAAGAAATGGACTAACGAAAAAAGCTATTATAAATGTACGCGTGCGGGGTCTCACCTTTCGTTCCTTCAGGATCGCATTCGACCGAAAAAGGAGTAACCGAGCCTCGATCTCACGCCACCATGGTGGCATAACTTGAGCGCGATCGCCTTAACGCCCAAGGCCACGGCGACTGCAATCTAACTACAAACGCGCAATGTTAAGTACTACATTACGGCAATATAGCATAATTGAATTTTTCTCAAGGACCCGGGTCTTATGGGCAGCGGGCCGCAACACTTTTCCGTCAGTTTTAGTCCAATTTCAGATAAGAATCGTTTCGTCTGAATGATTACAGTCACGCGATGTGTCATAGAAAGTTTATTTTGAATAATAATACGGTTCTTAAAAATTCTTTAAATGCAGGTGAAATAACAACCTAAGTTCGGACATATGTATCAGACAAGGTTCGAGTAAACCAGTGTCTTTAGCGATGGCACATATGAGTGTACAGCCGCCCTAGATCCCATTAAAAACTTTCAATTATTAAGTAAACATCTTCGAAATGAATACGGCAAGAGCCTGATATTAGATATCATTGGAAAGACTAGACGCATTACAATTTTTCCGGCGTTCTCTCAGAGGTCTGCACAATGGAAACGCAGACAAAAGCCCACTCTTTCTTCGCCCATGTCCTCTGAACCCCATATTTCAATTTTCATTACACAGATTACGGATAAGTCACTCGATATCCGGAGTCTGTCTCGGAACAATACCTACTATCAAATTTACGCCCCAAATAAGCGAAATTGAGCTGTGAAAAATACTATTACGTACACTTTCAGTTTATAAAAAGTGATCAAGCCCTACATTTAAATCCAGTTTTTTTAAGTATGTATAGTTAATTATCAGAGCTAAAATGCCGTTCCTCCCGCTGGATTTATTGACTGGATGAATGAAGGAACAGCTGAAAAAACCTAAGTTAACCTCTATGTCTGAGACTCGATAAAATACCATCAGGAAATGTGATTAGAAAAAAGATTTAAATGCAAAAACTAACTTCATGCAAAGTAAAGTTTCCCGAGAAGCTTTTGTGAAACTGCATCAAGTTTACGCGAATGGGCTATGGTAGGCGTTTGTTATGAGACAAAAGCACGAATAACGCCGTTCTTTTCTTTCCTAGTTTCAGAGTTTGAAAAAATAAATATTTCTCAAGAGCACTGCGGTCACCACTACGAACTGTACTAGCAGACTTGAAATTCACTTTTTGCCCTCACTTACTTAATACCCACCCTTGAGTGCGTTACACTTCCCACATCAAAGCCTCGCCGTGTATTGATGGGCTGAATACTACACATTCTGACTATGTTCACAAACTTGAACTTACAAACAACGCCGTCGGCGTGGTATTTGCATAATCAACATTTGAAACACGGCGCGGCGGCGGCCCGCCGGCCGTAAGACGTCGACGAGTGCTGAGCCACCATCGGGGCGATTCCGCGTAGACTCTTACCAAATTGTTACGCATTTGTAGCTCGACAATTTCCGTTTTTGATACAAAGGAAGAATACAAAGAGGAATTCCGATTCGTTATTTATTTGACAAATTTTTAAGTTATGATACTTAAAATATCACAAATTTCCGTAGCGCAGCTCTTATCTGCATCTACAATAAATTACGATCTAACAGTAAATATAAAATTTAATTACACCTCCGTGATGATTAAGATACTAATATGGCTTTCATATTAAATTGTGCTTCCACGACTAATTCTGAGCTCCTGGGTAACTAATATGTATTGCTTTTGAATATTGGTTGACGTAAAGAGCCTAATAGCTCTTATAATAATTAGTGTATATAGTCTAAATATTTTCCTCTAACAGCAGGAACGGAGAAATGTACCTAGAGAACATTAATTAAAGGCATACAACCTCGGCACACTGGAGTAACGAAAACAAATGCGATGTTTTGCTTTTCGTGCTTATAGAAAGCAATGTTTGACAGCTCATATGGGTTGAAAAATATATTTAACAACAGATTAATCATTCATACTTCAATAATAAAAATAAAATTGGCGTGTTATTACGTCAAACGAAAGAGGGCGAATAATGTCCTGCTACGCGCGCGCCAACTTAGAAACGTTTATGAGTAACGCGTGTGGTCAGGTCGTCCTGTGTCGTGCGTCGAATATCCAAGGGAAGAAGTAACACCTAAATAATATCATCCAACCTCCACTTGATGCAGTTTGAAGATCTACCACATATTGCGAACGGAGATGGTAGGAGAAGTGTACGTTATGCATTTAATATGTTTGCGGTCAAGACCATTCTCCAGTAATTCACGAAATTCGTAGCCACCATGAACGAGAGCGCCGAAATATCATGGAGATATGTTTTGGAAATAATTCGTAAAGGAATCAAATGTATTCCACACAAATTAAAACGAGATTGTAAAGAACCTCGTCGGTACAACCACGGAGTACTACGAAAGCTCAGGAGACAGGCAGTTACACAACTTATATAAAAAATCTATTAAGTCTTGTAGCAAAACAATGGAACTTACGGCGAGAGAAATTTACGTTGCCAAACGCTCAAAAACGAAGAAAATCATGCGCACTAGTTTATGAAACTTCAAGCAAAAAATCCTAGGTGAATTACTATATGAAAACCCCAAGTTATTCTGGTCTTACGCGAGAGAGCTCCAGGACGAATCTTCGACAGTCTATTGGATACTAACGACAAAATGGTCACAAATGCACCGATAAAGCCAACTTATTAAACTACTACTTGGAAAGTATTCCCTAAGGATGACATAATACACCATTTAGACATTCCGGAAGTTAACGAACCGATGGCGGACATAATTCAGCGTGATGGAGTAATTAAACATCTGCTTTCGATTAACAGTAACAAGTCCGCAGGTCCAGAAAGAATACCTGCACGCGTGCAGGTATTCCTTCAAGGAGTTAGCGCCGAAAATTGCACCATTCTTAGAAATTAATTTAGCAATCATTATCCGAGGGCAAGGTGCCCCAAGACTGGAAAATAGCTGTCACACCGATATTTAAAAAATTGGATAGAAGTGACCCAGGAAATTATAGGCCTCTATCGTGAACATCACTTATATGCAAGATTCTAGAACACATTGTCGTTAGCAATATTATGGCATTCCTGGATAATCATAACCTCTGACACAGCAGTCAGCATGGCTTCCGTAAGGGTCCTGCGAAACACCATGCGCTCTACCTTCATCATATCCTAAAATCAGGCGAATCGAATAAGCAAATCGATGCTATATTCCTCAGTTTTAAGAAGAAATTCGACGAGGTTCCTCACAAAATTCTCATTTATAAATGGTATTCACGCAGAGTTAATAAAAAATAGTGAACTGAATAAGGGGCTTTCTAAGTGATCGAAAATGACGAGTAACTATTGACTGTTTAAACTCTAATATGGTTTCAGTCATCCGGTGTTCCTCAAGGAAGCGTGATTGCCCCACTAAGCCACACTAGCCATACCTAGACCGTGAATGGAGAAAACAATCTTCAAATACAGTTAAGTATCTCGGAATCACCTTCAAATACATCGTGGGGAACACGCATACAAAACCTATGGGGCACAGCATTAAAGAAACTAGGTTTTGTTAAACGATTAATAGAAATAGGTCCTCGGATGAAAAGGTAAGAGAGAGATGCTACTTCGCTCTGGTTAGGCCACACCTCGAATAAGCCGCGAACATTTGGGACGCTGGTAAAAGATTTAATCAAAAAAATTTAAGTACAGAGAAAAGCGGCACGCTTCGTTAAAACCTTCTACGAACGAACAGTAGTGTTACACAACTGTTAGAGAGATTAAGAAGGTAGACAGGGGCACGCTAGGCTTAGGCTGCTTAATAAATTCAAAACTGATATATTTCAGAGCGACCAAATTTTATCATTACGTCTCACTACATTTCTAGGTCTGGCAGATGCGATAAACAAGAGATACTCTGCCGAACAGATGAGTACAAAAACTTTCTTTCCGCGCAAAATAAGCGACCACAATAACTATTGAGTTACTCCAAATACACATGACATGTCACCATTTCGCCTAAAAAACCCTTACATCCTTACACGGCTGGTGACCGACCACCCCCTGCCACACGCCCATGCGACGGCTCGTGGGGTAATAAGTAGATGTAGATGCCGGGACTATGAATGGCTAAGGATGAACCACGCAATTTACTCGTCACGTAAGCTGCGATTTCAACATGTTACTTCTTTTAACTTTAACATGTAACTGCCATTAACTTAAACAGCGACGGTATGCCTTCAATTTGGAGGCATACAAAAAATATATTTAAATTACACCCTCAATACTAATCCGTTTAGCAAAGTACCATTCTCTCCTGCTAAAATAACAAATCTCAGTCCTCTTAATAAGGTCCACTTTATTTCAATTAAATAATATACCCAAGTTCACCAAATAAAAATTCTACAAATTTAGTGACGCTATCACAATTTTTCAGGAAGTAAACTTAATTTCCAGTAACTTACGTAAACGTTTAAATATCGGACAGCTAAGCCCCACCTACATATAATTCTTTGAAATAGACATATCAAAGGAATTTGTCCGTGCACCACCACAGGGAAAAAGACTAAAAAACTTCCTAGAGAAGGCGATGTATTTTATGTTGAACTCGTGACTTTGAAATCCAGCTCAAATGCCACAACTCGCCGAATCGGAGAACATGGAAAATGACACTGCCAAATTAATCTGTCACTTAATGTATATTCAAATAATTAACGGTGATAAACTACTACGACGAGAAAACCACAGCAAATGAACAAGTTTCTCTTTGGTTTCTAACACGGCTACTTCCATGTGATTTTCGCGACTTCGCCGGATGCTACAGGGCTACATCGATTCCTGGAATTACACAGCATTACATATGCATTGAAAAATATCGCCACCGAAGAGGCAGAGGTTCAGAGACAGAGTGAAACATTCGTCTCAAATACATTCGCAAGCGAGTTCACGATCAAAAAAGTCTTACTATACGGGGAACGAAGGAGTGAAAATCCAATGGCCATGTCATATGCCACATCATGAATCATATTTTAGAGAAGCATTCCCCCGATTTATTCAGCCCACATTACATCTCAATCCAGCGTTCAACATTTTCACTCTGCTAAAACCGTGGACTACGATAATAAGAAAGCACTACTTACTTTTAACTCTGCGAGTGATGACTGCCAATCTCGGGAAAATTCGTGTTCCGATATGTCCCCCCCCGTTGAAAGCACTCTTCTCGTCACCCCATTGCAGTTCGTGCGAAGCTTCTGCGCCGTATGAGGAAATCCAAAGGCTTGAAGTATTTCCTCCGCAGACAACATCTTCCTAGTGAACTCATTTCGGCTGGAAACAAACGGTAACCACATTTTTTATTAAGGTGAAGTACTCCTTACAAATACTTGAAAAAATATACCTCACGTTAAGTAATGACAATTAAGGTCATTTATGAACACCTGAATCACGGCGACGCAGACATTGCAACAAAAAAATTGACGTGGACCGATCAATGCACCACGATTCTGTGCCATTCGAAAGGCTAGTGCCAAAGATTGCACCTAAATTACCAAGAATATTAAGAAACCGAATGGTGGTCCGGCAGATCTAGTTATTAGGTGCCCTCCCGAATCAGGCAAATTTTCTTTGATTAGATTTCACCACGTCCCGACATTCGTTCAAGACATTTCCACACAATATGCTCTCAAAAATTATGAATGCATGGCAGTAATTATTACCTTCCGATTTCACGGTATCATTACACCTCGGCAGACATTCCAATCAATCGTCCAAATGCTGGTTCCACGTCATGGTGACATTTAATCAAGCGAGAGACTTCCACGTCTATTCACCGCCAACCCTCTTCTTCCACCCCTCGACGACGATCAAGCGGAAGGTGGTCTCGTGCTACAAGCACTCCGTCAAGTGCCCTCGTCTTGCGACGGTATTCCACCGAAGAGAAATCAACAGCTGCCTTCCTGAAAAGACGATGAAAACAATATTTACAGAGGTTAAGTAACGGAAAAATCTAGCTCGTGATCAATTTTTAACATTCCTAAAGAGAACAGGAATAATTGCGACGAAGACATTTGATAAGTGATAGACCCCATCATTACATTGTAATCGTTACTAACCTTCAATACATCGGGGCAGTATCAGCTAAGCGCCTTGCGTCGTTAAGCGTACGATACACGGATTAAGAGAAGTTTGCCCTTAATGGACGAACAATTAACTGCTGCCCAGGAGCGTTGAACAGGTTCAAAAGATATTGAGATATTAAACCAGACTTAGCGCCCAATTACAGTATTAGCCGGGAGCGGATGACAACGAACCACGAGGAGATGCAGGAGCTGAAGCTTGGTGCAAACGTAACGACACTCAGCAAGTCCGTAACCCGGCAATCAACGCCGGATTGCTCAACATGGAGACACAAAGTAAGTCTTCCTTCAGAATGATGGCCGAGGGGGTACCTCACGCCTACCAGGCAGCGTTTGAGAGAATGAGTCGTGGGAACTCTTCGTTATATAGAACTAGTGTCCGAGGGAAGGGGAAAGAGTCAGGGGCGTGAGGAGGGGAAAGAGTAAGGGGCCCGGCTGGGAAGGTGGTAGTGTCAGGGCTTGAGGGGAGGGTATAGTATCAGGGAATGGGGAGGACCAGTGGAGGTGAGCCGAGGTAAAACATGCGGATGAAACGAAGGCTGCGAGGCAGTGCAGGGTGTGGGGGAGTTGGGCAAAGCAGGGGAAGGAGGCAGCGAGTCCTCAACCGTCTTTACTAATGTGTGGTTCCCGGGATCAAATGGGGCCTCCGCCGAGGAGGAGTACGAGAGGCCTATGCCACCGTCGTTTGATTGCGAGTGCCCTTTTTACAAATCCTAACCTTCACCTCCCCCTTGCACTCCTCCCTCCCAACTTCAGGCTCTTCCTTTGTTCAGTGGTGACTGCTTGGTTGGAGGTAGGTGTGTATACTCCTTGCAGAGGAAAGGAATTCCAGTGAAGTCTCACTCACACCCTCGGAGCAACGAGAATTTGGCGGGAACCACGCACGGGTTTAGCCATAGCCAAGGTTACAGGTGACCGTCCAGCTTCCCCCGCCCCCCAATATACCCTCCTGACCTCCGCCTCCTCGACCAACACCTCATTTTACTTCCTCTCCAAGCAGTTGGACGAAAAACAGAGGAAGAAGTCCCATGAGGAAGGCCATGGGATGAATACTCAAGACAAATGAAGAAGAATGTGCCTTGGGTAATAAGAAAACTATCATTAAGCAGGGAGATATGGAGGGAGCTGCAGTTAATTAGTCTTAGGATCAAACGTCATATAATGATAATGATGAAAGTACAAAAAATACTATAGCAAACAATAGATAAATCAGAAAGTAAATCTACATATCACCCCGAAAGCCTCCTCAAGGGTGTTTGGCAGGGGTTGAGTTCTTATTAGCCTGCACAAATTTATGTACAATTTGATTTCATTTACCTAAACTACAAAATGGGTCCAAAACTATCAATGCTACAAAATCTACTGAGTTAATGAAAATTGCTAATACGTATGCGAGATACAAGAATCAGGCAGGCATAATTGGGGAATCAGGCAGGGATAATGCGTAACGGTGGAAGATTTAAAATAAACGTTTTGGAGAAAACTATCTAATAGGCTACACAATTTGTCGACTAACACACTTCGAAGTCTAATTGGTTGCCATTAGAAACACATACATTACGTTAAGTACAATTCCGTGTATATAGTGCAATCAGATACAATACCTGATGATAATAATAATATTTATTTATGGGCATGGCACCCTTTTGAAAAATACAAAATATGGAAATACAAAGTCAAATTTAAAATAGGAAACAACACTCTTACATGACATATTTATAATTAGTCATACTTGGGTCGTTTTCATTAGACTTCGCACACCAAATGTAATATATTTTGTAACATCGAATAAAATAAATTGACGATGAGCAAGTCGAAAATGATTAGTTCGAAAGATATCATTTCAACGGCAAGACGAAACACTTCGTCTTGTAACTGCAAGAATTCTGCAGTAGGCCCACATGTGGCATTATTGTGTGAAAAGTGTGCAGCATTTGAGTAAGTGGTGATCGATAATGGTCAGTGAGGCTTCTGCAACAAAAGAATTGGGGCTACATATTTAATTATATCGGATATTCTTACACTGCTCAGAGATTTTAATCAGGGAAACAACGTTGCTGGCAGTGTATATAGATTAGAAATGTTCTGAATATTTTGTGTCACTGACGCGCATTAGGCGGAGAATGAGATATCCCGTTTATTGTGCCATTTATGAGTTTCAAAGTTAGTGGCAATAACAATACAAAGACGTACTTTTAGTGCTAATCTAACACCAGATGTGGTAATGTTACCTTTTCTCGTCCAGAGGTTATTATGTAACAATTCATGATCTGCATTTTCGACAGTATTTGTGTGCCTACTGTCGTTATTTACTGCTTATTACTGTATTTCTTTAAAATCGAATTGATTGGATTCAGGAGTTGGTGATATGGGATACTTTTGGATGAGTTGATAGGTACTGTTGGATCCGTGTCACTCGCTATTCTTGTAGTCGCTAATAATGCCAACTTTTAAATATAGCGTGGACGTGAATGAGTTGTTTTCCTCACTCGAATGGATATTCACTGAAAGGTGGAATTGGATTTTTGACTCTACCCATAGAGAGTGAAGGGTGATTGGATTGACTCACGTCAAGGTTTTTTCATGCTCTCTTCTGGGTTTGTTTATTATTAATCTGCAATTTTCGGGTTCTCCCCGCGTTGAACCATTTTTGTGGACGACCAATTCGCCGGCATTCGCTCGAAGAGGTAAGAAATGTCAGATGATGATTGCTATTTTGCAAAGTATTTTGCCAACCTTTGGATCGCTTTACTGCACGAAAAATCCAGAACTGGTGTGTTTCAGAGCGACATAGAGAATATTATCATGACGCCTCACGACGTCTCTAGGTCTGACAGAAGCGATAACATAAGAAAAATACATTGCCAAACAGATCGGTACAAAAACTCTTTCTTTCCGCGCTCAATAAGGGTCGACAATAAAAACTAAGCTCCTCTAAATACACTTCAAAAATAGACGTCACCATTTCACCTCTCAAAACTTCATCCCTTACCTCTTGACACGGCTAGTGTCCTAACGCCCCCTGCCATACGCCCGTGCGGCGGCTCGCAGGGTAGTATAAAGATGCAGAATATTTCCATGAATGATGAATTCAAAATTGAGGCGGAGAAGCTCATTTTTGAAAAATGAAACTCTTTAAGTTTCTCAAAGTTCTATCGGGATTTCGTCCGGTTAAGTGGACCCGGGCGGAAACCTAGGAGAATTTTGATTTGATCATCCGCCGGGAAAGCACCAGATCCTACTTCCTGTCTTAAGTTTTTTAGCTATATTTTTTCCAAATCCTGCCTTTATTTCTTATTATTATCTAAGATTTAGCCTAGGGTAAAAATCATCATAATAGCAGGATCCCGTACCAACTAAGTTTTTAAAAGTAAGAGTTTTTAGAGTGAGGCCAATGGCTGTTTTATTAATTACTGAGGGCTAGATTTCTTACAGCCTAATTACTATCTCAATTATACACGAATTTTTATGAATCGTCTCGTGCTGTAGAAATACAACCAGATCATATTTTGTAAGTATACATGGCCAAATTCTACAGAACAACCTGCTAGTTGAAGACTTCATTATCTATTATACAGATGTCCCATTGATCGTGTGTCACTTTTGACCTGTAATTTTAGGCACTATATTTTATGCCATATGGATGAAATTCGGTACCTGGGTAGAAAAAGGTTGTAAGTTTTGTTGAGTGTAAGCAAAATTTTATAAATTTGACCTTTTGACCCCAGAAATAAGGTCCAACCAAAAATCCAAATTTTGCCTTATGGGCTTTCAATGTTAAATTATTCGAAATACAGAAAAGACGGAATTATTTTGCGAAACTTTCAATTATTAGGTATTTGGGCACGAAGAACACATTAGAAGAGCTTTCGAGTTCGAAAATGCAACCGTGACCCCTGGAAGGGCACAGTCAAGGTCACAGAAGTGACAAAAAGTGAATCGCCCCTACAAACCAGTCGAATCACAGGTTTAAAAAGGTGCCAAGAACGACGGTAAGGTCTTCAGATCCCTCTTGTCATCTCTTGACCGTCAAGGGCTACTCAGGGGTCAAAGGTCACAGGGGTGCCGATAATGAATCGAGGCCACAAACGAATCGAATCATAGGTTTAAAAAGGTGCCAAGGTCGATGGTAAGGTCTTCAGGTCACTCTTGTCATTCCTTGACCTTAAAGGGTTACTTAAAGGGTTCAAGTGTATAACATAAATGGTGAATGGAGTCTGGGGGCGTTTCCATGGAATTCGGGTTAGATTAGATTTGTCACTTCAATGATAATGATAGGTAGCATAAATGTTCGGTGCGGAATTATCGTGCTCTTTATGCGAAAATCCACAGAGAAAAAATCATCCGCCTTTAGCGGGATTCGAACCCGGATCCCGGTCAAGGCGGATGATTTTTTCTTTGTGGAATTTCGCCCATTTGTGTATTGCGGGTGACTCCGTAAAAGTGGAACTCCGTGGCTAGTCCCGGATGGCTTAAAATTTGTGCTTTTTATAGTCTACATCTACATCTACATACTACCCTGCGATCCACCGCATGGGCGTTGCAGAGGGTGCCAGGACATCAGCCGCATGAGGATGTAAGGGATAAGGTTCTGGGAGATGTAATGGTGACGTGTATTATGGGAGTGTACTTGGGAGTGAGAGTGTACCAAGTTAGTGGAGCTCAGTTTTTTTTGCGGGCGAACTAGCACTCATGTCGTCCTATATGCCACAATGTGGACATATGAAGCGAACATTTCGTTCGCATAAATCACCCTCAAAAGTCGCCTTGAAATATGATGACTTGGTGGTGTGACTGGCAAACACAAACAGCCTTGGTTGGCTATGGTTGGTCCGAGTTCGAATCCCGGTCGAATCAACCATTATTGTCGGTTTGTGGACAGTTTTACGAAGTATATTACCAGGTAAGTCCTGTCTCCAATCTCTTGAAATCTCCGCTCCTGGTCTCCGTTATATATCTAAAAGGGAAGAAAATGTTTCAGGATATACAACGCAGTTTTGAGTAGAGGTTGGGATTTGATCATTGGACGGTCAGAATAAAGTACACATTGGCACAAGGTCAATAAGTTCTCACTAGAGCATAGCTAAGGTTTTTAAATCAAAAGTAGATAGTTTTAAGACAGTATTACTTCAACTGTAGAACTAAAGAATTCCTCAAAATGTCATGTAATGACTGTACGTAAATCGATGATATCCAATGCCATTAGACGAGAAGTATATTAAACATTTTAAAAAAGAGTTCAACACAAAGTCATATACTTCGGCTTCAGTTGATCGTAGATAACTTAGCAGACCTCGAGAGCACTGTTCCAAATGGTACACTAAAACCTCGCCATTTCTTCTCGGCTTAAAGAAATCATCCAAGACATTCTGTCGTGTAGAACGGCCTTTTGAGACACGTTAGGATTCAAGAATAAACATGAAAAAGTCACACCAGGCAAGTGCCAGTACGAAATTGGGGTTCATAATTTAACTTTACGCAGTATCTCTAGAACTGATAGGAGCGAAAAAATAGGGAGACTGCCGAATGTATAGGCAGAAAAAAAAATCCTGCTTTCCTCGTACCATTTTTGAGTTCCCAAAAACTGCGAGACACTGACACGAGAGACTTCTCAACATATATTCACCTCCGTCCTCTCCCCCGTCTCATTCCATATTCCCTATCCTTTTAAGACTGTCTCCCTAGCACCCTCTACCACATGCCTAATCGGCAGCTCGAAGAATGGTATATGGACAAAAATGAAGATCTAATCACCAAATTCCAGAGTGATAATTGAGCTTCCGCGCACTTGAATGTGGGGCGATCTTCATTTACCGTCCGTTGTTAGCCTTTAATGTGAATGAAATTCAAATATACTCAAAACTCACCATCGATAACACAGGCCTGCAATTTCAGAGTCCTGCATGCTTTCTTGATGCGACGAGTCATATCCGACGTAACTTTGTGCGCTGAATCCGAATCAACTCACGAAAATTCTCGCTGACGAGGAGGCTTGTCAATATTTTGAAATATTCTACCGTTAAAGGCTCACAATGGCAATTTTTAGGTCTTTTTGAGCTTGAATATCTCATAAACCAAAGGCGACAAAGTAATTCTGCAAACGGATTCGAAGTCTGCGTAAAAAAGGTTGTAAAATAGATCTATGAAGCCTAGAAAAACTATTGTTACCATAACCTCTATTAACTTGGTAATTATCAACAACTCTATTTAATTCAACTACCCTATAATTTTGAGTACATAAATTTTTTAATATAAGATACAGGTTATGGAAACCATATTTCTATACGGTGTACTAGGTATATTAATTTTTTACACAGACTTCGAATACTTTTGCAGACTTACTCTATCAACTTTGGTTTCTGCGGTATTCCATCTCAAAAAGACATCAAAATTGCCATTTTGACTCATTAAGGTTAGAATATCTACTTATTCTGTCGTGATAGCCAATTTCCGCGAGTAGATTCGAACTCAGTGCACAAAATTATGTCGGAAGAGGCACTTAGCATCAAAAAAGCATACACTTGTTGGTATGTGTAATCGTTATAGGCTTATCGACTCATTTCATTTTGACCATGGAATGGTAAGGAGAGTGCACGCATGTATTGACGCACGACTGCAGAGGAAAAGGAAGGAAACCTTTCGTTCATTCCTAAGCAGAAAGGTTATCGCCAAAATCTTATCATTTCTTGTGAGGAGGGTGTGAGTGAGGCTCGACCAGTATCCCCTCCCGCTGAAATCCATAACAATCCCTCACCGATTGCACTCGGCGAAGAGCAGGGGAAGGGCGGTGCAAGAGGTGTTGAGGAGGTGGGGGTAGAAAGGTGAGGGAAGCAGAGTAAAAGCGGGCTATGATCGAACGACGCTGGTACTGGCCGCGCTTGCCTCCTCGAAGGCTGAGGCCCCATTGGGCACTCGGAGCACACGGAATGCGCCATGCCGTCGAAATCCAAAGCATTCCAATGCAAAACATATGCAGCACAGCATTTAAGAAACTAGGTCTTGTTAAGCGTATATGTAATAGGAGGATCCTCGTATGAATAAGTAAAAGAGAGATGCTGCTTTGCTCTGGTTAGGCCACACCTCGAATACACCGCGAGCATTTGGGACCCTGATCATAAAGATTTAACCAAAAAAATAAGTAAAATACAGAGAATAGCTAATGAAAAGTACTTCAAGCAAGTACTACAAGCGGGGTATCGGCATTGGTGCGGTGGCTAGAGTACTCGCCTACCACACGGGCGGCCAGGGTTCAAATCCCTACAGTGGCGGATGTTTACAGAGGAACCCTATCCCTACTTGAGTGTCTTGTGGAGGGCACGTCAAGTGGAGTACTCCGTCTGTCGGATGAGACGTTAAACCGTGTTTCCCTTGGCGCCTTTCGTTAAGAGAAGGCTAATGCCGACGCCGGGTTTCTATCCACCCTTCCTCCCTTACCTATCCCCTATGGCGCAAATGACCTTAGCCGTTGGCGCCGTCGGTCGCCTCCCCAAATATCCAATTCAAGTACTGCAAGCTAACTAATGAATCTTGTAATAGCTAGATCAGGTCGGAAATTTCACGCGGGATGAATTGCTATCAATGAAATTAAGATATTTATCATAACAGCAAAACCTACTTTACTTATTGAGGGTCAAAGCATCCTTGAACTGATCTATTGCAAATATTATGGTCCCTCATTGTACGTGGAAAAAATGACGTTCATAAAATATCTGTTCTTGAATCTTTTCCTTTGCCTGTGATCGTTTCTACTATCTATTATAGTAGAAACGTTGGCTCTAGCAAAATATGCTGAACGTCCGACAGAAAACAATGCACATACTTTCTTAAAAGATTTAATATGTATTTTTTCTCTTCGATCGGAAAGAGGTCTCCACCATAATTCTCTCAAGAATTCAGTGACATAGCTATGTATATTGTAATAATTTTTAACAAATCATGCGTCTCTCCGCCGTATTCGATCTATGCATGAAACTAGTCATACTTCCTGAGGGCCCCACATACTACTTGCGTACTCCAAGTGAGGTCTCACGAGGGCAAATTTCCATTATTCACATTTCGTTGGTCAATTATTCTGTCGGACTCTGTGTTAATATCCGTGTACAATACTGCGTTGCCCGCGAGAAAGCGAAGTTTGCTCGGAACAACAACGGTGGTGATATCATTAACATGGGAAACGAATAGTAAGGGACCAATTTCCCTTCACTGAGGTACACCTGATATTATTTTCACCATGTCTGAACTATTGCTATTTAAAACTACTCTCTATTCTTAGATGTCTAAGATAGCTTTAATGCAACATATTTTGTTTTTATGTATTCCATTGGCACTGAGCTTAACTAGTAATTTTAAATGCGGAACATAAAGAAAGCTTCTTTTCAAGCACAAAATTTTGCGCATACGTGGACATCCAACATCACTATCACTATTTCACTTCCTTCGTCCATTAATTCAAATTGACTTCGCATTGGCTATTGGAGTGTCATCTGGAGGGCAGTTGAATAGAATCCCGAAAGGGAGAGAGATGTACACCGGGGGTCGAACGGGGGAACGTGAGGGCCACGACTCGGTCGCGCGGGTGGAAATTTCCGTGGCCGCTTTCTTCCCCTCTCTCCTCGTTCCCCTTGCGCCATCAATCCCAACCAGAGTGTCTCCTTGCGCTCGCGATAGCAATCCCAGTCCCATGCGTCATCCACCGTGGGACGTGAGACGACAACCCTCGACCGACACAAGGAAGGTTGGTTGAGAAAACACGGCGCATGCCCGCAGCTCTGAGCACCGAATGGGACATTTGGGAAAGAAAAGGCAAGAGACAGCCTACCCCGCAATCGTTCGACCAAGGCGCGCTGTCTACATAGTCCCCTCCCCCTTGTACTCCAACTTGAGGTGCGTTACGAATCGCTCACGATGCACATGAGGTACATAATCCTGCCTTGGTAGGCTTTATAGTGGCCCCGAGCGAGCGTTTCCTGTAGACAGAAGCGCTCACCTAGGCATCAAAAATTTCGAATATATTTTAAGCGAAGACGGCGAAGGGCGCGGGAAGAAACCAATTCGAAATAACAGACGAAGAAAGATAAATAATTACTGTGATGTTGGATGGGCACTCTTTGAATTTCTTTCAAATTACGAGAAAGCGGAAAATTCGACAACAGGTTAATTACTATCCTTCAATAATTGCTGTTAAATTTGAGAAGTTTTTTAAATATAGTGGTGAATGGTTGAGTAAATCTAAGGTTTCACTGAATTATAAAAGTTTATGTATGACCTCTCGGAAAATTAGGTGTCGTATTTCCTCACAGTAAATGTTAATGCAGTGATCTCTGCTAGGAGATCTTTCTATAAATGTGTAGTTTTGAGACTTTTCCTCTTGGCCTCGAGGTTGATGTTGATCGTGTTTTTATAGCATATCTGTTGTTTGTTCAGGTCACTTGTTAGCCTAATCCTTTTCCTATCCCACAAGATATAAATAGTATTATTAGTGAAAAGTTTTACGAATATTTCGTGATTTGATCGCGTTCTTAGTATAATACCACTTGGAATTCCGTATCTAAGGTAAAGAGGGGTAGGTGTGAAATGAAACTGATATCGAAGAAAAATTCATGGTGTGAGACTCCTGTAGCCATCACAAATAGCGACTATCATACCTGAAAGTATCCAAAATGCTGCAACGGAGAACAGAATTATTGACCACAAAGCAGTAAATGCTAAATTTCATATTAGTGCTAACAAAAGGGTCGCCACGTTGAGAAAAGTTTCCCTATGCCACAAAGAGGATTTCCAAGATTTAAAACTGGAATTATCAACCTTCTAAAAGGTTTAAGGGTGTTGGACGCGCCGCCAGAAGACACCGTTGCAGACCCTATCCGTTTTCATCTTCATCCAAGCTGTAAAATAGTCTATACCACCAATTTTTGATATAATATTCGCAAAAAATGAATCTGTGTTTTCCTCTAACGAATATGTTGTGTATGGCTTACAATTGTAACAATTAAACATAAAACTGGATCAATATTAGGGTTTCTTTAACGCATATCTTGGCAACACATGAACCGATCAGGATGATTCGTTTGAGAAAAGCACACAATTATCCTTTATCTACCATGAGTAAGTACCATCATGCACTCATTCATTGACGAAAAGCTACAAAGTTATTAACCATGAAGCCATGCACGGTGTGTTTCGTGAAACGCACGATACGAATCTCGACTCGCCTTTCTCTCTCCCGTGTCCGTCCCCTCCAGTCCACATTCCACCTTTTTCTCTCGCCTCCCGAGGCAGAGTGCCCGAGGGCTGGGAGGTGGGGGAGAGCCTCTCTCCCCAGCGGATATCAAGTATCGTCTTCGCTCAAAAAAAAGGTCTCCTTTCCCCCAACCTCTGCCGCAAAGCTAGCTTTGTTTTGTTTTCCAAGCCGAGAAGACCCTGGGCAAGAGACGGTGGTATCTCAAGAAAATGTTTTCAGAGGCGGGTCACTAAGGAATAGAGCTTTTAGTTGTTCGGTCAGAGCTGTCGAGGTAGTGTGTTCGTGCCAGTGATCCAGCGTGTGGGAAGGACTGTAATATGGAAGAATGCAAGAAGCCTTACAGAAAAGCGAGATATCGCAGAGGATACAGAAAAAAGAAACCAGTGTACAATGTGCAGAATCTTACTCGGAGGAAAATATCAAAACAAGGTATGTATCTAGTGTTATGTGTTGTTTTAGTACGTTACATTGTGTACGATGAAATGTCACACCTTACCACGGGTTCTAAGCGCGTTGTTTAAGCGGCTAAGAAAAGGAGTTTCAAGCACCTAAAGCAGACTCAACGGGTAAAGGAAATACCAAAAGAGAAAGGTAAGGTGAACGAATTTTTCTGCTTCGTCGCGCCTTGTGTCATTGTCACAAATATACGTTTCATCTTTATCCCCATAACTCTGATTTTTCTGTAGTAATTTTTTTCAGAATTTTGTTTAAAACTATTATTAAAAATTATTTACGCCAGGGATGCATACGCTGAGCCCGGATTCAGTCATTGGCCGGAGAAATCCATTCAAGATAAGCGGGAATCCCTTCGAATGATGAAGTCACAGGCAAGAAGGACGAAACTCAAAGTCCTGCGAGGTAATTGGCAATATATATATTTTGCTAAGCATTTTCTTGCCAATTGTTGCGAAGTTCTCTCTCTCTCCCTTTCTATGCTGCAAACTTGGAGGTGCATTTCATCGTGCCATGGCATTGATTTTGAATTCCATTTTTGAACTGTACTTAGTCCTTAAATCTTTCGCTTCTCCATTCATTTTGCATTAATTTTCTTGGGCAAAAACCTTGAATCAAAATGAATAAGCTGTTAATTTCGAAAACTATTAGCGTCAATTGATAACACTACCTATGTCATTATTTTCAGAACCATTTTTGTATCACCCGATGCTGACAATGAGCGTGTTTATCTGCCTAGAGGAGGAAGAATTTTCGACATCGAGCATCTGTTTCAATCGCTAAAAGAAATGGGAAATCATAAACCATATGGCTGCACCGTGTCGGACATGGAGATTATGGACGAAAGAAGGAATGGATATTTTAGCTCATTTCGTTTTAAGTGCAAAATGTGTGGGATATAAATGACTCTGTCCAATGAAAATCCAAACAGAGAGAAACTGCCGATCAATCAAGCCATGGTAAGTGATATCACTCTTATTATTTCTATAGCATTGATTGACATAAAAGGTAGTTGCACTTTTCCTCAATTATTTTAAGGCGTATGTCGCGTTTCGGCCTCAGGTGCATGACATCACAGTTTATGAGAACATCGCATTTATACATTTGAGGAAGAGGTGGGGAGGATTTGACAAGTTTGAGGACGGGGGGGGGGGCGGAACAGACGTACGGTGGGGAGACAGTGGGAGAACATACAACGAAAGAGATACGGACGAATGAACCCGGGTTAGGAGGAGGGCTCTAGTAATAACTATAAAAGAAACGACACTGTGAAAAGCACCATCGGAAGCCCAGGGGAAGGGGCGGCCTGTGGAGAAGAATGGACATGGCAGGGTGAAAGAACGGCAGCATGCCCTTAGAAATTGAGAAGTGGGAGTAGGTCGCGAGGCAAGCAAGAGGAAGGGAAGAGAAGTCCTCGAAACTGAGAAAGGAGCGTGGATAGAATTAGCAGGAGTTTGGCGAAGGGATTGCAGGCAGAAAAATGGTCAACACAAGACGAAGGGACAGACAGAAACACATGAAAAAAAAGGTTGGAGTGGGTTAGAAAAAACAAACACACAAAGAAAACAAACACACAAAGAAAAACAAACACACAAAGAAAAAAAAAGGTTGGAGTGGGTTAGGGTGTGGGTAAAGTAGGAATTTACCCATTTGTTATCGAGAAGGGTACCATGAGGGGAGAATGGGTGACAAACACTTCATCAAACATTCATGAGCATAGTTTTTAAATACAAAAAACCCTTAGAACATGCATTTGCCAATATGCTGAACAGGAGAGCTCGTTTTTCTCCTCGAAAGAAAGTACCCACACTTGTGTTACATTTAGAAGTCTGCATGAAGATAATTGATCAGTGACGGGCTTAATATGCGCAGCATTTCCATTACTGGAATGTATTCAATGTATTAATTTCCTACTGCTGTTTTACATAACGATTTTCAATCTAGGAATAGCGATGTAGGAATATGCATGCTACTTTTGGAAACTGTATAACTATTGTTAACTACTGTATAACTTTATACTATAAGTATAACTGCATAACTTGGATGCCAGAAACACATGAAACACGAATTTTAGATAAACACAGAATCGAGGAGTATGTGAGGATTCTGAAGGCTATAAACACTGCTATAACCTAACATAATTACACACATGATGAAATTCAAGCTATCAACGACAGCGGCCTAACACTTCAGTAGTTTGCTTATGGATTTTGAAATTGTAATGAATATACCGGGCATTGGATATTTATAACTATTTTTTAATGCCGAAAGGTCTGTAGATGAAATTATACACTTTCGCCAGCTTATATTGGCAAAATCCTAGTACTAGAGTAATTAACAAATCGGATATAACAATTCTTGAGTGATTTACTGGATACTTGGTGTTAAAATTATCATTGAAACTTGAATATAGAACATTTATGCCTATTATAGAATATATAATCTTAATATCTTAACCTCAATTTTAGGTCACCAGCACGATTTGTATTGGGCAAGGCTACTCGCAAATGGCAGAAATGAGTGCCGTGCTTGACATGCCATGTATGTCCAACTCATCGTACCAAAAGAATCAACAAATAATTTCATCCGCCGTTCATGATGTTGCCTGGGACTTGATGAAAAAGGCCGCAGAGGAAGAGGCAGAGCTTGCTATTCAGGCTGGAGAGATAGGTGTCCCGCTTATTACTGTGGTAGCAGATGGCTCATGGGGGAAAAGATCCTACAAGACCAACTACAATTCCTTGTCTGGCGTGGTGAGTAAAACGCTATTATCATTTAATTATTTTCATACATATTCATTTAAAAATAGGCAGACTTCTAACATCTACATAGTTTAACCTTTTAGAGTGCAGGGAAATTTATTGGAAAGTATGTCATTGACATGGCAAAAATTAGGACAAAATTATTGTTGAAAGGGAGGAAGAGTTTTCATGATGCTCTCAAACTTTAACATGCGGTCGCATAACACCGTAGAAAAATAATTTTTGTTAACTTTTCCAGGCATGCATTGTTGGCTACAGAACAAAGAAGGTATTATTCATTGGTATCAGGAACAAATATTGTTCTGTATGTGCCAAGGCAGCCTCCAGAGGCAGGGGCGACCAGCCAAGAGAGCACCTCTGCTTCAAAAACTGGGCATCATCGTCTACTGCAATGGAGTCAGATATAATAGTGGAGGGATTTAAAAAAAGCATTGAGATGCATAATTTGAAGTACCACCAACTCATAGGTAATAATAATTCCTATTTACATTTAACTAATAACGAATTATGCCTTTTAAATGGCCTTATCGCATTTCTAATCATGCATTGAATCCATGAGCTTTATTTATTTGCTACGTATCCATTACTTTTTATTTCCCAAAGATTCCTTTGCCCATTTCATTACCTGGTATATTTGACCATGGATTTCCATTCCTTTATATTCGTTTTCCTAAACGAATTTGTTCTTATGCTTTCATAAATTATTCTTCCTTCTTCCTCATCCCTAAATTAACTTGTATTTTCCTTTCAGGCGATGGAGACAGCAGCATTACGAAGAAATTAGCAATCAATCTTCCTTATGGCATTGACTTCCCCGTTCAGAAGATTGAATGTGTAAACCATTTGCTAAGAAACTACTGCAATAGGATACGTGACGTCATAAAAAAGACCAAAAATGAATTCGGGCGAATACCACCCATACTACGGAAGAGAGTAGGCGATAGGATAATGCGTCTAAGAACCGCGGTAACTTCAGCTATTCTTTTTCGTTCGAATGAAAAATCACCGGAATCGGTAAAAAACTTGGAAAAAGATTTAAAAAATGGCCCATGCCATGTTTTCGGCGACCATTCCCGATGCGCTGAATACTTCTGCAAGGGTGCAAAGGAAGGGGAAGTGGACTTAGTACCCGAGCTGAAGGAAAAAGGAATTTGGGATGAATTAATGGCAGCAAATACCCTCCTCGTCCGTCATTCTCCCAGCCTTATTATGAACGTGACAAACAATTGTGCAGAAACTTACAACGCCTATGTGGCAAAGTACATAGGAGGCAAAAGGGTAAACTTCGCCCTAAGAGGAGCGTATCAGTTACGGTGTGAGGTTGCGGCTACGGCTTGCAACGTTGGTCCTGACATTCATTCCGTGATACACAAGAATATCACGGATAAAAGTCCGGGTTATTTTACCAAAAGATTTGCCTCAAGTAGAAGCAGAGAGTCGAAAATGAGGAGTAAGCGGCGTTTGGAAATGCCATCTAGCAGGAGTAAAAGATCCAAAGTTGCAGGTCCAGATGAACATTACGGCCTAGTGGACAAAGGTGCTCCGAATGAAGATGACGAGAATTTAGACTTGGACCAGGAGAAGAGAGAAGAGTTTCTCAAGTCGTTGAGCCTAACCACCGCCGCAAGAAAGGCATTAGAGGAAGGCACCCGCGAGCAGCGACGATGCGATATTTGGGTTGCGGAACGGTTGAAGAGACTAACTGCCTCAAATTTCGGACGGGTGTGCAAATTACGCCCAAAAACGCCTCGTTCAAATACAGTGAAAAGTTTGTTGTACCCAACATTTAAAGGCAACAAAGTGACCGAGTACGGGGAGGTAAGCGAAGCCAAGGCTGTGGCTGAGTTCTCAACCAAGAGTGGTGAAAAGGTTAATCCATCGGGCCTAATTGTCGACGAGAAACTTCCTTTCCTCGCCGCATCACCTGATGGAATATTAGAGAATGGAGAAGGAATTCTAGAAGTGAAGTGCCCTTATTCATGTAGGAATATGTCCCCGACGGAAGCTATCGGCAAGAAAATTATAACATATTGTGAATTGATTGAAGGAGAGCTATCACTTAAGAGAAATAGCAGCTACTACTACCAAATGCAAGGCCAGTTGCACATAGTCCAAAAAAAATATTGCATTTTTGTAATCTGGAGCCCTCACGGAATGATATACGAGAAAATTCATAGAGATGATGCTTTCTGGACCCATAACATGGAAGGAAAATTAAAAGCTTTCTACATGGACCACTTTCTTCGAGAAATTCTATGTCCTAGATATCCTAAAGGGTTAATTTATAAAGTAACATGCAGCTGTGACATAAGAGGAGATATTAATGATTTCCCGAAAATAAAAGGAGACTACATTCACCAACAATTTCTAGTTTTTCATTACATTCAAGCTATGTATCCGCATTAACAACCCCAATAGAATACCTCCATGTGCTTTGATGTAACTCAACCCCGTGATTTCCCCATTTCAGTATGCCATTAGGATCAAACGATTGATTTTACGGAGTCAGCTTAATTTTTTTCGATACATCTTCTCAGTACTAAACAAAAATGGCTCGGGCACATAAGAATATAATGGGGCATTCTTGGAATTACACGCTGCTCAGTTCTAAAAAGGCTAAACGGTATTACAGTATCCTACGGAGAAATCCGATGCTTACACTTGTCGGTTCTTTTGAACGGTAAATAATAACTCAATGAAGCCCTAAAGGCGCTAAAAAAGAAAAATGTCAACTTCGTATTCAAAATATTACTTAAAATATTGGATTAGTAAAGTTACTGGTGACATAATTTTTAACCAAGGCGTTTCATAGAACGTATACAAGTGATGTTTCCCGAATTTAAGCCAAGAAGAACGATGTGGGCTTGTAGGGACATTCATTTTCCCGACCACCAAACATCAGCATATAATTGGCTATGTAATCCTGGAGAATTTCTTCGCCGATTTTTATTGATACTATTGGTAGATATGACATTATTTTGGATGTAGATTTCGATAAACATGCAAAATATTTTTCCAGGTTCGGAGAACTTATTTGGTATGACTGCAATGTACTTATGTCATGATTCCGGTAATTAAACCAATCCCTGGCCCGAGATCTGAATTTCCGGCGTAGCCATTTACAATCGCTTATCGATTGACGGCAATACCGTCCAAGTCGTTCGTGAAATCTATTCGATACGTGAATCCTTCGGTTTGTAAATCTAATGTTTTTCTCATTTTAGTCATTCATTCGTTCATGAGTTACGAACTTTTCGCAACTTATATTCGCCATTAATTTAAAAACAAATTTACTTCGTAAAATAAATAAACAGTCAAAAAGTTATTAAATTATGACGTAATTTAAGCCTATAACTATAATTTTAAACCATTGTCAAAACGCTGAACAAACCATAAAAAATATTACGTCTTCTTTGGTTTAATACTTTTTCAAATTTCGTCATTCTCAAAGAAACTTTAGCGGCATTATTTAACTCTCGTGCAAATTAGCTGCGAATTGGAAAATGAGAAAAAGGTGACATGATAAACCTATTACTCTAAATTAGCTTTCGGTAAAGTGGTCTACTATTAATCCATCCAACGTTATTCCCGCTACAAAATGAATTACCAAACTAATGTCACTTGCTTCGTACTTTATCAACTACTGCTGTGAAAAAATGTTTGGCGACGCATAATTCATCCCAGAGCTACCGTTCATTGGTTACCCAAGTGCTGGAAAAACGCAACTAAATACATATTAGTCTTCTATCCCTTTCGAGTTTCAACTTCATGAATTATTCAAATGTGAAGGTATTGAAAGCGACGTACTTCTAATTGATACGCCTAACTTCCTTAAATATGGTCAGAAATGTGTCGTGTTTGGACTTATTCTTTTTTTAAATTTTGTGCATGTATTCAATATTTTATATCCATTGAGGTGCACCTTAAAATGCGATTAGTTATTTTTTATCACCCTAGAGCCCACTAGGTGACTCATACTAGCAGCTTGCCTCTTGAAAAGGTGAGCGTCGAAGCATTTAGTTCACCAAAAGTCTGCTAATGCGAAAGGGTGAGAGGAAATTTGACACTCAGAAAGATATCTAATCCTATTGCTCGAATGTATTATGATAGTTTTTTCTCGGAACGGAAAGACCTTTTTCACTTCTCCCATCCTCCAGATTTATTCTTCCCCTCCAGCGCCATGACCCCCTTCCACTTCCGACAGAGGCGACGCTAGCGGCGGCTCCTCGCGTTACAAAAACAATTAAAAAGGTCATTTCAAATCGCAACCAGCCCCCTTGAGGCTAAATACGACGGCGAGTCTCCCTCGCAAGACGTGACCACCGAGAGACGTGTCTTTAGGTGGTCGTGCGCAAGATGGGACGACGGACGTAGGCCGTGAGCGCGACCTCCTAAGCTCCTAAGCATGTATCAGGAACTACGTCGGACTGTGGAACTTGAGAGTCCCTCCCTCCCCTTCCATGTCATCACTCTCTCCTTCCACATCGGAACCCGACACCACCGCAGTTGAGAGCTTCGGTCATGGAGCTGGCGCATTTTTCTTCGAGAAACGAGTATCAAGTTGCAATTTACGTGTTATCTTACACACCTCAACTTTCAGTCCCTTCCAAAGGGATATTCTCCTTGGAATATTAGGTTGCTTGGAAAGTCATCTTGGTTATATCCCCATAAAACGAAAATTATCCATTTCTCCATGCTATTATTCTTCCCTTATCGCACGTACCCTACCGTTTGAGAAGCTGAATAATTTGCTTTTTGCAATACCTAATTAATTCTATTTCCTTGTTCACTACTCATATATTTATCTTTTGGTTGTTATTCAATTAACTTCACTATCGCTATCGTCTTTCCCGTAGAAAATGCAGTCGTCGACATAGGATTCGGCAGAGAGTTCGCTTTCCAAGATGAACTTACTGAGATTTATCCCATAAGAAGGTCTCTCTCCATAATATCATCCCTTTTCTAGTTTTCCAATCATTTCTTTTAGTTTATCGTAAGGCACGTTGCCAAAGGTCTTGGACTAGCACAACCGCATCTACTTCTTGAACCCTATATAACCAATTGTATATTTTCTGACAGATCCCAAATTGCTGAGTTTCATAGGATTACCTCTCCAGTAAGGCATGTTAGGTTTAAAACAGCCAATTATTATCGTCCCACGCAAATAATTAGCAATAATTTTTTCCAGAAATTAACAGGATACAGATGTTTGTTGATAGATCGCTAGTTCTCAACAAGTGATTTCTTCCCACCCTTGAGGACGGGAATATTATGTACTTTCTTCAAATCACGTGGAATGTCATGGATATTTAAGGTTAAGCTTAATACGGCTCAGATGCATTGTTAATGGCCTTTAATCCAAATTTAACAACGTCACTAGAGATGTCTTCCCGGCAAAAGAACTTCGTCAGTGGCTCCGGCGATCATTGTTTTTGTGTTGATATTCTGTTAAGGCGCCAAACTGTGATGGGCATTTTAAATTTCTCTGATGTAAATAGCAAGCACTTTAAAAACGTTTATTGAAAGGATTAGATCACAACACTCGGCCGTGGATTTTTCTGTGTCTTAATTGTATCGATAGGCTATCAAACAATTCGTCAGTACACATTGTTCCATTCATCAGCGCTCAAGTTTGCAGATGAGTTCCAATGTGCTCCAACTTCAACCCGTGGAATGGAAACAATTCTAGCAGCACTCTTATTTATTATCTAACTTCACAATAATATTTCTGCAAAAGTTAATTAAAGAAAAAGCCTTAAATGATCATTTATTTTAGTAAGTACAGTGGCGGAAGAAATTAACGCAAAATTTTTCGGGCGCCAGAATGCGGCATATTTGGGAACTTATAGGAGCAGTACACACTCCAAAGACTGGCAACACTGAGGAAAACATCGTCTCCCGCAAATATTTGAAATCCGCAATGGAGCTCACATTTGTCGGAGCCTAGAACCTAAGTCATCAGTCGCCTTATTTTTGAGCTTTCGTCTCATATTATTCGCACATTCAGTCGCGGTGCATCGCCGTATTTGCTTCAGCATGGTTCTTACGTTGAATGATGTCATTTATACAGAAAGACTGATCATAAAAAATATTCACTATCCCACCCAATTCAGTATACTATCTGCTAAAATCTTCATCTTCTACCACCAAGGGATATTTATTGTGGTCGACTTTCCGAGGATCTTTTTGAATGACGCGTACTGCGTCTGTTTCACCGAAATGATATAAATAGAGATTTATTCGCACCAAATGTCGATACAAAAAAGATTTAATTGAAATAAGTATAGTCTACGTGATGTAATGTTTCACGATTTTCCATTAGTAGATTGACGAAGTTCCTTTAACAGATATTTATTAAAGTCAAAACGGATATTTATTAATGAATCGTTCTTGACCCAATATAAATCCGTCTTTTGTTTGTCAGAATGGGATTAAAGTATGAAAACATACGTAAATGTATATGATTTCACGAAATAAAAATAAATGTGCTCGCATCGATACCGAATAATCTAGGCATGTTTTCCCGATATTTCTTTCATCTTATCACAGGAAGCTTGGTGACGATCTGTCCACTGTTAAGCTTTATCTAGTAGATACAGGATATACGAATAAACATTCAGAAAAGTTTACCCAAATTAGGTGTAGTTATGGATGACATATGGATGATTGCATAATATCTTATATGCTTAGCTATAAATTCGCCGCACATATGAAATTAACAAAAAGCCTTTTAAAAGACTTCAGTTTGGAGTAGAATATCATTAATGAAATAAATTAATAGGTAACGTTAATGTTGCAGCTGTCAGATGTATTTGGCTAGCTAAAGAGTGGTCCGTGTTCGATTTTTAATGAACGCAAATGAGATTTATATAAATTTCCTCATATTGACGATATGAATGAATGTAATGTGTAGCTGCAATGACTGGCTGATAATATGAAATGTTTTAAATACCAAAGAGATAAAATTTGCCGAATGAAAATAATTTTCCTTGACCAGAAATTGAATGAAAAACTCAAAAATGTCTCTACCAGGGGTGGGATCACGGTTCTTTTCTTCTTATGGTTATTATTGTCATCCAAAAGGCAGGCCGCATTGGTAGGGCAATGCACAAAGTCCTGGGAGCGCACTCCACTGCTATGTAGCACCCGATCTTTCTTGATGACGATCACGTTTTCGAGATCATGAGCGTACTCGAACAAAGTTATTATGAAGAACCATGATTGTGATTCAGGTTTGCAACCCAGTAACAGCTACTGAGCTTTCTTATGTCAAGGCGAATTCAAGATGATGTTTCGTATCCTTTCGGTGAATTTTTTTGCGTCCGCATGCGTTACTGTGAACCAAGTTACTTTTAAAATGAGTGGTGGTATTGTCTACGAACGTTTAAAATAACTGAAGGATAGGAAAAAGCATACTACTCTCTCGGGAATACAAACAGAAAGAAGTAGTTCTCAGATTTCACCTCATCAGCCCAAACCATTCCAATCAAACGCCATTAGTTCCCATCATGCATAGGTTTGGAGGCGAGCTACCTTAAGTCTGAGTTAAAGCAACGAGCAATCTTGGAGGACTCTTGAGGATCCCTAGAGGTTTCCCCGTGTCGATACAAAGCTCCACCAATACTAATTAATTCAAAATCGGAATGTATGAAGGGCGCATTATATTGATTTGGGAAATAATTTGCCTTTAATGAGAGCTTACTTTCCCCTTGTGTTGCGGGCGATACCTTTTCTGCCATAGATAATGTTTCGGACGCCAGGCGTTTAACTCACTGGAAAGAAGTGGTATTTGCCTTCTCTTACGCCCTTAAAAGTATTCGACGGGGGATTCCGATTTTTTCGAAGCGCGACGAGCCTTTTCTTTCTGGTGCAGCAAGTATTTGAAACCTGTGCGTTATTCACAACAACAAACCACCCCGACCATCACCACCCGGAACTTGGCCAAGGTTTACTGTATTGCTACTTCATTGAGATGAGCGTCCATAGACGAACAAGCAGAGCGGACAGCGAAAGCCGAGATATTTATTCAAAATTTTAACGGCCTCTCCCAAAATTCTTGGAGGAAAAAAAGATCTTATTACCTTTAAGTATGCCTTATTTTTCTCCCAGGCGGAGGAATCGGATAGTAGGTTTGTAAAAGGCAAAAACATCTGTCGAAAAATTACCCGAAGAGGTGTTGCGCCTTCAACTTTCACCCACTGAACTTTTATTTGGTGTTTAAAAGTAAAAAAAAATCTATTTCTTACTACTATCAAACGAAATTCATTAAAGTCATGTCCACTTTAATAAGAACTATGTTTAATCAAATGTATATCAATATTAATTTTTCGCCCGTAACTAGGAATACTTACGAGTTCACAAATGTCAAAATTCTAGGAGATGGTTCAAAACAAATCATGTAACATAGATGGAGCGGGCTGCACGGAGCGCAGTCTTCATTATAAGAAAAATGCGAGAAACAAACGACACAACCCCCAAATTAAGATGTAATGAGGAAAATGGTGGAGGAAGAATGGAAAATGAACCCAGTAAGATGATACCAAAATGTGGACAACTCCATGTCACTGAGACTTGGTCAGGAAATCGAGAATGGAGGGGGATGGATTGATTATAAGGCTAATAAACATCCACATTCTTTATGTAAATACCAGCATATTTCTCGATGATCAATTGCTGTGGTCATGTGCACACATAACTCAAATTGAGAGAATTACGCATACATTTTAACCTTTTCCACTCGTTCTAAATAAAGCATTATAGAGTCCCTTTTCAACATCCGTTAAAATACATTACCACTAAGAGATGAAATTTATGACCCTGTAAAAAGTCTGTTAATATCTTTAATGATTTGAAATCTGCAATGGCGCTCACATTTTCCGGAGCCTAGAACTTACTCATGAATCGCCTCTTTTTCGAGCTTTCTTCTTATATTATTCGCGCATTCAGTCGCGGTGTATCGATAGGTTTATTTAAGCATGTTTCTTACATAAAATAATATAATTTTTCCAGCGAGACTGAATATAAAAAATATTCACTATCCCGAAAGACTGATTATAAAAAAATATTCACTATCCCACCCAACTCGGAATAAATGCTGAAATCTTCGTCTTCTACCACCAACGGATATTAATTTTGGTCGACTTTCCAAGGATCTTTTTGAATGACCCGTCCTGTATATCTTGCACAGAAATAATATAAATCGAGCTTAATTTTCAAAAAGTGTGGATACAAAAAAGATTTAATTTAAATAAGTAGAGTCTACGTGATGTAATTTTTCACGATTTTCATTTTGTAGATTGAGGAAGTTCCGATCTCAAAACAGATATTATTTAAAAATCGTTTATGACCCAATATAATTCCGTCCTTAGTTCGTCAGAATGGGGTTAAATTATGAAAACATGCGTAAATATATAATTTCGTGAATTAAAAATAAATGTTCTCGCATCGATACCTACAAAATAATCTAGGCATTTTTTTCCGACGTGTCTTTCATCTTATCACAGGAAGCTTGGTGACGAGCTGTTCACTGTGAAGTTTTATCTAGTAAATGCAGAAATTTCGAATAGACATTTTTAAAAAATGACCCAAATTAGGTACAGTTATGGGTAAACAACTATTTTACGTCTGACTTCATAATATGTTCTTATATGTATCGGCCATAAATTCGCCGCGCATGTAACAATAGCAAAAAAAGACTTTTAAAAGACCGCAGTTTCGAGTAAAATGTCATGGATGAAATTAACTAAGAGGTAACGGTTAATTTTGCAGCTGTTAGAAGTATTTGGCCAGCAAAAGAGTAGTCCGTGTTGGATTTTCAATGAATGCTAATGAGTTTTTTTGTGAATCTTTTCATACTGACGCTATGAATGAATGTAATATGTAGTTGCAATGACTGGCTGATGATATAAAAATTAAATAAATACAAAAGAGATAAAATTCCCCAAGTAAAAATCATTTTACTAGACCATAAACTGAATTTAAAACTCAAAAATGGCTCGATCAGGGATGGGATCACGGATCTTTCCTTCTCGTGGTCGTTATCGTCATCTATAAGGCAAGCCACATTGGTAGGGCAATGCACAAACTCCTGGGAGCGCACTCCACTGCTATGTAGCACCTGATCTTTCTTAATGACGATCAAGTTTTCGAAATAATGAGCGCAATTGAACAATAGCATTATGAAGAACCATGATCGCGATACAGGTTTGTTACCCAGTTACAACTACCGAGCTTTCTTATTTCAAGGCGAGTTTCAGATGTAGTTGCTTAATTTCACCTCATCAGTCTAGACCATTCCAATCATACGCCATTAGTTCCAACCTTGCATGGGGGCCAGCTGACTTCAGTCTGAGTTAAAGCAAAGAAAGAGACTTTAGATGATCCCAAAAGGTTTCTCAAAGTAAATAAAAAGTTCCGTCAATACTAATCCATTCAAGCTCTGAATGTATGAAGGAAGCATGATATTGATTTGGGACGCAGTATGCCTTTACAAAGAGGTTATTTTCCCCTCATGTTACGGGCGATACCTTTTCTGCCAAAGATCATGTTTCGGACGCCAGTAGTCCAACCCACTGGAAAGAAATGGCATTTGACTTCTTTCACCCCATTCAAAGCATTCGACGGGTGCTTCCAAATTTTTCGAAGCGCGACGAGGCTTTTCTTTCTCGTGCACCAAGTATTTTAAACCTGGGCGTCATTCTCAACAACAAACCACCCCGGTGACTACCACCCGGAACTTTGCTAAGGTTCACTGATGACTACTTCATTGAGACGAGCGTCGATAGACGGACAAGCAGAGGGGACAGCGCAAGCAGAGATATTTTTCAGTTTTTAGCGGCCTTGCCGTAAATTCTTGGCGGAAAAAATATCTTATTAGCCTATAAGTATGTCGCTTCTTTCTCCCAGGAGGAGGAATTGGAGAGCAGGTTTGTTAAAGGGAAATATATTTGTCAAAAAATTACTCGAATAGGTGTTGCGCCTTCAACTTTCATCCATTGAACTTTTATTTGGTGTTTAAATGTAAACAAACCCTATTTCTCACTACCATTAAACGAAAATCATCAAATTTCCCGCTATAATGAGAGCTATGTTTATTTAAATATTTATCAACATTCATTTTTAGTCCGCAACTAAGAATATTTGCGAGTTCACAAATGACTAAATTCTAGGAGATGGTTCAAAACAAACCATGTCACACAGATGGAGCGCGCTGCACAGATTTCCAGACCTCAACACTATATGAAGTATTTGAGCGTTTATTATGAGGAAAATGCGAGAAAAAACGTTTTTCGACTCCCTGAAATGAAACGACCCCAAATTTAGATGCAATGTGGAAAAGAGGTGGGGGAAGAATGGGAAATGAAGCCAGTAAGATGATGCCAAAATATGGACAACTCCATCTCTCAGATATTTGGTCAAGGAATGAAGGATGGTGGATTGATTATTAGGCTAATAAACATCCTAATCCTTCTTGTAAATACCAGCTTAATTCTCGGTGATCAATTACTGTGGTCATGTGGACACATTACTCAGGTTGAGAGAATTAGGCATACATTTTAACCTTTTCCACTCGTTATAAATAAATATTTATAGTGTCCCTTTCCAAAATCCATGAAAATTCATTACCATTAAGAGATGGAATTTATTGCCCTGTAAAAAGTCTGTCAATATCGTCATGTAGGGCACACACAGCATAACCTCCGTAGAAGCAATAATATTACGATATGTTTGAAAAGGAATGGATTCTTCAGGGACGTAGCAATCGTGTAATCTTTGATGGTGCACATTCCTAATTTGTACTCCATTGATTGTTCAGGGGATTTATGAGGATTATAAAATGCATGAGCATACGGAAGATATCTAATTACTGCTTGGTCGCTACATGGTAAAGATGATTTTTAATATTTTATCACTTTCACAGGGAAAGATACGCGATGCCTTGTTGTCGGAGCATTACTTACGCATGAGTGTAAGAATGCTCATAAAACTTAATTGCGTAATTTTAGCAAAGATTTTCTCACTGCGACTATGTCAAAAGCTATCTAAATGATTAAATAATTTACCTTTTTTGTTTTTTGTCGCAACGCCATAACTCCCATAATTCTTCATCAAAATTATTGATTCAAACATCGTTTAAAAGCTTATGTTCCCCGTTATTGACGAAAAATAGGCAAATGGTTTAAAATTAAAGTTTTTTTTAATTTAAAAAACGATCAAAAATGAAGTGCCATCTGTTGACAATGTAATCACATATTATGTTGGATACGGTTACGTGCTTAAAAGACTGTATGAGGCGCCATCTATTGACACATCATTTAGTTAGAATGTTTACATTCTACATGCAATCAGTGTGACCGTTTACGTTTACGTCACGTATCTTTAACACAAACATAAATAACATAGAATTGTCCATGGGAAGAAACAGGTAGAAGAACAGGAAGAGAGAAGGAAGAAACAGGAAGAAGCTGCATACTGTGCGAAACATTCGCACGGGTCAGCTAGTAAGTAGAAATTCTACCTTGATTATACTTTTGAGCCAATGGCGATGCGTCGTACAGATAAGGATTTTCAAGGTTTACACTTATCTTAGGAATTTGGACTTTATTAGGGTGTATAAGATATCTCGTAAACCGTAATGTTTTCCTAAATTTACTATGTGAAGTAAAAATATATATGCAAAATCGATATTGGTCCACTCAAGATTTCAATCACGAGAATAGATTTTAAAAGTAAGATCCCACATCAATGTTCCAAACAGAATGTGTCTTTTACACGAGCTACATAAGTATATAATGTGCGGGTTTCTATAGACTTAAATGTATCGCTGTCTGATTTCTTTTTTTTAAGTTACCCGAACTGTCGATCTCGGCTTTCCTTCGGAGGAAACTTACGTTGGATTTGATTTTATCCACGGCCCTGACGACCATGAAAAAATCTTTCATCGCTATGTCGGCGGATATGAAGACGGACCTCCTGACAAGGACGGAAGCCCACGAAGAATTTGGATGTAACCATTTACCTTGATTGTGTTTCTAAGAATATCTCCGATTCCGACGTGGCGATAAATCATCTCGATTTATCACGAAGCTATTAGTTGATATCTTGTTATAAGTCCGCGGCGATCACATCACGCGCTGTCGCCGTTGGAGGAGGAGTTGCCCGCATGATGTGGAATCTCATCCGTAGCTGAGGAACGAAAAAGAAAAAAACCTTTGCTTGCCACGCACAACACCAAACGGATATCCCTAGTTTTTAACGTGAAAAGGTAAGCAACTTTTTGCTCTAATTTTGATTTGAATATCAGTGCGGGAAATATGGAATCGAGATAAATAATTATAAAACAAAAGTAATTGGATTCTCTAGCGCCAAAGCTAATCTGGTCATAAAAAATAGGAAGACACAAAATTGAGCAAGTAGAGCACTTTATTTACTTGGGTACTATGCCCGAGGAAAATGGGTTTAATAGCAAAGACATAAGGAGGAGTATAGCTTTAGTAAAGCGTTTGGTAATAGATGGGAGCTGATGACGGGAACCCTAGGAAAGGATGTGAAGGAAATAAAAGGCTGGTGAAGAGTTTGATATTGTCTTACTCCATCCTCATAAATCCTACAAATAAATGCAAAAAGTTTTCTTCTTCCGTTCTTAGCCAAACCCTTTAGAAACTCTACCGGTATGTTATCTATTCCCACCACCTATTTCATATTCATGTCTCGAGGTGCTCTTCCGATTTAAATTTCATGGATACCTGTTCCGATTCCATCTCTGTTCATGCCATCTTCCCTTTCTATATCCAACCTACTGGGTCTTATATCCTCACCATATAGCGAATTCCACGTATTCCCTCCACCTCTTCTGGATATCCTTTGCCTCTAAGATCTACTTTCCGGTCTTGTCCTTTACCGCTGCAATTTTCCTTCCCTTACTACCGCCGGTCAATTGATATGAAGGTTACTCGGGTGTTCCTCCGGGTCAAGCCCTCCATCGTGACCAAGATGGAGAGAGAGAGTGATACGGTGGAAAATCCGTGTAACCTTCAACATCACAATACGCCGGGAAAGCATTATATCTTTCGGCAGTCAATTGCATTACCTTCCTATGGAGTATCGGATCTTCCCTCTTTGAAAATTTCTAAGAAATCTTCGGTCTGTTCTCTCTACCTGGCTTTCTTCGTTTCTCTTCGGAGCCTGTTGTAGAGTCCCCTGCATTTCCTCTTGCCGAGCTCTGAGTTTTCGCTCGTCCATGTCCTTCTCTCCTGCATCTCCATCATCATTCCATCCGTGATCCTCGGTTTTTCTAATTTTGGCTGCACTTACTTCGCCTACTTTTGCAGTCTCCGCCTCTAAAATTCCTCTTCTAAAACTTCCCCAATCATCTCACACTGGTCTCGTCCCACGATCTGCACCAATGACCGTATCAACCTGCTCTAGAAGCTTCTCCTTCATTTTCCCAGCCCATGCCTCTGTATTCCACCCTCATACCACCCTACTCTTTGTATCTCCTTGAGGTTAGCCCGACTATTCATTATTAATTAACTGTGGCATGTGTCTGTGTCATCCCCTAAATATGTATGCGAGTTTCTCAGAGATTCTCTGTGTTTATCGATTGCCTTCCTGTGGCAAACCGTTTATATATTCGTCACTCGAGTGATCCTAAGTGTAGATATATATATATATAAAAAACTGGAAATTTAATTTTTGTACCTTGAGAATGGCATAAAAGGTCGAAACCATGGTCGGTACTTATTAAACAGTGTGGAAATCTATTATCGTCTTTTCATTCCTATCTACATCTACGTAATACCCTGCGAGCCACCACGAGGGTGTGTGGCAGGGGGTGAAGATCACCAAACATGCACTATGTATGATATCAGCATGGATATTGAATATTTCCACCAAGTTACGCCTGTAACTCTTTCATACGGGTAAAAAATTACTCTGTCATGGTTCTGGTGAGAGGTTATTATTCGCCGGCTAATGCGGTTAATTCTTAATCTTGCTGGATACACGCAGCAATGTAATTTCAGCCCGCATTAATAGTTATACGTTTGAGTATAGTGGGAGGGGAAGATAAGCTTCGACGATAAGAAAATGAACCTCCTTATCTGACTCTTAAGAGGTATCTCCGAATCAACTGCCGCCATCGGTAACATTTATAAAAGAGCGAACTTGGAACATGATCTTGCGATCAGCGCAATTCAAACCTTGCGTATCAATTTGGAGTTATACATCAATCTTCCGAAGGTGTTTCAAACATTAGTCCACAAATTGCACGTAATATTTTAACTCACCCCACCGTGGTAACATATGGATATTGGGTTGAGTCGAGGAAAAACTCAGGTTTGAAATGGATTCCTTCCAGAAAAAGATAAGATGTCACAGATTAGGCTGATATCGGTATTAGTCAAAGTTGTGAGAGATAAAACGAGGCCAGGCCGCCAGACCGCCAATTGTGTCGTTATCGTCTTACAAAGATTTATAAAATGGCATCCATTACAAACAATACACTTTGCATGCTCGGAATATTAACAATTGTTCTCCATCGACAGTTTTCTGTGACCCCATTTCTTTCACCGTCAGAATGAGAGATATCTCCGTCCGGTCCCATTCGGTGATGGACTCAGCTATTGGGCAATGACTTATAGCAATGACTCCTAGCATATAAAAGCCTTTAGTTGATAGGATTCAGTTGCTAAGCATAGTGATGTAGATGGGCTCCAATAAATTTCAAACGTGCTCGATGGTCTGAGCAGCTAATAGCCTTCTCGTTCCTCTCGGGGGAAGCAGGCAGGATCGTGGAAAGACTAAACGTCGCTGGCTATTGGCTGAGAGGCTACTAACCAATGAGAGGCTGAGAGGCTACTAACCAATTCAAGATTCTAAGTTTTTTAGAACTGTTAAAGACGAGAGGGATTTGATGGCGTAGAAGCCGTCATAGAGCTTTCATGACAGCATGTCTGTCGTCATGACGTTTTAATGTAATCATGTACATTCAAGAATCCTTGATCAATGATTCCTGCATGGGATTTGATACAGAATTTGATGGTATAAAACGGACTTTACAATGCTCTATCATCATAATATATCCCTGTCTTCAATTCAGGTCCCCTGAGGGAAGGAAATCAACTCGACGTCTCTCAGCTGAGTAGCAGAGGGTCTCCTACGGGCGATTATGGAGAGGCCAGTCGCAAAATCGTCTCCCGCGACGGAAGCGAAGGCCAGTGAAGACGTGGAGGTGAGGACGGAAGTCTTAGACGGCGAGGAGAAAGTGGAGGAAGAGAAGCGGAGCGCGAGAGACTCGAGAAACTGCGAGCAGTCGATCATCGAAGCCATGATGGCCAAGACGACGATCCTCAACAGCGACGAACTGAAGGTTAGCTTCGTGCGCGATCTGTACGAGGCGATCTACTCCCAGGGGGTGCTGACGTCGTCTGTCCTTGCACGCCTCGCGGACGCATGTCTGTCCGTGCGCTTCGATTGCGACGAGGACCACATCGGTCGCCTGCAGGTAGTGTGATAATGTGGTGTCGTCAAAAAAGTTCTCTAGACATTTCTTGAAATAATGAAACTAGGGATGAGTCGATTCCACTTTTTTTCGATCCCGATTCCGATTCTAATTCTTTCTAATCGATTCCCCATTCTCGATTCCGATACCATCGATTCTTATCCCAATTAACAAGTGGTATATTGATATACCAGTAGCGTACGACAATTATTTAATTTTTCAACCATTGCATGGACAAATGGTGTGGTACGAAGTCAGTCGCACGGGTGCACATACACCAGGGTTGAAATTCGCCATGAAAAAATCATTCGACTCACAATCAATCATCCCGGTCAAGTCAAATGATTTTTTTTCATGGCGAATTTCAATCCCGGTGACTATCACTTAAATTCCAGTAATAAGCTGAAATAAAGTAACAAAGACAATCAAGTCCCTCAAAAAGTATATTTATTAACAAATAGCAAATATATCCTTAGCTTATTGAGGTATCTAGATAAAAAGTACAAATTGATAGCCTACACCCAAAATCACTGAGACAAATATGATGCGATAAACGAAATTTGATTTGAATGTTTATCCATCTGGAATCGATGGAATCGGAGTCGACTTTAGGCGATAGATTCTCGATACCGATTCTAATCCTGAGAATCGGTGGATTCGAGATTCGGCATTTGGATTCGACTCCTCCTTAATTGAAACACAATTGTACAGAATTCCATCGAACATATTGTAGAATGCGAGGGACGTTCTCTGAAAGCCCTGGGACGTTCTGTATTGTGATGGTCCCTATGGGCCCTATGGACCCTGCCTGGAGGGTTTTTGGCCTACCGGGTACCTACTGAGAAATTTCCCCCACAACATTGGGGAGGGATATCCGATCCAAACGTTCTAACTGTTTAGCCCTGGTTACACGGTACATTAACTCTCACGAGTTGACGTAAGAATTCATGAACGCGTGAATGAACGCGAGAATTCACCGCGTAACCACGCCAACTTGTACGAATACGTGAACGCATGAACAGGAAAATAGAACCTGTTCTATTCGGTTCGTGCAATCGTTCATGAACTTGTACATGAACACGTACGGGTTGATGTACCGTGTGACCAGGCCTTTAGATGTCGGTGACTGCGGCGTAAGACACGGCGAATGGAGGGATGGTGGGAATATGTCGAGGGTATTCTCTCACGGTGGGAGAAAGAAAGGTGGCAACACAGAGATCATGCCTTTTTGACTCGTACATCGAAAGCCGAACGTGACACATACATTCACTTGAGTTGTGAAATAAATGCACTGTTCTATAGATTTTTAGGCCTTTTAGGCCACGAGACAACAAATGCATTTACCCGCATCAACCCCCCAAAAAATAAAACTTAACAAGAAGGCCTCCACTGGGCCATGAATGTGACAAACAAAAAAATGGGCGCAGGGATGAACCCCGCTTTGTTCCGTTGACGCCCTTTTTGAACTGACATAGATTCCGAATAGTCAAGCTCATTCACACTTCAAATGGGCAGGAGTGAGACACTAGGCACAAGGGATAGATGGGGCCTTCGCTCCTCCATCCGCTGCAGCACAAATTAGAGAGGAAGAGGGGGAAATGTGGTGTTTTAGAAGAATTGTGTGTTTAAAAATTCGCTCGGAGGGTGAAGGATGAAAATATTATGGAAAACTCTGGCTCGATGAATGGAAAGATTTAATGGTCGTATTGTACCGCAGATTTGTGCAGAATGCACGCAAGAAGTGAGGTTAGTTATGCCTACTTAATGTATCAAATACAGAATCAATTGATGATGCTATATATTTTTATTACAGTTCGTCAATCGGTAAAGTAATTCCATATCTTTACTAATATATGTCTAAGAATTAATAGATAGGAAATAAAATCATTAGCTGGACAACCTGTCAAATAACGGAATGTCAAGCATGCAGGTTAGTTGACAGGTAGTGTAGCTGATTTATTCATATGCCCCTACTGCATGTTTCTAAAGCTGTCACGTAGTGTGGTGGCACCATGTTTTGCATGTCCCCGGCATAACTCTCGTGTCACGTTTACGTAGTTACATTTTAGATAATTTGAGTAGCATCTGTAGTGTTTGTAGCATACCCATTATGTACATGGTCCATGTTAGTGAAAGTAAATTTCTTCATTGTAGTTCATGTTGGTGATAGGTCACCCCCTACCAAACACCCTTGTGGTGGCTTCCAGGGTAATAAGTAGATGTAGATGAAGATGCCCAACCACGGAGCAGCGAGAGAAATAAGGGCGCAAATGAGGAGTGCGTGTCGCATCAGCGACTTTTTTGCACTCCTCGACTGCACCGATGATCCGGACGACGATTCTTGGAGGCAGACGGAGATAGGGATGCGCGAAGGGTGGGTACCTTGCCTTCTCCCGCCACGGCGCCACGTGGATGCTCACCGGTCTAAATTCCACCCGGGAACCTGCTATATCCACTGTGGCCTCCGCTGTCACGATCTCCGTGATGATCTTTGCTTGTCTGGCTATACTTTTCGTGGAAATAGAGCTCGCAGAAATAAAACGTAATCTTCGGAAACTTTGTGGTATTCCATCACAACAATTTATTAATGTGAGGAAAACTTGTACGCACCACCACTGACCCGGGTTTCGAAGGCTGAGCGTCATCATCAGGTGATACAAAAATATACAGCAATCACTTATATACTATGAGTCAGTGGTAAGAGGGGGGGGGGGATAATCTTTTAAATGAATGCTTGCTGCCCGCCAACTCCGCTATCCTTTCCTCTTTTGTTGACTATTCCCGTTCCCTCCCTCACCCCACCATCCTTCCCCACCCCCTCCCCCTCTCACCACTGACTGATAATACGATACATAAAGGATTGCTGTACGTTCTTGTATCACCTGATGATGACGCTCAGCCGTCGAAACCCGGGTCGTGGTGGTGTGTGTTTTTCTGTGGTGTGTACAAGTTTCGAGTGGTCACGCGGTGGATATTTTGAATTGCCTTTGGGGGGGGGGGGGGGTTGGGGAACACACACACTGACTCCCGTGGGACGAACGCACAGAAAACCGTAGGCCGACTGTGGCCTACTCAGTGTCACAATTCACTTCATCGCCATCTCGCACACGACAAGAAACACTTCGTCGGACGCGAGTCAGATATTCATTTGTCGCGAAACCCAACGAAAGAGAAGCGCGGAACTGTTGCCACTCGCAAAATAAATCGAACAAAACCATACAATTGTTCGGGACCATTACATACGATTCCCTAGAGTGTTCACTATAATTCCTAAAGGTTATCTTCAGAGTTCCGTGGGGTGTTCTGTAGAATTCCCTGAGGTGTTCTGTAGAACTCTGGTGATAACTATTCTATCCTAACAATAGAAATTTCAAAAGTTCTTTACGTTCTTTGGCATTCAAAACATTTTCTTTTACGATTATTTGGACATGTTACTATGAACTCCATAGGACGCAAAGGCGAGCATAATGACTTTTCAGTTATTAGGTTATAATTACTTTTTTCCCATTTCTTATTCTTGGTACGATGATTTGAGGGCCAATCAATGTCTTATACACTGAGTGAATTATGAGACCATGACTTAAGTGGTTCACAGTGGCTTCATCTACATCTACATCTACGTCATACCCTGCAAGCCACCCAAAGGGTGTGTGGCAGGGGGTGCTTTCGCACCAGGCATGCATGAATGATATGGTAGAACACCGACATTACATTAAAAACCCGCGTACCACACATGCAAAGCGCCAATTACAAATCTAATACCCAAGAAACATTGTATCTCCAATCGTTCTAACATGCAAGGGATACAAAGACTACTACTACAGATTCAAAATATCATGCATAAATAAGAACATCATTATTTACATCATGCATAAATAAGAAAGAGGAGAATATAATGAGAAAGATTAACTGCCTGCCTATTGTCAATACTCGAACTATTCATGACGACGATCACAGCTGTTATGGTCCCGAATGGTACGCGGAAAAAATGACATTTTATACCTATCGGTTCTACAATCTAGCTCTCTAATTTTATTGGCGCGATCTAATCTGCCGTAGTACGAAGGGGTTAATAGTATGTTTTTTACGTCGTCAGTAAAATGATTTTCCTGAAATTTATTTAGGAGGTTAAGCCTATAATTTAATCTACGCTGTGATAGCGATTCCCATCCTAATTCTTCTAACAGTCCAGACACACTAGCCAACTTATCGTAGCATCGTTTCACAAACCTAGCTCCTCTTCGCTGTACGCGATCTAACTCTGATATCAAGCCCGTTTCGTATGGATCCCATACACTAACAGCATATTCCAGATGAGGCCTAACGATTGAAAAAATAACAACGTTCTTTCACTTTCTCATCACATTTTCCGAGTACTCTCTTGATAAAGCCTAGCTTCCTATATGCTTGACCGCATATTTCCCTAATATGTTTTCCCCAAGATAGGTCGTGACTAATTGTGACTCCTAAGTACTTAACAGACTCGGCGTGAATAATTTCTGTATTTTTAATTCTGTATGCCCTAAATGGCCAATTTTTCTTTTTCCAAAAGCTGACTGCTACGCACTTTTTTATGTTTAGTTCCATCTGCCACTTTTCGCACCAAGCAAGCGGCTTGGCGTGAAGTTCACGAGCCTCTTGTAATGTGAGCCAATCCAAGTATACCTTAAGTGTTGTGTACTACTTTGTAGCTCGTTTGACTTAGATTCGCCGTCCTCTTAGGAAAAACCATCCAATGAGTGAGGATAGTAAAGCAAACTTTTCAATCACCGGTGAATACAGAGGATGCTGGAAAGATTGGGGGAGGGAGCGTGTCGGGAGGTGAGAGAAGGGATGATTGGGGAAGAATTGGGTTGGTAGTGACGTTGTCGGACAGGAGGTGGAAAATGACTTTTGAGGAGACGCTCGACGGAATGGACGCCCGGGAAGTACATAGGTGGTACAGATGGAGAGGTTGAAATTGTTCGTACTAAGAGGTGATTTGGGGTGATAATAAATGCTTTAAGATTTTTTTCTCAAGGAGTGATTCGGGATAGCCTCGTCGGCGAAAGGATCTACATCTACATAATACCCCGCGAGCCACCGCATGGGCGTGTGGCAGGGGGTGTTAGGTCACCAGCCGTGTAACAGTGTAAGGTTTTGGAGATGAAATGGTGACATGTATTATAGGAGTGTATTTAGTGGAGCTAAATTTTTATTGTTCGCGGAAAGAACGAGTTCTTGTACCTATCTGTTCGGCAGTGTATCTCTCTTCTTTTATCGCACCTGTCAGACCTAGAAATGTAGTGAGGAGTCATAATAATATTCTCTCTGCCGCTCTGAAAAATATCAGCTCTGAATTTATCAAGCAACCTAAGCCTAGCGTGTAGCCTCCGAGTCTCTAGGGGCTCCCACCTTAATCCCTCTAGAAGTTGAGAGACACCAGGTATATGTACGCTCGTAGCAGTTTTTAACGAAGCGTGCTGCTTTCCTTTGCATTTTATGAATTTTTTTGGTTAAATCTATTCGTCCAGGGCCTTTAGTTTGGAGAAAAAAGTGGTTATTGAAAGAAAATGCATAGTGAGTAATGGTAAATAACAGTTAGAAAATCAGAGGTAGGGATATGGGGAAGGCGGCGGGCGTCAAGGAAGAAGCTTTGCCTTACTTCCACTTCAGGGTTATCTTGGCTTTCTCTTATCCTTGCTCTCCCATGAAACATCACCTTAGCATTCACAGGTGGTATTGGGGGAGTCTTCACGGGTCTTCCACCGGGATAAGATTTTTACTGCCGACGTTTCGGAGTCCGACTTGTACTCCATTCTCGAGGCAAATGATGATGGTTACCGTAGACTTCGACGGTCGCTATTGTTGAGCGTGGTCAAGAGATACAAATCCTAACGGTCGGACCGTTGTTAACCATTCGAGTCTCTTGACCACGCTCAACAATAGCGACCGTCGAAGTCTACCGGTAACCATCATCATTTGCCTCGAGAATGGAGTACGAGTCGGACTTTGAAACGTCGGCAGAAAAAATGTTATCCCGGTGGAAAACCCGAGAAGAGTTCCTCCATATTATTCGCCGGTAAAAACTAAATCATAATTAATAGGTGGTGGTCACCAACAAATGTAGCACCTCGGTATATTCTGACATCCTGTACTCTAATCTTAGTACTTTGCATTATTATGGTGAGGTAATCATTAATTGATTGGAGATCTCTAGTAGGTTGGGGCCACGTGAATTTGTGTCTATTCTTATGCTCGAAAAAACCATTGGATATTCTTAGGTTATTTTGTTCACACACTGGTATTAGTCATATTCCGTTTTCATTGGTGGTTTCTTCACCGTATTTCCGAACTTCATTTATTGTATAACATAAAAATTATACTATACAAAATTGGCGCTTAATACCTCTAATAACGATTGAAAACATTTGCTTTCAGTATTTTCCAATATTTAATTAAAAAGATATATAAAAATATTTACATTCCGTTGTGAAATAATTGATTCAATAAACCACAGAAATACTCAAATACATGCGCTCAAAAACATTCAAAAATTAGTTACTGGAATCAGTGAATGTTACGAAATCATATCCATTGTATATAGCGCATATAATGACTTAATTCAATGGATTTCCGTACAAAACTGCTTCGATACTTTCATCACCAACTAAAAATATTAATCCAAGAACAATAGGAAACAATACACCATCGAAAAAATCCGTAGGTTCTGCGATTGAAAATGTTACCTGGGGTAATCTCGTTTTCCCCCTCGGAAGACTGATGGGATTGCGAGATATCGAACGATTAGGGTAATGTGTCGAGACATACTTATACTGTGGATGGAGTAAACATAAAAGCTTCAGATAGAGTAAAATAACTTAGAATTACCTTAACGTCTGATATATCGTGGGGATTGCATATACAGAACATACGTGGCGCAGCATTAAAGAAACTAGGTTTTGTTAATTGTATAATAGAAAGGTCCTAGGATGAAATAGTCAACGAGAGATGCTATACTTCGCTCTGGTTAGGCCAAACCTCGAATACGCCGCGAGCATTTGGGGCCCTGGTCAAGTAGATTTAACCAAAAAAATTAATAAAATGCAAAGGAAAGCAGCGCGCTTCGTTAAAAACTGCTACGAGCGTACATATACCTGGTGTCTCTCAACTTCTAGAGGGATTAAGGTGGGAGCCCCTAGAGATTCAGAGGCTACACGCTAGTCTTAGGTTGCGTGAGAATTTCAGAACTGATGTTTTTCAGAGCGACTCAGAGAATATTATCACGACTCCTCACTACATCTCTATATCTGACAGATGCGATAAAATAAGAGAGATACACTGCCGAACATACAGGTACAAGAACTCTTTCTTTCCGCGAGCAATAAGCGATCACAATAAAAACTGAGCTCCACTAAATACACTCCTATAATACATGTCACCATTTCATCTCCAAAAAACTTGCACCTTTATACGGCTGGTGACCTAACACCCCCTGCCACACGCCCATGTGGCGGCTCGCGGGGTATTATGTAGATGTAGACATTGACTTTTTTCCGTATTCCTACTTGCAGGAGTCGTTCAGCAGCATCACGGGCGCCCTCCTCGACGGACGCGTGTTGCAGAACCACGCCGACTGCCGCCTCGAGGGCGCCAGCGTCGTGAGCATGGCGGCGCTCGAGTCGGCCGCGAACCCGAAGAAGAAGATCGTGGGGCGCCTGGCAAGGACTCTCGCAAGGGTGTCGCTCCACGAGGCTTTCCACAATCGTGGCCTTCCATACTGCAGCGGGGACGAGCAACGCCGGGCGGAGTTTCAGGGCGTCGTGAAGAGAATCGTCGCCAATTACTCTCCGGACACGGGCGAGTTCATCAAGTGGGCCGTGGAAAGCAAGTCTGAGGCGGTCAAGGAGTTGGGACTGGTTTGTGCCGTCCCCGAAATAGTGGCTGAAAAAGGCGCCGAAAGCGGCAGAAAGATTCTACAGGAATTGTACCCGGAACTATTAGACTTTTACGAGAGTCATGTTATGACTAAATTTTGAAACAGGTCGCTTTAAGCCCGAGTTGCACGCGAATGCTCCAGAAACTTTGCTTAAGGATGTTCACAGTGAGGGATGAGTCACCTATTATTCGAGCCTCAGGTGACCACGTTTGTCAAGATGGTGCGTCGTTATTTATAGAATACCTTCAAGAAATAAAATTAAGTTAAAAAAGAAAAGTCCCCATGGACTTTTTAAGCCAAAGAATGGTAAAGCCACTGAGGCATATGGAGAGGGCACTACGTCATCAAACTGAAGCCTGACAACCGAAATAACAACCGTGTTGTTTAACCCTGCTCATTCCCCACTTCTCTATGGATAGGACGACTGGAATGGGCCATTTTTACGTATGCACAAATATAAGAACATCAAACAGTCAGTTTGAAATTAAAAGCAAGTGACTCATCAATTGAATATACATTCGATACTTGCAATTAGAGCTATGGATTCTACTTGATTTTAAAATGGTTTTAATCTAGAATTCGGATGATTTTTAATTACAATAAATATAAAAAAGACGTAAAGAGAATCCACATTAAAGAAGTAAGTTCATGCTAATTTTTAATTGGTTATCGACGGAAAACATAAGTGAAATTGCAAAATTTGTGCGTTAGCCTGCAAACGGAAAATGAAGGTCAAAGAAGATGGCGGACTGACTATTCAGCTTCCAGCACTGGCCAGTATAGCAAGTGCCCTCTCCTTACACCTCAATGGTCGTAACTAACAGCTATTGTCGGTTATGTAAATGTGAATGGAACACTGTCCAGAACGAATTCCTCCCTCTCTCTTAATCGTCTCCTCTGTGCCCTTCAAAAATGTGCCCGAATAAGGTGAAAGCAACCATCAAAGTCAACATTTCCAAGTGACGTAATGTGATACATGAACGAACGTTTGCACAAAACCCAGATATACCCAGCATAACAAGCGCCCGCTATCTCTCTATCTCTGTCCACAGACCTCATTGGGTTTCACAAAATCGTTTTGCCTCGTAAGGTAAGTGAAAAGGGAATTTAAACAAACGCTGGAAAACATTCGTCTTGGATTGTTTAAGTCTTCATAATGTTGGATCTTAGATCTTTTTTTATTCCATTCCCATGTTTTCTATGTTTTAATACTCATCAAGAACGAGGCAATGCACATCACTCGGAAAGTTCCGATTTCAATTGATAGAGGTCGTTCACATTATACCTTACCTCAAAGCATAGAGTAAGTGTAGAGTATAGAGTGGCAAAGCACTCCAAAAAACCGGACATAAATTGCAGAGAGCTTTGGGAAGAATTTCTCAGGTGTCACCACCTTAGGGAACGAAGAATTTTGGCTTACGGAGAAGGCCACTTGGAGGCGCTAGTGGTACTCGGTGATTTTGCATCAACATACAGAGGTGGATTTACCATGGCTGTTGTGTGCTTTTTATCGAGTATCAATTGTTTCTTCGTTGCTATGATACATCGTTAAACAGTTGACTCCGTGTTTGGCAATCGCGTGTCTTATCATATTGACGTGAATTCGATTCATTATAGACGATGCTCATTGAAGCACATTAAAATATCTACATGTTTAATTTGGTGTCGACGACTCGATAAGATTTGTTTCCGTTATGCTATGGGTCGATTAGTAAATACCCAGGCACCGAAATCATCATAAGAACATCATGTGAGTTATGCGACACTAAATGAAGTGGCCGTGTGCCAAAGCTCATTTGTTATGGCGTTGTCGTGCAACTTCGATACACCTGTTCCATCTATCGGCCGAAGTATTATTTAAAAACTCATCCGAATCTCCCTATCTCTATGCCACTCTGTATATACTTACTCTATGCCTTAAAGATAATGAATGTTATAAAGATCGCATGTGTCTTCAATGGACCACTAATTACGGCTTCATTTCTTTTGCCCAGCTGGGAAACGGCTTTCACTTTCCCTTGCGCTTCCAGGGCACCATTTGAAAATATTCATGAATACACTGGCTGTGCCCGGCATGCGTTGCATTGACACTTTTCCTTTCTAATTAGGCACACCTATACATACATACAAATCAGACACATTTACATGAGCAAAATAAATGAAAGACAATAACATTTTTAATTAAATTAAATTTGAAAAATATAATCCAAGTGCTTTGGGATGTACGAAATCTTTGGTCATACCGCCCTCTGAAAAAAAAAAAATAAATTTTTTCCGAGACTCATTGTTTTCAGTGCGTTTTATCACATTCTAAATTCCCAAAATAAAATACTCCATCCTTTTCTTCCAATGAATTCCACGTACCTACACAGGAATTCGTAACGCACAAATGATGGCGTGAGTTTCCATTCCATGCCTATGCTGCGGTTTCCAAGTAAACAAAATATTCTATTGTTGAAAGAGTGCAAAAATTTAGGCTTTTCGAGCTTTAAAATCTATTTTTAGGAAAAAGCGAAGCGTATACGAAAATCGAATGCGAGAGTTAAAACAAAAAAAAACAAAAAAAGAGACCACTGCGCCAAATCTTTTTCTGCGTACTAATAAATTACGTACTTTTTAACACAAATTATGTCTCACGGATATGATTGTGACGCACGAGATATTATGTCTCACTGATACGATTCTGATGCACGTGATTGAGCAACTTGTAAACGATCTGCGTCGTTGCTTTCTTGTCGTTCCTCGCTTGTTTAAGAAGCTCGCGTGCCAATACTCATTTGTTGAAACGACTCGCGCTCTACCTATTGTTTTATGAATTTAATAATTTAGAAACCTTTGCGGGCGTGCGCACAACAACTCACCAAAGTTTTATCGTAATCTGATGAATGGTATTGGAACACGTAGAACACGAACAAATAAATACTGATTTTTATATATCTAACTGACGATAGGAATCGAAAGATATTGATATATATCGCGCACAATGTGGGTGTTTTCGATTTAGAACGGCGATCGCCGGCGATAGACGGCAGTTGCGCAAATCGATCTTGCTTTGTTTGGCTCTCCTCATAGCGGAGAGCCACCGATAGACGGCTATTCCGCTAAATCGAAAGCACCGCGGTGTGGCGATGGCCGTCTATCGGCGGCTATAGCCGCAAATCGAAAGCACCCTGCATTTCTTATGGATTCTTCTATTTCAATTGATACGTTCTGGGCTAATATTCACCATATACATATCCATATGAGGTTCGGCTTCAACAAATGCTATCGGTCGTCAAGGGGACAGCGCACCATAAACACTGAATTTTTAGCAATTGTATGATTATCTTTTTTTTCAAAATTCAAAGTAAATCAGTTAGAAAAGAAAAATCGAGTGCAAGAATTAGAATACTTATTTATTTTTTTCTCCAATTGTCTTTGTTGCGACTTTTTACGACCATTACTTCTAATTTAAATATGCAAATGAAAAAATGTCTGTATGCTATAAAAAACGAACTTTGCGTAAATTTCTTATGGAAAAACTTTTACTCGTCTGGAGTCGAACCGGAGACCATTAGGTGAACAGAAAGTCACCATAAACCTTTCGTGTGACATAGCGAGTCATGTTACAAAGTTATACGTTACTCCGCGCAGTGGTTTGGTATTTATTATTACAATCACACTTTCATTATTATAGATAAGAAGATGTGAATGTGTGATTAAGCGGTCACAACTACCGAACCACTGCGCGGAATGACGTATAACTTTGTAACATGACTCATTATATCACTCAAAAGGTTTATGGTGACTTTCTGTTCACCTAATGTGTTGTAATTCGTTAGATTGGTTAGATGATAACAAAAACAATTGACATACGTTAACTGGTGCTGCACGGTGGGCATGAGAGTGAGTTTATTTATCGTTGTAGTGAGTGCAGAGTTTTGTGATGATTGCATCTTTGAGTGGCGAGATTTAACGTGAATTAAGAAATTCTGAGTCTAAGTAATATCCAGAGAGCAACCTTATGAGTAAAAAACAATAGGTTATGTGCCCAGAAGTGCCAAGAGAAAGAGAAGTGATTTTTTGAGAAAGAGAAATTTTGTTAAAAGGAATCGAGAGAAGAGTCGACGGGCAAATTAAAGTCAAGATGGCGGAGATAGAAACAAGAATGGATAAACTGAAAAACACATGTTATTAATTCTTGGTCCAAAGTAGCGAAAGCAGAGTTAATCGGAAAGAATTGTTTGAATTCCATTGACCCCGGATTCGATGAAGAGCAAGCTGAAGATTTGAACGTCGATGAAGCACGCCTGAACCGCAGAGCGCTAGCTTTCCTGCTTGATAGGTACTTACCCAGCGCAAAAGCCCTTCCACGCAAAAGCCTTTGTCGGCCCCGGTGGCGGTGGGGGTAAAGTCCTCGCCTGTTAACCCGAGTTCGAATCCCGACTAGGTAGATAATCCACTGCCCAGGACATGGATGTTTGTGTTTGTTAAATGAGTTAATAGTAAGAGAGGATTGTACAGTCCTAAATTCGCTCACAATAAAGACAAGTATTTATTATTATGATGGTTTCCATGCCTGTTCAACTACAGGGGTCGTGGATTAATTTTCATTAACCGAGATCCATATCAGTAACTTATTTATTCCACTATCTTCCCTTGAAACACCTACCCCGTCATATCTCATTCCATTTTTAAATACGATAACATTTTCATATGACAGCAATACCAACTTCCATCGTAAGAAGTTACAGCGGACCCTGCCGCGTGCAGACTTGCTTTCTCTTCGTATCGGAGAACGCCTACTTGGCATAAGCATATCCTCGTCCCTAAAACACCCGCATATTACATAGAGACCACGCAAGAAATCTTCCCATCCACCACTGGTAACCATAGCGACGACAGAGCGAAACACTAAAACATTCCCTCTAGATAAAAATCACCTTTTTCTGACCTCTTTTCTCATTCCTTTTCGTATTCCCACCCCCTTTCACGACTGGAGACACGAATTATATCACCTGCTATACACAACTGAAGCAGCTTGCAGAGAAGTAGGTGGAAAGATGTAATATATTGCTTTCTGGCAGTATTGATCAGTTTCATTTCCACATGTACTTCGTGTTCCATCATGTATACTCCGAAGATCATTTCACGATTTTTGTGTACAAAAGTCGTAGTAAATTTTGAATCGTAGTTAAACGTGTTTTACGACGGCATTTTTTCAGCGTAGACTTCTACCTGTTCATCTACATCAACATAATACCCCGCGAGCCGTCCCATGGGCGTGTGGCAGGGAGTGCTACATCACCTGCTGTGTAAAGGTGTACGTTTTTTCTTGCGGATGGAGACATTAGTGGACTTGGTCGAGAAACGACGAAACAGGCGGGGCTGGATCAATTTCCGGGGCCAAGTATTAAAAACAGTTTTCGGACCGCTGGATGAACAGGGTCTCCACCGGATTGAGGAGAAGATCAGGACGGCGCGGGGATTCAATCAAATCATAATGATGGTAGGATTAGAGGAGAGGGTGACAAACAACACACGATTCTAACGAAATTTAGTATCGGAACTGATTAGCGAAGCGAACAATAGCGGAAAATAAATTCAGGGATTAGCAGAGGCCAACCGGGAGTTGAGGCAACTGATAGGGACCGAGGAGGCGTTGAGGCAGATTGGACATGTTCTTGTAAATGTTAGGATAGTCGAGGATGAAGGCGGCCTAAATATTGGAAACGACTCAAACCTGGAGGGTCTGCGAGACGAGCTGGGACGGGAATTAATGGCACACGGGCGCTCAGTGGATTTTACTAAATGGGTAGGGAGACTGCGAGCAGTTAGCACCTCTACTCAAAATGGAACTTGGGAAATCATTGGGGGGTTAGGGAGCGCCATTGGGATAACCATTCTCGTGCTGTATTTGTGTTGGAAGCGGTCGTTGCTGAGTAGTAAATGCGGCGGTGGAACAGTTGCCGTGAGGCAAATGCAACCGGATGTTCCTCACCGTTGATCACTTGAGACAGGACGGCACCTATTGCGAAATTACTCGCATCTGTCGAGATGGTAAAAGGCAAAGAGAAATCTGGGTACACCAATACGAGACTACTCGTAAGCGCTGTTTTTAAATTTTCCACTGCTTCGTCGCACTCGGGTGTCCAAACGAATGCGGTACCCTTTCTTAATAGCGATGTGAGCGGTCGGGCGAGAACCGCATAGTTTTCGATGAACCGACGGTAATAATTCGTTAGGCCCAAAAAGGATTGTCTCCCCTTCACTTTTTTGGGAGTAGGGAATTCCTTTACCGCTGAAACCTTGCCAGGGTCCGGAAAAACACCTTTTGCACTAATGATGTGTCCCAAATAGTTCACTTGCGGGAAGGCGAAGTGGCATTTAGACAGTTTCAATGACAATCCTGCCGTTTCTAGCCTCTCAAACACTCTACCCAAACGTCAAGCGTGTTCCTTTATTGAGCCGCTAAAGATGATGACATCATCGAGATACACTAGGCATTCCGTGGGAGTCATCCCTCTAAAAAATCCATCCATAAACCGTTTGGAAAACGCTTGGGGCATTTCTAAGACCGAAGGACATTCGGAGGTATTCATACAGTCCATTATGCACGATAAAGGCGGTTTTCTCACGCGAATCTGGAGCCATCGGGATTTGGTGGTAACCCGCAGTTAAATCAAGTGTGGTGAAATACCTACAGCCCTCCAAATAGTCTAGTGTTTCGGTAATGTTAGGCAGGGGGTATACGTCAGGCTTCGTTATTGCGTTTAACGCGCGAAAATCTATACAAAACCGATACTTCGGCCCTCCGTCCTCAGACTTTTTAGGGACAATCACAACGGGCGAGGCCCAGGGGCTGTGACTTGGCACTATTATTCCCCCCTCTAATTGTTCCTTCACGAAATTGTCTATCAATGGCTTCAAGTGATGGGGGGTCCGGTAGGGTCTTCTGTAAATTGGCCGGGGATCGCCAGTAGGAATGTGGTGTTCTACCAAGTGTGTGGCTGGGGGTGTTCCCGATGGCGAGAACAAATGACTATACCTTCCGATTAAAGGCTGCAATACCGATTGTTCCTCAATGTCCAGATGGGACAACTTCCTTGCAATCTCGTCCTTAAAATCATCCTCACCAGCCTTACACACGGAAATGTATACGTCCCGGTCACTCCCGTTCCCTCTCACTGACTCCTCCACATCACTCACTATCGCGATCACTGTACCCTTACTCAGATTTACATCTGTCATTCCAAAGTTACTTACTTGGATCTTAGCACCTCCTTCCCCATTCACCTTACAAACACATCTGGCCACCCAGCAGTCGTCCATTTCCAGCGCCGACTCAACCATGCACTCATGGCCCTCTCTCCAGCCGCCACTAAGGGGAAGGGTCATGAGACGAACGCTCCGTGCTGGGATGACCTCCGCCGACACAAGACGCACCGGCATATTCACCCGGGGACGGCGCCATCCCTTCGCCGCGTCTCCCGGCTCCTTCGCCGTCGTTGCGGCCTTCGGTCTCTCGTCCGCGATGTTCGCTGCTTCGCCCCTCCACGCCACTGCAACCACGCCTCCCGTCCTTATCTCCATCGCTGGCGGTCCCGCCCTCCGCGGTCCGCAGTCCGCCTTAACGGGGATGGTCCTCCCTTGGCCGAGACGGAATCTCCGCGTGCTCGTCCTTCCACTCTCGGTCAGGCAAATTATGCGCCCGCCAATTGTGAGTCCGCCCCTGCTCACGTCAATTATTTTCGCGGAGAAAGTCGCTTCCTAAAATTCCCTCATGACCCCCCAAACTGTCTACGACCTGAGCCTTTAGGTTATACACACTATCGCCGAAACCTAACGGAACCACCACTTCTCCGAAGTTCCAAATGAACCCTCCATTTAATCCCTTTATCTTGAACTTAGACCTCTTCGGCACTCGGCCCCCACAGCACCTTCTAGTTAAAAGGCTCACCTGCGCTCCTGTATCCACTAACATGCGCCGCCGCATCCCCCCACACGTCACAGTCACCGCCAAGTCCTTCACTCCCCCCTCACGGTGCACACACGGGAGGACAATCCTTAATTGGGGCCGTTGCGGGCGACTTCCTCGACCCCGGAACCATTTAACGGCATCTCAGCCCGCTGGTTAAAACTACGCCGTCCTCGCGCCCGGCAGCTTCGGGCCCAATGTCCTTCCTTCCCGCAATTGAAACACTGCATTCTGCCCCTCTGTTTGCAGTCCCTTGCGAGATGCCCAAAATGGCCACAAGCGTGACAGGCTCCATCACGAATCGCGAAAATTTTTCTTTCCTCTCGCCCCTCTTTCTCCGGTCGAATCCTCCGCTCGGCCTCCCGCACGCGCACGGCTGCGGCGACAGCGGCGTCAAACGTCTCCGGCAGCTGTTGAGGGGGATTACCCCCGCGGACCCACCACCGCCCCCTCGGCATCGAGCTTTCGCTCATGGCCGAGAGCCGCCTTATCTAATTGTGTTTCTCTTTTTTGAGGTAGTTCAACCTTTTTTTTTGCTAGGGCCCTATTGGCCACTAGCCAGCTGTCCGCCTCCCCTAACTGTGTTAGGATCATTGGCATGGTTGACTATTCTTTTTTAATTATTGGTCTTATTAAAGTTTTGAACTGTTTACAGCAGTATTAGTCTTTGTTCTTTGGCATCTTTCATCTGTTATTGGTTATTTGGTCTAGGTCTCGTTTCAATTTCCTCTTTCTTTTTCAGAATTTTTGCCGCCACAACGGTGAATTGATCTAGCCTTTTCATTAGATTTTCTCGCGTCCATGAATCCCCTTCTTTTTTCATTGAATCTTTCAAGGATTTTCTTTCCTCTTCATATTGTGGGCATTCGTATAGAACATGCCAAGAGTCTTCTTCCACCCCTCTGCATAGTTCACAGAATGGGTTATTGGTCAAACCCAATTGACACAATTTTTTGTTAAAATTACCGCGACCACTGAGGAATTGAATTACATATTTATTGAGATCAATATCCTTTTTTCTTAGCCATTGCTTAATGTTAGGAATGTATTTTTGGGTTTCTCTTCCCTTGAGTGAGGCGTCCCATCTATCTTGCCATTTGTCTATTATTATTTCTTTTATATGTTTTCTTGTTTTTTCATTGTCTCTGTTTTCTTTTCTGTTCTTATATCTTAGAACAGATTCTTCCACCTTTAAATCAATTGGTATGCATTTTGTAATTACACACAGGGCCTCCGTAGAAATTGTTCTGTATGCCTTCCCTATTGTTAGAAGTGCAGTTCTTTGGGCTCTTAGTATATTCTGTTTGCTTTTTATTTTTCTATTAATCTCTTCTGCCCAAGCCTCGCATCCATATAGTATTAATGGTACTGCGAGTCCCTTATAAATAATTTTTAAAGTTTTATCTGTCGGTCCTTTTTCTTTTTTAACCAGTTGTGCCAAGGGAACAAATTTCTGTTTTATTTTTCTTATAGTATTTATGCAATGTGTGGAGAAATCCATTTTTTCACCTATTGTTACACCAAGATATTTAACTTCTCTCTCATATTTGACTGAGATGTTATTCATTTTTAATACCGGCTTTCTTTTAAGTTTGCCTTTTAGCATAGAGATTTGGGTTTTCTCTATTGAAAATTTTAGTTTTCTCTTTATTCCCCAATCATTTATATGTTCTAGTGTCTTATTTCCTGTATCTTCTAACTCCCTTCTTGAATTTCCTTTTATTAGAATTAGTCCATCATCAGCGTAGGCCGAGATTATAGTATTCTCTCCTGTGTTAATACTCATAAAGCTGTTAAACAGAATGTTCCAAAATGTTGGTCCCAGGACAGAGCCTTGCGGGCAGCCCTTTGTTAGAGTTTTGCTTACTTCTGATCCCTCTAGAGAGAAATAGGTTTTTCTATTTTCAAAATAGTTTTTTATTAATTGATGAATGTTTTGCGGGCATCTGGCCTCTTTTAGTTCGTTTAAGATTGCCGGCCACCATGCATTGTCGAAAGCTCCTGCTATGTCCAAATAAATTACCATGACGTACTTTTCTGCAGCGTTTTTTACCGTATTTTTTACATGTAAAATTGCATCTATTGTGCCCTTTCCAGTCACGAAGCCGTATTGATGCCTATTTGTAAATCCGTTAATTTCTAGGTGGTTTGTCAACCTTTTATTTATTAGTCTTTCCGCTATTTTTCCTAGTGTTGGCAGAAGGGTTACTGGTCTATACGATTTCGGGTTTTCAGCGTTTTTATTGGGTTTTAAGAAAATTTTCAAATTTCCTATTTTCCATTCATCAGGGAAAACGCCTGTAATTAGCATTTTATTCATTATTGTTAATAATGTTTCACCTGTTCTGGAAATAGTTCTCTTAATGGTCTCAATTTTTAATCCATCCATTCCTGGTGCTTTTCCATTTTTTGCCTTTTTTATTGCTTCCTTCAGTTCGCTCATGGTGAATAGAGGTTCATCTCTGCCTTGGCTCATTTCTCTAGCTTCTCTTCGTATCTGTTTATGATGTTCGTTTTCTCCATCCTCGGTATCGTCTGGTAGGAGTATTCTTATTAGTGTTTCCGCTGTTTCCTCTATACTTTGCGTGAAGTTACCGTCTCCGCGTCTCCGGCATTGCGAGGCGCGTGTGCTCCCCCACCCTGCCGGGCAGGCCATTTAGGAAGGCGTCCAAAGCCCTCTCGTCCGCCTCCGACCGGCAGCCACGGCAGCATCATCCTCCTCCTTCCATGTATGGCTATTTATATCGCGGATGCGATCTGCGAACTCCTCTATTAGCTCCCCTGGGTTCATTTGCACGTTCGCCAGCATCTCCCTGTAAAATCTCCTATTCTTCACCCCCTGATATCTCTCCAACAGCACCCTCTTTGCTTCGGGGTAGTTCAAGACCTTCCCTGCCCTTGTCTTCGCCCACAGGAGATCCGCGGCCCCTCCGCGTGTGCGAAGCGTGACCGCACTTAGCCTGTCCTCATCATCCCAGCCACACAACCTTCCCACTTGTTCTAATTGCGAGAAGAACGCTTCAACGTTTTCCCCTGTGGATCCCGAAAAGCTTTCAATCGCCGATATCACTGAATATGACTTCCTCGAGTTCTCCCTTGCTCCGGCCACATCCATTGTACGGGCTCTAAAAATCGCGTTTTCTTCCTTAAGGGCCCGTAGCTGCGTACAAAGTTCATCCACCGCCTGTTGGAGCTCCATTTCACGACCCGATAAACTAACGCGACTCGCCATTGTCACTCACCTTATCACGACTTGGTATTACCGCACTTCCCAAAGCCTTGAGGAACATTCCACTTCTGACACCAATTGTAAGCGCCTGGCTTAAATAAAAAGGAGACTGGGTCCGCAGGAGGCGAAGGGTAAGGGAAAAAGTCGGACGTTCTGTTTTAACACTTTAATTCATGCACACAACAAAATACATGTTTACCATCGGTCACCCAGCGCGAGACTCCTCGCGTCTCCTCTGCCCCCACGCCGCGCTCAGCGCCCGCGTCACCCCGTGACCCCCTTGAAGGCTTCCTATTGGCCGGCAATGGCAGAAGATTTTAACCCTACTCGTGCATCTTCCCACGGAGCAAGATCCCACGGCAAGGTGTTAGAGGAGCCACATCTAAATGTGATTCCACATCCGGCGGCTACCATTTCCGCCGAAACCAACATCGAGCAGACGCGAGCGCTGACTGCTGCGCGCACGCTTACATACTTTTCATTTCCAATGTTGAGCAAATTCCACGAAGTCACGCCTGAGACGACGGAAATACATCGTTTAATTTCAGTTTCCGTAATTTCAATAATAATCTTTCATGAAAATGTCATTCGTGATGACTGAATGATGTTAGAAAGTTAGTTAATAAAATTGATATCAAAGACTCAATTCTCTGTCGTCACCGCTAGCGATTAGAATCAGACACATCACTCTGTTTATCGCCGTTGTAGCAACAGGTGGTGCTGCTAAGAGATTCTATTAAAATGCACATCAGCCCTTGTATTTGCTAACAGGTTAGGCGACCAAAAGCCGAGGTCATTCGCGTCTTTGAAGACAGTTGAGTTAAAGTGTAACTGAAGATTAATTAGGAGGGATTAATTGAGACAAGTAAGAACAATGGCTGAATCAAGGGAGGGCTGTAGACTACCTACTTTAAATGTAAGCCACCAGAAAGGCCGAATTTTAAGTCAGTTTCGATAGAGAAAACACTACATTTGTAATGCTCTCCTCGCGCTATTTGATTCGTGAAGAAAATACCACAGAGAATTGTTATCTCTGCCGCAACTCGAGCCTAAAACCAAAAGAGTTTCCTCAGAGCACTCCATAGATCCTCAGCAATTGGAAGCGCCATCGCAGTAAGGTGACCAACAAATACAACTTTTAGGCAGTGACGGAATCATTTCAGCTTGTATGGTGGAAAACCTATTACAGAAGCAATGTTTTCAGAGATATGTGCTTGTAGGGATAATTAAAACAAAGTGTGCACTACGAACTTTTATGTATTTATGTATGCTGTGGCTTGAAATGCTGATGGTAGGCATGGGCGTAGCTAGGGGGGTCCCTGGGGGGGCCCGTGCCCCCCCCCCAGAAGGCTCGTGGCCCACACAGCGCTGGCAACCGCGCGCCTGCGGCCGAGCCACAGCACGGCGGTGCGGTCCCTTTGGTTCTATATTTTGGCCGAAGGTAAGCTACAATTTACACTGAAGCAGCCGGGGCAGCACTGCGAAGTTTGAAAATGTGCGCCGCGGACAGGCACTGCTGCTTTGTTCGTCTGCTTCGTCTGGCTCCAGCGGTGTTGCTGAGGTGCTCGGCACTCGTTTCAGAAGAGTTACTATATTACCCTATGTAGGACCTCTAGTCTCTGCCCGGCAGCGCGCTTGCCTGGCTGTTTCTTCCCCCCTCCCTTGCCACCTCACCTCACCCTTCCACCCGCCGCGCCGGCTCGCCCGCCTCAACAAGCATCGACAGGATTGTTGTTGGTTTACATTGACAGACAAGCCGCGCGTCGTACGTCGCGCTGTGCTGGAGTGCTGGCGCCAGTTTTTCTTCAACCACTGTGGTGAGTGTGGTGTTAAAAGTGTGGTTCCCGCGGCGCTCCCAGTGACAGCAAACCGGTGCATCTTGCGGATTACGTGATAACGCGCGGAGTGAAAAGGTAAGTTTCCAAATGAAATGACGCCGGTGTCTTGTGACAGGGAATCGGGATGACGTGAGGGTTTCATCCTGCAGATAAGGTTCTTTATTTCTCTCGAAGCAATTTAGTCAAGTCACAAAACACCTCAACTATGATATATGATGCTGCCGTTGCTAATTGCCTCCTGTCTTCACTTCCAGACTGAGCAAACATCGCGCCTCGACGGCGCCGTAATCATTTTTCTTAAGATCAAAACGTTGTAACTCCCTTCACGATTGAGATAAAGATATGATTTAAGCACTAAAAACAACTCTATACTTTTATTCACATTTCATATGCAGCATTAATGGACCTACAATGTAAAATACGTAAGTTAGCAGGCGGCTACTTTTTACCTTGCAAAAATTCAATTTTTTGTCCTTAAGATATTTACATCAGTATAACAACATTTTAGCTCAATTAACCACAAAAAACATGAGCACTGTTACGAAGAAAATGGTATGAGGAACCTTTATGTAAAAGTTTTAATCCAGCACGAGGAACGGTTTGCCGACAATCGAGTGAAAAAAAGTGAAAAGAACCGCGTTTGTAGGGGAAGTTTATGGAAATATTTATTATAAACTTTATCGAAAAACTATTGACACCACTAAATGAAACGTCTCTTTATGCATTATGGCACATTTTTATTCAGTGCATAGTGCAATATTAATTTGTATGCTGCATTTGATAACAGCGCACGCCCGCCCTTATGGAGATCAACATGGGAAACGAATCTCCATAAGAGTCCATACTGTCAACTAAATGTGGAAAGCACTATAGTGTTGAGCAGTTGATTATGTTTCGCGCAATCTTGTGATTTTTCCCTTCTATTTTGTTTTTCTTTAGGTGCAAGATGAAGAAAGTTTCAGATATTCGATCATTTTTCAAGAAAACTCTCTCTCCCCCTCCAAAAAATGATCAACGTCAAGATGATGATCCTCCCAGAGACGACCGCACATTCCCCTCCTCTGCACCGTCAACGTTTGAAACTTCAACGAAAGCCGCAGATGAAAAAATGGAAGTAATCGAGGAAAGAGCATCTGAATCGACAGATCTTGGTAATTTGGAAACTGGACCGAAACAACTGAAAATTAATTTCCCGAAAACACTATTTGGTGACAGAAACCGATCATTTTCCGACGCTTACTATGAAAAACACCAGAGGTTGGAGTACAGTGTGGAAAAAGATCGAGCATACTGCTTTGTGTGTAGACTTTTCTTTACCGGGGTTGTGCGAGACCAAAACGAAAAGTTTATTAAAACAGGGTTTTGCAAATGAAAAAAATTAAAAGATGCGATCGAAAAACACGAAAAATCAGGATCTCATTTGGATTGTCATCAAAAGTATCTGGGGTACCAAATGGCTAACGCATCTGGTACTGTACACGCGAGAGTCGTAAATCAGAGTAAAGAAGAGATTGAAGAGAAAAAACGTTACTTTACAGAAGTAGCTGATATAATTTCCTATCTCAGTTGTCAAGGCATGCCACTGAGAGGACATGATGAGAGCTCTGAATCTCAGAATAGAGGAAACTTTGTTGAATTGTGTAAGCTTTTTGCTAAGTATGATGACTTTTTTGCCAAACATTTTGAGCAGTGCCTTAACTACTGCAGCCCAACGGTTCAGAACGAAATAATAGAAGTTGCAGGCGGTCTAACTCTTCAAGAAATTGTACAGGAAGTGCGGGAGTGTGGGTTTTATTCATTGATGGTTGATGAAGCCAAATGTTACAAAGAAGAACAGTTGTCAGTAGTTTTGAAGTACGTAAGAGGATTGGAGCCCATCGAAAGGTTTCTCGGTTTCTTAAATTGTTCCACAGCAAGAGATTCCGAGTCGCTAAGCCAAATGATTCAAGATTTTTTAACTAAATACAGCTTGGACGATTTACCAATGATTGGACAATCATACGATGGTGCCAGCGTAATGTCAGGAAAGAACGCAGGTCTCCAGGGGAAAATGAAAGAGTTACACCCACAGGCAATTTATATCCACTGCTTAGCTCACAAAGTAAATTTGGCCGTTGTCTATTCCTGCAACGATATCCAGTCAGCTTACATTTTCTTCAATACTCTTGAAGCCCTCCATATGCACTATTCACAACCTGGTAATCATGCCATCTTAGCGGAGATTCAAAAGAAGCTAGGCATTAAAGATGGGAAAGAAATGGGGAGCTTAAGTAGTACAAGATGGTGCTGCCGTTACACAAATTGTAACGTTGTAAAAAATAACTTCAACGCAATCAAGGAAGCCCTTGAGGAGGAAATCAGCGCTGCACGAGATGGGGGAGTATGGTGGAGGCCATCGGTTTGTTGAGATCTATCGTACAACCTGAATTCGTTGTTAATCTTTTCGTAATCCATTCAGTTTTATCGGTGACCAACTCGCTGAGTAAGTATTTGCAAGGCCCGGATGCGACGCTCGCGAGAGCAAGTTCAGTTATTGCCAGCATTCAAACTACTTTGGCAGAGAGCAGAAATAATTTTGATGGTTTATGGGCCGAGATAGTAGAATTTGCGAACAATAACGACATTTTGCTAGAGCCTGTGTCTGTCTCAAAGAAAAGAAGGCAGCAGCCGCCCGCAAAAATGAGCGATTACTATGTTGAAACTACCGTAGGAAAAAGCCAGCTGACCGATCTACCATCTGACACCAACCCCAACACTCGAGATTACTGGAAAATCAATGTGTACAACAGGGTTTTGGATAACGTTATTTCACATTTTCAGCACAGGTTTGAGTCCGTTCCCCTGGCAAAGGCAGCTGATGCCTTTACTCAGTTGAACTTGATTGAAGCTGAAGATTTCATTAATAATTACAAAGAAATTTTGAATATTGATACCCATTCCTTAAATGCCGAGGCTACAGTATTGAGAAATATATTAAAAAAACAAGGAACTAGAGGTCAAACTTAAAAATGTCAGAGCAGAAATAAATGAAGATATCATGCCGAATGTTTACAGACTTCTCCAAGTAGCAATCGGCCTGCCCGTCAGCTCGGGTGGATGTGAAAGAAGTTTTTCAGTCATGCGAAGAATCAAGTCATGGATTCGGTCTACAACCGGTCAATCAAGATTTTCAAATCTATCCATTCTTCACATCGAAAAAAAACTTGTTAAAGAAAGGGTTCCCAGCACTACCATCATTGAACATTTTTGTCAAAAAAACAGAAAATTCCTTTTAACCAAATATTTTGTTTCTTTTCTTTGTTTTCACTTTAAATTAATATTGAAGTTGTATTTAATTTATTAGCAGATAACCATCCCAAAATTTACTATGATCCCTCTGAAAATGTGTGAATCCTTGTTGAAAATAAAAGCTATTTTATTTTCCAACTCTGTGTGATCACTTTCTAGCCTACAACAATCCCTTTCAGTATTTTACAAAAATGTCATCAGCAATTAGGCTTAATTTCAGTTCTGAGAAGGTTCAATTTCAAACATTTTTGGGGGAGAAACACCCTCTCTTGAAGTGGGGGTACCCCCCGGAAGGTGGGTGGTCCCATGGCCCCCCCCAGCCAAATTCCCTGGCTACGCCCATGATGGTAGGTAAAATGGTGGTGGATATTCGTGAAATAAAAAAATTGCATTTTACCGATTTGGTGGGAGGGAAATTAACTTCTATTTTAACATGTAGCCTAACGACACCTGTCTTATATTTTCAAATTGTTCGATGACATGTGGACGAATTTTCTCCTAAACGAAAAAACATACCTTTTGTATTATTTTAATGGTTCCTATTAAATATTAAGCTATCATAGTAAATAAGTAAAAAAAGTTTTTCAGTCCGTATCTGCAAAAAAATTCAAAGTCCGCATCATAAACCCTTTTGTCATTTCATTGCTTTCATGGAGACTACAATTAAAAACAATGTAATTCTAGCATCATTTATATTACCACACGTACGAATTCCTTTGTACAAACTGATGTACTCATATGAAGTGTGGTCCAAGTATTTTTTTTCAACTTGAAGACTCAAAGACTCATGATTCACCCTCCAACCACCTTAACTATGCGATTGTCCTGCACGTACTCCACGTAGCAGTCCTAAATAACTCAGTTAACCAGGCCAACTGAGGAAGTGAACACTCTCGCTTCCAGTGCCTCACCATTTGGCCTGAGAGGTTCAGAGTTAACACATTTCCTAATCTCTGAACCTCTCGGAGTGTGCGCGGCAAAACATCTGCTCTGAAATGAGCTTCTTAGCCCCAGTATACAACCCCATTAACAGCCTTTGAAATTACTTTTCTTTAAGGGATGATTTCGTTACTCCAAATGACCATGTTATGGATGAACAGTAATTCTCATTTATTGACAAAAATTGATGGCAGAGTTATCTACAAAATTATTAATATCAGAGCAAGCTTTCCATTTGGATATTCACTATATTGTAGATAATATATTCACAGACAGTTTACTAAGTTTACTGATATTTTAAATTACAGCTATTTATTATTTTTGTACCATTTCAAGGTTCAAACTTTGCATATTATACATGCATGGACATTTTAAAAAAAACTTAAATTAATATTCATATCTGTAAAATTAGATACAATTTCCAGCAATTTTAATGACCAATACTGAAGATCATCATTGTTAAATAAACTGATAATACTGTATCACAGGCATATTAACTGATAGAAAAAAAACTTGTAATTCACATATCACTCCAAAAATACTTTTATGCAAGTAGACTTACTGAAACAAGACGGCAACAATCAAAATCAATTCCTCACCATCAGAATAACACGGTATATTTCAACTACATCACTATTTTAAATCACAAGCCTTGATCCCAATCACTTAAGTATTGAGACATTATCAGCCTTACTAATACAATGAAATTTGGTAACCTTATGTATTTCCACTATACACACAAATTCCATCACAGATTTACCTGGAGATATAGGTTAGTTTCTTAGTCATCAATGAACATTAACAACCTTGCTACAGATGTTTCTCATAGCTGACAACATGAACTTTACAATTGGTGTTCATAATGTAATGTGGATTCAGCTTCCAACCCCTTCTGCTTTTGAACTGGAGTCATCACTTCAAATCATTTTCAATTGAAATAACTGACATTTGAAAAATCGACCACCCCTTTAATTATTCTTAAGATACCTACGTAATTATTATTAGACCAATGGATGGTCAGAAAAGTCCTTGTTCACTAATTTTGACATGATACATTAGCAATCTAGAAACCACATTCAAATTTAATCCAGAATTGATAATCCCATTGAGAATCACTACAGGTCTGCATCGCGACGGTGTTTCAAATGAAAAATTATCCTAATTCACATTGATAAGGAATCATGAGCAGTCTATGAGCAGAAGCCGAAACTGATTTATTTTCCTTAAAGCTTTCTGTGACTATGTACTTCAATCAGTAGTTTTGGAATTTCTGTCATCAGACCTCAGAAAAAAGAGTGTCGACGACCAAGAGGCTAGAATCGTGGAAAGTGATAATCTATTAGATGCTTGAAGATATAAGAAAAGAGGAGGAGTTAAAAATACGAATTTGGAATGGCACGAGCCAATACAAATGTACACATGTTGTGGAAAGGGAGAGGGGTTCATGATTTCTACCGCCCACATTCAAAAATCACTATGCATTCAATGATGCACACAAATGGAAAAATTGAGAGCATTGAGAATCACCCAAGATCTCCAGAATAAGTTAACGTTAAGAGCAAAAGGAACTAAACATTTTTAGGCCTTTCCGTTGCAAAAGAAGGCTGAATGGTGTCAATTTATTGATTCCAATAAAGTAGACTTGACTTTAAAGGCTCAATCTGCTTGAAATTCACCGTTGATTATGACACTACCACTCAAAATGTAAAACTTCCCATCTGCCAAAGCAATGGTGAACTTCTTGATCCTCTGGCCTCAAGCCCACAGTGATGACCAAAATGGTGACCAATAGGAATCAGGGGCATCTTCTTGCAACGAGTATGCAATTTTGGCACTATTGCTCTTCATGCATTATTTTCATTCCAAATTCTTTCATCAAATAGCATCACTCGTGTTAAGTTTACAAGGGTAACTGAAAAAGGACCGCTACATCACCGTTAGATGGTATTCAATCAGAACTTCCATGCAGGAGTTAACGTACGTCGATTCCCGAGCCTTTAATTCTATTTTGCTCAGAATGGTTATAGTAAACAGGGACAAGCCAAGAAAGTATGTTGAGAGGGTTTAATTCAAAGAAGTAGGTAATATTTGTAAGAGCCAAAACAGCTTTCATTCTAATCAAATATGTATCTCTAATTGGGGTGTTTCTGAAGTGCTATGAAAGCAATTAAATCATTCATAGAATAACAGTACAACAGTTCAACTAATGGTGTGTGGCCAAAATTGAAAAAGGCCAGAGTTTCATGATATTGAATAAAACTTCAAGTAACATTCAAGTGAAACATTAATTAAAGAATTTTTATATTTACTAGCAATTTGAGGATAAGGTATTCACTACATACTGAAAACAAAAAAATTTTGCCTTTTTCAATGAAACAGTTAGCATTTTAAAGGAGATAAGGTGAAAGAATATTAATAGCTTAACTTAAAAATCAAAGCTATGTAGTTATAATACAACAAGAAAATAGATTTACTAAGATTCTTAAATATGCAACTCTTAATAAATAATGACCCTCAAAAGTAATTAAAACTCTCATTAACTGAGATAAATTCAAACACCAAAGAAAAGACATTTTTTACATTTAATTAAGAAATTATACGACAGTTAACTATGAATATGTATGTATGTATTTCTGGCATGTGCGTGTATGTATGTCAGCATGTAGGTAGACACCTGTGTATGTTAGTATGTTATTTTCAGGAAACCAGAGATTCCCGTGAAACCCTGAGTTTAGAAAGTTTGAATATTTCCCAGACACATCTCATCAGAAAGTTGCCCGGCAAACAGTGAGTCTTCACAGTCTTCCTATAACTGAAAATCAGGAATACTCTTCAACAAAAGCATGCATATGCATTACTACACTTTCCCAATTTCTGCAACACATATTTTAAGAGTTTATGCAAAACGATCGTCCACATCCCCTGGAATTTTCAAATGGCTCTCAGTCGCAGGTGTGGGGCAAGTGTTGAGAGACACCCATTTGAGTCAGTTTAAAGTAATAGATACACCTACTTATGTAACAAATGATACACCTACCTCCTCAGCAGTAACAAAATATTAATCACCTAACAATCATTACAAAAGTTCCTTTTATGCATTACTACACGCTCCAAAATATTTCTGAGTATTTCAAAGTGTTCACTACACAAGGTATATTCATAAAAAGATTTAAATAGTCTAAACACCTCTTCACACAGCTATTAAATCTTAAAAAAGTACAGTAGATCAATTGAGCATGTGAATGGAGAAGAACATGTTTGACCTCATTTGCACAAAAACAGCGAGCAGTTGGCTCTGCCACTCACCCCAAGTGCATTTCAAAAAGCAATTATTCTTACATAAGGGATGAGTATAAACTTCGTGACAGTATTGCTAGCCGTGAGACACATGATACAAGGCACTCAATCACTTACCCTTTGCCCTTCGCAAAGTTTCTCTCCACAACACCTTAACATTCCTTCCGTCTTTCACATTGGTTAACACATTAAACAACATAGTTCATGGCCACCGAACAACATTTAATTTTAAATATGCAATAGAATGCCACCCTGGAAACATTGTAAAGACAAAGGATTTCACTCCATAACTTTTCCCTTGCTTCAAATTATGCACGACTTCACGAATCAATGTTGAATCTTAATAAAAAGTTGTTTTGCCAGAAGCTTTGACTATGGAAAAGCAACGTCTACCTCAACAACAATTTCAGTTAAAATGAAAGTGACTAGGTCTCTGGGCAAATTCCTCTTGAATGGTATTGCAGAGGAACACTTCAGATAAGAAGGGATATTGGCTTATCCTTGAGAGAATATCGATTGGTGCGGTTTCCTGCCGACACTCGCCAGTAATATTAATGGAAAGTTACCAAAGAATGGTTCAGTTAGAGGAAGAAAATACGAGGAGTAAATAATAAGAGGAAAATATTTTCACACTAACTTCCCGAGTCTAATATCAAATCACAGTCTGTTTGGTTTCACACGCACTTCCCTTCGCCGTCCGCCCACGTCGCATGGGAAACACTGACACAGCCTGACATCTGCCAGCATCCTGTAATCCCCTTCATCATCATCGCATTCCTCTTCTCCACTGCTGGATGCAGAGCGACCTATCTTTGTTCCTCGAACTCGCTCTATCACAGGCAAGATCACCAGAAGCATGCCTGATATGGCAATAAAAAATCCAGCCAGGTAGAAGGAGATGTCATAGCTCCCTGTGATGTCATACAGCCACCCTATAAAGATGAAAGAAAAACAATAATCACACACTGAATAGGAGGGGGGGAAAAGGTGGAAATCATGGATGGAGAGGTTATCAACCCAAAAATGGGCCCTAAGACCTTGGCTGAGGTCAATCTTGGCTGAAATCCACCATTTTTCAGGGTCTAAGGGAAGAGAATTCAACCACCCAAGTGTCCTGCAGTCCAAGTAAAAGTAACAGATTCAAGACCATGGAAAATAGTCCTCTGCATTCAGCAAAAAGATGAACACTCACACAAGAGATGTGCAAAACTGTAATAATATAAGGTGAATATAGGCATGAATATACATAGTGAAACTTTGATTTTGCAGCCCCTGCACAATGCACATCCTTTGGTTTGGAGGAAAAAGTCGTTATTGACAGAAAAAGCATTGTGAGCAAGAATGAAATGGGAAAGATCAGTTAGTGAGTCAGAGGTAGGGATATGGGGAAGGGGTTGAGCGTCAAGGAAGAAGCGAAGAGAAGATTAGCCATCACGGTGCGGAATAGAAGTGTAGAGGGAAGTGACATCTGTAGTTGCCATTTTGATGTCAGGCATCGAGTAGAAGGGGGGTGGATGTGAGGTGTTCCAAGAAGTGGTAGATGTCTTTGATGTAAGAAGGTAGGGAATGGACAAAACGTTGGAGGTAGAGGTCGAGAAAGGCAGAAAGCCATTCAATAGGAGACTAGCAGGAGGAGACTTTCGGTCAGCCAGGGTTATTGAATTCATGGATTTCAGGAAGGATGTAGAAGTGAGGAGGAGAGGGGTGGGGAGGAGTCAATGGTGCAACATCTCTGCATGTGCAGCCATGAGTGGGCGGGGAGTATTGAGGTGAAGGGACTCACATTTTGACCATAATTGGCCCGATTTGACCATCCATTGGTCCGGTAGGGCCCTGATTCAATGACGAACTCCGACAGACCACACTACGTCCGCCCGTAAAGGGAGCCGGCGGACACCCTATCCCAAGAATTTGGGCAATGGGCTACGCTGCTTCTCAACAGATGTGTGGGAAGTTTTCGCGCAGGCGAGACTGGTGGGGACTCGTCCAACATTGTTGGGGTAAAATAATGATACTCAAACGATATCGTACTGTCTACCAAATTTATTTCAAAATCTTACAACACGTGTTTCAACTGTCTAGCAGTCATCATCAGGTAAGTCAGTCTTACCTGATGATGACTGCTCGACAGTTTAAACACATGTTGTAAGAGTTTGAAATAAATTTGGTAGACAGTAGATATCGTTTGAGTATCATTGTTCAACATGCTGTTCTACAACATCTCGCCGGAGAAAGTGGAGTTTATTGTTGGGGTAACCCAATAGCTACGAGGACTAGGGGGAGGCGGAGGCCCGTTGTCATCCTTTTGACAGCAATCTGCCTCATGGTGTCGGCCTCCTATTGGCTGCGTTTTTGCTAACCCTTCCCACTCCTTTTACCCTTCCTCCCGCTACGTACATATTCCCAGGCGATAAGTGAGAAGCTTCTAGACCAGGGGGTAAGCTTTTTAACCTTAGTGAGGTGACTGGAACCAGGTGCATATGAAGCCTTCATTGGGACCTTGATCCTGAAGGAAAGAGATGATGTCAGCATGAACATTTGGGTTGGGGTCTTTGGAGATGGGAGCATAGGAGGAGGGGTCAGAAAGTTGCACAAGAGCTTCATTGATGTAATCAGAGGTGTCAAGTAGTACCACAGTGGAACCCTTATCAGAGGGAGCTATGATTAATTCAGGATTTCCAGTGAGATTTTTTTAGGGCAGAAAATTCTACCGAGGAGAGGTTAGAATGGGAGGGATTCATGAAAGGAAGGATCGGAAATTCTGGAGAGAACCAGAGTGCTAAAAACTCCCACGGGATGATTTGAGGGGAAAGGTTTGGTTTCGTGGATGGAAGGAGGTTTGAATTTGTTGAGGGCGGGGTGTAGGTTGAGAGGAGGAGGACATTTGTCGGAAGGTTGGGATTACCAGAAAAATTTCCATTTGAGGTTTCGGAAGAATCAAAGGGTGTCGGTGAGAGGGTTGGCAGGATAACACTGAGGGTGGGGGAGAAAGACAACCCTTTACTTAAAATGGAGATTTTGTTACCAGTCAAGGGTTGTGAAGAAAGGTTGACCACTGTTTCAGCTCGGGACTCGGGGGCGTTTGGGGTGGAGCGGGAAGGAGGAAGTTGAGGGTAATTGTATTTGGTTTGGCGCTTCGAGAAAACCTGGACCTGGGGGATGAGGGGGGAGCTGTAAAACGGCGGCCAGATCGGGTATCAAAAGGCAGAGAAGAGGGGGAGGGGAGTTTGTAATGTTAAACAGGAGCTGGAGTCCTTGGCGTATCAAAGAAGGCACATAGGAAAGAAAGTTTTTCAAGCGCTTCATAAAAGGAAGTTTTAAGATTCATAAGCTTCCCTCTAGGCAATGGGACATCCCTTGCTTTCCCATGTTTTCTCATTGAGTCACAGCCAGCACTCCTCCATCCTGTTGGATGCGCAACATTTCTCATAACCAAGCACAACACAGTGGTGATAATATTCCAAGGTGTTTAAAGCTCCTTCCCTAATATCGTGACCACATGTTTATTCATCTTTAGAAGGCTTCTTAATCACACCTAATCCTTGCAATTTTGATGACATTCTTCAGGCAATATAAACTAGGCCCACACCCATTTAGACCTTTCTATGCTTCACATTTTTAAGTCACACCATAAAGCATCAAACATGCCAGAAATACAATTTCAGTCCTATTGGTGTATTCTGACATCTTTATTGAGATACTGGCAAGCAAAAGGTTGCCAGTTTCTGCCACAGTGAATTCATGGCAGGGGTCAACAGACCAGATCAATTGCTTTCGTATTACCCCTGCGAAAGAAAAAACTCTAAGGTGGTATAAGAAAGTGGGTATACTTATTTTTTCAGGTGATGCTGACCAATTCCTTCATCTTATACAATAGATTTTGTAAAAAAATAAATCAGTAAGATTTTAGATTGAAAATCATTAGATCTCTCTGGAGCTCTAGAGTTCTTCCACTACACGTTCCAAAAAAAACTGCAAATGTTATTCATTTGCCAAGTAAAGCCAAAAAATGAGAAACAGCAATTTTTATGCCGAAGGTGTTGGATGTGTAAAGATGATGGAAGGAGAACAGAATCCTTGTACTATTGTAAGGAGTGTGATGGAGAGCCGGGACTTTGTTTAGAGAAATGTTCTCGGAAGTACCATGAAAATGTAAAAAACGTTTTAAAACTCTACTGTTTCCTTGTGTGAATGAGATACAAGTAGAGTTGGAGATCTCTGGATATGTCATCAAAATTGCTGGGTTTCCCAAAGGCAGCTTCACAAATGGAAGAGAGCACGTGTGCTTTTTGCACGCCGCCGTCAAAATGCCATCACCACTTCTCCTCATTGGAGATCAGCCTCGAGGAGGTTGTTTGGGTGGCACGATCATGTAGAAAAATTTGTCCTCGGTTGAGGGTCTTTGTCATGGGATTGGGCAGTCATGCTAAGGTTCCGTTGATAGACCTTTCCTGGATGGATAGCGGTCAGTTAGCGGCCACTTCCAACAGCCATGTGAATGCATACTAGAGACCTGCAGGCCAGGGTAACAAATCCGAACTACCCTCACCCAGCTGTGAGCGAGAGAGAGAGAGAGACCCACTCTTCCCTCTCCCCCCTCTAAGGAGTGGAAAGGGCAAAAGGGGAGGTGGTGCACACACCACTCTTGAAACGATCACTCGGTGGGTGGACAGGCGACCATCCTTTAATCGGGCGTCCATCTTCCGTGCTTTGAAAATAAACCCTTCCACCACTGAGGCTCTACCGCCACCTATGCAGACTTCTTTCCTTCCCTTCTCTTACGGTGTCAGCGGGTGATTGGCGGGAGGACGGGTGACAGGGCGAACGGGACTCTATGTCACCAGGGTGGGCGCTTACGGGAGCATGGGCAATAAACAGAGATGGGCGAGAACCGCTCAGATTTTCCAGTCACCTGCAGGTCGCTAATGCCTACCCGGAGGGGTGAGAGTTATTAAGAATATATACAGTCTCATTTCCCCATACTGTCCAATCCACACAGGATTGATGCCACTCAGCGAGGAGAAATGAAAATCCAGATGTTTGAGGATATTTATCAGTAACAGAATGACTAAGAAATCCTTAATGTTTCAAGGAAAAAATGCAAAAGTACATAACCTTATCCATTATTTTCATGTCAATGTAGGCAACACTTCACTACACTATGCTATCATATTTGTATCTTATAGGTACTTACATTTTTGAATATCTGGACTATATCATTGTTGAACTAAAATGCTGCAAAACTATAAAAATCCAAACTCAAAACGATATTTTACATAACAATATTGGGGTATTAATCTGATTTTGTAAAGACAAAACTACGGAGCCGGCATCGACACAAATAATTTAACACTAACTTGTTGTTATCAATATCATTAAAACTTTAAAACATATCCATACTATGATTTAATGAAAAAATTGATTTTTTGAAAAATGATTCATTGAAAAGGTGTTAAAAATTTTTCATTCGGTCATATCGGTTGGATCTGATAACTGTAGCGGGGCTGAATGTGTTAAATATCCATGTAACGTTCGCTGTTTTCCAGTCTTGGGCCACCTTTCCTTCGGATAATGATTTGCTAAGTATAGTTTCTAAAAATGGTGCAATCTGTGGGGCTAACTCCTTGAGCACACGTGCAGATATTCCTTCTGGACCTGGGGACTTGTTACTTTTAATCAAATGCAGTTTTGTAATTACTCCATTACTTTGAATTGTTATCAGCCATCGGATCATTTAAGTCAGGAATGTCTAAATTGTGTATTGTGTCATCCTTTGTGAATACACTTTCGAAGTAGTGGTTTAATAAGTTGGCTTTGTCGATGCTGTTGGTGATCACTTTGTCGTTTGAGTCCAATAAAAACTCTACTCTCGACGATTAGCCCTTGAGCTCTCTCGCGTAAGACCAGAATCACTTGGGGTTTTTATCTAGTAATTCACTGAGGATTTCTTGTTTTATTTTGTAGTTTTGTAGAGTATTACACATTATTTTCTTTGTTTTTGAGCGTTGAGCAACATATATTTCTCTTGCCGCAAGCTCCATTGTTTTGTTACAAGACTTAATAGAATTTTTATATAGATTGTGTAGTTGCCCTTGTCTCCTGAGCTTCCGCCTTATTTCGTGGTTCTACCAACGAGGTTCTTTATTCTACCATTTGAATTTGCATGGAATATATTCATCAATGCCTTATTGTAGTATATACATATTTCCAAAAAATACCTTCATGATACTTTGATGCTCTCGTCCTTCATTGTGGCTATGAATTGATCATGGTGTGGTTTCAAGGGTTATTCAGAAATAATCTATCAACCTTGCTCTGGCATGTATTCAAATTGGATAGTTTCACCTGACATTACCTTCCTACCACACTGATCCTACCACAGAACAAACTTGAAAAAGATTAATTTGGCTTATTAGCTTCTTTTTTCTTTTGAAGATTAAAAAATTGCAGCCATCCACATTCTTTTTGAGCCTGTTTTGAGGGTTATATGTATAATGTTTTACTAACCTCTCTCATTTCTACTAAAATTCCACAAACTTCCGGGGCTGCTCACAGTGGCATTTATGCATTTTCCAGCAGTTTGAAAAATGCATTTATCAGTAGTCATAGCCCTAAAGACACTATTTTTGATAACTTTTTTTAAACATTGCAGTTGTTAAATGTGCAAGGTTAGCTGTCAAATGTAAAATAACACCCATTTCTTATAAATAATTACTCCACTTTTAGGAGAAAAACCTACCCTCCCATTAAAATAAACCCACTTTTGTCGAATAATTTACTTCCTATAGCACAATCTTCACAAAATTTGTGGTATTCCATCAATAATATTGTGAGGGAACTTTAACAATTGAAAGCCAGGTCAAGGTGGAATGTTTTTATCCTGTGGTGTTGTAAACATTTCCTCATGATAGTGATTAATTTCCTTCTTTCGATGAAATATGGGCAAAAGATGGTTATATGTACTGGAGGAAAGATAGGTGAAGCGCTCATTGGCTTTAATTTGTGAATGGCCCGTCAATCTCTAGGTACGATCTTGCCCATAAGTCATGCCTGTTCACTGAAACTTGAATTTTAATAAGAAGTTCCACCCACTTACCAGCCAATGGAGGTCCAATTAGATTTGCTATACCCTGTACAAGCAACAGCAGTCCGTATGCATTTGTAAAACGCTCCAGAGAAATCAGCTCCACTAATATGATGGACGTCAGGGAGTAATTAGCCGCTATGAAAAGACCAAACACTCCAGAAACAATGGAGAGGGCATGGAAGCTGGTCAGGAGAGGAACAAGAGCCACAAAAAAACCGCAGAACCCCATGCAAGCAGCGTACAACAATCCTGCATTCACCCAGGTCTTGTCTCCAGCCCAACCTAATATCACCTGCAAGAGTGAGAACACATCAGAATGCCATCATCAAGGGCGAAAAGCATTGCCAGAGAACTTAACAAAGAATTTCTATGTTTTTAATCTTCAAAACTCACTTCTCCAAACATGTTGACTATTCCAATGATACTGATCAAATACGATGCATCTCCCTCTGTGTAACCCAATTCGACAGCATTGTCAGCAAGATACACATATGGCACATCATACCATGTATACAGAAGAAAGTTGGAAGCAGCAAACAACAAGAAACGGATGTCAGCAAAATGTGAGAAGTCTACCATGTCAGCCAGAACTTCCCAAAGGTCCCAGAGCCCTGAAAACCACTGCAAAGAAGAATACAAAAGGAGATTACACCAGTCTTCTCACTTTAACAGCTAACTATTGCACAAGTGTCATAATTATTCATTATAAACCCATAAAAATGAATCAAATATTTGAATCAAATATTTGGACCAATATATGACTATAATAATGGATACATACAAAATAATTCCATTCCATAGCAATAGTGAAATGACACCAGGTGATAACTAATTACTATGGCATAGTAATTTTGCTATATGTAATTAAGTAGTAGGTTGAAATTTCACACAAAATATTTACAACATACCTCAAACTTTTCCTTAGCTATAGTTGTCATTGAGTTTCTATAAATATCTGGACAGGATGAAGCACGTAAACGATAGCGGCTGATGTTTAGCATTGCCCCTCGGTATGTTAATGAGTGCCTGTAAATATGTAATTCATTCCATCAGATAAATATTGCATATTAATTAACATTAATATATATAAAGCTACAAAACTGACTGACTGACTGACTGACTGACTGACTGACTGACTGACTGACTGACTGACTGACTGACTGACTCATCAAAATTCCTGGGCATTTCTAAACGAGCTAGGTGGGTGAAATTTTCAGGATAGAGTTGGAGTCATGTGTCGAGTTGGGAAAAAATCGAAAAAGTTAAAAATGTCGATTAGGCTTCGATTTATTGCAATCGAAAGCTTCACATGGGATTATATGGAAAAAACGAAAAATTTAAGTGTAGACCATTTTTCTTTCGTTCATTAAAATATGAAATAATTAAGTTACAGGACTGATTCTTTCACAAGTATGAGGCTGAATGTTTGAAGAATCTTATTCTTTCAATCGATTTTTTCCTACCTACCGTAAAACTGATATTTTTAAACTTTTATTTGGGATTTTAGTAATTTTTTCACTTTCGTTGCTATGGATTTATTCCATTGTCGCCTAGCCGAGTGTCGATTCGAGGTTTGGAACTAAGCTAGGCGGGGCAGTTTCAGGGGAGGGTTATATTTATGTGTTGATTTTGGGTAAAATCGGAAAAGTTAAAAAAGTCGATTTGGCTTCGAGATATTGCAATCGATAGCTTTACATATATATATTAGGTATCCTAAATGCATGTAATTTACTCTTCTCTATGCCATTTTTCGCACTGCTAAATACTGGGTATAATTTCTTCAAACTTTTCCTGGCCTCTACCATACATTTGATGGCCAATTTCCATCAACCAAGCTTCATGATATTGTCGTTTTCATTAAAAAAGTATGCAGTCTATGCAGAAGATTGGAAGAGAAAAAAAATTGAACATGAAAATTAGTATAATAGAAATATCGATTCCGATCGAATAAATATATAGTAAAATTCTTCATGTGAGCTCTTATTAAGTATGATGTACTGAAATGAAATATCTAACGTAGAAGAACGTCTTATATGCCGTCAAATGAGGTTATGGTAATCTTTCTGTGGTTCCACGTTCGTTTCGGTGTACAGATTATAGTATTTTGAAAAGTCGTTAATAACCGGATGACGTACAATATAAGTTTGTACTAGAACTGTCGGGTATCCATACCTCATGAAGCGCGTATTTCATTTTCGAGAATTATATTTTTCTTTGCTTGCATGTAACACGCAGACATAAGAGCTTTCATTGTTTTTTTCCGTATTTAAAGAGTATCATCACAATACACTTCCCCCCCTGCTTGAAAATTGCAAGCACCCATATAAGCATCATTAAATGGACAGGTGCTATTAATACATCGGTGCTAAGTACTGGTTATATTTTCTTCAACTTTTTCCTAACCTCTACCGTTGGTTTGATGACCAACTTTAACCAACCAATCTTCATGATATTTTAGTTTTCATTCAAAACATGTGCAATTCATGTAGAAGATACTTTTCATGAAAAAGAAAAATTGAGCATGAAAATTAGCATATTAAAATTGTCGATTCGGCTCGAAGTTCTATTATAAAGTTTTCATGTTAGACCTTATTAAGTATGCTGTACTGAAAGGAATATCTAAAAGGCCATCAAATAAATTTATGTTGAACTTGCAGTGGTTCCACATTCCTTTCATTTCACTGACTATATTATTTTGAAATGACCTTAATTACCGGATGAGATATAATATGATTTGTACTAGAACTGTCAGGTATCCATACCTCATAGACCGTGAAATTCATTTCGAGAATTCCATAATATTTTCTTTTCCTGCATGTAGCACGCAAACTTGAGAGCTTTCATTGGTTTTGTAAGGATGTTGCATTCATCTTTCGTTACTTACAGAGTATCATAATGTAAAAACCCCCCTTGCTTGCTAACAGCAAGCACCCATTTACTCGTGTATATATAAAGCTACAAAACTGACTGACTGACTCATCAAAACTCCTGGGGCATTTCTAAGCGAGCTAGGTGGGTGAAATTTTCAGGTTAGAGTTGGAATCATGAGTCGAGGCGGGAAAAAATTGAAAAAGTTAAAAAAGTCGATTAGGCTTCGATTTATTGCAATCGATAGCTTTACATGGGATTATATGGGAAAAATGAAAAATTTTTGTGTGGCTCTTTTTTCTTTCGTTCATTAAAATATGAAATTATTGAGCTACAAGATTGATTCTTTCACAAATATGAGGCTGAATGTTTGAAAAATCTTATTCTTGCAATCGATTCTTTCCTACCTACCGTAAAACTGATATTTTTAAACTTTTATTTGGGATTTTAGAAATTCTTTCACTTTCGTTGCTATGGATATATTTCTCCATTGTCGCCAGGCCAAGTGTTGATTCGAGGTTTGGAACTCAGTGAGGCGGGCCAGTTTCAGGGGAGGGTTAGATTTATTTGTCGATATTGTGTAAAATTAAAAAAAATCGATTAGGCTTAGAGTTATTGCAATCGATAGCTTTACATATAAGAGTTAGGTACACTAAGTGCATGTTATTTAGTCTTCTCTATACCATTTTTTACACTGCTAACTACTGCGTATAATTTCTTCAACTTTTTCCTGGCCCCTACCGTAGCTTTGATGGCCAATTTCAACCAACCAAGCTTCACGATATTGTAGTTTTCATTAAAATAAAAGCAGTCCATATAGAAGATTGGAAGAGAAGAATTGAATATGAAAATTAGTATATTAAAAATCTCAATTCCGATCTAATTTATATAGTAAAATTCTTTATGTGAGCTCTTATTAAGTATGCTGTGCTGAAATGAATTATCTAACGTAGAAGAGCGTCTTATATGCCGTCAAATGAGGTTATGATTATCTTCCAATGGTTCCACGTTCGTTTTGGTACACTGATTATAGTATTTTGAAAAGTCGTTAATAACTGGATGAGATACAATATAAGTTTGTACTAGAACTGTCTGGTATCCATACCTCATGGGGCGCATATTTCATTTTCGAGAATTACACTTTTCTTTGCTTGCATGTAGCACGCAGACTTGAGAGCTTTCATTGCTTTTTTCCTTATTTAAGGGGTATCATCATATTACACTTCCCCCCCCCCCCTGCTTGCAAATTGCAAGCACCCATTTACTCGTTTATCATACAATTAAAAAAATTTATTCGATAGAAGTGAAAGAAGTGCATATTTGTGGGAGGAAAAATGAAGCTGATAGAATGGTGTCTGAAACACATATTTAGGCTAGAAACATGAGCTTACATTCTATGACAAGTAAACCTCAACACTACACCATTCAATTTTACCTACACATTTTTATTTGCAATATGTAATGAGCAACATTAAATTTGACATAATTGATAACTAAATATTTCACAAGCTAGAAGAAAGTGTAGTGAAATTGGAGAATTTAAAAGAATGGTGTAATGCCATCACAGGCTGAGAGATTACAGAATAATAGCAATGTAAATTATAAGGAGGGAAAGTGAGGGTGGGGTGGGGTACAACAAGAAATGATTAAAGAAATGTTTAATCTAAAACTTTCTATCTCACAAGAATGTAAGGCTCGGACCATATTTCTACTTTTTCCTTAGTTCGTAGAAGTACACCCTACAAAAAATATAAGCTGGATTCAGAAATATTTAGAGGTGAGACAAAGATCTTGAAATTTAAGACTGTTTCACCAAGGACCAGGCGGAAGTTGTGGATATTCATGATGAGTAAAACACTCTGGACTCACGCAAGTAAAAGGGATGATGCATTTCACCACACTGCACTCGGCATACCCACTGAAAGTATGCATTCACATACGTACGTAAGAGAGACATGCCAACCTGTGAACACGGAGATCTTTGAGGTATGCAGTGGGCACCCGACGCTGACTGCTGTTGTGATGTTGACGCCTCACCCAGAGGAAAGCATCATCACCTCCTGCCGTTCCACTGGCCGAGGGCCGAGCGCCGAGCAGCAGGGGCACGCGGGTCGAGGACAGAATGGGTGCAGGAGGCGGGGGAGGAGATGTTGGAGTCCTTCCCAGTGGGGTGGTGGGGTGGCCTTCGCTGGCCATGGGTGGGGGGTGGACCAGCACCTCCCCCGCCTCCGGCACCGGCACACGTGTGGGTGCTTCAAAGTGGAGCCGTGCAGAGTCACTGAAGCTTCTCGAGATGAGGAGGCTGGGATAGTTCCTGAGAATGACACTGTACACGTGTCGCCGGTTGCTGAGCATCTCCAGGGCCTCCAAGGGCACTGCCTCACCATTCTTGACGAACGTGGGCAGGCTGACGAGTGAGCTGCACAGGCGAGCGCCATCTTCCTCAGTTGGTGCTCCTCCCCCCGCACCAACCTGGCTGCCATTAACACCACTGCCAAAAACATCTCCAGCACCACTAATGCTCTCACCTGAAAGCGAATGCAGCAATCTACATTGGATTCTCCATTTATAACATCAAATTGGACATTTCATGCATCCACTGCCAGAAGGTTCTTTTCACACAATTCAATTTGAAATCTAATTTAACTAATGCACCCTCAAAAGACAACAGGAAAATTCCAAATGTTTAGCATTATTGAATGGGATAAATTAAACATTTATTATGAGAAATAATATGAAACAAGTAATGTAGGGGAATTTGGGATATTGTAACTTTTAATTGTATTGTACTTCAATTAGAAATTATCACAAATACTTTCATCTGCATACATGCATTTATGTTACCTACGTAAAGTGATTAAACTCCACTTCCTCCGATCCCAAGTAATTAATAATTTCCCAATTGGCACATAATTCCCACAATTGCAGCATCTTTGAGAAAATATCCCCACAGATATACTGAACTTCAAATTAAAGGAGGACAATTGGCATAGCAATGACATACTACATCTTTACTAATGTATTCTCTTGCATTGATTGATTGGCTCAGTATACTGGTGTATTATTTTCCATAAAATTAGATACTTAGGGAAGAAAGCAATGAACCTGTTACTAATAATTATAACTTGACACTCTTATTCAAATGCAATTCATATCTATGGGACCAAATTACTTAAAGCATTTTCAACATATCTAACATGTCTCCATGTACCATCATCTCGATGACATAATGAAAATTGGTCATTACCGATTTTCAAGGTTATTTTGTCAATGTATTTTACAAGATCAATGTATTTTACTGACAACGTTTGCACAGGATTTGAACACCTTCGAAAATGTCTTTACTGCCAAAACAATAAAGTTAACATTCTGAACATACAAATGAAAGACATCACAGCAATGAACAATGGTATAATCCACACTTCCTTAACATGATGATATCCCCTCAGAAGACAAGAATATCATAAGAGCACTCAAAGATCAAGCCCCTGCCATTCACCATGTTAGTTGTGTATTACATTACATAAGTATAGAGTAATTATATTTGTGAATGTCTTTTTTACATTTTGCTTTTCCGTATGCTAGTAGTTTTGGGGCATTTTCATTTTGTTAACTGCTTCTGCCACCACTGCAGAAATTTTTAGAGGTGGAAGAGCCCATTTTAGTTGCATTACATGGAGGTGACCTCGACCAATCCCTCACCCATTTGCACTATTCGACATTTATCAGCAGCTCTGCTAAGCTAGACTTGGCCAAACTTCCGCCAACGACAAATGCAACCCACTTCAGGTGATAAAGTGGGTGGATAATCACAAAAATCACTTGGAATGGGGGAGGGTGAGAGGGAGCAGAGGACTGGTTGCTGCAAAGATGGCAAGTGATGCAGCACCTCCGGAGCTCCAAAAAACACTCTCTTGCAAATGCCTCAGCAGCTATACCGTAGCTTGTGGAAGCAGAAAAGCTGGACTGAACTGTTCCAGCTTGTGCAAATATTGTGCTGGGTAGTACTGCAAAAACAGACCAGAAACTGTGATTGACCAGGACGACGACGATGATTTGGCTGTATTAGCTTAAAATGAAGACATGGCTGATGAATCCCCTCAGCCTTTTCAGCCAAAACGACCTCGACTGTAATATTAAGTTCCACTATTTCACAATATTCATGTGCATGTTCTTTCAATATCCTAATAAATCAAATCTTCGTTAATAATCATTGGTGACTTTACATATTCATTCCCTGATTTTCTTTGATGCATGTTTTGTTTATGATGACACTTCACTGATGTTCGCCAAAACATGGCTACATGACGGTTATTTTATCATTTATACACACGAATAAGAGTGAGGAAGTAGTTGAAAAGTATTCCTGAAAAGAAATGACCAAACAAAACTTCTGGACAACTTGAAAAAAAAATCATTTTCCCTATTGCAATCACTTTAACCCCCACCACAAGACATTGGCGGTAAAGAAATCTTTTTGAGACGTGAAATTTAAAGGGAACTAACAGTTCCACAACTTACTTGAGTGCATATTCATATTAATCAGTTTTTCATAGAACTTAAGCGATCCAAAGGGACGGAAAAGAGACAATTTTCCTGGAATTGCGATTTTACCCCTTCTTTGCCACTCTGTACCTCCTTTTCCATTGGTCGTGGAAACAAAGTTAATTGGTAATTCTCTTAGGAAGTTATGTCCTCTACAAGAATAAATGTGGAACAAATTTGGCTACGATACACCGTTTAGGAGTAATAAGCGAAAAACTGGGAAAAAGTGTCGTTTTTCGGTGTTTTATTCAAAATGGAGGAAAACGCAGAGGGGTGGGGATGACGACAACTTAGGTTTTTCAATCTCTAACCATCTCGAACGACATATTCAAAAATCAGAACTACCTGATTTAATGTAGGTTTGGACCCCTTATTACCTACCCCTCCAATGACTGGACTACTACTCTCTAGCCAAAAAAATACCGAAAATGGTCGAAAATTCTAGGAGCCACGCGGCCTGACGCCTGGGCAAAGTAATGCTCCCCAGAACAGTTGAGGGGGGCCCGGCACGAACCGAGCACCGACGGAAGATCTACAAATTCTGCTCCTATGCTTACAAAGAATTCCCACAGCGTCCTGTTCAGGAAGTCGATCCTGCTCCATACATGCTGACCGCGGTCGGTCCGCGGAACAGTGCTGCAAATGGAGGCCCACAAGTCGACACCAGGTGCTGACCGGACTCGTTCCACCCCTGAGTTTAAATCCCTGCAGGAATTTAAAATCTCTTCAGCTCCACGCTCGGAGGCATCATCGGTGCCGACATGGGCCACCACCCGCAGGCTAGAGCAGCCCGTATCTCCCACCTCTGTGCGTTTCGCAGCCGTGGTGTTAGGTACTAATCCTCCTGGTATACACCGGTAGGTGACCCGTTGGTCCACTCTATCTCTCCTTACCCTCTTCCGCAATGAGGGTACCATCCGCTGGACGTTAGAACTCCCTATCAATAATACTCCCGCCCTCTCTGCCCAGCTAACCTTGGGAGCAGCGTCCCTCGAGTCAGGAGGTGCGCCCACGTCCTCGCCAGCTGCTGTAGGAGTGTCGAGAAGTATTCAAGACGATAGGAATACGCGACAAGTAGAACTTTTCTGGGTACCCTGACACGTAAGCATAATCAGAAAGGAGAGAAGGCTGATGGACTAGCAATAGCAGGACCCAACAGCAATCCAACTGGCCCTGAACCAATCATAACCATCGCGCCATCAGTACGGAGGGAAGGAGGCTAGAACATGGAGTCTAACTCAGCACTCCGAGAACTGGCGAACAACAGCGAAGCTACGACAGGCCAAACTACATTTAAAAGGACCAAGGCCTAGCCTCGCACGGAGGCTCCTATTAAATAGGAGTAGAATACGAACTACTACCACTGCGGTATTCCTCACGGGACATAATCAAGTGATGAGACGTCTCTATCTTCTGAAGATTACAGATTCTCCGACATGCAGGAGGAGCAAGGAAGTGGATGGAATCATTTCCCATATTCTCTTCGAATGCCCAGCCATACCAAGGACTAGGAATAGGTATCTGGGCTCACCATTTTTGGAGCCCGACGAAGAAGGGGTAACTCCAGTAAGGGACCTGCTAGCCTTTATCAAGGCACTCAGACTCCAGGGGTAACGACCGATAGGTTGGCTGGCACAATGGACCAATTTGGTCTAAGTGGATTAGGAACTCGTAGCAGTAACTCCACCAACATCCAATCTAATCTAATCTGAGCTAGCTACTTCAAAAGTGTTGGCAAGTGCACATGATGATGTCTTGAGGCGAAGAGAGATAGATTGGGGGATTAATCCCATTTCAAACGTCGACTGTTGAAGAGGATGCTGAGCCTCGTGAGACGGAATATACCTAATAGAGGCTTTTCGGTATATTTTAGCCTTAGTTGCTGTGCAGGCTTCATGGAAATGAATCAAATTAGCAGGCTACACGCAGTGGAACCACGTGACGATTAGAAGAATTTCACCCAGAAATAGGTTTCAATATTTCCTAAAAGTTAAAGCACCACAGGTTGTTGTAGTGTATTTTTACGTCATCATCTGTCTGTATGTATTGAAAAACGTGACAGTTGGTAACACTGGGTAACAGTTTTACTCATGATGCTTTTTGTTTCATTCCTTTTATGTTCCCTTGTTCTTTCTCTATTCTGGCGGACTGTGTGATGCGTGTAGACGTTGGTCTTCATGGTTGGTGGCTGTGCAATTTAAGTAAAATATACTATGTTTCTGCTACAAGAAAATGTGTTTCTATTGCGCGAATAATCTGTACAGCACAGGATACCTTCTTTTCCCCACTCCAGTTCCAGGGCCTAGACACAACCTCTACGTACATATGTTTATTAAATGGCTATGTCACAAAGGAAAAATTGTCTACAACATGATTATTCTTCTCTCTGTGAAAGGTATATAATTCAACCCTTATGGCTTAGCAGGAAGGTTTTTTGATGTTACCTTCGTATATAAGGTTTTAAATGGAATGGTTGATTGTAAAGATTTGCTTGGGCTTTTGGGCCTCAGGGTGTCGGTACGTAGAACACGGCAGATGACCTCATTTGCACAGCCGTTTGCGAAAAAGAACGTATTTCGACACTCTGGTATTCCTCGAGTCATTGCGGCATCGAACGAGCTGTGCAATGTTGTCCATTTTTTTAACTCCTCAAACTGTTTAAAAAAAATCGTGATTGGATATTTTAGACAGGGCTAATTCATGGAATTTTATACATATGTTTAATTTTGTACTATTGTATTTTTGTAATGTAGCTAATGTGAGTCGTTTATATTTTTTATATTATGTTCACCTTTTATTATAGTCGATGTATTTGGGGGCACCTGTTTGGGGTAAATAAGTTATTATTATCATTATTACTCACCCCACGGTCCGTGGCCAGGCCAATCGTCCAGAGTAGGGGAAGCGTCCCCAGCCGTCCGGCCGGAGCACGAGTCGCTCGATGCATTATTGTTGCTAGAGAACCGGGCCCTTCTCTTCTTAGAGGAGGGGCCCCTGGACCCCTTGGACTCCGGCTTGCCGACGTTGGGCAGGGGCAGGTCGCGCATGAGGGCCCCGCACACCGCCATGTGCAAGAAGAGACCAGCGAGTAGCATGGTCGTGCCGCGCCACCCATACTCCTCGAGCAGGACGTGCGTGAGCGGCGCTAGGACGAAGGTGCCGATGCCGGAGCCGCAGACGGAGAGTCCGGTGGCGAAGGATCTCTTGCGATCGAAGTAATAGGCCACGATGACCACGGCCGCCACGTAGCACAGGGACAGACCGAATCCAGAGATGATGCCGAAGGTTAGGAAGAGCGGCTCCATGGAGCTCACGTAGCTGGAGATGAAGAAGCCGAAGGCCGCGATCACGGAGCCCACGATGGTAACCTTTCGGCACCCGAAGCGGTCCGTCAAGAAGGACGCGACGGGCCCGGAGAGCAGGGGCATCGCCATGAACAGCGAGCCGATCCACGCCGTCTTGCTCTTTCCTTCGCCGAAGTAATGCAGCAGCTCGACGTAGAGCACGCCGAAGGAGAACGTGATCCCGTCTGCGATCAGGTTCACGCAGAACGAGGCGAACACCACGACCCACCCCCAGCCGCCGTCCGGGGGCACGGCCCCACCGACCCCCGTCCCGCCCCCGGCCGCCACAGAAGACTCCTCGGAGGACGCGGAGCTAACGGAAGGCCCGCAACGTGACCTCCTGTGCAGACTGCCGTTGGCCACCGGCCTTCCACCGCCCGCCGTCGAAGCCGCTTTGAACTGAACGTGCAGACTGGCGCTGCTACTACTGCTTCCGCCCCCGCAACTGGCCGCCGCCTCCGCGTCCTCCTCTTCGGCCGCTGCCGCCGCCCCTCCCTCGGTTGCCTGCCCCCGAGGCGACGACGGCGGGGGTGGAGACGAGACACCGCCCCCCCCGCCGACCGCCTCGGAAGGCGTCGACTTTTCGATCTCGGCTTTTCCGTCGCCATTGTCTACTGAGGCTTCGTCTTCGCCTTCGTTGGGTGCGTCGGCGTCCATTCGGATGAGAGCGGCCGCGTGATTGGCCGACGGCGACGGCGGTGGAGGCGGAAGTGGCGCTGCAGTCGGCGGCCGGGCATCAAGGTGGTGGCCGTCGAGGCCGGCTTGTGGATGTCAGGGGGGGACGGCCGACGTCGGCGGCGGCGACCGGCGGCAGTGGTGTGCCTCCGGGTGGCGCGGCGGCTGAGGGTCCAGCAAGGGCCAGGTGTCCAGGGGTCGAGCGCGTCAACGCTGCAGGAGGGGTCTGTTCGCTCGACGGCCATGCGGGGGCACCGAGGGGGAACTCTGGAAAGAGAGAGAAGAAAAAAGCGACCTCCATGAAGTGCGATCGACCTAGGTAACACAGCGACAGGGACATCTTGCTTATGCCCCGTTTACATTACTAGCTTTTAACCAGGTTAACTCTTAACCCTAGTAAAAGTAAGAGTATGAACGCAGGTTAGCGGTTACCATATTCAACTTTTTAACCGCGCTGGAGTTATTAGGGTTGACGCTGGTTTCCATTATTTTTAACGCGTGTAAACGCAGGTTAGTTAGAATAATAGTTAAGTGATCCAGTCCGCTCGCAGCTTTTACTTGAAGCGTACCATGAATTAAGTGAGTTTCTATTGTCATATTCCATATCCATGCATCCGTGACACGTTGCTTGATGTATTTTAATGCACTATAGTGCTCGCAGAGTTTCTGCGCACTGGAGATTGCCTCCAAACCTAGCTGCCCATGGTAGATGAGCAGCGATTGGCTGCCTGCGTCCAATCCCGTAAAGTGGTTCTTAGCTTAGTTCGCGCCGCGTACGAATGATGTAAGTGGCGAAACAAAAGAATCGGAGAAAACGAACGCTATGCTTCGCCGACGCGAGGGCCTTTAGAAAAGAAATACTCTGGACGAGAAACTATTATAGATATCGAGTCAAAACTTGCAGTGATTGCAATAGTAATCGCAGTGAGGTAAGGAAGTAATCCCCATCGGCGCAGGTCACCGTGGTCACACGATAATTAAACAAAACTGAAATCCTCTTTACCAACATTTTGAAAGATACAAATACGAAAATTGCGACTAACTGCCATAACAACCAATATTTTCATCGCTGGGAAAGCTATCCGAATTTATCGAACCATATTCAATTCAGTTAAGAAAGCCTGGCACCCGCTGCGGGTTAATTTAAAGTGAGCTAAGACTAGACTCCTTTGGCTCGCCACTTACGGTATTCGTACGCGGCGCGCACTGAGCGAAGAACCGGTTTAAGGGATTGGACGCCGGCAGCCAATCGCTGCTCATCTACCATGGGCAGCTAGGCTTGGAGGAACTCTCCCGTGCACAGAAACTCTGCCAGCACTGCAGTGAATGTTGAACCGTATATTAAGTTCAAAATTTACCTTAAAAGCGTATTCCTTGAGGTCTCGAAAGCCTTTGACAAGGTATGGCACAATGGCCTACTCTTAAACTTGACAACCAAAAATTCCCAGCATGGGCACTGACATGGATTGACTCCTATCTGAGCAACCGCAATTTTAAGGTAAAAATGGGACAATGCACTAAGCGATATGAAAGAAATTAAAGCAGGAGTACCCCAAGGATCTGTGCTCGGGCCACTGTTATTTAATCTATACATGATGGACTTCCCGAAGGATCCAAATTGGCGGACCGAAAGAGCACTATATATGCAGATGACGTAGCTTTATTAGCAAAAAGTAAAAACTGGGAGATTGCAAAAACGTTGGCACAGGAATCACTTGACGAAGCCACTAGGTGGTATCGCAAATGGCGCCTAGAATTAAACACAGCGAAAACGCAGATAGTAGCGTTCCATCGCCCGTACACAAAACTGACAACAGGCAGCTGTCTAAGAATAATACAACAACCAATTGAATGGCAAGAAAAAGCCACATATCTGGGAGTAGAAATCAATAGTAAGCTAAGTATGGAAGGCCATGTGAAGAAAATAAATGGGAAAGGGTTTGCCATGAGAGCGAGGCTTTCAGGCATCTTACGCAACAAAGCCACCCCAGAAAAAATTAAAGCAAAAATATATGAAATATTTATAAGGCCGACAGTGTTATATGCTGCCCCTGCTTGGTGCGGCCTCCTAAAGAAAAGCACTCTAGAAAACTTGGAAATATCCGAAAGGAAATGCCTAAGATCAATCTTTCAAATGAATAGACGGACAAAAAACACTGACTTATACAAGCTAACGGGAATAACCCCGATAAAAGAAATTTTACAGAACACGCAAAACGAATATTTAAAAAGAAAGCTTCGTCAAGCGATATAAAAATCATAAAGGTCCAGGCCGACCCTAAAAACTCCGACCGGGACAAATGCAGAAGACCGTGTAACAAAATAACATGAACTAAATAAAGCGCAGGAAGAGCTTATAATTGACCTAGGGTAAAAGCTAGCCATTACGCAGCAACCCCTGAAAAATTTAGCTGCATAGCAGCAACGCCACTTCGCGCATATGGTTTACTCGGTTCACTTCCCAGCTACTGCAATGTGACTAATTGAATGTAATGGCAGGAAAATCAAGTTCTTCTCAACCAGAGAGAATGTGTCTAAGTGTTTAACTTCCCCAGGACGTTACATCTCACCTGCTGTCGTCTTTTGAGAAGCTGTACAAAACTAATAGCTTCGGTTTTCTTCGAGGAGTCGCTACAGGCGATTCGGGTTTCCCCGCCGGCTTAAACCTCTACTCCTGGTCTGGAAGCTTTCGCATATCACCAGGGAGGATAGAAGTGGGAAAAGGGTAAAGGAAAGGGAAGGGTTAGCGAAGCACAACCACTGTAAGGCCGACACCATGAGGCGGAATGACGTCAAAAGGACGACAACGGGCCCCGCCTCCCCACAGTCCTTGTAGCTGTTGGGTTCCCCCAGCAACGTTGGACGAGTCGCCGTCAGTCTCGCTTACGCTAAGACTTGCCGCACATCTAATGAAAACCGGCGAAGCCCATTACCCAAATTCTTGGGATAGGGCATCCGCCGATTCCCTTTAACGGTGGACGCAGTGCGGTCTGTCGGAGTACGTCATTGGATCAGGGTCCTACCGGACCAATGGATGGTCTAATCCGAACAATTCTGGTCAATTATAAGGCCCTTCTCCTCGGAAGTCCCCGCCTACCGATAGGAGTCGCTGCAGTTCATTCCGGATAGCAAATTCCCAGTTGCTTCGGGCAATTTAGACGCAGCAATTCTCAGCAATATGGGCAGACTTCCCGCTTTCGCCGAAAAGAAGTGCCACCCGAAATCAGCGGAGTGACCCACATGATTCCGTTTTATTCCACGCTTCAACTAAGTAATTTCAGAGGCATTTACGACACGATCATCCGCATTACCTTAATTTCAGATATATCGTGGGGAACACACATACAAAACATATGTGGCTCAGCATTAAAGAAACTAGTTTTGTTAAGATTTTAATAGGAAGGTCCTCGGATGAAAAAGTAAAAGAGAGATACTACTTCGCTCTGGTTAGGCCACACCTCGAATACGCCGCGAGCATTTGGGACCCGGGTCAAATAGATTTAACGAAAAAAATTAACAAAATACAAAGAAAAGCAACACGCTTCGTCAAAAACTGCTACGAGCGTACATATAGTCTCTCACAACTTTTAGAGGGATTAAGGTGGGAGTCCCTAGAGACTCGGAGGCTACACGCTAGGCTTAGGTTGCTTGATAAATTCAATGCTGATATTTTTCAGAGCGACATAGCGAATATTATCAATACTCCTCACTACATCTCTAGGTATGACAGGAGCGATAAAATAAGAGAGGTACATTGCCGAACAGATAGGTACAAAAACTCGTTCTTTTCGCGAGCAATAAGCGACCACAATAAAAATTGAGCTCCACTGAATACACTCCTATAATACATATCGCGATTTCATCTCCAACAAAACTTACACCCTTAAACGGCTGGTGACCTAACACCCCCTACCACACGCCCATGCGGAGGCTCGCGGGTATTATGTAGATACGATGCCCTCGACTTACGACTCGCCCACGAGTGCGGTGCGACCGCGCGCAACTCTTCTGATTTACAAAGATCGAATCCCTGGTGCACTCGCACGCACGCTCACTGACGGTGCACGTTATAGCGTCACGCGTGGTGCGTGGAAAATTCATTATCTTACTCCATTGACTCCTAACTTTTACCCCGTTTACTTTTCACGCACTCCCAACCCTTACGCTCGCACGCGACTACTGTACTCCAACTTAACGTAGTCCAAGCGAAATATCATTTTACTTAGAAATCAATGAACTTGGTCTCATTTTAAAGAAAAATATCTCACCCCTCAAATGACACCTACAGTTTAATCCCGTACCACATTTACTTTTGGAATTATTTGCAAAAAAATACAACAGCCCTTTTACATGGGGAATGGTACGTGTATGCACTCCAGAGAGACATTATTTACAAAATGAGGAATTTATAACAGATGTCGTAAAAAAACTAACAGTGTGTAGTTTGTATGTTTTCTCAGCTATATTTGAGAATTAATCATATTATCACCGCAGTAGGTTCTTGGGATTAACAAAATACCTTCCGTTTTGAAGTACTTTCAAACGCACCGCGCGAAAAAAAATGAGTCAAGACAAAGACTTATTTTGGTATTTTCATTTAATTACTTACGATTTCTGTCCTATAAAACTATATAATTGCAACATTAATAATGCAATATTTAATTGATGTGTCCTACAGCTGGTGAAATCAAAACGTATAATTCGAATATGGTCTCTATTATTACAAGGGAGCTATCTAGCTTGGACTACCTTAAGTGAGATCCCCATCCCAGAATACAAAAGCCTCTTTCAAATCTACGATTAGGTACCTTCCTGCTTTGATGACTTAAAGGGCAATACACTGCGCCCCTTGCATCCCAATGACAATTCTATCGCCACTCATTGCAGCTGAGATATCTGAACCATGTGCAGTTAGAGAGAGATTATGTGTCAGTCAACGTTGAGACCACATTCCAATTTGATCTCGCGATCAGTAGCTGTGAGGAGCATGAGGAAAATATTGTCATATCGATGGCGCCAAAATGCAGTTGGATGAGTAGTCTCGAGATTTCCCGCGTAAAAAGGTTTCTGTTTTTTGGCGATCATATCTTGCAAGCTAGGAGTTCGTAAGAAGCCGATATTTGGTTTTCATTTTGGTGAAGTGAGACATTTTTCATTAAAAGAAAGCCGAATCCATTGAAACTCTATCAGAAATGACACTACACTCGAATTGTCTCGTCAACTGGAGCAAATAGTCGAACTAATTTTTCGTTATCTTTTTCAGAGTATACATTCAGAACGATGTTCAGCCAGCGGAAATAATCTCGTGCTCAGGGAAGTTTATGTATTATAATTATTGATTGTATTTACAATTTTATTTTAAGACTTCTATTGTAACTCTGTTTTAGTTTAATATACTGTGGTGATACATTACGATGTTCAGTTGTTTTCAAACAAAAGCATGTGGGTATTTCTGAAGCCATAGACTTTACATAGCAAGACACATGGACATCAGTGCAATGAATAGAAATAACAGAATGGTGCTTGATGGTGTTTATCGTGCCAAATAATCATGGGTAATCAGGAAACTGATACCAGATTTGCGGTGTGATGTGAATTTAATGATTTTAATGTGATTCTAAGATAATTTAAGTGTTGAATTGTTTTGATATACCATTTTTAAAATTTTATATATTGAGTTGCGCTGAAGTGTGTTGGAGTTGACCTTTAGTTTCCATTAATTTGTAGCCCTGAAGATGGAATAATTAAAATTCCTAAACGTTGGAGAAGATTTGCCGTTTTCATTTTATTATATTTACGACCTTACCTCGAAGGAACCATCCCATGTTAATGGAGGTCGTTTATGGTGAACAGTGAGATAACTGATAACCCACAGGCAACATTAATGAAAACTTTACAGGGTAAATAAACTTTAATGGGTAAACATCACAGGGTAATTTTGATATATTTTGGATCAGAGGCCGAAAATTGTGAGAGACAAAAGCACCGGAAAGAAGAGGAGGTGGTCTCTTATTCAGAGACTTCGCAGAGTTTGCCCTTTCGGATAGAAATAAGAACGACGGCGCGATTCCTTTTGACTAAGGGTCGAGTCGGTGGATATGGGCCAGCGACAGGAAGGGAGCAGCGCTCAATTACACGCCGGCATACGAGCCTAGGGTACTAGAGCCACTCTTTCCCTTTCAACTCACGATGTGCAACGAGAACAGAGAACGAATCATTAAGCATTGCCAATTGACCCCACTTCAGATTCATTTCTTTGGGGTCTTGGCGAGAGGCGAATTGGCCGGAAGAAAGGTTTACAAGGAATTGACTTTCGCCGCTGGAGTCGGAATTACTGGGCCGCAGGCAGCGAGCGCACACACGACCGAGTCGGAAGACCTGGGTGGCCGTCCCTCGTACATAGCCAGGGTTCTCATTTTGCAAACAGGATGCGTCGCATTCTCACGACGTCAAGAAAGGCAATGACACGCTAAAGATCGCATGCGAGAGGAGAATGCACGAGATATCGATTGGCTCTCGATCGGACTTTCAAGAGAACAGATGACAGCGTGAGATTAGCAACGTACTTTCAGACTGTCTATTAAAATCAGGGATGAGTCGATTCCAATTCCGATTCTTTCAAATCGATTCCCGATTCCGATTCCATCGATTTTTAATCCTAATAACAGGTGGGATATTGATATACCAGTAGCGTATGACTATCATATAAATTCAAGCATAGGCTGAAATAAAATAACAAAGACAATTAAGTCTCTCAGAAAGTATATTTATTAACAAATAGTAAATATATCCTCAGCTTATTGAGGTAGAACATAAAAAAGTACCAATTGATAGCCTACACCCAAAATTACTGAGACTAATATGATGTGATAAATGAATTTGAATCGAACATTTATCTATCTGGAATCGATGGAATCGGAATCGACTTTAGACGATCGATTCTCGATACCGATTCTAATCCTGAGAATCGGTGGAATCGAGAATCGACATTTGGATTCGACTCATCCCCAATAAAAATTATGAAAAATTTCACGTAAGTCTGAAAGTAATTTCTTTTCTGAAGATGTAAATAACGTATTACACGCAACGTTTGCCGTATCGGACACGTATACAATGTATCAGATAATGAGAATAAAATTCGGCAAATAGACTGCAGAACGGCCAAGGCTTTACGAATATTTAAAAAAAGCTTCGTCAAGCGATATAAAAACCATAAAGGTCCAGGCCGATCCTAAAAACTCCGACCGGGACAAATGCAGAAGACCGTGTAACAAAATAACATGAACAAAATAAAGCGCAGGAAGAGCTTATAATTGACCTAGGGTAAAAGCTACGCAGCAACCCCTGAAAAAATTACGCAGCAACCCCTGAAAAATTTAGCGGCATAGCAGCAACGCCACTTCGCGATCGCCGGACCAAAAGGGGAGAAGCAAAGAGAGGAGAGAAGAAGAAGAACATAACTGTCTCTTTAGAGACATCACTCTGCAGAAGAAGAACCTAGTGAAGATGTCCGGAGGACGAGGAAACGAACTACGGCTGCGCAGTCAATGCCCGAATGGCTATGCGAGCGTCAGCTGGCTTCAACCCAGGAGAAAGGCCGTGGTGAAAAGCGTGTTGACGTCCATCCCCTTGCGACACCTAGGCATCTGCCAAGGCATCACCATCCTCGTCTCCCGTCCATACACCTTCCGCTCCCCCAGCCACCACCCAAATCACCCCCTCCTCCCATTCCCGAGGCGGAACTTCGGAGACTGCGGAATGACACCTCGGTGACCATTTCTCAGCTTCCGAAGAACACCTCACAAAAATCATTTTACCTCTCCCTCGTCAACACGCACCAGTCTCTCTTCGCTTTGTTGAGTTAACCGTCTTCTCGTCGGAGAGGAGTGCGAGGCTGCGTATTCCCGCGCAGCTTTCTTATCTCTTCGAAGGCGAGGAGAAGGAAAAATTAAAGCACCGTCTGGGCGGCCCGGTCCTCATCAGGACCAACAAGCGGCCATCCCAGAAAACTAATGCTGTCCCTTTCTCTTTTTCGGTCGTGGTGCGAGGAGTAGACTTGTTGACTTAGAGGGTAGACGGTGGAGAACATCGAGGAGGGCATTGACTTCGCCGGGATAGAGCGGACGAAGGTCTATCGAATAGAGGCAAGGAGGACCAAATAGCCTACCACAGTGATGAGGATCATCACGAAGTGCCAGGAGGCCGCCCGGCGACTACTAGATGAAGGAGTCATAGCGAGCGGCAAACGCTATCGCACGGAGCCCTCCCGCCCACCGAGACCCCAGCCCTTCCGCTGCCGCAGGTGCAATGGTTTTGATCACCAAGCATATGGGTGTAACAAATGTCTGAAGTGCGCAAAATGCGTGGCGGGTCAACAAACCGCAAATTGCAGCGCAACGGTTCTGCGTTGCCCCGACTGCAGTGGCGGGCACCACGCCGGTGACTACGGGTGCCCTCAGCGCCCAAAGGAGCCGACGGGGCTGGCGAATACGGTCCCGATTAAAGCTGTCCCTTTAGCTCCATTCGCAGGGACCGACGGCAGGGTGGAGACCGAGGAGGAGATGGTCTCCAAGAAAGATCTCCTACGGCTGCTAAGCCTCTTCCTGGCGAATCTCCACCCAAATGAGAGAACCAGAGTCGCACAGCACCTCGACGACGCTGCACGGACCACCCACCCTGGGATACACTGTGAAAATGGTGTATTCCTGGAATTACCAGCTGGCTGCTGCGAGTCGTATTACAGAAGAGGAGCAAGGCTAAGAACATATGTATAGAATAAAATTATGCATCTATTCAATCTTTAATAATATATTTAATCTAAACTAATGATATATTTAATGTAATCAAGCTTGATGTTAATCTTGAATATTGCCCTAGCTTTCTGCCCTCTGTTATAAATAAGGGACATAACAAAGTGACATTAAACAATACTGCTCTAGCCCTCAGTTGTAAATAAACTATCTGACTAATTGACAGAAAGTAATACTGCCTTAGCCTTCTGCCTTCTATTGTATATAAATTATATGACAAAGTGCCTTAAAATTATATTGCCTTGGTCTTCTGTCGCTATTGTAAATAAACTATCCGACGAAGTTATAGAAATTATACTTACAGGTTAACATATTACAATAACTAATACTAACAATTTGACGACCCCACTTGGCTTATCAAAAGGGCGATCTTGAACATATCTAATTACTCTCTATTGCCAACAAACATTATATTTAAAGCTTCCCTTTGTTTTTACTTGTTGCACATTGTGTTTTATAAACCTGAATATTTACACCTCCATTCCATTCCATCCCGTAGCAGTACAACGCAGCACAAGAGGACCGGTCGCAACATCTGAACCAGCCAACACAACTGCATTCAACGACAGTACATCGGACTACAGTAAAATAAGAAGATAATCTCCAGCACTCCCGACCAAGGCAAGATATAACATTACTTCTTCGCGTCATATTTTAACACGGCGGTCTGCGTGGGGTTTTGCCGGTTTCCCTCGGGCGAATGCCAGACCAACAGCCATCTCCGGAAGAAAAGAGTTCCCGTTTTCTTAAATTCCAATCTGCTACATGCTTAAAATAATTTCTGTAAATATCAAAACATTGTTTCTTTCAACCCCCAAAGAGGAGCATTTGCCTATAACAAGGTTGCCAATGTAAATTTGTATATATTGAAATCATTATCATTATATTATACGAACCATTACATTGTAAATGTCTACTTGGCTAAATAAACATATTTGACTTTGATGCATCGCCACTTCGACCTGAAGACGCCAGTAGGATGGCTGGAGAAACTGTTGTCACCAAAAGACATCACGCTATCATCTTCTCGCTATCCTGACTTTTTACATTCAACGCTCTATAACGAGAAGAACGAAATGACCAAGCCTATAGCCTTCGCCAAGCTACCATACGTCTCAGGTACAACGGACCACATAGCTCGCATCCTACGACGAGCTAGGATTGAGACCAGATTTGGTACAGTGAAGAAAATTAGGAATATGCTGCCTTCTGCGAAAGATGCTATTCCGCCTCTCAACACGGAGGGTGTGCATGAGATTCCATGTACCTGTGGCTCAAGCTACGTGGGGCAAACCAAACGGCCAATTAAGAGCAGGCTAAAAGAGCATAAAAGAGCGATAGAGGCAAGGCAGTGGATGACTTCAGCCGTCGCAGAGCACATTATGTCAGATCCAGGACACAAGATACTCTTCGATGAGGGTAAAGTTCTGGCCAAAATTAGTCTTTATAATCCTCGACTAATAAGGGAAGCAATCGAGATAGCCAAACGACCATCCGATTTTAATGGGGAAGACGGCTATCGCCTTAGCAGTGTATGGAAAAGACACCTAACCACCGAAGATCTTTAACGGCACGCACCATTTTTTTAAATTTAAAACCCTTAACAATGGTCAACCGTCTCGACGAAGAACCTATAAATAGAGTCAACAAAAACAAACTCTTTCCTGCTCCTGACGACGTTCTCAGTAAAAAGTATGAAACGTTGAGTAAATTTAAAATGCTCAATACGCAGCGGGATTCCCCGAATATCTTTAATATAGTAAATAATAGTCGTACGCTACTGGTATATCAATATCCCACCTGCTATTAGGAATAAAAATCGATGGAATCGAGAATCGGGAATCGATTTGAAAAATTGGAAATCGGAATCGAAAAGAAGTCGAATCGACTCATCCCTACTTCAAAGCAATATCGTATTTTAGTTTCTTCTCATGATCCGAAATATTTACGTAGAACACAATTGAAGGGAAAAGCTTTTAAGCAGGTAAATTTATAGCGATGCACAAATGATTAACAGCCTTTCCATCGATCATTTCATCATTTACCACCAGATGGAGAACGAGTTCAAATGAGTCTGTCCAGCTGCGAAATCAACGCCGAAGCAATCGATTCGAAGCGCCTGAAAAGAAAAAGCCAGATGAATCACGCGACCATTGAAGGCAGAGGTCAGCAAGAGGGCTTCGTAAATCAGTGGCGACGCGAGGCATGGCGATGCAAGTCCACAGAAGACGCATTCATAGCAAGTGCAGACATTTTTATTTCGAGTAAGCGCTTTGCCGCTGGAATTAACTGGAACCCAGGATTTCCCACTCGACAATAAGAACATCAGCAACGCACCATATACAGAGATCTAATGGAAGGACAGCGAATTTCATACGCACACAATGACGGTCATGTTTTGTGCCCGATAACACTGAAAAGAAGTACTTCACGAAGGCTCGTTAAAGGTTTTTATGAGCCAGATAATGGCTGCTAAAACCATAAACCTCGACGTTAAACCGCCATCGGGTTATTTCCACACAACAGGTGATTGAGAAATAGAAGAAATGAGCACGAAATTCACTTGTTTACCGCCCTCCTCTTATTCGAACAGAAAGACGTGGAGCTTTGCGGTTGCTTGCGTAAGATGAGAGGTGAAATGGGCAAGCAAACATGCGAACTGAAAACTTCACGGTCGCAAAAAATCGGAGATGTCACTATATTTTCTGCGGCATAAACTGTTATGCTTAAGGTAGTCCGAGGGAGATAGTTCCCTAGTCATAATAGAGACCATATTCGAATTATACGTTTTAATTTCACCAGCTGAAGGCACATCTATTAAATATTGCATTATTAATGTTGCAATAATATAGTTTTATAGGACAGAAATCGTAAGTAAGTAAATGAAAATATCTAAATTGCGTAAGTCTTTAACTTGACTCTTTTTTTCGCGCGGTGCGTTTGAAACTCTTAAAAACGGAAGGTCTTTTGTGATACCCAAGAACCTACTGCGGTGACAATATGATTACTTTTCAACTTTAGTTGAGAAAACATATAAACTACAAACTGTTAGTATTTTACGACATCTTAGTGTTATAAATACCTCATTTTGTAAATAATGTCTCTCTGGAGTGCATACACGTACCGTTTCCCATGCAAAAGGGCTGGTATTTTTTGGCAAATATCTCCGAAAGTAATGTGGTACGGGGTAGACTTTTTGGTGTCATTGGATGGGTGAGATATTTTTCTTTAAAATGAGACCAAATTCATTGATTTCTAAGTAAAATGATATTTCGCTCGGACTACCTTAAGACGCCATTCATTCCCTCAGCCCAATCTAAAATACACTAGGAATTGTATGACACCAGAGTCTAGGCCGTGAGAGGTCAGAATATAAGTAAAACATGTTTATCGAAGTTCGGAGTCGAAAATCAAGAGGCAATCTCGCCGATGCATTTGTGGCCCGCGGAATGAGGCACTGTTCGTGCTTAAAATTTCTTCGAAAGTATGTTCACAGTGAGCTGTACTTCGACGGTACACTTCAAGATAGTAAATCCTAGAGTCGTGTTGCTTAATAAAAAATGCACCGTAATTTACCATTGTTGAATGTATTCAACAATGTTTCTTATCATTAGGAGATCAGCTTTCGGGTTTCCTGCCGCGTGATGTCTTGAAATGTCTCGATGGCAGGAAACCCGAAAGCTGATCTAATGCTGAAACGCCGCGGAAACCTTCATACTAATGTTTCTTATCCTTACCATTTAGAAAGCGTGCGCGTCAAGCACTGAGGACAGCAGATATAAAATCAACCCGAGGAAGAAATACATTCGGAAATAAAAATATGATACGAGAAAGAACGAGGTATCGGAGCGCCTTGGTCCCTCGAATTTTCCGACTGCGAAGGAGTGAAGCATCGCGTGATGCGGTGTTTAAGTGATGTGTGCTTCGATTGGCAACTCGCCGCTCGCAGCGCCGTCAGGAGAACAACAACTCAAGGAAAGGGCGGTCGCGTCGACCGAGTCCAGTAATGATAACACTTGACTTTGTTTTTCCACATATTTTCATTTGTAACGGTCCGGGTTTCGACGTTCGACGTCATCTTCAGGTACCGGTTCGGTACCAGGGACCAGGTTCGACGTCATCTTCATACCTGAAGATGGCGTCGAACGTCGAAACGCGGGTCGTTACGGATAAAAATATGTGGAAAAACAAAGTCAAGTGTTAACATTACAATGTTAACGGATTCCATCAAGTTACGCCTCTGACACTACCAATTGGACCGAGTCCAGATTTGAGAGGAATCTCGCAAGTAACATCGATGGCGGGAAGACAAAAGAAAAGCGGAAGAAACACGAGAGTAACGACGTTCTACAACGTGAGACACATGAACAACCAAAATCAACAAAAGCAAGAGAAATGAGATCGCAAAATGTAAGCGAATGACGAAAACAGCTCATGTAATTTGTATGTTCTCAATAATGGCCCACTCGGATAAGTTGAAATCCTGCTCGTTCGTCGCTTATTCGTCCGTTCGACTACGGGGGGGGGGCGGCAAAACAATAGAAAAAACCACAAATGATCTCACGTATGAACAGCAAATAGAATACTCCGTATCGTCCTCAAAGTGTGTAGCCCTCAAAGTAACCACACTTCGAGGAACGTCTATGCAATGGAACTTCTGTTACAACCTCTACGGTTGGTGTCCAACGCCACCATCTGTCCATAAGATGCTCATTCATGGAGCAGACTTGATCAGTGCGCTTCCACTCCCAACCGGGCAATTTTCGGAGGAAGCACACCAGCCTCGCAACCAAGATGCGAGGGGATTCAGGGAAAGCAACATCAGGAAGTCTTTCAGATTAGCATGCAATGAAGATTTGATGAACATTCTTTTAATTTTGCTGGTTGAATTGCGAAGATCTCCACGGAGAAAGCTGTCATGTATTCCATCAGATGTGCTAAACCTTTTCAACGCTCCTGACTCAGATGTATCGAGGATTTACAGTGAAGAGAGCGATGCAAATACAGACGATTCAGAGGAAGAAACATTACCATGAACTTTATTTTTTCTTTGGAAGTTATTATTTTTCATCGCTAGTTATTATTAAATAGCATTTTCATTCTATGTTGTTTGTTTTCATTGAGAGCGCAAAATCCTGTCATAATAACCAGTGCTTCACGAATCCCTGCAGAGCAAAACAAGAGCCGCCTCATCATCACCGCATTTCATGGCAGCCATTAGTTCAAGACAGAATGATGCCCCGTATTTTGCACAAATATGTTGCAATGGACAACTATATTTGACGAACACTGTTTCTGCATGTGGTATAGTTATTTTTAAGTAAATTCGAGGCTAGTATTGGGGACGACTTCAAAAATCTGAGTTTTGTCCTCCCACGTCTTCATTCACTGTGCGTCGCTACGTCGAAAGTCGTCGCTAGGCAATCCGAGTCAAGAAGACGAAATGAAAGGGGGAAGGAGGGGAGGGGGGGGGAAAGAGTTCGTAATCTTAAGCACTCAAACCACGTGGTGACCCCGAGGTTTCTTTTTTCCGTGAAACAAAAAAAAATGATCCTGAAGACGCGAGATAGTGGAAGGGGAGGGGAGGGGGGGGGGAGGAAATGGTGTCGATGGCCGCCTGCCTCGTCGCTTCGTGTCTTTTGGACTTTTCGGCGGACGGAGTGATGCGCACGAGGGACGGACTGACGATTCCTCGCAAGTGCGCAGGTGAGGGGATTGATGGGATTAGTGCCGCCAGTCGGGTCAACTTGCGACCACACCAGCCTCTACTGCCTAAACCATGGCTGTACTAGAAGGCAGCTAGCCTGATCACTCCGTGAGCAGGGGTGTGTACCCGCAGGGGGTAAGTGTCCTAGTCTAAAAATAGCTCCTTGGTGAAAATTTTTTTTTTTTCATACACTGTTCTCCTTTGTTGTTTTTAAAGCCATTTGAATAGGAGAGCACTGTGGGTTTCTTTTGTTTCAACCTCTTCCACTCTCCCTTTTGGCCTTTCTCCCTTCTGGTCGTTGCAATCACAACCCAAAAATATAACTTGCACCTTTGCACGGATGGTAACCTAACATTCCCTGCCACACGCCCAAGCAGCCGCTCATTTGGGTCTTATTTTAACTAACTAAATACACTCCTTTTAATTCACGTCTCCATTTCATCTCCAAATAACTTACACATTTGCACGGCTGGTGACCTAACAGCCCCTGCCACACGCCCAATAAAAATCCAAAACTACTACCAAATCATGAAGATAGAGATTCCACATTCAACGCACCAAACCTCACTCTTCTAGCTCAAAAACTGACAGAGAAAGAAACAAAACGGGAACAGAATGACTGTCACGCTACAAAATTAATATATATAGATATTATGGATTCAGATGTTTGGCAATGTTGCCTAGGCTACGTGTTGCCTAAATTTCCACTTTTAGTTCGCCCAGTCCTTGGCGCCACTTCGATTAGAGTCTTTTCAGTTGTTATCGTAAATAGACGTAGTTAAATTGTTGCTAACGTGAGACTGTGGTGAATATTCAATAACCATCAAAGAGATATAAATTACTTGATGGTTTGAATAATATCTTGCTATTTTTGTGATCTAAAAGTTACTTTGTAAATGCTAGAGAAGAAATATATATCACAGGAAATGTGTAAGAGATTTATGAAACGTCCATCGTGTGCCAACGACGTTTGCCAGACTCTGATTCTAATGTGAATGTATTAAGGCCGTTCGGCTTGAATAAAGAATTTAGAATGCCTTGTTTGAACAGAACTTGCTTCGTACGGGGCTGCAAAACAGGGTATGCCTCTATGAGGACCCAAAATAGGAGACTTGGAATGAAAAATAAGAATCTGTTCAAGGAGGCGGTAAGTGCATTCCTTTTTACCTAAACTGCAATGATGGCCATTGGGAATACTCATGAAGTTGCCTCGATAGTTGCCTTGATATCTGATAGATACTTTCTCGACGAGCACAAGGGGGAAAGAAACAGGAATGCGAACGCTCGTTTGCTAAAGGCGCTCTCATATGCCCGGGAGTAATAAACACAGGTACGATCAACCTTTTAGGAGGTATTCCTCACACGTGGAAGAAGGAAATACATCACATGGATATGGGTCTGGAAACGCTTTATTTCCATCTTACAATCAGAAATCATGTTCTACAACTCTTCAAAATGCATTAAGCATGGGAAACACACGGAAGCAGAGAATAAAAGTACACCAGATGGAAATCTTTTACATGAATTGTTCAAAATATCCTCTTGGTTACGTCTCGTTATGTTGTAAATCTTAGTTTCACCGACAGAGTTCCATTACATCGAAAGCAATGTTGAGGTGCGACTCACTTTTCTCACGACACTAATTTCTTGCGTCGATATGAGTCTCATTTCAATGACTTACTTAAACATACTATGAACATTTTAAGCGATTAAGTGACATTAAAGAGTTCCACGTGGTATGCTGCTATGTTCTGCACATGCGATTCCCATGGTTTATGTGCTACGAAGAGTTGTACAAAATTAGCTCTAACATGGAACTATGGCGTTTCCGGACCCACATCCACGCAACACATTTTCTTCATCCACATGTGAAGAATGCCGGCTGAAAGTTTGGCCGTGACTTCTCGTTGCATCCTGCATACACATCTCCTCTCGGGCATCTCCTGTCGTTTGAATTTCAAGGTGACGGCCTGGAACTCAGACGCGAATAAGTTCACTGATGTATCTGAGATATTTCTCATAAAAAAGGGTCTTTCATTCATTTGCACTCCGACGCCCGCTATCAGTCGTAGTAGCTATCAATCATTTCGCTAAAATGACCTTCTAATAAGTCTTTCCCACTGTAGTCGCTACTTTCATATCATCAGCCGCTATCTAAGGTCGATAAATCAATCGTAATACTCCAATGAACCATGCTCAGAGGAGTTAATCAAGTCGTTTTCCTTATCTTTGAGATAATGTCTTCGATAGTGGGACGTATCCTTTGGATGCAACACTAAGTTGGCTTGAGTTGAATGAAACATACTTAAGGACCAGAAAAGTGCCCAGATAACGTTAACAGCCGCAAATTTCAACGTTGTGACTGAATGTGGTAGAGCTGCTTCAATTAGAGCATTAATTCTCAAACTCAATCTCAACTCAAACGCAATCCCTACACCAATAACAAACTGATTAAATCGGCCGCATTACGTAACTTGTGGATTTTGAGTGCACCACAGTACTAGCCACGGATTAAACTAAAGGGAGTCACCCGCAACGCACAAGTGTGCGAAATCCCACAGAGGAAAAATCATTCGCCTTGACCGGGACTCGAACCCGGATCCCTCGACTTCCCGCCGAGTGCATTTAGCCGGTTAAGCTACCGAGGAGCATGTCCTCTTCCCCTTCTGTGGATGTTTGTGAGCTTTTGAGAACAAGATGGTCGGGTAGCTTAACAGACGACAGCACTCGACCAGAAATTGAGTCCCGCTCGAGGCGGATAATTTTTCCACCGTGGAACTTCGCTCATCGCGTCGGTCCAAAATTCCTAAGTACAACTCTGCGAGATTTTCCCGCAAGGAAGTATAACAGGGTCGCTATATTCAATATAATGCTCTATTTAAACCGGTCTTCACGAGGCTGTGATTTTCGCCATTGCTACTATTGCCGCCCCAAAAAATCAGTGATCTCCTCGTCCGAGCAAAAGACCCTATCTGCTTGAAGACACATCAGGCGTCTACCGATTGCCTTGTGAATGCGGCAAGGTGCACATCGGAGAGACGAGTATAACAGGGGAAACATGGGTTAAGAAACACCAACGGTACCGGCGTCTAGTACAAATGGAAAAATCCGCCATTGCTGAACACAGCATCACCATGGACCACTCCATCTGACACATCCAAGAGATTAAAGTGCTCGCCGGCTTCCGAGGTTATTGGGATAAGATTATCACGGAGGCCATTGAAATCCGACGAGAAAGAAGGAATTTCAACCGAGACCTTGGATTTTCCCTCAGAGGTGCATGGAAGCCGTTATTAAAAAGGTTGGGAAATACAAATCCTAAAGGTCGGCCCGTTGTTGACCATTCGAGTGTCTTGACCACGCTCAACAATAGCGACCGTTGAAGTCTACGATAAACATCATCATTTGCCATGAGAATGGAGTACGAGTCGGACTCCGAAACGTCGGAAGTAAAAACCTTATCCCGGCGGAAGACCCAAGAAGACTTCCTCCATATTGCTACGATTGTTTTCCTGGGCTCCACGCATGGATAAAACTGTGAGCAAAATATTTTATTTTGCGATCCAGCAGATAAACCAAAATTCCAACTTGCGCCACACCAATTTGTTCTCTAATCCTAAAGAATGGAGCGACATTTTATCTCCCCGAAGGAAAAATGGCGTAGGAGATCAGAATGTGCGAAGAATTGAGGACGGGAAGAATAGCATTTACCCCCTTTTATCTGTTAGGTCTACTTTTGGGAATTCATTTTTAAGAATTTTGGTTATGTTCTTTCAATAACTCGAGTTCAATATCTTGGACAAAAAAGAGAGCCCGATGAAATCGTTTGAAGAGGAACACGCAGTGAAATCCCCTTACAATAAATTCATTTCTATCGCAAGTCATTGCAAAATTTCATGCTTCAATAATAATTAGTATCTCATGATTCTACATTTCCGGATTTAAATTTCTCACACCTCTACCCATCATCATCATTTGTCGTCTGCTTTCGCTGGTCCATTGGTGCCTCCATCTCTCTCTCTCTCTCTCTCTCTCTGTCCTCTGCACTCCTCTGAAACTCACTCCATCCTTCAGGTCATCAATCACCTTTCTTCCTCTTTTGCGATTTCCATCCACCATTCCTTCCAGTACATCTCGTAACAAACATTTCCCTCTCAGTACATGTCCCATCTAGCTCTTCTTCCTATCTTCAAATGGTCTTTAAGAGTTTTCTTCCTTCTTTTATTCTCTCCAACACCTCTTCATTCCTAACCCTATCAGACCACTTGATGTTGAGAACTTTCCTCAAAATCCACATTTCTAAACACTCTATCCTTTACTGTCATCGTCCATGTTTCCCGACCATAAAAAAACCTACATACCTTCAAAGTATATCTACTTGATGAAAAAGTAAGCGAATTAAAAGATTGGTTATCCCATGAGTCACAGCATACACTTAAAAACATTGTGTATGGGTAATAGACCTTGTTGACAGTCGCTTTTAGTAAGCATTATGCGAGGGAATGAACAACACACAAGAAAAGAGGGGAAGGGGGTTGGGGTGTCCGGTGGTCTCTTTCTCCAGAGGTCCTCCAGAAGTCGCACTGTGGTGCAAGAGGGTGCTACTCCATCGACGCTCAATTCACTCTGGAGACATTCTAACTCTCCACCGGTGAGTGACATCAAGTTCTGATTTAATTATATACGACTGTCGAGCAAATTTAACTTTTGGTGGTTGACTTTTACGACTTGCATCTTTCTCTCTCATTTCATTCCGCAGCGATTTCTTTTCCAATTCAAGGCAGTCCGAGCGAAATATCACTTTACTTAGAAATCAATGAATTTGGTGTCATTCACAAGAAAAATATCTCACCTATCCAAAGACACCAAAAATTCTACCCCTTACCACATTACCTTCGGAGATCTTTGCCAAAAAATACCGGCCCTTTTGAATGGGAAAAGGTACGTGCATTCACTCCAGAGAGACATTATTTACAAAATGAGGTATTTATAACACTTAGATGTCGTAAAAAAAACTAACAGTGAGTAGTTGGTATGTTTTCTCGACTATGTTTGAAAATTAATCATATTGTCACCGCAGTAGGCTCTTGGATATGACAAAAACCTTCCGTTTTGAAGGAGTTTCAAACGCAACGCGGGGAAAAAAAGAGTCAAGTTAAAGACTTATTTAGATATTTTCATTGAATTAATTACAATTTCTGTCATATATAACTATATTACTGCACCGTAAATAATGCAATATTTAATTGATGTGCCCTACAGCTGGTGAAATTAAAACGTATAATTCGCATATATAGTCTCTATTATGACTAGGGAACCATCTCGCTCGGATTACCTTAAGGCACGCTTCGAGGAAGGAAATGCCAGACATGTCGAAGGACTTTGACAGCTTTTTGAATAAAAACGTACTCGACGTTCCTGTGCGTGGAGTGGAATATTGTGATGAAGTAAGAATATCACAATGTAACGGCGAGCTGAAGCAAACTGGTCTTATCTGTCTGATAAATCTCAGAGAACCTCTCTTGAACGACAATCTTGCTCGCAATCTTCATGAGTGAGGTGCGCGTCCCATCCCATCCCAGCGTCACATTTCACCGAGCGAGAGAGAGAAAGCTCTTTATTCGTTCGGTATCTTCACCATCCAGAGGCTCAGTCGTTCGCTATATTACGTCCTTGATTAAGACTATTAATCTTAGATCAACATATATTTGCAATGAGGCCAAAAAGAACGATAAGCAGCACAAACACATTCTTGTCACAGGTGTGGCGACATATAAAAAGGAAAACACAGATTAAATCACACATTACGTAAAATATTATTATGCAAAATAAACCACGTAATTTGAGATTTATTTGGGGATTACACATATAGAACATATGTGGCGCAGCGTAAAATAAACTAGGTTTTGTTAAACGTACAATAGGAAGGTCCTCGGATAAAAAAGTCAAAGAGAGATGCTACTTCGCTCTGGTTAGGCCACATCTCGAATACGCCGCGAGTATTTGGGACCTTGGTCATAAATATTTAACCAAGACATTAATAAAATACAAAGGAAAGCAGGGCGCCTCGTTAAAAACTGCTTTGAGCGTACATATAGTGTCTCAAAACTTTTAAAGGATTATTTTTCAGAGCAACAGAGAGAATATTATCATGACTCCTCACTACATCTCTAGGTCTGACAGATGCGATAAAATAAGAGAGATACACTGCCGAACAGATAGGTACAAGAACTCGTTCTTTCCGCGAACAATAAGCGACCACAATAAAAATTAAGCTCCACTAAATACACTCCTATAATACATGGTTACCATTTCATCTCCAAAAACTTACACCTTCACACGGATGGTGACCTAACATCCACTGCCACACGCCCACGCGACGGCTCGCGGGGTATAATGTAGATGTTGAGAGTCTATGCGTATTTTTTTACCATGTCCCACTTGTGACGCAGCACACTATTCCAATGCACCATTCTGTCGAGTATCGTGTTCCATCCACCGTCTTGGAATTGATCCGATTCCGTCCCTTGCCTGTACCTAGTTCTCTATCCTCCATATGTCCTCATCTCTTAGCTTTATGCTGAGATCAGAGGGAGAGGGGGGCGGCAGAGTGGGGTAGGCTTAAGGAAGTATTAACTGGCGATGAGATGCTCAAGGCCGTGATAGAGGGAAGGATGTTTGGTCAACCGGGAAGGAAAGATAGAGAAGAGGTTTAATACACGGGATGAAGATACACGGGTTGGACATACGCAGAGATGACGAGATAAATGACAGAGAGATATGAGGCTCGACACGTGTGAAATACGGGATTTTAAAAAAATCTTTTTACCTTTAACCAAAAAGCCAACCTTTAACCGGTAGATTAGTGAAATAATAATAATTTTTATTGAATTTTCGGGCCCATGTGGCCCTTGAGGTCCTGAGACATTTTTTATAAGCCCCTAAAGCTCAAGTTAGCATGTGTGTGTTACATGAATCCTGCAAAATTTCAGTTCACTCGGTTCAGTGGTGTTTGAGAAGAAGGAGGGCGAATATATACATACAACTCCGTTCCTATACTTATCAAAGATATGCCATTTGAGCCCGTTCAAAGAAATATCCCGTTCAAAGGCATTTCTTAGACCTCAAAAACATTATGCTATTACTGACATCGGAGAGAAATGGAGAACTTCGTCATAAAACATTATCTTCCAGCAACCACGAAACGTAGGACAAATTGCATACATACATACCAATCACGCCGTTTCCTTCCGGGGTAGGCAGAGTCACTAAATTTCACTCATTAGAACATAATTGTAAACCTAACTCTGCTTCAATAATTTTCTCCATACTGACCTATCCTTGCAAATCTCTTTTGCCTCATTTACCCCCATACACTGCTTCATACACGCCCTCCTGTTTTCAAGACTCCTAATATTCCTCCTCCTAAGAATTTCCTCAACCACATTCAACCACAACTTTCTCGGCCTACCTCTACCTCTCACACCATTCATTCTACTCTCATATATCTGTTTTGATATTCGACTCTCATCCATACTCTCAACATGGCCAAACCAACGAAGCACACTCCTTTCATACACGTCCATTACTGGAGCATTTAACCCACAATTATTTATGGCCCACTCATTCCTGACTCTATCCGTCCTACTATTGCCGCAAACACTCCTCAGATTACTCATACCTTTGACTGCAAGAATATTCGTTGAAACTTTTCAATAACGTGTGAACCGTGAAAACTTCGTCATAAGTATGAAAATATAAAACAGAAGCGCGTAAAAACAAGGCCCTCCCGGGGACGCGGTTCGGTTCGATTGAAGAATTTATTTGGAGGGTCAAAGGGAGTCGCGTGCCCTTCTTTTTCAGGGGAAGGAAGACGAGGGGGACGTCACTTCCTCCTCCCACTGGAGAAGGAACGGGCGACCAACCGAAACATTTCAATCACAGAGAGTTAGTGCGCTGCTTCAATTTCAACAGTCGGTTGTCTCTGATAAACATTTGATAATCATCTCGATTGCTTCGGGAAAAAATCGCGCTCCAGCTCAATTAAGGTTTGCAGTACTTATAATTCCTTGGTTTTGGTGACATAGTCATAGTATAGGCAACGTACGGACTTACAGAATTAATAATACGGAAATAATTAACGTCGAGTCTGTTAAGTACTTAGGGGTCACAATTACTCACGACATATCTTGGGGAAAACATATTCGGGAAATATGCGGTCAAGTATATAGGAAGCTTGGCTTTATCAAGAGAATACTCGGAAAATGTGATGAGAGGGTGAAGGAACGTTGATAAAAATTTATCCGCTAGTATATGGGATCCGTACGAGGAAGGTATGATAAAAGAATTTGAGCGAGTGCAAAGGAGATCCACTAGATTTGTTAAAGGTCGTTATGATAATTTTATAAGTGTTACGAGTTTAATAGAAGAACTCGGACGGGAATTACTATCAGAACGCAGGTTAAAATTGAGGTTAAACCTTTTAAGTAAATTCGAAACAGAGTTGTTCAAAGATGACGTTAGATATATATTGAGAACCCCTGCGTATTATGCTAGGTTTGATCAGATTAACAAGATTAGAGAGATAGATTGTCGTACCGATAGATTTAAAATGTCATTTTTCCCTCGTACCATAAGAGAGAACAATAGGCAGCGTAGCAAATGGAAAGGTAGGTGAAATATAGTTGAGTAGTCTGTAGTGCATGATGCATGTAATAACTACCAATAATCCCATCCTTATTATGTAGATAATAACCATCTAGCTGCATGTGACGCTATTATCTAGCATGTCTCCATTAAATATCCTAGTTGCATGTTTGGTGATCTTCACCTCCTGCCACACACCCTCGTGGCGGCTCGCAGGGTATTACGTAGATGTACATGTAAAGGATATGAATGCTCCACTTTGATAGCTCACTTCCCCACACCCTTCTCGCGAAATCGGAATACAATTTTACCATTCAAATAAAAAAAAAACATATTTCACTAAAATAACTCAATAATAGGCAGCAATGAGGGACAAAAGATCATTTTCCAACAAGAAAAAAAAACTGATGTGAGAAATAAGAAGTCAGATTCTCTTGTGTGTCATTAGAACTACTATATAAATATTTCTCACTTTCATATTAATCATTTCCACCTTTCAATTCCCTCGACGGGCATTTCTGGTGTCTGGATGTTCGTCACTCTTCTCCTCATAAACTACTGAACTGACTGACCTGAAATTGAGCGCATCGTTCCAGCATTTTTTCCAGCTTAACCTGTGGCTTATTTAAGGAAGACCTCAAGGCCTCAACGACTCCACGGCCGCAAAAATGGAGCCTTTTAAAGCAATGAAATCGGTTCAAAGACCCAATCACATACAGAGGAGGAGAGAGCGGTGAGGGACAGGCTGCGCATTGGATAATAATTTCAAGGCACCAGTACTCAATGTCAAGCCTATAATTGAAAGAATGTGTCCGCCAAGGATGAAGGCCCGTTTCTTCAACATTACATTTGTATTAGTATACGTGCCAACAGAGGGCGCAAGGGAGGAAGAGAAGAATATATTCTATGGAAATCTAGGAAGGGATAGCATCTCAAGAGAGGATGGGACAACAGTAGGTAAAGGGGATTTTCATGCAAAGGTAGGCAATGAAGAAGTATATGAAGAAATCTTTGAAAAGGATATTTTTCATGATGTGACGACTCATGATACGCTAAGGCTGACTGATTTAGCTACGACAATTTTACAGAGGTATAGAGTACATGGTGCCATCGGAAAAACATTAGGAAAGGAAATTGGTGCTCGCTCCCAGATGGGATCACCTATTAACCACATTGTGATCATGTGATCATTGATTGGAAACATGCATCGGATATGCATCAGATAGACAGCCACAAAAGAGCCGACAGCGACTCAGACCATTACGTGGTCCAAGGAGAAATACAGACAGCGTAATGCAATGTACAGATCCACTGGGAAGGAGAAAGCCCTTAAAAGATGCAATGCTTCAAAACTAAAAGAAAAGATAGCCATCCAACGGAATGAAGCTGAGCTGGGAGAGAAATTGGAGACTTAAAATTGGACTGGAAGGGAGAGAGAGTGGAGAGGAAAGTTGATTATGATAAAGGAATTTGTCTATTTGCAATATAATAAAGTGGATTACAATAAAGGAATAATAAATTCTCCATCTGCAATTCTATTGAATATAAGACTGATTGTTAAGTCAGAAATTCAATAAAATATGACAGGACGAGGCAATGCCGCCAAATAGTTCGCATCTGAAAGAGTGGGTACTTCGGGTTAAATGCACATCCATTGTATCAGACCGACTCGATTGTCATCAGATCTTGAAAATTCGAGTGAAGGGGATGGTGAGGGTGAGAGAGAGAGAGATGGTGGACGGTGGAGGAACAGCGACTCATCTCCTCCGAGTCTAGGCCGCAGTCAAGGGGTCGTGAAGCGTTGTGGGGTTGAAGGAGAGGGAGGAGGACAACGCGACACCCAATAAGAGACGAGAGATGAGGAAGTGGGGGTTTCTCGGATTAACTACGCGGCGGCATGACAATCACATTGATTAGCCCACTCCAGGTTCTCCCGTGTGGCTCTCGTCGACGGGGAACAATTCAGCGATTCTTGGCTCAGGATGAACAAAAAAAAAACAAAAAGCAATCGAATTCAAATGGCACGGCACCTTTCACCATACTGTCTATGGCATATACATGCGCCCCACGTATGGCACATCATTAGGTGCCACACCGTGACGTGAAAGGCATCGTGCCATTCAAATAAATCTGTGGAAGAATAACCAAGTGTATTTTACTCATCATGGATACACACAACTTCCACCGAGTCCAGCCTTACGAATGTCGTCGAGTGCAGGTCGTTTCCAGGGTTTCCTAACATTCATGAGATCCTAGATTTGCTATAAAGGCAATTAAGTACGTATATATATATATATATATATATATATATATATATATATATATATATATATATATATATATATATAAGCGTGTGTGTGTGTGTGTGCATTAAAATTTAAGACTACAAATCGACACTATTTTCTTCCTGTTTAGCGATTAGTTTTAGAATAGATAAAAAAGAGAAAATTCATAAGACAAAAGTGTACCCAACTAGCCCCGGTCTCCACTACTCTGCATTTGTGAATGGCAGGTAGAAATTTATGTCAGGTAGAGTGCAAAATTAGACAAATTCTTTCCTTTTACAGCAAGTGTCGCGACGAACAGAATTGACATGCGACGATTATGCGATGAAACGTTGTGAACCAATTTTTGGACTGAAAAAAGTAGGGTGCGACGATTATGCGATGGCGACGATTATTCGGTGAAATACGGTCCCCTCTGTGACGTCATGCACTTCCAAGAGAGGAGTGTTTTCCTTTAATTTGTTAAGGGTGTGGGGTGGGGGGTGGGGAAGGAATGGAGTGAGGGGGAGGGGAAGGAGAGGGGGAGGGAAGAAAAGCGGAGGAACGCGGAAAGGCGACACCAGGAGATCAAGGGGGCTTTAATGGAATTAAAGAAAAAAAAACACCACCCCGCTCCCTCCTGCACGCGCAATTGGTGCCAATTGAGAGAGGGTGACACGAAGGAAAGGGAGGGAGAGAAGGGGGAGGGAGGTCGTTACGTCATCGAGGGGGCGCAGCACACAAGGCGGAAGGATATCATCTTGACTCCACGCCTTCAAAACGGAAGGTTTCTTGGACTCCTGTAAAAATAAATGAGGTGGCCAATTTGATTCCTCTTTAAAAATGGTTGAAGAATCAATGAAATAACGTGATTCTATATTTCCGACGAGATTCGGGCGAAAGAAAGTCCTAATGTGTAAGATGAAGTCTCACTAGAGAGCATACCCGCGCCATTTTGCCATGTAAAATGGCTGGTATTATTTTTGGCACATATCTCGGAATATAGTGAAAACGCGGCAGATATTTAGTTAACTTTGAAAAGGTTAGCTTTTTATACTGAGGTCAAAATTCATTGAGCTCAAAGTGCAATGACATCTTTCTCCAACTTCCTTTAACTGGAAGGAGATGATTGTCACACGACCAACGTAATTGACCAACGCTATCCCAGTTACACGGACAAAAGAGAGAGGAGGACGAAGAGATAGAGAAAGAGAGGAAATAATAGATAGGTGGATAGATGAGGAGATAGAGAAAGAGAGTGGATCACCTAGGATGAGTGAACATCCAGAGGGCAGGTTATTCGGGTCTCCACGCAGGGTCTAAAAACCCACCACCAGGTCTGCAAGCCTTCTCTTATACCCTAGTGGGAAGTAGTGGGATAAGGAAATGGGAAGGGAAGGTTAGCGAACCATAACCCCTGCGAGGCCGACACCATGAGGCGGATTGACGCCAAAAGGACGACAATGGGCCTCCGCCTCCCCGCATTACTCGTATCTGTTGGGTTCCCCCAACAACGTCAGACGAGTCCCCGTCAGTCTCGCTTTTGCGAAGACTTACCGCACATCTATTACAAAACGCCTTTCTGTAATCCACCTAGGCCATTGATAGGTTGCGCTTACGCTGGATGCATCCTGGCATATGCATCTATGAATGACCTGGTTGTCCTTACATCCCTCGATTCCACGCTATGAGCCCCTCTGCTCGTACACCTGCTCCCACACCGGCTGGACCTGGTGGAGAATAAGGTCGCTTAAGATGGAGGTGAACGCCTTGTATACAGCGTTAATGCAGGTTATAGGGCGGTAGTTCTTAGGATTGGACGTGTATCCCTTCTTAGGTATTAGAACCGTATGTCCCTCAGTCAGCCACGGTGGAATTGCTTCTCTACCCGAGGGAAAGGACGTGAAGATTCTGGCGAGATGTCGGTGGGTGGAAGTGAACTTCTTCCAGCAGAAGTTATTCACAGCATCCATTTCAGGACGGAGAAATTCTTGTTGCCAGAGAAGGCCTTCGTCACATCACTCTCTGAGACTGAAAGAGGTCCATCCACTTCATGTAGGTGGCAGTCAAAAACTTTTTAAAGAGGCTGGAGTGTCTCCGTTGAATGGCTTCGACGTTTTATAGATATCCTTCCAGAAACGTTCTACCTCTTGGACAGGTGGCGGAGATTTGACAACAGAATAAGGTGGTCGAAAGAGACGAGACGGGTGAAGGAGGAAGGTTGAGTCCTCCCTCGCGGCCTTACTTCTCTTCAGGAGCTTTTTCCGGGCTGTGGTGAGTGCCCAAACTCTATCAACAGCGTGCTGCTTCACAGTGATCAGCACGTTCTTGCTCAGTGTGTGATGGTGAAAACTGAGGCTGCGTGCTATGCGCCGGACTTTGGGTGTGAAAGCCCACCCAGATGTGATGTACTCCATCACACAATGAATCCTCGAAGCCTGCCGTCTCGCCAGCATGATCTTGGCCTCATAACTGTTCCAGCCGTTTTGCCGCTTAGTCCTCCCAAGAGGTGGGCTTTTCGGTATTGGCAATTATTTTGGCAGCAGCGTAGACCACGCAGTTGATTGTCCAGAGGTCCGACGTCTCCGTAAGGATTTCATCGATAAAGCCATTCAACCTGGTCAGGACGTTAGTCTGCCGAGAGATCTTCCGATGGATATCTCTCATCAGAGTCGGCCTGATCTACTTCCTCCCTAATTGTCGGCGGTACCGACGGTGCACTGGCTGTCAAAACAGGCGGTGGAGAGACTGCTTGCATCGGCGAGTGTGTTCTGGCCGATGGTGTATTTCTCTGTACACGCGGTTGTTGGGGAATTTCATTTTTACTCAGGTGGTTGGCATAGTCCCGCAGATTCTGCTGCGACAGGACGTTCAGGATGCATCTCACAGCACAAAGAGTGCATCCTTACCATATACCCCCTGCGATTGAGCTCGCTGGCAGCATAGTATGCGAGGAGGCCGCCCCTTAGGGTTTCCGTCCACTCCATACGAGCTCCCTTCTTCTTGGTGTTATTATTGTTACCACACCCAACTCCACTAGGGCCCCCATCCGAGAGTGACCGGCTGTGGGTGGCACTTCTGGTTGTCATTCTCGGAACCAGATAAATCCAATCCAGTTGTGGGGTGGATAACCCCACATGCAGGCATTGGCCGGCAGAGCCGTTACCAGGTACGCCACGAGAAGGCTGGCGGTCCGCTTTCGTACCCTTATTATTATTATTATTATTGCAGGCTGGGGTAGGATTTTTCTCTCGGCTTCACCTTATTTATTCATAATTTAGATATAGCCATTTTCGTCAATTTCTTTTTTTGACAGAAATGCTTGCAGCACGCACAGGGGGACCCCGCCGAAAGGGGCTGCAGCCACAACCTCGGGGGCCCTCCCCTCTGCGTATTGCTGCTCCCACACATTGCCCTTAATTATGTTGCCTTAGCTCTGCTACCTGTCGCCAGTTCTTCGCATCAGTTGACTGACGGAATAGTTTATTTCTCCTGTTGAACCGTCAATGAAGAAATTCTTAAGACCACATTTTGTTTTGAAGACATCCTTCGAGTTGTTGATTGTATAATATTCGATTTCCTTGACCAGCCGACGCGTCATTTTTTCCTTTAAGAATTTGGCATAATCTACTTTATGTGTGTGTGTGTGGGCTCAAACTTCCCTTCAGCACATGCACTGAGCTTAAAAGTAAATCTAAGCAGAGGGCGGGTGACGTCACTACCAATGTTCCAACATACAACCAGGCGAACCAGGCTCTCACTGGTCACGTGGTGTCGTGTCACGCGACTTGCGGAGCGTTAGCGAAATGGTGCATTATTGCTGTGCTTTTGGATGCCAAGAAAAATCGTTCAAAGGAAGCTAATGTGACCTTTCACAGGTAAATTATGTTGAACTATTATACTACAATGTATCTCGTAGTGATATAAGCCTAATTTGTCCTCTCGGGGTCATTAACTATCTTAACTATAATTAAATTATCTAGCAGTAAAATTAGATGGTTACAAGGTTGGAATAATGAAAAGGAACAAGGGCAGTGAAACTTTTATAATTACTTGAGATGCTTTTCATTTTGTACGGAAAGACAAAAGGTAGCCCATGCAATATTTAGAGTACTCTTTTCGCTTGCACTCGGAAGCAATTTATTTCAATCCTCTGTCCCGAATTATGAACTGGCGCGTAAATCCTCCAAGTCACGTGGTATCTATTTTGGGTACGCGTTTTTACTGAAGGCGGTGCTGCCTCCCTCCCTCTAGTGATATTTACCCTAAGGCTACACTATTCACAATTGAAATGACACCAGCGCCACATCTATGAAGTGGCAGGACTTAAATTTATTGGAGTCAGATGAAGTGGAGCATATGGGAATTACAATTACTTTCTGCGTGGCGCGGGAGAACCACTACGGAACATTCGAGGCGCTTTGCGTAAAAGATACTAGATTTTAATCAAGCGAACATGAGTAAGGTTCTCCGCTGAAATGTTGAGGGAGTGAAGGGGACTTGGCTCTGGTTAGATCACATCTCGTATGTGCGGCAATCATTCGTGGCCTTGCTCAGAAAAATTCAATTCGCGAGATAAATAGAAGGCACAGGGAAGCCTCTCTCACGTTCAGTCGAAAACTTCGGCGAGCGAATAGAATGTGGTCCCACTGATGATGGAAGCATTCCGTTGATGATAGAATAAATGACGATATGACGAAGATTGAGACTACGGAACTGAATTGTGTGGAAATGGCTTCTTTCCTCGCACCGTTTGTGATTGTGACAACATCAGCGTGACACTGTCTTAATTCAAAGTTCATTAGTGTCCTCCCGTCCCACCCTCTCCCTTATCTGGGCCCCAATTCCATTGCTGGTGTCCTCTGCCACGCGCCTCTGCGACGGCCCACGGGGTAGCATGTGCTGCCCTGCTAAACCAAAAGACCATAACTGACAACATTGCACATTTCAAAGGTTAGAGTTGATTTGTTTAATTTTCTGCCTTTGGTGGATTTCAGAAAAATACGAAACAAAATTACCGTATATATGTAGCGGTGTGCCTGATACGTATCACGTTCTACTTGCACCGTATGTGCAATGTGTAAGTGTCAGTTCTTATCTACAGCATAAAGGCGAGATAACAGTAACTACAAGTATTTCTCCCTGAGAATCTCATTACTTTTGTTTCCTAATGATTTATCTTCACTCCGTATTTCCCGCTGTGACAATCTAAAGCATCAACTGAAGCTTTTAATCTCTTAGAAGATTGACTTGATGCAGAATTGAAGACTCGAATATGAAAACTTTATTATGCGATAACTCAGAGCAATTCAATGGTCAAGTTACTGTCTTTCAGCTTAGCAGGGCAGAGTAGGCATGGATGACAGAGATAAACCACATGAAAGTAACAATTGGACGAATTAAGGGAGCATGTCAATTTAAGTATGTTGGAGGCTGGATTCAAACAAATGGGGTGGAGACGAAAAAACAAATGAAAGACGAGCCTGAGCGGCGGAATTATCGCAGGGGCTAGTATAGAATGATATGTAATGAGGGGCTGTTCTCCTGCGCTGCGAGGATACGACGCAACAGCGCATTTGTTTCAGTTGATTGTTTTGTAAATTCTGAATGTAAGACTTATGCCCGGTTGCACCAAGCACTCGTTAATGGACGATCAGTTGATCGGCGTCAACTCACTGATCGGGGATCAAATATCGCATCCGTTTCACCAACAGTTGATCGTTGATCAAGATCGGCGATTATATGATGGGCAATCGTGTAACGTAAACGTTCTCATAGGTTTGTGAGATGCTTGCCTATTTGGTGGTCATCGTCACGTGACCTCTGTTTACTACTGTTTGTGTTGATCGGCCAAAATCTACGATCAACTTGACCAACGATTTTGATCTCCGATCATCGCTGATTGTCGTTGGTGAAACGCATTCACCGGTCAACTCAAGAGTGATCCTCGATCAAGGGCTGATCGGAGGTCGTTGGTGAGACCGGGCATTAGACTTAGTAAAGGGAAATGGAAGAGCTGTAGAGACAAGAAAGGGAAATCTTTATGGAAGACCATCGACCCAAAAAGAGAGAGATGGAAGAGGGAAAAATGAAGATTTTCACCAAAAAATGGAGAGGGTTACAGATGGGATGCGCAAGAGATCACTGAATTGCTGTGGACATGTCTTACGAGTGAGTGTTATGGAATAACAAAGAAAATGTTTTGCTTTGTCATTAAATGGAAGACAACCGCAGAATGGGTGGAGGAAACAAGGAAGAGATGGCGTTTATATCCTGTGTCTAAATTTCCCCTCTCCCACTCTGCAAAACCACTCTGCCAGAAATATCTTTAATCGTCACAAAAACTCGCGAACGCCAAAAACTCGCAAACGCCGTTGCGACTATCCCTTCGCGCATTCTGGACTCGCGATTCGCTGTCCGCGATGGGACAATCAACAAGGACAAGGATTTCCCCCTACTACTCCCCCCATCTCCTGCGTTGGTCAGCTGACACCCCTCAATCGCCAGCCGCATCGTCTCGCCGCAGGGGTCGGCGTCTTTTGTATCTGACCGCGGACGAGAAAGGACGTACGGTGCTGCAGTTGTGACTTGTGTTCGTCTTCTCTAGACCAAATTAAAGGGTATTTAGGCCGTTTTCGAACTTGGCAAATCTAGCATCTTGCCTTGAAACCTAGTACGCAACGAAAGCTATGACGTCATGGACAAGTCATCACCAAGCGCTTGTTCACTAGCTATCGAGGAAAGATACCAAGTCAACGAAAAAGGAGACTTGCTATGCTTGCTAGGTTTCAAGTTCGAACTCGGGGTGTGATAATATGGGCTTGTACGTAAGATAGAAGCGAAGAAACTTTCAAATGGATACTATTTTATCATTACTACGTATAATTGTGTGATATTTATTATTTTTTTGCGGAAAAATGGATGAATTCGTTATATTTAAAGGCTTTTCAATTGTGAATATACTGATAAAAGATAGTTGTTTATGTGTGTTGTAGTAAGACCTAATAGTTGTGTGAATAATTCCATACATTGTAAATGTACCGTCCTTGTTTACTTCATTGAACCTACAAAATCTATCTTCCTTACTGTGGAAGGAAAAGAAATAATGATGAAAGAAATTATATGAAAGAATTATGGTCCGATGGAAAGTACTCTAAGGTAGCCATAATTTCATTGGCAGCATTATTTTTAGCTGACGAACATAATAATTGTTAATAACGTTAACATTGGAGAGGTTTTCACAGCATTCATCAAAGAAATGGGACAATAAACCTTTAGAGTAAATGTAATTTGTTTTCAGCTTAATTATGTTAGTTACAACGCGCGTATTTATCAGTCAACAGTCAGAGATCATAGGTAGTTAGTTCGGAGTGTAATGCATTAATATATTGTTACGTGTTTTTTCATACAGGAAAAAAATATTATGATGCCTTTTTTTGCACAAAGACGTTGATTGTGGTGAAATACAGTGAGCGATATGCCGTCCACTTTCGCAGCCCCAAGTAATCGAAGCATATTAGTTAATCACCATATTATGGTATATGAGAATTATTTTATTCATAAACAATAAGATTTAAAAAATAATATTCTCTGTTACTTTGCCGTATAAGGTTGGGAAGCATTTTAAAGAAGTAATCCACTTCCATCACCCACAATAATTATGGACACGGATAGCGCTTTTCGTATGTTTTACGAAATGAAGGCCGCATGGTGTCTCTTGGGCTACGAAAGTGTCAAGTCAAGATTCTACCCGGTCGGTCTTGGGATCAAGTTAACTTGATATCAAGTTAACTAGGCGTTTGCCAAGTTCGAAAACGGCCTTAGCCTACGGGCTTGTTTTCAATTGTAATACTTGTTTGCTATATAAATGTTCTTGCTTGAAGTTAATCAAACTGGCTAAGGTTGGCGCTATTTTCTCTCGTCTCCGCCCACCAGTTATTCGCAGTCAATTCACTCGCGACGTCGAGTTCTAGTAACTTGCGTTGCAATCCACGCACGAGGCATCAGGAGTAACGTGAGATAATGTCGAAGGAAGATTGATGTGTTGAAATTTTTCCTGGCTGGAAGAACGACGAGAGAAGGATAAATGCACGTGGTCGGGAGAAATGAGCACGAATCAGAGAGAATGAATGAAAAGACATTTCGAGAAGAGTAGAAGTCAACGAAGAGAGGCAAATGTTTCCCGAAGTCTGAGGCGTCGATCGAAAATTGGAGACATTCACTCAGTTATTAACTGCCGTAAGATAGTCGCTCGAATACTGTTGTAATATTTTAACATAAAACGGGATTATTCACAGATTCTGACTAAGAGCTTTTTTTGGACTCCTAATGCGATAAATTAAAAAAATAGAAATGAAATTGTTAGAAAATTAAGTTTTCCATTTAACGATAATTTTCGAATGTATACAATTGTACTCTCTGCATCAATTATTACTTTCATCAGACTAACGGCCTTTTTTGTCAGACTAAGGTGTATTTTCTGAAGCGATAATGTCAGTGTGGTCACTTTTAACGATTTGCGCATCATCGTCATGGCATTTTTTATGCCATTTATTTATCTTGAAATGAGTTGTCTGAAGTGCTGGAGCGTGTGTGCACCCTTCCATTGAATACATTCTCAGCCGCCATTTCGAGTAATAATGAAGGAATTTCTGCTCAAGTGCCAAGGAATTCCGACGCTGGCACCAACGTACCTCTCTCGTACCTCGGCGCATTCTCATGAGGACTGGTAAGGGATAATACTCGGCTGAGGATATACATACATTGAGCAGTGATTAATAGTTTTTTGCATTAGCTCATATAGACGATATAGTTCTAATGCATGACATTTCACCCATCATCGGAGGAATCTTTTCCATTTAACTTTTCACACAGGGCGCTCATTTCCTTTCTTCACTAGTTCGACTAATTTTGTGTAAATAATTGTGAAAACTGTTTTTGAGTCGAAAAAGAATTCTTTTTCCCAATCGTTAGTGCCATTTTTAATTCCAGTTTTGCTGAGGGTTTGGAAAGAGTATGTTTCGTTCTCCAAGTATTTCCTAGACAAGTGTGCGAGGTGCTATGCGTAGTGCGACGTGCGTTAATTAGGTTTTGTTAACCGTATAATAGAAATAGGTCCACGGATGAAAAAGTCAAAGAGAGATGCTACTTCACTCTGGTTTGGCCACACCTTAAATAAGCCGCCAGCATTTGGGACCCTGGCCATAAAGATGTAACAAAAAAAAATTAATTAAATACAAAGGAAAGCAGCGCGCTTCGTTAAAAACTGCTACCAGCGTACATATACCTGGTGTCTCTCAACTTCTATAGGGATTAAGGTGGGAGCCCCTAGATACTCGGAGGCTGCACGCTAGGCTTAGGTTGCTTGAGAAATTCAGAACTATTTTTCAGAGCGACATAGAGAATATTATTATGACTCCTCACTACATCTCAAGGTCTGACAGATGCGATAAAATAAGAGAAATACATTGCCGAGCAGATAGGTACAAAAACTCGTTCTTTCCGCGCACAATAAGCGACCAAATTAAAAGCTGAGCTCCATTAAATTCTTCTATTATACAAGTCACCATTTCATCTCCAAAAAACTTTCACCTTTACACGGCTGGTGACCTAACACCCCCTGCCACACGCCCAAGCGGCGGCTCGCGGGGTATTAGGTAGATGTAGAGTTATTTGAACCTATAGATATGTATTTTTTTAATCATCGAGCGTGGACAGTGTGCAGTGGTGCTCGTCATTACGTGTTTCCTGATGTGCGGTGCGCGGCTCAAGTTCAGTTTCATTGCTCGAAGCTCCGCGGCTCATAATTAATTATGTATTTGTAATGTACTTAATATAGAGGAAGTGAATTCGTTTTTCGAAATTAAAATCGATGCTGCTGGCGAATGGCTGGGTATAAATTCTAAGTTGACCTTCAAATTGTGGATTTGCATCCGGGGGGGGCCGAGTGAGCTGAACATTCACTACGTTTACCAATCGTACTCAGATCAGTATGATCTCGGACCGATCTGAACATTCTAAGCCAGCTGACTCGGATCGCCTGGTTAACCAATGCGAAATCCATCGAAATATCGATTTTAATCGGTTCGTAGTGATTTGAAATCTCAGACTGGCAGAGAAAGTAGTGAGCCGAGTCGGCCCACTTCTCATATCGATCTCGCTAGCCCGTTGCGTTTACCATACCGAGCTAAACCGGCCAAATCGATCTGAGTTCGATTGGTAAACGTAGTGAGTGGGCATTTGTATAGAGCGCAGTGCACGCGCGTCACTTAAACACTGATTTGAGCGACCATATTTCTACGTATCTACCGTTAAAAATACATTTTTCGGCGGCGCCACTTTCGTGGCAGATAATTTAATATCTATGAAATAACTAGATTTCGAAATTTATTTTCTGGAATTTGGAGCTCTTGCGCACATATGCCGTTTTGCCCCACTCGGCCCCATTGCGATCGTTCAATTTTCGGGAATGCAATTTGCCTCAAAAACACGAATGTATTTCGCAAAGTTTCGCAATATTGGCGATCGAAGATGTGGTAGCGGAAGATTGGAGGGGGGCGGGGGCGGGATTGGATGTGGATCGGGTGGAAATCGCTGGGCCCTGGCGGAAATGTGAACGGAACCCGCATTGGCAATCCTCCGCCGATCCTCCAGTCACGGTTATCTCGACCACGAAAATCCTAATAGAGCTGTGTCGTCGGGGGAAAGACCGAATGAAGAGGTGAAGGGGAGGGAGTGATAGCACATCAAACGCTTTTATTTGTTTTTGTAGCACTCCCCGTTTAAGGTACTCCGAACGAGGTAGTTCCCTAGTCATAATAGAGACCGTATTCGAATTATACGTTTTAATTTCACCAACTGTGAGACACATCATATATGGCATTGATAATGGTATACTAATATAGTTTTATATCACAGAAAATGTAAGTAATTAAATGAAAATATCTAAATAAGTCTTTAACATGACTCATTTTTTGCGCTGTGCGTTTGAAACTCCTTCAAGATTTTTTGTGATACCCAAGCACTTAATGCGGTGACAATATGATTAATTTTCAAAAACAGTTGATAAAACATACACACTACACGCTGTTTGTTTTTTCTACGACATATAAGTGTTAGAAATGCCTCATTTTTAATATAAGGTCTCTCAGGAGTGCATGCACGTACCATTTCCCATGTAATAGGGTTGGTATTTTTTGGCAAATAACTCCGAAAGTAATGTGGTAAGGGGTTGAATTTATGGTGTCAATGGAAGGGTGAGATATTTTTCTTTAAATTGAGACCAAATTAATTGACTTCTAGGTAAAGTGATACTTTGCTCGGGCTACCTTAGTGCTGGATTTGGCGGCGGCAAAGGGTGATTAGTTTGGAACTCTGTCGGGTGGAGGCGTGTGGGGGCGAAACGGTCGGATTGGGGGCGACCTCCCCCACCTTCAATTGCGTGCACTCGTGCATCCTTCTCTGCACTGATGCGTGCTCGTTTCCCCTCACGCACGAGAGGGAAAGGGATTGTGGGGACGGGAGGGGGGGGGAGGAGGGGAAGGAGAGACAGAGCCACTGACGTCATCGTTCCAGGACTATCATCCCTCTCTCCCCTCATATCCCTCCCGTTCGCCGCCACAGCCCCCTTACAACCCCAACCCCTCCCCCCCCCCAATCCACATTCCCACCCTCCAGAGACTCGCATCCCCATATGTTTCCCCCCCGTACCGCGCCCTGCTTTCGCTGACACTTGAGGAGCCTTGAAGTGCACTTGAAAGTGTTGGAACGCCGCGCTCCTTGAGCTATTGTTTGTTTTGTCAGTTTTAATGTTTAATAAGTTTATTGTTTATTTTGTGTTTTGTTTTCTCTTATTTCTTGTTTTTCTGTTTTAAAGTTTAAATTGTAGATACATTTTGTATGGCCGTTGTCGGTTGTGAGGGAGTAGTTTAAGTTTGGAGAGGGGAGATTGTTGAAGAGGAAAGAGAGGAGATAGAAGGTGTAGAAGGTGATAGAAGGGGTAGAAGGAGAGGGGAGATTGCTGAAGAGAAAAGAGAGGAGATAGAAGGTGTAAAAGAGGACCGAATATAAAGCGCTACCAAAGAAAACACTTGAGGCGTTACAGTGTCTTCCATAACATGAACATGGCCTCTCGCAAGTCGCTCTCGCAAAGGGACACTTCGACACGTCATGACCACGGAGTTCCGAGGGGGATTGTTAGATTTGGGAGTCGAAAGTGGTGGTGATCGACCGAGGATCGCACTTACATGGAAAATATTTTATTTTCTTTATTTTTAATATTAATATTTTATCTTTAGTCTTTTATTTTTCCCTGCCAGATGCGGTGCGGTTCTGATCGATCGAAATCGATTCTGCGGTGAAATGGCATCGCATCCGGTGAAATCTTGATCGCATGGCTGCAAAAGCGGAGTTTAAGGTAGTTATAAGCGTCTTCGTGCCCTAGCAACCCTGTCAGAATTACTCAAGTTGACAATTATTCTTTCATATAAATACTCAGGAGCCTTTCTTGACAATAGATTGAACATAAAAATAGAGATTGTAAATATTTTCGGTCATCGACTTTTAACCACTCAATCTTTAAGTAAAAAGGCGTAGTGTGTTCATGCAATGCCTCATTAAATATATATCTTATTCCAGCATTTAACAAGATTTGCATTTTATTGTGCAATTCATTAGTTAAATCAAACATTACGTACGAGCACTACTGAACATGAGGAATATACAAAGAATTAATCAATATTTTGCGCAATTCAAAATGTTTTAAGTGCTTAAAATGCTCAAGTTGCGTCAAAGTTTTGTAGCACCAATTTTATATGGGTGCCACTTGTTCATCCCAAGTAAGTACATCATTAATATAAACTCCAAAACTTTTAACAGACTGAAAATATGGAATTTCGAAGCCTTCAACATAAATTTTAGGCATATATCGAAATTAAATTTGTTAATAAATTGTGGGGCACCATTTCTAACCCCTTTCGTTTTTAGAGGATTGATTTTCAACATATTTTCTCGGGTCCAATTACAGGTATGTCTGATGTCGTCATTTACTTTTTCAGTGGCATCAAGTAAGTGTGTTGGATGGTTGTGGAGATATATTTTCAAATCATCCGCATAGAATTGATACTTGGAGTGAATTATAGACCAAGGCAAATCCCTGATAAAAATGGTAAAAAGTAGGAGGCCAAGTATTGACCCCTGCGGCACGCCACAAGACACATTCGATAAACTGGAGAGTTGACTGTCGCTGTCTTAAACAGCTTTTCCTCTCTCAGACAGATATGATTTAAATCATTGAAGATCAGAGATAGGGAATCCAAGATTTTTTTTCATTTTGAGTAGTAGGGGGTCATGATTAACGTTGTCGAAGGCCAAAGTGAAATCAAAGGGTAGCAGAATAGTAACTTCCCTACTATCTTTCCCGACCCGAATTGTCTTCGGTTACTCTTATAAGAGCAGTTTGGGTACCAGAAAACCAGAACCAAATTTGGGAGGAAGAGGAGTGGGAGGCCATGGGATGATAAATGTAGGTGGGAGGAGAGGGGATGGGCGAATCGGGGGAATGAGCCAGAGAGGGGTGGCCCACTCCCAACACCCGCTGCACCCGACCCACCTTTCGGGGTCGCGTCCCCTACCAAGGGTGGATGTATGCTTATAATGGGTGTGCGAAGAAATGTACACGTGTTGATGAAGGAGTATGGCAGAGTCCCTTCTCACTCGTAAACGTGCGGACTCTATTATATTCCCCATTTCACTCTATTGTCGCGTGTTCCATGGCAGCAACCTTGCGCGCAGTCTCACAATTATCTCGCAAACCAAACGAGGGCATCGCGCCGAACAAGTTAAGGGCTAGCCAACGAAATAAGGAACAAGGGAATATTCCTGTGGCGTTTTGAGGCTTTCAAAGAATTTTTTCAAGTTAATGACACATTTCTATGTCTGATCATTTGATCAGTGCTTAACTTGAATGATTTATGGCCAGTTGCAGGTATGTATTCGATAAAGTTATGGTACCCATATACCATGGCAACCATTCAATAAGTGCTGCAGAAACATTCTATAAATTTATTGGTTTCATAACTTATGGCATGGGTCTATAGTAGCCAAGAAGACGGATGCTCAATGAACCACTTGAAGAATTAGTTACTTGATATATGAGTTCCTTAGAGACGTATGGCCAGTTTGTTTACTGTTACTGACTAATAATTATGTGCATTAGCAACTATACATGGGCTAAACTTTGGTAAATTGTATCCGGCGGTGGAAGATTAGATCAAATATTCGATGCTATTGGTAAATAAGTAACTGTTAGGTGTGTTTCTGCAACCCGAATGTATTTATGAGATCTATAACGTTATTGATGTCATAACTATTGATTCCATAACAGAAAGTTCTTGCAACCGGCCATTACTCTATTATTATCGTCATTCATAATTCCCGATTACGCTCGTGAGTGTTTTACCATTGTAAAGTGACGGCGTTAGAAACTGTGGATTACATACTACCATGGTCCGGGCGTGGATTCACACTTCCATTTAAGGCAAGGCTTCCATGCAAGGACGATCTCACGTGCGATATTTCCTGTGAGTGGGACATTGTCCGTATGGTTCAGAAACGTGAACCATGACAACGACAGAAGAAGAGCTACTTAAAAGATGGGAAAGGAAAGTACTTAGAAAGATTCTTGGTGCTACAAAGGAAGATGGACAGCGGAAAATACGGAGAAACAGAGAACTCGAGGAACTCCACAAACATACTAAAACAGTTGAGCAACAGATAAAGGTGGTTAGGACATGTCGACAGAATGCCTGCGGATAGGATGGTGAAAAAGATATTTCGTGGTCATCCTGGTGGTAGAAGATTTAGAGGGAGACCTCGGAAAAGATGGTTAGATGATGTAGAGGATGATGGGAATAGAAGATGGAGAACACATGCCGGGAATCGTGATGTCTGGGCTAACATCGTCGGAGAGGCCAAGGCCCTAAAAGGGCTGTAGCGCCGAGGAGTAAGTACGTAAGGGACATTGTCCTTCGCAACACCTTCCATCCTTCGCCCACTCCACTCTCCCCCTCCCACCCACCCACCCCTCCCTCCTCAAACCCCCCCCTCTGTAAACCCCATTCTGTCCTCGCTTCAAAATGGCTCGAGGAATCCGTGTCCACGTCGCCGTCATTTGCTTCGACGGGAAATCATCATCGAGTGCACCACGTGTCGACTTCTCCGGCGATTCCACCGCCCGCGGTCGACTCCGGGCTTCGAGAAAGCAGTTTCGGGCGCCATTCATGATCAAAGTTTTGAAATTTTTGAAGTTAAAAAGAAGCATTAAGTAAACATAGTAATGTAGATGGAGACTTTGTTTGATATGATTAAAACTCTAAATAATCAATGGAGTAAACGTGTACACGAGGATTAAATTTATCTATTTGTGAAACGCGGTGCGCTGAAGACGCATTTACTACTGAAGGTTTTGATGTGATAATGGGAGTGTATTACGCTGTGCAGTAGATTCATTTTAGTAAGTATTTGAGAAGATGAACAAACTTCACATCGTTGCATCAGGACCTCCTCATTTTTTTAAAACGAATTCTTCCTCCTTATGAAACACCTGGCCGTATCACATCCCAAACAAGCTACGAATTTCATTTATTAGTAAGAATTCCAAAAAAAAAATTTTAGTATGTGGCTGATATTTTAGTAAAAGTAAAAAGATGATATCTAATATATAATAAATTTCCTGGCTTCACTTGGAGGAACAACATTGCGATAATTTGTAAATGAATTCAATTTGTAATATTCCACAATGGTCTTTATTACTCTGACCTAGGTTTCGACTCAAGTTAAGTCATTAATAAGGTGACAATATTACACCACGAGCCACTTATATACATTGTCAGGGTGTGGGGGGAGGGGAAGTACAGGAATGGGAATGCAGCTAATTGGTGGAGAGTGGATGACTTGTCCGAATAAGGTGGGGGGGGGGAAGAAAGGATTGAGTATTGTTTAAGGATTGACGTCATGGGAGGGGGTGGGGAGAGGGGGAAAGGTAAGGCCAGGAAAGGAGAGTGGGAAGGAAAAATTTCATTTAGCACACACGAATTTTGATTTTTCCAATGTAAAACAATTTTGAGATTTTCTAAACAATCCAATTTGTGCCCTTTACATTGTATGTGAAGGACTTCCGGGATGAAGCCACTTCGGTGGTCTTCTTCAATTAGATGATTGGCACATTGGGAGAAAATATTTCCGTTTAGTAATCAATGTCGGTGTTCTTTAACTCTGGTTCGGATAGCGCGTCCACTTTGATTAATGTATATATAAGAGCAATTAAGACTATTACACTTTAACAAATAAACACCACATTTATCACACACATCAAATTTATATTTACAGTTAAACATAAGTTTAGCCAAGGGATTAGGATTATAAAATGACAAATTGAATTTATCTTTCGGTATACAGTTTGCTATTTGATAAGACAATTTGACGAGGAAAGGAATTTTACACGATCTTTTTCCTATGTCATGCTGGGGTAAAGACAAATTGGTAACTAATTTGAGGGCCATCTTCACTTGCTGTCGTCGTACAATTTTATCAACAAAGTTACTATTGTAGCCATTAGTTTCGGCAATACGTTTTATCCTATTTTATTCTATTTTTAAGTTATTGCAAGACATAGGGATCGATAATACTCAGCATATCATGGAGTTAAAAGCTGATAATTTATGTGCGAGTTGGTGGCAAGAGTCAGACGGAATAACAACATCGGAATAGGTTGATTTTCTAAAAATGGAGAACTTATGAGTATCTCCTGTTATTGACACCACTTCACATGAGCTCATTGTAACCATGTTGAAGTTGATGAAAGTCCACCCAGAGGTAGTGTCCTGCATCCAACGCCTGATACCACTCTGGAGAACGCGCTTGACCTGACCGCAGGGTCTCGACAGAGTTGGTATCATACCACCCTGGCGTTTTCCAAGGCGATAGCTTGAGCCCCTTGCAGTTCTGCATTTCCATCCTACCTCTCTCGCTACGGCTGCGACAAGGGAAAGGATACATGTGCCGTTTGCCAGGTGACAGGAAGCATAAGGTCACATATTTATTTTATATGGATGACTTGAAGCTCTACTATTCCAACGCAAAAGACCTTGGCGTGGCCCTAGACACCGTACTAGAGTACAGTGAAGCTATAGGGATAGTTTGGATAGGCCAAGTGTGCATCCATCCACCTGGCGAGAGGAAGATTCTCGGAGAACAAGGAAGACGTGCACCTCGTTGACGGGAGCGTCATTCGCCGCCTCGAGGGCGATGACAGCTACGAATATCTAGGCGTCCCCCACAGCCGAATGCAGGAGGTTGCAGCAGTGAAGGAGAGAGTCACCACCAAGTACAGACAGACTCTCAGGAACATCTGGAGTTCTGAGCGTTCTGCAAAGAACAAGGTTCTTGCCACGAACATGTTCGCGGTTCCCACATTAATGTACACCTTCGGATGCATGAAATCGTACGTCAACGAGTCGCAGAACCTCAACAGTGGAACGAGTAAGATGATGACCATCAATAGAAGTTTTCATCCGAAATCTTCCGTCGCCAGACTGTATCTCCCTCGCAGTGCAGGTGGTAGAGGTCTGTTGAGCCTGGAGTGTCTCCACAACAGAGTTGTCCTTGGAACAGCATGCAGAGTGCTCAAAAGAAGAGACCCCTAGCTCAGTCTCGTCACGACGTAACCACGTAAGACCACGAATGTGTCGGAGTAGGGGCGTTTCTCTTCCAGGCGGCCAGGAGGGCAGCGGACGAAACCGGTATGTACTTTGACCCAAAATCAGACGGTAGCGACGGCGGCAAGTCCATCTTGTCGTTGAAGGCAGACGTCCTTAAGCTCGAAATTAAAAAGGCCGAGCAGAACACCTAGCTCAAGACACACAGCGATAAGCCCATGCATGGATGTTTCTATCGAAACATGGAGAATCACGAGCTATCGAAGAAGCTGACGTTTGCCTTCCTCCGCTCCGCTGGTCTAAAGTCAGAGACCGAGGGTTTTGTCCTCGCATGCCAGGATGGTGTCATAAACACAATCGTGTACCGCCGCATTATATTCGAGACGGAGGTTGCGGACACGAGATGCAGGGCGTGCCGAGCCCAGCCGGAGACTTTGAGCCACCTTCTCTCCAGCTATAGCTATTACGCCAAGTCAGCGTACATTGCTAGGCACAATGCGGCCCTGCGGGTGTTATATTTCCATCTTCGACACCATTTTGGCATCGACGATACTCCCGTGCTCCCGTATGCCCCTGGAGATATTGAGTCCGTCGTGGAGAACGATAAATGCACCATCTGGTGAAATTACTCATTTTCTACCCCCAGGCAGTTGGAGGCGACCAAGCCTGATATCGTTCTCCTAGACCACCTCTCACGCTCTATGTTCGTGATAGAGTTTTCGGCCTCGGCTGAAACGAACATGGATGCAAGGGAGGCGGAGAAACGGACGAAGTATCAAGACCTGCTTTATGAGCTTCGGCAAATGTACCCAGGACACTCTGTTAAACTGTTAGTCCTCATCATAGGTGTGCTCGGAGGAGTTAAGGGCTCGCTGCTGGAGAGAATCAAGTGCATTCCGTCCTGCGTGGCACAGGCGGAGTCACTTGCAGCTCGCATGCAGAAGGCCGTTATACTTGGGTCCCTCCGTCTACTCCGTACGCACGACCCAACCGCAGCGTAGCCACCAATCCGATGGGCGTCGGACGTGGCTTCGATAACTGCCAAACCCCTCTCGAGTCCTCGGCCATAATAACGGCAATAAAACCCGATGCTTGCTGAGGACTCGGAGGTGAATGTTACTAAAGTAACAAAATTATAATATTAATAACACACACGAGAAAACTATTGTTGAGGTATATCCCCCCTATCGCCTGTGGTCGCCAATCTATACATGGAGGACTTCGAACGAGAGGCTCTGGCATCCTGTCCGAAAAAACCCAAACTCTTCGTAAGATATGTGGATGACACATTTATCATTTGGCAGCACGGGGAGGAGGAGCTGAGCAACTTCTTAAAGCACATGAATAAGCAAAGACCTTCTATCCGCTTTACAATGGAAATAGAAGAAAATAATTGCCTTCCTTTTCTCGACGTTTTGGTCTCCAAAAAAGAAGACGGTACGCTAGGACACTCAGTGTACCGGAAGGTCACCCACACGGACCGATACCTACATGCGGACTCGCACCACCACGCTCATCAGAAAGCAGGAGTTATGAAAACTTTATTTCATCGAGCACGCGTAATTTCTGACATATCTTCCTTCAATCAAGAAAAATCCCACCTATGCCACGCATTCCGTAAGAATGGATACCAGCCTGAAGTTATCCGGAAGATAACGAGAAAAATGGAAGACGCGGTGGACCTGAAAAGGACCTCCGAGGATAAGCCAAAACCTGCAGCCTTCGCCGTCATTCCATATGTTGCTGGCACCAGTGAGAAGATATCCAGAGTACTGGCGAAACACAATGTCGTCACCCGTTTCAACTGCGTCCAGAAAACCTCAGACATCCTCTGCAAGGCCAAGGACCGCCTACCAGATAACAAAAAAGAAGGCGTCTACCAGGTGAAGTGCGAATGCGGGAAATCCTACATCGGACAGACATCGAGAGCTCTCAAATGCCGCCTGAGAGAGCACCAAAGAGACATAAAGAATAGGCAGCTACGAAAATCAGCTCTGGCCGAACACACCTGGAGTGGACCTTGTCACAATATGAATTTCGAAGAAGCCAAGTTAATAGCAAAAGAAAACCGCTACTTCCCCAGACTCATCAGGGAGGCCATCGAAATCGCAAAAACACCCGAGAACATCAACAGAGAAGATGGCTACACTCTCTCCTACGCCTGGAAAAGAATTTTCGCAAAGAAAAAGGAAGCGGCCAATGACAGCGCACCAGACTGAAATGGCGGGAAAACGGCCGGCTATATAGATCGGTCACATTCACACGCATCGTCACTTCTGACCTGAAGAAGACAGCTGCAACGCTGTCGAAACTGTCGTCTTCGACAATGGAAACACGCGGAAGAGAACCCGAAAAGTCTTCGATATCTTATGTTTTCCTTAATGTTTACTTCCCACATGTTTCTCATGATGAATATTTAAATGAGAGAACACTTAAGATAGTCCGAGCTAGAAATTTCCCTAGTCCAAATAGAGACAATATTCCAATTATACGTTTTAATTTCACCAGTTGTAGGACACATGAATTAAATATTGCATTATTAATGGTGCAATAACATAGTTTTATAAGACAGAAATGGTGAGTAATCAAACGAAAATATCTAAATAAGTCTTTAACTTGACCCATTTTTTTCGCGCGGTGCGTTTAAGGATTTAAGGATAAACGGAAGGTTTATTGTGATCCCGAAGAATTTACTGCGGTGACAATATGATTAATTTTCAAATATAGTTGAGAAAACATACAAAGTACACACAACGAAAACACACGTTTTTTTACGACATCTAAGTGTTAGATATACCTAATTTTTCAAATAATGTCTCTTTGGAGTGCTTACAAGCGCCGTTTCCCAGGTAAAAGAGCTGTTATTTTTTGGCAAATACCTCGGAAAGTAATATGGTTAGGGGTAGAATTTTTTGTGTCATTGGATAGGTGAGAAATTTTTCTTTAAAATTAGACCAAATTCATTGATTTATAAGTAAAATGATATTTCGCTCGGACTACTTTAAGTGAACATAATATTTATTTACGTCAAATTCCGAAAAAAACGCGAGTTTAACAGGCGGGAAAATACACGGACGGGATGGTTCGCAGGAAAGACGGGGGGGGGGGGGTGAGTAGGGGTAATTTAAACCCCAGGGGGGTGAGACCAAAAGGGGGGGTGGTAGAGGTGGGGTGGGGTGGGATTGAGAGTGGAGGCATGCAATGCTTTAAGGGGGAGGTCACTTCCCATGGTCAACAATGCTGGAGGCTGACAATTGGAGCGCCATCTTTGCTGCCCAATAGGTATCTTTCAAGGGCGGCAGTAGGGTTTTATCGAATCGCCACTTTTTGTCGGTTGGTCTCCAAATTTAGGATTCATTACTTAGTTCACCTTCTAAACAATACTTGATATGGACGAGAGGACTGCGATGACAATTAAAATATGATAAATACGTTACTTATCTTGATTAGGGATGGGTTCCTCGTTTGCTTCGGCAGCCATAACAGACGACAATAGAAGATCGAATCAACAAGCGGCTAGGCGACATCTATCAGTCAGTTGCACTACCAAATTTAAAGAAGCGAGAAGTTTAACTTTGAGTTAGAAAAAAAATCAATTATGAATGCTGGTTGTTCACAAATGATGTTAATTTCAATCATTGGATTTATTTTCCGTTCAACAATATTTAATAAGGATAGTTTTTCCCTTCTAATTGAAGCAAAATGATTTAAAATAAGTACCATATTTATCATATTTTAATTGTCGTCGCAGCCCTCTCGTCCATATCGAGTATTGCTTAGAATGTTGAATAAGTGATAAATCCTCAATTAGGTGACCATCCGACCAAATCTGGCGATTCGATAAAAGCCTACTGAAACCCTTTCAAGAGTCACTCGTAACCCTTGCATTTTCAACAATAGACAGATATTCTCGCTTTGCAGACGGGATAATGCGTCCTCTTTTCGGTGCTATCCAAGAGGGAGGGAGGACAAGGGGGTGGGTGGGAGGGAAGGCAAGATGGTGGGTATTTTGGTCTTCAGGTTACAGTTTGATGGCGTCACCCCCCCGCCCCTAGTTCCTCCCGCCCCTCCTTCCCTCCGTCTAACTCAATGGCCTCGAGTGTAAGTTCGCGATCTTGAGCCGCGGATATTTTTATTCTCTTCGAACCTTGCCACACACACACGCACTCCTACGGGTGCGGCGGAGGCGGTGCGCACCTTGGACACACGGCATAACTCACACGGTGGCGCCGGGAGGGATGCACGGTGTGGAAGCGGAATGAAGGGAAAGGAGGGTAACAATAGAATAGAATAGAATATATTTTTATTACGCTCTGGGCATCACCTTTGGAGCAAAAACAATTACAAAAGAGAAGAACTCGGCTCAGCAAAAAAGAGCGATACATGAAAACGAACATAGATATAATGGTTATAATACAAAACAAAAAGAGGAAAACAAAGAAACAATATTTTCACCATTTGCAGGCTGTAATCCATCAAGCACACAAAGTTTTATTTTGCTCTGCATGGACTAAGGTCATGTATAATACTTTTTTTAATGCATAAACGGAACTCTTCTGTTTTAAGTTTTCAGGAAGAGAATTCCAGAATTTAGAGGCAGTATTAAAAATGACTATTGATAAGCAGTTGTTCTAGGAATAGGATAGCGTAAAGAATAGTCCCTTATACGAGATGTCTTCTGGGTAGTTTCTGCCCTGACCTCAAACATTTCACTGGGGTAAATAGGGGCTCTCTTCCTGAAAATGTTCAAGAGAAGGGAACCAAGTAAATATTTTCTTCGGTTACAAAGATTTAGCCAACCTATGCTAATTTTATGCAGTGATACATGAGCATCCCCTCTTCAATCAAATACAAAAGAATGGGAATGAAAGAGAGGAGAGGAGGAAAAGAGAAAGAATAAAAAGAGAGCCGATAATTTTAGTTTCCTTTCTCCTCGCCAAGATGGCTTTACCGCTAACCCCCTCACCCCTTCCCTTCCCATTATACCCCTCCCCCTTCTCCCCCAATCTCCCAGCAGGACACGCGCCGTCCAAATTCTAACCCCCTCTCATCCTCCTCCCCCTTCCCATCCGAACATTCGACACAAAACGGAGAGAGGCCAGTTTACTTCGGAGTAATTGTCGAAGAGTGTCCCCGCCTCCTCCGCCTCCTCAGCGGCCTCGTTCTATGCACGCGAGTCAAAAACGCAACTGAACCGGACGCCGACATCACAGAGTAAAATCATCCGTGAACTCGTCGGAGCCCCGTGGAATGAATCTATATATTATGGATTTGGATGTTTGGGAATGTTGCCTAGGCTACGTGTTGCCTATATTTCCACTTTTAGTTCGTTCAGTCCTTGGCTCCACTTTGATTAGAGTCTTTTCAGTTGTTATTGTAAATAGACGTAGATAATCGTTGTTAACGTGAGACTGTGGTGAATATTCAATAACGATCGAGGAGATATGAATTACTTGATACTTTGAGTAATATCTTGCTATTTTTGTGATCTAAAAGTTACTTTGTAAAAGCTAGATAAGAAATATCTATTACAGGAAATGTATTAGAGGTTTATGAAACGTCCATCGTGTGCCGACGACGATGTTTGCCACTCTGATTCTAATTGGAATGCATTACGGCCGTTCGGCTTAAATAAAGAATTTAGAATGCCTTGTTTGAACAGAACTTGCTTCGTACCAGGCTGAAAAACAGGGTATGCGTCTACGAGGACCCAAAATACGAGACTTGGAATGAAAAATAAGAATCCGTTCAAGATGGCGGTAAGTGTATTCCTTTTTACCAAGAACACTGCATAAAGACGAGACTCTTGATGCGCTTTCGATCGTCTTTTGCTAAAATTTCTGTCGCAGGTTAATAGCGTTCCAGAACTTTACGATAGATGGCACTGATGCGATCTTTCAGCCTTGTCTATGACGAGATTTGTATTGTTGTGAAGGCAGTTGGGAGTGTGAATGTGCAGCTAAACAAGACGAATTTGGTTCAAAACGGGTTTGCGAAGTTTCTTTTTTTGTCAGATGCTTTACTGAGTACTTGAATACCCAAATGAAAAACAAAATTCTCGGCGAAAAGAACCAAAGCTTGTTTAAGGTTAAAGTAAGTACACGTGGGTGACGATCGTTGCCCTTACCGCCAGGTAGTCATTACGCGAGAGACGGCGTTCAGTGTATATATTTCCTTCTGCTTAGGTGACAGTGTGATTCCTTTGTTTTGACATTCCCAGCGTATGCTATTCCTTCATTTGCTGACGAGAGAGACAACGTTCAGTGTACGTATGTATTTCCTAGTGCCTCCAACAGTGCGTGCATGACAGTGTGATCCCTTTGTTTTGACATTCCCAGCGTATGCTATTCCACCATTTGCTGGCGAGAGAGACTGCGTTCAGTGTACATATATATTTCCCAGTGCCTCCAACAGTGCGCACATGACAGTGTGATTCCGTTGTTTTGACATTCACCAGTTGACTTTCATCTGCTACAGGCTATGTTATATTTGACCGTTTGTTTAAAACGGGCAACCAATCGTATTAGACATAGATTAATTTTCCAAGGATTATAATAAAGCAAGTAAGTTACTGATACTTGTTTCTTTTTTAACACATACGGGAATACTCTGCTCGCTTCCCCGCCCTCCCGCTCGTGTATTCTTGTTCTTTAAATGTCCATTTTACTTTTCTACGCCCTACGAATTATAAAGGGGAAATGCTTTCGAATCATTGTAATTGTCATGGCATCAATAACATCAACTGATTTTGCTAGCGGCGTATTCACTTTACGTGAATTGGCATCGAATAACTGGAAATGAACTAGCATTCGAATTAATTGCATTAAATATTATTTCAATGCACTCTTTTCCCTTTTCTTACATCGTAAATTAGGAATTGTAGGGTGGAATTCGGAATACGAATCCACGGATCACATCATCTAATTCTGTACGCTTTCGGTGTCATTAATTTATTTCGCGACGATCTGGAAAGTTTTCTCGTCGATGGCTCAGTACCTTAGGTACATAAATCTACTATCCAATGCCTTAAAGTATTACTTGCAGTATAAATGATCGTACTGGCGGAGAAAAAGGAGACGTAAGAACACGTATAGTTAGCCCAGAGACGTCTGCTATAAGGCTTGATAACTTAAACAGCGCAGCCTGTGGCCAAAAGTGGAGCTTCAATTCTTTCGCTTCCATTGGCAACAGAGTCAAGATGGGAGTTTTCCGTCCTTATGCAGTGTTCTTGCTTTTTACCTACACTGCAATGATGGCCATTAGGAATATGGGAGACCGGGGCAGGTTTTCGCGTGGGGTAGGTTTTCGACTGGGCCTTATTTCGTTAGTGCGTAGATAGAGCGCACCACCAACCAGACTAGTTTGAAGACGACGCTCATAAGCGACAACCATGAGAGTTTCAGTTTGATGGCTGATTTCTTTGCTGCGTAACGTCAAATTCTGTTGCATTTGTTCAGGTGAGTAAGTTTTCATGATCTTACTTGAACTCAAAACAAACATATACGCCTTCAGTTGAGAATTTTGATTTATATGATGTCGAAACAAGGGCATTCCCCTGCACTGATTGATGTGATAGTTTTTTCAAAAGAGTTCCTTTTTCCCCATCTTATCTTAGGTTAAAGTAAAAACATGGCGACGGGGCACGTTTTCGAACTTTGAGCGGGGCACGTTTTCGCATCGAAATCCGTCCTCTTCTAGCTAGTTTGTTCGTTGATGTTAATAATGTTATTGACTTAATATAAGGCATAAATAAATACACATGATAAAATGTAACCTTCTTACTTGAAAGGTGTGTTTTTTTCAGATTAGCCATGGTACGAAAATACAAAAAGAAGTCTGAAAGAAGCAAGTACACCATAGAAACCATGGTTGAAGCTGTCAAAAAAGTGAGAGAGGGAAGAAGTATGAAAAGTGTAGCGGCACAGTACAGATTGTGTGACCGGACTTTGGCAAATTATTATCGGAAGTTAAATTCTAAAAACGACATCCCTAGACCAACTTCAGGGACTTCGAAATCTGTAAGTCCTGGCCCGTTATGTGCTGCGAGGTCCAACGCTTTTACTCTTGGCCCATCATGTGCGGCTCCCCTGGACTGCCAAGTACTACGACTCCCGAAATCGTCGCTCCGGGACCGTCGTCTAATCCTTGGCCGCAGTTTGGTTACGCCCGAAATCGGAGTGTAAGGTTTCATTAATCTCAACTTTATTATTTTTTACTCAAAAAGGATCGACTTTACAACAAAAATTTCTAGAACACAAAATGTTGAAAATTTGCTAAAGAACACGTGTGAATTTTTTTCACAACTTTTCGAGACATTTTTGTGATTAAAATTACTTTAGAAATAAAATTGACCGGGATATCCCGGGAAAAGTTACTTTGTCCCGATAAAATTTACTGTTTTTGATTTATACTTATCCCGGTAAAAGTTAATGGATTATTTATAGTGTAACAATCATATATTACTAGGCTTAGCAAAGTATGACAAAATTTGCCTTTTTAGGTATTAGAACCAGTACAAGAGAATATGCTGGTGGAGTACCTAATGAAGGCATCTGATATTTATTTTGGACTAACCCCTAAAGAAGTCAGACGGTTTGCTTACACCTACGCCGTAGCCTTCAATCGGGAAGTTCCTTCAAACTGGTCAGAAAACCAAATTGCTGGTCCAGATTGGTTCACATCATTCCTAAAAAGGCACACAAAACTCTCTATTAGGACACCACAGGCTACCAGCATGTCCCGTGCCACAAGCTTCAACCGGACAAACGTTGAAATGTTTTTTAAAAATTTAACAACTGTGCTGAAAAGGCTAAATGTAGGACCAAATGATATATGGAGCATGGATGAGACTGGTGTCACTACAGTCCAAACACCAGACAGAATTGTAGGGTGTCGTGGTTTGAAACAGGTAGGAAAGTTAACTTCAGCAGAGAGAGGTAGTCTAGTCACCGTGGCGTTTGCTGTGAACGCTGCTGGGAATAGTATTCCCCCTTTCTTTGTATGAACTAGGGTTCATTTTCACGATCATTTCATTCGTGATGGTCCTACTGGCTGTGCTGGGGATGCAAATCCATCTGGCTGGATGACAGAAAGAACCTTTGTTAATTTCGCTAAGCACTTTGTCTCCTTTGCTCGATGTTCACTAGAACGCCCATGTTCTCCTCTTACTGGGCAATCATGACTCTCATTTATCTGCCGAAGTTTTGGACTATTTTAAAAATAGTGCAATGACTCTGCCATCTTTCCTCCTTCACTACAGTCACAAGCTACAGCCCTTGGATCGCAGCGTGTATGGGCCACTAAAGAAGCACAATAACACTGCCTGTGATTCTTGGATTTGCACGCATAAAAGGCCTATGAAGATATATGATATCCCATCAATTTTGACTACATCCACACCTCTGTCTCTAACTCCAAATAATATTATGGCTGGTTTTACAGTGTCAGGTATTTTCCCGTTGAATCCACACATTTTCACAGACAATGACTTCCTTCCAGCATACGTCACAGATAGGCCTGCCCCAGTACAAACACCGCCCGATGCCCCAAGGGCAAACACAGCCTGAGGATGTTAAAACGGAAACCAATGCTGAAAATTTAATCTACGAACCTTATTTAAATGTTCACCAGCCCAGTCCATCGAGCACTATTTATCCTTCCCCAGAAGAAGTAAGACCATTTGAGAAAGCAGATCCCAGAAAAAAAACGGGTAAGGGAAGGAAGAAGAGGAAGTCGGACATTTGAACAGATTCTCCTGTCAAAGAGCAACTGAAACTAGAACAAGGAAAAGCAAAGCAGAGACAGCAAAAACGAAAGGAGAATGAAATGAAAGTTAAGAAGTCTGTTGACAAGAATTAATTTGGAAAGAAAGCAGGAAAATCGGGAAAAACAATGTCTACTGAGCAAAAGAAAGTGTACGTCAGCACAGACACAAGTGATGAAGATGATGACTGCGTTTGCATTTATTGCTTGGAATTATAGAGCAAATCAAATGCTGGAGAGCAATGGGTCGAGTGTACTCGGTGTAAGAGATGGGCTCACGAGGCGCGTGAATTAAAGGGAAATCCTTTATTCTTCGTATGTTTCAATTGCGATAGTGATGACGATAATGAATTTTGTTAATTGTATTTCCATATTTACATGTATTTACACTGAATAAACAATTTTCCTTGAACAATTTTTATTTAATTGTCTGGTTTTAATTATTTCAGTGCATGCGAAAACTTGTCCCTGCCTAATGTTATGGAATGCGAAAACTTGCCCCGGTCAAGGGGCATGTTTTCGCACGTGACTTAACGACACTTCACTGTGTTTCCTTCAAAGTCTTTACCCGAATAACCGATATTAGTCATACCAAGTAGTAGCGTAGACTTCAGTGATCAGTATAACAGAATTTTTTCAAACGTAGCTAACTTAATAAAAAATAGAAAAAAAAATTTAAAAAAAGTGCGAAAACCTGCCCCGGTGTCCCCTACTCATGAAGTGACCTCGTATTTTTATTAAATTTCCGTATAGCGATATTCACGAAGTGCTAAGAAGTTAATTGTTCATCTGTGCAATAAAATTTGGAGAGGAATTAAATATATTTGTACACCGGACGATATTAAAAAAGAGTATAATCACGTCCCGCGTGAATTATTACATTTTTTATACACTGCATTATGATTACTTGTTAGTAAAACCCATTTATATTCATGGTAAAACCGGTAAGACGTGTTTATTTACAATCTGTCGACTGTATTTACATTTAAACTTCGTTTATCATCACTAGGCAGCACCACTTTCCAAAAAGTTGTTTGTTTACGGAATTCTAAACAACAAAATGTGGCGACGAGAGCGCAATCCATAACATACATACATATATTCCCCGCGCCCCGTGGTTTGTCACCAACTAGAGTTTCGCAGACATGACCTCAAACAAAACCCAACTCTCCACTGTCTCAAAGCTCATCTCTCAACCCTCAACGAATCCCTCCCCTCACACCGAAAACCATTAAACAGAGCCCCTGCGATCACGTGACCTCTCCCCCCCACCCCCTCCCCTCATTCAAAAGCCAAAAGTGCCCTCACCTCCAACCTCCCCCCATTCCTATCAACACTCCATAAAAATATGTGTGCATAACTATGCGGTGACCGAGGTCTCGTTTCCATTCCACTGTCACGCGAGAAACCCCGGCGAGACATCCTCGAGGCTGGGACCAGACGAAATAATCAAATAAAAGGTGTACCTGCCAGCCAAAGTGTCGTCACTGGAGGCCAAAATACATCCGAGGCTCGCCATTAAATGCTACAATTTCTCTCCTTGGAGTTATTCGCGCCCTCCAGAGCGAAGGTGATCTTGAGAAACTCAAGGAATCGCCACGACGATCATTCCCTTTAATCCAGGACGTGGTGCATTCAGCGTATGGAAGGGGGACGAATCTCTTCACGAGACCGCATCCGAACATGGACATAAAAATAACTGTCAAAAGTCATAAAAATAAGGATCTCATAAGAAACTCCGAGGCTTTAAGGCCCTGTCATCACCAATTGATTATTGCACCTCATTTGGAAATTTCCCACGAGCAAATTTCAGTTTTCAGAAAATTGAAGCAAGTGGTGTGAAATCAGTGTCAGCACAAAAATGCACCAGCTTAATGGAGGCTATATTGTCAGAGGTTTAAAAGATCTTATGGGAGAAAAAACTAAGTGTCATCAACTAACTAGATTTATATCTCATCTCCCTGTCAATTGCTGCCCGACAAATGTAACGACTCAGACAATGAGAGGGCAGGATAAGCGATGAACAGTCAACTTCGTTTTAAACCCTCTTTCAAATCGGTTGGCATTTATGAAAAGACTCAGCTCACATTACATACGACAAATAGCTGATTTCATCGACAATGAAATAATAAATCGCCGAGAGGTACACAAGGAAACAACGGACAAAGACGCTTGCTCGTAATGGAAGAAAATCATTCAATACCTAGCCTAGGAAACCAGTGAAAACTGCACAAAATATCGAACCATTTAACATAAAAATGAAAGGACACTCATATTGTACCCAAGCTATAACACAGTGACCACAACAAGAGGATACACTCATTTTCGATGACAATTATGGCCATGGAAATATAAAAAGTTTAGAAATGATACGAACGACCCGATGACACACGAATCCATCAACTGCTCCAGTCAATGGCCATCGTTCGCGATTGCGACACCCATGGATAAGGTGACACTTTATAACACGACAGGGATTCCACCACACACCACTCTAGCAAGGAGTAACACGTGGTATATACAAGCGAGGGTTCGGTATTTCGATGCATTCAAACCACTCCTTAAATAATCTCACGAAGCTCTCCCGATCGAGTTCTAAGATAGTTTGAGCGAAATATCTTTTCACTTAGAAATCAATGAATTTGGTCTCATTTGAAAGAGAAACATCTCACCTGTCCAATGACAACAAAAATTCTACCCCTCCTACCACATTACTTTCGGAGATATTTGCCAAAAAATACCGGCCCTTTTACATGGGAAAGGATACATGTATCCACACCAGAGAGACATTATTTACAAAATGAGGCATTTCTAACACTAAGATGTCGTAAAAAACTAACAGTGTGTAGTTTGTATGTTTTCTCAACTATATTTGAAAATAAATCATATTGTCACCGCAGTAGGTCCTTGGGTATCACACAAAAAACCTTCCGTTTTAAAGGATTTTCAAACGCACCGCGCGAAAAAACTGAGTCAATTAAAAGACTTGTTATGATATTTTCATTTAATTACTTCCAATTTCTGTCATATAAAATTGTATTATTGCACAATTTATATTGCAATATTTAATTCATGTGTCCTACAGCTGGTGAAATTAAAACGTACAATTAGAATATGGTCTCTATTATGACTAGGGAACTATATGCTCGGTCTACTTAATCGCGAGAATATTGTCGATATAGTTGAACATCGCTATTAGTGACGCAATAAGCAATATATCAGACGCATAACTTAACCGTCCGTACGATTAAAACTCAACCAAATCTCAATGCACTCGTTCTTGTGCCACGTGACTCCTTAGTTACGCGATTGGCATCATTCCGAGAGGTTAAACCCTCGCAGTCCTTCGCAGGGTTGGAATCGGCAGAGTGCAGAACACACCACGAGACAAGGCTCAGTCCGTAGCACGAGAGCTCGGGATCCCTTGACACAGCCCCTCCCGCGGCCAGGGTATCGCAGGGCATGCATCGGAGGCTTAATCAACTCGATCGCTCCAATTCGCACGTTCGAGAAGGACGTGCAGACGCCGCAGCAGGCGGTAGAAAGGACAAACGAACACGGCCGTGACGTCGCGGATTTGCAAAAGCGCGAGACGTGGATCCGCAGGCACCGAATACACAAATTGGGGTGTCTACATCTACATAATACGCCGCCGCATGGACGTGTGGCAGGGGGTGTTAGGCCACCAGCCGTGTAAAGGTGTAAGTTTTGGGAGATGGAATGGTGACATGTATTATAGGAGTGTGCCTCCCGATTTTCCGGCGCAGCTGCGTGGGTCAGTATTCATGACGACAGATTCTCCTCCGTTGCAGTCCTTAAGTTCCAGACATTTACACGGTTGAAAAGAATTGGCAAGGTATAAATGTAAATAATACATTTAATGAGAAATGGAATCTCAAGATACCTAACCAGCTGTAAACTCCATTTGTATCCATTTGTATTCTTGGCCACCAACAATGCCTCACCCAATGTTCTTGTGTTAGATTTTGTCTTCAGTATGTCATACTTAGGATTCACACCTAATTTGAGGCATTTAGAATTGAATTAGACGTTTAAACTTGCGCTACAGGAGGCGTGAAATCACTTCGACCTGAAGACGCCTCCTGTAACGGAGGAGAAACTGTCGTCATGAATACTGACCCACGAAGCTGAGCACCGGAAAAACTGGAAGCATAATCAACAACCACTGTGGAAGCCTTCGCCCTAATTATAGGAGTGTATTTAGTGGAGCTCAGTTTCTATTGTGGTCGCTTATTGTTCGCGGAAAGAACGAGTTATTGTACCTGTCTGTTCGGCAGAGTATCTCTCTTATTTTATCGCATCTGTCAGACCTAGAGATGTCGTGAGGCGTCATGGTAATATCCTCTGTGTCGCTCTGAAAAATATCAGTTCTGAATTTATCAAGCAACCTAAGCCTAGCGTGCAGCCTTCGAGTCTCTAGGGGCTCCCACCTTAATCCCTCTAAAAGTTGTGAGACACTATATGTTCGCTCGTAGCAGTTTTTAACAAAGAGCGCCGCTTTCCTTTGTATTTTATTATTTTTTTTGGTTAAATCTACTTGACCAGGGTCCCAAATCCTCGAAGCGTCGGGTCGGTACGCGTCGGGAAAGGCGAGCATTTCAAGCGCGCGTCGTTACGCCTCCCTCAGCACATTCACGGCCGTTCAATGATTTATGGCTGCTGTGCATTTTCTGTGGATGTTTGTTCTTTTCGATGGATTGGATGAGTTGATTGCTGAGAGAGTTTGAAGGAGACAGGGCGCGTTCTTCTTCTTTCAGCGAATCTGCTGTAATTGACATGTCTCCATTGAACAGTAATCTTCGGGCATTTCTGTTTTTGGCGAGGTCCTCCACTGCACACGTCCTCCTTGAATTCCTCTCTCTGTAAACGACGCGTCTCAGACATTCGCAAAGCGAGTGAATATGGAATGAAAAGAATTCCTTCCTCGCGATTCTCGGAAACATCCTATCGTACGAATAAACCTCATTGGTTAGGTAATGAAATTAACTCTCGAATCTGGTGGACACGTCTCGCAACGGCGACTATCGAGGGTCATCATTCACCGAATCTGAGATAAGATGCAATTTCACCTAACATTCACTCCTTAAACGGACCGCCACGCGTAACACCTTACTTCATATCGCCACAATTCACGCGTTCAACTTCCAATTTTATGATGTCATCGATTCCCTCTCCTTCAATTGAGAACGAGCCGATGAGGTAATTCTTAGTTACCTTCTAAAAATTGAAAAGAATACACAATAATTTAACCAGGGAGTCCAGCAGCCGGGCATTTGAAAATTCCCTGAGATTTCCAGGTTTTCCAGATATGATTTTTATTTTTCCAGAGGAAATATTGATTTTTTTCTCGTTAGTTATAAGGGAATGTTCGGTATGTTTTTTGGGTGATTAAACGTAAGGATTATTTTTAAACTTGCATATTTGGAGGAAAGTAAACAGAAAACTTTAAAATAGTTTTAGAGAAAATCACATCACCACCCTTTCTTAGATTTAAACATTGCCACGCTGGTTCTCATCAACAAGGTTATATTACAGCCAGACTTAGCTATGAATAGCATTGGCATAAAATGATCAACAACTTAAAAAACTGAAGGAATTGACTTTTTTCCTTCTTTGGCTAAATGCGACAACGCAATGGAAAATTGACTTCGCAACTTGCCGAAAATGGCACATTACTTCCGTTGCCGTTTTATACATAGACACCACAGAAAATTCCAGAGTCAATTCGATATTTCCAGTGAAAATAAACTTCCCTGAGATTTCCCGGTCTTCCCCGTTTTCCAGAGTGCCGGACACCCCGTGAAACATTTTTGAATTTTCTGAGGCAATGAATGCGACGACATCAAACAGGGTGCACTGATTTCCACCTCATTTGAGTGTCGATGACGCACATGAGTTTGGCGAATATTGACACTAGTGGCCAGTTGCAGTAGCAATACATATGTATTCAATAAAGTTATGGGACCAATACGCCATGGCAACCAATCAACAACTGTTTCTGAAACAAGGGATAAATTTATTTGCTTCATAACTTTTGGCATGAAGCAGTGAGTTCCATATGTTACCAAGATGGCGGATGCGCAATAAACTGCTTGGAGACTTAATTACTCGATAAAAGGATTGTCTTACGACGAATGACCAATTTGCGCAATCTTACTGAAATATTACAATGTGCATTCTCGATTATGATGGATGAACTTTCATGCATTTTATCCGGTGGCAGATAATTGGAGCAAACATTTGAAGAAATTTACTAATTGCTGGTAAGTTATAATACTGGTTGCTGTGATCCTGCAACGCGAATATTTATATGAAGCACCAAACTTCATGTATTTTAAAACTATTGTTTCCATACGTAAATGTTCTTGCAACCGGCCATAAGTCCCCTATATCCACTCATCGTAATTCTACGAGAGAAACACTTTCTATATTTTTAGGACATTCATTAGCACTTTTAAATCGTCTTTTTGAACTCATTTAGAATAGAATAGAAAATATACAGCAACACGTCGCACCGCTAATTCATTCATTTAAGTGTTCAACCGGTAAAGGTAGGTTTTGTAGATAGCCAGAGAATCTACTCCCGATTTTCTACACTTTCAGGGACCTACCTATTTCCCTCTAGTATATCCTTTTTCGCCTCGGCATACGATCTACCCTTCTTCATCACATCTGTGAAACCCATTCTCTTTCTTCCCCTTCCCCGCTTGCCCAACATCCTTCCCTCTAACACACTCTTCAGCAACCCATCACCCTTTATTACCTTCTTCAGCCATCTACCTTGCATTAATATTTTCGCAACCATAAGGATTATATGCGATCACAATGAGTTCCCTCATTACATAATATTTCATACGTACATAAAGGCTGTAATCCAAACGATCCTGGGGGGGGGGGGGGGTTTCAACAGAATTTCCCAAAGCTCATCTTTAATTTACCGTTAGTCTGTCCATCTCAACGGGACGGCGCAATGCACGAAAAGGCTGGCACGGAAACCAAGGAAGACGGCAGCGGAAGAATGAATAGCCTCCGACCATCGGAAAATATTAGCCCAGCCCCCTTCCTTCTGTCCCCCCCCCTTCCTCTTGCTACATTTCCCCACCCGGCCGCTCAATAGGTTGACTCGCGCCAAAATCGCATCTCAGCGAAGAGCCTCGCTAACGGGACGGTTAGGCTCTCTCAAAGCTATCGCCCCCGCGCGAAAAATCTGAATGTAAACACTGTCACACGAGGCGGGAGTTAGAATAGGCGGGTGAGGATGTATGCCTGGCCTTGATGTCTGAATACACGGGCGAAGGAGGAGGAGGCGAGGAGGAAGAGCAAAGAAACCGTTGGCGACATTCCGGGAGAATTTTTTAAGAAAACAAGACACAGGGCATCCACGGGAGAAGTGACACTGTCGAGAGAACGGCGCGTCAATGTTTTCCGCGACTGAAGAGGACAGAGGCCTCTTTTTTCCCTCTCTAATGAACCCGCCTCCGCCGACGAGAGGAATTTTTCCAAAAAAAACTTCTATCGGCTAAGCACGGCGATGGTTTCTTTCCCGAGGGGAGAACTCAAGGGCGAAGCAGGAGTGGAGACGGGAGAGGAAGGATATGATTTATTTACTTATAACCCAAAAAAACAGCACGATGGACTTTTACAATGGTTTATATAATATATGAATATTAAATATTTACAGAATCGACTAAAAAACGAGTCTCACAAATATAAACAGATTCTAAGGTTCTCAGGGAACAAAAAAGTGTATTTAGAAAACAACGGAGTTAATAGGTGGGAGGGTGAAGAGAAAAGGTCGAGGGAGGGATATTTCGGTGCAAGGGTGGAATCGAATACGGAGGGTACGGCCTGTAGGAAAGAGAGGGTTGGAATGCATTGAGAGACGGAATTTCGGCACATTTTACGGGATTGGCGTTAATACGGGTGGAACGAGGAGGAGGCACTCGGATTGAGAACAATGAGAGAAGGTCATCATTCCGAAAAGGACCACTAAACACATTTTACAATAGTATCATGTCTGAAATCGAGCGGCGATGACCTATGTCGCGAATGCCAAGGGTGGAAAAAACTTCTTCACGGGATAAATTCCTGAGGGGAGGGTTACGGATGACGAAGAACAGCTATGAAGAAATCGATGGGACGGTTGAGGAGTTTCAATGCAGAGGGGCAGGTGGTTGACCAGATGGGGGAACAGTATTCTAAGATAGGGAGGATACAACCGAAGGGAACAGTTCGTAAGGCAAGAGGGTCGCTTGCATCCGTAAGCCGATAAAGGAGACCAACCACAGCCATTGCCTTTCGGGATATGTTTCTTGTGTTCAACAAATGTGAGCTTACAATCGAAAATTACTCCCAGATAGGATTGGGTTTTAACCGAGGGGATGGGGCATCGGTTGATGAATAGGCTGTCGATAAGAGGATTCTTTTTAAAGAAAAAGTCAGAAGAGCTGATTTGGAGGGGTTCAAGCGTAACTGCCATTTGTCACACCAGAGACTAATCGCAGTTAGTAACGCTTGGAGGCATCGCAAATGGCCAAGCATCGTCAACACACTTACAAATTTTACAATCATCGGCGTATGACAAAATATTGCAGTCATTTGGCATGACACAATCGATTATGTCATCCACGTAGAGGGCAAACAGCAAGGGATCAAGAACACTGCCCAGTGGTACCCCAGACGAGACGGGTAGATACTAGGATGATGACCCATCAATCAGTACGCGTTGAAAACGCGAGTCCAAGAAATCGGCAATCACAGATAATAGAGCACCGTCAACATTGTAACGGTGCTAGAGTTTGTAAATAAGCAGGTTGTGGTTAACGGAATCAAGGGCCTAGGAGAAATCAAGGTAGCATACATCTAGTTGGGATGACCGCTTTTTGGATGGATTGAGAGGAGTTTGGCCATCGCCAAAGCCCAGTCTTTCCTTCGACTACTGTCAAATGTTTTAGAATGAATATTTTAGCCCATGCTTTAAATACGAAGTAACCAATCGGCTAATGGCAATATGAGTCCAAAATAAGTTCCATCACTATTTTCGTTATAATCTTACTTTGATTCATCTTATTGATCTTCACTTATGATCTGAAAGGCGCAATGCTCGGATAAAACTTACAGTCCTGCAAAGAAAATTTATCGTGCAATTTAGTATAAGACAAGTAAAAAACCACATTTTTTTAAGGAAAAGTCTATTATCCTTCCTCATGTTGTAACTTACTCGCATGAAAACACAAGTCTCCAAATAGTTTTCTTTATCAATCATACGGCTGTAGCATTGCTTTATTTATAAGTATTCACTGTGCTACAAGGATGAATATAATATGTTTGATTTCTCTCGAAAGGAAAGTAACAATAAGGAGGAACACGCTATTATTAAGTTGCAAAAATCAATAAAACCTTCACATAAAGGAAGCTTTATTTATCGCAATGAACTTAAGGATATACCATCATGTCTACATTCATTAAGGGAACAGCACGAAATGTATTATGACGAGAAAAAGTCACGCAAAAAAGTGACCCGTTAAAGTGAGATTATCAGCAACCAGGAGTTCTACGTGAACTTAAACATCGTTAAATATTAACCCCTGTCAGCACACATTTCACAATCCATATCGATTCGAATATTCCGATTTTTCGGAGATGATTTCTCAAATGTATACTAAACTTTTACAGAGTTCGTCTGATCGCGGTAACACAGAATTAGTTTATAAATTACAAAATGAGAAATGTAAGGCTCACAACGGTATCGATTCATAAGGATGAACAACATGAAATCGCTCATTTCTTTTCAGCGCTTCTCTCTGTACATACTGGGCGATTCGTGTACGCTGGCTAAAGACTCGTATTCCGTCTTCCTCGCCCTCTGTTCTCGAAAGAATTTTTGCCGTGGTTCAACCAGTTTGGTAGGCCACAGTCCCATTCAATTCGCTCGTTGGGACGAATCTCTCTAGCATCCGTCACTTCCCCTCCCCCCATTCTCCGCCGTCTTCCGCCCATCACCATGACTACGGCGTGAGTCCTTCACGGAGGGCCAACGCAAGAACAATTTTTTCCGTGATTCCAGCTCCGACCGTGTCGCGGCGCAGCGGAGCCATCCACATTTACTTTTGCGGTTAGCTGTACATATACACATCAATGGTCCCAACCCTCCGAGCTGTTCGCAGCCGATCGAGGCGACCTCTATTCCCGCGTTGAAATTTTCAATCATGACTACGCCTCGCGAGTTTCAAGTGTTTTTTCAGGTAGCTTAGACATGCTTTTTCTTCTACAAATACGAGGCCTTTGATTAAGAGACAAGCAGGCACATAAGGAATGTCCTGGGAAGGTGAGATGATATTCGGGTGATTCTTTCTCATTTTTCATTAAGAAGACTTCGGAGTAGTGGACATGAGAAATTATGGAAAGTTTTTCTGAAGGTTCTAGGCTAAGGCTCAGGCCTATTGAAAACCAGCAGAGCTCGAAATAACTGAGAGACACAAATGTTAAAACCAATGCGGCGAAATACATTTGGACCGCATGACTTGACCAGAATGTGAGTTGAAACTTTTTCCACCGAGCTACTCAAGACACCCCAAGGACTATTACACTCCATGCTTAAGGTAGTTCGAGCGAAAAATCATTCTACTTAGAAATCAATGCATGTGATCTCGTTTTAAAGAGAAATATCTCACCTATCCAATGACACCAAAAATTCTATCCCTCCTACCACATTACTTTCCGAGATATTTGCCAGAGAATACCGGCCCTTTTACATTGGAAATGGTACGTCTATGCACTACAGAGTGACATTATTTACATAATGAGGAATGTCTAACACTCAGATGTCGTAGAAAAATTAACAGTGTGTAGTTTGTATGTTTTCTCAACTATATTTGAAAATTAATCATATTGTCACCGCAGTAGGTTCATGGGTATCACAAAAAACCTTCCGTTTTGAAGGAGTTTCAAACGCACCGCGCGAAAAAAATGAGTCAAGTTAAAGAGTAATTTATCTATTTTAATTTAATTACTTACAATGTCTGTCATATAAAACTATATTATTGCACCATTAGTAATGCAATATTGAATCCATGTGTCCTACAGCTGGTGAAATTAAAACGTACAATTCGAATATGGTCTCTAATATGACTAGGGAACTATCTCGCTCGGAATACCTTAACATAACGAAAAGATGCCCATTCCATGCGAATATCAGGAATGAACGATCAAAATCCAGACCGAATGAAATAAAAACGAAAGCATTTCTAATGGTAGAGTAATCGTCGCTCGTTCGATCTTGACACGCCTGATGAACGCCTTGACATCTCTATTACGTCTTGAGAAGACAGAGGTGTAATTATTTTTTAATTAAGTTAAAGTTAAATTTTTAAGTTAAAAAGTTAGTTAAAAAGTAGCATTTCTTTACTGTAGCGCGTATTTGAGAATTTTCGCCTCCTGACAATTCTCATCAGGTTTTTGCAAAAAACAACGGTGGTTGTAGTGCATCAACTTTATTAGGAGATGGCCAAACGGATGTCGGTGATTACTCACCACCTGCCACACACTCTCTCCTTCCCGTCATGTGGATGAAAACTTCTCGGGCGTGGCCCCGGGCCAGGCTTTCCGTGGCCGACGTTTCGACGGGCCACAAGTGTATCTTCCTCGGGGCAAACACTCACGTCAGTCTCTGAGCTCATGCCTAACCCAATCGCTGGCGCCACACCCGAGAAGACTCCATCAAAATCATTCAGAGGGGAATTCAACGTTGTTTTCGGATATTCATCGCAGCGAGCGCTCCTTCGATTCATTACCTACGAATTTAGAACGTCAGAGTTCCTTCAGGATGGCGGGTGAATAAAATTGATGATTGGCTCACAATTAAATTTAAACTTACGGGATTCGCCGTATCGGAGATTTCCCACGTTAGAAGCAAAAGGAAAAGAGGCTGACGGATGTGGCGAAGCTTACCTGCGAAAAGAAAGAAAATAACACATTTAAAAACGACAGAGCATTGAAGACTTGCAGAGAATTCAGATTATTTTAGGATTCAAGCGTTAACAAATGATGAGATAAATTGTTTTATTACATTAACTTAAATTGAGAGGAATAAACTTAGCTATGCTACCATTTGAGAACATGAACTTCCACGCAATTTAACCGGAAACGATGGAACGCAATTAAAGTGTGACAGTTACTGTTACGTAAAAGCTATCGCACTGGACGTACAAACAAATGAAATAGCATTGGAATTCAAACTGAAAGCAATTCCATAGATACAACCAATCACCAAAATAGCACTGTACTGTAAATGAATGTCTTAATCCGACTTACAAGATAATCGCAGATAATGTAGATTTTGAACAAAAAGGAAAGAAAAAATTACCCGATAAACGAAAACATTCCCTTTCCAGCGTAGCATCATGATAAGCAGCAGCAGAGGCCATAGAATGTCCGCATCGAAAGGCACACCACGCGTAAGTTCTACATTGAACTGCAAATAAACTTTTCTCAAAATCAACATATGTAGTAGGTACTGCCAGAATTATGCAAACGTCACGTCAATGTTATATCAACATAAAACAAAATTTTCCCCACCATTCCCTCCCTTCCCCAATCATTATCATTGGTTGTTTCCATTCGCGTATTGTTTATCGCCCTTGCCCCTCTCTCTTCCCCAATTGGTTGACGTCTCTTCCCTCCCCTCCTCCTCAGTTTACCTTTATTTACAACTCGGATGTCTTGACCCTTCCTCACTTCAACCTTGCGTGGACGTGACGCGTTACCTTCGGTTCGCTGAAGAGGGCTACTTTATAGCCGAAATACGCGTATTCGACCCCCACCCTCGTCCGTTCCTGTTATGCAGATTTGACCACGCTCTTTTGGAGCGGATTCTCCCAGAAGTTGGGGCCATTTGTGTGCGTGAGTGAGTGATTTTGTGTGCTTGCGTAAATAACCGGGCATCCTTAGCGGGGTCTCATTAGCCCTGTGAAGGATCCCAGGTTATAACCCAAGCATCCTTAGCGGGGTCCCATTAGCCCTTGCAAAGGATCCTATTTGGGTTGTGTGTGTATGTCTGTGTTTGGTCCCTGGCGAGGAAGTAACATTCTCGTAAACCATCACAGGGGGGTAATTCTTGGTTGAGAGGCTGTGGTTGGTCGCTGCTGTGGTTTCCCAGCATACCAACACAGTAAGTTTGGTGTTTTCTGACGAAGGGTGCCAATTGTTTACGGCTTTTGGAGACTTGCTCTGTTTTATTTTAATTTTCTAGCCGTAAGAGCTCACCTCATCATTGTGATGGCTTTCCAATGTAATATCAATGGTTAACAACTAGATTTCCCAGAAGAGACGGATGATATGGCGTATTCACTTCCAATTGCCTGATTTCCACCTCTGTTTCATCCAGTCAAGTTTAGTGGTTTTGGAGCACAATCAAAAGGCCCGTCTAATTATTTTAATACCTCTTTCGTATCGGATGGATTGGACGACGACCTTCAAATTCCCTTGGAATGAACTAGGCCGCACCAAGCACTAAGCCTTACGCTTTTCCTTTTCCCATGTCTAACAACACGTCTAAAAACCATAGACTCAAATAGTTCGTAAGTTTCGCGAGAATAGATTTCTACAGATATAGACTGCAAAAACTGCTCAAGCGATACACTGACATTTTTGAGAGAAAGCTTTTGACAACTGGCTATCGTTTTCAGGAGCCAACAAGGACTGGTTCCGGGTTTTACAGATCCACAGCCTTCCTAACTTTTCTCCAGAGTAGAATAATTCCATACACTTACAGCCCACCCGACGGAAAGGTTCTCCTTTAATGCATCTATCTCATTTAACCCGTCACTTATCAGGCGGCTTCAGTGCATTACAGAGATGTTATCTTGACGGCGCCTTGCTGTCGATTTTTTTCTCACGACATTTTCGTTCCTCCCAGCATCGATAGCCCCCTCTGTTCCTCTCATAATTTCCTCATAGGCGAATCGCAATGCCTTTTGGCGCGATTTCAGCGCCATTGATCAGTGTTCGAGTCACCACTATTTTTTTCAACTCCCGCTCTCATGGCCGATTAATGACGGGCGCCGTGATCTTTTGGTCCGCACGCGCGAATGTGAGTCACCCACGTTTTTGAGGATCTGGAGAAAACCCCGACGCAGAGCAATTAATCGTGCACCAAATGTTTAGTGCATCCAATGTAGTGACGGAATAATAAGGACAGCGTGACAATCAGGCATCAATGCATTTAGCATTTAGGCATATCTTTGGCCTCAGTCCAAGAAAGAATTCAAATGGATTCAGGATGATTAGGGGCGGTTTCCAAATGACCCCCGCACGTCAATCGAGAGTTTCCGCGGTGTAATAACAGACGTAACGCTGTTCTTTTTTTTCAAATCTAACCATCTTCTCCGATCAATGTTGTGGTAATTCCAGAGTTCGTGATTGCACATAAAGTAATTACATTTAGTAATACACTCGTAATTGCAATCGACTACTTTCCTTCGGGAGTAATTGTAATCTGCCCGAATACATTTATGGCCTATTTACTCAAAATTGATGACGCCAGACCTTACGTTATCAGGAGTTCGCGTTATCGAAAGGGGAACGAATTCATTTTGGTTTTCATACCAAAAATATATTTCGTTATAGGCCTTAATACTGTTTTATATGCTAAAAATTTTACTCTGCCACTATATATGCATTAGCGAAAGCCTGACAATACTTGTAGAGCGGAGAACTTTCACCAAAAATCACGAATGTTATTCAGAGAGCAAGGCTGCTAGTGTGTTTTGCTACATACATGAATATATACAGATAAAGGAGTTACACAAGAACGAAACCCGAAGTGTTGTTGGTACATTATAGTATAAAATGAATTCGCACAGATGTTCCGAAAACGAGAGTCATATGTACAGAAAATGTGAAAATACGACGTTTTAAAATTAAAATTGTAAACATTGCATGATTTAGTTTCTTGGCAGTTTAACGACATTTAAGAACGTAGCCTTGTTGCAATCAGGGACATCTATTTCGAAACAATTCGATTCAACGAAAACGGATTTTCCGATGACCACGAAATCGTGCGTTTCAAATTATCACAAAGATTAATAGCAAACATCAAGACATCATGTCGTTATCATTGGTAGACTGCTGTTGTTTAGCAGGTCCTCAGTAGACTCTCCACCTGATAACTCTGTCTTGTGCCTTCCTCTTCATACCCGCGTAGCCTCCTGTCTCCTCTTCTAAATCATCCGTCATTTTCTTTCCTCTTCTTCCTCGTTTACCCTTTCCTTCCACCATTCCTTCCAATACTTCCTTCATCAAACAATCTCTTCTTAATATATGTCCCAGGCGGTTTTGCTTCTTTGTTTTAATCGTCTTTATTAGTTCTCTATCTTCCCCCACCCTGGTCAATACCCCTTCATTTCTCACTCTGTCTGCCCAACTAATATTCAACATTATTCTCTATATCCACATCTCCAATGCCTCAATCCGTTTTATATCCTTTTCCAAAGCCATCCATGTCTCGCAAACATTAAGTAAGACGCTCCAAACACAACATTTTGCCAACTTTTCCTAAGCCCAATATCCATTTTGCTACACAACAACATTTTATTTTTGATAAAAGCGTCTCTGGCCATTGCAATTCTACCTTCAATCTCCTCGTCACATTTCCAGTCCCGTGTAATTCCGCCCCTAGATACTTATAACTCGTCACTTGTCCCAGTCTTTTCTCTCCCATGGTAACTCTTATCTCTTCTTCTGTACCTACTTTCAACACTTTAGTCTTTAAGACATCATGTACGCACAGTAAAACACACACACACACACTAATTTACATTTTATATCCGCTGAAATTTTGATTTCGGCGCCGTTAATCATATTCATAGCACTGCTTTAATTTAGACGAAAATTTTAACATGTAACTGTTGCATAATGTATATTAAAGCACTCAAGGGTGATTTCCAACGTATAGACAGATGTACTTAGGCGAAATGATATCCCAGGAACTTCTTTCGACCGAATTGAAATTTTATTTCAAAATACACACGATGACTCAGGATTAGCCTTCCAACCATCTTAAGAGCCCGAGAAAAAAAAGCAATTACTTTCACTGACAATTGTTAAAGGGTGAAAGATGCTTTCAATCTGTTTTCAGGCAAGTAGATCATGAATCTATCAACATGGCACTAGTCATAAATAAAGTTACCGAGAAATAATCCACGTGGGTAAAAAAGGCAATTTCATTGGCTACGATGATCATTCCACACACATTTATTTTCCTTGTCTATTCCTCCTGGACCAGTATTTTCGCCGAATTTAAGTAAATGTCGCCCAATTGGTTCCATGGGACTCTCATGTCACAAATCACTGCTATAGCTATGGTTGATGGCGGTTATTTCAATGAAGACTCTCTTGCCTAATGTTTAGTTTAATCGTGAATAATGGCGAATTCCAGAGAGACTTAAGCTCTAACGCAAACCTCTCCACGTGTGTTCAGTGGCTTTTTTACAGAGCCTGCATAGAGCAAGTCACATTACTTCCCATCATCATGTGTGCCGAGTTTCACGTATTCCTTCCGCCCTCCGAAATTCAATGGGCTCCCATAACAAATTGCCCTCATTACCTCCACGTATGGCACAAGTAAGACTTCAAATTATCAAATACCACCCTTCACATCTTTCTGCTGCTCAAGTGTCCACAGAATTTGCCCTTATAATTTTTTTATGGAATTAGAACCTGAAAAATCTTCAGTTGGCAACAAGCAGAGGAGATCGCAAATGATAAAAAAGAGGTCGAACGGGAGGTCATAAGTCACGAGATAAGCGTCCTTTAAGGTAGTCCGAACGAAAAATAATTTTACTTAGAAATCAATGAATTTGGTCTCATTTTAAAGAAAAATATCTCACCCTTCTAATGACACCAAAATTTCAACCCCTTACCGCATTAATTTCGGAGTTATTTGCCAAAAAAATACCAACACTATTACATGGGAAATGGTACGTGCATGCACTCCAGAGAGACATTATTTACAAAATGAGGAATTTCTAACACTTAGATGTCGTAATAAAACTAACAGCGTGTAGTTTGTATGTTTTATCGACTATATTTGAAAATTAATCATATTGTCACCGCAATAAGTTCTTCGGGAAAATCACAAAAAACCTTCCGTTTTGAAGGAGTTTCAAACGCACCGCGAGAAAGAAAATGAGTCAAGTTAAAGATTTATTTAGATATTTTCATTTAATTACTTACCATTTCTGTCATATAAAACTATGTTATTGCACCATTAATAATGCAATATGTAATTGATGTGCTTCTGCATAAACAGAAATATGATAATATTTCTTACTTAAATCCCTCCCATTGAAAAATCAACGAACATTTCTGATAGTTGTCCACGAGTCATTTACAGTTTCTCATCTCGTAAAAACACGTGTTCACGAGGCTTAAAACTTTCACGCTCCAGTCCATCCTCACTTGGATGACCAGTATACAAGAATGGGAGTTATATTTCACATCGCTCGTTTATTGACAATTTGGATTAGTTTTTAGTTTTAAATTACCAGTAAATTTCATCTCTTCCACCGCCATATCCACGAAATGCCCAGCAAGCCACTTATAGGATGGTGTGCGAGGCGCGGGGTGATTCCACGAACCAAGAGGCGCGCAGCACTCGTCCCAGATCAAATCTGAACCTCTTCATGTTGTTCCCTCCCCCCCCCCCCCCCCCCCCCCCCCGCCGCAACGGGCGCCAAATACCAAAAAGCAGTCTGGAGGTCAACGAAGGCAAACAAACCAGGAACTAAGAGAGAGCCACGTGGACGAATATGCAGGCAGTATTAAAGAAACTAGGTTTTTTTAAGCGTATAATAGGGAGGTCCTCGGATGAAAAAGTCAAAGAGAGATGATACTTCGCTCTTTTTAGGCCACCCCTCGAATACGCCGCGATCATTTGGGACCCTGGTCATAAAAATTTAACCAAAAAAACTAGTTAAATACAAATAAATGCTGCACGCATCGTTAAAAACTGCTACGAACGAACATATAGTGTTACACAACTGTTTGAGGGATTAAGGTGGGAGTCCCTAGAGACTTGGAGGCTACACGCTAGGCTTAGGTTGCTTGATAAATTTATAACTTATATTTTCCAGAGCGACAAAGAGAATATTATCATGACTCCTCACTGCATCTCTATATCTGACAGATGCGATAAAATAAGAGAGATACACTGCCGAGCAGATAGGTACAAAAACTCGTTCTTTCCGCGAACAATAAGCGATCGCAATAAAAATTGAGCTCCACTAAATACACTCCTATAATACATGTCACCAATTCATCTACAAAAAACTTACACCTTTACACGATTGGTGACCTAACACCCCCTGCCACACGTCCATGTGGCGGCTCGCCGGGTGTTATGTAGATGTATATGCAGACATTTGTTTTAAAAAATTCAGTAGCTAGTGTTATAAAGGCTTGTAATATGTATTCCACAAAATATTGAATCATGCAGAAATCTCAGTCAAGCGTGACAATTCAGGTTGTTGATAATGATATGAATGTTTTTAAACACAAGTACAAAGTCTACTCGAATTCATAAAACCGATCTATTGCAACTATAATGGTCCCTAACAGTACGGGGAAAAAATATTTCAAAATATCGGTTCTGCAGTCCATTTCCTTTACCTTCTGCCTGTGATCATTTCCACCGTAATAGGTCGGCTCTTGCAAAATGTGTAGAACATCTGGAAAAAAACTGTCTGAACAAACTTTCACTATGATGAGTGTGTAATTACATAGTAGATACATTTCTAGCTGCCAAGGTCAGACGATAAGGCTGGAAAAGGGATTTCCCTGCAATGGCCACATCTGTACCTCGTTCTGAGCGAACGCTCCCTGGAGAGCCTCAAAATCACGTTCCACTGAGGTGTGAAGAGAGATCCAGCGTAACAGATAGCAGTCTCTTCAGCGGGTCAGGGCATACAACGTGCGCCGCTGAGCATTAAAAACACCACTCGAACGAGCAGAAACGGGAACCCTGACCCAAATTCCTATAAAAAAAAGTACCATTCAATCCGACGTATCGAACCGATGGATTCTCCAGGGGAAAAATGCGGATGGCTCCCGATCCCGGAACGCACGCGGCATCCACTGCCCCGGGGGGTCGTCCATTGACAAAACGTGAAGCGAATATTAAACGGGCGAACAAAATGACGCCCCGGGCTCACAACGAAATTCATTCAGACGAAAATATCGGACCCGGTGGCGGCGGGGTAAAGTCCTCGCCTGCTGACCCAAGGGTCGCGGGTTCGAGTCCCGCCTGGGTAGAATATTATCTACCCGGGACATGGATGTCTGTGTCCCGTCCGTTGTCACTCTTGTTCACCCGACGAAAAATGGCCTAATGGGCTGTATTCGGGGCAGTGAAAATAATTAAAATAATTAATAATTAAAATATATTTCGCGGGAAGATTTAAAATAACTTGGTCAACTCGATTTAAAGGAATTTATTGACAAAACCCGGGCTTCGACAATTTGTGTTATCATTCGGTGAAAATGCAACATTGGTTTCAGTATAAATACAGATTCATGACAGGGGAAGGGAAACAACGTGACGTGGGAGGGCGGGGTGGGGTGGGATGAGGCGAGGAGGGTGAGGGGAGGAAGGGATGGTAGTCACAGTCAGGTTAATCGGGTCTCCACGCAGGGTCTAAAAACCCCCCACCAGGTCTGCAAAGCCTTCGCTTATACCCTAGTGGGAAGTAGTGGGAAAAGGAAATGGGAAGGTTAGCGAACCACAACCCCTACGAGGCCGACACATTGAGGCAGATTGCCGTCAAAAGGACCACAATGGGCCACCGCCTCCCCGCAGTACTCGTATCTGTTGGTTTCCCCCAACAATGTCAGACGAGTCCCCGTCAGTCTCGCTTTTTCGAAGACTTACCGCACCTCTTTTGGGAACCGGAGGAGCCCGTTGCCCAAAAAATTGGGATTGGGTGTCCCCCGACTCCCTTAAACGGGTAGGCGTCGTGCGGACTGCCGGAGTGCGTCATCGAATCAGGGACCACCTTCGGGGATCAATTGATGGTCAATTCGGACCAATTCTGGTCAAAGCGTGGGTCCCGTCCGTCATTTCAATATTCCCCATCTACCCTGGGTAGTCACAGGCAGTGTGTTTCTTTTTTGGGAAACATCCTGCCTGTGACTACAATGCAATAAAGAAATACAATTTCCTGTGACCGCCACCCCTTCTCCCACCCCACCCAACCCTCCCTCCCCCACCCCTCACCCACCCCCTCGTCCCATTGTACCCCTCCCCTATCATGAATCCGTATTCATACCGAAATCAATGCCATATTTTTTAGCCCGTAAATTTTTTTCTCAAAATAAGAGCGCTACATGAAAATCTGTTGAGCTTCCGAGTTTCCCACGCTCAAACGGCCAAAGTGCAAACTACACTTACATTCACACGACACCAGAGACCGACGGGAGATTATTGCGGTGCGCGTCCCCTCGACAGCCAGGCAGTCACTTTAAAACCAACAATTCTACTGCGGCCGCACTGAGACTAGACTGCACGAAAGAATCTTCGATGAGAATACCGCACTGCCACATGCTAAACGGTGAGCTGATCAACAGAATAAAATTCGGGGAATAAAACGTGGAACAGACAGGTTTAATATTTCATTTTTTCGGCGATCGATAAGAGGCCACACAATATCTGCCGATGCCGATTAAAATGTGTCCGTCAACAGGTAGTGATTGTTGTTTATGGGTTGATTTTCTCCCTAGTGTTTACTTCTTTGTCTGTGACGTAAGAGTTACATCACATTTCGCACGATCCCTGCATGACTCTTGTATCTCGTTCACGTAGTTGCAATACACCTTTATTCAGAGAGTTACTGTAGCATTGACAGCATGTCTATAGTGAAGTGCAAGGTAGTGAAAGTTCACCTTTTGACAATTTTTAGCCGGTGTTTGCCGATGCATGTATTGTCGTAGATTAGATAACTTTATGAGGGTGCGTAATACGGCGTCTTTGTAATAACTGACCCGGCGCAACACACATCCTTCAGGTGGCTTGCTAGTTAATATTTTGGGGAAAATATATACCCTCGTGTGCGACGCGCACAGCGATTTTATAAAGAAAATTGCCAATTGTTACTGTATTTAGGAGACGAGAGAGACTTGAATAACACGACATATTCACGTAGGAATGGGGTTCACTTAGTGGATTACACATTTCACACTCTGCAAATGTAGCGACACTTGTAACACCGGTCGCCTCACTTTTAGCCAACCAATCAGCGTAATCTTTCACACATTCACATAATGACACTCGCGTATGATTAGCACAGATCTCGAATGCGTTCATTTTCGGGGGAAAATGAGCGCGTGGAACACGCGAAGAAACGGTAAATTTATTTATTTCTTAACCAATATGACCAAAAACGGCAAGACAAATAATTAAATTGGTTGAAGCGTTAAAAAAATTAAGATGTAACGATTAAAATAAGAATAGTGGAAAAATAAATAGGAAATACAGAAGTAACATTTGCTCAAATAAGGCAGGATAGAAAACTATTGAGAATTTACATCTAGACATATTTTGCTCAAGGAAAACATCCATTATGTATATTAACGAACCGCAACGAATGATGAATAAGTTGTTGGTGAGGACACGGTCGAATTTTACATCTTTTCACCGGGCGAATAAATATTTCGCGGGAGGGGATTCATAGGTGTGTCCTCGGGAGCGTGCGCTTCAAGTGCTGCGCCCACCGCCGCGCCCCGCTTAAGCCGCGCTTCGCCCCGCCGCGCTGCCACGCCCTCTCAGTGAGGGGGGCGGAGGATGGATGCGGCAGTCCTGACCTCGATATGCCGGCCCCAGCTGCGGCACCGCCCGCGCCTGCCCCGAGCGCGGCTCCCCCCGGCCCTCAGCGGAAAGGACGCACACTTCGCGCGAATCACACTCTTCGCGAGAGACGCGACGCCCAATTGCAGCCCCATGTCCATACTAAACATCCCCCATTCACATGGCTGTAGCAAAAGTCCCTGGCCCAGTACTGCGCGGCTTGGAGGGGAGATAGAGGTGGAGGGGATAAAGGGGGAGATCGGGGGAGGGGAAGTGGGGTAGACAGCCAGGGAAAAAACAAACAGCTCCAGGGTGGCTACTGATATCCAATTTGTAAATTCACTGACTTTTCCCTGATGGATTGACCAATTTCCCCGACCAACCGCTAAAAGGTCACCTATTATTGGAATATTTTTTTCTAAATCACCTACGGCAGCTTTAAATTGTCTAATCATCGGATAGTATTTTTAGAACTGCAAGCATGTATTCACCATAAGCTAGTGTGCTCCAGCTACCTCTCTACCTGAGTTTCGGAAGTTGAAATTAAACTCGAGGTAAAATTTTCCGAATAACTTAGCCCCGGATTCCTTGTGTTGAGGGTTGTGATAGTGAATTTTAACACTACTGGGCAAAGATCGCAACGGATATACAAAAGGGATAGATTGTACGTCTGATTCACAACTGAATATTTCACGAATTGATGGGGCTTATTCCATGCACGTCAGCGACGGACTTGAGTATCAGTTGGTGGAATAGAGGGCGGGAAAGACTGGCCGATAAACGTAATGGTAGCAAAATGACGATGATTCCCATTCCAGTTTCTCCTTGACTGTTACGAGAATTCCCCGACCTTTCCACGACATCTCCAGACATTTAAAATTCCCTGACAATTCCAGGTTTTCCCTGACAATCGCCACCCTGATGCTCCTTACTCTCATTCAGGAAACTGTGGCTATTACTTAAAAACCACCCATCGCTTTTCAATTTCCCAGGGTCTGACTCAGGATATCACGAGGTCTCATAGTGAGAAGAGTACAAATGGGATAGGGTGAGTGAGTCATCACACTGCTTTTGTTGTGAGCCGTGTACATATTCGAGGCCACCGAAATGGTCGGTGAATAGGAGGGACGACGTCCAAGCGATCAGCTGTTCTTCCCGAAGGAGTTCCTCCGCGAGTAGAAGGGGTCGGCCCTCTTAAATAAAGCAGGGGCCGAGAGAGAGCTAAGGTTGGTGGCCTGTTCTTGGGTGATTCCTGTTGGAAATGTTTATTTACCCGTGGGTTAGCGACAGTTTGATTATTAGGAAGAAGATTATTACTGATTGTCATTATCAAGTAGTGAACATTCATAAAAAGTCATAAAATAAAGTTATCTTATAACAGGAATATAATAGAATTTAAAGGAAGGGGCTAACTCTAACAGGCTATGTAGATGCAGATTGGGCAGGGGATAAGAAGGATTTCAAATCAGCAAGCGGATACATATTCAAGATTGGAAACAGCACAGTTTCCTGGTCAAGTAAGAAGCAGACGTCTATGGCTTTATCATCGACAGAAGCGGAATACATATCTGCAGCCCATGCGAGTCAAGAGGCCACCTGGCTGAGACATCTGATGGCAGATCTAGGGGAGGAACAAGTTGATTCAACAACACTGTACGAAGACAACCAAGGGTGCATCAAACTTGCTTCCAATGAAAAAATAAGTCTTCGGACGAAACATATTGATGTGCGCTATCATCACTTGCGAGATTTGGTGGACAGCGGTGTGATCACATTGTCTTACTGTTGCAGTTAGGATATGGTAGCAGATGCCCTTACTGAACCCACACCAAGAATACAGTTTGAGAAACACAGAAAAGAAATGGGACTTTAACAGTAAACTGTCGAGTGGGGGTGTTGGAATTGTTTGTTTACCTGTGGGTTAGCGACAGTTTGTTTATTAGGAAAAAAATTATCGCTGATTGTCATTATCAAGTAGTGTACAATTATAAGAAGTCGTAAAATAAAGTTATCTTATAAAAAGGAGAAGAATAAAGACTTCTAAAAATTCCCGTACAGGGGAGTAGGTGCCGTTCTTCCAGATCAACGTCGCCCCTGGTCCACACCATCGCGGCACGGCCGGAAGCTGTAGTGTCCTTGTCTCCCACCAAATCTCCCACTTGCTCCACTCCTCGCCCCCTTCGTCAGCCCTGGTGACGCGAGAGAACGAGTTCGTACCCCGTCAATTTCCCAGAATAAATTTGCCTCCTTCCTATTTCTGTGTATTATCCTTCTTACTGCAACCATTCCTTCATCGCATTTATGGCGACAGTTTAGTTGTCCGCAATTATAAAGGTTATCGGACTGAGGCCCTCCACGCTCAATAGTCTTCCTCCACCGTTTCGCATGTTTCATTCACAGTTCCGTAGCCCATGTCCGACAATGTCCACTACCCAGCGCCAGAAACAATACGGAGATCTTTCACACCATCTCTTCTCCACTTCCGAATGCAGCGCTTTATAAGGGACCCGCAGACACTTCGGTCCAACCCGTCCGAATCAGTCCCCAAGCACTGGTTTAGATAAAAGGGATTGCCCAGTCAGAAGGTGCTCCAGTTCGTTCGATTGAAATTTTGTTCCTCAATCTCGGAGATAAGCGTGTGGTACTTAGCGCGCCGAACCATCTGACACCTCAAGACATTACTCTTGACTTTTTATTGCGAGGCATATGTAATACTATACATTTTCCACCAACCATGACTTGGATGAGCTGAGGAAAATAGGGGCTGTATTTACGTCTCCGTGAAGAAGACTCTCGGAAACAAAACGGATGCGTTCATTTATCGCACCGGAATGCTCCGCTCTCCAGATAAAAAGGCATATATAAGAGAGCTACACTTACATATTACCCCGCGAGCCTCCGCATGGGCGTGTGGCATGGGGTGTTAGGTCACCAGCCGTGTAAAGGTTTAAGTTTTTCGGAGATGAAATGGTGACATGTATTATAGGAGTGTATTTAGTGGAGCACAATTTTTATTGCGATCGCTTATTGTGCGCGGAAAGAACGAGTTTTTGAACCTATCTGCTCGGCAGTGTATCTCTCTTATTTTATCGCATCTGTCAGATCTAGAGATGTAGTTAGGAGTCATGAAAATATTCTCTATGTCGCTCTGAAAAATACCAGTTCTGAAATTATCAAGCAACCAAAGCCTAGCGTGTAGCCTCCGAGTCTCTAGGGGCTCCCACTTTAATCCCTCTAGAATTTGAGAGGAACTATATATATGCTCGTAGCAGTTTTTCACGAAGCGCGCTGCTTTCCTTTGTATTATATTAATTTTTTTGGTTAATCTTTGTGACCAGGGTCCCAAATGCTCGCGGCGTATTCAAGGTGTGGATTAACCAGAGCGAAGCATAGCATCTCTCTTCGACTTTTTCCTCCGAGGACCTCCCTATTATACGTTTAACAAAACCTAGTTTCTTTAATGCTGCGCCACATATGTTCTGTCTGCGTAATCCCCACGATATATCAGAAGTTAAGGTAATTCCAAGATATTTTACTGTATCTGAAGATTTTATGTTTACTCCACCCACAGTATAGGTATGGCATTTTTGGTGATGACTTACGCAGGAAGTAAACTGTGGTGCAACTGCTGGTATTTAATTCTAACCCCCACTCCATGGTATTGTAAATGACAATACAGATGGTTTCATAATTTTTAACGCGACAATAACACATTCTAAAATCAATGGTTGGCGAATTCACTTTGTGGAAATTATGATTCATGTTAAAAATGAAACCACTTACTTTTTTCCACCAATATATTGAAAACACAAATCAACCGGTTTCGGCCTTTTCAGGCCATTATCAAGATCACAGAGTAAAATACTCAAAGATATGAAAAATTATATAAGAGATCACAAGGAGAGGGAGGTGGCTGAAATAAGGGGGAGGGGGAATGAGAGGTGATTGGGCAAAACTGCGGGGGTAGGAACAAACAGGTGGTGACGCCAGACTCAAGGACTACGGGGATGGAGGTGGGGGTACTGGCACAGAGAACAAGGGTGAGGCGGTTGAAGGGATTATGTCATTGAGTAGTTTGTCGCCGTGCACATTGTGATATGACAGAATTTCAAAATTTTCAAGGAAGTCCAACTTCCCCCCTTGTCACAAACGTGTAACAGCTTAGGGGGTAAAATTGGATCTGTGACCCTCATCAATTAGATGCTCTGCAAAATTTGACTTTTTGTCACCATTGACACTGGATTTAAAATGTTCCATTATTCTTATATTCCACCTTCGTCCAGTTTGACCAACATAAAAAGAGTTACATTCAGGTGTGTCACATATAAGTAAATATACCCCAATTTTATCATACATGTCAATTTCATCCTTGGAATTAAATAATAACTTCTGGGGTGTCACAGAATTATACACGGAAATTTTTTATTTATTCTTGGGGAAATATCTATATAGTTTATATGTTAAATTATTAACAAAGGGTAACTTCACCCACTTAGTGCCAGACGGGAGTATTGGAGAGAGTGAAGTGGACGTGGCTATGGCACGTTTTCGTCGCAAACGATTTGAAAGGTCGCCTACCAAAGAATCGTCATAACCATTATTGCGGGCTATACATTTGATGGTTTTTAATTCTACGGAAAATTCTGTCTGGGAGAGAGATATTCAAAGTAGGCGGTGAAGCAGGGAATAGAAAGCTGCCATTTTATAGGAATGGTGGTGGTTCGAATCGTTGGGAATAATGATGTCAGTATAGGTATCCTTACGGTAGATGGAAAATATGTGGCTTGAATCATTTAAAGAGATAGTTAAATGTAAAAAATTTATTTTGTTTAAGCCTAATTCTATGATGTAAGAAATTGAAGGGTGCCGCGAATTAAATAAAGATAAAAACATGTTTAATTGCCTTTCGCTCCCCGTCCATAAGCAGATGATATCATCGACGTAACGGTAATAATATATTACGTTTTCCAATAGGGGATGTTTCATTTTAAACAATTTTTGCTCTAGGTGATCCATAAAAACTTCAGCTAAGATCAGAGAAAGCGGCGAACCTATCGATAGGCCATGAATTTGGTGATAAAAACATCCATTAAATAAGAAATAATTTTTACTTACACACAGGTTTAAAAACAAACTGAATTCCTTAATAATGTGTTCGCCACAGCCAGCATCCTTTAACAGTTCAATGGAGAGGGCACAAGCTTCTTTTGCAGGTATTGTCGCAAACAGGTTTTTGACGTCGAACGAAACTAACTTGGCATTGGGGGAAGGAGATGTTAAAGATAATTTTGGGCTAATTCAATTGAGTTTTTGATGCCATAGGTGGAGTTAAAATTTAAATAGGAATGAAATAACGTATATAACTTCGCGGCTAAAAAGGTGGCAAGGGGCAGTAAAATGCGCAACGACAGGCCGAATGGGGCAATTCGGTTTATGTGTCTTTGGTAGACCATATAGCCTGGGGGAGAGGGAGGGGATTAGAGCGGGCGAGGAACACTTTCTCCCGATCCGTCAACAAGTGATCACAAGAACGGAGTGATGATTTCACTGACAATTGAAACTTCATACTCGGATCCTTAGTTAAAACAACATATTGATTTACATCTGATAAAAATGTGAGGCACTTATTAAGGTAGTCAGCTTTGTTAAGAATAACCATTCTATTTCCCTTGTCAGATTTAGTGATCACAAGGTATTGGGAAATAATTGAACGTTTAATACTAAAGATAAGTTTACCACATTACTTTCGGAGTTATTTGCCAAAAAGTGCCAGTCCTTTTACATAGAAATAGTACGTGCATGCACTCCAGAGAGACCCTATATATTTAAAAAATGAGGAATTTCTAACACTTAGATTCGCAAAAAACTAACAGCGTGTAGGTTGTTAGTTTTCTCAACTATTTTTGAAAATTAATCATATTGGACCACAATAGGTTCTTGGGTATCACAATAAACATTCCATTTCGAAGGAGTTTCAAACGCACAACGCGAAAAAAATTAGTCAAGTTAAAGACTTATATGTATTTATAACTTATACGTATAATATTTTCTTTTAATTACTGACAATTTCTGTCGTGTAAAACTATATAACTGCACCATTAATAATGCAATATTTAATTGATGTGTCCTACAGCTGGTGAAAGTAAAACGTATATATCGAGTATGGTCTCTATTATGACAAGGGAACTATCTAGCTTGGACTACCTTAAATTCCCCTAATCGCAGAGAAATCGTCCCGCCTTTTCACTGTTCCTCTTCCATTATCTTTTAATCATTGATATGGTTTTTACGATTTCCCTGCGTATGTTCTCCTTGTCTTGCATAATAACCAGTCTAATCCTCTTACCCCGCCCAAAGAGCCCTTCTCCCCCAGGCGCGTAGCCAGACTTTGATTTCGGCGGGGGTTTCCGAAGAGAGATTACGCTGCTGGTTGCCCACCAAGCAAGGGCTAGTTTAATTCGCCTGATTACTTGGAGAAGGTGATTGGGAAGAACTTCCCAACGAATAGAGAGAAAAGGAAGAGGCGGCGAATAAAAATATACTGAAAGGTGCGGTTAGTCAAAAATGAATGCAAGCTTTTTATTGTATTATGTTTCAATGCATTGCTCTCTTATATAAGAGAAACTGCGATACATGAAAAAATGTGAACGGTATGATTACTAACATTAATGTCAGGTGTATAGGGAATGTCCGAGTGAATGTACAGGGGAGTAAGACCATTCAGTCTGCTCTGATTTCAGCAAGTTCCTAAATAATTCTTCAAATATCTGAGGGATGAAAAAGACTATTCTGCTGTTGCTATTGTTACTGGCAGGAGACACAAAATCCTCTGCATCTGTCGCACCGCTTGGAAGATGTCTTTAAGACGAACCTGCAGAACCTAAGGACCGAGAGCCAGAAAGAACGCAAAATTAACATGCAGTCGGCCAACGAAGGGACATTAAATAACTATGACAAAATCCAATGAGCGAACATTTTGACGAAATCGCTATTGCTTAATAAATACGTAACAAATGCTCTCAGAGAAAAAGAAGTGTACGTTAAGACGGTCTCAAGCATTGGTGCTTGGTGGGTCTGCCTATTTCGACAAATGCCGATAATACTCTGTCATTTCACCAAGAAAGTCGTCTTTTCCGCCATCAAAGTAATCATTAATACGTTGCAAGCAGGATCTTGGCCTGCGTCGAGGCATCAGAATCAAAACCCTAGCTGCAGGCCTCCTTGTCAGGAAAAAAGATAACTGAAGCACGTCAGGAGATTGCGATGTGTCAGCTGTCTTTCATAAATTAGAAGAAGGAAGAAGTCTAACAAAGGAATAAATACTGCCCGCCTGAAATATCCCTCAGGGCTTGAGGCAGGGGTATCAATCCTGTATAGTTGACGGGCACATCGGCGAGGGACTTTAATTTTCTAGTTCAAGCCCTGTCAAAGCGATGGCATGGCAATGGACGTCAGGCGCTATCGGGGACAAAAGAAACGAACCTGGCGTGCAAGATGACGAGTGTTGTCCAGGTTCGTTTCTTTTATCTCTGATATTACAGTAATGAGGCAACAACGGTGAATACGGACTTTTGGAATTCAAAGATCCGTTTCACAGCATTACTACGCAAAAGCGAAATATAGCGAAAGCACATAAATGTGAGAGTTATCAATAAAAGGAAAAGGAAAAAATAGGGTTGAGTAAGGTGTCTGTTGCTACTAGCTGAACTCTGGTGAAAACATTGAGAGAATGCTCAGTAGCATCGTGTCGCATTTTCTGCAAGGTACCTTGGGCAGTATCAGCAAGAGACATTGCCTAAACGAGATCCATATTTTTGGTCTGAAGTTGGCGACTCAAGGGGAGGCTGATAGCAAAAACCTCGGCAACAACATTCACAGCAATGAGAAACCTTGAATGGACGTTTGCAACGTACTTGCAGTCGACATTGAATCCTTGCCAGTCCAGTTTGATATGACCAAATACAGAGCTTGTCGAACAGGGCTGAGAAGTTCAATGAAGGTGGGCACTGAATCGTGTCACTCAACTCAACGAGTGGCACAAAGTTTCTTCAAGCAAGTGACTGTAGTTTGAGGCTTCAACTATTCTATTGCCTTCTGCAATTCGTTGTTTCTCTTAGGATTCCTGAAGAAGTCGTACGCAGATGTCACAACAGCCCATGTAATTCGTGATGACTGGTAAACCACATGCATGAGAAACTGCAAGGTTGAAGCAATGAGAACTGCAGTGAACATGAATAGCAAGAGGGTTCTTAGCTCGGATGTAAGCTAGTAAACCCTGAAAGCGAGGACTCATTGAACTAGCATCGTCTCAGCCCTAACCAAACATGTATTTCATGGCTATGCCCATGCTGATTAGATCATTGATAATGGCATCAGGTAATGATCTCCCTCTTAAATCTGTCACAAGAACAAAAATTAGGAAGACCTCCTTCACCTCATAATTTTTCAAGTAACGTATGTATACCACAAGTTGTTCTGTTTTAGAGGCATCTGTGGTTTTATCTGCTAACAACGAAAACCCTTTTGATTGGTTGATGCCTTCCACAGACTGTTTAACTATAATATCTTGACAAGAGCTAATTATTTCATTTTGGATTTCAGGTGATGTATATTTAGTATTGCCAGAAGCTGATTCCAAATGTACAGCAATAGCCGTGTCATTACTGTTAATTTTGAATCTGAGTAAAGCCCAAAATTTGCCATCCTCTGTTACTTTCTCTTGTTCCTCAGGAAGAATTTCACCTTCCTCTCTATGGCGACAAACAGCAAACCCTCCCGACCGCTAAATATTGCTGTCTCTATTATGGGTTTGACTCTTTTTCTATTCTCTTCGACCTGAAAGGAGTAAAATCGCGGTCAAGTATCTCTTAGCCATATCAAGACGTGTTACAATCATATCAGTTCAGAGCAAGGATAATCTTTACATTGCCGCTCTCGCGTGAGGGCGGACTCGATTTTGGCAGACATTGAATCTTGTTGCAACAGTCTTGAAATGAGCTGCCTAAGACACCCGTCTTTGCGTCTTTGTAGAGTTGAGGTTTCGGATGGCGTTTAAACATTTCCTTAGCATCTTTCCTCTTGCATAATTTTGAATAGACAAGTTGGTTACCTCGTCCATGACTTCCCTTCCCACACCCAGTGTTGGCTGCAAACAAGGAGCACCAGAGAGAATTGCCACAGCACAACATGGTCAATCGTTCTTTCGTGGATTAGTGACCGGGAGCATGGGTTTCTCGCAGGAATGCATGGGTTCTTGATGGCAAACATTTCCAATACAACTGGTTTCGTCAGCATTGTAAATCTGATGACATTCATAATGTTCCTCTATCATAAATTATTGACATACCTCCCGAAATGGCAGAAATGAGCAGTGACAGTGTTGGCACTAAGTCGTTCTCCTTGAATACTAAGCTCACGAATGCCATGCCTCTCTTTGAATCTGGTAAGCCACCCATATGAAGCATTTAACTTACCTTCCAATCAAAATTCTTTTCGAAAATACTTCGCTGTCTCTTTTACTAGACCCCAGAAAGAGGTAAACCTTCAGCTAATCTCTGGGTAAATCAATGAAGCAAGGCGGGGTCTGCCTGTTCGTATTAAGATTTTTTGATGGATTAGTGCTTTCAAAGTCCAGCAGCATGGTCACAATTCTTAGTATACTCCATTAATTTTGTTTTGCATTTTTTAACGTCACCTACTGTTTAAATGTCAATTCCAGAATCTCTGGATAGTTTTATCCTCGGTTCCCATTTCTCTAGTCTGTTAATTCATTCAAGTTTCTGTTTCACTGTCAGCACAATTTACTTGTGTTTATCAGCTATGATATCCAGCTACGGGTTGGCAATGTATTCACTGGCCAAATGAAATAACAATGACGCATGGATGAGGACACCACTATGAATACGATGAGACCAAGGAAGAGAATTCTCTTGCCTAATGTGACTGAGTGAAGCTGGGTTCACACGACGGATAACGTCGCGGAAGAGGAAAAGCAAATCACAGCAGTGAGGAGCCGAGGAATTTTACTCTTTGAGAGCGAAACGTGACGTAAAAATAGCAGAAAGAAGGAAACAAAATAAATGAAACGGGAAATATACAAAGTGAGAAAATGTCTTTCAATTCCTTATTTGGACGATGTTAAAGCCGGTATCAAGAAACCTCCTTTGAGACTACTTCACTGATTTGGACCTCGCTTTCTTGAAATTACTCTCTAAGCCCTTAAATGCGATCAGTTTCCTGCGGTGTGAATATTTGACCCTGATCTTCTTTTGATATGATAATCATCTGAAGTTTATTTTTGTACCCTTGTCTCCTCATCAAGATGAAGTCTCCCCTTTTTGTCAGAGAGAAGGAGGGCTGTAGCTGAAGCATTTCCCACATAGCAGGCGGTGGGTCCGCCCCTTAACCGGCCAAACGACTTGTAATCGGCTGGATTCTTTTCCGTTTTCTGCGCCCTATTGCCGTCAACTTGAGACCCAGTCGCTACAGCGAAACATTGTCGTCTATTTTTGCAAAATTGGGTGGAAAAACGTATCCACAAAGTTTTGAAGGCTGCGGTCGAAGACAAGACCTCTCATGATTGATTGTGGGTGCAGAAAATCCCAGTTTTCCGAGGGCCCAGTCCGCTGCAAGAAGCTACCAGTCATGATACGCGACACGCGGCAACGCTTGGACGTACGACAGAGCTAAAAAATAAAAGACTCGCTACATAGCGAAGAATACTTAACAATTCCACACATGCATGTCTTGGAAGTATTAGTTTGCTCGAGCGAACTTTGAAGCGAAAGATGAAATTATTATGGTCAAGCGAAAGAAAGTGTCAGATGTTTGTGTTATAATACAATCTCTCTCTCTCTCTCCTTTCTCTTCTTTTCTCCTCCTTCATTTTTCTCATTTTCCCTACCTCTCATATTTTCTCCTTTTCCTCGCCGTCGAAAATTTCGTGGGGGGGTGGGGGCTTAACCCCCCAAACCTCCCCCCCCCTGGCTACGCGCCTGCCCTCCCCATTATTCTATCTAACATAAATGCTCTTGACTCCGTACTTAGAACTTGGATGGCGATGTCAGAAAATCTAAACCTAGTCCTACTGTCATCAAAGTGTGGAAATTGAAAAGGCTATAATACTTCAACTAGTATGTCACAATTCCATAGCTTTGATTAGTCGATCATCAAGTACACTTACAGTATTATTAAAAATACCTAAATTTTGAATCTGAAATATAAAATACCCTTTTGTGATAAATTGGAAAGTTGAAACTTTCACGTGGTGGAAGGACGTCATAGTAAACATGACAAAAATGAGTGACTTTTACAATTTATTGAATACTAGCGGCTGCTTCTTGGCTGTCACACCATCATCACAGGTTTTTTGGTGATGGATGAGGTCTTGTAGCCTTAACTTAAAGCCTTGGTTAAAAGTATTCGTCGTCGCTGATCGGAAAAAGAATTTGTCAAAAGATTCACCACATTGGGGATGGGAATTGAAGTTACACTTTGAAGTCCTTGAGTACCCTCGTGAAGTTTAATTATAGAAGTCAAAATACTTAAAGTATTTAAATTAGGGATGAGTCGATTCCACTTTTTTTCGATTCTGATTCTTTCAAATCGATTCCCGATTCTCGATTCCATCGATTCTTATTCCTAATAACAGGTGGGATATTGATATACCAGTAGCGTACGACAATTACTCAAATGCAAGTAATAAGCTGAAATAAAATAACAAAGACAATTAAGTCGCTCAAAAAGTATATTTATTAATAAATAGTAAATGTATCCTCAGCTTATTGAGGTATTACATAAAAAGTACAAATTGATAGCCTACACCCAAAATTACTGAGGCAAATATGATGTGATAAATGAAATTTGATTTGAATATTTATCTATCTGGAATCGATGGAATCGGAATCGACTGAAGGCGATCGATTCTCGATACCGATTCTAATCCTGAGAATCGGTGGAATAGAGAATCGGCATTTGGATTCGACTCATCCTTAATTTTTATACAAACGTGACGGAAATACTGCTCGGCCCAGAATATAGATGGATATCATTATGCCGTTCAATCCGAAAACTGTCGACAACCGCGCAATCAGAATCCAGAATAGTAAAATTAAACTTAATCGATGAATATTTCACACTTTATACATTAGTCATCAGTCTTAGCCCTGATGACGATGAGAGAGATTCTCGTCGAAACGTTGGCCTTAAATAGCTTTACCCGGAGCCAAACCCGAGAATATTTTACTAATATTATTCGCCGGGAAAGCCTACGATCTTACATCGTTTGAGTTAGATTTTAATCGTGTCACTTTTTCACAAAGTACCGCCTGACTCGATCCAACCTATACTGATTCCACAAATCGGTCGCAGAAGCGAATCAGGTGATCAGGGGGGCGCGGGGGAGGGGAAGGAGGGGGAGGGAGGAGGAGGGGTGGGAGAGAGGACGCGGATTCATTCATGAAACCCCAGTGGCACATTCCGGGCACTTGCCGCTCACTCCTCCCCTCCCCGCCCTTCCCTTCCCCCCTCCCCTCACAAGGACGCGGAGATCGGAGAGGGAGTCTCCCACCCCTCCAATGGAATGTGGAAGGGGGAGGGAGGGGGGTGGGTGGGGCAGGGAAATTCATTTCGAATGTGCATCGAAGGGGAAGGGGTAGCAGCAATTCCACGCGGCGCTCGATAAACCAACCCGACTCAGACTCCTCACTGCGGCTCTGAAGGAGCAAACGAGGGGGAGGGATATGATGGTGGGGGTGGGGGCGAGGTTTTGCCGTGTTTCCTAGTCCTTCCGCATCGCGCACGCGGCGGGAGGCGTGCGGGTGAGTGGGGGAGGAAGAAGGAGGGGGGGGGGGGAAGTGAAAGAAAGGGATGTATGATGGGTGGGGGGAGGGTTGGGGAACTTTTCCGCAGCGCTTGTTAAGAGTTAGAAGCGTCTAATATGATGGAGATAGAATTCCGCCATTTAGGGAAACTTAAGGTAGTCCGAGCGAGATACATAGTTCCCTAGTCATAATAGAGACCATATTCGAATCATTTCCCATGTAAAATGGCTGGTATTTTTTGGCAAATATCTCCGAAAGTAATGTGATAAGTTTGTGGTATCATTGGATGGGTGAGATATTTTTCTTTAAGATGAGACCAAATTCATTGATTTCTAAGTAAAATGATTTTTCGCTCGGACTGCCTTAAAACTCGCCCCATCATCATCGGTCGTCCTATCCTAATATTGGTTGACTGCATCCCTCAAAACCTTCCCTTCCCTGGCGCTAGTGTTTCGAAATCTCTGGTTGCTCTTCCTTCGCACACACTCTTCTTTATTTGTCCTTCGTTTTTACTTTGTTTTTCGTTTTTGAATCTTAAGGCAGTCCGAGCGAGACAGTTCCCTAGTCATAATAGAGACCATATTCGAATTATACGTTTTAATTTCACCAGCTGTAGGACACATCAATTAAACATTTTCTGCGGCATAAACTGTTAGCTTAAGATAGTCCGAGCGACATAGTTCCCTCGTCATAATAGAGACCATATTAGAATTATACGTTTTAATTTCACCAGCTGAAGGCACATCTATTAAATATTGCATTATTAATGTTGCAATAATATAGTTGTATATGACAGAAAAGGTAAGTAATTTAATGAAAATATCAACATAAGTCTTCAATTTGATTCATTTTTTTTCGCGCAGTGCGTTTGAATCTCCTTCAAAACGGAAGGTTCATTGTGATACCCAAGAATCTATTGGGGTGACAATATGATTAATTTTCAATTATAGTGGATAAAACATACAAACTACATGCTGTAAGTTTTTTTACGACATCTACGTGTTAGAAATTCCTCATTTTGTAAACAATGTCTCTCTGGAGTGCATACACACACCGTTTCCCATGCAAAAGGGCTGACATTTTTTGGCAAATATCTCCGGAAGTAATGTGATAAAGGGTAGAATTTTTGGTGTCATTGGATGGGTGAGATATTTTACTTTTAAATGAGACCAAATTCATTGATCTCTAAGTCAAATGATTTTTCGAATACTACATGAAATAAATTCAACCTCCTAGAGCCAATACAACTGATCACACGTTCCTCGTGATCAATGCCGACCAACTGCGTCTGCTGCGGACATATTGCGAGTGTGCATGAACGGGCATCAAAGAGTAAATAAAACATGTCCTTCACAGTCAGGCGTCCATGGCGGACGATCAAGGCATTTTGACAATCGGAGAGAGGTATCCTTCCGCTCGTTGTAACACACAGAACTCAATTAAAATCCGAGGATTCCATGCATGAGTGCACCACGCTCGTTTCGCGGCGTACGAGAGGAAGGGGAGAGGGAGAGAGGAGCGTGCACCACGGAGATGGATAAGGGAATCGGGTGAATGGGTGACAATGGCAGTGCGCGCTGACTGTGCCTCTAGTAACTGCAACTGTTAAGCTTGATTAAGTTCAAATAAGTTTAGAGCACTGCGTGATTTAAATTCGCACTTAAGGTAGTTTGAGCGAAATATTCATTTTACTTAGAAATCAATGAATTTGGTCGCATTTTAAAGAAAAATATCTCACCTTCCTAATGACACCAAAAATTCAAACCCTTACAACATTACTTTCCGAGATATTTGCCAAAAAATACCAGCCCTTTTGCATGGGAAATGGTACGTGGATGCACTCCAGAGAGACATTATTTACAAAATGAGGCATTTCTAACACTAAGATGTCGTAAAAAGCTAACAGTGTGAGGTTTGTATGTTTTCTCAACTATATTTGAAAATAAATCATATTGCCACCGCATTATGTTCTTGGGAATCACAAGAAAACCATCCATTTGGAAGGATTTTCAAACGTACCGCGCGAAAAAAAAATGAGTCGCGATAAAGATTTATTTAGATATATTCGTTTAATTTCTTACAATTTCTGTCATGTTAAACTATATTATTGCGCCATTAATAATGCAATGTTTAATTCGTGTTGTCCTACAGCTGGTGAAATTAAACCGAATAATTCGAATATGGTCTCAATTATGACTAGGAAACTATCTCGCTCTGACTACCTTAAGTCACGCTTATCCGTGGCATATAAGTATTAGTTCATTAATTGAACTGCAAAGCGCTGACGGCAGATGCATTATTTCACCAGACTTCACTTAAATCACGCACGAATATTGACAACAACTAATCACCAGAAGGATAATTTTAAAAAATCACAGTTAAGTGCATAGTTCCTGTTACTTATGCATCTGAATATAAATTGAATCATGAAAAAAACATGAATTATAGATAGTTACTAAAATTGAATATGTTGACTTTTTATCCTAAGACTCATTCCTTATCGTCAGACGACACAGCTTCATTAGTAATAACAGAATAATTAAATAATAACTAATGTGAACCACCACCTGCTTTAGTACTATTTTTATATAACAAAAGGGACTCATTTGAATTTATATCTGTCATACCTTGAAATTATTAGCAAATATCTGAATTATTAAAAGTAATGGTCATGTTGGTTCAGGTGATATTTTTCTTCGAATTCAATTAGAATTCGACGAGAAAATTCCTAGTGATGGCTACATTTTCATTCGGTTCATTTATTAAGATGCGATGAATTTGATCGAACGTAGACGAAGTTGACATTGGCTTCATTGTATCTTCTAACACATCTGAAGCGACCTTTTTAATTTTGACTTCGTTTTTTAAAAACAATTCCGGAAGTTTTTGACGGATTGTCTTGCAATAGATTGCTCGAATTATCTCATCAATTGTAAGACAATCTTCTGCCGCGAAAACAAATCGATAGCTATAATTCTTCATAGAATAATACTCGTAAAGTTCTCAAAAACCTGAAAATGAAGAGTAAAGAACGGTAACTGTGTATAGCTGATTGTAAATGTTTATTTATAATACTCATGACATTTTCAAACCGCAGAGGACAGCGAGTTTAAATGCATTCACTCATTAAACACTCGCAATGCATTTCGCTGCAAAATAATGGATGTTGAATGGCAACGCAATTCACTGTGATCACGGTGACTCAATGGCGGTCCAAATGGCACTGCGAGGCCACTTTGAGCTTCTCTATACTCTTGTTTTTCACGTCTCCTACGCAAGGAGTCAAGGAGTGAAATGCACAATACACCATAATTGCACACGTGGGCGTTCTCTCGTGGGACTATGGCGAGATGGGAGCGCACTTACAACGGCGAGAGAACCAAATTCGGCGGCATTCCTCGCAACTAGTAAACACTGATTGATTAAAAAATACATCCACCTTTTTACCGGTAGTACGTTCATACAGCGAAGCTTGCCGATATTCCCCTGTCGGAGAAAGTTCGATACCCATGCATAAATGCACATTCGGATATTGATACTGCGGTATGAGGAGAGACTGGCGAAGGGGAGATACTAAACGGAAATTTAAATACACTTAGTATAGGTTCACTAGATGGGTTTATTGAGAACGACCATGGTTTCGTCACATAATGACATCATCAGGTTACGTGACGAAACCATGGTCGTTCTCAATAAACCCATCTAGTGAACCTATACTAAGTGTATTTTAATTTCCGTTAAGAATGGAGAGGTTTCACAAAGTTCAACCTGCAGTTGTTAGTCATACTTTAGAAGGGGAGATAGTTGACTGGATGATGGAGGAGGGGGAGGGCATGGAGGCAGGTAGAGAGAGGAAGACTCTTACACAGACTCGAGTATTGGGAGAGGGAAATGGAGGACATGAGATGTGGACGGTTTTCAAAATATGGAGAGGATGCCAGGGGATGGAGAGGAAGTAGGAGGGCTGCCGATAACCAATCCTGACGGACTGACAACTGGAGACGAAGAAATGACGCTGATCGGAAATGTAATGAACAAGGAAAGATCACTGCAGCGTCAGGGATTTGAGTACCTATCCATATTTCCGTAGCCTATGGCGTCACACTTAAGAAAAACACGTCATTCAATCGATGATTCCCAAAAAGAGCAGATGTGAGGAGGAACCTCAAAATACGGAAACGATTACATTCGCCTCAAATTTTTAACAACGCACTTCAATTTGAGGCAGTCCGAGCGAAATATCATTTTACTTAGAAATCAATGAATTTGGTCTCATTTTAAAGAAAGATACCTCACCATCCATCGACATCAAAAATTCAACCCCTAACCACAATACTGTCTGAGATATATGCCAAAAAATTACCAGCCGTTTTACATGGGAAATGGTACGTGTATGCATTCCAGGGCCCAAGGTTGAAAAGAATGCTTTCTTAAAATCCTCATAAGTACTGAACGAGAGAACCGATTTTAGTGAAATTTTCCCAAATGGAATCAGTAAAGTTTTTTTGAGGAAATTTGGACTATAAGGAAGGCCCCTGGGCCCCAAAGGCAGCGTATTGGGCCATCTGGTGTCTTATGTGTTCGAAAAACTCAAGTCTAAACATTTTGGTTCAAGTGCAGAGGTTTCTCTTTTTGCATATTTTAATTAGTTTTACCAAAGATAGAAGGCTATAGTTTTCGCCATTAGATTCAAAAAGATTGCAGTTTCTTATTTTGTCATTCAATTTTCTTAGACAAATAAAATTTCCCTATAAATCGCGTTTTTAATGTCAAAATCATGAATTTTACTTCTGTCAACAATAAGATATTTCCTTGGAAACCGTGGAATTAGCATTAGCTTTAGAAGGGAAATGGGACTTTTACAATGGCAGCTGGATTTTATATCTACAGATAGCTATTACAGTGGAAAACTAGTCCGTATACTGAAATGTTGCTGATTAAGATGTTTTTAGGGATATTTTTGCCTAAAATTGGCAAAATTTATTTCAAGTGGACTAATTTAAGTTGGCCCGATGTAAAACAGGAGAATGCCACGATGTTATATAAATGCGGAAATCCTCTGGAATGCAAATGGCCTGTAGTTTAGTTTCTATATTTTACTGCAAAAGAACGTTGAAACTAGGTAAGCATAATATAATGCGGTTTTCATCTGCTGAATAAAAAAACAAAACTAAAATTTGAGTTGATTTGCCTAGAAAAAAATTACACCTCATGAGTGACTCGAACCTACAAACAATATGCTCTGTCTGTCTTTCATCCCCCGTTGAATTTCAACGGGTACATTCGCTAGTACTTAATATTAGGAAAGACTATTTGAATGGCCTTCTAGATAGTGAAGTGACAATCATGATGAAGGTAGTATTTATCAGCATGTGCAGACTTGCACAATGTCCAGGATCCCAAGTACAGCTGGCTCTACAGTCTCATATAAAGCAACAAAGCCCTGAGAGATGCAATGGGACATCAGTAGAACTGCTGAAAGCAGGAAGTCAAACATATGGCATAAAACCCATTCGTTAATCGAACTAGTTTGGAAGGAATAAAAATTACCAAAGGAGTGGAAAGTTGCGGTGCTCGTCTCAAAGCATGGAAAAAACGAGACAAATTAAGTTGCAACAACGACAGAGGAATTTCACTGATCAATTCAACCCATTAGGTCACTTTAAAGATTATAGACTAGTAGAATATTCGGAGGAAATCCTTGAAGATCACCAAGCTGGCTTTAGCAGTCGAAGTTCAACAATCAACTATTGATCACAATGCACGTCCTTACCAAATACTGGGAATGTTAAAACTGCGAGTGTAATCTTTGAGAATTTTAAAAAAGTCTTCGACAGTATAAACACAACTAAAAAGGCGGAAATTGCTACAGAGCTATGGAATATCAGACAGAGATATGAATTGAGCTAACATACGCTCCGAAGACTCGAACTTCAGCGGGAAAAGCAACAGCGAGTTCCCACGTACCCATTGTGAAGACAGGCGTAAGACAGGGAATAGACTTTCCCCCGATTATTGGCTTTAGTTTTATGAGATACGCGAAAGAAAGTTAAACAACAGCTCCCAGAAGTGGAGGTAGGAAAGGAAATAAACATCCTGACTTTTGCGGATGACGTTACATTGATGGCAGAAAGCAAAGGAGGCCCAAGGAAATCTCTCTTCAGGAAGTCAAAAGCATTGCTACGACTTGGACTCACGGAGTGGACTTCAAAACGTGAGCAAAAATCATATGCAAATAGGTGTTGTTTACACGGAATGATCCCATGATATTTGTTATCAATCATTATGATTACATGAAACAAACCCTTTCTCGTTTCTTGATTAATATTCACATAGAGAATCGAATTATTTCGAATTATCTGTCAAGTGCTTAAATGCTATCAGTTAAAATTGTATACATTTGCCAGGAAACTAAACGGGTAACATGAAATTTTTTAACTTTTATATTTTTTTATAAATACACGCATCGAAATCTGTGGTTAAACAAAAATCGCTCCGAGAGTACCTCCGCGCTCCTCCGGGTCAGATCGAATGAATGCCCACTGTCAAATAACCTACCTGGTACCTGATGATGACTTTTTAAGTCGAACGAGTCGTATTGTTATTAAAACTTGTGGTAAAGTGCGATTGTTGATTCCAATATGACGAACTTCCACTACACTACGCCTGAATTAGCTGAACCTATATGAGAGACGTCGCCATATCTAAGGTCCGGTTGCTAATAAACAGTTTTGAGCAACAATGGTGGTGATTATTGAGTCTCGTTCGCTTCATTGTTTCATTTACCAGCTATTTGGTACAATTAAATAAGTCTGCTATTATTTGCCTCCCCGTGAAATTAACGTGTAATGGAAACGAGAGTCAGCTATTTAGCCCATTTTGAAGTGCAGCCATTACGTTTTAGAGTTGAATACAAAGGGGCGCAGCTAAACATTTTTCCGTTTACCAAAGGAAGGAAAGACGAACGCTTTTGACTTAAACGGAACACCCTGTTCTGCATAGGATTTTTTATAGCTCCACTTGACATAATTTTTTAACTTATAAATGAAAATGAATTTTAATGACGTATCTAGAGTAATAATTGTTGAGGAAGAATTAGGAAAACAACGTTTAGGAATAGATTAGACTTCGACTGACACAATGAGTCTCATTTCACTGCTGCTTGTCCACATTTAATTATCAAGAAACCATCCCATTTTAAGTCTCATAAAATGTTAAATTTCGTCCATTTCTGTTTTCCGCTCTTTCAGATGTCCGTTCACTGTTATAAACAGATATTTCGGAATAAATTTTGCTGTTGATAGTTCTTAGATATTATGGCGACACATAGGTATTATGATGAATGGTTGACAAACAAACGAAAAAACCACATTTGTACATGAAAACGGGGTCTAGGAACCACTGTGAGGCGGTCCCTGGCTGGGTGTCACACAGGTAAGGTTTATGAATCGCTCGGCGTAGGGGACCCCTAGGTGTTACCTGGCTAGGGGATACCTAGGTAACCCCTAGGAATACGACTATGAATACGGGCATTAGTCTCTGCATTAGCTCTTAGGTTAAGGGGCCATTCAACAACCACGTGGTCGTTTTGGGGGGGGGATGAGGGGGGGGGGGTTTAGAGTCTTGGCCACGGTTGTTCACGAGGGGGGAGGGCGGGGGAGGGGGAGGGGGAGGGGAGGGGGGTCTGGCGGCGTACCACTTGGCCGATTTGGATGAACAAAAACCCGATGACGAATGCTGATTTTCACTCTGTAGTCTTATCGTTATTTTAAGTAATACACAATCCTTGAACATTTCAGCTTCATTTTCTTTGTTCTTCTTCATTTTGCAGCAGAGTTAGAGGTGAAAATATTCAAAAAAGGAGAAAAGGAGAATTTCTGAACACGAACACGAGACCCCCTGGCGGGGGTCAAGACCATGGCCACGTCTGGTCATGAGGGGGGGGTCGAAAAAAGGCCTAAATTTGGCCACGTGGTTGTTGAATGGGCCCTAACGCTTGGGAAGAGAAAACCCTTTGGACTTGTAATGCCGCGTGGGTCCGCTCTTGTCTTGGCGTTGCAACCTTAGGGTAAATATCACTAGAGGGTGGGAGAGAGCACCTCCTTCAGTAAAAACGCGTACCCGACATTTGTGACCACGTGACTTGGAAGATTTACGCGCCAGTTCAAAATGCGGGGCGGAGGATTGAAATGAATCGCTTCCGAGTGCAAGCGTAAAGAGTACTCTAAATATTGCATGGGCTAACTTTTGTCTTTCCGTACCAAATGAAAAGCATCTCATGTAAATATCAAAATTGCACTGCCCTTGTTCCTTCTCATTATTCCAACCTTGTTAGCTGCTCTGAGATTTTCTCTGCGTATTTTCCTTTCCCATTAGCTTTCTCCTCTGAGGACCCTTTGGGAAGCTATAAGTGATTAAAGCATATTATCGGATCACAAAATATCTCGATCGTAACGCGGTGATATTACGTTTTCACGAAGAAGCAAGCTTTAACCCACGTGTGGTTTATCGATGATTGCTAACATGTTAATGACCGCGAGAGGACAAATTAGGCTTACATCGCTACGAAATACATTGCAGTGTAATAGTTCAACATAAATAACCTCTGAAAGGTTACATTAGCTTCCTATGAACGATTTTTCTTGGCACCCAAAAGGACAGCAATAATGCACCACTTTGCTAACGCTCCGAAAGTCACGTGACACGACACCACGTGACCATTGAGAGCCTGGTTGTATGTTGGCACATGGGTAGTGACGTCACCCGCCCTCTGCTTATATCTACTCTAAGACTCTAAGATCTATAAGAAGAAGTCTTGCGACGTCTTCTTCGGCTCGGCTCACCTCTCTTCCCTCTCTACTCCCACCCCATCCCCGCTCTACTCGTCTGTGATCATATCTCGAGTGAACCTTTAAAACGGCGAGTCGAGACGGATGAGTTAGAGAAGGGGAAAGAAGGTGTGTGGTCATTCCTCTCAGAGACACACTCTATCTCTCACCCCGACGCAACCCCCCTTTCCTCCTACTCCTCCTCCTCCATCCCTCCCTACCCTCCCCCCCATTCGCCACCCCCCTTCACTCCACCCACCACAACCCCTCTACACACACAAATGCCGCGCTTCACGACGTGGCGCAGTCATAAACGATTAAGGGCCGTATTCATAGTCGTTACCTGGGTATCCCCTAGGTGTAGGGGAATCCCTTGGCTTAGAAATGGTATTCATAGTCGTTACCCTGTCGGACTGCCGTCCCCTACATCAACGTCATACCCTGCAAGCCACCCAAAAGGTGTGTGGCAGAGGGTGCTTCCACACCAGGCATGCACGAATTATACGGCTGAACACCGAAACTACATTGAAAGCAGCGTACCACACATGCAACGCGCCCATTAAAATCTACTAACCAAGAAACATTCTATCGTAAATCGTTCCAACATTCAAGGGGCACAAGGACTACTACTACAGATTCAAAATATCATGCATGAATAAGAACATCCATATTTACATCATGCATAAATAAAAACGTAAAAAATATAAAGAAAGAGATCTACAGTCTAGCTAACCTCACTACTTGCACTATTCCTAACCCTCCACCAGGCCGGCGATTTCCTGGCTAAGGCATGAAGCTTACTCAAAGCTCCCCTAACGCAGTACTGCTGCCCACGCGTGGGACGAATTGATAGAATAGAATAGAATAGAATAGAATAGAATAGAAAACAATTTTCTTGTCCTGGGACAAAGTCCCTTGGGACATAGAATGTTTTACATGCCTTCATGAGGAGTGGAATACAAAACATAACAAAATACAAAACCTTACAAATATAGGAAAACGAACAAACAACTTTCAAGTCAGCAGACTTCATGTCATGACTTTCAAGTCAGACAGACAGAATGAGCAAGGTAAACAAAAGTGTACAAAGAAAACAGCAAATGATTACAATGAACAAGTAATGAACAAGTAACAACGTCATCTCATATGATTTTGTCATCTCATATATTGGCGAGAGAACATCAAGGAGACAAAAAGTCAGCCATACTTCTTTTAAATTGAGTGACATTCCTAGAAGATTTAATACTATCAGGCAACGAGTTCCATAATTTACAGGATGAGATATGGAAAGTATTTTCATATTTTATTGTACGGTATTTGGGGATGTAAAATGTTTTTGTTATACGGGTCGATCTCTTGTTAGTTTGGGCATTAAAAATCAAGTTTTCATATAAATAAGAAGGGGTTTTCGAGTTCAGTACTTTGAACAACATTAAGGCCTTTTGAATTGTTCTTCTCTGATTCAATTTTAACCAACCCAGCTTTGCGTAATAGGGAGATACATGCTCGTTGAAACGAATATTAAAAATGAATCGCATACATGAATTTTGCAGTCTTTGTAATTTAATGCTTAATTCATTAGTCATATCGGAGTATATAATCTACATCTACATCTACGTCATACCCTGCAAGCCACCCAAAGGGTGTGTGGTAGGGGGTGCTTTCGCACCAGGCATGCATGAATGATATGGTAGAACACCGACATTACATTAAAACCCGCGCACCACACATGCAAAGCGCCAATTAAAAATCTAATACCCAAGAAACATTCAATCTTCAATCGTTCCAACATGCAAGGGATACAAAGACTACTACTACAGATTCAAAATATCATGCATAAATAAGAACACCAATATTTACATCATGCCTAAATAAGAGAGAAGAATATATAATGAGAAAGATTTACTGCCTGCCTATGTCAATACTCGAACTATTCATGACGACGATCACAGCTGTTATGGTCCCGAATGGTACGCGGAAAAAATGACATTTTATACCTATCGGTTCTACAATCTAGCTCTCTAATTTTATTGGCGCGATCTAATCTGCCGTAGTACGAAGGGGTTAATAGTATATTTTTTACGTCGTCAGTAAAATGATTTTCCTGAAATTTATTTAGGAGGTTAAACCTATAATTCAATCTACGCTGTGATAGCGATTCCCATCCTAATTCTTCTAACAGTCCAGACACACTAGCCGACTTGTCGTAGCATCGTTTCACAAACCTAGCTCCTCTTCGCTGGACGCGATCTAACTCTGATATCAACCCCGTTTCGTATGGATCCCATACACTAACAGCATATTCCAGATGAGGCCTAACGATTGAAAAATAACAACGTTCTTTCACTTTCTCATCACATTTTCCAAGTACTCTCTTGATAAAGCCTAGCTTCCTATATGCTTGACCGCATATTTCCCTAATATGTTTTCCCCAAGATAGATCGTGAGTAATTGTGACCCCTAAGTACTTAACAGACTCGGCGTGAATAATTTCCGTATTATTAATTCTGTAAGTATAATTGAACAATAGTCAAAATTAGGAAATATTAAACTCTCAACCAACCTCTGGCGCAGCGTTGTTGGGATTAAGTGCCTGAAATACTTCATTTTGTAGAGAGTTTTGTGAACTTTATTTGAGATGGCAGTAACTTGATCGCGCCAGGCTAAGGTACTACTCAGGCAAACTCCAAGGCTTTTGACTGAGTTCGAGTAGTCAATTTGAATATTTAGAACACTAACTTTGGGTAGGTTTTTTGAAAGGAGCATGCGTACATTAGGAGCAATTCCAAATATTATTGATTTTGTCTTGTTGGGGTTTAGTTTTAATCGACTTTTGAACAGCCAATCGCAAATAAATTTAATACCCTCGTTAACCAACGCGATGGCGTGGTTAATTTCAGAAGGGTGGGACTCTATATATATTTGCAGGTCGTCAGCGTAAAAATGATATTTGCCATGGGATATTTCACTAGCGAGTTCCTTGATGAAAATACAAAACAGAAGGGGCCCAAGTATTGAACCCTGTGGAACTCCACATGAGACGGGTTTGAAAATTGATACATTGCCGTCTTCGTGATTAACAGCTTGCTGACGATTTGACAGGTAGGAACGATACCAGCTAATGGCAGAGTAAGAGAAATTGAGTCCACTCATACGTTCCAGTAGTATGTCATGATCTACTGAATCAAAGGCCTTGTTAAGATCGAATTGTGCCTTAAAGTTACTTTCTTTCCGTCTATTGATCGACGTATATCATCGGTTACCTTTAAGAGAGCCGTTTGTGTGCTAAAGTGTTTTCTGAACCCTGATTGATACTCATCGAAGAAATTTTGCCGCATAAGATGTTCCAATGTAGCGGTATGAACTAAGCGCTCGAGGGGTTTAGAGAGAGCGCATAGTAGCGCTATTGGTCTGAAGTCGGACATGTCTTTGGGAGCAGGCTTTTTTGCTATGGGCCTAACTAAGGCAGATTTCCACAAGGTAGGAAAAAAGGAGTAATTTATTGAGCAGTTATAGATGTTGAGTATCATTTGCATTACAGCGGGTAGGCTAGCTTTTAAAATTTTTGCACTGATTCCATCAACACCTATAGTATTCGATTTTAAAGCTTCCACTTGCTTTAAAAGCATGTCAGGTGTGTAGTGTGGGAAATAGAGCCTCGTGCTATCGAAATCTGAGAATAATGTATGATCAAATAAAATTGGACCGTTTTCAGTACGAGTAAAATCGATGTCATCTGGGTATTCGTACGAATTTTCTTCCCTGAAGACTGGTGTAAGGAAATGGCTGTTCAGATCATCCAAGGGGAAGTTCATTTTGTATGGGGAACGTCTAGGCTTTCCAAGGCCAAGGCGCCTCAGCTCCTGCCAAATGGATTTGGCGTCCCATTTTGCAGAAAAACACTCAATATAGTACTTTTGTTTGGCTGTTCGGATTTGGTACTGTACTCGATTTCTAATAACTTTGTATTGCTCGTGAAGGTGAGGTAGAAGAGTTCTTCGGAAATTTCGATGAACACGATTTCTGAGTGACATTAAGTTCCTAATTACAGGGGTTAACCAAGGTTGACGCTTTGGCCTAATTACTTTTCTAGGCGCATGAGTATCAAGCAATTTCAAAATAAGTTTGTTAGAAATTTCAACTTTTTTGTCCACAAGATGGGTATTGAAAAATTCACTCCTGTCACTTTCAAATACATCTGATTCAAATTCAGTTAAATTAAAATTATACTACTGAAATAAAAATTGATACTACTGAACTAATGGCAGCACCCGATAATATCAACAACTTTCCAAAGTACCTTCTTCTGTTTACAAACACGGGTACTTATTGAACCACCCTCGTATTCCTCACCATTTATATCACATAAATATTTAAGTAATATTGTAAACATTCTATCATATTCCTTCCATCATTTCTCATCAACATCGTGTCACAGTATACTATATTATTGTTTATAACGTGCTTAGTTAGGGTGAAAAATGAGCATTGAAAACAACGACAACCATTCAGCGGAACCGTGTACCTATATGTATTTTTTCCGCGGGATTTTTGCCTAATCTATTACCCGGGCGTCCCTTGGCTGAGTGTTACCCAGGTAAGGTTTATGAATCGCTCAGCGTAGGGGACCCCTAGGTGTTACCCGGCAAGGGGATACCCAGGAAACCCCTAAGAATACTACTATGAATACGGACATAAATATGCCGACAAACAAGTGCGTAGATAGAAGGTAGTCATTGCAAAAGTCATTTACTAATTTTCGAAAAATAAGTATCAACAGTAATACTGAGGTTTTGTGGAATACTTTCCTCAACGTTACACGATCAGTAGTTAGCAAATACATAACAAGTAAATGGAAAAGAGCCAATGCAGAGCCTAGGTGGTATAACGCGGAGGTTAGAAAAACATTAAAGCACCAGAGAACATGTCATGCTAGGTTAAAAAGGGCAAAAAATAACAAATCCTCCGAAGAACTATACACAGTCACCGAAAATTACAAAATATCTAAACTCTTAGCAAAAAAAGCGTGCCGAAGGGCGTTAGCTGATTTCAAAAGTAAATTACTGGGAGAACAATTGAACGATAATCCCAAGGCATTTTGGTCGTATGTTAGGGACACTCAAGGAAATAAATCAACAGTACACACGCTTAAGAATATCAATGGGGAAAAGCTAACCAACAGTCTACAAAAAGCCAATTCGTTAAACTCATTCTTCAATAGCATTTTCAGTACTTATACACCACATATTTTCGATCCTCAGCCTGTTCGTTCCCAAACATGTATGCCTGAAATTATTATAAATTGTCGCGGCATAGAACAGCAGCTAAAAAATATCAACCCCAACAAATCCCCCGGTCCAGATCAAATACCTGCTCGCGTATATAAAACATTGGCATCAGACATAGCGCCTTACTTAGAATTAATATTTAGCAAATCTTTAGTAGATCATGTAGTGCCTAAGGACTGGAGAGTAGCAAATGTCACACCTATATTCAAAAGCGGCGACAGGGAAGGAATTATTTATAAATAACCAACACGGATTTCGAAAGGGTAGATCTTACGAAACCCAATTGGCCCTCTTCGTTCATGACATCTTGCTCTAGGGTGAAAATAATTTTCAATTTGACGCGATATTCCTCGATTTTAAGAAAGCTTTCGATAAGGTACCTCACGTTAAGTTGCTCTCAAAACTAGAAGCATATGGAATAGATAAAAACATTATTAGTTGGATTAATCAATTCTTACATGGGCGGGAACAAAGGGTTGTCATAGACGGTATCATGTCAAACACAGTTAGCGTTACATCGGGTGTTCCTCAGGGAAGTGTAATTGGTCCACTTTTATTTCTCTTGTACATAAATGATATTAGCAACGTGGTTAAAAGTAAGCTTAGACTCTTCGCAGACGACGCGGTTGTGTATAGGGATATTAACAATTCCGAAGATAGCGACTCGTTAACAATCGACCTACTTGCTATTCATGCTTGGTGCGAAAAGTGGCAGATGGAACTAAACATAAAAAAGTGCGTAGCAGTCAGCTTTTGGAAAAAGAAAAATAGGCCAGGTAGGGCTTACAGAATTAATAATACGGAAATTATTCACGCCGAGTCTGTTAAGTACTTAGGGGTCACAATTACTCACGATCTATCTTGGGGAAAACATATTAGGGAAATATGCGGTCAAGCATATAGGAAGCTAGGCTTTATCAAGAGAGTACTTGGAAAATGTGATGAGAAAGTGAAAGAACGTTGTTATTTTTCAATCGTTAGGCCTCATCTGGAATATGCTGTTAGTGTATGGGATCCATACGAAACGGGGTTGATATCAGAGTTAGATCGCGTCCAGCGAAGAGGAGCTAGGTTTGTGAAACGATGCTACGACAAGTCGGCTAGTGTGTCTGGACTGTTAGAAGAATTAGGATGGGAATCGCTATCACAGCGTAGATTGAATTATAGGTTTAACCTCCTAAATAAATTTCAGGAAAATCATTTTACTGACGACGTAAAAAATATACTATTAACCCCTTCGTACTACGGCAGATTAGATCGCGCCAATAAAATTAGAGAGCTAGATTGTAGAACCGATAGGTATAAAATGTCATTTTTTCCGCGTACCATTCGGGACCATAACAGCTGTGATCGTCGTCATGAATAGTTCGAGTATTGACATAGGCAGGCAGTAAATCTTTCTCATTATATATTCTTCTCTCTTATTTAGGCATGATGTAAATATTGGTGTTCTTATTTATGCATGATATTTTGAATCTGTAGTAGTAGTCTTTGTATCCCTTGCATGTTGGAACGATTGAAGATTGAATGTTTCTTGGGTATTAGATTTTTAATTGGCGCTTTGCATGTGTGGTGCGCGGGTTTTAATGTAATGTCGGTGTTCTACCATATCATTCATGCATGCCTGGTGCGAAAGCACCCCCTACCACACACCCTTTGGGTGGCTTGCAGGGTATGACGTAGATGTAGATGTAGTCCGAGCGAGATAGTTCCCTAGTCATAATAGAGACCATATTGGAATTATACGTTTTGATTTCACCAGCTGTAGGACACGTGAATTTAATATTGCATTATTAATGGTGCAATATTATAGTTTTATATGACAGAAATTGTGAGTAATTAAATGAAAATATCTAAACGAGTGTTTAACTTGACTCATTTTTTTCGCGCGGTGCGTTTGTAACTCCTTCAAAACGGAAGGTTTTTTTGTGATACCCAAGAATCTACTGCGGTGACAATACGATTAATTTTCAAATGACAAATTTTCCAAAACGTTTCAAATGTTATGATTAGGGAAATAGCTCGCTTGGACTACCTTAAATATACCGGAAAAACTCACAGATTTACAGACGTCAAAATTCTCAGAAGTATGTAAGAATGACGCAGGATGTGGGGAAGAAATGGGAAAAACTTTCCCCCGGTTAAGGCGCGCAAGCGTACGAGGGAAAGGCCGAGGAGAGAAGAAAGGGAGCGGTTAACAACGCCCCCGTCCCTCTCTTTCGTCTTAATTTGGGCACTTCTATGACTTGGGTTTATGGCGAAGAATCCGAGACTTATGCGAAACTCGCATTCCGTTCCACTTCTTTTTTACTCGGCGTTGACATTCGTGAGCAAAAGTTACAATAATATGAAATATTCTTTTGCGTTGTTATGGTGAAAATGTGTATAAAAATCATATAATCGAATTATCTAGAAGTATATGTTTATAAGTTCCATGATCCTACATGTTAAAATAGGTCATTAAATGGCCACGAAACCAAATCGGCGAAGTGCAATTTTTCATTCTTATCTGCGCATAGTACCGATAATTTTTTTGACTTTTCACGACGTGGCTGGGACTTTGAAGTTCTGTCATCTGACCTTAACAACGTTCATTCGCGGTGCCAGGAATGGGGTTTAGAACTAAATATTAGTAAATGCACCTCAGTTCACTTCCGGCGAAAGTCATCACACAAAAGCCATACCTACACCGTGAGTGGAGTAAATATAAAATCTTCAAATACAGTAATATATATCTTGGAATTACCTTAACTTCAGATGTATCGTGGGGAACATATATGAAAACATATGCGGCTCAGCATTAAAGAAACTAGGTTTTGTTAAACGCATAATAGGATGGTCCTCGGATGAAAAAGTCAAAGAGAGATGCTACTTCGCTCTCGTTAGGCCACACCTCGAATACGCCGCGAGCATTTTGGACACTGGTCATAAAGATTTAACCAAAAGAATTAACAAAGAAAAGCAGCACGCTTCGTTAAAAACTGCTACGTACGAACATATAGTGTCTCACAACTTTTCGAAGGATAAAGGTGGGAGCCCCTAGAGACTCGGGGGCTGCATGCTAGGCTTAGGTTGCATGATGAATTCAGAACTGATATTTTTCAGAGCGAAACAGAGAATATTATCATGACTCCTCACTACATTTCTAGGTCTGACAGATGCGATATAATAAGAGAGATACTCTGCCGAACAGATAGGTACAAAAACTCGTTCTTTCCGCGCACAATAAGCGACCACAATAAAAACTGAGCTCCTCCGAGTAGACTCTCATGGGACATATCACCATTTCACCTCCAAAACATTGACACGGCTGGTGACCTACCGCCCCCTGCCACACGTCCAAAGGGCGGCTCGCAGGGTAGTATGTAGGTGTAGATAATTACACGCGAGCTAAGTTGCACTCGAATCCGAGCATGAACGAAAATCGCATAGACCATCGAAAAAAAGAGGTCGCCACCTCTCACGCGAGGAAGCTGAGGGGCGGACGATGAATTAACCACGCCCCCTTCCCTTACCCACCCGCCAATCAATCAATCAATTAATTACAGCGATGGCATGGCGGGGGCGTGGGAAGTAAGTGGAGGAGAGGCGCCTCAAAGGAAGGAGCACTGGGTGCGGAGGTGCACTGGGTGCGAAGAAGCACGCCCTTCCGTTCGGAGGACGGAACTGTTTTTTTTTCCAAGGTACCGCCACACTTTGGGGATTGAAATATAGCAATTGATGATTTGTTTTTTTTCCATTCGCGGGAAAATTCGCAGAGATCCCGGCGGTTCTCTTCTCTTTGCGAGTGCCTCCTTTGAGACAATCCCTCCCTCTCTCTCTCTCTCTTTGCAATTTGTGGGCATAGGTACTTCCACCTCAACTTTAGCGGATTTAATCCAGGGTGTTCCCCAAGGATCCGTTCTTGGCCCCCTTCTTTATCCCCTGTATGTCAATGGTATATACACAATATTCACTGATTCTAATCTCCACATGTATGCCGACGACCTTCAGCAATATGTTGACTTCTTACCTGAAGAGTGCTTTGAGGTCATGACTTTTATAAATAACGAAGGCTCTCGGCTCGTGGAGTATGCAATAGGTCACAATCTTGAAATAAACTGTAGTAAGACCCAGGTGATTCTTATAGGGAATCCTAAACTTTTCAAGAAACTGCCTCATTATCTACCTACTGTGACAGTGTCTTCTAGTCTATACTAGGACCCTTCCCTATCTTGATACTGTTACCAACCTGGGTACTGTAATCGACAAGCACTTAACTTGGGAACCCTATGCAGATGTTATTTGTTAAAAGAGTTTGTCTGTACTCCAACAACTGCGACGCCATGAACATTTGTTACCAATTAATGTCAGAAAATATCTTATTGAGAGTCTCGTATTTCCTATTATTGATTATGGGGCTTTGGTCTGCGATGGCATGTTATTTGTATGCGTAAATCGTATCCAGCGCCTGCCTGCGCACGATTTGTCCTTGACCTGCCTCGTGATTGCCACATTTCTGGACACCTTGCTTCCTTAAACTGGACGAAAATAAACCTCAGACGTGATTATCAGGTTGTACTACTCTTAAAAAAGATTATGCATACTAAGACGCCTTCCTATCTGTTAAATAGGCTTTCTTTTGTTCACACCGTCCACAGTCGCCCTCTCAGGAATCCAGATACGCTAAGAGCTGCCCTCAACACCGAACTGATAAAGAAATACGTGCTCTTTCTGGACATTCTCTGTCATTTTGTGGAACAGTTTACCATCCACGGTCACTCACTGCATCTCCGTCAAAACCTTCCAACACCATGCTCGAAAATATTTTATGTCTCTGGGTTCCTGTTGATTATGTTGTTATACTATTTTTTTATTATTTTTCTGTTTTCATTTATTGTGCAAATAATATTTTGACTAATTTTTCTTATTTTCTTATGGAACTGAACTTTGCTTTGCTTTTTTATATACATTCCAATGTTTGCTCTTTACTCTCGTAGGACTGTGAGTCATTTTGTTCATTGATTAAATAAATATCTATCTATCTCTCTACACGGGAATGTTACGCCGAGTTGTTCCGGAAGGCGTCAACATACATGGTCATTTATTCCATTTGAAAAATTTGGTGCAAGGAAAGAAACCCGGCGCACAGTGGACTATAATTGAAAAAAAAACACTGCATCTCAAATGTACTTTTTAAAAGGTCGGAAGTTAGAGCTTAGGAATAAACACACCCACCTGATCTCTGCAGGTGATTTCACACTTCATTTTCCATAGTTTTAATACATTTTACATAGTTTAACAATTAGCTGAGACTCAAAATTTAACAATTTTCGTGGAAACCCCCTTCTTCCATTTTACTTTAAAAACCTTCGAGTCAAACTTTTCGAGAACCCCTTGAAATTAACACAAGGAATACAATAATGTTTTCACCAATTAAGGAACTAGTTGCATTTACATTAACTACTTGACATTTGAAATTCAACAGAATTGTCTGCAAAACAAAATGGCGGACACTGTTTTTAATGTATTTATTTTCATTTAAGCAGAAAATAGTTTAGTTATACACCGACATACACCAAGTTACTCACACACGGTATTCTTCAAAGCTTTCAAAATGTTGATCCGGAGAGATTTTCGACGACGCGTAGCTCAAACCCTTCTCTCAAGGAGCGGTGTCTGAAGGTAGTCCGAGCGAAATAGTTCCCTTTAGTCATCATAGAGACAATATTCCAATTACACGTTTTAATTTCACCAGCTGTGAGGCACACGAATTAAATATTGCATTATAAATGGTGCAATAATATAGTTTTATATGACAGAAATGGTAAGTAATTAAATGCAAATATCTAAATAAATCTTTATCGCGACTTATTTTTTTCGCGCCTTACGTTTGAAACTCCTTGAAAACGGAAGGTTTTTTTGTGATACCCAAGAACCTAACAACAATGTAACCTAGTAACAACATGAATTATTTTCAAATATAGTTGAGAAAACATGCGAATTACAAGCTGTTAGTTTTTTTACGACATCTAAGTGTTAGAAATTCCTCCTTTTTCAAATAATGTCTCTTTGGCGTGCATACACGTACAATTTCCCATATAAAAGGCCTGTTATTTTTTTGGCAAATATCTCGGAAAGTAATGAGGTAAGGGGTTAAACCTTAGGTGTCATTAGAAGGGTGAGATATTATTCTTTAAAAGGAGACCAAAATCATTGACTTCTAAGTAAAATGATACTTCGCTCAAACTACCTTAAGATGTTGCAGTATAACGTCCCAAACGACGGACAGAATATTACACTTAAAGTTCTCTCCAAAGAGCATATCTATAAAAAGAGAGATTGGCATTCTCGTGAGAAATCAGACGGTGTTCGGCCTCCGGCCCCCGTGGATGTGGATTCAGTATTCAGTGCTGTAGTCAACCACACCAGTCCGATCGTATGGACATTGCGAAATTAGGGCACCACGTGACATCGGGTGACCCCGGCTAATGATAATGGCGGATGATTGGTGCGTCGTTCAAATGATCGCCGAATTCCTATGACAGAGTTCCATGCGATTATAATGGAATACCTATCAAGAGATGGCGTAATTTAAAACACGTTTGGACACTCAAATAGAAGAGAGGCCATCATCACAAGGTCGACCTTTCGAGATACAAATTAACGGCCATTCTTCGGTCGCGAGTGCATTATTTATTTCATACCGGAAGCAGCCACTCGTGTGATCCTCTATCCTGATTATTAACCCGAATACCCATAGGATGGACGCACGATCATCAAAATAATCACGCCAAGTTCTCTCAATAATCCCAACACACGATCATCATTAACTGAGTCATAGTTTATCACAATAAGCAAAAAAATATCAATCCGAGCAAACCATTAATCGGCTGATTAAAATATAATCGTGAACGTTTGAGAGAATGGATCGAAGTCTTCGATCCCCCTCTCTCGACTGCTCTCTAGAACACCAGAGAACAGCAAATCTCGGTACTACGGCGGTTGAGTTCGAACCCTTAAAAGAAATGATTTCCCTCAACTAACAAAGGAGTAAAAAGGGTCGCCTACAAAGGGCTCGAGATATTGGTTCGAACGACTCGTAAAAATCTCAAGCAGCCTTCCAAGGCCGTTTTCGAACTTGGCAAATCAAGCAATCTTGCCTTGGAACCTAGAACTCATTGGGCGGATATGACGTCATATTCAAGTGACCGCGGACGCCATATTGTAAAGATACCTAGTCAAGAAACCAAGTAAATGAAAAATCAAACTTGTTATGCTTACTAGGTATTAATTGTAAGTTAGGATTCGGAGTGTGATAATATGGGCTTGTGTTGAAAATAAAAGTGATGAAACTTTCAAATGGATACAATTTTATCATTACTACGTATTATTGTGTGATATTTATTATTTTTGGCGGAAGAATCGATGAATTCACTAAATTTAAAGACTTTTCAAATGTGAATATACTGATAAAAGACTTGGTTCCTAATATTTCTGTGAGTAATTCCATACATTGTAGATTTTCCGTCCTTGTTTACTTCATTGTACCTACAAATTCTGTTTTCCTTGCTCTGAAAGGAAAAAAAAGGATCTCGTTGAAAGAAGTATGGTCCCATGGAAAGTACTCTCAGGTAGCCATAATTTCATTGGCAGAATTAGGTAGATTTAGCTAACGAACATCATAATTGTTAATAACGTTAAGCATTGGAGAAGTCTTCACTGCAATTATCAAAGACGGGGGACAATAAACCATTAGAGTTAATGTAATTTGTTTTCAGCTTAATTATGCGCGCATTATATACACTATTATATACAACGCGCGTATTTATCAGCCAACAGTCGAAGATCATAGATAATTTGTTCGGAATGTAATACATTAATATATTGTTACTTGCTTTTTCATGCAGGCAAAAAATATTATAACGTCTTTTCGTGCATAGAGACGTTGATTGTGGTGAAATACAGAGAGCGATATGTCGTCCACTTTGGCAGCCCCTAGCAATCGAAGAATAATAGATATTCACCATATTATGATACATGCGAATTATTTTATTCATAAGCAATAAGATTTAAAAAATAATATTCTATTTTAATTTGTCGCATAATGATGGGAAGCATTTTAAAGAAGTGATCCACTTCAATCACCCACAATAATTATGGACACGGATGGCGCTCTTCGTGTGTTTTACGAGATGAAGGCCCCATGATGTCTCTTCCATCGCAAAAGGGCTGCGAAAGTGTCAACGAAGGATTTCACTCCGTCTGCCTAGGAATCAAGATATGTTGATATCAAGTTAACTACGCGTTTGCCAAGTTCGAAAACGGCCCAAATTGAGTTTTTCTCGAAGTAGTATTCTTGATGGAGTTGGAAACATCGCGATTAGAGACGCAACAATCGACATCTTCAAAGAGCACTTCAAAGCGTCCATCCAGAATGGGTAAAAAAAAACCACCGAAATCTCAAACTCGGTTTTCACGTGAGGAAAAATAGGAGTATGAAAGAAAAAAAATGAAATACCAAATGAAAACGACCAGATGAATATCGGAGCTGGAAATGCGCAGGAATACGTCCTCAATGAAGTACTAACGATCGGCACCAGGTGACACCACGAGGCCAAAGAGAAAAAAAATTCACCATGAACTAGAATTCCGACGATAAAGGTTAGTTTGGCGGTCTCTTTAAAAGATGTGGAAATATTAGTTTAAGCCATCGGAAAATGGTGGGTTTTCGCGGAATGTGAGCATTACATCCGTGAATGGCTGAGTCCAGGGAAGATATTTACGTCGAGAAAAACCGTAAGTAATAGCGCCGCTTCTGGTGTCATTGCTGCCTGGGCCCAAGTCGCGTCGGTGAAATACCCATTTGTTCCGTGTGGAAAGGGAGAAATATGATTTTTCCTGCCACCGATGTAATTCATTGTTCGTGGTAATGTTTCAGAAAAAATATTAAGCAACGCGCGAAATTTTTAACCCAGCACCGGATCCTCTCTCCGCACCAAGTATTTTTCTGACATTACTGGTCTTGCCTTGGAGAGGGAGAGATAAGTACGGTTGGGAAGGATGGATCTCGAGAGCAGTGAAGAGCGAAATTTTCACTCTTCACTGAGCAGGGAAGGGTGAAAATTTCTTTCGTCTAGGAGGGAAAATCTGGGTCACCATCCCTTTATTAGAAAGTAGAGAGAGAAAAACCCAGCGCTGACTGCTCCTGAAAAGTGTCTGTTTCGGAAGAATCCTTTGAGATGTGAAGGTATATGATCAATGGCTTCACCTGTGCGGCAGCGTGTCTAACTAAATCCCGAATCACACGATACTTGACCTTATACAAGCCCGAGAATGCTAGCTAGCATACTAGGACTTGTGCGAGGTCAAGTATCGTGTGATACAGACCAAGCATACTGGAAATCCTGCATGATCGCTAGCATACTAGCTGGTATCCTTGTTCTCGTAATTGGTGCGGTACTAGTTTGAAACTTGCACCTAGTAGGACCTCGTAGCATCCGACCAATCACCTTTGCTCTTTTCAATGTGGTCGTCAATTTTTTATGTCAGCGTCTCCATAGTCCCTCGAGACAATTACAATTTCCCGCAATTTCTAATAAACAACTCAAACCTCAGAACAATACGCAATGGCTTGGGTTCATGAGGCAATTGAGGTGGAGGAGCTGCAGCGGCTAAAAGCCGTCGTCTTCGTTCGAAATCATCCATTACGCTCGTCAAACCCCTTCCGCGACTGTACTAGATCAAAGATCTACTAAACAGACCTCGTGCTAGTGCAAGTATCGTGTGATAGCCCCCAGGAAGGTTTCAAGCATTCTAGGTTTCGTATTAGAAATCCAGTACTCGCCAGCATCCTCGGACTCGTGCAAGGTCAAGTATCGTGTGATTCAGGCTTAAATTACGTCGCAAAACGGTTGAGATTGGCGAGAAATATTGCTAAAACAAAGTTCAATTTTTCACAAAATAGGCAAATTTTCAGCAATCTTCCATTGATCACGCCTTATAACAATGTTTGCTGGATTTTCTAAAGTTTCAAGTAATTTGTTCTTACATACAGATTCCGAGCCGCCATCATCCAGAATGATACCACATCCGCAAAACAAGAGGCCGCTTGTATGTATCAAAAATTAAAACCTCCATTAAATGACACGAAATTGATGCTTCAGATTATATTTTTTATTTGCTCACGATTTGAACTTTTCACGTAAAATAGCCGAGTGGCACTTGAAGCACTTTAACTCCACAACAGCTCATGCATGCATGACGAATGAAGTACAGCGAAATGGTCACCTTATGGCGACCGTGTCTCACCCAACCATCTCGCCGTGTTTATAACAAATCACGGAGAACATTTACCGCGATACAAAGAAATGTAAATTTGATATATAAATACATATTAATGTGGAGTATTCCATGATAAAAGCGAAATGATATATTTTAAGTACTGGAGAGATTATTTTTAAGAGTCTATCACTACGTTTACCAATCGAACTCAGATCGATATGATCTCGTACCGATCTGAACATACTAAGCCAGCGGATTCGGATCGCCTGGTTTACGAATGCGAAATCCATCGAAATATCGATTTGAGTCGGTTCATAGCGATTTGAAATCTCAGACTGGCAGAGAAAGCAGGCCGAGTTAGCCAGCTTCTCATATCGATCTCGCTAGCCCGTTGCGTTTACCATACCGAGCTAAACCGGCCAAATCGATCTGAGTTCGATTGGTAAACGTAGTGTATATTAGTTGGAATTTCAAACATTCTTCGAAAGGTTTATGAATATACCTCGTGAACAGCGCGAATAAGTTACGTTTAAGTAATATGGCACTGAAATAAATGTGGGTTGGCAAACTTATCGAGCAGCTGCGGAAATCAGGGAAGAACTTGGATTAAGGAATGTGTTGCAAAATAAGATTAGGAAATTCTGAACTGTTAAATGGACTCTCGGCAGGCAACGATTGATTCGAGAGTTTATGAATGAAATCCAGAGAAGAAAAAGCTACTTCGATTCTCGTGGAAAATTGTTTCTATCCCACTGTGGCAAGATTATTGTTTGTAAGGGGCATTTACATAACTTCTGCGATCTTCCCAGAACATAAGAAATGACGCAACTACCGATATTGATTTAAGGGTAGTCCGAGCGAGATAAATAGTTCCCTAATCACAATGGAGACCATATTCGAATTATACGTTTTAATTTCACCAGCTGTAGGACACAACAATTAAATATAGTATTATTAATGGTGCGATAATATAGTTTAAAATGACAGAAATTGCAAGTAATCAAATGAAAATATCTAAATAAGTGTTTTACTTGACTCATTTTTTTCGCGCGGTGCGTTTGAAACTCCTTCAAAACGGAAAGTTTTTTGTGATACCCATGAACCTACTGCGGCGACAATATGATTAATTTTCAAATATAGTTGAGAAAACACACAAACTACACACTGTTGTTTTTTTGACGATATCTAAGTGCAGGAAATTCCTCATTTGTTTTTAAATAATGTCTCTCTGGAGTGCATACACGTACCATTTCCCCTAGTAAAAGGGCTGTTTGCATTTTCTGGCAAATATCTCGGAAAGTAAAGTGGTAAGGGGGTGATATTTTGATATCATAGGAAGGGTGATGTATTTTTCTTAAAAACGAGACAAAATTCATTGATTTCTAGTTAAAATGATATTTCGCTCAAACTACCTTAAAGGGAATTGTGGGGATTACGGGGATTTACACCCAAAATGCTCAATATCTCGAGAATCCCAAGTGAGGTATGGACGAGGACGAGACGTTAGTCATTCATGGTTTTGTCATCGGAACGCATCCTTCGCTATAATTCCCGTGGGTGCGAATATTAAATAAGCGGAGGCAGTGGTCTAAAGGATTATTAGCGTTGAAGCGACATCTCAAAATTCCAGCTAGGCCCGAACGAATCTCTCTCTCTCTCTCTCTCTCTCATCAGGGAATAGAGAGAGAAAATATTTGATTTCCTGCGTTCGTCACTCACACCTGATGGCTAAACAATTCAAAAGTTTACGTTTTAAGTTGGAAAACTTTAAGTTCCTAATCTATGGTAGATTATGCAGGTTAATCAACGGAAAATAATCCCATTTTATTGCACTGAAGGGTATACTCGACAACGTTTAGCCTCTGATATATTTACGTAATATTATTTAGGTAAGTACTACTCGGTTTTTTCAATCGCTACGATGAGCAAATAGTTTGTCAAATAAATAGAGATGAATGGATGTGCTTTACAATCGAAATACAAATTTTTGCCGAAAATAAAAGTGAATATAAAGTAGATTCCATGTGTTGGTCGATGTTTGGCATTTGTGCATACAGAAGGTATTCCACTGGAACGCAGTCCACTCAGACAATGGGTCAAAGAGAGTCTTTGAAAGGCCTGCTTTGGTATAAAGTGATGAGGAGGACCTGCTAGATATGTATATTCTCTACATAAGCAGGCACGACCCACTACTTAAGAGGTATGTACTTTCGACTTTCCTCTTTTATTAACCCTTTGTCGATTAAATTCACTTAAATATTTTGACCCTACAGATATAAAAAATTAAATTAATCTCTGAACTTTCATTTAATATTTTTTTTTACTTATCGGTCGAATTTTCGCCTCTTTTTTGGAATCAGTTAATTGTTTTACTAAAGTTATTCCTAGTCGGTCATACCTGTATGAAGAATGGAGGAAAGAAGTTGAAGACTATCTTCAATAGACGAGATCCCCTGGTAACATTATCATATAAAACTGGATAGAGGGCTAATTGAGTTTCGACGTTTCGAGTGCCGGCAAGCATGGTGAGAGACTCTTTAGCAATCCCGCTAATTCTGTTCCAGCGGAAAGATTGTAATCGCATTGGGCAGCATTGACGATTGAGAAAGCAGAGAAACTGCACAGAAAGCCACGAATCTGCTGGAATTTGACTCGGTAAGAACTCTTGGGTGACGTGCAATGTGGACAGTCAAAATTATAAAACATGTCTTGACTAAACTGTTTTAAACCTGAAAATTATTTAAACCAGTTTTGAAGAAAAATGTTAAATTCTTTCTTTAACCCATTACATTATTTTTACAGTTATATTTGTTTAAATTTCTGTGGATTCCTCTATACTAACATTGTCACTTTTTGGACTTTTTTCATCAATTTTATATTTCATATTTATAGTTTATTCATTTATATCTATAAAATCATTGATTGCACATGCAGTTTGATGTATTCGGTGTCCACTTTAATATATACTTGAAATTCATACAAATGTCATGACCATTTCGAGTGCACCGATTCAACGATTACGTCCGCAAAGGAAACTGTGCTTTTCGTGAAGCTTTATTTTGGAGGAAACGAGACGAGACGAGAGTCTCGAGACTGGGGTCCTCGAGACGAGACTCGAGACGATCCCAGAGTTCAGAAAACGAGACTGGCTGGAAGTCTCGTCTCGTGACAACACTAATCGGATGGGCGTGGCTCGACGTCACGACTCGCTTCAACTCCCGAGCCATGGAGGACACGAGAGCATCGCAAAGCGCTCCATCGACTTGCACTGACGAGCACTTCCCCGCCACTGCGTCGATATGCAATCGCCGGCGGCCGCGTCCCGTGCAATGCACGCCATCCATCCGAACGGAAGGACGCGACGATAAAAGGAGCGGCATAGGGCTTTCCACTTCACCGCTCCCCGGCGATCGACGGCATTCGGGCCAGCGTCGAGTCTGCAGAATAATCCCCCCTTCCTTTGGAGTTGCCTTCTACACCACGGAGGAGTACATTTCGCCAAATCGAATGCGTTCTCCTCTCTCTCCAAACCCCGGCAGGTGGGCTGGGGGTGATGCTGGTAGTTATGGAGCGAGAGGGAGAGTGCGGCAATTGCGACGCGTAACCCGACGATATCAAGGGAGTACATCGACGTAGTATCGTAGGAGCCGCCGATGAACGACGAATCAGAGTGTGTATGGACACCAGCTATGAAATAGGGAACAGAAGTAGAGAGAGAGAGGAGATGAATTCATTGGTCCAAGGACATAATGTCGCATTAATATAACATCGTGGCATTCTCCTGTTTTAAATGGGTCCAACTTAAATTAGTCCACTTAAAATGAATTTTGCCAATTTTAGGCAAAAATATCCCTGAAAATATCGTAATCAGCAACATTTCAGTATACGGCCTAGATTTCCACCGTAATACCTATCTCTAGATATAAAACCCAGCCGCCATTGTAAAGGTCCCATTTCCCTTCTAAAGCTAATGCTAATTCCACGGTTTCCAAGGAAATATCTCATTGTTGACAGAAGTAAAATTCATGCTTTTTTAACATTAAAAACGCGATTTTTAGGGAAATTTTATTTGTCTAAGAAAATTGAATGACAAAATAAGAAACTGCAATCTTTTATGCATCTAATGGCGAAATCTATAGCCTTCTATCTTTGGTAAAACTAATTAAAATATGCAAAAAGACAAACCTCTGCACTTGAACCAAAATGTTTAGACTTGAGTTTTTCAAATACATAAGACACCAAACGGCCCAATACACTGCCCTTGGGGCCCAGGGGCCTTCCTTAGAGGCCCAATTTCCTTAAAAAAACCTTTACAGATTCCATGTGATAATTTCACTAAAATCGGTTCACTCGTTCAATACTTATGAAGCTTTTAAGAAAGCATTCTTTTGGAACCTTATGCCCTTTGGGGCCCTAATGTGACATACGACCCCATGATTGTTGTATTCAGTATAGGTATATTTTACGTGTTTCCAAAAAAGGCAAGAATAATCTTTCTGGGCCATTGGCGATGAAATGGCCCACTTGAGGGCCTTCTAGGGCCCCAAGGCCCTTGTTCTATAGCCAATGCGTGAATCAGATATACCAAGCATCTTTCTGCCAAATTTTGTTTCAATCGATTCAGTGGTTTATGAGTGATTGAGTAACAGACAGACAGACAGGCACCACTAGATTTTTCTATATTAGTAAGATTCACCACAGTCTCACGTTAGCAACAATTAACTACGACTATTCACAATATCAACTGAAAAGACTTTAATCGAAGAGGCGCCAAGGACTGGGTGAACTAAAAGTGGAAATGTTGGCAACATGTAGCTTAGGCAACAATTCCAAACATCTAAATCCATAATATATATTCATGAATTTGTTCTCACTCAGCGGCGCCGTGTTGTGGTGCACAGTTGTACTTCATGCGTGATTCATTCAACGAAAGTTAAATAGTTTGTGAGGTGAATACTGTGGTTTCAAGCGTCTGAAGGTGCTTACCATGACTTATTCATCTCGAGTACCACGCCGCACAGCATAATAAAGCGCATAAATCCAAATGAGTGGTATGACTGTTTTTTTCAGGATGTACAATACATCTTCAAACTCTTCGGGCAATGGTTCTGTTCATTCGTAAAATATGATAACTCTACGAGCACAGAGCGATTGTTTTTAAGAATGCGCCGAGAAAGAAGCCTCGTAAACAATTCACGAGAGCATAATATTTATCGTGAGTATTGTATAAAGTAAGGCGGTTCCGAACCCGAACATAATATTCTTGGAGGTAGATTTCCCCGGTTTCCATCCGGGTCAAAGGAGTTATTTCCGACATGATAACTCCTTTGACCCGGATGGACCTTCAGGGACTTCATCCCTGAAGACGGTAGCGGAGTAAGCTGCCGAAACATGTCGGAGATAACTCCTTTGACCCGGATGGAAACCCGAGAAATCTACCTCCATAGCATTCACCGGGAAAGCCTGAAATCATTCATAATATTCTTGAGTTGTATTAAGGAAAATTCATATTTCCTTAATATAAAGAGGCTAATTGTTTTGTCATTGAATTTTAAGCATACGTGATAATGAAAATTGCAAGTCTGTTTACATCAGAGTGCTGATTTGTTTACATTCTGTGGTAAATCAATATTTCGTTTCGCTTTTGATTTTGTTTTGGTTACATAACATTGCTATGGTTCGACGAGTGAAAAAAAGGGTTCTTTCAGTGCTTCTGCAGAGTATAGTATCTTATATTGCGTTTATTTCTCCATATCTGATATGAGAAATCAGTTTCGTATTAATTAACGCTCAAAAAGGATTTTAAGATTAAAAATAAAAGATTAAATTGTAAAATTGTCTGCAGTACCGTGCCCATGTTCATTTCACGGAGTATAGAGAATAATACCTCAGCTTTCCGAATATACGTGGTTCATTTATCGTTTACAAAGTGAATGATTACCATGAGAATGAATAAATGTTGCATTTTCTGCGTGAATGACAGTTATTAGCAATTTACTTATGTCAAATATCACCTTATTGATTGTTCTTTATAGAATGACGGAACAGCGAATTCCTTTAAGCAAGACCTTTATACACTACAAGCGGAAGGTATCCGTTGAAAATCAACAGGTGTGGAATACATTGAACTTATTTTATAAGGAAACCACAAAGCTTGAAGAATACTGTCAGCACTGAGGTCATTCGAGGAGTTCGTGACCTATCCTGTACGTTGTGTTCGTTTGACCACTTTCGGCCCATGAACATGAAGTAATTTTCTTCTATGGACTATTATGTTGCCTACATGTTAACGGAGCGACAACACAATTTTAACACCAAATCACCACATCAGGCAAGTGTGCACCGAGAGCATCGTTGTAGTCATTTGAGGTTGTTAGGCTTACGTAAGAAGAGTCCTCGATGATAGAGTGAATGTAAGTTAACTGCATGCATATTAACGCTTTTAAACATACATAAATAACTCGTAATGTTTATGTTGTGGAAATTGGTCTAAAAACAGTTCGCAATCGTAATGAGAGGCAGATGGTTCCACTACGTGTAATTCATCTGAGTAACAAACGATAAATAACAACGCTGCCTTTGTTGTAGTAACAGAGGCATTATTGCCATTCCTATTCGCTGCGCGTAAGTATTCTTGCATATTTCATTGCGTGTGTGGTCTATTAAATTCCATTTATGTGTATCACTTACGACATAAGTGCTCTCTCATATACATGGAGTGCCCCTATGAGAGCTTCTTTGAGAATACACATTGAAGGGTAAGCCTGTTGTAAATATGCATTGAATTTCTCGATTACCTCCCTAAGCAATCTATCATAAGGCCGTTGGTACTCTGGGCCCTTCTGATGCAAATTTTATTTCTACGTGCTATCATGGGCCTGCAGGAAAACGTGATATTTGAATGATAGAGGCGTGAATATCCCTTAAAAATCAAATCTCTGGTTGTCAATAATATATGCCATTGTTGATTTCACAGAAAAATGTGAGATTTTTCAGCTAAAAACATAATTTTTAGACAAATACGAAGCGTAAAAGAAAATCGATTGAAAGAATTCAAAACTTCATTTATTTCGTCATCCGATAAAAAAATCCCAGCCAAATCTTGAGTGACAGTACGTTTAAAATGAAAAAAATGACACCACTGCACCGAACCCACTGCTAAGCATGGACCACCATGGGGGGCCTTTGGGGGCACTGAGGGCTTTTTAAAATAGCATAATTTTAAGACCAGATATATTTTATATCAACAAGCCAAATTTCAGCTCAACCGGGCCAGTATTTTTTGGGGTGATGGAGCAACAGACAGACAGACACAATTACAAAGGGTAGGAATGGGTAACAGTGATAAAAGTGATTTTACTATGAAAAGGATAAAAGTGACAAGGATAAAAGTGATTTTTCCATGACACCCCTCCATTTTACTAATGACAGACGCAAGCTGAATGATTTAGAACAGCTAGAGATATTTAAAAACCAAATTGACTGTGATAAATTCCTTGTTAATGAATGCATGCTCCCTGCCTATTCCCCCAATCCTCAAAGCTTTAATCCCCTCCTTTTCGTCCTCCTAGCCCCTCCCTCCCCCACCTGCGACCACCCTCCTCCTCCTCTATTGTCCTCTTCCCCTCCCCCCCCCTCTCCACACCTGGTAAGGTTTACTATACAAGGCCTGCACATCGGCCTTCAATTACCTGAAGGTGATGTGAATGCACATCGATACCCGGGTCGTTTTTTAATAAATCTAGTGGTTTTAGTAAAAGTTATCCTCTTTATTTTTTAAGGTAGGAGTAGGAATAATTCTCACATCTACATCTACGTCATACCCTGTAAGCCACCCAAAGGGTGTGTGGCAGGGCGTGCTTCCACACCAGGCATGCATGAATGATACGGTAGAACACCGAAATTACGTTGAAACCAGCGTACCACACATGCAAAGCGCCAATGAAAAATCTAATAACCAAGAAACATTCTATCGTCAATCGTTCCAACATGGAAGGGATACAAAGACTACTACTACAGATTCAAAATATCATGAATAAATAAGAACATCAATATTTACATAATGCATAAATAAGAACGTAGAGAATATAAAGAGAAAAATCGAGTCTAGCTAATCTCACTATTCGCACTATTCATGACGATGATCACAGCTGTTATGGTCCCGAATGGTACGCGGAAAAAATGACATTTTATACCTATCGGTTCTACAATCTAGCTCTCTAATTTTATTGGCGCGATCTAATCTGCCGTAGTACGAGGGGGTTAATAGTATGTTTTTTACGTCGTCAGAGAAATAATTTTCCTGAAATGTAGTCCGGAGGTTAAGCCTATAATTTAATCTACGCTGTGATAGCGATTCCCATCCTAATTCATCTAACAGTCCAGACACTACTAGCCAACTTATCGTAGCACTCACGTCGCACGTTAGAGAATAGGCTAAACCTCTCGCGTAAATTCCGCGCTGATTATTTCTGCAAAAAATATTAGGAGCACAATAAAAACAACGAACTGGTCTCGATCTTATGCATACAATTAGGACGATAGATCAGATAGTAGATGGGACAAGTCCAAAGTGTCAGTTTCCCACGCACGATAAGGGACCACACTTGCTCTAAATGAAGCCTTCAATAATTTTTGGAGGTAAAGATGGAGAGTTTGACCGTGCGATCCTTTATCTGACAGATTCTCAATGGCCGTGCTCCCCTTGCCATTATCGGAACGGTCGTTCGATTCGTATGAGGAGATTGGCGTTCGATTCCCAACTTCGACTAGCGTTGAGGATATCTCACACGGAATCACACCCCATTGGGCATTAATAAAAAGTAATTTGGAAGGAAAGAGACAGTATGGGCGTAGTCCTCCTCATGTGGACTATACGAAAATAAAATAAATTATCTCACAGAGAGCAAAAAAAAAGCACTCGCTAAATTGACAATTCTTTGCGATTAGATTTTAATTCACAGTTGATAAAGGAGAGACAGTTTCTAGGGCTTAAATCGGTGGCATCTTTACACCGTAGAACGAGAGAAAAAAAACTTTGATATTCCAAATAAAAATGTTTTTTTTTCGTGACCCGGGATTCGACGCTGTGCAGAAGGTGGGTGTTCAGTGGAGGTTTTGCGAGACACCTGAAGATGGAGCACAGCAGCTAAACCAGAGTCGTGAAATAAAACCTTTTTATGTGGAATAGCGCAGATTTTTCCTCTCGTACTAAGTCACATTAGGTTCAGTTATAACTCATCATGAAATGGAGCTCGCGCTGCAGAGAACGTTAAGGGCCTGGCTCGCATCGATCGTGTGCAGCGGCCGGATAACCCTTGGCGAATCTCCTTCCATGACGAGGGAATATTGCGAGGAAAGCCGGGAAGTTCGGATCCGAGGAGTTTAAACAGCCGCGAGACATCACTTCCCTAGGAACAGTCCGAACATATTTCCTCCCAGCCGCGCGTCAATTCACCATTAATCACTGAAAAGATGAGCCCCATGCGAGGCAGGAAGCATCGCCTGCTATCCCAACAATATCAATCAATCAAAAGTTGCCTCAGAGTCAGAGTAAACTGATAGCTTTTCGAGCGTCATCAAATATTTTCGTGGATTAAGGTAGTCCGAGCGAGATACATAGTTCCCATTAGTCATAATAGAGACCATATTCGAATTATACGTTTTAATTTCACCAGCTGCAGGACACATCAATTAAATATTGCATTATTAATGGTGCAGTAATAAAATTGTCTATGACAGATATGGTGAGTAATCAAATGAAAATATCTAAATAAGTCTTTAAGTTGACTCATTTTTTTCGCGCGGTGCGTTTGAAACTCCTTCAAAACGGAAGGTTTTTTTGTCAAAACAAAGAACCTACTGTGGTGACAATATGATTAATTTTCAAAAATAGTCATAGAGAAAACATACAAACTATAAACGTTTTTAGCATACATAATTATTTACGACATAACTTTAAGTGTTAGAAATACCTGATTTTGTAAATAAAGTCTCTCTGGAGTGCATACACGTACCATTTCCCATGTAAAAGGGCTGGTATTTTCTGGCAAATATCTCCAAAATTAATGTGGTAAGGGGTTGAATTTTTGGTGTCAATGGAAGGGTGATATATTTTTCTTCAAAATGAGACCAAATTCATTGATTTCTAAGTAAAGTGTTTTTTTGCTCAAACTACCTTAAGTCACAGACAAACGCCCCCCTCTTTTTCACATAAACAAGCGTTGTAACTTGTAGTGCTCTCCCTATCCAGCACGAAACTGAACTCAATTTATTCCAGAGGGTCTAGAGAAGCGGTGATTCCCTCAGACAACTTGTTGCCCCGGGAAACGGGACAAACGATAGCTTAACAGAGAATCCCAGTGACATAGTAATCATCCCAAGAGCTCGACATAGTGAATATGAAGCGATGTCATCCAGTGTCGAGCTAGCTTTTATATCTCAAGATACAAATTTTCAAAACTTCCGCACAGAAACGTCTGATGAAGCACATTAGAAAAATTTGGAAAATCAGGATGTATTAGTAGTAAATAAAACTGGCTGATTACAGTAAAGTTTTCAAACTTCTGCGGCGAAGTACACCGTTTCAGTAACATGGGTATACAATACAATTACCAGGAAGTAATGCAAAAATTCACTTGAGTTTTGTACTGAGAATGAATGCACCAATGTGAAGAAATTTGACTGTAAAATATTAAAACCTATTTAGGGAATGGAACCCGAGCCTCTCGATGGCCAATCACGAGTGTCAGATAGTTGTACAACCAAATAGAGCTGGCATATCGTATGAATAGCCAATCGATTCCTTCCCAAGTGGCTCGTGTTCTCGTCTGCCTCACACGGCACCAGCGGGCACGCGATGTAACTCGCGCATTACTATGAATGCGTATCGTCGCGAAAAACATAAACACGAACGTTGGTCTAACATTGGTGGCATGTGCTTATAGTGCAGCGCATACTTGTGAAATTTCACCTCGTGACAAGTTTCGGTGGGTTTTCGTATCAATGGTCGCAGTCATATTAACTACAATTAAGTATAGTGGAGATTACACATACAAAACATATTTGGCTCAGCATTAAAGAAACTAGGTTTTGTTATGCGTATATATATATACAGGAAGGTCCTCGGATGAAAAAGTAAAAGAGAGATGACACTTCGCTCTTGTTAGGCCACACCTCGAATACGCCGCGAGCATTTGGGACCATGGCCATAAAGATTTAACAAAAAAAATTAATAAAAATACAAAGGTAAGCAGTGAGCTTCGTTAAAAACTGCTACGTACGAACATATAGTGTCTTGCAACTTCTAGAGGGATTGAGGTGGGAGCCCCTAGAGACTCGGAGGTTACACGCTAGGCTTAGGTTGCTTGATCAATTCAGAACTGATATTTTCAGAGCGACATAGAGAATATTATCATGACTCCTCACTACATCTCTTGGTCTGGCAGATGCGATAAAATAAGAGAGATTCACTGCCGAACATACAGGTACAAGAACTCGTCCTTTCCGCGCACAATGAGCGACCACAATAAAAATTGAGCTCCACTAAATACACTCCTGTAATATGCGTCATTATTTCATCTCCAAAAAACCTTTCCACGGCTGTCACGCCCCCAAGCGGCGGCTCGCAGGGTACTATGTGGATGACAATACATGTTGGTCAGCCCCCTGCCACGCACCCTTGAGGTGGCTCGTAGGGTATTATGTAGACTAGGATATAAAAGAGTGGATTCACGAGCGACCTCGAGTCCTCATTGAGAGAGTGAAGTATAGAGATATCCATTCGTGAATTTCCGTGAGAGAGTGATGGGCCATTAAAGCCCCAAATTAGCATTTCGCGCGGTGGAATGTTTATCAGCACACACAAAGCACTTCTAAGAGGACAGAATTTTAGTGAAATTATCTTTCAAAAAATGATCTCGTATTAAAGAGGGAAACTGGATGAAATGAATCCCGGCATCTTCCTTCGCCCTACCACCGCAGGGCAATCCTGGATTCACACGGCTAAGCACGGCTGCCAATTGAAAGAATTCATTCGCAGACCAACGAAGTGCTATCAGTAAAAATGGCAGAGATGACTGACAGGAGTCACACGTGAACATGAAGACGAATGAGCCAAGGGGATGAGGGAGGTTGAGAAAGATGGCGAAAATCGTCACCAAATGGGATTCTGAGAGAGAAGGGAGAGGAAACGGGAGGAAGAGGCGGATGTACATATATACAAGTGGCGTACACGAGATAACTGGCAGGAAAAGCGTAATATCTATCTATATATATTAATTTTGTAGCGTGACAGCCATTCTGTACCCGTTTTGTTTCTTTCTCTGCTAGTTTTTGAGCTAGAAGAGTGTGGTTTGGTGCGTTGAATGTGGAATCTCTATCTTCATGATTAGGTAGTAGTTTTGGATTTTTATTGGGCGTGTGTAAGGGGCTGTTAGATCACCAGCCGTGCAAATGTGTAAGTTATTTGGAGATACAATGGAGACATGAATTAAAAGGAGTGTATTTAGTTAGTTTAAATAAGACCTAAAAGAGCGGCTGCTTGGGCGTGTGGCAGGGGGTGTTAGGTTACCAGCCGTGCAAAGGTGTAAGTTATTCGGAGATCAAACGGATCATTTTTGGGTTGTGGTTGCAACAACCAGATGCTGGGAAACACAGTGACAAGGGAGAAAGGCGAAAAGGGAGAGTGGAAGAGTGTAAAAGTTGAAACAAAATAAAACCCACAGTGCTCTCCTATTCACATGGCCTTGAAAACAACAAAGGAGAACAGTGAATGAAAAAAAAAAACATTTTCACCAAGGCTCTAGGACACTTACCCCTAGAGCCCCATAGCTTTCAGCGGCAGCAAGCCTCCTAGTCAAGAAGTCACTTCTGAAGCAATGAGTGAAAGTGACCGAGAAGAAATAAATAATGATGACAGGGAATGCTCAAATACAATACATCAGTAAAATAGAGCAAGGATTCCGCACAATATGGATTTAAAAAATGCCTTCTCGTGATGATCCTTTGAACTACGAGTGTATTCTCTGAATGTTCACTTTGACCCACATTTGACTCTTCTACAATTTCCTCTTTTCTGTTCCATTTGCAATGCAAAGTCAAACTATTCCGGAAAGACCTTTAAAGAAGTGAACCGCGGAACGCACACGGGCACGAACCAGGGTGGCTACTGACATCCAATTTTCAAATTCCCTGACTTTTCCCTGATGGATTTAACAATTTCCCTGACCGATCGCCAAAAGGTCACCTATAATTGGAATTCTTTATTCTGATGAATTAAATTTTCGCAATTTTCCAATCATCGTCTCGTATTTTGAGAACTGCAAGTACGTACTTACTATAAAGCTAGTGTGCCCCAGCTACCTCTCGACCATTGTTTCGGAAGTTTAAAAAAAAAACGCGAGGTGAAATTTTCCGATCATCATAGCTTCGGATTCTTTGTGATGAGCGTAATACATTGTGATCGTGAATGTTAAACACAACTAGGCAGATGTCGCAATAAGGATATACAAAAGGGATACATTGCAAGTCTGATTCACAACTAAATAACTGATATTCACAACTAATAGAATTCATTACTGATTATTTCATGAATTCATGTGGCTTATTCCATGCACGTTAGCGACGGACTTGAGTATAAGATGGTGGAATAAAGGGCGGGACAGACTGGCCGATAAACGTAATGGTAGAAAAATAACGAGGATTCCCATTCCAGTTTCTCCTCGACTGTTACGAGAATTTCCTGACTTGTCCAGAAATTCAAAATTCCCTGACAATTCCAGGTTTTCCCTGACGATCGCCACCCTGACGAACATTCGCATAATTCGTAAAAGGAGAGTGTAAACATTTGTCACGGACTGCAATTACTGATAACAGTTCCATTCATCCAATTCCAGAGGACAGTAAAGATGGAACGATAGTAAAACAGCAATTTATTCCACTCTCGGGAAATGAAAGGTTAATTTCCGCAGCGTAATCAGTTGAGAAAGCATTCAATTTAAGGTGATCGGTCTAACTTCATGGAGTCGTCTGCAGACGACTTCAAAAAACTGAAACAGGAGACAAATAATTAAGATTTTCCGTTAGTTGAAAGAGAGCTATTTCATCGAGCGGCTTCCATGGCGGAGGACCGGCCAGGAGCACGGCAGACGGATGTCGCCGGGTACGCCCTAAAGGTATTTTGAGCGATACATCCCTAATTCAATGAGCTAAGACACATACATACATACATACATACTAGTCAGGCCGTTCCCTTCCGGGGTAGGCAGAGTCACTAAGTTTCACTCACAAATACATATTTTTACCCCTAATTCTGTCTATCCTAACATACCCACGTTACACTACCATACAACAAAATGGGGAGAAGTACACTTTTGTACACGGCGAATTTCACTCCCTTAGACAGGCACTCATTCCTTGATATGCTCTACATGCCACCTACCACTTTCCTTCCAGCATTCGTATGTCTCTTTATCTCCTCATCTATCCGTCCATCTTTCGCCAACATCTTACCTAAGTTCACAAAATCATCCACTTGTTCAATTAATTCACCATTCGCCCTCATCATACAGTTATTATCCCCAGTCTCCTCTTTTTTAAAAATATCTCATCCATCACACGAGATCAAAAAAACGAGCCAAATCATCGCACTACTTTTCCAGGCATTGGCCATAAATAGTGGCCGTTGCTCACAGGAGATGGCACTAGTGTGCCTTCCTGAGGGGATTTCATTTTTGATAAGAGGAATTCCTAATGCATCCCAAGATATTGAACAGTAACTAGTTCTCAAGATTTTTCAGCTAATAAATCATTTTAATCACCGAAGTAATTTTTACGGAGTCGCAAAAATAAACTTTCGTCACGATGGCGATGTTAAACCGGACCACCGGACCAAATAACGATCGGAGTCGAAGACTAGGACCGACATTCAATGAATGACAATTTCAGTCGCGAAAAATTACATTTTCGCATCATTAATATAAAAACAGTTACTTCATGTTTCATACAGGACAAGGAATCAAAAACATAAAATTCGAACGCGTCACCCACTACGACTGGGGAATATCGGCACTCCCTGAATCGGACGGAGCGAAGAAATTGTGGGCGCAAATAAGAACGATAGATGCCGTGTCTCTATGAAGACGGCATTTCTGTTCGGTTTCTTACAGCACAAGGAATCAAAAACATAGTAACTGACTGTATTATTCAGGGTTTGTGGTTTTCTTATAAAATAAGTTCAATTTTTTTCACACCCGTTGAATTTCAACGGACACCTTCGGCTAATTTTTTATAAATTTCATGAAGACTAAATGTCTTAATGTGTCAAGATTGACATCGTCTTAAACCTAAGTTATTCTGCGGGATTTCCTCGTTTAGACTTCAAGTACGGAAGTAAACCGCTGACGGCTCGATGAAATATATTCCTATATTTCCTTTAGATAAGCAATGACCCATGCATTTAATTTCATTCAATTTACTAGAACTTTCCTCTTCTTATGATGTGTTTTTTTATTAAAAGTTGTATCGTTGAAATGTCTTTCTGTCGCAGTCTGAGCAATTTCTATGAGAGCCCACGTCCTTAAAGGCTGGGATACAATCAACGTGTTCGTGTAACGTGAGCCGGGAATACGCGAAAAGGTGGCTGACGGGAAACTATAGCGAACGGACCCAATCAACGTGTACTATGGGGAGTACATGTACCCGAGAGATGGGCAACTTTCATCTCTTCCCGTGTCCCTTTACACGGAAAACCAATCAGAATAGTCCTGAGAATCCGGGAATGGGAGCCATCTGTCGGCAGATACATCCGACTGTTGAAGATTGCTCTTGGCGAAGACAACTTATTTACTTCCACACTTGTTTACACCTGATCTCTTAGCTGCGCCTGCGTTAGTCAATTGTTGCTCCGGGCTGCGTTAACGTCGATTGTGACTGCTGACTTGGGTTCCCCGTCTCCCGTTGTCCCGTTAACGTCCCTCGTCCCTCGTCACACGTTGATTGTGTGTTGATTGCCTTAAGTCTTGCCGTTCGCGGATGAATTATGCCAATAATGGCACACCTATGGGAATCATCCTCCATTTTTACGCCCCCAGCGCACCTCGGCTGTAAGGGAAGGCTGTGCTGAAGGGGTGCTCAGCGGGGAAAGGGGGGGGGGTGAATGGTGCTGGAGAGGGGGAGGTGGTGGAAGACGAAGGGACGGTTGAGAACGGGGCGGGGGGGGTTGTCGACGGCCACCACTGCGCCTATCCAATTGGGTGGTGGTGGTTGAGAGGAGGAAGGCTGCTCCTTCTGCCAATTCGTCCGTGACCTTGCTTCACGCGAAAGACGGAGAGGCGTGGGAATCAATCGATAGACCCTTTTAAGGGTTCGTTGTGCCCTCGTCAGCTGGGGGGCGGATTGGAGATTGGGGGGGTGGAAGAAGGGACTTAATCGGATCCTTATGTAAGGAACGGGCCCCGTCTGCGAAACGGGACTCCATCACCATTTGAATCATTGCGCGTGGATTCTTGCCCATTCTGGGGGTCGAGGATCAAATAGTCACAGAGAGGTTTTGAAAGGAAAATGAATGTTTATTTGAATCAAGCATTTGATCATTAAGTGAAAGAAACCAAAAATGTGCGTCTCGAATAGCCAAATAAGAATATTACCCCGTCTCGGGAAGGAGAGAGGTTGAGGGCAGAAGCACGGATGGATGGCGCTGCGGCGACTGGTGCACCATGGGCCGGATGGCCACCGCCTCTGCTTCTCCTGTCGACTACATGGCTCTAGCCGAATTATTACCCCGTATCAAAATGACCCACTTGGGCCTTACTCGACTCGATTGGCCCTTAACTGACCACTGACCATCTCTCCGTGCGTTTATATTGGAAAACCGAATACGAATGTTTTCGTCCAGGTGACGATTGACGTCCAGGAAAGTGAAATGTTATACTTCCGAGACCGTTCTTCTTTGGCTATTCTGAGATCTACCGAATAACACACAAAAGAGATATCCAGTGGATGCATGCTTAAGAATAGAGGAAATCCAGCTGTTTCCATCTTGAAGAGAGGGAAACTCGACCATCAACATCCGGGTCACAACACTTAATGAGAGCAGCGCGACGGCGAAATGTAATCTTTTCCCATTTCCAGTCTCCCTCCCCTCTTTCCCCACCCCTCCCCCCATCGAATGCAATGCGCATAACTGTAGGGCCCGAGGAGCTGGAAGTGACGACGCACGTCGAACTGGGGGTCCTCAGATGGGGAAAGGAGTGATTCATGGCAAGTGAGGGTGGTTGTATTGCGTGGCGCGAATGAGATGAAAGGGATCTCGCGACCCCCTCTTTCTTTGCGAGGCCTCAAGGAGTTTGGATGATGGGCGGCCCTGGGTGGCGTCCCTCTTCACGTCCGCCACTCTTTCTTACTATGGATACTCGAGTTTTTGCAATAATTAGAAACAAACCAATACGATCATTGCGGAGTGAATTACGCCAGTGTTTTCCTCGTTTAATTAGTTTGACATTCTCTCGTCAGATTCTGCGTTAGGTCTGATGAGACAATTTTTTTAATATCATACCACTACGCTGTGATAGCGATTCCCATCCCAATTTCTTCTAACAATCCAGACACACTAGCAAACTTATCGTAGCACGGTTTCACAAAACCTAGCTCCTCTTCGCTGCACGCGATCTAATTCCGATATCAATCCCGCTTTATATAGGTTCCATACACTAACAGCATATTCCAGATGAGGCCTAACGATTGAAAAATAACAACGTTCTTTCACTTTCTCATCACATTTTCCGAGTATTCTCTTGACAAGGCCTAGCTTCCTGTATGCTTGAGCGCATATCTCCCGAATATGTTTTCCCCAAGATATGTCGGATAGCGGTGCAACAAGAAACTAGGATTTATTTTGAATCTCGTAAACGTCGCCCGCATTTTGCTGGGACGCACCCCGTTGCACTCTTCATGAAATCGGCTTCGCACTTTGCATTGGCTATAGTTTCCGAATACCACGATCTGGAGATTCAAAATAAATCGTAGTTTCTTGTTGTACCGCAATCCTGGGCGTAGGAAAAGTTTATTTTGGGCTGAAGTTGGCTCCTATATGGCTGGAGAAGTCTGTCCATTAAAATATATTCGTGCCGCATATTTCGTTCTTAGATTTCGTATGCAACTGGTTACACATTACGTCAGCGGAAGGAGAATTAGGCCAAACGTATAAGGTGCGTCTCTCAACCTATCATTCTGCCCTCGCGCGGAGAATGACAGAGGGAATCTACACTCGCTGACAGAACGGTTAAAACTGTGGCGCCAGAAATGCCGTCTTCATAGAGACACGGCATCTATCGTTCTTATTTGCGCCCACAATTTCTTCGCTCCGTCCGATTCAGGGAGTGCCGATATTCCCCAGTCGTAGTGGGTGACGCGTTCGAATTTTATGTTTTTGATTCCTTGTCCTGTATGAAACATGAAGTAACTGTTTTTATATTAATGATGCGAAAATGTAATTTTTCGCGACTGAAATTGTCATTCATTGAATGTCGGTCCTAGTCTTCGACTCCGATCGTTATTTGGTCCGGTGGTCCGGTTTAACATCGCCATCGTGACGAAAGTTTATTTTTGCGACTCCGTAAAAATTACTTCGGTGATTAAAATGATTTATTAGCTGAAAAATCTTGAGAACTAGTTACTGTTCAATATCTTGGGATGCATTAGGAATTCCTCTTATCAAAAATGAAATCCCCTCAGGAAGGCACACTAGTGCCATCTCCTGTGAGCAACGGCCACTATTTATGGCCAATGCCTGGAAAAGTAGTGCGATGATTTGGCTCGTTTTTTTGATCTCGTGTGATGGATGAGATATTTTTAAAAAAGAGGAGACTGGGGATAATAACTGTATGATGAGGGCGAATGGTGAATTAATTGAACAAGTGGATGATTTTGTGAACTTAGGTAAGATGTTGGCGAAAGATGGACGGATAGATGAGGAGATAAAGAGACATACGAATGCTGGAAGGAAAGTGGTAGGTGGCATGTAGAGCATATCAAGGAATGAGTGCCTGTCTAAGGGAGTGAAATTCGCCGTGTACAAAAGTGTACTTCTCCCCATTTTGTTGTATGGTAGTGTAACGTGGGTATGTTAGGATAGACAGAATTAGGGGTAAAAATATGTATTTGTGAGTGAAACTTAGTGACTCTGCCTACCCCGGAAGGGAACGGCCTGACTAGTATGTATGTATGTATGTATGTGTCTTAGCTCATTGAATTAGGGATGTATCGCTCAAAATACCTTTAGGGCGTACCCGGCGACATCCGTCTGCCGTGCTCCTGGCCGGTCCTCCGCCATGGAAGCCGCTCGATGAAATAGCTCTCTTTCAACTAACGGAAAATCTTAATTATTTGTCTCCTGTTTCAGTTTTTTGAAGTCGTCTGCAGACGACTCCATGAAGTTAGACCGATCACCTTAAATTGAATGCTTTCTCAACTGATTACGCTGCGGAAATTAACCTTTCATTTCCCGAGAGTGGAATAAATTGCTGTTTTACTATCGTTCCATCTTTACTGTCCTCTGGAATTGGATGAATGGAACTGTTATCAGTAATTGCAGTCCGTGACAAATGTTTACACTCTCCTTTTACGAATTATGCGAATGTTCGTCAGGGTGGCGATCGTCAGGGAAAACCTGGAATTGTCAGGGAATTTTGAATTTCTGGACAAGTCAGGAAATTCTCGTAACAGTCGAGGAGAAACTGGAATGGGAATCCTCGTTATTTTTCTACCATTACGTTTATCGGCCAGTCTTTCCCGCCCTCTATTCCACCAACTGATACTCAAGTCGTATTTAAGTGACAACGGCCAGATATTATTAAATGGTGCTACGCCAGGCACTTTACCGGTATCCATTAAAAGTTTAAAGAATTCTTACATTATCTTATGATGAGACAATATACTAGAGCTAGCGAAAGCCTTTTTCTATAGGAAAGAACAAGAGTTATGTGCTTTTAAGGGCCTTTTTTAAAGCCATTGGTAGTTTTATCCCGAAGCGCGGGCAGCAGTGCAGCCGCTAGTTGCTCATTCTCGCGCTCCATCTGAGCAGTCCGTGCTGAGAAATAGCGGTCTGTTAACATTCTCAAAATGGTTAAGTGCCTTAAAATAAAGTTAATTCATAACTATAAACTCTAAATGAAATAGCACATTTTATTCGGCATATTACATAGCATAACTATTAGTGTTAAATACTTAGTGTAGTTTACAATCGACACGCTCCTATTTGCAATCTTTACCAAAACGACTTGTATTAACCAATACTTCCTCAATTTCTTGTACTTTTTCCTTGCTAAAAGTTATAAACATACAAATCTTTATGTAAAGGGAAACGTGTTGTGTATGGTAATACATTATTTTTGCTGGCCGCTATGTTTTGACAGACATAGTAGCCGGTGGATAATATTTAACTGCTTAAAAATACACAATTCTTCAATTGATCTCTGCATAATTGAAAACTTTATTTACTCCCTTCGTCTTCTTCGTCGTTTCATTTAAAATTCATCATCGATTCCATACACGGAAAAAGCAGATACCCCAATGCATCTTGAGAGATAAGTTTTTTTCTTCTTAGGCAGTTTTCGTGGGTTAAATAGAAGCGGATCAGAAGATTGAAGGAGGATGGGGAGGAGGTCTCCGATTTGTATGATTTAACACTTTCCCGGCGAATAATATTTGTGTAATTTTCTTGGGCTCGCCACCGGGTAAGAAATTCATAGTCAGCCGACGTTTCGGGTTCCGACTCGTTACCCATTCTCAAGGCCACTGATGCGTGCTTGAAATGACCGTTTAAATTTGGCGCTAGGCGGGGCGAGATTGGTCGAGCCCCGATTGTTGTGGTGAAGGACCGTTGACCAGCGGAGACTTAGCTCTGGCGTTCTGAATTCTTTTCAGAATTCTATTCCAAGAGCTGCTGATCGTGTAACCAGTATCCCGGTTTAAATTCTTCCTCTCCAACCTTATCTCTATCTTTGGTTGAGCGATCCCAAAATTGACAGGATCGCCATAGAACAGTCCTGTCATCCCAAATGATCTTATGGTCCCGACCCAGGCTATGCTCAACTACTGCTGATTTTTCCGCTTGGCCAAGCCGGAAATGCCTACGGTGTTCCTTCAGACGAGAGGATGTAGTTCGCCCAGTCTCTCCCACGTAGACTTCACCACATTCGCATGGGATTTTATATACCCCCGGAGTCATGAGGCCAACTGACCGTCCTTTGCCCTTACAAGGAGGTCTCTTAAATTGGCCATAGGTCTATAGATGGTTTCGATGTTGTACCTCTTCAGAACCCTCAAAATTTTCCTGGATATGGTAGATACATAGGCCAAAAAGGCCCTAACCGTCGGTTTAGGCCAGTCAACCTCCAAATCCGATTTTCGTGAATTTTCACGGGACTTTTTGAAAGCCATCGAAATTTGCCGCTCTCCGCATCCATTTCGCCCGAAGGTTTTCCTAAGGTGGTCCAATTCTGCAGGAAGACTCTCTGCGTCAGACCTCGCACGATGTATGAGAGTGGAGAGGACAGCACTGCGTTGAGAGGGGTGATGGTGACTAAGGCCATTTAGGTACAGATCTGTATGAGTCGCCTTCCGGTAAACGCTATGCCCCAAGCTTGCCATTTTCTTTTCGGTGGATAAGGACGTCGAGAAAGGCGATTCTATTGTTTTCCATCTCCATAGTGAGCTGTATGCTGGGTTTTTGGTTGTTCATATGGTCTAAAAAATATTTTAAGAGCGTCCGGTCCATGAGACCATATAATACACGTATCATCCACGTACCTGAGGAAACACTTCGGACGTAACGGAGCTGTTGAAAGGGCTCTTTCCTCAAAGTCCTGCATATAAAAGTTGGCAATGGCTGGTGACAGAGGGTATCCCATCGCAACTCCATCTGCCATTTCATAGTACCAACCGTTGTACTTGAAGAACGTTGATGTAAGAGTATGATGGAAAAGTTTCACCGTCCCGCTGTCGAATTTTTCTTCCAGCAATTTAAAGGTTTCAGCGAGAGGAACCCGCGTGACAATGGAAACAACATCGAAACTAACCATAATATATGTCGTCTCCACTCTTTAAGGTTTTCCAGGATATCCACAAATTCAGATGAGTTTTTAATGTGATGTTCACAAACACCTTAAGGAGATAAAATCCCCTGGGTTTTGGTATCAGTTTTTACCACGTGATCAATCATGCATTTCTTTTACAAACTAACAATACTTATTTCACATCCCCGTTGAGCCAACTCCACTACCAACTCCCGGTCAGGACAGAGGGCCAAACTCCTTGTTAAACAAAATATAGTGAAAAAATGTCAATATTAACGAAAATCCTTCATTTTCGATCACGCTTATTTCAGCAGAGGGCATGTGCAACTCTTATCAACTCATAATGAAAAGTAAAGAAAACTTTGTAATTCCACATAAATATTTAATGTACGACCTAGGTTTCGACGTGGCACGTCATCATCCGGATGATGACGTGCCACGTCGAAACCTAGGTCGTACATTAAATATTTATGTGGAATTACTAAGTTTTCTTTACTTTTCATTATGTTAAGTCGATTCCATGAAGTCACGCCCGAGACAGCGAATTATCTTAACAACTCATTTGACGAGCCTTTTATTTTCCTAACGCCTGTCATGCACTCATGTTTTCTCTTGGGTCATTTAGTTCTGCTCGAGTAACCACTGGCTGCTCTGATTACTGGCGTTACCATTGGTTAATCAGCGTCTGAGATTCAATACATGTGTGGCATATTGCCTTTTTATTTCACTTTTTTAGTTCAGTCGGCTCAAATTTCAGCAGTTTTTGGCTGATTGTACGAGCGCTTAATTACTTAGGGGTCACAATTACCCACGACATATCTTGGGGAAAACATATTCGGGAAATAAGCGGTCAAGAATGCAGGAAGCTAGGCTTTATCAAGAGAATACTCGGAAAATGTGATGAGAAAATGAAAGAACGTTGTTATTTTTCAATCGTTAGGCCTCATCTGGAATATGCTGCCAGTGTATGGGATCCATACGAAGCGGGATTGATATCGGAATTGGATAGCGTGCAGTAAACGTAGCGTGCTGCCACGATTCTTCGGATATTCGATCAGTTATAAAATAGAGATAGCTGTCTAAACAATACGTGAGTAAACATAGCGTTAAAATAATGGGATATAACTTTTGGATGGCTAGAAAGATCTGAAACGTTTAAGAGTTATTATTGTAAAATAAAAATTATTTTTTTAAATCCTTGATGCCTTAAAGCCTCACGCCCATCGGTATTCCTTACTATTCCATCGTCGAGGGACTTGACAATAAGTAATTTTAAAAAATCGTTAAAGTTAATAGCCATATATTAAAACATTAGCCCTTAACTATGACTATCTGAAATCTATAAGGCGAGAAACTTGGCCAGAGAAAAACGTCATTTGAGGAGACCGCCATTCAATTCGGAATCCTGCGACTGGCGACTGGGTGAGACAACCAACCACATCGCACAGACCTTTCTTCCAAATCAGACGAAATTTCGAGGAGGGTTGACGTGGACAAAATGTTTCTGCCATTTGCCCTCCACTGAAGCATACGTTGAAGCTTGATAAACCACGTTTTCTTGAAGATAAGTCGTACCTAGCAACGCGAAAATTTACGCAATTGAAAAAAAATGAGATTTGCGGATTATCTTGGACCGATGTGATCATAACCCATGATATCGACCAAAATCGGTATTGATTTCTCGCCTGGAGATAATTATTTATCAGTATAAGCCATCTCGAATACGCATTTCTGAGCAATTTGCACTCTCCACTAATTCTGCGGATAAGACGATCGACGGGAGTCTGCGCGCACGGCCACGACAAAGCACTCTCGTGGAGAGACGCGTGCATCGCTTTGGAACAGGGATGGCAAATTGCTGTGCCGAGAGAGTCTCTCAAATACCCTTCCGCTTCGTCCCGAGAGAGAGAGAGAGAGAGAGAGAGATCACAGAATGGAAGCGCATGCAACAACTGTGGGTGGAGTAAACATAAAGTCTTCAGATACAGAAATATATCTTGGAATTACCTTCACTTCAGATATATCGTGGGGATTACACAGACAGAACATATGTGGCGCAGCATAAAAGAAACTAGGTTTTGTTAAACGTATAATAGGAAGGTCCTCGGATGAAAAAGTAAAAGAGATACTACTTCGCTCTGGTTAGGCCACACCTCGAATACGCCGCGAGCATTTGGGACCCTGGTCAAATAGATTTAACCAGAAAAATTAACAAAATACAAAGGAAAGCAGCGCGCTTCGTTAAAAATTGCTACGAGCGTACATATAGTGTTTCACAACTTTTCGAGGGATTAAGGTGGGAGCCCCTAGAGACTCAGAGGCTACACGCTAGGCTTAAGTTGCTTGACAAATTCAAAGCTGATATTTTTCACGGCGACATAGAGTATTATTATGACTCCTCACTACATCTCTATGTCTGACAGAAGCGATAAAATAAGAGATATACACTGCCGAGCAGATAGGTACAAAAACTCATTCTTTCCGCGAACAATAAGCGATCACAATAGGAATTGAGCTCCACTAAATACACTCCTATAATATATGTCGCCATTCCATCTCCAAAAACTTACACCCTTACACGGCTGGTGACCTAACACCCCCTGCCACACGCCCATGTTGGGGGCTCGCAGGGTATTATGTAGATGCAGATGTACACATGATTAACTCTCCAGGCGATATTCAAATATTATTGCGGGTAGGGAAAGAAACTGCACGACTGCATTCCTTCGAAGCATAACGACCACGTGACTTTCACATCGAGTCCAACCGACACCACCGCCCTTTCCTTTCGAACTTATTTGTAGAATGGACGAGGGAGGAATAAAATAATATAAGAATAATAATCCACGCGAAAAGTCCAAACGCAGATTTCGAAGAAAAACAAAGCTTCAGAATTTGAAGAGCATCAAAAATTTGTTTGATTTTATTCGCTGCTTAAAAGTTTCACAGAATAATAATTAAAATGCTACAGACTAGGGTGAATTGTTACTACGATGATGACCAGTTAGGGTTCAGTGAGGAGAGTTTAATCAGGATACTATCGCAGTGATGAGATAGAGAGGAACCTCGAGCAATATAAGGGCGTGTTTGCTCGTTTCGCCGATCACGAAAAGGCGTTTGACAGAGTTACTCAGGAAAAAGTAACAGAGATAATGACGGAAATAGGATTAGATTGACGACAGAAATGAGACACATTCGAAACTGACATATGGCTATAAGGGACTCGGGGTGAGGGTGTGGCTATCTTCGTCGGTCGCGGGGTAACGCAAGGGTGGCCGCTGTCGCCTTTTCCTTTCAACATTCACGCCGAGGAAGTGGTAAGAGAGGCGTGGGCAGAGAATCAAAGTAGGAGACTGAGAGCTATATTTCACCGGGACACCACATCGGGGCACCCAGTCACCGCGATCGACAAAATGTCTACAGCTCTATAGAGAGTATCGCACCTGGTGTCCGCTTGGTGGCGCAACCAATTTGGTGGCGCGACCAGCATGGACGCGTGCACAGAATGTTACTGGCAGCGCCGCCACGCTGGTTGCGCCACCACTAATTTGTATAGAGCAGTATGGTGTCTCACTCACTCGGCCGCCAGTCGCGCTGCCAGTGACGCCACCCCCCATTCCCTCGCACTCTCCTCATTCATCCGCGTACAGTGTTGTTGTTGTTGTCATGGCGTTTGTTTAGGTACAGCGTACGCTATGATGGAAAATTTCGATACAAAAAAGTTTATTATCAAAATGCAAAGTAAACCATCTATTTGGGATAATTCATCACCGGATTATTCCAATAGAATACGGGCGATCGGCTACCTATGGATCAAATCACCACTGTTTCTTTTTTCTTTTTAACTTTCTTTTGATTCGTACGTACAGCATAAGTGCTAACTTGTCGACGTCCATTTTGATACTGTGGCGATTCTGGTGTCACGATTTGGTGGCTCAAAGACAACACTCCGGTTGCGCGACTGGTTGCGTGACCGCGGTGTCCTAGTCAAATAGCACACTGACGCCGAGCTCCTTTCCTTGAGTTATTGTTTGTTTGGAGTGTTTTAAATGTTTAAAAAGTTTAAAGTTTATTTTTTGTTTTTGTTTTCTCTTTTTTCTTGTTTTTGTGTTTTAATGTTTAATCAGTTCATTTTGTAAGGTCGTTTTTGGTTGTGAGGGAGTTGTTTCAAACCCCGTTCACAACAACTCAACTTGGCTTAAGCTGTTCCCGAGTGCCAATCGGGGCCTGAAATTTCATACCAATCACAGCACGCCACTTTCAAAGTCGACGTTACAATCGATTGATGGGCCTAATCGATATCGTAATCCCGATTACTTCCGCACTATCGATAGTAAACCAAGCCTTGCTATTGGCTAGAATTAAGAGGAAGTTGAGAAATGTTCAACTCCAAGACCACCCCAAGTCGAGTTAAGCCACTTTAAGTTGTTGTGAATCAGTGTGTTGCTTTCTCACGGACTCAACTCCTAAGTCGCGCCAAGTTAAGCCAAGTCAAGTCAAGTCAAGTTGTTGTGAACGGGGCTTAAGTTTGGAGAGGGGGGATTGTTGGAGTGGAGAGAGGAAGAGATATAGGTGTACCTATAAAAAGAAAAAGAACGAAAGTAGATAAAGGCGCTGCAGACCAAGTGATTAGGGCGGTTAGGTCGGCGAACGACCTTCGGAGAACGGAGTCGTTCTTCAAAATGATTGCAGGCGTTCATAGACGCATTAGAAATTAAGGGAGTACGAAATGAAGATTTATGTAATGAGGAAATATAAGTAATGAGATTTTTAGGACAATGAGAGGCTGGTCGTAAAAGCACGAGTGAACAGTAAGAGGGGATATTTAATCGCTCGATCGGTTGAGAATCATCGGAGGGCATACATCGAGATGGATAGATAGATGTATGAGGTTGGAGAATCGAAAGAGCGTTTAGCAGGTGGAGGGAGCAGATGACGGGAGCCTTTTTACCACACGCTCCACCCATCTCCCCCTTCCGACTTCCGCCCCCGCATTGATCTTTTCCGCGGTCCCCTGGATTCCGCAGCGCCGCTTACCCAACGCCTGCTCTCTCCGCTTCGCAACGATACGAAATGCCCCCCCCCCCTCCTCCCCCCCACGTCGCGGTCCGGTGTTTGGAATCCGTCGGCCGACCGACCATTCATGCACCGCAAAGCACGCGCACATAACACGCGCAGAGCAGAGAGCGTACATAAACGGCGACAGCGGGAACGATAATTACTGTAATTATTTGGGATTGGATTGGATATTTGGGGAGGCGACAGACGGCCAAGGTCATTTGCGCCATAGGGAATAGGTAAGGGAGGAAGGGTGGATAGAATCTCGGCGTCGGCATTAGCCTGCTCTTAACGAAAGGCGCCAAGGGGACCACGGTTTAACGTCTCATCCGACAGACGGAGTACTGTACCTACTTGAAAGTGCCCTCCACAAGACACTCAAGTAGAGACAGGGTTTCCTCTGAAAAACACCCTCCTCTGCAGGGATTTGAACCCTGGCCGCCCGTGTGGTTAGCCAGTACTTACTAAGCCACCACACCAACCCGATCCCCACCGTCGATTGGGCAACGCGAGATGGAGAGAGAGAGAGATAAAGAGAGAGCATATATATATGTATCTCTCTCTGGTTGGGAGGGAGGGATGAGTTGGAGCGGCCTTGGGCCGGGGAGAGTTGCAGCAGGGTGAAGAAAAAACACGACACAGCGGAGCGGAATGAAATGAATATCTCGGGAGCAACGTCGAGTGTGTTCCCAGGAGGAGAGGGGTGGGTAAAAGGAGGGGAGGGATATGAAGAGCGGGGGATGCCGCCCCCTCCTCCCCCTTCGTGCGTCCGCATCCACTTCCGCAACACAAGAGCAGAAGGTTGCCAGGGAAAGGGTCTGGTGGTGACGTCACCACCGCGAGATTGGAGCTTAGAGTAAATATCACTAGAGGGTGGGAGAGAGCACCTCCTCCAGTAAAAACGCGTACCCGACATTTGTGACCACGTGACTTGGAAGATTTACGCGCCAGTTCTAAATGCGGGACGGCGGAGGATTGAAATAAATTGCTTCCGAGTGCAAGCGTAAAGAGTACTCTAAATATTGCAAGGAATAACTTTTGTCTTTCCGTACAAAATGAAAAGCATCTCAAGTAATTATCAAACTTGCACTGCCCTTGTTCCTTCTCATTATTCCCACCTTGTTAGCTGCTCTGAGATTTTCTCTGCGTATTTTCCTTTCCCATTAGCTTTCTCCTCTGAGGACCCTTTGGGAAGCTATAAGTGATTAAAGCATATTATCGGATCACAAAATATCTCGATCGTAACGCGGTGATATTACGTTTTCACGAAGAAGCAAGCTTAAACCCACGTGTGGTTTATCGATGATTGCTAACATGTTAATGACCGCGAGAGGACAAATTAGGCTTATATCGCTACGAAATACATTGCAGTGTAATATTTCAACATAAATAACCTCTGAAAGGTCACATTAGCTTCCTTTGAACGATTTTTCTTGGCACTCAAAAGCACAGCAATAATGCACCATTTTGATAACGCTCCGAAAGTCACGTGACACGACACCACGTGACCAGTGAGAGCCTGGTTGTATCTTGGAATATGGGTAGTGACGTCACCCGCCCTCTGCTTATATCTACTCTAAGATTGGGAGGTCAGCTGCGAACGAGGGGGTGGGGGAGGATCCCAGAAACAGAGGCGGGAATGGAAAAAGGGAGGAGGAGGAGGGGGAGGACCGAGAGGGAAGGGTGTCCGTGGCGAGGGAGGATGGGGGGTGCATTCCCAGCGAGAGGGGGTGATGATGATGATTGTGGGGGGGTAATTTACATTCTCTTCCCCCATCCCATTCGGGTAATTTGAACGAAATATCATTTTACTTAGAAATCAATGAATTCGGTCTCATTTTAAAGAAAAGTGTATCGTCCTTCCATTGGCATTAAAAATTAACGGCCTTTTAATTTCCGAGATATTTGCCAAATAATACACCAGCCATTTTACATGGGAAATGGTATATGTATGCACTCCAGAGAGACATTACAGTAGACCCTCGCTTTGCGATTTTAATCCGTTCCGGAGGACCGATCGTAAAGCGAATTCCATCGTATGTTGAATCGCCATTATTTCCGGACGAGGAATCGGTTTAAAGAGAATCAGTGCCAATCCATTCAGTGTATGCGACAGAGCCAATGCATACGAAATATCCCGGATTAAAATTATTTAAAATATTACTGAACCAATATTTAAAACACTATCGATATTTAAAACAAAATCGGAGAAATTCGAAATTTTAAAAAGCGCGCGCAAAATCAGCTCAGATCGATAGTCGAATCCATCGTAAGTCGAAAGGGTCGACTGCATATTAAAAATGAGGCATTCCCTACACTTAGATCTCGTCAAAAAATCAACAGCGTGTAGTTTGTGTGTTTTCTCGACTATTTTTTAAAATCAATATTATTGTCACCGCAGTAAATTCTTCGGGATCACAATAAACCTTCCATTTTGATTGAGTTTCAAACGAACCGCGTGAAAACAAATGAGTCAAGTTAAAGACTTATTTAGATATTTTCATTTGATTACTCACAATATCTATCATTTAAAACTACATTATTTCACTATAAATAATGCAATATTTAATTCGTGTGTGTCACAGTTGGTGAAATCGATACGTATAATTCGAATATGGTCTCCATTATGATTAGGAAACTATCGCGCTCGGACTACCTTAAATGCGGCCGACGGGCAACGGTACGAAATAAAACGCTCCACGGAAAGGTAATCAAAATTTTTCCTTATTTTCCGTTGGAATAACAAAATTACAGACGAGTCTTAATTGTAGTCATGCTCGACGCATTTTCACCAATTTTTCAAAGCATTTGTATTGGGCTTAATCAGCGGAGTAAAGAATTTCATAAATATTCTGAATTTAAACAATGAATCTTTAAAATGGGATATTGATTTAGACTGTCAGCAAGAAAACATGGTCTTCTACATGTTTTCCACGAGCAAAACTCCAAGGATCAATTAATCATTCGTCGATTATCATTTGGAACACCTGAGGGTTGATCACGGTTCTGGTTGAAGGCACAATTATCGCAATTGTCGTCAATTGACAATCGCCACCACGAGAGCGAAAACGCGATAGCCATTTTTCCTCATTGGTATCAATAATTGTCATTGGACTGCGTTCCTTGGACAGTAATTGTGATCAGTGCCCCTCTACATCAGTTTGCTATGGGGAAAACGAGAATTTAATTTATGTAATAAATTAATTCAGTTCATTTGCCGTATTAATATCAAACCAATTTCATAGAAAACTATAATTTGACATTGAAACAGAACAAGATCAAAAACTTTCATTTTTAGGTAGACACAATCATAAAACGAAATTCAGATGGAATTATTTCAATCAATCGGTACAAAAAGGATATTTAAACTGTTGACATATTTAAATTTTAACAGTTGCCACTCCTTTAAACAAAATTAAATACGCATTAGACGTGACATACAGAGCCATACAACTGAGTGATTCAAAGTATCACGAAACAATTTTCAAATGGCGAAGATATGCTCACAAAGAATAATTTTTTTTAAACTTATTAAACCTATTTCAAATTATAGTGATAATGGATCCGAAACTCAAACAATGGCAGCTCCAGAAGGTACAGAAAATGTATAACGACAATGAAACACCAGCAAATAGAGGAGTATTATCTATATTATAGGAATACCTGAGCAGCTGTCGAAATTTCGTTTTAAACTTCTACTTATAAAATAGCATATAGAGTACAAAAACACAAAACCCAGACTTCCCTTGCGTTTCCTTCCTCGAAAGGACAGCTGTGGCCTCAAATCTAGTTTTCTTAAAAATTCAAAGAATAGTCCTCAATTGCCAGTGGTCGGCGCTTCGATTCTCGATCGCATAGGGCGCTCCTCTGGCGGGAATACTCGAGTGCCGGGTCATAAGTTATAAGGCGAGGTATGCTCACAATTTCGACTCCCAGTTTTGATGCTATTTCATACTTCGAGCGTACAGGTAGAAATTACACAAATAATTTGCAAAAAATCGGCACCGCTAACCAATAAGCACCAAACCCTTTTAACATTAATCTCCCGCCAGTACGTTTGCCGCCTCTTAAGCCGAAACGACTCGAGAACAATACTCATTTCATGGACAACCACTTCCAGTCACGTTTTACTCGCCATCCATTTATAGAAGTTTGATTTCGATGAAATTCGGCGATGGTGACGAATTAAACAGTAATATTGAAATTCAATCGTTTCAGGCGTAGCCTTGTGGAAGTTCATTTTTTATAAATGATAACATCAACTATGTTTAAATCCACAGATTTACTTTTATCGGTACGACTAGTTTCGACGCTTCTGCGTCATCTTCAGGTACAAGTTTCTCAAACCTTGGTCACGGTACATATATATGCTGAAAAGAGGAAGGAGGGTGGGGAGGAGGAAGAATGGGGGGGTGGGGTCTCTCTCTCTCTCTAACTAATTGGAATGATAACTCGATTGTGACGAGTTAGTGAAAAGGGACGGACGCACACAGTGACTCACGCTTCCCTGGTCGTCATTAGGGAGAAGAGGAGTTTTAATATATTTGTACGGTGGGGAGTACACGATGACCAAACCTCACTATTGACGCATCTCCATGCACTTGAGATAAGGATTTTAATTTTCGCTTGTGTGCTTTTACCAACCAACAACCTCACACCACTTTTTCTGAACACGTCACCTTCCTACTCACCCCCGCCCCCCCCCCATTCTTCCTCCTCATGTAAATTAAGTGTTAAATATTATACTAATATTTTACATTTAACAATATTTTTCTCCAAATATTATTGTAAAACTTTTGTAATGTTTAGGATAGTTTCTTTGTTTAATGAAAATGTTGAATTTGTTTAAAAATTGTTGCTGTTCTTTGTTTTTTGTTCTTCACACTGAAAAGTCCGTTATTCATATCCAAACAAAATACAACTTAAAATTTAAAAATGGTTAAAGGCTGTGTTTTGATGATTTTTTTTTGTTTTGTGTTGATCATATTTAATGTAATTTTTTGATTGTGAATTACTAATTTTCAATCACATCATATCACACTGCAGCTTAGGCATATGAAGGGAACATTGTACAAATTGCTGGTGGCTCAGTTCAGGTTTCAACCTTGGAGTCCACCCAGAGCTTTCATTTCCATGTTACACTTTCATTATATATTTCAAATTATTGTAATTATTATGAAAGTGAATGAATTCTATGTTCTATATTCTCCTCCCCACCCTTCTTTCTCTTTTCAGCATATATATGCCGTGACCAATGTTCGAGAAACTTGTACCTCAAGATGGGTCAGAAGCGTCGAAACTAGTGGCACAGATTAAAGCAAATCTGTGGATTGAAACATAGTTGGTGTTATCACTTATTAAGTTACATTGAAGATTTTTTCCCCGATCTTCCAGCTCAAAGTCACACAAATTGTGTCCGACGGCACGAGACAAGACTTCCGCACCCACCCGCGCCAAGTTCTTCGAATCCCATCCCCGCCCTCTTTCCCTCCCCCTCTCCCCCCCTCCCCGGAATCTGAGGACTACAATGATATAAGAATTTTCAAATAATTATTTAAGGCCTATTTTTGTTCTCAAAGAGATATTTTTGAAGCAAAATCTGTGCATAATAATCAGGGAAACAGAGAGAAATCCGCACATTATCTTTTCAAACTTAAATGTTTCGTCATTAACCTGTTTCGAAGGCGGAACACCACGCGGACATGTAACACAAAATCCGATCTAACGGAGAGGGAAATCCAGAGATACGAGTAAATGACGTCAAGAATCGTTATAGGGCCATAAAGAAAGCTAGGTATCTTCATATAGATACAAGAAATGCCAAGTTACACACATGAAATCCTAGAAGGCTGTCATTTCATGGACATCACGTGGTTATTGTAATGACCTCCTCAGGAAAAATCACACAATTCATACACACTAATGGGAAGAAGAACACGGGAGCATTTTGAGTATTAAAAGCGAAAACATGGACTCGGAAGCAAGAACGTTAGAATCTGCTACTGCGGTTTACGCTCTCTGTCAGGGACGCTTTACACGGTACATTTTATTGTACAATTGAATGTATCGTAGATTGTACAAGAACCTGAATAGAATTAGAGCAGGTTCTACTCCCCGTTAAGTCATTCAGACAATCATATAATTTGCCGCTTGACACGGTACAATTTCCCTCATGAAGGAATTCGTACATTCCTTTGTACAATAAAATGTACCGTGTAAAGCGGCCTTTAGACTTCTTAGACAACTGTGAAAAGTTGGTAGTTCGAGATGGCGTTAGTGTAGATACAGAGACGATGATGTCAGGAAAGTATCGTAAGGCACGACTTTTGCAATCATTATGACTTTTGCAGGAACTTCGCCGCAGCGCCGAGGCCAGAAAATCTCAACCAAAAAAAAAGAACTGGCCATAATAGAAAAACATTGTCCAATTCGCATGAAATGTATTACAGAGATTTTCAATGTGGCTAATATCGATTTAATTTTCCATCGAATATAAAACGGATAGAGGCATTGGAGATGCGGATATGGAGAAGAATGTTGCATATTAGTTGGGCAGACATAGTGAGAAATGAAGAGGTATTGACCAGAGTGGGGGAAGATAGGGGACTGATAAAGACGATTAAGACGAGGAAGCAAAACCGGCTGGGACATATATTAAGAGGGGATTGCTTAATGAAGGAGTAATTAGAAGGGATGGTGGAAGGAAAGGGTAAACGAGGAAGAGGGAGAAGAAAGAAAATGACGGATGATTTAGAAGAGGAGACAGGAGGTTACGCGGGGATGAAGAGGAATGTAAAAGACTGAGTTATCAGGAGGAGAGTCTACTGAGGACCTGCTAAACAACAGCAGTCTACCAATGATGATGACGAATATCAATTTGAGGTCAAAATTCAAAAATGCGAATTCGTGGAACCAAGACAGCGGACAAACTTTCGTAAGCCTTCCAAATTTGGTGAACATCAGTTAGACAATGATTCATTGGTCGGTAATATCGACTATTGAGATAAAATTCAAAATGATGGACCCAATATGGAGAACAAAATTTAATGAAGGTCCGACAAGGCTAAAGTTCAATTTCAACATGATCTCAAAGTCGCAGATTAGGATTCACAAGTCAAATTTACGGGGTTTCTGGCAGCAAACACACACACTCCCGTATTTATCAAATGCATTATATTAGTTGTTTTAGAGTGCTTAAAATGAATGATAAACAATCATCACCTGATAATTAATTATCGCTAAAATTAACCGAATCATTATCTTCGTCATTCGAACATTGTGAATCTTGAAATTACGAATTTTCTGTCACATCAATAACGAGGGGGGAATCGACGACTTAATAGATTTTGGTGAAAATTATTTCATCTTTTTGTGCGGTACTTCGCTCATACAAATAAATTAACGGATCTGGCGAAATCAAAACCCTGACAAACACCTTAAACATTTTTTTGGTTCTGCAACATTGCCGTGAGAAGTTTTTCCTGAATCCTGTAAACCTTTTTTACGTGGCGCAATTTATATTAATGTCTATATAAAAAGACCATAAACGTATATACAAAATTATTAATTATGAATGTTAAACAGCACATTTAAGTTGCTAACTTTTACTAGATTTCAGTCAAATAACAATGTCTATTGAATTTTGGTAACAATTAAAATTAAATATTATTACAACACATATGATGAGTGTTTGCTCCCATTTTATTGTTTCCATTTACTCTTCTTACTTTCGCCCAAACAAAAATGTAAATTGTAATCCAATATCGACGAAAATTAATTAATTTGGACCTGCAATGCGAAAGACGTGCGTCGCTCCAACAAGTAAGGGAAATTGTTTATTAGTAAATTTCATTAAATTTTATACACATAGTGTCGAATTAATCGTGAAATTGAGATTATCACAGAATTCTGCAGAATTCATAACCGTTTTTCTAGATGACTTAATTATTGCATATATTTCCAAATTAGGAATTGCAATTGGACGGTAACAATTAGAATTTTTCCTTCACTATCATTAGTTAAACAGAAAATCCAAATAAACGCACCTTCATCTAACATTTCCATTTTGAAAATCCGAAAGTGTTGAAAATCAATATAACGTCAACTTTAAGAAATAGGTTTATTTCCATGTTTTAACTTTCCGTTTATGGAAACCGGTTGCTTTTCAACCAACTCCCTCATCCGCAAGCATAACAAAGCGACCGTTTTTTCTGCATTATTCAACGCTTTAAATGTGCAAGCATCCCACCTAAGGCAACCCAGTTCCCCCGATTAGAATTTTTTTCTTTATCCCTTTGGGATTGCAGCCCACTGTGAGGAACGCGCGAGGTTGCGACGGAGGAAAAGAGTGCACCGCGTGGACACCACAAACCGTGCAACACGCTCCAGTAGTGTCGTTGGCCAGCACAGCATTCGCCTACATCTACATACTACCCCGCGAGCCGTCGCTTGGGCATGTGGCAGGGGGTGTTAGGTCACCATCCATGTAAATATGTAAGTTTTTGGAGATGGAATGGTGACAGGTATTACAGGAGTGTATTCGGAGGAGCTCAATTTTTATTGTGGTCGCTTATTGTGCATATATATATATATATATATGGCGGAAAGAACGAATTTTTGTACCTATCTGTTCGGCAGTGTATCTATCTTATTTTATCGCATCTGTCAGACCTAGAGATGTGGTGAGGAGTCATGATAATATTCTCTATGCCGCTCTGAAAAATATCAGATCTGAATTTTTTTAAGCAAACTAAGCCTAGCGTGTAGCCTCCGAGTCTCTAGGGGCTCCCAACTTAATCACTCTTAAGTTGTGAGACACTATTAGTACGCTCGTAGCAGTTATTCACGAAGCGCGCTGCTTTCCTTTGAATTTCATTAATTTTTTTGGTTAAATTTTTATGACCAGGGTCCCAAATGCTCGCGGCGTATTCGAGGTGTGGCCTAACCAGAGAGAAGTAGTATCTCCCTTTTGCTTTTTCATCCGAGGACCTTCCTATAATATATACGTTTTGAGAGACCTAGTTTCTTTAATGCTGCTCCACATGTGTAATGCGAGATTGGGTCGGTCATCCGAGCATGGGGATGGATTGAGGCTGCTGGGTGTTAATTATCACATGCCCAAGGGTGGTGCACGAGCCATCCCCACCCCGATACCCTCCTCCCTACATCCCTCCCTCCCACACTCCCCGATAGGAAAAAAAGGGATCCATTGCCGCGAGAGACGAGTAAGTTCCAGGGAATGCGCGAGCGCGTGTATGTTTGTCACTTGTCAAAAAAAAATCCCTCCCTTTCTCTCCTCTTCCTCCCTCCCGCAACCCTTCATCCTCTTTGGGTCGCATTTCTACGTCGCGGGATGAGAGGGGAGGGGAGACAGAGAGATAGGGCGAAGTAATTTGCGCGAAGTGCTCTTTTTTTTTCTTCATTTTCCCTCGGATGGCAAAGGGTGAACTTGAAGCCTAAAAACGGGGAGGGGGAGGGATATAAAAAGGGGACGGGGCAGTAAGAGACAGAGAGAACGAGTCAGGCGGCTGCGGTGCACAATTTTCCCGCGCAGATTCAACAGATGCAGCACGTCGACTGGCAGCAACGGGGACAGAAGTGTGTCTTTTCAGAAGGACGTCTGAAAGAGGGTCGGCGTCAGCTCCCTCTTTCCCTCGGTTGAAAGAGACTTCCCCGTGCGCCTCCCCCTCCCTCCCCCCCACTCCACTCCCACTCCACTCCATCTAATTCCCCTCTCCGCCATTAAACCCCCTCCCTCCACCTCCACCCCCGGTCATGGCCTGCCAAGAGGCTGACACACGTGAAATGAGAAGAAGATACGGCGGCGCTCGAGTGTCGACAATGGCTCCTCTCTCGGCGGCGACAGAAGCGCAGACCCGAGGCACCACCGTTTAACTATTTGAGTGCGGCATGACGTGATATGACGTCATGGTTGTCATAACGCTGGTGCTGATGACGTGAAATCACGTCACGGGCACCGTGAGTGTTCCAGCTTTCTCTAGGGGGCCTAGTGAAAGTTCCTCAGTGAATGCTGTATCGCTCACGGTACCCTTGACGTGATATCACGTCATCAGCATCGGCGTAAAGACAACCCGATGACGTGACCCAAGACAATGACGTGATATCACGTCATTCCGCACTCAAAGGGTTAATGAACCAGGGGAGGGGCGAGGGGGAAAAGGAGAAGAGAGGCGAAAATAGGAACATCGGGGGTGGGGAAGGACACGCACCGTTTCCACCACGGACCATCCAGGTCCACCCACCTGCATACGCTGGAATATACCGTACAATAGACAAATATAGTTGGTTCGGCATCCAGGAAACTTACCTCTCATCCTGAGGACACGGGTTCGGGCCCTCTTCGTCAAGAAAAGCAAATCCCGACGCCGGGTTTCCCTCGGCTCTTCTCATCTCCCGAGCGACCTCCTCTCCCTTCAATAACAAACCGTCCCCTAACACCCCCACTCTATGTCACAATGGAGCGACGACCTCGGCTCTCCGTATCCCTCATCCCCAATCATGCGACTAACTAACACCTTCAACTGATTTCGGTCACCATTTTGCGTCATGTCCATGGAAACAGCAAAATAATGACGGTAGAATGTGAGCGTTGCCATGGCTCCGATGGTAAGTAGTTGAAATACTCAGTCCAGCAGACTACCAAAGCCGGCCTCAGTCCTTCAACATCTCTAAAACGCAAGTTTCTCGGTCACATTATATCTGCTAACAACACAACCATCCCGGGCAAACCATGACAAACAGCACGGCCGTCGGAAGAGTAGACTTTACGAAGCCCAGATTGGACTAGTTCGAATACAATATCCCAGGAATGATTTCTATAGATGATGAAATAAATAGGTAAAAGGAAGAACAATGAATGGGGTGGGGGATCAGGTCGAGGTGGTGGTTAGATTACTCGCCTACCTCACGGGCGGCCAGGGTTCAATTCCATGCAGAGTAAGATGTTTTTCAGAGGAAACCCGATCCCTACTTGAGTGTCTTGTGGAGGGCACTTCAAGTACAGTACTCCGTCTGACGTTAAACCGTGATCCCCTTGGCGTCTTTCGTTAAGAGCAGGCTAATGCCGACGCCGGGTATCTATCCACCCTTCCTCCCTTACCTATCCGCTATGGCACCTTACCTATCCCCTATGGAATACCACAACACCAAACTACTTCTTTTCGTAACTCATTTCTGGTAAAAGCAACCCGTATCTGGAACACAATACCTCTGGAAATTAGGCTCGCCCCTAACGGCAGTTTCCGAGAAAAATTGTACTTGTACCTTTTACGTAATAGGAATTGTTAAAAATAATATTATAAATTGCACAATAAAATACCGTCAAAATTTTCGAATTAAATAATCCATCAGTAAAGTAATGCTTACTGGGGGTGGAGGTTGGTGCGATGGAGGTAGGTGACGAGGATTGTCATTTTTGGTACCCGGCCAACCGTGCACCTCAAGCGAGTTGCAAAGTGCATCGGCATAAATGCCTACTGGTTATACCTATATATATATATATATATATATATATATATATATATATATATATATATATATATATATATATATATATATATATATATATATATATATATATATAAGCTAGCAACAAGGCGTTGAGGTTGGGGATGGATAGATAGGTATATCAGTGGACACTCACAACGCCTTGTTGCTAGCTTATATTTCTAAATGTATTTCCTTTTGCTGTAATATATATATATATATATATATATATATATATATATATATATATATATATATATATATATATATATATAGCCCAATATCATTATTATAATTATCATTGTTTGTTCCTATGCAATGTAGCACCTGAGAGAGTGAAACTTTTATTTTTTACTTTTTTTCTTTCTTTTTTGCCATTCTGTCGTTTTTTTCACTCGGTAGATTTTCCACAGTTTAAATGTTCTTAAATGTTTTTAATTGTTTTTCTGTGATTTATGTAATTATATAACTGGGAGAGTGTGTTTATTTCTAAAAATGTAATTTTGATGAACCTAGAGTCCGAAGGACTAGGTTCTTGAAATAAATTCTGTTCTATTCTATTTGATGGCGCAAATGACCTCCGTCGTCGGTCGCATCCCCAAATAGTCCAAACCAATCCGAGTGCGGGGGAGTGATCGGGAGAAAAAATAGGGAGGGGTTGCGATTGGGGGGGGGGGGTGGGAAATAGCCAGAGGGGGTGGGAAGGGAGGAGAGGGAGGGATTTCTACTTCCCCTCCCTCCCCCACCCACTCTCTCACCGTGGACAACACGAATTCCAAGGTCGCGAGAACAATTGGAAAAACGTGCACAGCGGAGTGAAGATGCGAAAGAATACATTCCGTACGTGTGGCTGTCGATACATATGTACACACACACACAAATGAATGTTCATACAGAAAGGTAGAAAGAAAGTGGATAGGAACACAATGGTGGTGTGAAGATGTAATGATGGCCGATTCCAAGCAGAAAAAATTCGAATGGACCGGGAATGGAACCACGGACCATTGGATCCGTGGTTCGATTCCCGGATATATGTATATACACACACGAGATTGCACAGAACTAACTATGCGAGTGTATCTCGGAGAGAGGAATAGGGAGAGGGAAGCTCATGGAAAAAAAAAAAACAAACCAGAAGGCGTAAATGGAGCAGATGATTTGGAGGGGGGGGGGGGTGGAGGGAGGGATGGGGAGATATCACATGGCGACGTATCACTCCCGCTCTGCCCTGTGGAAAGCCCAAAGGGAAGCCGTTGTCGTCATCGGAAACTCCGCGAGAAGACTTGGGACAGTAATAGGAGGGAGAGGGGGTTGGGGGCGAATGGGAATAATGCGACACACAAACGCCACCGAGGATGCGGAGAAAACGCGAAAAAGGATTGGAAAAACAGAAACGCGGCTCTGTAACCCCTTACGGCCGTATTTATAGATTTCAGCTAAAAGGCGCTAGTAGGCGACTAACTTTGTCGGCTACTAAGAGTACTTAGTCGCATACTAAAAAATGGTATTCGTAGATCCTTTCCAGTGAGCTACTAGGAGCTACTAACTTAGTATGCTACTATCGCCACTATCGTAAAGGATTGGAAAAACAGAAACGTGGCTGGTCACGTAGAAACGGAGGGGAGAGCGTGAGAGATACAGAGGATGCTTCGGTGGGCGGGCGGGTTGGGGGCGTTAGTTTCCTTAAAACACCGTATTTCACCGCAGAATCGTCGCTGATTTTGACAATTTTTTTCGCTAAAAAGTAGGGTGCGACCATTATGAGGGGAAATTAAAAAAATAAAATTGCGCCGGTATTAGTTATACATACATGGCTCATTTATTACGTACTTAACTGCCTTTATTGCAAAGCTAGGATCTCATGAATGGTAGGTCTATATAAAATACAATGCATTAAAATTTAAGACTACAAATCGACACTATTTTCTTCCTGTTTAGAGTATACCGTACTTTTTCCGGCCTGAAATGAAAAGTTAACACCATTATTAGTACCGATACATTATGGTAAACATTTTTGGTAAATTATGGTAAACATGGAAAATTTTCCCTTTTGCAGCAGCTAGTGTCGTGGCGAACAGAATTAACACGCAACGATTATGCGATGGCGACGATTATGCGGTGAAATAGGGTATTTAATTAAAAGTTCATGTAAACAACTCCTTATAGATGTGTTTATTTTTATATCATAGGAACGTTTATTTATCTTTTTACCATGTTATTGTTATAATGTGTGTCTATTTGTGTACAAGTCACATTCGATGTATTATTATCTGCAGTTGCACGAAAAATATACTGCGGTTCAAATATTGCACTGTGTGCTTCCTTTCCTGAAGTGTAGTAAAACCGAGGGGTATACAACTCAGAGAAATGGTGTACACTTGTTGAGAAATGGTGGCGAAATGGATATAAAAGGATAGAAATGGTTCGAAATGGGCAGAAATTGATAGACATGGCTAGAAATGGACAGAAATGGACAGAAATGGATATGAAATGGCTGAAATGGAAATGCGGTGTACACTTGCTTTTGAAGTTGCGTACCACTTTTGTAAAACTAACCTACAGAAAAGCAATGGCTAACAAATTATAATGACCATTCAGGAAATGTTCATGAAATTTCTCTAGCGGATGGGAAACTAACCTACAGTATATTATGCCCCCCCCCCCCCCGCTTCTCCCTCTTCCATCCCACCAACCACATAAGGGGACTGCGAACTGCATCGTCGACCACCACCACTTCGTGACCATTCCCTCGGGGGGCGCGGCAGGGAGCCAGTGGCGATGCACTCCGCGTCTGCGTGCCGTTCCCCCGCGCCCTCCCGCACCCGCAGAGCGGAGAGTGTTCCATTTGGACTCCGAGAAGCAGACAGACGGCGAAAGCAGAATGAGATGAAATGCAATCGAGAGGCAAATGCTCTCTCCCTCTCTGTGTCGCGACGTGAAGAACGAAATCCCGCGATAAAACAAAACACAAACGCACCAGACTTCTACAGTGGGGTGCCAAAAAAAATGCGCAATGACACGGATTGTAACCGCATTTCGCATTTACACATTAGTTGCACAAGTGCAATAACACATTGTGTGTTTACCTTATTGCACCACCAGTTAGTTGCCTCGGGAGGGGATAATATCTACGGCGAGGGGTACGCAACTGCAAGAAAAAAGTGTACCTACACCGCTTTTCCACTTCAGCCATCTCTAACTATTTCAGTCATTTCTATCCATTTCTAACCATTTATAACCATTTCTGTCAATTTCTAATCATTTCTGTCAATTTCTGTCCATTTCCAATCATTTTTATCCATTTCTGTCAATTTCCGACCATTTCGATAAATCTGTCCATTTCTGTCAATTTCTAACCATTTCTGTAATTTTCTGTCCATTTATAACCATTTCCGTCCATTCCTGTCCATTTCTTGCGTTTCGGTCCATTTACGTCCATTTATAACCATTTCTGTCAATTTCTATCCATTTCTGTCAATTTCTATCCATCTCTGTCCATTTCAGCCATTTCTATCTATTTCTGTCGACTTCTAATAATTTCTGGAAACCTATGTCCATTTCTAACCATTTTTATCCATTTCTGTCAATTTCCGACCATTTCTGTGAATTCTGCTCATTTCTGTCCATTTCTGTCAATTTATAACCATTTCTGTCAATTTCTATCTATCTCTGTCCATTTCTATCCGTTTCTATACATTTCCGTCCATTTCTGTCCATTTCTATCCATTTCTGCCAATTACTGTACATTTCCGTATATTTATCAACATTTCTGTCCATGCCTGTTTATTTCTAACCACATCTGTCAATTTCTGTAAATTTCTATTAATTTCTAACCAGTTCTGTCCATTAAATCCATTTCTAACTATTTCTGTCCATATCTGTCCATATCTGTCCATTTCTGTCCATTTCGCGACTATTTCCCGACAAGCGCACGCCACTTGTCAGAGTTGCATGCCCCCCTCCGATCTACGGTGTTTGCCCGAAAGAATGAAATGGACGCCCTTCCTCCCCATCTTCCTAATATTAGGTATGAGACGCCCGTGTCGAATGCGACCCGAGAGGGACGGACAAGTGTGTGTGTGTGTGTGTGTGTGGACCGCGTGCCCTCGTCCGCTCCTTTTTCCGCCCCCTCCCCTCTCGACTGTGAACCGACAAAAAAGCACTCCGAGAACGTCCTCCCCACACTTCATCGACAAATACACCGCCGAATGCCACACACGACTTCACGCTGTTCCGGAAAAAAAAACCACCAGAATTCGGCATTTTTCGGGGCAAAGGAATCCTTTCTGCAAATTACAGTTTGGATACATCTACATCTACACAATACCCTGAGAGCCGCCGCTTGGGCGGGTGGCAGGGGGTGATAGGTCACCAGCCGTGTAAAGATGTAAAAGTTTTGGAGATTAAAAGTTTTCCCAGTTTCAGAATGTGAGCTGAGGTGAGAAGTTATTCCTCAGCTGCTTAAACGCCGATATATTTTGATAACGTCTTTTTACGGCAGATATTATTTTATGAGATTTTTAACTTTCAATCTGAGAGGACGACCGCATCGGGATTTCTGTATTCTTTATTTTTCGTTCTCTCATTTCCTATAATTGCTCAGAAGCTGTGACATCTTTTTTTCAATTCATTTACTGAAATGGATGCATTTGTTGTACAAGTATTCCCTCCAAAAGGGAGGCGACCCAACGCCATTAAGATGCTATTTTGTTCCCACTCCATGCCTATTCCCACCATATAAAGGTTTTATTTATGCTTCCAAACGATTATTAACACATGAAATTAACGGCCGCAAATGGAAAGAACAACAGATAAGGGATGAAGTTGTTGCTGAAAATGTGTCTGGCTGTTTGAACGACAGAATGATAACATCAGGTGGTGGAGAACAAACAGGTTTAACGACATAACGACTGAGCGATAAAGGTATCAAGCACCATAAATATCTTTATCCCACGTGCTCCGAATGATAAAAGTCAAGCAAACAAGAGAGTGACGTCGTGCGTCGAAGACGCTAACAATGCGATCACCATGGATTTTTTCCAGCTCACTCACGGCGCCATCCGTCTCTGCGCGACGACGCGCCCAACCGCGCGCAGAGACACCATTCTGCCCCGGGGCATTTAACGAATATGATTTAATAACATTAAATGAGCATTATTACGGCATATTAAGGATAAGAATTAGTAATTATTATTAGTAATCACTACTAGAACGAAGAGATTAGTCATAGAGCTTATCTTAGAGTTATCTTTAACATTTTAAACATTCCTAGGACAAATAAACTTTGGCATTTTTAACAATAAGTCGCCCCTAAATAATTAAATCTTTGTGTACGATTTTGATTCCAGAAGCGAGGCGATTTCATCTTAACCTCCTAACTAAATTTCAGGAAAATCATTTCTCTTACGAAGTTAAAAAGATACAATTAACCCCCTCGTACTACTGCAGATTAGATCGCGCCCATAAAATTAGAGAGATAGATTGTAGAACCGATAGGTATAAAATGCCATTTTTTCCGCGTACCATTCGGAACCATAACAGATGAGATCGTCGTCATGAATAGTGCGAATAGTGAGATTAGCTAGACAGTAGATCTTTATCTTTATATTCTCTACGTTCTTATTTATGCATGATGTAAATATTGATGTTCTTATTTTTTTATGCATGATATTTTGAATCTGTAGTAGTAGTCTTTGTATCCCTTGCATGTTGGAACGATTGAAGATAGAATATTTCTTGGTTATTAGATTTTTAATTGGCGCGTCGCATGTGTGGTACGCGGGTTTTATTGTAGTTTCAGTGTTCTACCGTATCATTCATGCGTGCCTGGTGTGGAATCACCCCCTGCCACACACCCTTTGGGTGGCTTGCAGGGTATGACGTAGATGTAGTTACGGTATATCAATTCGATGGAACAGCGACCCTCACAGGATAGAGCAGACTTTCTACTTGAGAGCAATAACTTACTAAAATTATTAACAACTCATCTCGCTTGAAATTTCCGCCATGAGTATGCTCTCTGCATGATTTAGTAATTCGTACTATCACTTGTAAACAACATTAATATTATTAACAAGTTATTGTATCTTTAACAAGTATACATCATGTTAGCAAGTTCGTCTACGAGGCACACTCCTAGTTCCTGGTTGGACAGCGAATTGTTTTCCTATCGATTCTTTGTTCCGGGGAAAACGGAAACTGTCATTGTGTCAAAAACTCCAGGAGAATATAGCGAATGTTCACCTAGTTAATGTTTTCCCTAATTTGCGATACGTAAAATCTATTTTCACTTATAGGGAATTCGAACTTTCCCACGTGCAATTTGCTGTCAGTTTTGTCCAGCTAAGGACGATTTAAATTAGGGATGTGTCGATTCCACTTTAATTCGATTTAGATTCCAATTCCGATTCTTTCAAATCGATTCCCGATTCTCGATTCCATCGATACTTTTTCGAAATAACAGGTGAGATATTGATATATCAGTAGCGTACGACGATTACTTAAATTCAAGTATAGGCTGAAATAAAATAACAAAGACAATTAAGTCGCTCAAAAAGTATGTTTATTAACAAATAGCAAATATCTCCTCAGCTTATTGAGGTATATACATAAAAAGCACAAATTGATAGCCTACACCCAAAATTACTGAGACAAATAAGATGTGATAAACGAAATTTGATTTAAATATTTATCCATCTGGAATCGATGAAATCGGAATCGACTTAAGGCGATCAATTCTCGATACCGATTCTAATCCTGAGAATCGGTGGAATAGAGAATCGACATTTGGTTTTCGACTTATCCTTAATTTAAATGCATTCCCACTTACGCCGCTTCCAGACCCCAATGAGTTTTGCGTTAATTTTCAACGCCACTGTTCGTACCTAGGTCCTCCAGCCACGGGAACGAACGGACAGGAGAAAATTCGACAAGGAGTCAACACTTCGGCATTGCCGAACGGAAGGATTTTCCTAAAAGAGCACAACATTTGAAAACCTTTGATAACACTCGACTAGTAAACCATACGTCAAATTGACTAACAAACAAATTGTAAGCAGGAGGTTATTTGCCAGCGAAGATTTCAAACGTAAAGTCGATTCCGAAGTTTCTACTTGGATAGAATCCCTTCATTATTGACCGGATCATGAATGCTGAAATAAGTTCGACACCTTGGGGAAAAAATCCCTATCTCGACGCAGCGGAAATACCCTGCGAAACCCTGACCTGTCGCCTTACGTAATAGATACTCGAACGGCCCCTTGAGACCGTCACCTCCCCCACGTCGACCCTAGATAACTCATCGAAAGGTTACAAGGGCTCTCTATCCGAGGAGCATCGACAGTGAGCGGCTTATTGGTTCGAAGTGAGAGGCTATGAAGCCAACAGACTGTCGCCAGAAAACCAAGAAATATCCAGCTTTAATGCTTCCCCCTGTTCTTTCATCGCTCGCCTTTGGACAGCACGGAGGAATGGCCTCATATGCAGATACAAAGCAAGAATGTCTTCCTTATGTTGAAATTTTAGATCAAGAAACTCTCAAAATATAATTAAATTAAATTCAAGGAAAGAAACGTGAGCTCTACGGCCTCAGAGAATTGACAAAATAGGGTGAGGATGTTGTCTCGTGTACCCGAAAGATGGAGAAATCATCGCATAGGGTGAGGATATTTCTCCGAAGGCCGTAATTTTTTTTAACCAGAAAATCTTCGTTGGATAAGTTCTTTGTGAGTTTCAAATGTAAATTGTAAAGCTTGTAGCCCTAAATGACACCTTTTCCCATAATGGGAGATTATTTCCGAGTTACGTCGTAACGTTTCGTCAATAACAGGATCTCTCGAAACGTTACGACGTTGAGTCCTTCACTCGGAAAATATCTCCCTTTATGGAAAAGAAATCATTTAGAGCTACAAGCTTGCCATTTACATTTAAAACTCACAAAGAACTGATCCAACGAAGATTTTACGGTAAAAATAAAGTTACGGCCATTGGAGAAATATCCTCAACCTATTTTGCCAATAATTTAATTATTTCAAGCTTTTCATTGTACTCGAGCATACTATATATATTCGCTGGTAATAGGGATTATAATCATCATTAATATATATATAAATAAAAATAACTATTAAGAATTCATTTCAAATAAGTAAATGCGTGCAATGATTTTGAGTGATTTGAGATATCGATGGAAAATATCGAAAAAATGCAAAATTAGAGCTTTATTACTTAAGGGATAATGATAAATCGGGGGGAACAATGATGGCGGAACCCGTTACATCTGACTGACCACCACAGCGAGCGCCCAAGCCATTCCACTTGAGTGGAGTGGAGGAGGGGCGGTAGTGGGGAGTGTTCGGACCATGGATATATATGATGGATTGTGATCTCGTCACCAAAAACTGTTGTCTAGAATTCCGTAAACAAATAACTTTTTGGAAAGTAGTGCCGCCTAGTGATGAAAAACGGAAGTTCAAATGTAAATACAGTCGACAGATTGTAAATAAACACGTATTACCGGTTTTGCCATGAATTTCAAATTTCCCAAATTATTATTTGGATTAATTGCTTTTTACTTACAATTAATCATAATGCAGTGGATAAAAAATGTACTACTACACGCGGGACGTAATTATACACTTTTTAAAATATCGTCCGGTCTACAGATATAGTTAATTCCTCTCCAAATTCCATTACAAATGCACAATTAGCTTCTTAGCAATTCGTGAATATCGCTATAAGGAAATTTAATAACAATGCGAGGTGACTTCATGAGTATTACCAATGGCCATCATTGCAGTGTAGGTAAAAAGGAATGCACATACCGCCGCCATTAAACAGATTCTTATTTTTCAATACAAATCTCCTGTTTTGGGTCCTCGAAGACGCATATCCTGTTTTGCGGCCTGGTACGAAGCAAGTTCTGTTCAAACAAGGCATTCTGAATTCTTTATTTAGGCAAAACAGGGTTAATGCATTCCAATTATATAATCATTATAATCGGATTCTGGCAAACATCGTCGTCGGCACACGTTTCATAAACCTCTTATACATTTTCTGTAATAGATATTTCCCACTCTAGCATTTACAAACTTTTAGATCGCAAAAATAGAAAGATATTATTCAATTATTAAATAATTCATATCTCCTCGACCTGCATTGAATATTCACCACAGTCCTACGTTAGCAACAATTAACTACGTCTATTTACAATAACAACAGAAAAGACTAATCGAAGTGACGCCAAGGACTGGGTGAACTAAAAGTGGAAATTTAGGCAACTCGTAGCCTAGGCAACAATTACAAACATCCGAATCCAAAATATATATTCATGGTTCGGACATAATGTTCGCATGGCGATGATGCGCGTGCTGGGGAGGGTGGGGTAGCGAGAAATGCGAGACGGAGCACTCGAAAACAAACGAGGGGCTAGTTGTCCAAGGCGACGACCCAAGGGGGAGGAATGATGACGTCACGGGGAGCATCGCGAGTGGTGCGGCGACCAAATGGCGGAGGGCATTGAATGAGTGCGGCGGAGGGCATTGAATGAGTGCGGCGGGAGCGGCACCAACACCGCGCCTACCGACACACTAGGCTTTCGTTAAGGGACAGTCCGAGCGAGATATTTCCCTAGTCATAATAGAGGAGAACATGTTCGAAATATACTTTTTCATTTCACCAGCAGTATGACATATCAATTAAATATTGCATTATTAATGGTGCAATTATATAGAGTAATATGACAGAAATTGTAAGTAATTAAATGAAAATATCGAAACAAGTCTTTAACTTGACTCATTTTCTATCGCGCAGTGCGTTTGAAACTTTTTCGAAACGGAAGGTATATTGTGATACCCAAGATCCTACTGCAGTGAAATTATAATTAATTTTCAAATATAGTTGAGAAAACACACAATCTACACGCAGTAAGTTTTTTTCTACGACATCTAAGTGTTAGAAACTCCTCATTCTTAATATAATGTTTCTCTGGAGTGCATACATGTACCATTTCCCACGTAAAAGGGCTGGTATTTTATGGCAAATATCTCCGAAAGGCAATGTGGTAAGGGGTTGAATTTTTGGTGTCATTAGAAGGCCGAGATATTTTTCTTTAAAATGAGACCAAATTCATTGATTTCTAAGTAAAATGACATTTCCTTTCCAAACTACCTTAAATTCAACACCATTCCCTCCCAAAATCTCTGGATGTGACATCGACGCGTCCCCATCGATTCTCAACTCTTAATGAAAAGCCTTCTTTGAAATCTATGGGGTTTGGACGTCAAAAGGTCTCCACTGTTCGGGCTCGGAAATCACAAAACCTTAGCGAATGACGCTTCTTTCAGAGCGATGAGTAACTCTCTCTCTCTCTCTCCAAGGTCATGCCTCTTGTAAGATGTATCCAGTTATCGACCCCGATTCAGAGAAAAATTAAAGGGTTTCCGTGAAAAAAGATTCAAATCCATTACGATAGCAAAATGGATTAATCGACATAGTTCATAGGACTTTTCTCTATAAAATGCGCCCGTAACTAAACAGATTTCGCCACATTGATTTTCCTAAAAATTAAATCTAATTGATATGAATGCTTCAAATTAACAAATTAGCAAGTCAAGTGAATATATTTTGCTATTTTTGTCAGCATTACAAGATATTATTTTATCTCTTTGCACTTTAAATAAATCAAAAGCTTTTGTTAAATCAAGCTCACAGAAGCGATAAAATAAGAGAGATACTCTGCCGAACAGATAGGTACAAGAACTCGTTCTTTCCGCGCACAAGAAGCGACCGCAATAAAAACTGAGCTCCTCCAAATAGACTCTCATGGGACATGTCACCATTTCACCTCCAAAACTTTTACATATTTACACGGCTGATGACCTACCACCCCCCGCCACACGCCCAAACGGCGGATCGCGGGGTAGTATGTAGATGTAGAGGTTAAGAGGAATTGCAAGATTTTTAATCTGAAGGTATCAGAATTCAGAATAGAATTCCTCGAACACTCCACCTTAATCCATCGTCCACATCCATCAATTAAAAATCACGGTGGCGCAAGGAACACCCGCTCCTCTTAATACGTCCTCTACGACCACATTCAACAAACAAAAACAAAATGTCGAAGATTCATAGGCATTGCTTTGACCACTCCGACCTCGATAGGCCAGAGATCGAGTCGAAGTGCAGGATTCAAACTGATATGGTAAATGAAAACATATTGCAGCTGGAGAGAGAGAGAGAGAGAGAGTCACGGAATAAAAATGAGTAACTGATAAGGAGATTAACTGTGCATTGAATGAGTCACACTTCGCGATCAACGACTCTTTCATATCAGCATGCGGAAAATGATTTCAAAATACCAGCGAGTCCACTGGGAAGTATAGTGGAAGCAGATATTCTTCTTCCTCGCGAATGTGTTTGCGAAGGAGACACTGCTGACGCATCGCATTACAACGGGTTCATTGTCCGTGTACGATGCGAAATCAAAGCCAACGAATTACTTTCACTAAGCAGCTGAAAATAGCACCCCGAGATTCGACGGTAAAGAATTCTGCTATCCCGCGACCCTCAGCGTCGGCACGGCGTAATAGGTCAACTAACGGCTGCAGATTCCGGCGAAATTTAAATAGGAATAGATATTCTGCGAGGGTGACGGTTGACACTCGGACTCACGCCCAAGTTTCCCAAATTTTTAAATAAAATTGACGCCGATGACCACTACTACTTAACAAAAATGCCATACCTTTACTGTGAGTAGAGTCAACATAAAATCTTCAGATACAGTCAAATATCTTGGAATTACCTTAACATATGATATATCGTGGGGATTACACATACAGAATATATGTGGCGCAGCATTAAAGAAACTAGGTTTTGTTAAGCGTATAATGGGAAGGTCCTCGGATGAAAAAGTGAAAGAGAGATGCTATACTTCGCTCTGCTTAGGCCACACCTCGAATACGCCGCGAGCATTTGGGACCCTGGTCAAATTGATTTAACCAAAAAAATTAACAAAATACAAAGGAAAGCAGCGCGTTTCGTTAAAAACTGCTACGAGCGTACATATAATGTCTCACAACTTCTAAAGGGATTAAGGTGGGAGCCCCTAGAGATTCGGAGGCTACACGCTAGGCTTAAGTTGCTTGATGAATTCAGAACTGATATTTTTCAGAGCGACACAGAGAATATAATCATGACTCCTCGCTACATCTCTAGGTCTGACATATGCGATAAAATAAGAGAGATACGCTGCCGAACAGATCGGTAGAAGAAGTAGTTATTTCCGCGAACAATAAGCGACCACAATAAAAATTGACCTCCACTAAATACACTCCTGTAATTCATGTCACCATTCCATCTCACTTTACTTCCTTTACTTACCTTACTTACCTTCCTTTACTTATCCAACTTACACCTTTACAAGGCTGGAGAGCAAACACCCCCTGCCGCACGCCCAAGCGGCGGTTTGCAGGGTATTATGTAGGTGTAGATGTACTTTTACTATCGATCAAAATAGATGAAAGGAGTGTCGTGTGACTCCCCCCTTCTCTTTCTCCCCCTCCCGGCACAAAGGGAAACAAACTCCAAAAAGCATTTGACTCCGTAGGAGCGATTTTCGATAAAATAAGGATTAACCTGAACGTTTGGATACGTGCATACATTAATAAATATGAACTGATAGAGAGGAATAAAATTTATGTCAGCGATTTTGTTTCTTGGCAATTTTGTGCTTTCGTATTAACACGTAGCCTCATGAAACTCAACAAATATTTCGAAAAAATTCGATTGTATAGGTACAGATATTCTTGTTAACACGAAATTATACGTTTCATGTCACTAAAATAGTGGTTGATAAATATAAAATGCAAAAAACACGAATTTGTAAGTGATTATTGTTTGAGCTTGAAATCCATAAGTGCCATTAGATATACCAAATCATATCAATGCTTTAATTAATATGAAATTTTGAACATAAAGTCGTCGTGGCATCGTTCATATCAATCACACAATACACATGAATAGTCCCGCCGTACAAAATTATGTACTTAAGGTAGTTTGAGCGAAATGTTATATTACCTAGAAATCAATGAATTTGGTCTCATCTTAAATAAAAATATATCACCCATCCAATGACACCAAAAATTCAACCCCTTACCACATTAATTTCGGTGTTATTTGCCAGAAAATACCAGTCCTTTTACATGGGAAATGGTACGTGAATGCACTCCAGAGAGACTATTTACAAAATGAGGTATTTCTAACTCTTAGGTGTCGTAAAAAAACTAACATCGTTTAGACTGTATGTTTTCTCTACTATTTTTAAAAATTAACCACATTATCATCGCAATAGATTCTTGGGTATTACAAAAAACCTTCCGATTTGAAAGAGTTTATAACGCACCACGCGAAAAAAATGAGTCAAGTTAAAGACTTATTTAGATATTTTCGTATAATTACTTACAATTTCTGTCATATAAAACTATATTATTGCACCATTAATAATGCAATATTTAATTGATGTGTCCTACAGCTTGTGAAAATAAAACGTATAATTCGATTATGGTCTCTATTATGACTAGGGAACTATCTCCTTCGGACTACCTTAAGCTCGTACCTACACATTTCCAATCATCGCGATTTCACAAGTGATGCAATTTATATAGAGGCGCACGGGTCCATTGATGGCCAACGGCCGGAAAGATGGTGAGATTGACCATGAGACATTTTCATTAGAGTCTGTCATAGATTTAAGAAGGGCCTTGGAGACGGATGGAGAAATTGAGGTTTTATTAATACTTAAGCAAGAAATAAAAAGGAGACATTACTGGAAAATTGTAAAAAGATGGTGACAATAAGTACTCTGTTAAGAAAGGAGACGAGGGTTCGGGGGGGGGGGGGGGGAATTGGAGGCCGGTGGTGGCGAAGAACGAATTGTCCAAGAGTGAGTTAAGACCGGTTGTTAAAATTGACTCTTTGAATTTCTAAAGGAAAAGAGAAAATAAAAGAGGGTTTATTAGGCAACTGGCCTTAAAAAATGGGGTATATTGTTTGGGCATTGCCAGAGATTATGCCAAATATAACCAATGATATTAAGAATGAGTCGAATCCAAATTTCGATTCTCGATTCCACCGATTTTTAAGGATTAGAATCGGTATCGAGAATCGATCGCCTTAAGTCGATTCCAATTCCATCGATTCCGGATAAATAAATATTCAAATCAAATTTCATTTATCACATCATATTTGCCTCAGTAATTTTGGGTGTAGGCTATCAATTTGTACTTTTTAATGCACTACCTCAATAAGCTGAGGATAACATATTTGTTAATAAATATAATTTTTGAGCGACTTAGTTGTCTTTGTTATTTTATTTCAGCGTATTACTTGAATTTAAGTGATAGTCGTACGCTGCTGGTATATCAATATCCCACCTGTTATTTCGAAAAAGTATCGATGGAATCGGAATTGGGAATCGATTGGAAAGAATCGGAATCGAAAAAAGTGGAATCGACTCGTTCCTAAATGATATATTTCCGGACGAAACAGTTGAAGTGAATGCCTATAATTGATAATTTATCTTTGGTTAATCTCTAGCTTACATAACTAATTTCTCTAGTCCTAAGCTCCTGCTAACTATGACGACACTCGAAGCAACTAGCGATTAGTAGCGAATTCAAAGGGAAAAATAAACTAACAAACGAAAGAAATCGAGAGAGAAAGGTCAAAATACCTCGGGGTCTTTACATTATCAGCGAGGACTGACACCTCCAATTCGCAAGGGCTTTTGGACTTCCCTTCCCTATTTCGTCGTCATTACAGGATAATATTTCAATTTGAAATTAGAATTTGCCAAAACTGACACGCAATACGCTCAAATCGACTCGAAAATGTATTTTCCACGAGAGTGAGAACTCCTTACACCATTCATTGTCTCCGAGATCTTCTCTTTGGTCAAGAAATCAGAAGCCCCGGAAGGTAGTCCGAGCGAGACAGTCCCCTAGTCATAATAGATATGTACTACATTCGAATTATACGAAACGAAAAATGAGACCAAATTCATTGATTTCTAAGTGAAAAGATATTTCGTTCAAACCACCTTAAACGGGGGAGGGAGGGGAGATGTGTAGACGGAGTGGGGGTGGAGAAGGTGCGGGAGGGAGAGAAGGGGTGGGGGGTTTCGCGTCTCCCGGGGAGGGAGGGTGTCCACGAGAGGGTAGGGATCGATATCGAAGGGGAGGAAAGACGGCAGAGGGACGCCCGCGCCTATATCAGCGCCACCTACGAATAGAGGGCGGCGTGATGTAAGAGGGAGTGTGGAGGAGGGTGACCTCACCACGCCTCTCCCTGAGGTCGAGGTCGAGTAAACAGGAAGTGTCGAGGGCACCACCGCGACCAATCCTCTGCGCGTGCGCAGAGAGGCATTCCCTGAAAGCACGAGGTCCGCGCAGCACTCGGGAACGAAGAGACCGCGCCACGAAGAATACAGTGAATGCCGTTGGACACTGTCCGAAATAACAGCGCATTTGCCAGAAATAGAGCCATTCAGTGCACACACGTCCCACGCCGTTTGGGGAAGGAAATCACGTGACCGAAAGATGAAGGTGCCTTCCTTTCAATCGCAAATAAACAGCTCACATTTCCCATGTTTCTAATCCGCATAAGTATGTTTCAATTGTGCTATTATGTTGGACGGACTCTTAAGGTAGTTTGACCGAAATATCTTTTCGCTTAGAAATCAATGAATTTGGTCTCATTTTAAAGAAAAATATCTCACCCCTCTAATGACACCAAAAATTCAACCCCTTACCACATTACCTTTCGGAGATATTTGCCAAAAAATGCCAGCCCTTTTACGTGGGAAACGGTACGTGTACGCACCCCGGAGAAACATTACTTACAAAATGAGGTATTTCTAACGCTTTGATGTCGCAAAAAAACTAACAGCGTGTAATTACCATGTTTTCTCAACTATATTTGAAAATTAATCATATTATCACCGCAGTAAATTCTTCGGGATAACAAAATACCTTCCGTTTTGATTGAGTTTCAGACAAACCGCGTGAAAAAAAATTAGTCAAGTTAAAGACTCATTCAGATACTTTTATTTAATTACTTACAATTTCTGTCATATAAAACTATATTATTGCATCATTAATAATGCAATATTTAATGATGTGTCTTACAGCTGGTGAAATTAAAACGTATAATTCGAATACGGTCTCTTTTATGACAAGGGAACTATCTCCCTCGGACTACCTTAAGAGTCCACTTGGAGAGACTAAGACAATACTCACCCTATTTGAACCATTTAATTAACAATGGACAGTCGCGTTGATTACCAATCCCTACAGTGATTACTAGCCGCGAATTTTTGGCAGAAACGTTCGCCCCAAGGGAAGAGCAGCCATCACTTGCGCGTTTTCCCTTCGATGGAGTATTTACACCGATGGTATTCGCTGGAAGGTTTTGAAACTACGGTCCAGAGAATTTCATTCCTCGAAAAATCAACATAACTTCGACAGAATAATAATTAATTCATCCTGCAGCATTAATTAGCATTTGCTTCTACTTACCAGCACTCGAAAGTATGCACTCTTGTAATCCCTCCAAGGAATAAAATCTCGACTTACCTGCAACGAAAAAAGAAAAGAAAATATATCAGCGAGGCCCAAATATAGTTAAGCAAGCGAAATTTCATCAAAACAATTCGCGTGTCACTATTTGCCACAATATGGACCATGAATATGCATAAAGAAATAAATGTATATTATGGATTGTGATCTCGTCGCCAAAAACTGTTGTCTAGAATTCCGTAAACAAACAACTTTTTGGAAAGTGGTGCCGCCTAGTGATGAAAGGCGGAAGTGAAAATGTAAATACAGGCGATAGCTTGTAAATAAACACGTCGTACTGGTTATACCATGAATATACACGGGTTTTACTTACAATTAATCATAATGCAGTGGATAAAAAATGTACTACTACAAGCGGGACGTAATTATACACTTTTTAAAATATCGTCCGGTCTACAGATATAGTTAATTCCTCTCCAAATTCCATTACAAATGCACAATTAGCTTCTTAGCAATTCGTGAATATCGCTATAAGGAAATTTAATAACAATGCGAGGTGACTTCATGAGTATTACCAATGGCCATCATTGCAGTGTAGGTAAAAAGGAATGCACATACCGCCGCCATTAAACAGATTCTTATTTTTCAATACAAATCTCCTGTTTTGGGTCCTCGAAGACGCATATCCTGTTTTGCAGCCTGGTACGAAGCAAGTTCTGTTCAAACAAGGCATTCTGAATTCTTTATTTAGGCAAAACAGGGTTAATGCATTCCAATTATATAATCATTATAATCGGATTCTGGCAAACATCGTCGTCGGCACACGTTTCATAAACCTCTTATACATTTTCTGTAATAGATATTTCCTCTCTAGCATTTACAAAGTAACTTTTAGATCACAAAAATAGCAAGATATTATTAAAAACATCGAGTAATTCATATCTCCTAGATCGGTATTGAATATTCACCACAGTCCTCCGCTAGCAACAATTAACAACGTCGATTTACAATAACAACTGAAAAGACTCAAGTCGAAGTGGCGCCAAGGACTGGGTGAACTAAAAGTGGAAATTTAGGCAACTCGTAGCCTAGGCAACAATTACAAACTTCCGAATCCATAATGTATATTCATAATTTATAAGTCGGCGCTCCAGTCGAAGGAGATGGTCCCGTCGAGTCGTTGATGGCCGCTTTAGAAGGGGTATATCTTGATATCGTGAGCTTACTTTACAGCTAAAGAGATATAGGCAACGCGAAGTTTTAAATTACAGCTGATTATTTCTAACATCTCAGGGTAACTTTGTGGGTGTGAGGGAGGAAGGCTCTAACGCAAGAAGTGAGCAAGAGGCGTGTGAAGCTTCCATCGTGAACCCAAGTCGACGGTCGTTAGATACCGAATCAAACTTCAGGGTGCGTGGCATCATTCAAGATTTTGCAATGCCTTCTCAATTTAGAAACTGTTTGGTATCAGGTTGGAGAACAACAGGGTGCCAGCGAACGAGGACCGAAAATGCAAAACTCATTTGAAGAATTTGAATGTATATTCAAGACTATTCACATTTATTGGTTTATCTTTAGACGGCGGATTTTAATTTTCATTAAAAGCGTCTGTAGAGACACTATAGGATAAGTAAATCAAAATATTCGCTTGAAATAAGTCAAAATCGTGAAAAACCCCTAGTATTCGACTTATTCAAAACGGCCGAATGGTCTCTGTAACTACAAATAAGTGGTGTTTATTTGAGTTTGTACACTGTCATTCTCGTAGTCGTATATAATGATTTTCGTATTTGTACACAATGATTCTTGTGTTTGTATAAAATCATTTTCATCGATTTTAGAAAATCCGATTTTTCCCTAGTATGAACATGAAACCCCAAACAAAGCACAAACAGCTAGCATTGTCGCGTTTGCATGTATACACAATACTTGAATGAATAAGGAATTCCTGAGATTTACGGAAGCCTATTTCCCGTATCAATGCTTAAATTTAAGAGAATTGTTGAAAATTAAGAGAAATAAAACATTTCATAGGCCATTGATTCTGGTAAATACGTATATCATGACCAATAAAGATATAGTAGTGCAAACAAAAGTACTAAAAAATAGCAAATAGGAGTAAAACCAGATGGATTATTAGATGAAAACACCAAGTCACTCTGGTCTTACGCGAGAAGGCTCCAGGGCGAATCATCGATATTGGAGTCTTAATTGGACACAAACGGCAAAGTGGTCACCAACTATATCGACAATGCCAACTTGTTATACCACTACTTCGGAAGTGTATTCACTAAGGATGATTCAATACACAATTTAGACATTCTCGACTTTAACGAGCCAATGTCTGACATAATAATTCAACGTGATGGAATAACTAAACACCTGCATTCGATTCATAGTCCACAGGTCCAGAAGGAATACCTGCAAGCATGATCAAGAAGTTAGCGCCACAGATTGCATCATTCTTATAAATTATATTTAGCAAATCATTATGCGAATGCAAGGTACCCCAAGACTAGAAAATGGCCAACGTCACCCCGATATTTAAAAAAGGAAATAGATATCACCCAGGGAATTACCGGCCTCTATCGTTAACATCACTTATATGCAAGATCCTTGAACGTATTATCGTTAGCAATATATTCCTGAATAATTCCAATACATTCCTGGATAATCGTAACTTCTTATATAGCAGTCAGCAAGGCTTCCGCAAGGGCAGGTCCTGCGAAACATGGCTTGCGCTCTTCCTTCATGATATCCTAAAATCAGGTGAATCGATTAAGCAAGTCGACGCGATATTCCTTGATTTCAAAAAGGCATTCAGCAAGGTTCCTCACGAAATATTCATTTAAAAATTGCATTCTTGCGGAGTTAATAAAAAAGCAGTGAGTTAGATAAGGGATGTTCTCAGTGATCGAAAACAACAAGTAGTTGTTGATGGTTTTAGCTCTGATTTGGTCGGAGTCACATCCGGTGTTCCTCAAGGAAGCGTGATCGACCCTCTTTATTTATTATTTATATTAATTACCTTAGTTCTCGAGTTAGCCCAGGAGAGAGGGTTAGAGTTAAATATTAGTAAATGCACCACAGTTCACTTCCTGCAAAAGTCATCACAAAAATGACATACCCATACTGTGGGTGGAGTAAACATAGAATCTTCAGATACAGTAAAATGTCTTGGAATTGCCTTAACTTCTGATATATCGTGGGGAACACACATACAAAATATATGTGGCGCAGCATTAAAGAAACTAGGTTTTGTTAAACGTATAATAGGAAGGTCCTCGGCTGAAGAAGTCAAAGAGAGATGCTACTTCGCTCTGGTTAGGCCACACCTCGAATAAGCCGCGAGCATTTGGGACCCTGGTCATAAATATTTAACCAAATAATAATAAAATACTAAGAAAAGCAGCAAGCTTCCTTAAATACTGCTATGCGAACATATAGTGTCTCACAACTTAAAGATGGAATAGGGTTGGAGCCTCTACATACTCAGAGGTTACACGGTAGGTTTAGGCTGCTTGACAAATTCAGAACTGATATTTTTCAGAGCGACACAGAGAATATTATCATGATGCCTCACAACATTTCTAGGTGTGACAGAAGCGATAAAATAAGAGAGATACACGGCCGAACATGCACAAAAACACATTTTTTTCCGCGCACAATAAGCGATCACAATAAAAACTGAGCTCTTTCAAATAAACTCCCATAATACACGTCAGCATTTTGCACTTGGCAACCTCTTGACTTAACACAAAACTTACAATACTAAATTTGTTGGAAGATTGCATCTAGTAATTAAACACAGAATTTGATTTTCCTCGACTCTTATGAAGTTCCTCGACTGCTCTCTTCCTTTGCATCACCAACAGGATATTTCGGACTAAATGACACGCGTTTAGCTGTAAAGGATCTCTTCAAAATTTATTTCTTGTTATGCGCCATTTTTTCCTGACAAATAAGACAGGTCGGAAGGCCATTTAAGTTTTGAATAAAGTACAATCAAATTTAAATTCACGGTTTTCGTCTTTCGTTTTTCTTTGCTTCTTCTTTGTTGCCATGTAAAGCAGGGCAACTAAAAAATGTTTCATATTATAACAATAAATCCGCTAACACAAAATAATTACAATTATTAAATTGATGACGAAAATACCTGAAGGGTTTGCAGCAGGTTGGAAAAATACAGGTGACATTATGCTTCGAGTCGGTGCTTCTGTCACCCGCGCGCGATTTTCGGACGCGATAATGGCAATAACCACTGTATTTACCAACAGGTGTTTCGGGTCTCTCCGTGGGCTAAAAACCTACCTCCCGGTCGGAAGCTCTCGCTTATCACCGGGATGGGTAAGTAGTGGGAAGGAAGGGTAAAAGGATGGGAAGGGTTAGCGAAGCACAACCACTGGGAGGCCGACACCATGTTAGACGAGTCACCGCAGTCCCGCTTGCGCGAAGACTTCCCACACATCTGTTGAGAACCGGCGAAGCCCATTGTCCAAATTCTTGGGATAGGGTGTCCACTTGGCTCCCTTTACGGGTAGACGTCGTGTGGTCTGTCGGAGTACGTCATCGGATCGGGGCCCTACCGGACCAATGGATGGTCAAATCGGACCAATGGATGGTCAAAATGTGATACCCCTCAGCTCAATAATCCCCGCCCACCCATCCACTGTATATACGAATTCACTGCAGACTGACACTGGCTCACTCAGCTCGTGCATGAATTGCGCGCGCGCCTTTTCCGTGCTGCGCAGCTGGCCGCCGCTCCGCCCGCCCGCGCCGCGACTCCCGTCGCAGGTGCGACACCCCCGCACGTGGTCGGTATCTTGTGTAAGAGCCACACTCAAGGAAGGGGCTAAAGAGACGCATGTGGCTCGCGAGCCGCGATTTGCCGACCCCTGGCCTAGGACATCGGTTGCACACAACCACCAAGAGGGATATTCTAGCTCAAGAATCTCATTAATCCCGGAGTACCCGACCTAAAGTCCTCTTAGTACGTGAAAAATGATTATCGATAAAATCGCATTCAAAAGGAAGATGCGAAACAACCCTTTCTCGTCGAACTTGGCCCAATAATGACAAATAAGCTGAAATAAGATGAATACACGTCTCGTACCCGCTGCCATCGACGAAGAAGGAATTGATGCCACCGGTGGCACCGCCATCGCCAGCCATCGACCAAGGAGAAAAGATAAAGGAAAATTGACAGTCGAGAAACAACGATAATATTTCCCCCTGATAATGGACACAAGTACCACGAGCATTCACGGCTACGCGAGACAAACGAGTCTCCCGTTCCTTCGTGAACGGATGGGAAAATGGCGAATCGCGCGAATAAAATCGACACAATGGGTTCCCTTTCTCAAATGACTTCCACACGTGAAGAAGAACGAACCTGCAAAGTGTCTCGCAAATCTGGACACGAAAGAGAATCGCTTCGAACACTTCAGAAGGGGTAAGGACGGGTGGCGAGTGTTTTTTTTATTAAGGTAGTCCGAGCGAAATATCATTTTACTTAGAAATCAATGAATTTGGTCGCATTTTAAAGAACAATATCTCACCCTTCCATTGACACCAAAAATTCAACCCCCCTTACCAAATAACTTTCCGAGAGAGTTGCTAGAAAATACAAACAGCCCTTTTGCATGGGAAATGGTACAGTCACTTCAAAAAGTATTGTGACACACTACGCTAGTGGTTCGTGTAGGTCGGCTGTCGAAGTTCGAAGTACGTTGGCTACCCTGGGTCATCTTAGGCGATTATGAGAATTGTCGGGTACACTACGATATGTTCTAAGTCAAGTGGGACTAAACTCTGAAAGTGCTATTGACTCCGTTCGCGTTGGAAGGACAACATTGAAATGAATTCACCGCGTAAAGAAGGGTATTTACAACTCAGAGGCATCGCAATCACACTCGGCAATTCACTTGTGAAGACGAAAAGGGAAAGAGCTCCTATTTGCGAAACCAGCGCAATCCAGCGCGCTCTGATGGTGGGCCTGTTGAGAAGCGGGCGCTCGGTGTCCGAAGTGGCTGCCGAGTTTGGAGTCCATCGTAGCAGTCTTCACAGACGGCTAAGAAGGGCCACCAGGATGAGACATCGCAAAGTCGAGCCCGATCTGGTATGCCCTGCTGTTCCACACGAGACTTGGATGATTCAATATTTGCCTTCAATGAGGGATTCTCCCGCGACGGTCGGTGGCACACCAGCTCTTTAAAGGGATTAAAGACTACGGGGTAGTTAAGAAAACAGTGCGTAATAGATTTCACTAAGCAGACCTGCGACTCTATCGTCCGGCGCGGAAGCCCCAATTGACCGAGGACCGCAGGGCCACCAGTTTGGATTTTACCACTAAAAAATCAACGTTCATGCCTTTTGGGAGCTTACCTTAGTCTGCGATGAAAAGGTTTTCCCTAGTAATGAAGACAAAAATATTTGTCTGTGGCGTCCAAGGGGAACTCGGTAATCACTGATAGCTTTAATCATTTTTTTACTTGTGGATGAATGACATATCCATTGCCATGTTTCTTTTTTTAACAATTACACAATTATTTCGTGGTAATATAATAGCAATATTTGCGCGACAGGTTAGCTGCTGGTATTTAAAGGAGTGAAAACGGCACATTATCCTTTTCAATCTACTACCTAAAATTTTGTTTTTTTTTCGAATAGTTGTTGATAGGTTTTCATCTTCCCATATCGTCGAACAAAATAGATCTGGGAGAATATCAATGGGTTTTTGGGGCGCAATGTCGGCAGGAGAGGCTAGAGCATTGATCAGAACACTTGCAAGAACGACAGTACAGTGTTACACCAATTTTTTGGAGGAAAATCTTTTGCCAAACATTAGCATTGTTGTTTCGAAAGGTGAAAAAGTTACCCTCGTGCAGGACAATTCACCAGTTCACACGGCAAGGGTGTGCCGTGAATATTTTGAGAACTACTCCAAAATAAATCTGTTGCCGTAGCCAGCAAAATCATCAGACTTGAGCCAAATAGAAGAAATATGGAGATTAATGGTTATAGAGTGGCAGGGAGAGGAAGATGCCTTGACAGAGGTCACTTTAGAAAATAAGAAGAGAGAAATTAAGCCCTCCTTCCAAGGCAGGCCTCTTTTGTGTCAAAATCTTGTGCGTTCGATGACCATGAGATCATGAGAGGCCATTGACAATGAAGGTGGACCCACAGCATTGAAAAAAAGGACTAAATACCTCAAAACTGTATCGTGCTCCTACTTACCTATTATTTAAAACCCCCTGTCAAATATGACAAAACTTGATTAAAATTAAACTCATCGCTGATAATAGATGAATATTTTTTATTCTATTTCATTTTTTATAGATATGCACGAAATTATTTTCACTACTTAAGGATACTATACACTGAAACAATAATACTTTCCAATGGCTTTAGTCATTATATCTCATAATCGTCTATTAGGCGGTCAACTTAGAATATCAGCCTGTGATGCCCGAGAGGCTCACTGGTTCGCTGAGCTTAGACGTTATCAATTCCCATTCTCCTTCATTCATGGGTTGAGGCTCGTTTTCTTGCGCATTCCTCTTTTCTTCGTTTTACTTCTGCGCGACTTCGCTCGCATAATCACTCGGTCATCTGCTCCATTCAATATTGTCTTCTCACCACATTTCCCCACTTACTTCTTTCACCGAATACGTCCTCAAGGTCGAGTCAAGGAAGAACTCTGTCCTCGCCTCTGAACAAGAGCACTCCCATAACGCAGTCCCACTCATCACGGTACTTTGTCTGATGGAAAATGGAAAGTGTACCTGCAAATTCTCATCGCTACCAGAGATGGCCCAGGATAGCCAACGTACTTCGAGCATCGACAGCCGACCTATACCAGCCGCTAGTCAAGCGTGTCGCGATACTTTCTGAAGTGACTGTACGAGTATGCACTCAAGAGAGACATTATTTACAAAATAAGGAATTTCTAACACTTCGATGTCGTAAAAAAACTAACAGCGTGTAGTTTTAATGTTTTATGAACTATATTTGAAAATTAATCATATTGTCACCGCAGTAGGTTCTTGGGTATCACAAAAAAACCTTCCATTTTAAAGGAGTTTCAAACGCACCGCGCGAAATAAAATTGAGTCAAGTTAAAACCTTATTTAGATATTTTCATTTAATTACTAACAATTCTTACCATATAAAACTATATAATTTTAACAATAATAATGCAATATTTAATTGATGAGTCTCACATCTGGTGAAATTAAAACGTATAATTCGAATGTGATCTCTATTATGACTAGGGAGCTATCTCGCTCGGACTACCTTAAACCAAGGTTAAAACAACTCGTCGGTTTTTTCAATCGACCGACAGGAGTGCATCGCAGGGAAGAGATTGCTTTGAATTGAGAACCAGACGCCGGCGGTGAAGGCGTGCGTGAATGCGGGAAAAGGACACGTGTTTCTCACTTACCATACCGATCCGGAACATTGTGCCATCAAATCTAAGCTTAGCACCCGACGCAATTAATGACATGGCAAACGAATGGCGAGCCAGCTCTGTGGCATCTCGCATGTTTCTGCAAAAATTCGATACGGTCGACATATCTCTCCGCCGATTATGTTCCCTCACTTGTGCCATTAACCCACTTGGAACTGCGCGACCCTCAAATAACGCAAACGTGGATCGCAGACCTAGTTTCGAGCGCGAGCGTACGAAATCAGAAAAGATATGCAAGAGTGATGCCCGTATTCATAGTCGTATTCCTAGAAATCACCTGGGTATCCCCTAGCCAGGTAACACTCAGCCAGGGGACGCCTGGGTAAGAGATTTGGCAACAATCCCGCGAAAAAATACATATGAACGGTTCCGCTGAATGGTTCTCGATGTTTTCGATGCTCATTTTTCACCGTAACCAAGCACGCTATAAACAATAATGTAGTATACTGTGACATGATGTTGATGAAAAATGATGGAAGGAATATGATAGAATGTTTTCAATATTACTTAAATATTTATGTGATATGAATACGAGGGTGGTTCAATAAGTACCCGTGTTGGTAAACAGAAGACGTTACTATGGAAAGTTGTTGATATTATCGGGTACTGCCATTAGTACAGTAGTATCAATTCGTCTCACGCGTGGGCAGCAGTACTGCGTTAGGGGAGCTTTGGGTAAGCTTCATGCCTTACCCAGGAAATCGACGGCCTGGGGGAGGGTTAGGGGACAGCAGTCCCCTAACCCTCCCTTAGGCCGTCGTAACGGGTAAATGGGTAACGACTATGAATACCATTTCCGAGCCGAGTGGTTCCTCCCCACACCTGGGGGACACCCAGGTAACTACTATGAATACGGCCCTGAATGTCTGAGTAAGAGCAGCCGATGAGCCCTCTCACGAGAGGAATGAAAAATCTGGGGCGCATAAGAATTCATAGGGCGACACTCGTGTGAAGCATTGTGACGCGACGTCGACGCCTCTCGTAAGATGGCGGAATAATAAAAGTTTTGAGTAAAAAGGCAAGATCCGAGCTGAGGTTGCTATACTTAAAGAGATCTGGCCCACTTACGTTGGGCGTTGACAATTACCTTCTTTTTATGGATAACATCCGACGAGTCCGGCTTCATTAATCCTGCACGGACACGATCACTTGACCGAAAAACTACTTTGAGAATATAGAGGATGGCGAAAGATTATTTTGAGTAAATAGCGAACGGAGAAAAATTATTTTTTAAAAACCGGAGGAAGACTTGATTCCTGATAAACAAAGGATGGGAAATTGTCACTGATGTAGGGTATATTTCGTAAAATTAAAACTTTCTCTAAATTTCCACCCATTAAAATTAAAAACAAACATTTTCTACCGTGGTACAATATTTGAAACACAAAGAGAAGCATGAAAACTCGCAATAAATCACCAAAAGCATTTAGTACTAGGAAAATATTCACTAGCTAAAGTAATCTCTTTTCGAAAGCTTTGAAGAAGAAAACAAATTTTTTATCTTTTTCCCACGAAACATTTAAGCGACTGTGATTTTCATCTTGAACAGTAGGACTGTATTACGATAAAAAGCTACTTCAGCCAGCTTCCTTCAACACTTCCTCATTTTTACTCCATACACAAGAATCTAATGGTACAAGCTCCTAAGTGAACCGAACATTTTGTTCGTAAACAGCGGGTTTTCGTAAGAATACGTAAGTCAAGCATATCTTCCCATTACAATATTTCTGAAGCCACAGACTCTATACTGGAAAATGGAAAGCGCACCTTTACACTGAAGTAGAAGCGTGCCACAGCACTGAAAAGTGCAGTTCAACCTCACGTCCACCACTAGTGTGCTTCACCAAGCATTTTATGCCGCATGGAACACCCAAGGAAATCTGCAAATATGCGTGACGAGTCGTCATTTCCGATATAACTTCACTGCCAAATCAACGAAGACGTTGAATAGCCTATGCAATGCTTATGAAGAATACTACACCAAAATAGGCTCATTAATGGCTGACTTGTTTACGTTGCGAAGGCCTGTACCGAAGGAAGAATAGGGTCGATATTGAACGACTTGGGAGTCACATTGGCCACATGCAAAAAAAATGACCGTAGAAGGGAATAAATCAAGATCGGCACAAGAATAAGAGAGGTGAAGAGTGCGCGTCTAAGAGCACCGACTCAAGATGGGTTTGCAGCGAATGATGGGCAATAAAATTGCTCACAAAACAACGCAACCATCCGTGGTCAACAATGTATGTTCCCTAACTACTCGACCTTCGCCTATTCTCGCCTAAAAAATCTTATCCCCACCAAGACAACTTTTGTATCTTTACCGTCCATGAACATTCATGCATACACGACGGACATCCCAGAGCGTTGATTCCATCTTTTCATCTCCTCGCGCGTCCCATAATTCCACTGACGCACTCCCAAGCGTCACACAAACGTCTCTCTCGACCATTTCCTCCCCGCCTGGTTACCCGGAAGAGAAATAACCTTAAGGGAAACACCAACGGCATTAATTACGCTACGGCAGCGGCTTTTCTGAAGCAGGTTAAACTTTGGCTGTTGACTGCAACAAATATGGTAAATGATAATTTCTAGAAATTGTTGTAACAACCTTTTGGGAATCCCTGTGTTTATAAATAAAACTCTAGAAATAATTTCAAATTGTTAAACCTCTAGTTTGTATCAATTCTTTGCCACTACAAATTAAATAGACCAATCATATTAAATCTTTTCTTAAGCTGGTTAAACTCTGATTATTGAATTTTTTTCTGCATTAACTTTTATACTGTCACTTCTGCAGTGATCATTTTGCCATATGTATTGCAACTGTCCTGAAGGTGCTCCCGACAACAGGCAATGCCTTATGGGTCACCTAAAGCTCCTGTCGACTGTTTTTTTTAAATTAAAATAAAAAACATTAGGCCGAACCCCATCCCGTCCAGCCCTCTTAATCAGGCGAAAGCGAAAGATATGAATTTTCTCCATTACTTATTATTTCCTTCGCACTTTAAGCGCTCACGATGTAAAATTACTTTACCGTAAATCTACCGAGAACTGCGACGTACTATTAAGTTCATACTTCAATTAGCACATATTTGCAATATACGTTCCATAGGCATGGTATAAAAAAATTGAGTCCCATTCGAGGAACCATTCGACGATTATGAAGTAACAGACTAAAAGAAACTAAGAGACGTATTCCACTACGATCTACGAAGCAATAAAAACAAGATGTCCTTCACACCAGTAAAAAAAGCCAGCAATACTGCAGCAGGATAAATAAAATGGTCTGCAGTTTCATGCCGTAACCTAGGAAGGAATCATTCATTTCTACAGACCGCACTTCCCCTTTTCAACCTCTGAAAAAAGCCAACAGATGGTGCTAGTCCCTTCAATGTGATTCTCACGGGGGCGATTGTTTCGACATTGACCCAAATGGCCGGAAGTCCCTCCACCAGAATGGCTGAACAATCCCTATGCATATTTATATATCGTGAATGTAGGCCTGTTTCCGCTGAACACAAACTAGAGTCGAAGTAATATTCCGAATTAGATTATTTTACATTTTTTGGGTCAAAGGCAGTGGGGTTGTATTTTTAAAAAGCAATTTAGAAATTGTTTCAGATTTTAGAATGAGTATCCATAAGCTCTTCATTGACTTTAGTTCCGGAATAATTGTCCCGCCTTTCAGTCAACCGTATACACCCTCCATCTTTCCATCTTTGAAGTTGTTTTTATGCTCACCCTAGGGTCCTTGCGTGGAATAATCGACCTAATCTCCTTCCCAACTCTCGTATTTGTGACATCGAATCCGGTCAATAATTCTCAAACGCATTGAAGATGACAAATAAATGTATTCATCAATTATTTCACAAAGTTACTTCGCCTACCTTCACGTAAGAACGATGAAGGCAATAAAAACCAAGACATTTTGGGCTAACATGAGCTTCTGCTATGCACTGAGGACCACTATGTTCGTCACGGGGAACCAGCATCCTAAGCATAACGTCTAATTATTTACTCCAAAATAGGATTTATACTTTTCGTCTCACCACTATTGATGGGATTATTTCAAAGAATGCGGTATGCGTCAGCGGTTATTGCGACTCGCTTGTTTTCCTTCAGCGCCCGGCTGCGTGCGTGAGGCATTGATCAAAATCGCAGATATTCGAATCTCGCCAATCAATTCACGAGCCTATCAATAAATGAGTCAAACCGGTCTTTCGCCGATATGCCGAGGGTTACTTTATTGGCGGAATCATATTAAATACCCGCACCACCCAGATCACAAATCTTACCACCATCAATAGTCACGGAGTCGTCGGACATTGGCACTTCCCCGCAGAAAGTTTGTAACAAAGTAAATATAAAAGGCTCCGAAGACAGATAATTTGACGACCGAGGGTTACTTTATTGGCGGAATCATATTAAATACCCCCGTCCGCACCACCCAGATCACAAATCTTACCACCATCAATAGTCACGGAGTCGTCGGACATTGGCACTTCCCCGCAGACAGTTTGTAACAAAGTAAAGATAAAAGGCTCCGAAGACAGAGATAATTTGACGACCACAAAAGCCTTTTTGTCTGGACGTGGCTGAGTCTGCTGGGTTGAACCTTCCCATACTCAAGGATGGTGATTTTTCTGTCACGAACGAACTTTCATTGGGTTAAAGAGGAAAAAGTTTCAATCTGTTTCCATATTTTGTTTGATTATAACATACGCGGCTGTAGCGTAAATTGCTAGTCAATGAGTTTCCATTTTAAAAACATTTCGAGTGATTTGGAAAAAACTCTTGGACCACATTTTACTTTGAGTACCTACATCTGTTTAATCGTTGGATATCCAATCCACACACGCCAATGCAAATTATGCAATATTTCAAACTTCTGCTTTCATTCTTACGATTTTGGTTTACCGCGCGGATTTCAAAAATTTATCGATCGAAATTCATAAAAGAATGCGAGTTTGTTTAGTCGGTCATGATACCTTGATATTAGTTGACCACAATTCTAAAATAGTGTGAAACATTATTTCGCGCTTACGGGGAAAATCTATACTCACGCAATCGACTATGTAACAGGGTGGCTACTGATATCCAAATTTTAAATTCCCAGACCTTTCCCTGATGGATTGACCAACTTCCCTGACCAATTGCCTAAAGGTCACCTATTATGGGGATATTTTTTTCTAAATCTTCTAATGCAGCTTTAAATTTTCTAAATTATCTAATCATCGTCTCGTATTTTTAGAACTGCACGCATGTATTTAATATTAAGCTACCTTCTACCTCAGCTACCTTCTACCTCAGACTACCACCTGCCTCGACGAGTTTCGCAAGTTAAAATAAAACTCGAGGAAAACTTTTCCGTATAACTTAGCCCCGGATTCCTCGTGTTGAGCGTTGTGATCATGAATTTTAATACTACTAGGCAGGCAAATGTCGCAATAAGGATATACAAAAGGGATACATTCACAACTGAATCACTGGATCACAACTGGACACATGGGATCTGATTCACAACTGAATATTTCACGAATTGATGGTGCACTAATCCGATGCACGTCAGCGACGGACTTTAGTATCAGTTGGTGGATTAATGGGCGGGAAAGACTGGCCGATAAACGTAATGGTAGAAAAATAACGAGGATTCATAACCAAGTTTTTCCCTGACTTTTACAAGAATTCCTTGACATTTCCAGAAATTCAAAATTCCCTGACAACTCCAGGTTTTCCCGGTTTTCCCTGACAATCGCCACCCTGACTAATTTCGATGTAAATGTTATGTGCAATTAATTCAACGCGTTAAAATAGTAATAAACTGCCAAGAACCCTAAATCAGTAATCTTGGAGTTTTATTTCACTATCGGTAGTACACATGACCAATACGTAAGTACTCGCATTCTAAGTTTCCACGCATATCTGTTCAAAAAAGAGAATCATTCCTGCCACTCTGATGGCAGTCCGAGTGAAATATCATTTTACTTAGAAATCAATGAATTTGGTCTCATTTTTAAGACAAATATCTCACCTATCCAATGACACCAAAAAATTCAACCCCTTACCGCATTACTTTTGAAGATATTTGCCATAAAATACCAGCCCTTTTTACGTGGGAAATGGTACGTGTATGCACTCCAGAGAGACATTATTTACAAAATTAAATGTGATCACATTTGCTACACTTAGATGTCGTAAAAAAATCAAGCGTGCAGTTTGTATGTTTTCTCAACTATATTTGAAAATTGATCGCATTGTCACCGCAGTGAATTCTTCGGAATCAAAATAAACCCTCCTTTTTGAAGGACTTTCAAACGCACCGCGCGAAAAAAATTAGTCAATTTTAAGGTTTATTTGTATATTTTCATTTGATTACTTACAATTTCATTGTCATGGAAAACTATGTTATTGCACCATTAGTAATGCAATATTTAATTCATATGTCCTACAGCTGGTGAAATTAAAACGTATAATTCGAACATGGTCTCTATTATGACTAGGGAACTATTTCGATCGAACTACCTTAATGTACTCTCCCTACATTTGGGCCTAAAGAGGACGCCCGTAGAGGTCGAAGGTGGGGGAGGGAGGAGGAGGGGGTAAAGGAGGGGAGAGAGAAATGAGGAGGCCAGCGTCACCCTCGGGACCGCGGGGACACTTGGCGCGCCGAGTAGCGACTGTCGCCCAGAGAGACGCGAAAGGACATAACACATCCCGAGTATTCGCAGTGCGGCGCCCGACACTCAGCTCTGCGCTCTTAAGCCTCAGTAGAGAAACTTCGCCTCTCGTTGCCATGGGAGTTTGTAAGAGATGTGGAGAGAGGGTGGGGGGGTTGGGGAGGAGAGAGTCGGAAGAATTCATTGGATCAGCTGGGCGCCGCCGCGAATCACGGTGGAGATGCTTACTCATCAAGTATTGGATATTTGGGGAGGCGACCGACGGCCAAGGTCATTTGCGCCATAGGGGATAGGTAAGGGAGGAAGGGTGGATGGAAACCCGGCGTCGGCATCAGCCTGCTCTTAACGAAAGGCGCCACGGGGACTACGGTTTAACGTCTCATCCGACAGACGGAGTACTGTATTGGGAGTGCCCTCCAAAAGACACTCAAGTAGGGATCGGGTTCCCTCTGAAAAACATCCTCCTCTGCAGGGATTTGAACCCAGGCCGCCCGTGTGGTAGGCTATTACTCTAGAGCCACCACACCAACCCGATCCCCTGGAAGAATTCATTTACATTCACACGCACACAAACAAGAGAGTGGGAGGAGGACGCAGGTGAGACAGAGAGAGAAAGAAAGAGAGGAGGAGGGGGTGAGAAAGGGGTCACATAAGTAGTCTGTCGCTTCAATTGGGGTGGGAGGAGGGAAAGCCTCTCTATATCTCTCTCTTCACGAGGGGGGATGGGAAAGGGAGGAAGGAAGGAGGGATGATTGCAACACGGGATGTTTCCAGCGAGGGCGAAGCAGACGGGTCCATTAACCACGTTTCTCAACCTGCGAACGCTTTCAAAGAGCATTAATGGTCATTCCACGTCTATTTTCGTGCCCTTTAACTTAAAAAATAAATACTCGGCTTTTCCTCCCTTCCCTCCCGCACGCGTCACCCCTTCCACCCTCCTCGCCTCCTCACACGACGCCACTTCTCGACTCCAACCCCCACTCCATCATCCCTCTCCTAAATAAACCGCTCACACGTGACTACTTCCACCGCTTCAACAATAAATGTCCTCGCCATTGCGCGCCCACAGCGACAAGGAGATACGGGACGGGCAGATAACGTCACGTCCCCAAGTGCGGCGCTTATAATGCACTTAAGATCGCACGACACGTTTCCACTCTTAAAAGGTGACTACAGATGTGTCCAATCTCAAATCTCGCAAAAAAAACACACATTGTGTCGAAATGCGCTCGCCTAAAATAGTATCACAAATAAATATACACAAATTATTTCAATGGGTGTTTTTTTATGAATTTCGAGCATTCATTCCGTGACCACGTGCTTTGCAGTTAACTCTCGGGCAATTTAGATACACTGTAACCAATGGTGCTCTCTGTAACATGACAAAGTGCATACCGTTCCAAAGCAGAGATTTGTGCAGGTCTCTGGAAGTTGGGTTCTCTTAGATCTTACGTCAATTTCATATTAAAATTAATTTCAAGACTGCAATCAGTGTCAAATAATTGTACAACCCTTACTAATATACATATAACAATGCAATGGTGTCTGTCTGTATGTATCTTGCTCCATCACGAAAAAACTACCGAGCCGATTGAGCTGAAATATGGCATGTAGATAGAAAATATATCTGGTCGTAAAATTAAGCTATTTTGAATGGCCATGAGGGCCCCCAAAAGGCCTTCCTGGGGGTCCACGCTAAGCACAGGGTTCGGTGCAGAGGTTTCATTTCTTTCTTTTTAAAAGTATTTTCACTCAAGTTAGAGAATTGGGATATTTTTTAAACGGGTGGCTAAATAAATGAAGTTTCAAATTATTTCAATTGATTTTCTTTTACCCTTCGTATCTGTCTGAAAATCATGTTTTTAGCTGAAAAATCACACGTTTTTCTCTGAAATCAACAATAGCTTATTTCCTTGACAACCAGTGATTTACACGCCTCTACCATTAACAAATCACATTTTCCTGCAGCCTCATGTTAGCACGTCGAAAGAAAATCCGTAAAGGAAGGGCCCCACAGTCCAAGGGTCCCATGATAGATTGCTTCGGGGGATAATTCCATTCATATTTGAAAAGAGTATAATATTCAATGTCTTTTCTCAAAGTAGCTCTCATAGGGGCACTGCATGTATACGAGAGATCATTGCGCAATAAACAGTACACATAAATGAATTAAATCGGCCATACACGCGATTGAGGGCCGTATTACAGAACGATACTCGAGTGCGGATTTTTCCCAAGCCTCTCTCAAACTCCACTCGGTCGCTACCTTTGGTATCACAAGACGTCATTTGAGTGACGACGGCCTCTCGGACTCCCCTCAGAAACGAATGACCCCTGTTGGATACTCGAGTGCCCACTCATTTCGAGTGAGCAATTTTCAAGATGTCTGCCGCAATCACCTGGCATATTTAAAATGAAATTTTGGTGAATGAACTGATTTTACTTGAATAATTATTTTTCAGTAATCCTAGTTATTGGTGATGTGACTGCTCTGAGCGAAATTCGTGGCATCAATCGCCGTAATTTTTGAAATTACATGGCCGTGCAAATTCCTTATACTTCCTGTATTACAACACTTCTAATTCAAAGGTATTAGAATATTTAATGGCAGAAAATATTATGATGCTTTGCGTTTAAATGAACTTGGTGAATCAGAGTACAAGTTTAAGTATATTTAAGACGATCTAATCGGCCAAAATGCTCGCGAAACCTATGATACTATTTGGGAACGTGTGATGGTCGCGGTATTTCATGTAATTATTTGATTACCACAGACTTATGGTATGAATACATTTACGTTATTGTCTTCTAGAGCTTTATTTTTGTTTGTTTAGTAACAAAGACCTTAAATTAATCCGTGTAGTGCATTGAAATCGTTACGTGAAGGGATAATACTTTCCCGCGTCATGATTCAAATGAAACAATCGCTCAACAACTACGAATTTCGCTCATAATTGCTCAGCAGTCATTTCTGTCAACAAACAGGACGACGCGGGAAGATTGTGCGACAAATTAATCCATATTCAGGCCATTGCGTACGGCGAGGCCGCCAATAACAACATGAACGTGTACATACAATGTTGCAGCTGTCTCGTGTGACCCAAGTTCTTTGGGAATGTTTAAGTTTCTGGAGACCGGGTTGTAAACCTACGTATCATTCCTAATTCGAAAGGTGTACGATCCGTGTGTTTAACATTTGTTACTATACAACATCGATGTTCTAGCTGAGTTAATCAGATATCGGATTACACATTAATATCATTGCCATAAGTTGACAAGATATTTAGTTTCTGGACGTTATGAAAGTTGTCTTAAGTTGTAAAGTCTCGCTGATGTGTCCAATAACGTTAAACGAACGACACTTTGGAATGCAGGAAGTACTCTTTTAAGTAACCGTGTCTGTTCTATATCACTGTATCTTCTCTATACTTATATGATTTCACCTCTCCACCACTACATGTAAGCAAACTTGTTCTTCCCAATACCTGCGTGATGATGTTATACATGCTTCTTAGCATTGTATTTACTAACGTTCTATGATAACAGTTTTCAAAGACCTATCCTTCAGAGTAGGTTGGTATAGAGGTAGTAGGGGATGCAAAGAACAGGAAATTTCAAAGTCCGTTACTGCCGAACTAACCCCGACAGGTAATGTATGTATTGGTAAATATTATGTTATATTAGCGCATTAGTCAGTGTTGAGGTTTTAGTGATACATTGCAATAGTTTTATTCTGCGATCGCGGTATTTCCCTTCAAGAATGATTCTTTGTTCAGATCAGCTGATTAATGACAATGGTAATAATTATAATGCTAATTATGAATGTACATGCCAATTCAAATTATACTTTCCATATATTTGAAGTCCAATTCCTATGGTTCTATTACTTATATAGTAGTCCTGTGTAAAATTAATGTTGTTGATTACCTAGATATACCTACTGTTTTATATGTGGAATATTGTATACCTCTCACAATATATGGAACTGAATGAGGTACAATTGAAACTGATGTTGTGATAAGTATTGTGTGACTGCTACTGATCTTGCCTCATTATTTTTCATTAGAAAATACAGTATGTATTTAAGGGATGATAGTAGAATTAAGTTGTCAACTTACGTTTATTTCTTTATAATCATTAGAGGTGAATGTTAATGGTCGGAATAGTGATCAAACTTCATTTTATGACCTTAATTACTGAAAACTTGTACACAGCAAATGCTTACATTGATAACTTCATGGGGTCCACTTCACTTTCTAATTATATGGGATAAAGTTATCGCATGATATCCTCCAGTGAAGTTCAAACATTTAAAGCCACAACTCTAGCAAGGCCTTAGATGAATGATAGGTTCCACACTTGACTGAATTAAGTTCCAAATATGCATTTCACTTCGGTGATATTACTCAATACTGTCAATCATAACATCAACATAAAAGATAAAATACCACAGTTGGTGCGTTTTTATTAAAATGTTGTCCTCAACTGTTAATTAATTTGCCTAGACCACTTCAACTAATCACACGGACCTTCATGATGCCATATTTATTCCGTGAGACTTTAGTAACCAGTGGAGAGGACTGCCAATATATAGAATGTATCCCATTTATGGAGCTCTTCTTGAATGTTATTGTATTAAAACTTAAGACTCTCCCTGGAGTCTTCTTTCACTGATATATCCCTCCCATATTTCATACCAAGATAAATATTTACTTTCTGCAATGTATGATATCATATTCTAGGTAAGATGTCTATAAAAAATTGGCTGATTATTTCTTGAAGCCTTATTTTTTGTAATAACTCAATGAAATTCAATTGAAAAATTTTTTCTGTCAGTATACACTCCCCCATATTTTGTCTGTATTCATTTGAAGGTTTATTTAATAAATGTCCTTTCAAGTTCCCATTTCATACCAATGTTTTTACTCACTCCTTTCTCTTCTCTTCCACCATCCCCTTTTAAGGCAATGTATATTCAAGTACAATAGAAGATGTGCCTGAAAAATATCTCTTGACATTCTAATTTCTTATGCTTTATGACCTCATTCCAATTCCAACAGACATTCATCTAAATTTATTTGAACACCAGAGGTATTCGTTAAAAAATACTTCAACAGACAGTCCTCTATCACTCCTAGGATAATTTGTGCTACAATATTTCAGGATATATTTCAGATATAATGTCTACCTGTGATGAAAGTGGATTCTAAATTCTGCCTTTAACGCATTACTACATTTATTAATTTTATTACAAACATGGCTACCATGTTGTTGCAGCATCATTAAAGTACTAATAGAGACCATTACCCCTCCACTTAACCTTTACCTTAGTGAGTTTTTTCGTAGTCGTAAGCCTTGCTGGCCGGGGTTTTTTAAATTATCACGGTTTTTCAAATGCCCATCAATGTGCCAAACGAACATTCTCGGCACACATTTTTTTTGTCGGAGGAACACACTTGGAAGATAAAGGTTAAATTGATACCTTTTAATATAAAATCGGCCTGCTTAGTGTATTTATGGTCATATATGTTGAATAAAAGGGATCTATGAGGATTTTTTTTGCTATTTTCATTAATAAATTATCCATGATGGATGGATATACTTGAGTGACGGATTAACTTGCCAGATTTGTTTTATCAGTACAAATATGCAACTGAATTTATATTTTCAAAAAGCATCTATGCAGTCCTTTTTTTGGCCCTTAATTTACCCTTCTTGCTAATTTTGTTACAATACCCATCTACAATTGTAGATTGAGGGATACTGAAGGGGTATATTGAATAAGAGAACTTAAGGCTGATGGTATCTTATCTAGTAGGATGAATTATTACCATGGACGCATTTAGAACTCCTGTCATTAGCATATCAAATGGCAAGGGAATCTATATCAATATATCCATCAGATAGATGAATGCAATCATATCATCAGAAGGTCAAACTTCATATGACTGCAGCATCTCATTATAACGAAGTGTCTATTAACGAAATTTTCGTGTATCGATAGTCATAACTCGCTCTGGTCTAAGCAAAATTTACTGATAAAGAGAACAGGAAACCTTTATTTGTGCAAAATTTCACTAGTCTAGAAATATATCATGAGTTTGTTTTCATAATATCTCAATATACCACTCAGTGATCAACATACCTCTCGGTAATCAATATAACACTCATTATTTTCTACAGAACCTAAGCGAGATTCCTAATCTTAAATCTCACACAGGCAGCTAGCTGCTGACCTAGCCTCTGACCATAGGCTTGTCTTTTATCAGTTGCATTGGATATGAACTTAAGCTGAGAAAAATTATGAACTTAAGGATAATGAGAAAGCTATAAAAGCCTCCGAGGATTTATTATGGAAAAGAATAAATGAGAACAGTTGTGTGATAATACGTTTGAGGCTGTTAGAAATTATGGGAGATCTCTGGCCTTGGTCATTAACTACAAAGGTTTAATTGAGTAAATGATGACACCATTCATTGCAATAACACACAACGGAACTCACTTTATTACTATGTGACGACAGAACAAAAAGCAAAACATAATTCTTAAAACACTGCCAACCTTACTATAAAAATGAAACCGGCAGGGTTTAACAAATGTTACCAACTTTATTTCAACAGAGGCTAATAGCAGCTTGTCCTCTGAAATTTATTTTGCTGGTTGACATCCCTCAAAACTAAATTCCTAAAGAAAAGACTATAGAGCGAGGGTCACATGCTGGGCCATTATGTGTAGAATTATCCAAATAAGAATACCTCATATTTGTGTGCAATGGTCGGGATTGTGACCAGAGGCGATGCTATTAATAAATGAATAGGGTGATAAAGAAAAAAAATTTTACTAATGTATATAATTAAAAATAATGCCACAATACTGATTGAAGATAGAATGTTTCTTGGGTATTAGATTTTTAATTGGCGCTTTGCATGTGCGGTACGCGGGTTTCAATGTAATTTCGGTGTTCTATCATATCATTCATGCATGCCTGGTGTGGAAGCACCCCCTGCCACACCTCCTTTGGGTGGCTTGCAGGGTATGACGTAGAGGCAGATGAATACTGCAACCTGCCTGTGAATAAATGTGTTGCATTTTACTTATAGGAGGTGGATGCCACTATTTCTCTTGAATATTTAGTAAAATAAAGGAAATGCTCAGTTAAATATTCCATTTTAAATGCGGCCTCTTCAATTGCTGTTATTTTACCGAATTGTGAACACGTTTTTTATAAGATAAGATAGCATTCTTGTGAGTGATTCATAAGTTTCAACAGATATTTTGGAAGATATTTCGATGAGGGGTCCCACCTTAGACATCTTATTACGGGCGGTGCTGACGATGTACACGGTTACTTTTTACCTCGTTTTTAGGAAGAATGCGGAATTGTAAATATAACAATGATTGTCAATAAGTTTTCACGGTGCCCACGTTAAAAAAGCATAGCAATTCGCCGCTATTTATATCTCTTCACTTGCGATTCTAGTTTCTCTTTTGGAAAATTTAGTGTTTAATGTATGGTTATATGTATAACTATATTTTTCATTGAATAAATTATAAAATCTGGAAATTTTTCCTGATGAATTCACTTCGTAATCACGTTTTCACTACAAAAAATTATTTACTTGCGCGGCTAAATGAAATCGTTCGTCATTTGTTTTACATAAATACGTCAATGGAACTGGAGTAACGTTAATAAATACTAGTTTATAGATTCGTTACTATCACTCAAATGAGCCGAGTGCGAGTGCGTTGCTATGATACGAATCAACATTCACTCCCAATATGAATGTGAGTGCTTACTCCACCGAAAGTGAGTGCCCACTCGGATTGAGAAACGTTGTGTAATACGGCCCTAAGTGTACAAGAATACTTACGCCCAGCGAACAGTAAAGGTAATAATGCCTCTGTTGCTACAACAAACACAGCGTTGTTTATTATCGTGAAATAGTCAAGACGTTTTACACGTAGTAGAACCATCTGCCTCTCATTACGATTGCGAACTGTTTTTTAGACCAATGCCCACATCATAAACATTACGAGTTATTTATGTATGCTTAAAAGTGTTTAAGTGCAGTTAACTTACATTCACTCAATCATCGAGGTGCCCATTCAATACTCTCACTCGCCGCCATGTTTCCCCTCCTTGGACTTAAAAAGATATCCATTTTTTAATGCATTCTACCCGTTAAGGTAGGTTATGTTGAATGTCAGAGAATCTCCCCCAGGTCTTTTACTTTCCGTAGCCTATCTCCCACTAGTATATCCTTTTTCGCCTCTGCATAAGATGTACCCTTCTTCATCCCGTCCATGAAACCTGTTCTCTTTCTTCCCCTACCCTGCTTGCCCAACATCCTTCCCTCTACCACACTCTTCAGCAACCCATCACCCTTTATTGCATCCTTCAGCGATCTACCCTGCCTTTCCCGGATTGCATTCAGAAGATTCCTTTCCTCGCCCACCATCTCAAGCACTTCCTCGTTAGTCTTTCTCTCCGTCCACCTCACCTTCTCCATCCTTCTCCACGCCCACATCTCAAATGCCTGCAGTCTATTCTCGTCCTCCTTTCTCAGGGTCCACGTTCCTGCCCCATGCACCGCTACGCTCCATATCAAGCTCTTCACCAGCTACTTCTTCACATCCTTACCCAATATCCCCGTCATCAGCTCTCTTCTAATACTAAACGCCTCCTTAGCCAGCGCTATTCTCTTCCGTATGTCTTTCCTACTATGCTCGTTTTCCTCTAGCGTGCTACTCAAGTAATTAAACTGCTCGACTTGCTCTAGTTCTGGTCCTCCAACTTTAATCACAAGCTTCGCTTTCTTCGCCCTAGAGAATCTCATTACTTTTGTTTCCGTATGATTTATCTTCATTCCGAATATCCCGCACTGATTTTCTAAGACATCTACCAAAGCTTGTAGTCTCTTCGAAGATCCACTAACCAATGCCTGATCGTCCGCGATTCTAACCGATTTTATAAGATGCCCTCCCACTTTCACTCCAACCTCAAGTCCTTCCAATGCCTGTCTTATGATTTCCTCAGCGTAAATGTTGAAAAACAATAGCGACAACGGACACCCTTGCCTCAAACCGCGACCTAGAGTTGCCCACCCTGATAAACCACCACCCACCCTCACCTGCGCCCTTTGCGTCATATATAAGTTTCGAATTAGTCTCCTGTCTCGCCAATCTATTCCCATTTTCCCGAGTATCTCCGTTAGTTTATTCCAATTTACTCTATCGAAAGCCTTTTCAAAATCAATAAAGCATGCGAATACGTCCTGATTATACTCTATGTTTCTTTCTATAAGTGTTCTCATCACCGCTATCGCATCCCGAGTTGACCTTCCCTTCCTGAACCCAAACTGGTCATCACCTAAGCAGTTTTTGGCCTTACTCTCCAACCTTCCATTGATAATTCGAAGTAAAACTTTGGCTGCGTGTGAAATTAAACTAACTGTTCTGTAGTCCTCGCATTCTGATGCATTCTCCTTTTTCGGGATAGGGATCAATACTGTGTTCACAAAGTCCTCTCGCCACACTCCGTCTTCGTAGATCCTGCGTATGAGTTCGAAAAAAGCTTGCCTACCTTTACTTCCTAGACTCTGTAGCAGTTCCGAGGGTATGTTATCTACTCCTACAGCTTTTCTAGCCTTCATCTCCTACAAAGCTTTCTCTATTTCACTGTCGAGAATTTTTGGCCCGAGGTTATCGTCATCTAGGTTTTCCTCATCCTCTACATCTAAACTAGTTGGTCTACTATCGCTGTCATATACCTTCTCAACGTATTCTCGCCATCTTTCTAGGATATCTTCCTGCTCGGTTAACACTCTACCTCCCTTACCTCCCGATAGCAATTTTACCTTACCCCTTCTCCTTCCCCCTCCCCTACACTTCCCCCTCCTTTTGTAGTTTCTCCATTTCCTCGCATTGCCTTCTCCACCAATTTTCCTTCGCCCGATTGGTTATTCGCCGTAGTTGATTACTTAGCTCCTTGTACTTCGCCCTACCCTGGTCGGTGTTGACATTTTTCCCATTCCTTCTCTCCTCCATTTTCCTAATCATCTCTTCCGTAACCAACTGCTTCTTTTGCTTTCTCATTTCCGCTGCTCCTATTGTTCTCCCAGCCGCTCTTACAATGCTTGTTTTTATATTCTCACACTTTTCCTCGATCGCTCCTGCTTCTTCGACTTCTCGTTATGTTCTCATCCACTATCTGTTAGTATTCCCTCCTTTTCTCCCCCTTCAACGCCTCCAGGTTCCACCTCTTCATCCTCCTGCTTTTACTTAGCTTTTTGAATCTAACCTCACAATTCATCATCACTAAATTATGATCCGAGTCTGCATCAGCCCCCGGTTCTTCGCACTGTTCCTGCATCTTTGTCTAACCATGATAGAGTCCATTTGGTATCTCCCAGTGTCTCCAGGCATTTTCCAAGTGTATCTCCTCCTGTGATGGTGTTAAAACCAAGTGTTTGTAACTATTAATTTATTTCTCCTACAATATTCTACTGCCTTCTCTCCGCGATCATTTCTCCTTCCTAATCCAAACCCTCCCACTTCATACCCATCTCTCCCTTCCCCCACTACTGCCTTCCAGTCTCCCATTACTATTAGATTTTTCTTGCCCGGCACTTCTCTGATTATCTCCTCTATCTCTTCATACACCTCATCTATCTCTTCCTCCCTATGATTGCTTGTGGGCATGTACACCTGGACCAATACGAAATTAGTAGGGCGTGCTTTTATTTCTACCACTAGTATCCTGTCGCTCACCTGTTCAATATTTAATACCCTCCTCCCCAATTTTGCGTTCAATACTATTGCTACCCCGCGTTGACTCTCAACCCCACCACTATAGATTACCCTGTAAATATCACTCCAGTAGTCCCCGCTGTCCTAACATGCTCAATAGAAAAAAGTGTAACCTTTCGAAAAAAATCTTCCAAAGCAAGAAGAATGTCTTCTTCGTGAGAAAATGAGCCCTCGCAAGAAAAACAACGAAGATTACAATTGGACGCTCAAAGACATGACCACTAGCGATCTAATGAAACTCCTGAATAGTGGCACGCGCGAAGGGAGCAGATTGCTGCAAGACACGCTTCCCAGCTTCATTTCTCCGGTTTCCGGGTATGACACTTCTGATTGCTATGACAATAAATAATCACAAGGGCAGACCCTTCAAGTGGCTGGCCTTCAATTGGAAAGGCGCTGCTTCACGCACGAGCAACTTAACGTGGCTTGCTCCCGCGTTTCGACCGGCAATACCTAGTCATCAACACTCCTGAGGGAAAAGTAGTAAATATAGCGTATAAACCTTGAGTATGACATTGTTATTTACGATGAGATTAAATTTATTGATTTCTGGGTGAAATGATATTTCGCTCAACCTACCTTAATTCTTATTTCATCCCCACATCTACGCTGAGCCGCGCCAACTCTGCCCTCTATCCCTCTTAAAAGTCTCGGTTACTATATTAATTAGTTTCAGATATAGATCGCAAACAGCGGAGGGCAGCTACATTTGTTAAAAATTGTTATGCTAAACAAGGTAGTGTTAGAAAATTATTGAGGGAATTAAGGAGGGAACCTCTATCCAATCGAAGGAAGAAATATAGATTAAATCTTTTACGAAACTTTGACGTAGACTTTTTTTTGCCCGACGTTGAAAATATTTTGCTTGAGCCAAACTATTATGGTAGGAACAATCACAGGAATACGATTAAGGAAATAGACTGTAGAACCGATAGATTTAGAATGCCATTTTTTCCGCGTACAATAAGGGACCATAATAGTTGTGATAGATCAGTTCTAGGATACGGACTACGTTAAATAGGTTTTTTCAGTAGTGCTATATATCTTAACATGAATTGTAGATACTAACCTCTCATGCAATCTCCGGCATGTCTTAGTACCTTGTAGTGCTATTTATTTGTTACATTAATAATACTAACCAGCAGTTATATCTTGAGTAGTATGCTGCATGTTAGCATGTTCTTCTTCGTATCACTCTCCTGGTTTGTGGTCTGAGTACGTACCGTTGTCCTGACTGCCTTGGCCTGCGCCTGGCATTCCGGGGAACGCACGTGGTTCTGATTGGTCTGGGATGAGTGCTGCATGCCTGGTGTGGAATCACCCAGTGCCACACACCGTAGTGGTGGCTTGCACAGTATTTCGTAGATGTAGATTGGATCGTCATTCCCACATTAGTGCACAAGTTAAAGGACCCACGAGGCCGGCCATGCCTTGGGGAGTGTCTGTTCCTATAAATCCCCCGCCGATTCCAGTGGATTCTTTGTAGACTGGGTAGCTCGGTGGTCTGAGCAGTGGACGCGACATCCAAAGGTCCGTGGTTCGATTCCCGGTCCAGTCGAATTTTTTACTTGGAATCGGCCATCATTTCATCTTCACACCACCATTGTCTTTGTAAATTTTATGTGTTCCTATCCACTTTCTTTCTACCTTTCTGTATGAACATTTATGTGAGTATTTGCCGCTGAGCGGTCTGAGTGAATGAACGAACGATTTTATATATATATATATATATATATATATATATATATATATATATATATATATATATATATATATATATATATATATATATATATAAAGGCAGAAAGAAAGTGGATAGGAACACACAAAATTGACGAACACAATGGTGGTCGAATACATTTGGAATTCCCATCGGTGCGAGAATCTGGGCAATTGTGCAACTAACGGCTGTGGAGGCATTCTTCAGTGACGTGGGCTTTCGCGTGGGGTGGCCCACTCATTCCCACCCGTAAGGGTAGTAATCTTTGGTCCCAACTTCTCACACACGAGAGGCGCTGGCCGTCGTAGAATTTTCCCCGGTCGTCCCTTTCGCCTGCCTTGAGAAGAGAGCTTGAACCTCCTTGAACTTCCAAGGGAAGCGGGAGGGTCCCCTCGCTAGGACCCTCTGCCCTCCTTTTCACGTTCCCTAGGGGCCTCCACGGTGCTTCTACACGGTAAGCATACTCCTCCCGTTTTCGTATGCGTCACAATGCCTTCTCCATCGAGGCATTCCTCCTGCGTAACCTCGGGCACATTCAATCAGGCAAGTGAACATCTGTTCGGCTGGAGCAGCAATGCACAGTGCGTTGCAAACGCTGCTTGTGCCCTCTATTGGAATTTCCTTGGTGGCGTATTCTCTACGGCATACATCGATGCCATCCTAATGTGCGGCGATCGCGTTTATAGGTCTTTGCGTGATCGACATTGCCTTGGTGAATCGCGGTACCTGTTTCCCGAAGAATTGCCTCGCAGTTTACTTGTTTTGGGCCAAGCAGTGAACATCCAAGACTTGTCACACGTACACGATGCACTCTATCCTGCTTCTCGTGAGGATATAGAGCAGAGTGTGCGCTTACTTTCCGGCAATTTGGAGGAGATCATGTCCGTGAACCGTGATAATGTAGGATTTTTATTCACTGGCCAAAATGTTACCGTTGCTTTTTGGCGTCGGGAAGACCGTTTTTTCGTTTTTGATTCACACGCCGTCGACGGCGAGCGTAAATTTACCTTTCATGGCAACGATAATCTAGCCCGTCTGTTCAGGTGTGACGGATACTCGTCTCTGGCCAGATTATTGTTTTGTAACGCGGCTCTCGATGGGATCGAGAGACAGTACACCGTCACCCGGCTGATTTTCGAGTGACCGGTGGAACAACACCACGTCCTTCCCACTGCCTCGCCGAACCTGGACCGTGAGTGCGTGGCTGTCGATCCCAAATTGTTTTCTATGAAACCGGTAGTCCTTACTCCGTTAGAGCACGTGACTACAGCACGTAGGAAAAAGGCAGGTAGACCTAGAAAAGTTAAACGCGGTCGCCCGAGGCTTCTTCAAAGCAGTCGGGATGAGCAACTGGCGGAGGCCAAGGAAAGATATGCCTCCAAGAACCCGGACGTGATCAGAAAAGCCGTGCGACGTTACACCGTTGAGCATCCTGATGTTCACAGAGAAGCCGTAAGGCGTTACGCTGTCGAGCATCCGGATGTAAACAGAGAGGCGGTGCGTCGTTACGCTGTTGAACATCCTGATGTTCACAGGGAGGCCGCACGGCATTACGCCACTGAGCGAGGCACCTTGCGACCCGATGTAAACAGGGACGCCGTGCAGTCTCACAGACTGCGTAATCCAAGATGTGACTACAGACACTTGCCTGCTTCAATATCTCGGCAGGTAAAGACTATCGGCCCCATGGGATAATGGGAAGGAGACCAACTTGAATATATCCATCCGTTCAAGTTGAAGAAGACAAGTTCGTGGGACGAAGGCATTTACAGGTGTCCTCACTGCCAGGCTCGACTGTTTGATGAAGAGAAGGAAATTAAGAAATGGTGCTGTGGAGACGGAGCGTACAACGTCCTCCATCTACCTCCGCTCGATGCGCCGTTGTATTCCAATTCCACTTCCCTCGAACGAGCTAGAGCGTAAAACGACCTCTTTGCCTTCTGTGCACTGGAAGTGTCCGGTAGTTACCGCCATCCCAGCGGTCTTTCCTTCTTCAAGATCGAAGGTAAGATTCCTTGGGCTTGGTACCACCAAGTGCACAGTTTGGACCCTTCAGGTCAGAAATTCACGACCAGGAGCGGAGACGTCCAGTTCGTCAACGGTTGCCGTCTGTACATCGACGACGGCGAGGAACGCCGGAATATCGCAAGGGGTAGATCATTGAGTCCTGACATGGTCAGCGAAATCGCGAATTTTCTGGAGGCGGTCAATCCAATCATTCGCGATTTTCGTAGATTGAGCGCGGAGTCGTCCGTCGACGCTCATCTGACCTTCGAAGTGACTAGTAGATCTACCCACGGCCCCGTTCTCGGCGATAGGCAAAGAGGAGTCGAGGTGCACGCGGTCTTGAGCACTGATGTCACTTCCAGCGAGCCCAGAAAACTGACCATCTGGAAAAGGAGCGATCGGCGACCAACTTCCATCGATCTGCTCAGCCCCATGATGGAGCCTTTCCAGTATCCCTTGCTCTATCCGCAGGGCAATTCGGGATGGCACGTGGGATTAATCGACAACAACGGGAAGAAAACTCTCCCAGTATAATTATCGCGGTGTCTCTTACTCTCCGATCCACGCTTCTCTCACATCGGCCGGCTTTCGCAGTCGCGGCAGGTTAAGATGTTCGCGAGGTATGAGAAAGAACGCCCGCGATTCATTCGATTTTCACAAACGCGGACTTCATCCCGAAATGCAATGCGGAAAGCGGTACTGGACGAAGCGGAACTGGGCGACTGGAAGCACAACGGGGTGAGCGAGCCGCAGGACAAGTCATGGAGGACATCGTCCGTGACGAGACCGTCCAAGGGGAAGGCTGGGAAGGCTGCCTGGGAAAGTTAACCTCCCGAACTCCTTCACCGGTGGCCCACGATACATGAAGGTCCATTACGAGAACGCAATGGGCCTGGTATCTCGTCTGGGTTCGCCGACGTTCTTTTTGACGTTCACGTACAGTCCGACTCGGGAGGAAAACAAGAAGGCTTCCCCCCGTGGCAGTGGGAGCAGTGACTCATCCACTGCATACAGAGTCTTCCAGATTAAACTCGGGGAACTCATCCGAGACATTCGGAGCGGAGCAATGTTCGGCCGAACGGCGTAATTCGTCTACATCATCGAGATGCAAATGAGGGGCCTTCCACACGCTCACATTGTATTCAATGTCGACGGCGACGGTCCCGTTCAGGCGCACGAAATTGACTCTGTCATTCGCGCCGATATTCCCTCAGAAGTTGAAGCTGGAGGAAAGCTCAGGGAGTTGGTGCTGAGACACATGATCCACGGCCCTTGCGGCACCGATCATCGCACTGATTTTCCGTGCTGGGACTCTGCAAAGGGTTACTGCGGCAAGTTCTTCCCCAAGTCTGCGTGCCGGACCACTCACGTGGACGAAAGGGGCTTTGTCCACGAGGCGTCATATCATCCAGGCGCCGACAAGTACCCGTTCACGATGGTTGGGTCGCTCCGTACAATCCCGCCTTACTTCTGAAATACGAGGCTCACATTAACCTGGAGCTCGCTTCCACTCGCCGCGTCGTTAAATACCTCTTCAAGTACCTTATGAAGGGCGGTTCACTCCAGAACGTGACCGTCACTCCTCTGGGAAGGCATGAGGATGAAGTGGAGTTCCTCATACCTGACCAAGCGAATGGTGGGTGCCAGCGACGTGTGCTGGCGTCTTTTGGACTTTCCCCTTTTTTAAATCTGAGCCCACCGTTGAGTGTCTCCCCGTGCATCTGGAGGGCAAACAAAATGTCGTCTACCGGCCGGGCGACGTCTCCGATGCAACCTACAGAGCAAGCTCCAAGCTAATGATATACTTCAATCGTCCGCACCACGACATTTTCGATTATGTGACTTATCAGTCATTTTACGAAAAATTCCTGGTGCACTCCAAGCGCCCTCGTACTTCGGAATGGTACGAACACCCAGACGGCCAACATTTCGTGACGACTCGCCAGCGTGGAGAGAAGGTATGTAAGCTGTTATGGGTATCGCCTAATAGAGGCGAACAGTACTACCTTCGGATTCTTCTCATGACCACTCCTAGCCGCGGTTACGCACATCACTGGCCTACAGCGTAGTCGAATGAAGACGGGTAGTTTTGTTTTGGCAGCCACCCTAGCCTACTGCTGATTGGAGTAAGGACTTTTGTACGCTTCACAATTCCACTGTTCAACGCGGGGAAGTTTTTTTAAGCTGTTCCCCTGGCCTACTGCCGATAAATATTCTAACCTTGCCGCCTCGAATTTTCAAAATGACGGATGCCCGAACGTACGTAAAACTCGGTAGGTTTGGATATTCAAAATGGCGCACACCTATTATGAAGCTCTTCGACGGTATGTAGAAAATAATGAGAAGGCCACATCAAATTTTTGCTAGAATTTCCTTTATTCCAACCACGCGTGAATAATTAAACGTAATTTACATTATGATAGGTGGTCCGTACTCGAAATATTATTACCATGAGTCCTATGATTTTCAAAATGGCGGATGCCCGAATGTGACACAACGTTAAACTCTTCACTTTCGACATGGATTTCGACGATAATAACCCTTAGAAGGATGCCGTTTTTTCAGGAAAATTTATCATTCCCCAACACAAATTGAACGGCGAAGCCGTTCCGGGGGTGTAGGGAGGGGGCGGAGCCCTGCGATCTTTAAAAATGAATGTGTGATTGTGCGGCCACTTACAACCACAAAACCACTGCACAGAATGGCGCAAAACTTTGTAACATGATTCATTTAGTCACTCGGAAGATCTATGGTTGATATTTGTCTACCTATTGGTCCCCGGTTCGACTCCAGACGAGTAAAAGCGCTTCCGTAAGAAATATACGTTAAGTTCGTTTTTCTGGCGTGCAGACCTTTTTTCTTGTGTACATTTAAATTAGAAATAATTGATGTACAAAGTTGCGACAAAAACTGTTGGAAAGAAAAATAAATAAACAATTTAATTCTTGCAACCAATTTTTGTTTTCCCATTGATTTACTTAAAATTAAAAAAAAACAATCATAAAATGGCTGAAAATTCAGCGTTTTTAGTGCGAAATCCCCTTGACGACCGATAGCAATTGTTGATGCCTAACCTCAAATGGATATGTGGTGAATACAGGCCCAGAATCGAATCAAAATAGAATAATCCATAAGAAATGCATATTGCGCGATATGTATCGATATATTTCGATTGCTATCATTAGTTAGTAAGTTTGTTTTTCACACCCGCTGAATTTTAACGTATACCTTTCGCTAGTGTTCAATAAATAATTACGCCAGTACTAACCGCAATGATTCAACAGTTTAATGACGACAATGCTCGCGAGAAGCATTTTAACCGAGGGTATGCAATGTTTGGTTCCTCATTGATGGAGTGCCTCACGGTATAGTGAATGGACGACACACAACTATTGTCGGCGACTGATTCTAGACATGTGCGCATGGGTAATCATGAACTTTTTTTATGCACTGTACTTTTTGAAACACATTTAACTTTTAAAAGTGACTCATGTAAATGTCTAGTCCTCCCAAAGTTCAGGGAGAAGCATACATTTTTCAAGTTATTTATTTTCGTATTCTCGTGCCCATGTTCTACATTCAAATCAGAATCACTTATTTTATTTGTATAAAACAAAGCGCACGTTATATTTCCACGTACCTATCGACTTGACATTCCACATTGAGCGATCGTAAGACGTTGCGTTTTTCCCGTCGCCACCCGCGGAAGATTATACGCGCCATATATGGTAAATTTTAAGGTCATATTCTTCCCTACTAGACATTTTACAAAAGGCTTTCTGTGACGCGGCGCCACTTTACTGGGATCCGATACGTCATAATTTAAACTTACGCCAATTCTGTTGATTCAGCTGTTGGAATTCCTTTTTAACGAGTATCAGTCTTCAATAACTATGACAGCAATAGCTTCAACGAATATCATTTTCGCAGAAAAATAATTGTAACGTACATACTTAATATTTATCTTTTGGTGAGGTTTAAGTAAAAGCAGCAATATTACATCTCGAACAACACCATGTCGCCATATATATGTATATCTACGTATTCGGTAAAAGATCGCTTCTATTTCACTATTATCAACGCATGACGCAGTATTATTGTTCCATTTTCACAATAAAATAATTATTCTTTCATTTTTTGGCAATACTTGTCTTCCCCTGAATATGGAACTGTTTCAAAAGCGGCCGTTATGGTAAATTCATGAGGAAATTTCAAAGGTTACTGCTTCATTATTTTATCATTAGCGATGTCTCTCATTATTAAAGATTTTTTACTCCGAATTTTTTTTTTTTAAATCCCTTCGCCTTAATTGCTTGCCAAAGGACCGCTCATCTTCTAAGGTCGGCCATTTCAATTTTTCTACACTCGCCACATAAGCTTTTAATGAAGTCGAAAAGGTATTCGCCGGAGTACGAGCATTCTGGGAGCGCTCACTGTCTTTCACTTGTTACTCCGCTCCGCCTTTCTCATGTTTTGCAATTTCATTTGGAAGTGGCCGACATTATGTTTGATTTTTGGCTCCGTCGAACTCGAACACACAATTAGCGGACATTGAATCACTTCCCTCAACCGCTCTTTTTCTCTTTGAATTTAAAAGCGTTATATTCTTTTTAAATCCTTTATAAAGTCTTCGTAAACCTGTGCACGTGAAAATCCTTTTCAGTGGTACGTGCACATTGTTGACTGTCTCCTCTTGAGTTATCATTTTTCCTATAATTCGTCCGTCGTTGAAAATCCAGCCGCCCGGAGTCAAACTGTTCAGGGCCCCTCTAATGGGGGGGAATCAGTGTAGAACCTCGAACACACGTCATTGGATCCATATTAGATAACCACGAGCGCCTTCACGCCCGCGACCATGACACACTTAAACTTAATTTATTTAAATTTATTATATATATATATATATATATATATATATATATATATATATATATATATATATATATATATATATACGATGTGGATAGGATGGAGGAGATAGACACACAAAAAAAAAAGAGACGATCACACTTACATAGCTAGCTTTCGGAACTAGTCCGTCTTCAAGGCGTATCACGGAACAAAGATTTGTTCCGTGATACGCCTTGAAGACGGACTAGTTCCGAAAGCTAGCTATGTAAGTGTGATCGTCTCTTTTTTTTTGTGTGTCTATCTCCTCCATCCTATCCACATCGTGTGTTCATCGCCGCATGGCTGACTCCAATCCATCAACGTATTTATATATATATATATATTACAGAAAAAGGAAATAAATTTAGATATATAAGCTAGCAACAAGGCGTTGAGGTTGGGGATGGATAGATAGGTATATCAGTGGACACTCACAGAAAGGCGATCCATGGCGACACCGGTGTCCACTGCTCTCGGAAGCTTTCGGGTGAGAACCCTTCCTCAGCGGGAGAAAATCACAACATTGTGATTTTCTCCCGCTGAGGAAGGGTTCTCACCCGAAAGCTTCCGAGAGCAGTGGACACCGGTGTCGCCATGGATCGCCTTTCTGTGAGTGTCCACTGATATACCTATCTATCCATCCCCAACCTCAACGCCTTGTTGCTAGCTTATATATATATATATATATATATATATATATATATATATATATATATATATATATATATATATATATATATATATATATATACACGATGTGGATAGGATGGAGGAGATAGACACACAAAAAAAGAGACGATCACACTTACATAGCTAGCTTTCGGAACTAGTCCGTCTTCAAGGCGTATCACGGAACAAATGTCGTGTGCGCTGGTGAGGATAGGGGTAGGAGGGGCGGTAGGTTAGGGGAGTGGGGATGGGGGAAGGGGAAGGGGTTTTTCCCAGCGGTTGACGAACGGTTCTTGAAAAGGGGAAATTTTTACCAGCTCGTGTCTTGGCCGGAGAGAGCGGAAGGGGTCGCAGTGAGGGTGGGTGGGGGGAGAGGGAAGGGAAGGGGGTAAATGGAAAACAACGGGGAGCGTGCGATTAATGTATTTTATTTAATCCGGGCGCGGCGTACGATTTTACGATGTACGATATATAATATATTACGCACATTAACAATATAATTTTTGTAACGCTGAAAAAACAGGAGTTTCGCCGTAATAAATTATTAAAGAAACTATCCGCCCTATACGTTTCACATTTAGCGAGAGGTATCTCTCTTCCCGCCCAAATACTGCCCCCCACTCCCCCTCCCCGGCCTCTCCTCTCGGAACGGCCAGATCTCGCCACCTTATTCAACCTCCCGGCGCCGCCCAAGGGGCCGCCAACCCCTCCTAAATACAAACCCCCACCACCCCACGACCACTCCATACCTGACGGAGGGCAAGAGTCAGATGTTCTCAACCTTTCCTCTACTGCACTCACTAAGAATGATGTCTCTGTTTTAAGTAAAGGACTCACTTTCTCACCGACTCCCAAAGTCAATCATATACAATTACTCTCGGATGTCATCAGTTTCTGCAGAAACCTCAAATGGCGGCACTTTTGGAAACAAAACGACGGCCACACTTCAAATTTAAACCCCGCCATCAACAAATTTCGTCCTAAATCCAACTATGAACCTAAACCTTTGGCCAATAATCACCCAATCGAGGTATTCTGCAACCAACTTTTAAATCGTGTGTCAGATCCTCAATTTCTCAATTCCCTCACTCCCGCCCCAAACCTTAACAGAGAGGAATTGTCATCTCTCAGTCGCCTCCGCCGCAATCCCAACATTACCATCAGTAAAGCGGATAAGGGATCAACCGTTGTGGTTCAAGATAGGGAGGATTATGTCGCCGAAGCAATGCGACAACTCGGTGATGTTCCTTCCTATCTCCCACTCACAGAGGATCCAACTGCGGCGTATCAAGCGGAAATACATGACTTCTTAATTTCAACAGGCCCTGATGAAGGACTCTCCAAGTCCGACATCAATATTCTCTCGCCCACTCACTTCAAAACCCCGTATTTCTATCTCCTTCCCAAAATACACAAAGAAGGCGTCCCCGGACGCCCTATCATCTCCAACTGCAATTCCCCAACGGAGCGCATATCGGCCTTAGTGGACTATCACCTGCAGCCTATAGTTGCTAAACTCCCTTCCTTCCTTCGTGATTCCTATCACTTCCTAGACATCCTGAAAGCAGTAAATATTCCCTCCAACAAAAGCGTCATCATGGCTACGGTGGATGTTACTTCATTGTACACCTCGATTCCTCACCATGAAGGTCTAGAGTCCATATCCCATTTCCTTTCGAGAAGAAATCACCCTCGAATTCCCTCCACCAACTTCCTTATCAAGCTAGTTGAATTCATTCTGAAACGCAACGCCTTCACTTTCAATGGGCGTTTCTTTCTTCAAGCCAAAGGAACGGCTATGGGCACAAGAATGGCCCCTTCTTATGCCAATCTCTTCATGGGAAAGCTCGAAAGTGATTTCCTCGCCACCCAGGAATTACAACCGGAGCTCTGGGTTAGATTCATTGATGATATTTTCATCATATGGACCCACGGCGAGGATACCCTAGCGAACTTCCTCAAATCTCTAAATCAGTTCTCATCCATTCGCTTCACATCGGCCACTTCTCCTTCTCAAATCACCTTTCTCGACGTAGACATTTCCATCACAAATAATAACACCTTTGAGACTTCGGTCCATATCAAGCCCTCCAACAAACAACTGTATTTGCATTACAACAGCTGCCATCCCAAACACACTAAGCACTCAATTCCTTATTCGCTGTCGATCCGTGGCCACCGGATTTGCAACTCCAAAGAAAAACTTCATGAATACCTTGATAAGCTTCACAATTCTTTATCCAATAGAAATTATCCCGAGCCACTTCTAAAAAAACGTATTTTACCCTCCTCTGCTAATTTCACCCCACGTAAAAAAGACACCCCCCTGGACGCCCTAAATCTTCACATCACATATTTTCCTGGCGTCCAAAAACTCAAGACCATCCTCAAAGACTTATTCCCAATTTTAGATACTAACAGATCGACAGCCAATCTCCTACCCAAATGCCCCACAGTATGCTTCAGACGTCCACCTAACTTAGCCAATCTTCTTCGCTCCAATTCTTCGCGAGAGGGTACATCGAATGACACTCCCCGTCCCACCACACAGAGATGCAACAAACCACGGTGCAAAACGTGCAACATGTTTCGCCCCCTATCCTCATTTCAGAGTCCTAACACAGAGACGCCGTTCGACATCAAAGCCTCCGGCTCTTGCGACTCCCACAACTTAGTTTATGTGTTACAATGTAAACTATGTCCCGGTTTTTATGTGGGCGAATGTATTACACCCCTTAATATTAGAATGAATAACCATCGGTGCACCTGTAAAGACCCATCTTCCACTTTCCCCGTCCCTAATCATGTGCGGAAGCATGGCTTGTCCTTTGACAAGTGCTTTGAGGTGGCAATATTGATCTCCCTTCCCCCGGACGCCCCGTTAATTGAAGTGCGCCAGAAGGAGCAGGCCATAATCTGGTTGCTAAAATCGTACGCCGCGCCCGGATTAAATAAAATACATTAATCGCACGCTCCCCGTTGTTTTCCATTTACCCCCTTCCCTTCCCCCTCCCCCCCCACCCTCACTTCGACCCCTTCCGCTCTCTCCGGCCAAGACACGAGCTGGTAAAAATTTCCCCTTTTCAAGAACCGTTCGTCAACCGCTGGGAAAAACCCCTTCCCCTTCCCCCATCCCCACTCCCCTAACCTACCGCCCCTCCTACCCCTATCCTCACCAGCGCACACGACATTTGTTCCGTGATACGCCTTGAAGACGGACTAGTTCCGAAAGCTAGCGATGTAAGTGTGATCGTCTCTTTTTTTGTGTGTCTATCTCCTCCATCCTATCCATATCGTGTGTTCATCGCCGCATGGCTGACTCCAATCCATCAACGTATTTATATATATATATATATATATATATATATATATATATATATATATATATATATATATATATATATATAAAATGACGAACTTAAAAAAGTTATGAGGATGTAACGTCAAGTAGTAGATCCGGACGAAGTAATGTAATGAAATTTTCTCACGAGCCTGTGTCTAAGGGGCAGAATATTACGGAAAAACGAAGTGTAAAGAAAAATCGATTGCAAGTATTGAATACTTTATTCTCTCTACCATCCGATAGTGAAAGTTTAAACCCTTCACCTTGATTGCAAGTGATTTCAAATGGCAAAAAAACCTTTGCATTCATTCCGAGTAAATTATGGGCCCATTTTTAGGGTCTATATGCTCGTTTAGCATTATAAGATACTACACGTTTATATGCGCAATAGTTAAATTTCGGCGATTCAACAAGAATTTAAAAAACTGTTATTATTTACAGGTAAGAAAGAGGTAATACCTTATAAAAGTGTTACATTCATGTCAATAAATTCCTTACTTTATGAAGAAATGTGGAGAAAAACCTCCACGTTGGTAAGATTCTTTCGTGCAAAGCGCTGGTATCATTATTAGAGGTGTTTATATAACAGTCCGTTGCCATAAAAGTCTTGTTGTGATAATGATCGTGTTTTAGTGTTAATAGCTTATGTATTCTTTGCTATTGAATCCCTACGTAATGGATAATTTCCGAGCTAGCATTTACGGCAGTAAAACTTGGTACAATAGATTTATCGCACCCTTATACCCCGGAGTAACCACTCCTAGATTCCGTACTTTTCGCTCATGTATTGGATAAGGCGTAAAAACGACCGGGTCGAATATCCCTTTTAAAGCCATTCCTCAGGTTGCCAAGGAAATATGCAATTGTTGAAATCGGAGAAAAATATTGCAATATTTTCATTGAAAACGTAATTTTTAAACAAAAACAAGGTGTATAAGAAAATCGATTGCAAAAATTAAATACCTCATATTTTTTACCATCCGATAGTGAAAATTTAAACCATTTATCTCAATTGCAAGTAATTGAAAAAAGCAAAAAAGGAACCTGTGCATGGGGGAAGGGGGGGAAGGGGAGGATTTTTTCCGCTTTTGGATGTCTGCGTGTTGGGTGGGTGGGGGAGGAGGGCCGGGGGGGGTCGAATGGTGGCCAGAGCGAGGGGGGAAGGGGCGGAGGAAGGGGTGGGGGGCGCACCCCAATACTAACGTATACGCTGGCACACAACCCAACAACCCTCCCTTCACCCGTCTCTTCATCATCCCCGCAATGGAGGCGACCCCGGTGCGGAGTTGACCCATATAATCCGCCCGCCTCGTGCTCGTGTTTTTTTTCCTTCCTTTCTTTTTACTTGACCCTCGACCCCTCTCTTCTCCTTCATTTCCCCCCCCCCCCCCCCCGGTTTAACTTCTTTATTTTGAAGCACGTCTCTCCATATCACTCGCGCCGACCCCACCTTATATCCACGTGAGAGCAGCTCTCCCCTTCTCCTCCCCTCTTGTTGCTTTGCCCGCCGAAATCCTTCGCCCTCGACGTAGTCCGAGCGAGATACATAGTTCCCCTTAGTCATAATAGAAACCACATTCGAATCATGCGTTTTAATTTCACCTGCTGTAGGACACGTCAATTAAATATTGCATTTTTAATGGTGCAATAATATAGTTCTATATGACTGAAATTGTAAGTAATCAAATGAAAATATCTAAAAAAGTCTTTAACTTGACTCATTTTTTTTCGCGCGTTGCGTTTGAAACTCCTTCAGAACGGAAGGTTTTTTTTTGTGATACCCAAGAATCTACCGCGGTGATAATATGATATATTGTCAAATATAGTTGAGAAAACATTCAAACTACACGCTGTCAGTTTTTTGACAATATCTAATACTTAGAAATCCTTCATTTTGTAAATGCCTGTCGAGAGTGCATACACGTACCATTTCCCATGTAAAAGGGCTGGTATTATTTTAAAATTTTGGCAAATACCTCCGAAAGTAACATGGCAAAGGGTTGAATTTTTGGTGTCAATAGAAGGGTGATATTATTTTCTTCAAAATGATACCAAAATCAAAGATTTCTAAGCAAAATGATATTTCGCTCAGACTACCTTTATTGTTTTCGCGCGACCTCCGCCAGGGTTCGATGCAGATACTGTACATTTCATTATTAAGCGTCCATAAGCCTCCGATCGCGGATGGAGAGACTGTTGTCGGTGCAAAAATTGTGTAGACACGAGTTTGGACCCTGATTCAAAATGAACCGTGGTGCTCACATGAATGCGAGTTACATCAAATTTTAGCTCCTTTTATTTCACGTTTCACTGTGGTTGCCGATTGCTTTTACATTACACTCTCGTTTTTTTATTCCGGTGAGAGCCCAAACTTTCACCACCCCTCTCGCGAAGACAGCTGCCTGACCGCCGGATTATGAAAATAACAACGCGCATCGTAAAAGGGACTCCGTTCACAGTTACGCATATGGACGCAAATAAATACACCGAAAGATACGTAAATCCACCTCAAAGTCGCCTTGAAATGAGATAGCTCGGCGGCTGCAACTGGGTAACAAACCTGAATCGCGATTATGGTTCTCCGTAATGCTATTGTTTAATAGCGCTCATGATTTCGAAAACATGATGTCATCCAGAAAGAACAGGTGCTCCATAGCAATTGAGTGCGCTTCCAGAACTTTGAGCATTGCCCTACCAATGCGGCTTGCCTAATGGATTACAATTACGACCACGAGAAGGAAATAACCGTGATCCCACCCCTGGTCGGGACATTTTAAAGTTTTAAATTCAATTTCTGGTCAAGTAAAAAGATTTTTACATTGCGAATTTTACGCCTTTTGTACTTATAAAATTTCATATCATAGGCCAGTCATTGCAAACTACACATCACATTCATTCTTATCGCCAGAATGAGAAAATTCATACAAACACTCATTTGTTTTCGTGAAAAATCGAACGAGAAGCACTCTTTTCAAATGTCAAATACGTTTGACAACTGCAACATTCAACATTACCTATTGATTTATTTCATTCATGACAATTTGACTCCAAACTGCAATTTTTTAAAAGGCTTTTTTGTTATTAAATATGTGCGGCAAATTAATAGCGAATGCACATGAGAAAATATTATGCAGTCGCACGTAAAAGAACTGTTTATCCATAACTACACCTGATTTGGTTTAATTTTGAAAAACATTTTTTTCGTATGTTCTGCATTTACCAGCTAAAGCTTCAAGTAAACAGCTCGTCACCAAGCTTTCTGTGATAGAATGAAAAAAAGTCGGAAAAATATGCCTAAATTATTTGGTATCGATGTATGTCGTATGTTTACATAGTTTAATCCCATCAATCAAAAGGAGCCACGGACGGATTTATAATGGGCCATGAACGATTCATTAATAAATATCCTATTTGAGATCGGTACTTCATCAATCTACAAAATTAAAATCGTGAAAAATTGAGTATATTTATTTTAATTATATCTATTTTGCATCAACACTTGGCGAATAAATCTCGATTTATATTATTTCTAAGAAAGAGACTCTGGAAGTGTCATTCAAAAAGATCTTCGGAAAGTCGACCACAGTAAATGTCCCTTGACGGGTAGCAAATGAAGATTTCAGCAGATACCAATTCCGAGTCGGGTGGGATAGTGAATATTTTTTATAATCAATCTTTCTGTAAAAATGATATTATTCGACGCAAGAAAGATGCTGAAATATACACAGCGATACACCGCGACCGAATGCACGAATAATATAAGAAGAAACCTCGAAAAAGAGGCGATTGATGAGTAAGTTCTAGGCTCCGGCAAATGCGAGCTCCATTGCGGTTTTCAAATTTTGGCGGTCGACGATGACTGCCTCAGTGTTCCCACTCTTTCTAAAGCGTGTGCTGCTCCTGGAAGTTCCCCAGGATGCCGCAATCTGGCGTGCGAAACGTTAATTTCTTCCGCCACTGTACATATCCAAAATATGCCAAGAACACAAAATGAGCAGTAAAGCATTCTAGTGCCATTAAATATCTAGGCTTCTGGTTTTTATTTAGCTGGACAACCCATCATCGACACACGTATGAAATTTATCGAGTCTTCCGGTAACTATATTGAATTCATTTGCATAAACTTACTTAGAAAGATTTATTTATTTATATCTAATCACAATGTTCATCATGAGATGGTACATACATTAAAATGGTCAGCACAACAGTAGAATTTCGTTTCGCAGCGGACGAATTCCCGGCGTGCCGCTCGAAACAGCAATTTCTTTCTTCTTTCGTTGTTTGAAAGCTGAATAAATTTCTTATTCGTTGTTTTAACCGATTTATTTGGACATTGTGGCATAAAACACAATATATATCCCTTAGCCCTCATTGCAATGGCACATCAGATAACAGGAAAATAGCGGAAAGGAATCCTACCTCACTTGATTCCACCGTAAGCACGAGAAAACATTTGGGTTTGCATGAAAAGAGCGAAAGTGACGTCACAGGTCATTCGGTTGTTTTCGAAGCGTGCTCGGGAACATTCGTAACCTTCAACTTTCTTTAGCTTTAACAAACGAAATAAATACCATTTTACGAGAAAATTGTTTCCCGAAAAAATGAGTTTAAGCAAAGGAATCAGAAAATCGAAAGATTGAAACACGTGGAAAATACATTCGGACAAAAATTTGCTCATTTACATAACACGATGCTCTCTGCTACAGTCACAGGAAAGTTACACGCGTTCATAATTACGAAGAAAACCTACCTAAATTGAGGATAACAGCACAGGTACTTGAACGGAGCCCGAAGTGATATGCACAAAAAATAACAAACAACATAAAATGAGGTCTTGATTGACAAATTGTGTTCTTAAATTTTACGGACTTTTCCGCTTTACGGACTTTGGACTTTCACGGCAGAATTAAACCGGTCGTCGTCCTTATTCATATAAACGCTACCATAAAAATATCCACTTTGAATATATTTTCTGATGTGGTTTTAGTATGACCAATATACGCCATATTCATTGTTTACTGTACAATATCTTAAGACACGGTCTCTTCTACACTTCTTCCCATTGCTCTCTCGGCTTTCGTCTCTCGCTCAACGAAAATGACGTCACACCAATCTCATTTCGTTGCGCCGTCATGTGAAAAAAATATGGTATTCTGACTGTTATTATCTTAAGTATCTCAGGTTAAAATGTTAAAAGAGGTTAGAAGGTTGTTTGCACAAATATGAACAAAATAAAATGATGTCCACGGTTTATTTTTTGTGATATTAAATGTGACTTGAAAATTTTGTGATTAATATTCAACATTTTGATCTTGCTGACAACCCTATAATATATAGGTTAATAGCAGGACTAAAACGTTTTAGTCAGCTGTGATTACATATTTTACATTTATGTAAAATCTCTGCCAGTAATTTAATGCATTCAATTGTATATCATATGTGAAATGATGTAAATTTCCTAATTTTGTAATATGCAATATGACCTGTTTTAATGTGATGTACAACCATGATCTATATCTCTATATTACGTTTTTATTTTCTGTGTATAAGAGTCGTTTTTGTGCCACTTCTAATTTCAATGATAAATAATCTGTCTTTCATTCAGTAAATACTGAATAAATGTCCAAAATATTTCCACTTCGTAAGTTTGTAAAAGTAAAAGTAACGTATTAAGATCCGTATTCTTACGATTAAAATTTTGGAAAACAACCAATTGTTGCGTCACTCGACTCCGGGAGAGAACTCGTGGCACGGGGCACAGCTGGTGCTGTAAAAGAGGGTACACACACATACCTGGCCTTTATTCTCTCTCTCTCTCTCTCACCCTCTCGCTCGCAAGCAATCCGGTAGGGAGGGCGAGGGGAGGGGCGGAGGGGGGGAGGGAGGAAGAAAGGGGATCGAGGGAGTCGCCCTAGAGACGAAAATAAACAAGGCCCGCCACCATGTTGTTGCGGTTGTTGTTTACGCCGATCCGCGGATGGCTATTTCTACAATCCTTTTAAAACGCGAGAGTAGGAATTCCCTTCGTTCCCAGAGAGGTGTCGTCTCCAACCGGACGATCGCCGAATGTCGCATTTCGTTCCTCGATCTCGCAGTTTCAGTTTTCACTCGTGGTCAGCCATTAAAAAATATTAGCATTTGAACATCGCAGTTGATGGAATAACGATACCAAAAATGTAAATCAGCAAAATATTAGGCAGAAAAGAGGAATCACCTTCACACGATAATGTAAAGAAAGAACCATTGATTACAACCCTCGCGATGCATTCTAAATCTACATACTACCCAGCTAGCCGCCACATGGGCGTGTGGCAGGGGGTGTTAGGTCGCCAACCGTGTAAAGATGTAAGTTTTTGGAGATGGAATGGCGACATATATTATAGGACTGTATTTAGTGGAGCTTAATTTTTATTGTGATCGCTTATTGTTCGCGGAAAGAACGAGTTTTTGTACCAATCTGTTCGGAGGTGTATCTCTCTTATTTTATCGCATCAATCAGACATAGAGATGTAGTGAGGAGTCATGATAATATTCTCTATGACGCTCTGAAAAATAGTTCTGAATTTCTCAAGCAACCTAAGCCTAGCGTGCAGCCTCCGAGTATCTAGGGGCTCCCACCTTAGTCCCTCTAACTGTTGTGAGACACTATATGTATGCTCGTAGCAGTTTTTAACGAAGCGCGCTGCTTCCCTTGGTATTTTATTAATTTTTTGGCTAAATCTATTTGACCAGGGTCCCAAATGCTCGCGGCGTATTCGAGGTGTGACCTAACCAGAGCGAAGTAGCATCTCCCTTTTACTTTTTCGTTCGAGGACCTACCTATCATACATTTCACAAAACCTAGTTTCTTTAATGCTGTGCCGCATATGTTCTATATGTGTAATCCCCACGATATATCAGAAGTTAAGATAATTCCAAGATATTTTACTGTAGCTGAAGATTTTATGTTTATTCCCCCCACAGTGTAGGTATGGCATATTTGTGATGACTTCCGCAGAAAGTGGACTGTGGTGCATTTGCTGATATTTAATTCTAACCCCCTCTCCTGGCACCACGGATGTATTTACACGTTGTTAAGGTCCGAAGACCGAACTTAAAGTCAACGTCTTCGCTCATTTCACGGGAGATAACTGTATCGTCTGCAAATGATCTTAATTTACTGCTCACTGGAGAACTTCAGGCCGAGTCCTGCTGGCCAATGGCATTGCAGCTGGAGCAAGGGCTGCATCGAGCGATTGTTCAGCTGAGCGGAACGAAACGTGGATACATGCATAACACCCAACACATACATACAACACATGATTAGGGAATCTATCAACTTAGTGATTTTTTATTACACAAAATATGAATCATAAAATTATCATTCCGGAAAATGGATACTGCAAATCAAATTAAATCTCCAATCGCATCATTTTAACTGAAAATTCGGTCAAATACTCCAATTCCTCTCCTCTCCTATCTCAGCGTAGATTAAATTATAAGCTTAAACTCTTAGCTAAATTTCAGGAAAAACATTGATCTGACGACGTAAAAAGAACACACTCCTAGAAAACACCCTGTACTACTGCAGATTAGATCGCGCCAATAAAAGTAGAGAGATGGACTGTATAACCGATAGGTATAGAATGTCATTTTTTTCCGCGAACCATTCGGGACCATAACAGTTGTGTTCGTCTTCATGAATAGTGCGAATAATGACATTAGCTAGACTGTAGATCTTTTTCTTTGTATTCTCTACGTTCTTATTTATGCATGATGTAAAGATTGAAGTTCTTATTTATGCATGACATTTTGAATTAGTAGCAGTAGTCCTTGTACCCCTTGCATGTTGGAACGATTGGTTGCATGTGTAGTACGCTGGTTAAAATGTAGTTTCGGTGTTCGGCCATGTAATTCATGCATACCGGGTGTGGAAGCACCCCCTGCCATACACCTTTTGGGTGGCTTGCAGGGTATGACGTCGATGTACATGAGATAAAGATTTCCGCTTTGGCTCGAGCAAATGCCTCTCAAGACTACAACGAAACTACCTTCCCATTCTTCTACTTCCCACTCTCGGAGTGAACTTACGAGCCCAGCAGACAACCCCTCCCTGGAACCGCTTTTCCCACTCAGAAAATTCACTGTCTTTATTTGCACTTATAAGATCATTAAAACGGAGGCAATAAGACGCAACAAAGACGAAACAAATATACATGGCACTGTATATTTGTGTACGGTACACCGGAAGTGTCCGGTACACCGGAAGAAGAAATCGTTTGGAGGGTCGTACCTTGGAGGAGCGGGTCACTCTGGAACGTGGTTCGGGATAGGCATTTACCATTCTCGTTTCGAACAGACCAAAATTGCTGTCGGATGGACACTCCGAGTAGGTAATCTCCCATTTGGGTGCCAGGCCGCTAAATCCAAGAAGAATCGTCGGAGTGGGAATGGTAGTGATAGGTAGTAGTAACGCCCGGCGTGTGATGGTCCCTCTGCGGGAAAGGGCAGGCCGTGAGTGTGTAAGCCACCGTGCAACGCCATGGTGCATTCCGAGTGGTGGTGTTCCGCAGGCGGTCCCGGGGCACGACGTTCTCTCGATTGGAGGTTGAGGCCCGCGTTGACGTCAACGACGCCATAGACCGTGGATATCCTGCGTTCCTTCAGGGCACTGGACTCCGAGGTGAATACTGTCGCCGCGAGACGAGACGAGAATTGATCCAGTCTCGTTTTCTGCACTCGGGTATCGTCTTGAGTCTCGTCTAGTGAACCCCAGTCTCGTCTCGGACGAGACTTTCGTCTCAGCTCGTTTCCCCCAAAATAAAGTACCCAGTGTTCGTTGCATACATAATCGCTGAATTGGTACACTTGAAATAGTAATGACAATGAATTTTAAATATATATTAAAATGGACACCGAAAACATCGAACTGCTTGTACAATCAATGATTTTATCGATACTCAATGAATAAACAAGAAATATGAAACATAAACTTGGGGAAAAATGGCTATATAATCACAACGTTGGTACAGAGATATCCACAGATTGACCTACGGGAAAAATATGAGAAAGGTAGAACAGCAGCAAAAGAAGCCTTTTCGAAAGCATCAACGGAATTCGAAAGCAAAAGATTACGTGAAAATTTGAAGGATAACGCGAAGGAATTTTGGTCTCTCGTGAGGGAGGTTAAAGGCAATGACTCTAATATGATGACACTAAAAACGATATAGGACTGAGAGCCAGAAATAAATTAGAAAAAGCTAATATCCTTAACCCAAAACTTTAAAGCGTCTATGAAACATGCTCTGACGCCGCTAAAATGCCTGGGGTGCATAATAGTGCAATGTAGTCTATTAATATTTCTTGTCGCGGCATAGAAAGTCACCTCCGTTTACTCCAAGAAATCACCCGATCCTGACTGATTCCCGCCCTAATTCATAAAGGATTGGTGTCACAAATAGCATGTCATTTGAAAAATCTCTAACTGAACATCGCGTCCCTTACTATTGGAAAATTGTGAATGTTACATTTTAAGATCGATGGTAAGGAAGAGCGTAGAAACTAAATTGGCCTATTTCCATTACGTCTATCTCGTGCAAGATATTGGAAAATATTATCGACAGTTCGATTATAGGGCATTTGGATAGTAAAAGCTTCTAAATTCCAAATCAACACGGATTCCGGAAAGGCAGGTCTTGCGAAGCCCATCAAACCCTCGTCCTTCACGACAATCTGTCAACGGGAGAGATGCTCGTCGACGTAGACGCGATATGTTTCATTTCAACAAAGCTTTCGATGAAGTCCCTTCGTTTCGAAACTACTTGTTAAGCCGAAAGCCTTCGAAATACATCTCAACATAATATATTGGATTAAAGATTTCTAAGAACACCGCATACAGAGGGCAGTTCTAGATGGCGCATTTGTCCAGTGCAGTGAAAGGAATATCAGTTTCACTCCAGGGAAAGCCATAGGTCGCTTATTATTCCTTTTGTGTATAAATGACATAGCCACGGTTGTTATGAGCGAAATTCCCCCCTTCGCAGTCGACGAAGTGTTGGACAGGAATATCAGGAACGAGTCTGACAAAATTGCGTCACAGGTAATGAACGAATGGTGCGCAGTACTTGGAAGTTAGAATTAATCTTTAACAAGTGCGTTGTCAATCATTTTTTAAAAGAATTACTCGCTCAACGAAACGTATGCAATTAACCGATTGCATTAATTGTATAATAATCAAAGGTAGAGTCAGTTGAATACTTGGGTGTGCACCTAACTCTAATGCGGTAAATCTAACGATAAGCTTAGCCAGGGTGTCCAGCAGCTGGGCATTTGAAAATTACCTGAGATTTACAGGTTTTCCAGACATAATTTTTATTTTTCCAGAGGAAATATTGATTTTTTCCTCGTTAATTATAAGAGAATGTTCGGTATGTTTTTTGGGTGATAAAACGTAAGGATTATTTTAAACTTGTATATTTGGAGGAAAATATACACCAAACTTGAAAATAGTTTGAGAGAAAATCACATCACCTTAGATTTAAACATTGACATGCTGTTGCTCAGGAACTAGGTTACATTACAGCCAGACTTTGCAATAAATAGCATTGATAGAAAATGATCAACAACTTAAAAAACTGAAGGAATTGACTTTTTTCCTTATTTTGTTAAATGCGACAACGCAATGGAAATTTGACCTCGCAACTTGCCGATAAAGGCACGTTCTTTACGCCACTGATTTACCGGCTATGGCCAATAAGGACACAATTTTCATATATATAAAACATTGTACCTACTTTCGGTGATTACAGGAATGCAAAATGCGATAACGAAAGGTAAATTTGACTTAGTAACTTGCCGAAAAGTGCACATTGCTTCCGTTGCTGTTTTATACATAGACACCACAGAAAATTCCAGAGTCAATTCAATGTTTCCAGTGAAAATAAAATTCCCTGAGATTTCCCGGTTTTCCAGAGTGCTGGACACCCTGTTAGCAGAGTTTCTGAATAGTTGAAGGAATTAAGAGTGGGAACTTCTATCAGATCGAAGGGAAAAATAAAGATTTAATCTTTCAAGAAAGTGTGAGGAAGGTAACCTTTTGCCAGACGTTCAACATATTTTTCCACAGCGAAATTCTTATGGTAGAAGCGATCACAGGCATAAGATTGAGCAAATACATAGCAGAACCAACAGATTCAAAATGTCATTTTTTCCACTTAAAATAAAGAACCATAATAGTTGCAATGGAAAAGTTCAATGAAACTCCGACCCTTACTTGGCAGACTTGCGCTTGTGATTAATAACTTAACATCCGTTTCAGAGCTCACTCCGCATCAAAAGTCCGCCATGATTTAGTATTTTGTAGGATATTTAATTAATAGCATTTGTAATACTAACCACCGAATGTATCTTAATTCGTGCAGGTACTTCATATTAGTATGCATGTCTCCGCAGCACTCTCCTGGACAATGGTTTGACCGATAATTGGTCTCACGACTCTAATATTCTCCCGAATCATTTTTTCCCACGAAATATTTAGGGTAACGTTGTGACTGCGAATGACATCAACAGCAAAATTATTATTCTCGCATGGCAGACCATAATTTCTTGTAGCATATTTTGGTACTATTTCTCAATCGCAAGAGTAATATTAACTAATTGTATCTTTAACAAGTGTACTGCACGTTGGCATGTATTTCTACGCGAAACACTCCCAATTTTTTTGGCTTGACAGCGCACTGTTCTCCTTATGGCTTTTTGATCTCCTCCCATTGCGGCTGGGGGCGAGGTTCCCACTTGGGCTGGTGTCTCACGTGGAATCACCCCGTGCCACACACCCTAGGGGTAGCTTACGCGGTACTTCGTAGATGTACGTGTATATGAATTTAAATGCCACCCCCACAAGTTTTATGTCGCTTGGTCATTGCAATGGATTTTTTTGAATACCGCCGGCGAAGGCGCAGGAAGGATCCTCCCACATTTCTTTCAATTACGGAATACAAAGAAGGCTCGAAGAACCATTTCCAGCAAAAGAAAACCCTCACTGAAGCATCATCAAAAGAAAGGAGGATTTGACGGCATTTGGGACATGATCGAATTCGGTCAAGGGAATGTCTGAGCCGCAGAAACCGATCGATGAAATAAAAATTAAAGTTATTCACGAGAATTTAAGGTTGAAATATGTTTAGAGATAATACTTAAGGTACGTGGCAAGAATTCAATCTTTGTCAGTTTCACACATAGATAGAATTGCTGATCAGAATTTTTCAATGTACACTTTAAAGCCAGCATTTAAAAATATTTATATCGTACACATCTGTAATAAACTTAACAAAACTGTATTTGCAATCAGAATTACCATGGAAACCTATTCTAAGGCAGCAGCTTTAGCACTGAATTTTGCTAACATGATCAGCCTACTGCAATATGGTGTCATCTATTAGGAACAAGCCCCAATTGTACATATAGAGAGATCATTCAGGATCCAGAAAAGAGCAAAAAGGGTCTTAAATGACCTGAAATCTTAAGAATCTTGTAAAAATTATTTCATCAAAGATAGAATACCGACTCTTCCATTTATTTATATACTAAATATAATCATTTTTGTTAAAAATAACCCTCATTTATACAGACCCTATCTGAGTTGTCACAAATACCAAACCAGACATCCTAATAATTTTAATAGTATATTCCACAAAAAATCATTTTATGAAAAAAGTGTATTGTATATTAGAATTCAATATTTTACTATGGTAGGTACCTGATTCAATCAAAATAATAAAAGATAATAAAAAATTCTATTCTTTGGTAAAACAAATTTTACCTAAAAAAGCATTCTATTCATTAAATGAATTTGTAAATGACAAAAGTGCTTTCACCTTATAGGCATTTTTGTTAGCCTCAGTATTCCAATCCACCTATATGTATATGTATGTCAATGTTTATGTGCAACACCATCAATCTATTTATGTATTGACTTGCCTTGTAAAATTGAAGGTTAATAAAATTATTTTTACCATTATTAGCATTAATGTGCGAAGTTTCACAGAGGAAAAACCACGCGCCTTGTATGGGATTCGAACCCGGATCCCTCGATTTCCGGTCGAGTACTTTAACCAGTTAAGCTACCGAGGCGTCTTCCTCTTCTGTGGATGTTCGTGGGATTTAGGGGACAATATGTTGAAGAAATCAGAAAGTAGCTGTAAGAATAGGGGAAGAGGAAACAAAGGAAACCCCCATAGGATGGGGAGTAAGGCAGGGTTGCTGTCTGTCACCATGCCATTTCAACTTGTATGCAGACAAACTGCTGGAAGAAGCTATAGGAGACATCGAGGGCATAAAAGATGGGAGGTGAGAGAATAAAAATCATGGAATATGCGGATGACCATGCTATAATAGCTGAGAATCAAGAAGAAATTCAGAAGATGATGGAAAGAATTTGGAAGAAAAGTGAAGAGCATGGAATGGGGATAAATAGACATAAAACGATGGTTATGAGGGTAGCGAAGGCAGAAGGAAGACCACTAAATATATATGGCTGGAAAATGAAAGTTTAAAACATGTAGGCTCCTTCAAGTACCTGTGGAGTATAGTTACTCAGAACGGCAATTGTACAGAGGCAATTAAAAGTAGAATTGCACAAGGAAAAGTAGCATTTAGCAAGATTAAGGAACTGGTGACATCGAGGAATGTCAGGACGGATATGCGAAAAAGATTCGCAAAATGCTTCATATGAGTATTGTACTGTACGGATGCGAAACATGGACCTTGTCCAAGGACAGAATCTCAATGATGATGATGCTGAAGACTGCCGGGCAATTTCATGCCACGAGCAGTGATAGTCGTGCGTTAAGCGTCACAGTCCGAGAATTCCCTGAGTTCAGGATCCGGTTTTGAGTCCCGGTCAAGGCTGATGATTTTTCTTCTGTGAAGATTCGCACATCAGTGCGTTGCGAATGACTCCGTAAAGCTATCCTTGGCTAGTCCATGTTTACCCACAATCACTCCACCTTACCTATAAAAACCATACGAGCTACTTCATCGCAAAATTAAAATAGGTCCATCGATTCATCGGCAACGTGGAGCGCACTGGTTTGGAAAAGAACATACACAGTATATTAATCCAGTAAAGTATCTTGGAATCACCTTAACTTCAGATATACATTGTGGAGAGATACTCTGCCGAACAGATAGGTACGAAAACTCGTTCTTTCCGCGCACAATAAGCGACCACAGTAAAAATTGAGCTCCTCCAAATACACTCTCATAGTACATGTCACCATTTCACCTCCAAAACCTTTCATCTTTACACAGCTGGTGACCTACCACCCCCTGCCACAAGCCCATGCGGCGGCTCGCGGGGTAGTTGTAGATGTAGATGATCTCAGAGGCTCAATGAATTCACCTCTAACAAAGTACGACACCCAAGTTTCTGAACATTCTGAAGCTGGCCGCCTAAGATAAATGGAAATACTACATCGCTGGAATGAAAGGTGAATTTATGACACCGAGATTTCCACGAAATATTTCACTGTTCACGACCGTGGCTTCGTAGCCAAGAAACATGAGGTGAATTATGGGAGGGAGGAGTGGGGAAGGAGGTGAGGCGCCCTTTGCAAGAGAAAATCCGAGTGGTCGAACAGATTGGGGATCAATGGATGAGTGCGCCCCTGTTAACACACGGAGAAAAAAGTGTAGTAGTTAAAACTACCCCACTGATCCTGGTGGAAACCCTCTTGGGTAGAATAACGGGAATCATGGTTAAAATTACCAGAATCATAGCTCGAGTTACCAGACTCTGTCTGGTAATATGAGCCAGAAGTTGGGTAGCGGCTGCTTGGTTAATTTTACCAGACAACAGCTTACATAGTTTCCCCAACGACTCGAGTGCCGCCGCGCCAAGCAGTCGCCGTGCCCGAACCCTTGGTCGGCGCGGCGCGAGGACGAAAATGGTTACAGATGATACATTGTTGATCAGCCGTGACGGCTGGCCCAACTGTCGTTGAACTAAGTAGCCTCAGTGGAACCTTGTCGGTAGAAGGAGGAGGACGGTTAATAGTGAGTCCATCATGACTGCTCCCGTTGATTCACGGACTCGTAAGTCCGTGACTACTACTTGGTACATGAGGACTACTTGTTTAATAAGGCTGACTACGAAGGTATGAAACGAGAGTTGCAAAAGTCATTTAATAATTTAAAAAAAATAAGTATCAAGCGTAATACTGAGGTTTTGTGGAATACTTTCCTCAAGGTTACACGATCAGTAGTTAGCAAATACATACCAAGTAAATGGAAAAGAGCCAATGCAGAGCCTAGGAGGTATAACACGGAGGTTAGAAAAACATTAAAGCACCAGAGAACATGTCATGCTAGGCTAAAAAGGGCAAAAATTAACAAATCCTCCGAAGAACTATACACAGTCACCGAAAATTACAAAATATCTAAACTCTTAGCAAAAAAAGCGTGCCGAAGGGCGTTAGCTGATTTCAAAAGTAAATTACTGGGAGAACACTTGAACGATAATCCCAAGGCATTTTGGTCGTATGTTAGGGACACTCAAGGAAATAAATCAACAGTACACACGCTTAAGAATATCAAAGGGGAAAAGCTAACCAACAGTCTGTAAAAAGTCAATTCGTTAAACTCATTCTTCAAAAGCATTTTCAGTACTTATACACCACATCTTTTCGATCCGCAGCCAGTTCGTTCCCAAACATGTATGCCTGAAATTATTATAAATTGTCGCGGCATAGAACATCAGCTAAAAAATATCAACCCCAACAAATCCCCCGGTCCAGATCAAATACCTCCTCGCGTATATAAAACATTGGCATCAGACATAGCGCCTAACTTAGAATTAATATTTACCAAATCTTTAGTAGATCACGTAGTGCCTAAGGACTGGAGAGTAGCAAATGTCACACCTATATTCAAAAGCGGCGACAGGGAAGGAATTATTTATAAATAACCAACACGGATTTCGAAGGGGTAGATCTTGCGAAACCCAATTGGCCCTCTTCGTTCATGACATCTTGCTCTAGGGTGAAAATAATTTTCAAGTTGACGCGATATTCCTCGATTTTAAGAAAGCTTTCGATAAGGTACCTCACGTTAAGTTGCTCTCAAAACTAGAAGCATATGGAATAGATAAAAACATTATTAGTTGGATTAATCAATTCTTACATGGGCGGGAACAAAGGGTTGTCATAGACGGTATCATGTCAAACACAGTGGCCGTTACATCGGGTGTTCCGCAGGGAAGTGTAATTGGTCCACTTTTATTTCTCTTGTACATAAATGATATTAGCAACGTCGTTAAAAGTAAGCTTAGACTCTTCGCAGACGACGCGGTTGTGTATAGGGATATTAACAATTCCGAAGATAGCGACTCGTTAACAATCGACCTACTTGCTATTCATGCTTGGTGCGAAAAGTGGTAGATGGAACTAAACATAAAAAAGTGCGTAGCAGTCAGCTTTTGGACTGGCTTTAGGCCAGGTAGGGCTTACAGAATTAAAAATACGGAAATTATTCACGTCGAGTCTGTTAAGTACTTAGGGGTCACAATTACTCACGACGTATCTTGGGGTAAACATATTAGGGAAATATGCGGTCAAGCATATAGGAAGCTAGGCTTTATCAAGAGAGTACTCGGAAAATGTGATGAGAAAGTGAAAGAACGTTGTTATTTTTTCAATCGTTAGGCCTTATCTGGAATATGCTGTTAGTGTATGGCATCCATACGAAACGGGGTTGATATCAGAGTTAGATCGCGTACAGCGAATAGGAGCTAGGTTTGTGAAACAATGCTACGATAAGTTGGCTAGCGTGTCTGAACTGTTAGAAGAATTAGGATGGGAATCGCTATCACAGCGTAGATTAAATGTTAAGGCTTAACCTCCATATAAATTTCAGGAAAATCATTTCTCTGACGACGTAAAAAACATACTATTAACCCCCTCGTACTACGGCAGATTAGATCACTCCAATAAAATTAGAGAGCTAGATTGTAGAACCGATAGGTATAAAATGTCATTTTTTCCGCGTACCATTCGGGACCATAACAGCTGTGATAGTCGTCATGAATAGTTATAGTATTGACAATAGGCAGGCAGTAAATCTTTCTCATTATATTCTCTACTCTCTTATTTATGCATGATGTAAATATTGATGTTCTTATTTATGCATGATATTTTGAATCTGTAGTAGTAGTCTTTGTATCCCTTGCATGTTGGAACGATTGAAGATAGAATGTTTCTTGGGTAGATTTTTAATTGGCGCTTTGCATGTAATTTCGGTGTTCTACCATATCATTCATGCATGCCTGGTGTGGAAGCACCCCCTGCCACACACCCTTTGGGTGGCTTGCAGGGGATGTCGTAGATGTAGACATTTACTGGTTCGCGCCCCAAAATTTAAAATTTTTCCAATAATATTTGTGCATTGTAAATAAGACGCAAGAGATGGAGCAGAATTCACTAACGAACGTTCTACGGAGGAATTAAGTAGGCCAACAAACGTAGCTGGCCATCTGTGGGGAAAATCGGCTCCCTTTCTGATGACACATCGTTCTTCGAGCACGTTCTCATCCAAGACGAGGGCTGCCATTTGTTCGTACAAAATCCGAGGGTAAGCAACTATTCCGACATCCTCAGCGTAAATGTGTAAGCAAGTCACTTAGGGGGCAAAATTAACTGCTTAAACACCAAATATAAGCACCTCTGCTTCAAATATGCAAGGTACTGAAAACCGAGAGACCAAGAACCAGAGGCATTACACGGAAAACGGTAATTGACGCCCAAATCAATCAAATCACGACTTAAAATTAAAATGAAATTTCCGGGCATGAGCCGAGCCAGGGTGGTTGGGGGTAATTGGGGGCGCGGGGTCAGGACACTCATTTTCCAACAACTCCCACTGGGATGTTTGATTCATAATACATGTTAATCAACTTAAGGTAGTCCGAGCGAGAATCATAGTGCCCTAGTCATAATAGAGACCATATTCGAATTATACGTTTTAATTTCACCAGCTGTAGGACACATTAATGGAATACTGCAATATTAATGGTGCAATTATATATTTTTATGTGACAGAAATTGTAAGTAATTAAATGAAAATATCTAAATAAGTCTTTAACTAGTCTTAAACGCCGTGCGTTTGAAACTCCTTCAAAACGGAAGGTTTATTGTGATACCCAAGAACCTAAAGCGGTGACGATATGATTTTTTTGCAAATATAGTTAAGAAAACATACAAACTACACGCTGTTAGTTTTTTTTACAGCATCTAAGAGTTAGAAATTCCTGATTTTGTAAATAATGTCTCTGTGGAGAACATACACGTACCATTTCCAATGTAAAAGGGCTGGTATTTTCTGACAAATATCTCGGAAAGTAATACGGTAAAGGGTTGAATTTTTGGTGCCATAAGAAGGGTGAGATATTTTTCTTTAAAATGAGACCAAATTCATTGATTTCTTGGTAAAATGATATTTCACTCAAACTAACTTATGGGAATCCGAAACAAATTCCGAACAATGAATGTGAATTTTCACTGCGTACCTCTTATCTCTACTTTCGTCAAGTACCCTTAGCCCACGTTCCAAGGTTAATTTTCCAATTGCCATGGCTTTTTGAAGTAATCCAGGTTTTCCAGGCCAGTGGCAACACTTGACGAGTGATTCGCTGGGTGTGGGAGATGGGGGAGAATGGAAGAGACATTAGCATTCGAAGAACCGCGGACAACCGGTTGATAGATCCGCGATCGAGGAGAATTATGGGAAGGATTCTTTCGCCTCCATCGGTAGAGTAGTGCATTACAAAGGAGTCGGAGAGGAGGGGGGGAGTGGGGCGGATGGGATGAGAGCAGGCGCGACCCCCACTCCCCAAATAGAGATGAATAGAGGGAAGAAGATAGACAGCGAGTGAGAAACACGTTATTCACGGAAATAGGACGCAAGGGCGATTGATTACTTGAGCCACATGGAACAGCGAAGGTAGTTCGAGCGAAAAACCATTTTACTTAGAAATCAATGAATTTAATCTTGTTTTAAAGAAAAATATCTCGCCCTTCTAATGACACCAATAATTCAACCCCTTACCACATTGCCTTTCGGAGATATTTTCCAAGAAATACCAGCCCTATTACATGGGAATAGGTACGTGCATTCACTCCAGAGAGATATTATTTACAAAATGAGTAATTTATAACACTTAGATAGTCGTAAATAAACTAATAGAGTATCGTTTGTACGTTTTCTCAACTACATTTGAAAACAAAATCACATTGTCATGGCAGTAGGTTCTTGGGTATCACAAAAAACCTTCCGTTTTGAAGGAGTTTCAAACGCACCGCGCGAAAAAAATGAGTCAATTTAAAGATTTATTTAGATATTTTCATTTAATTACTCACACTTTCTGTCATACAAAACTATATAATTGCAAGTCGAGATGGGGGGGGGAGGGGAAGGAGGGAGACAGAAATGATATCGGGGGCAGTGGGAAGTCGCGTTCGCAAAATATCCGCGAAATGAAACGACAAATTCACATCTGTGTACGCGCAAACCTGGATAGGAAGACGACGCGAACGCAGCAATAGCCTCTCCAAAACAATGACCCAGCGAATCGCGCTGTATGTTAGTTCACATAAGGCACGGATTAGGAAATTTCCTACTCAATGATCTAAGGAATGCTCGGACGTAGGTCGGATGTAGAAGATGCCTCTCCGAAGGCCCGAGGTCAATAGAACTTAATAGTGTGTTAAGTGCACACCATGTCGACCCCACAAACTGTTAGGTCCACATTCTTCGAGTTGAAATAACATTCTTTTGCAAGATTAAATAAATACGTAATCTGGCAAGTTAAAACGATAAATTTTAAGACAGCACGTTGCAAGCCAGCTCCGAAAAGTCGGCTTCGGAATACATCTACTTATTACCCTGCAAGCCACCTCAAGGGTATTCGGCAGGGGGTGACTTATCACCAACATGAACTACAGTGAAGTTATTAACTTTCACCAACATACACTGTACTAATTGTATGCTACCACTGCTACAGAAACTTCTAAATAAATCTATAATACAACTATTTAAATGTGATACAAGAGTCATGCACGGATTATGCAAAGCATGGTGTCAGCACCACTTGACAGATTAAGAAACATGCATTAGGGTGCATTTGAATTAATCAGCTACACTACCCGTCAACTAACCTACTTCAAAGGCTTAAGGCAGCCATTATGGTCTCTTGTCGATCGCGGGAAAAACGACATTTTAAACCTTTCCGTTCTACGATCTATTTCCCTTGTTTGATTCTTAAGATCTGATCAACCGTAGTATGTTGGAGTTCGTCAGATATTGATAACTTCTGAAAATAAATCTGTTTTGAATTTACATAAAATATTAAGTCTAACTTTAAATCGAATGGTCTGATAGCGATTCCCATCCTAGTTTCTGCAAGAGGCCAGTTACACTAACGAGACTATCATAACGGCCTCTCACGTATCTTCTGTGCACCCGTTTTTACTCATCCCAATCCCAATGAGGATCCCAAACACTGGCAGCGTATTCTAAGTATGGGTCCAACGAGGGACAAGTAGCTCATTTCTCTAACTTTATCGTCGCACTTTTCAAGCACTCTTTTAACAAATCCCAATATACGATTAGCCCGACGCGGTATTTCCCGAATACGTTTGCTCGACGAGAGATCAATAGTTAGTTTAACTCCGATGTATTTCACAGATTCTGCAGTCTGTAATTGGGAATCCTGTATGGAAATCCTGGGAAATAGCCGTTTTGACGAGAGTTTTTTCTTTTCCAGAAGTTCATTACAACACATTTTTGATAGATACGAAAATATGAGCAGCACTACTTTCCGAGATATTTGCCAACAATTGCCAACCAATTAACAATCGGAAATGTACGTACGCGTAAGCACTCGTCTACGTCTACGTAATACCCTGCGAGCCATCACGAGGGTGTGTGGCAGGGGGTGAAGATCACCTAACATGCACGATTGACATGCAACTAGGATATTTAAGGGAGACATGCTAGATAATAGGGTCACGTGCAGCTAGATGGTTAGTATCTACATAATAAGAAAGGGATCATTGGTTGCTATTACATGCATCATGTACTACAGACTACTCTTAACTATATTTCACCCACCTATCCCTTTGCTACGCGTCCTATTGTTCTCTCTAATGGTACGCGGGAAAAATGACATTTTAAATCTATCGGTACGACAATCTATCTCTCTAATCTTGTTAATATGATCAAACCTAGCATAATACGCAGGGGTTCTCAATATATAACTAACGTCATCTGTGAACAAATCGGTTTCGAATTTACTGTAAAGGTATAACCTAAATTTTAACCTGCGTTCTGATAGTAATTCCCATCCTAGTACTTCTATTAAACTCGTCACACTTATACAATTATCATAACGGCCTTTAACAAACCTAGCGGATCTCCTTTGCACACGCTCTAATTCTTTTATCATACCTTCCTCTTGCACTCCAGAGACTATTAAAAAAATGAGGAATTTTAAACACTTAGATATCCTCAGAAATTGAAGAGCGGGCACCTTGTACATTTTCTCAACCATTTATTAAGTAAATCGACTGATCACGGCAGACATTACAGCAGAATCTCACAACAATCTTTCCTCCGTGAATGCTTTATCCGCACTGCGTGTAACAATCAAAATTAAGACTGCATCTGCATGCCTATTCAGTTAATCACCAGTGATTTCAGTCATATGAAACAATATAAATGTACCATTAATACTCCACTTTCTCAGGCGAGATATTGTAGAACAGCATAATGAGTAAAAGCTCAGACGATTTCGTACTGTCGACTAGTTTTTTATTTCACCTCTTGCTACACGTGTTTCAACTGAACAACAGTCATCCCTGAGTCTTGCCAGAGGATGACTGTTGTTCAGTTGAAACACGTGTAACAAGAGGTGAAATAAAAACTGGTAGACAGTACGAAATCGTTTTAGCTTTTACTTGTACCATTAATACGAAAATATCTACATCATTCTTCTTAGCAGCTTCTAAAATAAAAAATGTAACATACGAGCGCCGTCTCCACTGTGATCCTAGAGATGTATTTCGCACACACCGAATCCAAAGGAGAAGAAAATGAGAAGACCAGAAACAGAGGAAACGCCAGCCTTAAAAGGCCGCGCATTGCAATCGAATGAATTGTAGAAAAACGAGCGCAGAGGAATGTTCGTTTGTTTGTTTGTATATGCCTCTCTCTCTCTCTTCCGCAGAGTGAGACAGTCCTTGGCGCGTCCCTCGATTCAAAGCTCACACCGCAGCGCAGGAACGGCCTTCCTCTCCACGTGTGCGAGGCGGGGACAGAAGGGGGGCGGGCGGGGGATCAAAAGGGAGGCGGGGGGGGCAGAGAGAGGAGTGGCAAAGGGGGGGGCGAAGGACACTCCCGTCCGACTCACTCACTCTCGCTCAGCTGATCGCCGCAGGAGGAATGAGGGGAAGTGGAGTGGAGTGGTGGGGGCTGGAGGGGGGGATTGAGTTCGCCCAACTTCTCAACTGGGGGGCTTTTCTGTTTCTACGTACGCTATCATAGCGCAGGGATATAATAGCGCTTGCCAATGCTAGCGAAGCGCCGCGCGCGATTCTGATTCTTCTGATCATGAATATATATTATGGATTGGGATCTCGTCGCCAAAAACTGTTGTCTAGACTTCCGTAAACAAACAACTTTTTGGAAAGTGGTGCCGCCTAGTGATGAAAGACGGAAATTCAAATGTATCAAAATCGAAGAGGCACCAAGGACAAGGTGAACTAAAAATGGAAATTTAGGCAACACGTAGCCTAGGCAACAATGCCAAACATCCGAATCCATAATATATATTCATGACTGCGACAATTGGTGCATTCAGGGGACGGGAGCGCTCAGGCAATATCCCCCTGAATGCGACCGCTACGCAGCGGCTCAGTCGGAGCGGTCGGCCATCTTTCGGAGCGGTCTTCTGGGTCGCTACCTGCTCTGAGAGCTTGGAGATCGGCGGGAATACAGATTCTTCGGAAAATTCATGATGTATCAACAACGGAAAGAATAACCCTTTCTCGGTGATCCCATGTTGAACATGTAAAGCGAATACAGCAAAAACTGCTGTAGAACTAGAAATACAATCGAATAAAGGTATTTAAAGTATTATCTTCGATCGAATGACTGTGATAGTTTATGCTTAGACCTCATACAACTCGTTTTAATGGTGTTTCTAGTAAACTTTTGAACCTGCTGAGGAAGCAATTCAATGGCACTTATGGTATTCCTTTATAAGTAAAAGAGTCAAGACTAGACAGTGAAGACAGAACCAAAACTTCTGTTAGTTGGTTTTCTGGCATTACGATTAACTTTGTTTTTGGTAATCCAGGTGCACTAATTATCTACTCAATTGGCTTTTGCCAAAAAAAATAACCGACGTAATTTAAGTAGCCAGCAACATATCTCGGAAAATTTCGTGACGATGGAAAAAGCAAAATTTTTAACATTTTGGAACAACAACACGCACCCAATACGATAAATAAGCGTTGGGCACGCTAAAATGGCGCGAAAGTCGAAAAACAGAATTGCACTGTCACGAAGTTCGTCACTATTTCACCGTATGGCCGCGGCGCTATGGCGTTATGAAGAAACAGAATCGCGCCCCTGGTCCATGAGCGTGCGGAGCGCGGCAGGAGCTGCTCCCGGTGCTTGCCTCGCAGATCGATCGCGGGCCATATACGAGTGACCCACCCACACCATTGGAACGGATTCATTAGTCACGGATGCATATTTAGGAAACTCGGCAACAACGTCTACAAGCAGGGTGGCTACTGATATCCAATTTTCAAATTCCCTGACCTTTCCCTGACTTGACCCTGATGGATTTACCAATTTCCCTGACCAATCGCCAAAAGGTCACATATCATTGGAATTCTTTTTTCTCATGAATTAAAATTTCTACGGCAGCTTTAAATTTTCTAAATATTCTAAGCATTGTCTCGTATTTATAGAACTTCAAGATTGTATTGACTATTGAACTAGTGTGTGCTCCAGCTAATTCTCGACCTGAGGTAAAATATTCCAAATAACTTAGCCCCGGATTCCTTGTGTTGAGCGATGTGAGAATGAATTTTAACACTAATAGCCAAATATCGCAAGAAGGATATACAAAAGGGATACATTGTATGTCTGATTCACAACTAAATAACTAAGATTCACAACTAATAAGATTCACAACTAAATACTCCACGAATTGATGGTGCTTATTCCATGCACGTCAGCGACGGACTTTAGTATCAGTTGGTGGAATAAAGGGCAGGAAAGACTGGCCGACATACGTAATGGTAGGAAAATAACGAGGATTCCTGTTACAGTTTCTCCCCGACTGTTACGAGAATTCACCGACTTTTCCAGAAATTCAAAATTCCCTGACAATTCCAGGTTTTCCCTGACGAATGCCACCGTGACAAGGACCACTCGATAAATATAAATTCAATTGCATGTTACATTCAATTAAACAAACTACAATACAACTCAACTGATACACAGCGGTTTAAACTACTATGTATGCTCCACAATTCATAAAATATCCGACATACTGCGGTGTGGGTTATATCACAAGAATAACATTAGGGAAATACACGACAGAACGGACACGTTTCAAATGTCAAATTTCAATGGCCTATACGAGTAGAATTGATGACGAGCGAATTTTAAGTGGAAATATTTAAGAAATGTGTCATTTTATATACGTATATATTCAAACTCTTAGTTTCATGCAGCTGATTTTAAAGGTCCTCCATGATAACGTTAACGAATGAATGCACATTAATGTGCAAATTTCTATCGAGATACAAATTGCGCTCTCTTGGTGTAAATAGGTAGATGTTGTATAAACCCTTACGGCCGTATTCATAGATTCCTTACAAGTGAGATACTATCGGCTTAATAGCGCACTAAATAGTCGTCGTGGAATAGTCACCCAAAACCACAAATGAACAGCACTAAGGCCAAAAGAATTTCAAAATGCAATTGTCACCCTCAAAAACAGTCAATACACACACACAATGATTTATGCACTTTATTCTGTTGTGAGGCACTGTTGTTCTGTGTTGTAGCACTGATCTACATCTACATCTACGTCATACCCTGCAAGCCACCCAAAGGGTGTGTGGCAGGGGGTGCTTTCGCACCAGGCATGCATGAATGATATGATATGACTGATGGAACGAGATGAAGAAGAGATGATGACCACCTTAACGACGCTCGAAATCACGGCAATCACCTCACTAACTCTTCCTTCTTCGTTGAATAAAATAGTCATGAATCACTACGGAGTACCACAACACGGCGTCGTAGACAGAGAGCAAATAATTAAAATGCTCAGTTCGATCCAGCAACGATACTACACTCGCATTCGCCAGACTTGAGAAAAGCAATTCCACCAGTATCTTTGGTATTTTCGCCTAAAATCTCAGTTATGGCTTCAGGTTATCACCCGAGGTGAACCGCTCGTGACAGACCGCCATATTTAGTAGCGCCTCTAAGCAAGGAGAGAGAGTGTTTAAGAATCGGCTAATAAAATAATGGCTCACTCTGAGCTTAGTAGCTGTCTATGAATACGATTTTGTTAGTTGGCGACTAGTTAGTGCGCTATTAAGGCGAAAGTAGCTCACTAAGGAATCTATGAATACAGCCATACGTACCTCCGGTTGCATCCAAGCTATAAGGTTCTTCTTTTCTGAATAGTGATGCAAATATCAACCAAGGTCGACCGATATCCACGGGAAAATATACGTCTACAAGCAACATTCCCGCCTTTACGACTTCACCATTTTACATCAACATATTACCATGCAACCCATCTCAAGGGTTTGTGGCATGGGGTGAGTTATCACCAACATGAACTATAATGAACCAGTAACTTTAACCAACATGCACCACAATATAGATATACTACCAATGCAAACGATACTCTTGAATTCAAGTAAAATGCAACTACATGAAAGAGATACAAGATCCTTGCAGAAATACCGCAAAGCGTGATATTAGTATTCCGTGGCAGATTCAGAAACGAGAACTAGGGTACGAACCAACTGATCAGCCAACACTCTACCAGTCAAATAACCTACCATTCAAAGCCTTATTAACGGCCATTATGGTCTCTTGTGCCCTGTTTACATGACTAGCTTTTAACCAGGTTAACTGTTAACCCTAGTAAAAGTTCGCCGTGTGAACGCAGCTTGGCGCTGACCATAGTCAACTTTTTAACCGCACTGGAGTTACTAGGGTTAGCGCTGGTTACCACCATTTTTAACGCGTGTAAACGCAGGTTAGTTATAATGGTAGTCCCAGTGATCCAGTCCGCTCGCAACTTTTACTTGAAGCGTACAATTTATTAAGAGATTTTCTATTGCCATGTTCCGTATCCATGCATCCGCGCCACGTTGCTTGGTGCATTTTAATGCATTAGTGAATGATGAACCGTATATTAAGTTCAAAATTATCCTTAAAAGCGCAATCGAGGATGGGTTCCCCTTTCCTCCCCTCTCAGTACGATGCAAATCATCCGTGCCAGAGCTGTCGACTCGGAAGATTAAAAGGCAGTCGCGACGACGCAGCGACCGACTTGCGGGCGAGTCATACATAACCGAGAACTGTCCTGGAAAAAGAAACCTCTCCTTAGCACACGAACACCGACGGAACACTGCGAACGACATGTTTTCAACAGCATTACTTGTGTGAGTGGATAAAGGAATGCGCTTGGCATTCAACATTGCGCACATGCATTGACTGGGAGAAGAGGAATAGTCGGGAAGTTCAAGGCTATGTCCTCGGGAACGGGAGCCGCAATGGGTGAAAGCGGAAAGGGGAAGGGAAATAGAGAGGGGAGATTAACCCTTGGTGCCCCGGCTTCAGAAGATCAACACCCGACGAAGACCCTTAGGAATTGGAACCAGGGCCATGGGTGGGGTGTGCCGGTAATACAGTGGTTTTTGTGCAAGTTAATAAATGGTGGAACGCTTACCACAGCACGATGAAAAAAGAACATTATTCAGCGATTGCTATTTCAATGGAGGTAAGCAATCTTTAAATCGCTCCCATGAACATGATAAATAAGGAAGCCCGTAAAGGAATAAGAGAATGTCTAAAGGTAGTTCGAGCGAGATAGTTCCCTAGTCATAATAGAGACTATTATCAAATTATACATTTTGATTTCACCAGCTGTTGGACACATGGATTCAATACTGCATTATTAATGGTACAATTATATAGTTTTATGTGACGAAATGGTAAGTAATTAAATGAAAATATCTTAAAAAAAAGCCTTTAACTTGGCTAATTTTTTTCACGCGGTGCGTATGATACTCCTTCAAAACGGAAGGTTTTTTGTGATACCCAAGAACCTACGTCGGTGACAATATGATATATTTTCTAATATAATTGAGAAAATACACAAACTACCCACTGTTGGTTTTTTACGACATCTAAGTGTTAGAAATACCTCATTTTGTAAATAATGTCTCTCTGGAGTATATACACGTCCCATTCCCCATGTTAAAGGGCTGGTATTTTTTGGCAAATATCTCGGAAAATAATGTGGTAAGGGGTTGAATTTTAGGTGTCATTAGAAGGTTGACATATTTTTCTTTAAAATGAGACCAAATTAGAATGAAACACTCTCTCGGGTAACTTTGCGGTAATTCATTTCTAAAATGGATTTAATGAAATAACTTTTACCAACCACAAGAAAAATACAACTCACGACCCGGGTTTCAACGCGTTTGCGTCATCTTCAGGTGATTGCAGGAGTTTCTTTCGGCTCTTATATACCAATAGCCAGTGAGGAGGGGGGGGGAGGGGGAAGTGAGGATAAAGTGAGGATTTGGGGAGGGGTATTTTAAGTAATTGGTGTAATTGCATTGGAGCTCCGACTTACAAATTAGCTCAAGTCCTTAGTAGACGCATCAAACAGCTCACCAATTTTAAACCCAAGTAAGGCATAAAGAACTCTCTCGAACTAGTTGATAAAATTAAAGGCGTTGAAATTTCACATAACGCAAGACTTGTGTCCTTTGACATTGCCAATCTTTTCATTAATGTTCCAACTATCGAAACAATGCAGTTTACAGCCCAATTACTCAAAAAATCAGCCGTTCCTTCGAAGATTATTAAAGAAATTTCCAAGCTCTTGGCATTATGTACTTCTCAAAATTATTTTATGTTTGATAATAAATGTTATAGATCAACTGATGAATTAGCCGTGGGTTCTCCAATTTCTCCTTCACTCGCCGAAATATTAATGGATAATTTAGAAAACAAACTCTTCAACTCGGGAAATAAACCTTTAACTTCTTTAGTGCATTGTCACCGCTAAGTAGACGACATTATTGTATTATGGAAAGGCACAGACAGACAATTAGATAATTTCACGGATTTTTTAAATAGCCTACATCCAAAAATGTCTTTCTCCCCCGAAAAAGACTCAAACCATTCCCTGAACTTTTTAGACTTGAATATTTCGATAGCCAGTGGCAGGCACCATTTTTCCATTCACAGAAAGCCGACCTATACTGACCACATTATACCATCTTATTCAAGACACGTATTCACAAAAACTCATGGCCTTCCATTCCGTTATTCATAGGCTTTGTAATATTCCCCTGTCGCAAGATGAGTTCAACAAAGAAAGGGGAATAATCAAACCAATAGCCCTGAATAATAGATACCCAACCAGATTAATAGATAACCTCATTCAGAAAAAAGAAAGGAAAATAGCACTTAGTCAAATATTCTCTGGCAGCTCATCCTCCGACAATAAATGGTGTTCAATCAGATACTGTCAATCAATCAATCAAATAAGTAATAATATTCCCAAGACCTTTACCAACAACAAATACAGAGTTTCCTTCAAGAACACTTTAAACTTCAAAAACCCTCTTCGTGAAGTGCAAAGACCAACTAGACGCTAAGAAGAAAAGTGGTGTTTATGTGTTGAAGTGTGGGGACTGTCTAAGTGAATATGTGGGGCAGACAGCTCGTAATTTTAATGTAAGAACCAAAGAGCAATTTTGCTAAGCACCTTTTAACCAATGACCATCGAAGTGATTTTAATGTTCATATTTTATATTTTTCAAATGACCGACGGGAACTGGACTCTTTTGAGCAGTTGGAGATTTTTAAAAAGACTGAAGGACCCAGAGGTGGATGTTTTGAATGAGTATTTGTTCCCAGCCCCTTCCCCAATCCTCACTGCCGCATACCGTTTGACCCTCCTCCCTCCTCCTCCTCAAGATATCGCCGGGCATACTGCCCCCCTCCCTCCCTGCCATCCTTAACGCCAATTACTTCAAAATACCCCTCCCCAAATCCTCACTTTATCTCCCCCCCTCCTCACTGGCTATTGATATATACTGAATAGTTAACTACATTTCTTTTCTTGTTGATTGATAGTTGTTTTTTTCTAGTCGTTAAATAGTTTACTCTCCATCTCCCTTTTTTATATAGTATATATAACGTTATTAAAAAAAACCTTTACCTAAGACCGTTTGTAAAACCATCGACTGATATTGTAATTTATACATATAGCCAGTTAAAGCCTCTTTAATTACTACTTTTGCACTTATTTAATATAATAACATTTAGTTAGGTTGAATCCAAAAACACAGATCTTTCTCGCGTTGTTCGTCAGTGCTTCAACCCCTCATAGCTCACTTGCGTTACATCACCTGTCCTTCCTCCCCTATCTTTAGCGTCCTAAAAGTGAAAGTCAGTTACCTCCCGCTGTCAGCTCCCTAGCCACTCCCTGCAGGAAATTATCTGCTAGGCCTTCAGCGTAAATTAAAAAAAAAAAAAAAAGGTTTTGTGATTAGGATGGCTTCCTTTAGGTCTGCTCTTAACCTCCTCAGGAGCTCACCCGATTGCGAGTCCTTAGGGGCTCGGATCGCTGGGCTTGAGAGGACGGTGGACGAGCTCCGTGCCATGGTGGAGCGGTTGGTGGCAAGTCCTGGAAGGTCGCGGGGGAATGGGGAGGGCCCAACACCCTCCAAACGTGTCAAGGTCCGGGGAAGCTCGGGCACTGTCACGGGATGGAGGGTGGAGGAACTTCCCCAGACTTCTGTGCCTCCGGAGGAGTCTCCCTCCGTTGCTTCGGACGCATGGATTGTGGCCTCAAGGCGTAGCCATGGGGTCACCCTCCGAAAACGGGGAACGGCAAGTGCGGAGGTTGAGCCGATCCCCGTCAGCAATAGGTTCGATGTGCTGGCGGAGGCTACGCCATCGGAACTAGCGCTGGGAGGTGGGTTGCCGAGAGGGAGTGACGAGGGAAGGGAGGGAATCTTAGTGATAGGTAGCTCGAATGTCCGGCGTATAGCGGCTCCACTGCGTGTAAAGGCCCGCAAGGAGAGAGGAGATGCACGGGTCACCTCCTGGTGTATACCGGGAGGAATGGTGCCACAGGCGAAGAAGGCGATGAAGGCGGCGGTCGGGGACAAGGGCTGCTCTAAGTTGGATGTGGTAGCCCATGTTGGGACCAATGACGCCGTGGATGTGGGATCAGAGGAGATTTTAGACTCTGTGAGAGATCTATGCTCCGAGTTCCGCCGTATTCGCGGAGGGTCGAGTCGCAATATGAGGCTTACCATATGCAGCTTGGTACCTAGGACGGATCGGGGTTCGATGGTTTGGAGCCGAGTGGAAGGCATAAACCAAAGACTCCGTGAAGTCTGTGGGAGCGAGGGAGCGGAGTTCTTAGATCTCAGGCCGGTGCTGAATTCGTGTCGGGTGCCACTAAACCGCTCGGGTGTCCATTATACGTACGAGGCATCGCAGAAGGTAGCGTGCAGGATATTTGAGCATACCCAGCGAGTTTAGCATAGATGGTAGGCAAGAGAGTAGGTCAGTTAGTGGGGGCGAAATCAGTGCTTTTCCGGAAAGTCAGATAATAAAGAGTACACAAAGCTTAGTGCCTAGGAAAATCTTAATAGATAACAATAAATTAGAAATATTTAGGGAAGAGAGTAGGTCAAATAGTGGGCCATTAAATAACATGCCACTCACCAGGATAGCAAAGAATAACAAGTTGACCAGACAACACAGTGTAGGTTTATCGGGACGGAAGAAAGCACAGAAAAAGGAAAAACGTACAAAACAAAACAACACCCATGAATTTCCAAACTGTAACTTTCCCAATAATTTAGAAAACACGAACCCCACAAATACAATAGGCAGACATATTAAAATAGAGGAATTTTCAGTAGTAGTAGTTAATTGTCGTAGTTTAAGAAGCAAGATACCCGAATTTCATCACCTTATAGAGAGTACTAATTCTGACATAATTATAGGAACCGAAAGTTGGTTAACAAGCGATATTGCTGATAGTGAAGTTTTTCCAGTAAATTTTAGGGTATACAGGAGAGATAGAGAGAGTCGACTGGGAGGGGGAGTATTTATCGCAGTTAAGAACACAATAGTCAGCAAAATAGAAGTGATTCCCCATAATATAATAGAAAGTGTATGGTGTTCCATTCAATGTGCTAATTCGAAAGTAATATATGTTTGTGCCTACTATAGACCACCCCATTCCGATGTACACTCAGTATTAGAACTCGAGAAACAGATCAGGTCCATTAATTCCCATAGTAACGAACGACAGATAATTGTAGGTGGAGATTTCAATACACCATCGATAGATTGGAAAACATGCAGTCATAAGTCTGGAGGTAGGGACAAAGAAATCTGCGAGTCATTGCTTAACCTGTTCGCATCACACGCACTACATCAAATAGTAAATTTGCCTAATAGAGGGGAAAATGTTCTCGATTTACTTGCCACAAACATCCCTGAAAAAGTAATTAAAGTTGAAAATGTCGATGGAATAAGTGACCACAAAGTAGTATACGTAAAATTTTCCCTCAACACTGAAAAAAATTTTAAATTAAAAAGAAAGATTTACCTTTTTAGTAAAGCAGATTTTAACGGATTTAGGCTTGACTTAAAGACATCTTTTGAAAAATTCGAGAACATTAGCAAAAACAGCAATACAGACAATACATGGAAAGAGTTCCTCCAAATTACACGGTCACTTGTCAACAGATATATACCTCATAAGTATAAGAGCGAGAATAGGGAACCAAGGTGGTACAACGCGGAGGTTAGAAAATGTTTAAAACGCCAACGAGTTAGCCATGCGAAACTAAGAAAAATGAAGAAAAATGTAGCTAATAGCGACCTAAAAAATACCATCGAGCATTATAAAATTTGTAAATCAGCCGCAAAAACAGCCCTTAGAAAAGCGTTTAGCGAATTCAAGAGAAAAGTACTTGGAGAACAACTAGAGGGAAATCCGAAAGCATTTTGGTCATATGTTAGGGAAGTACAGGGAACTAAAAAGTCAACGGTTAATTCCTTGAAAAACGATAGAGGCGAAATAGTAACTTCCAGTTTAGATAAGGCAAATTGTTTGAATTACTTTTTTCAGAGTGTTTTTAATCAACCTATGCATAGTTTCCGCGAAACCATACCAGACCGATTTCAACAACCAATGCCCCCAATCGATATATCTTGGAGCGGAATCGTATCCTTACTAAGTAACATTAGCCCGAACAAGTCCTCAGGTCCTGATGAAATTCCAGCTCGTGTTTATAAAGAATTAGCTCTCGAAATGGCTCCGTATCTTAAAGTAATATTTAACAAATCCCTCGAAGAACACGCGGTTCCCAAAGACTGGAAGATAGCAAACGTGACCCCAATTTATAAAAGCGGAGATAGGGAACAGCCATGTAATTATAGACCAATATCATTAACGTCACTATCATGTAAAATTATAGAGCATATAATAGTTACATCAATAATGGGACACCTCGACAGCCAGGATTTATTAATAACAAACCAGCATGGGTTCAGAAAAGGACGGTCTTGCGAAACTCAATTAGGTCTTTTTGTTCACGATATTTTAGTTTCCGGAGAAGGTAACGTACAGGTAGATGCAGCGTTTCTTGACTTTAGAAAAGCTTTTGACAAGGTTCCCCACTGTAAGTTACTCGCGAAGTTAGCATCATACGGAATAGACAGTAATATAGTAGGCTGGGTAGGAGATTTCTTACATGAACGCGTTCAAAGGGTGGTATTAGATGGTGTCAGCTCAGGCGAAGTAAAAGTTACATCGGGTGTTCCCCAGGGAAGCGTGATAGGCCCAATTTTATTTCTTCTGTACGTAAACGACTTGAATAGTGTAGTAAAAAATAGCAAGCTCCGTCTTTTTGCCGATGATGCAGTAGTGTATAAAGAAATTAGAAATGAAGAGGACAGACAGTGTTTAGCTAAGGATTTAGATGCGATTGATGATTGGTGTGATAGATGGCAGCTAGAATTAAATTTGAAGAAATGCGCGATTATGAATTTTTGGAAAAAGAATGGCCTTCCCCGGAATAATTATAGCATCAAAGAAAACAAAATATGTAACGTAGAATCAATTAAATACTTAGGCGTCACCATCAGTGAAGACATGTCATGGGGGAAACACATCAGGGAAATAACTAGTGTAGCAAACCGTAGATTAGGATTCGTAAAAAGGGTTCTAGGCAAATGCGATGAGAGAGTCCGAGAAAGAAGCTATTTTACACTTGTCAGGCCTCATTTAGAATATGCCGCTAGTATATGGGATCCGTACGAGGAAGGTATGATAAAAGAGTTAGAGCGCGTGCAAAGGAGATCTGCTAGGTTTGTTAAATGCCGTTATGATAATTGTATTAGTGTTACGAGTTTAATAGAAGAACTAGGATGGGAATTATTGTCAGAACGCAGGTTAAAATTTAGGTTAAACCTTTTAAGTAAATTCGAAACCGATTTGTTCACAGATGACGTTAGATATATATTAAGAACCCCTGCGTATTATGCTAGGTTTGACCATATTAACAAAATTAGAGAGATAGATTGTCGTACCGATAGATTTAAAATGTCATTTTTCCCGCGTACCATAAGAGAGAACAATAGGCAACGTAGCAAAAGGGATAGGTAGGTGAAACATAGTTAGAATAGTCTGTAGTGCATGATGCATGTAATAACTACCAATAATCCCTTCCTTATTATGTAGATTTTAACCTGTACTATACCGTAGTAACTAATATTCTATTGTAATAACTACTGCAATTACTTTCAATAACTAATAATCTACTGTAGTAACTAATAAACTATGACCCTATTTTCTAGCATGTCTACATTATATATCCTACTTACATGGCAATAGTGCATGTTTGGTGATCTTCACCCCCTGCCACACACCCTCGTGGTGGCTCGCAGGGTATTACGTAGATGTAGATGTAGATGATATATATAAGAGCCGAAAAAAACTCCTGCAATCACCTGAAGATGACGCAAACGCGTTGAAACCCGGGTCGTGAGTTGTATTTTTCTTGCGGTTTGTAAAATTTATTTAAATAAATCCATTTTAGATCAAATTAATTGATTTGTAAGTAAAATGATATTTCGCCCAAACTACCTTAAGTTGTGGTTGTCACACATTTTCATGAGCACGACATAGGCGTTCGAAGCCACGACCTCCCAACAGGACGACATGACGAGTGGAGAGTAACGGAGAACGGGCACTTAACCCTGCGGCCATGCGGCTCACTAGATGAATGCTCCCTCGTGATCACGTAGAAAATGTGCAATTATAACTCGCGTGATCGGACGACCTAGTTCTCTGCTTTCATTATAACCCGTGCACATTGTAATTCATTGACTTAAATTCTTACGCATTGTCGTGATATCGGGGTGAATCATTTCCTAATGATAGGAGAAATAGAAATGGATGTAGATCATACAGTCGAGTCACTAAATGTTTCACCATGTAACAATTGACCAGTGACATTAAATTCTCTCTAATGGTACTTCACACAGGAAACCATTGCGGTGGGGATCGGGTTGGTGTGGTGGCTGGATTACTGGCGTACCATACGGACGGCCAGGGTTCAAATCCCTGCAGAGGAGGATGGTTTTCAGAGGAAACCCGATCCCTACTTGAGTGTCTTGTGGAGAGCACTTTCAAGTACAGTACTCCGTCTGTCGGATGAGACGTTAAGCTTTGGTCCCCTTGGAGCCTTTCGTTAAGAGCAGGCTAATGCCGACGCCGGGTTTCCATCCACCCTTCCTCCCTTACATATCCCCTATGGCGCAAACGACCTTAGCCGTAGGTCGTCTCCCCAAATATCCAATCCAACCATTACGGCAGTTGGGGCGATCCACTCACCTTCACAACATGGGGGCCATATTCGAATTTTATGTTTATATTTCGGCAGCAGTAAGGAGCATGAAGTAAATATTTTTATAATAATGGCGCGACTACATAATTTTTAACGAAAAATCATTAGTAATAAAAACATGCCTGTGTCAGTATAACACATCGATGCCCTAATCATTTTTACACGGCGCGCTTAAAATTCCTTCACAACAAAAAGATTCTTTGAGATTCTGAAAATATTACTGGAGTGAATAACTAATTTATTAATTTTTTGAATAGTAGAAAAACATACCAAATAAACCACTTTTACTTCTGGCATAATAAATGCGTTAGAAATACGTATTTTTTTAAATGGAGTCTCTTTGAATAGCATGCACATTTCATATCATAAGTAAAATGGCCGCCATTTGTTGGCAAATACCTATCTCGAGAAGTAAACCGATAATCGACCGACATTTTAGTGATTTTGGATGGGTTAGATATTTATATTTAACATGAGACCATATTCATTGATTTCAAGGTGAAATAAAATCTGGCTCTAAAGACCTTATATGAAGATCGCGTCGTCAGCTGTGCTCTCATTGGTGCGATGGAGAGTGGAGAATGCGACGCGCGACTGCCTCGCCGAAAAGCCTTTGCCTCTTCCCAAATTGGTTGTAGGTGCTAATTCTTAACTGCGCTGTTATCTTGGCTGCCTTTTGACTCCTGCAACTGGTGGGCTATCTTCAAGACTGCTTTTTCGACTGTCAGAGCTATCGCGAGCGCTCACACTGCCTTCTGCGATGTTCCTGCTATTGTTTGCGGACGATCTAAATGCCTACGTACATTGAACGAAGAAGCGGAACTAAGGGCTGATGGGAGGATCAAGCATAATTCAATGCCTCGCGCCAGGGGCGGCTGCAGACAAGCGGCTCTGGAGGTAAATGATACACAAAAGATATCGTACCATCTACCCTTTTATTACAAACTCGTACTACACGTGTTTCGACTGTCTTGCAGTCATCATCGGGAACGAATAACGACTGCAGGACAGTCGAAACACGAGTAGTACGAGTTTGCAATAAAAAGTAGATGGTACGATATCTTTTGTGTATTATTAAAGATTCTGCTCTGCAATATCTCGCCTGAGAAAGTGGAATCTGGAAGTAAAGATTACCGCCCAGGGAGAGGAGGGAAGTCGTCGGGGAAATTCGTGGCATTTTAAGTGGTTTGGAAACTAACTTTTACGCTTTAAACAGAGCAAGTTTCTACTGAAAACATCTTTCCTTACTTGTTACCAATAAGTTTCGACTAATACCAAAATTATACAAAAATTCAATCACATTATACACATTTAGACACTCTGAAGTAACTTAAGACATAGGACCACCGAGATACCTCACGGCAAAACAATAATTTAGGCTTTCATTTAGGATCGATGAAAAACATTTGCCGGGCATATGGGATGAAGAGTGAAGCATTGAGGTGAATTCGAAGCAGGAGAGTGAGTATATAAGCATTGCCGGCCCCGCCGATGCTTCAAGAACGTGTCCACTTTTTAGCTGAGAAGGCATTCATCGGACGGCAGGAAACAAATGACGCTCGGCCATCCGTTCGCTACAAAGTCGTTTCTCCGGGTTGAAGACAAGAGGAAAAAAACAGCGAGCAGGCGTCGAGAAGAGTGAGACGGGAGTGACGCGATGTTTCGACACGTGATAACGCTCGGCAGAATAGAGATGGACTTAATTGGTCAACAAGGGCTTAAATGGGTATTACTCATTCACGATCCAAAGGCTAAGCGACGACAAATTAGATGCGGAAGCACGGTCAAGAATCTAAACGCTGTGCGGAAATCAAAGCACAAGAGAGTAGACAGTGGGGCCTTCGGGTCCCATGCCTCCCTGGTCTCGGCTTATCCCAGGTCATGTCGGAGCGAATCAAAATAAGAGGACATCTGCTACCTGCTATTCTTACTGGCGAAAATTCCAACAGAATAAAAGCGCGAGAGAAATGAGCGAGGAGTGAAGACCATAGCAAGATATAAATAGCAGATAAGCAATTATATTCGCGAATGCAAGCGAATAGTCATATTTGAAAAATAATTATTTAGTGCCATAATCAATGTGATACATGAAATTATAAAATCGTTACTTAAAGTGGTAAATTATCACTCACCGACGTGAAGAATAATTGTTGGGAAGCGTACTTTGCTGAATAAACCTCATTATTGGAGAAAACTTTCCCCAAAGAGACCCTCAACAACCAGTATCTTTTACCCAGAATCTGATATCATTTTTGGAAATGCTGGCCATTGAAAAAACAGGTCTTCACAAATATGTTCGGAAACTTGTTTTAAATCTTAAGATTAGACATGTTCATTTAAAATTCGATATTATCCGATGCTATTCGAAACGAAGTTAATGAAAAACGTCGACAATAGAAGCCCTTTTCCTCTACACTCGCTTAGATGACGAAAATTTATTTCATTATCCACAGAGAAAGCACCGAATCAGAACTGAGGAACATCAAAATGTGGTGATGAAAATAAGCATTTGATCAAAATTCTCGTTTTGGACTTCACTTAGATTACCATTGAGAATTAACACATTGCAAATTGCCTTTAAGAGCAGACGCCACGCGAGTAGGCCACATTGCATTTGACAGCGGTCAGCAAGCCGCTGCCGATATCACATATGCTACCCACTGCACCAGGCAGTGGCAACTTGGTGGTGCGGTTCAAGGATGATTGAGCGATATGTTTACAGAGCCATGATGGAGACCCGTGTATTAGAATTCAACGTTTTGATTTCAGCGGCTGGAGGAAGACTTGAGTACATATTGTAACATTAATGGAGAGATACTAACATATGACTGAAGTGTTCACTATACAAGTAAAAATAAGAATAAAAGTCTTTAACTTGACTTTTTTCCCCGCGGTATGTAAATAGCTCATTCACAACGGAAGGTTTTTCTGGGATTCGGAAAAAATATCACGGTGAAGGGTACGATAGATTTGTCAAACTAGTTGAGAACACACACGGACTAAACATCGTTAATTTATTGACGAGGTCTAAGTGTAATTAATTCCTCACCTTTTAAATAAAGTCTCTCTGTAGGGCACGCGCGTCTCATACCCCATGCAAAAAGGGCAAAGGGTGTATTTTGGGCAAATATTTCAAGTAGATAGTGGAGCGGCGGATAGAGGGGATAACATTTCGGTATCTCGGGAAAGGGGGAGATATTTTTCTTCAGAATTAGGGCAAATGCATCGGATTCTTTGGGGGAATCTCGCTCAAATCGCTTTAAGGTAGCCCGAGCGAGATAGTTCCCTTGTCATAATGGAGACCATATTCAAACAATGCGTTTTAATTTCACCAGCCATTGGACACATCAATTAAATATTGCATTATTAATGGTCCAATAATATAGTCTTACAAGGCAGAAATGGTAAGTAATTAAATGAAAAAATTTAATTTTTTCGCACGGTGCGTTTGAAACTCCTTCAAAACGGGTTTATTGTGATACCCAAGAACCTACTGTGGTGACAATATGATTAATTTTCAAATATTGTTGGGAAAACATACAAACTACACACTGTTAGTTTTTTTACGACATCTAAGTGTTAAAAATACCTCATTTTGTAAATAATGTCTCTCTGGAGTTCATACATATACCATTTAAATGTAAAAGGGCTGGTGTTTTCTGGAAAAATACCTCCGAAAGTAATGTGGTAAGGGGTAGAATTTAAGGTGTCGTTAGATGGGTGAGATTTTTTCTTTAAAATGAGATCAAATTCATTGATTTCTAAGTAAAGTGATATTCCGCTCGGACTACCTTCAAGTGCCGTTTTACGGTCTGTTCGCAGGCCGTGGTTTCGGGACGCGCGTCCATCCGCACTTAGACGTGAGGTGTTCGTAGGTTCCGTATGGGCTTACCGTGATTCGCAGGAGAGCAGCCCGCTCCGGCGTCTTCCTTTCCGAGGACATCTCGTCGAAGGACAGGTCAGGGACGAAAAGGAAGTACGGCCAGAAGAAGCGGGGGGGGAGGGGGAATAAAAAAAGGTGAGGTCTGTAGAGCGAAGGAAGGGAAGAGGCGGGCAGATAGGGGTGGTGGACGAGAGGGGAGCACTCAAACGGAGATCATTATTCCAAACACTGAAGGAACGGAAGCACTAACGGTCCCCAAGATGCACGGCAGATGAATACAGAGGCCGTCGACATACGTATTCCGAAAAGAGGACACAATGCACTCAACACATTAATCCAAAAGGTAGTCTTCTTTCACGAACAGTTAAACGAACAAAGGCACTCACGGTGCGAAACAGCACTTTTCGCACGAGCGACGAAAGAGCCACTCGCAAGTTCACTCATTCATTCAAAAGTGAAGCGGCGATCGGAAATCACAAGGAGAGGAACGACGGAGGACTCGACACACTTTCCACGTGTTTTCCCACTCCGGAGCGCGCGAACGCCACTTACTTCCCCAGCGAATCCACGCGACCCTTCCAGCGCACGCGTGCCCCTCAAAGCACCGGTGTCGACGCACGCTGTGCTCCCTCACGACTCGGTCGCGTGCGCTCGGCTAGGCTGAGGCAGGAGCACCGGGAGAAAAAGGCAGGCGTGGCGGACGGTCTCAGAGCGACCGATTCACTTTCGCTCGCACCATCGGCCTCCTATCGCTGCATATCCGCCAGATTGGAGTGGACGAGAGAGAGACTCCTCGCGAGGGCAGCGGAAACGACACGCAGTCGCATACACTTCCGCCTCCGACGGAGGATAAGGAGGTACAATGGGGGTGGGGGGGGATTAACCAAGTGGCGCGACCTTTCTGCGTGGACAGATATGAGGAAGAGAGAGGTGCAGGATCCCCTTCAACACAAGATACCGGCACGGCGATTCACGGAGCGAACAACGGTCGGCACGAATGTGCACCGCTATTCGGATACGTCTTTAAAGAGGAGGCGTTCGAATAATGTTTGAGAGCGGGTCGGAGGACAGAGGAACGGGAAATGGTCCCTCGCTCACATCGTCTCTCTCAGCCCTGGGTCGTTCGTGTGTAGTGGAGGAGGAGGGGGGGGCGGGGAATGAGAAGAGTGGGGGGGAGAAAGGCATATCTGTCTCGAGAGAAGGGAGCGAGGGAGTAAATAGTCACAGTCGAATGTAGAATGTTTGCTCCCTCCCTCCACTCCCTCCCTCCCTCCCCCACAGCGAAGAAGAAGGGGGTGGGGGAAGTTTTTAAAAAGACAAGGAGTCCGACAAGGCAACAGTACCGACAGCAGCGTCTCTGACTGGGGGAGAGAAAACAAAAGAGGACCGCTGCTGAGAGTTTCGTCACAGCGAGGATAAAAATGGGCAGAGGGGAGGGAAGGGGGGAGGGGCGCTTATCAGTGCTTCCAAACACACTTCCCCCCCCCAGCCTTCCTCACATCCGAGCCAAGACGAGAGAGCTGCGCTCTGCCAAAGGTCCGTCCTTTCTCTCTCTCTCTCTCTCCCTCCCTCCCAGACGCTCGCTCGCGCTCTAACACCACACCACTGAACCAACCGTCGTGTCGTCCCCTCCTCCCCCTCCCTCCACTACACCCCACTCCATCACACTCCGCCGCCGAGGTTTCACAAAAGCGCCTGCCTCGTTTCCCAGGCGACCTCCGGCGAATCAGCTGATCGCCCGCGGAGAGCATGTCGGGATGACGTCTCTCGTTCGTCGCCGACCGCTCACTTCTCCGATATATGTACATATCGCTCGATTGTGCCCCGCTAAGCACCACAAACCATACCACCCGCGGTCGTCCACACGATGGTAGCCTGAAATCGTCGCGTGAATGCACGGTCTTACCAAGGTGACATGTAGTGTACTAGTGTGTCTGGATTGTTAGAAGAATTGGAAGGGGAATCGCTATCACAGCGCAGATTAAATTATAGGCTGAACCTTCTAACTAAATTTCTGGAAAACATTTTTTTGACGACGTAAAAAACATACTATTAACCCCCTCATACTACGGCAGATTAGATCACGCCAATAAAATTAGAGAGCTAGATTGTAGAACCGATAGGTATAAAATGTCATTTTTTCCGCGTACCATTCGGGACCATAACAGCTGTGATCGTCTTCATGAATAGTTCGAATTGTGACAATAGGCAGGCAGTAAATATTTCTCATTATATTCTCTACTCTCTTATTTATGCATGATGTAAATATTGATGTTCTTATTTATGCATGATATTTTGAATCTGTAGTAGTAGTCTTTGTATCTCTTGCATGTTGGAACGATTGACGATAGAATGTTTCTTGGTTAGTAGATTTTAATTGGCGCGTTGCACGTGTGGTACGCTGGTTTCAATGTAGTTTCGGTGTTCTGCCGTATAATTCATGCATGCATGGTGTGGAAGCACCCCCTGTCACACACCCTTTGGGTGACTTACAGGGTATGGCGTAGGTGTATATGTAAATCATTTAAGTGAAGCAGATGATGCTACTTCAATGAGTACGGGTAGAAATGTGTCATTTGCTTGAAAAAAAAACCTCTCCAAAGCCACGGGGAGGTTAATTTCTTTATTTCGTTCGCATGCCCATTACTCTAAAGATGACATATAAGAAAAATCTATCACTATATTCCACACTTAAAACTTTTATTACCGACCAAAGGTTTCGATCGCCTTGCAATCACTTTCAAAGGTTTTTTTCACACCTCTGAAAATGATTGCAAGGCAATCGAAACCTAGGTCAGGAATAAATGGTTTAAGTGTTGAATATACTAAGAGATTTTTCTTATTTTTCATGTCTACGGTAATATTCCACAAAGTTACGCCTTCAACCATTAAGTTGGTTCATTCGTGAGGACAACACTGAGAGAGTATGATGGTAGTGTTGACGGGTGAAGGGTTGCTACGATGGCATATGCGTATGAAAGTAGCGTGAATGAGGCATTAATCGAGCAGCCAATCCCTGTCGTCGCCTCTGGAGACGAAAACCATGGAAACGAGTATTTCCATCCCGACGACTCGCGTCCCACGGATTTGCCTGATACATATATATACCTACTATTCACTAGAGCGATCGTGGGTCCGCACTTGAATGCAAAACTAGTTGAAAAGACTTCAGAAACACGCTAAAATAGCTAATAAAAATTAAATACATAAATTAGTGAGTGAAAGAATAATAATTACATAAAAATAAATGTGTGGTTTGTTCAATGCAAGGATGAGTCGAATCCAAATGTCGATTCTCGATTCCACCGATTCTCAGGATTAGAATCGGTATCGAGAATCTATCGCCTAGAGTCGACTCCGATTCCATCGATTCCAGATGGATAAACATTCAAATCAAATTTCGTTTATCGCATCATATTTGTCTCAGTAATTTTGGGTGCAGGCTATCAATTTGTACTTTTTATGTTCTACCTCAATAAGCTGAGGATATATTTGCTATTTGTTAATGAATATACTTTTAGAGCGACACAATTGTCTATGTTATTTTATTTCAGCCAATATTTGAATTTTAGTAATAGTATAGTGAGCTACTGGCATATCAAATATCCCACCTTTTATTAGGAATAAGAATCTATGGAATCGGAATCGAGAATCGATGTGAAAGAATCGGAATCGGTATCGAAAAAAAGTGGAATCGACTCATCCCTAGTTCAATGAAAACTATATATAGAAACTATGGTAAACAAGATACACATACTATGTCTGTGTCAAGTATCTCTTAATAAACAACATATTCGGTGACGTGGGCGGCGAAGTTACTTAGCAGTTTCCATAGTGATACGAGTACATAATTTGACGAGCGCACACGAGCGTGAGGCTCTTACTTAGTGGAGAGCGTAGATGGGAACTCGCTGCTTGCGTATCTATTGCCTCACATATGAATCAATACGCCTACAATCTGGATCATATACGTACGTACGGGTAGCCTTTCATATATCAGATCTTATGTTCCGAAATGGCGACTAGTTTCAAAACTTGTTTACCAATAGCTAATAGCTTCCAATATTTGATCTAATCTTCTACCGCCGGATACAATTTGCGAAAGTTTATCCTATGAATAATTGCAAATGCACATAATAATTAGTTAGTAAGAGTAAATTAACCGGTCTTTTGCCTCAACACAAGTCTTTTATCAAGTAATTAAGTCTCCTGGCGGCTCATTGCGCACCCACCATCTTGGCTACGTATGGAACTCATAAATACATGCCATAAGTAATGAAACCAAGAAATTTATCAAATGTTTCTGCAACACTTATTGAATAGTTGCCATGGCTTATGGCTCCCATGAGTTTATAGAATACATATGTGTATTTCTTGCAACTGGCCATAAAACGACCTTAATACTAAGCAAATCAATTCCAGATTTCAAACAAGAAGCAATATTAGAGGATAAGCATCTGTCTTTAAAGCGTGGCTGTAGCATTTAATTCGTGGTCCATAAAATACAAATTAGGGGTGGGTCAATCCCAAGCTTCACTTTTTGAATTGAAATTGAAAACAGTCTTTATTGTTGTGGGACTTAAATGCCGGTATTCATAGTCGTATTCCTAGGGGTTACCTGGGTATACCCTAGCCAAGTAACACCTAGGGGTCACCTACGCTGAGCGATTCATATATATTACCTGGGTAACACCCAACCAGGGGACGCCTGGGTAAGAGATTTGGCAACAATCCCGCGGAAAAAATACATATGAACGGTTCCGCTGAATGGTTCTCGATGATTTCGATGCTCATTTTTCACCGTAACCAAGCACGCTATAAACAATAATTTATATTATACTGTTACACGATGCTGGAAAAACGATTGAAGGAATATGAGAGAATGTTTATTCACAATATTACTTAAATATTTATGTAATAGGAATGGAGAGGAATAAAAGGATGGTTCAATGAGTACACGTGTTTGTAAACAGAAGACGTTACTATGGAAAGTTGTTAATATTATAGAGTACTGCCTTTAGTACAGTAGTATCAATTCGTCCCACGAGTGGGCAGCAGTACTACTTCAGGGGAGCTTTGGGTAAGCTTTATGCCTTACCCAGGAAGTCCACGGCCTGGGGGAGGGTTTGGGGGAAAAAAGCGTGCCGAAGGGCGTTAGCTGATTTCAAAAGTAAATTACTAGGAGAACAATTGAAAGATAATCCCAAGGCATTTTGGTCGTATGTTAGGGACACTCAAGGATATAAATCAACAGTACACACACTTAAGAATATCAAAGGGGAAAAGCTAACCGACAGTCTGCAAAAAGCCAATTCGTTAAACTCATTCTTCAATAGCATTTTCAGTACTTATACACCACATCTTTTCGATCCGCAGCCAGTTCGTTCCCAAACATGTATGCCTGAAATTATTATAAATTGTCGCGGCATAGAACATCAGCTAAAAAATATCAACCCCAACAAATCCCCCGGTCCAGATCAAATACCTCCTCGCGTATATAAAACATTGGCATCAGACATAGCGCCTAACTTAGAATTAATATTTACCAAATCTTTAGTAGATCACGTAGTGCCTAAGGACTGGAGAGTAGCAAATGTCACACCTATATTCAAAAGCGGCGACAGGGAAGGAATTATTTATAAATAACCAACACGGATTTCGAAGGGGTAGATCTTGCGAAACCCAATTGGCCCTCTTCGTTCATGACATCTTGCTCTAGGGTGAAAATAATTTTCAAGTTGACGCGATATTCCTCGATTTTAAGAAAGCTTTCGATAAGGTACCTCACGTTAAGTTGCTCTCAAAACTAGAAGCATATGGAATAGATAAAAACATTATTAGTTGGATTAATCAATTCTTACATGGGCGGGAACAAAGGGTTGTCATAGACGGTATCATGTCAAACACAGTGGCCGTTACATCGGGTGTTCCGCAGGGAAGTGTAATTGGTCCACTTTTATTTCTCTTGTACATAAATGATATTAGCAACGTCGTTAAAAGTAAGCTTAGACTCTTCGCAGACGACGCGGTTGTGTATAGGGATATTAACAATTCCGAAGATAGCGACTCGTTAACAATCGACCTACTTGCTATTCATGCTTGGTGCGAAAAGTGGTAGATGGAACTAAACATAAAAAAGTGCGTAGCAGTCAGCTTTTGGACTGGCTTTAGGCCAGGTAGGGCTTACAGAATTAAAAATACGGAAATTATTCACGTCGAGTCTGTTAAGTACTTAGGGGTCACAATTACTCACGACGTATCTTGGGGTAAACATATTAGGGAAATATGCGGTCAAGCATATAGGAAGCTAGGCTTTATCAAGAGAGTACTCGGAAAATGTGATGAGAAAGTGAAAGAACGTTGTTATTTTTTCAATCGTTAGGCCTTATCTGGAATATGCTGTTAGTGTATGGCATCCATACGAAACGGGGTTGATATCAGAGTTAGATCGCGTACAGCGAATAGGAGCTAGGTTTGTGAAACAATGCTACGATAAGTTGGCTAGCGTGTCTGAACTGTTAGAAGAATTAGGATGGGAATCGCTATCACAGCGTAGATTAAATGTTAAGGCTTAACCTCCATATAAATTTCAGGAAAATCATTTCTCTGACGACGTAAACAACATACTATTAACCCCCTCGTACTACGGCAGATTAGATCACTCCAATAAAATTAGAGAGCTAGATTGTAGAACCGATAGGTATAAAATGTCATTTTTTCCGCGTACCATTCGGGACCATAACAGCTGTGATAGTCGTCATGAATAGTTATAGTATTGACAATAGGCAGGCAGTAAATCTTTCTCTTTATATTCTCTACATTCTTATTTATGCATTATGTAAATATTGATGTTCTTATTTATGCATGATATTTTGAATCTGTAGTAGTAGTCTTTGTATCCCTTGCATGTTGGAACGATTGAAGATAGAATGTTTCTTGGGTATTAGATTTTTAATTGGCGCTTTGCATGTGTGGTACGCGGGTTTTAATGTAATGTCGGTGTTCTACCATATCATTCATGCATGCCTGGTGCGAAAGCACCCCCTGCCACACACCCTTTGAGTGGCTTGCAGGGTATGACGTAGATGTAGATGTAGATGAAAATGTCATTTTTCCCACGTGCTGTGAGAGAGAGCAATGGGCGGCGTAGCAAAGGGATACGTGGGTGAAGACTAGTTGGAGTAGTCTGTGGTGCATGATGCGTGTAATAGCAACCAGTAGTCCCTTTCTTGTTATGTAGATGCTAACCATCTAGCTGTATGTGACCCTGTTCTCTAGCATATCTCCCTTAAATCTTAAATATCCTAGTTGCATGGCAATAGTTCATGTTTGGTGATCTTCACCCCCTGCCACACACCCTCGTGGTGGCTCGCAGGGTATCACGTAGATGCAGATGTAGGGGACAGCATGCCGCGGCAGTCCCTTGGGTAACGACTATAACTACCATTCATGAGCCACGGGGTTCCCCCACACCTTGGGGGACACCCAGGGAACGACTATGAATACGGCCCTAAGTCCCCTACAACATTGAAACATGATTACATGCCACAACAAATGGGGTCAATGGTGACAGCAATATATACTCATGTCATTAAGGAGCACCACATATAAACCAACGCCAATCGATGAATAAGATAATGCATAACATTGGGAAATCAGGGTCACAGTACACAGATTTAAGATCAAACATAAGGCAGTGAGAAATTTAAACTACAGGCTACAAGGATAACCAATCGCATTACTTACACATTATGCATTGAGCAGCAGAATGAAAAATAAAGTATTATACACAAAATCAAACGGTAAACAGATAATACGATAAGCTCGTAGGCTTCCGCGGATGCAGTGTTGACTGTTACTTTTTACGGGATTCATTCCGCGATGTATGTTTTTTTAAACAACAATATTTCGCTGGTCCTCCTGCCAGCTTCATCAGGTTAACTGAACTGCTTTATTTGTCTCGCTCGTCTTCTTTATATATAAGTCCGGACTCCCATTGTTGCCGGAATATGAATTTGAAAAAATTCGTTTTAGACTGTTACTCAACTTGTAACCGTCTTCTCGGTTGACGTTCTCCGGTCTCTTCGCAATTTCTACAGCCTCCCTCATTAATCTTGGGTAATAGCGTATTTCCCTAGATATTAATCTTGTCTCCTCAAAGTTGAAATTATGAGTGGGGCCGCTGAGATGGTGTTCGGCTATTGCAGAAATGCGGTAATTATTATTTTTAATTGCCCGTTGATGTTCTTGGAGGCGTATTTTTAGGGCTCTGCATGTCTGGCCTACATATGATTGTCCACAGCTACACAAAACTTCATATATTCCTCCGTAGATGTTCCGTGAAAGCGGGTCTTTGGCTTTCCGAAGTACGTCCCCTGTCTTCGTTGTGCACGTGAATCTGCTAGCCACGTTATACCTCGACAGAACTGGCCTCATGGAAGAGAAGAGCTGAAAAAGTTCCTGCAACATCTAAATGAACAAAGCAACTCTATTAAATTCACAATGGAAATAGAGAAGGACAACCGCCTTCCATTCTTAGACGTTATGGTCCAGAAAAAAGAAGATGGAACATTAGGTCATTCTGTGTACCGAAAAAGTACCCACACTGATCGCTACCTACATGCCACATCGCACCACCACCCTCAACAGATAGCCTCAGTCATGAGAACGCTGTATCATTGAGCTTTTATGATCTCTGACGCCGATTCCATCGCTGGCGAAAAGCAGCACTTAATAAGGGCATTTGAGAAAAATGGTTTCCGACGTGACTACATCTTAAAAACGGCACGGAAAGAACTAAATTCTCTCGGGGTCCGAAATAAAAATCCCACGGACCCGACAGAAAACAGAGAGAAACCTAAGGCATATGCCACTCTCCCTTATGTGTCTGGAACGACGGAGAAAATCTCTAGAGTTCTGTCGAGGTATAACGTGGCTAGCAGATTCACGTGCACAACGAAGACAGGGGACGTACTTCGGAAAGCCAAAGACCCGCTTTCACGGAACATCTACGGAGGAATATATGAAGTTTTGTGTAGCTGTGGACAATCATATGTAGGCCAGACATGCAGAGCCCTAAAAATACGCCTCCAAGAACATCAACGGGCAATTAAAAATAATAATTACCGCATTTCTGCAATAGCCGAACACCATCTCAGCGGCCCCACTCATAATTTCAACTTTGAGGAGACAAGATTAATATCTAGGGAAATACGCTATTACCCAAGATTAATGAGGGAGGCTGTAGAAATTGCGAAGAGACCGGAGAACGTCAACCGAGAAGACGGTTACAAGTTGAGTAACAGTCTAAAACGAATTTTTTCAAATTCATATTCCGGCAACAATGGGAGTCCGGACTTATATATAAAGAAGACGAGCGAGACAAATAAAGCAGTTCAGTTAACCTGATGAAGATGGCAGGAGGACCAGCGAAATATTGTTGTTTAAAAAAACATACATCGCGGAATGAATCCCGTAAAAAGTAACAGTCAAGATAATACGATAGAACATTCAGACGAATCTCATTCAAAATTGCAATGCACAGATATGAAATCACATTTTAAGAATTGATCATATCGATTTTATAAGAGAAGATTAAGCTAAGTTACATAAATTATCAGTCATATTTCTCTCGAACATCGAAATTGTAGAAGAGGTTCGAACATTTTCAGATAAACATTTCCACAGCTTGCAGGAAAAAATGAGGAAGGAGTGATCAAATATTAAGGAATGGTAATTAGGAACATATAATACCTCAGTGATTCGAGTCGATCTTTTCCCGGAACATATTTGCATTATGTATAAAATGTCCATACAAATACGAAGGATTTTCGGATTTCAGTACCTTAAACAAGCATAAAGCCTTTTGAAGTCTTCGGCGTTTATCTCATTTCAGCCGTTTTACTTTTTATAATAAGGTGTGACATGTCCATCGTAACAGATGTTAAAAATAAAACGTAAACAGGAGTTTTACAGGCGCTGTAACTTAGGGCAGCGTTCTGTGTTAGCATCAGAGAAACTGATTAAACAAAAATCAAAATGGAAAGCAGCTCGTTTCGTTAAAAACTGCTACGAGCGTACACACAGTGTCTCACAACTTTAAGAATGATTTAGGTGGGAGCTCCTAGAGATTCAGAGGCTACACGCTAGGCTTAGGTTGCGTGAGAATTTCAGAACTGATGTTTTTCAGAGCAACTCAGAGAATATCATCATGACTCCTCACTACATCTCTAGGTCTGACAGATGCGATAAAATAAGAGAGATACACTGCCGAACAGATAGGTACAACTCTTTCTTTCCGCGAACAATAAGCGACCACAATAAAAATTGAGCTGCACTAAATACACTCCTATAATTCATGTCGGCATTTCTTCTCAAAAAAACTCACACCTTTACGCGGCTGGTGACCTAACACCCCCTGCCACACGCTCATGCGGATGCTCGTAGGGTATTATGTAGATGTAGAAAAAGGAATACAAGAGTTTGAACCAACTTCTAGCGAAGTGAAATAGGGATCAAATGCCTGAAGTGCTTCAATTGGTACAGTGTCTTATGCAACTTGTTAGATACAGTTATACCATACTCCCGCCAGCTCAAGGTCTTATTTAAGTGAACTCCAAGACTTTTCACAGTACTCGAATAATTTAGAAGGATAGTCTGTGCTCACTCTCTTGCTCTTTTAGGAAGGTCATTCACAGAGATAAAGTGAAGATTGGAAGGACTTCCAAAGATTATCGACATAGTCTTGTTTGGATTCAGTTTAAGTCGAATAATAGCTGACCAGTCACAAATGGATTGAATATCTTGATTGATTAATTCCACGGCATGGTCAAGTTCAAACTCGTAGCTTTCAAGGTAAATCTGTAAGTCATCCGCGTAAAAATGGTATTTGAGAGAGATATGGAGCTGGTAAGATCTTACAAGTATATGGTGAACAATATGGGTCCGAGAATTGAGCATTGTGGGACTTCCCGGAAAAGTGATAGAAAATTTAATTCTTTACCAATCCCGTATTTGAGAGCCTGTTGCCGATTGGATTGGTGAGAATAATACCAGAACAAGACAGAGGGAGAAGACTCGACTCGTTGACTCATGCTTCTTAAGAGTAGAATATCATGATCTAAGGAATCGAATGCTTTACTAAGATCAGATCGAACCAGAATTGTGATTTTTCTTTCGTCTATTGATTGACAAATATCATCCGTTATTTTAATGAGTGCAGACTGAGTGCTGTAGTTTTTATGGAACCCCGATTGATATACTATGGCAAAAATAGTTAATCTGAGTTGGACGATCTACTGTAGAGTTACACACTAAGCACAGCAACAGGTCTAAATTTAGACATATCATTTTGCGCTGGGATTTTATTGATGGGACGGATGTTAGCAGATTTCCATAGAGTTGGAAATGTGGAGTCATTTATGGAAAAATTATAAATAACTAGGATTAGGGGTAAAACTGTGGGAAGAATGTGTTCAATCATTTTAGCATTTATACCATCAACACCAGAGAAGTTCGATTTCAAAGGTTTTACCAAGCGCAAAAGAGGTTCCGGGGGAAACTTAATGCGGTTTATAAACTTTTGGAAGCTCGAATCCCGAAAGACTTAGGCTAAAGTTTAAATACATTGCCACTTAAACTTGATTTATTCTTGGCCATTAGCCGCATTTTCAAACCGGCAAATAATACCATTGTTCATTGAGGCTTAGCACTGCTTCAGTGACTGTAGCTTGCGTTAAAAACTGCCACAGAAGAAAAACCTCATGGAACAGGGGAGATAACTCGAAGTTGAAAAACCGGCCGACGAGGCCGAGCACAACATTTCCCATGATTACTTGCGACACCGCGATATAACCACACAGCGGGTGGAGTAAACATAAAATCTTCAAATACAGTAAAATATCTTGGAACTACCCTAACTTCAGACATATCGTGGGGAACACACATACAAAACTTATGCGGCACAGCATTAAAGAAACTAGGTTTAGTTAATCGTATAATAGGAAAGTACTCGATTGAAAAAGTCAAAGCGAGATGTTACTTCGCTCTGGTTAGGTCACACCTCGAATACGCCGTGAGCATTAGGGACCCTGGTCAAATAGATTTAACCAACAAAATTAACAAAATACAAAGGAAAGCAGCACGCTTCGTTAAAAACTGCTACGAACGAACATATAGTGCCTCACAACTGTTAGAGGAATTTAGGTGGGAGCCCCTAGAGACTCGGAGGCTGCACGCTGGGCTTAGGCTGCTTGAGATATTCAGAACGGGTGTGTTTCAGAGCGACTCAGAGAATATTATCATGACGCCTCACAACATCTCCAGGTCTGACAGATGCGATAATATAAGAGAGATACTCTGCCGAACAGATCGGTACAAAAACTCGTTCACAATAAGCGACCACGATAGAAACTGAGCTCCACTAAATACACTCTCAAAGGACATGTCACCATTTCACCTCCAAAACTTTTACATCTTTACACGGCTGGTGACCTACCAACCCCTGCCACACGCCCATGCGGCGGCTCGCGGGGTAGTATGTAGATGTACATACTTTACAGCGCAATTCAACATGGCGGAAACGGAACGCACGGAAAGATGATTCATTTTGCAGACAAGACCTTTGACAGCGTTGTCATCGAGAGGGTTAGTGGACGAGGGTGGGGGGCGGGGGGGAGGGGGGATTAGGGTGGAAACCTCTATCCGATCGAAGGGGAAAATATAGGTTAAATCTTTGACGAAAGTTTGATGTAGACTATTTTTCCCCAACTGTGAAAATATTTTTCTGGAGCCAAACTATTATGGTAGGAACGATCGCAGGAATAACATTAAGGAAATAGACTGCAGAACCGATAGATTTAAGATGTCATTTTTTCCACGTACAGTAAGGGACCATAATAGTTGTGATAGATCAGTTCTATGATATTGAATAGGTTAAATAGGTTTTTTTAAGTAGTGCATAAGAAGCTAAATATCTTAACATGAATTGTAGATACTAAACTCGCATGCAATCCCCGGCGTGACATACTCCTGCATGTCTTAGTACCTTGTAGTGCTATTCATCTGTCGCATTAATAAAATTAGCGGAATAGTATAATATGAAATGAATAATTTTCAACATATGAATATATTATCTATTGATAAATTACATAAATATGTTCTTATTGTAAAATAATTACTTCATCAACAAATATAAAATACCAGATCTAAGTAAACAAGGCATTGCGCCGAGAGATTATAATAAATTCAAAATGAAAAGATACCGCACCAATCAGGGCAGTCCAGTTCCGGATATAACGGTAACGACACTTTTTAATCAATCACCAACCTGTCTTCCCAAAGAACTGACCTCAATTTCATTGCATTCTCTAAGTGTGAAAGCACATTAGTTTATGAGACATACATAACTACTCATGTAGTGATACAAATGATGGAAGATCTATATTTCAAATTTTCGTTTTAATTAATGTTATAATTTAAGTGTACAGCGATAAATGCGAAATTTAAGCAATGTTCATGCCTTTTGTAAATACTTGTTTTTTTACGAGGCATGATACTTTGATACTCGATAGCAACCACTGCAATAATATGAAACGTATCTTTATGCTTATGGGAAACTTTGTGTATACCACCTCATAGATTCGAATTGTTTCGAAATACAAGTCAAGACCTAAAAGACAACGAGCTAAAATAGGGATAAAAAGTCAAGAAACCAAATCGGAAGCAAGCAAAATTTGCACTTTTCTCTAAACATATTACTAATAATTACATGTACGCACAGTTCGACGCAAATCTCTAAATAAACATAGAAATCGGCCCAACCAATCATCTTGAAACATCGGCTTCGGTTGGTTCCGGACGCCGGCCGGCGCGAAGCAGATATAAAAGAGCGCAGAATCCTTAGCCTATCTCTATCTCTCATCGGTGAGATCCCGACGATTCAATCCCAATCCAGTAGAGCATTGTTTTTGAAAGAGCGAAGGGGGGGGAGGGGGGAGCGGCAGGGGGAAACGGGCGTTTATTTTCTCGCGAGAAATCACTTAAGTTTCAGCAGACTCCGCGGCTAGCTCTCATCCGAGCAGAACGGTTTTCATGAGAGATGCTTGTCCGTTGGGCATCAGGGCGGGAGGATTATTCACACCCCCGGCAAACTTTTTTCTGCTAAATCTAAGATCCTCACACATCCTTCTACATATATCCTTACATGTGCCTGCTTCGTTAAAGCAAACCTTTCTACATTTCCTACTACTTCTACCTACCACGATTATTTCACCCGTTCAAGAAATAATAATATCCACTCTAATAAATACTCTGGTTCTCTTTGTCTTAAAGGTCTCAGTCACTCTGCCTTCATCCTGTACGACAAGATTCCTGATGAAATTAAAAATTGTACCTCACTTTCTGTGTTAAAAATGAAGTTCAAACGTATTCTGTCGGCAAAATGTTATTTTAGTGTTTCGGAATATTTGACGGATATATTGTAATCCGCATTTGTGAGCAGAAAACCGGAACCCCTTTAGTTTCCAAGTCCCTGCTACTGGCTGCTACTAGTCAGTGTGAACTTACTGTGCAGCTTATTCATTTTGTATCAAATTCAATTATAACTTAGGTATTTATATTTTTGGAAAGTGTGATTTTGGATTTCCTTATATGGGCATTGTATTATTTCCATTTGTTTTATTGACATTAGCCATGCAACTGTAATTATTGCCAATGGTGAAATAATTTATTATTACTATTAATAAAAGTGCGCGCGTGCGGGTTCGAACTGGGTCCGGCCATCGCGAGGCGAAGATTGAAAATTGGCGAGAGAGAGTGATGTTACGTAGGCAGCGAAACGAGTGGATCCATGTGTAGTGCGCGCGACGCATCGCATTCCCACTGTCCATCTTCATTGATCCCCTAGCGACGAGGAATTTATAAATGGTGGCAGTCCGGTGGAAACAGCGAACGGGCGGAAACGGGAGAAAACATTCTCGCGGTTTATTTTCGCTGGTCCATCGGGAGTGTGTATGGAGACGGCTGGACTGGAGGAAGAAGAGCACGCAAGATGGCGTCGCATGGAGGACGCCGATGATGAGATGGGATGGAAACGAGATGAGGAATTGCAGAGAATAATAAGTGCAGAGGAGGAAAACGAGAGAAAACCGGAATCAACAACAGAGAGGGTCCAACGGAATAGTAAAAAGCCTCTGACGTGGAAAATTCGTTAGAATTTTCACGAAAGAATAGGAATAAGATTAAGTTTAATTATGCTCTGGGTTTCCCCATATGAGCAAAAGAAAATAGAAAATACATATAAAATTCTGCTTTGAGCGAAAATAAAAAAACAAAGATAAATACACCTGGCCAACACCTCACAGTGATGAAAAACAAAAAATTCACAGTTGCAGATAATAAACATATAAAAACAATGGAAAATATAATATCAATCTCAACGAGATAATAAAAAACAATAATTTCTTCGATCACTTTGGAAACGTATAAATCTACAATAGGATACATTTTTTCTATCATTGGCATATATGCTGCTTATGGTAATAATTAAAATGTTTTTCCTTAAAAACAGACAGCGAGGAGGAATTTTTTATGGATAATGACAAGGGATTCCAGAGATTAGAACCAGAGATGAGAAATGATTTAAGGTATGTATATGTCCGAGGTATAGGGCGTAGGAGGGATCAGTACTAGTGGTTCTAGTGGCACAAAAGGCAGAATACAAGGAACTGCATCGTGCGTCGACCGATTAAAGCCGGACGCTCAGGCTCAATGAAGAGAGGGCTCTCGCCGATCAGGCCGAAGGATTTACAGTAGACCCTCGCCTTTACGATTTTAATCCGTTCCGGAGGACCGACCGTAAAGCGAATTCCATCGTATGTTGAATCGGCATTATTTGCGGACGAGGAATCGGTTTAAAGAGCATCAGTGCCAATCCATTCAGTGCACGCGTCAGAGCCAATGCATACGAAATATCCCGGATTAAAATTATTTAAAATATTATTAAACCAATCTTTAAAACACCATCGATATTTAAAACAAAATCGGAGAAGTTTGAAATGTTAAAAAGCGCGCACAAAATCAGCTCAGATCGTAAGTCGAATCCATCGTAAGTCGAAGCCATTGTAAAGCGGGGGTCTGCTGTATTTCAACGCGAATTTAGCGAAAGTAAGTACATACATATGTACTCACTCATTACCCCCCTCTCTCTCTCGTATCGCAAACGAGGCATCTAATAGAAATGTATTAGTCGTAGAGGTAATAATGTGAGGTCGTAGAATAAATTATAGGCTTAACCTCTTAACTAAATTTCCAGAAAAATATTTCTCTGACGACGTAAAAAACATACTATTAACCCCCTCGTACTACGGCAGATTAGATCGCGCCAATAAAATTAGAGAGCTAGATTGTAGAACCGATAGGTATGAAATGTCATTTTTTCCGCGTACCATTCGGCACCATAACAGCTGTGATCGTCGTCATGAATAGTGAAACTAGGAAGATTGTAGATCTTTCTCTTTATATTCTCTACGCTCTTATTTTTGCAACATATGTTGTGACCCTGGTATTGATGGCCGAGTTTCCCTCTCTTCAAGATGGAAACTGTTGGATTTCCTCTATTCTTAAGCATGCATTCACTAGATTTCTCTTTTGTATGTCATTTGGTAGATCTCAAAATAGCCAAAGAAGAACGGTCTCGGAAGTACATATAACATTTCACTTTCCTGGACGTCAATCGTCACCTGGACGAAAACATTCGTATTCGGTTTTCCAATATAAACGCACGGAGAGATGGTCAGTGGTCAGTTAAGGGCCAATCGAGTCGAGTAAGGCCCAAGTGGGTCATTTTGATACGGGGTAATAATTCGGCTAGAGCCATGTAGCCGACAGGAGAAGTAAAGGCGGTGGCCATCCGGCCCACGGTGCACCAGTCGCCAGAGCGCCATCCATCCGTGCTTCTACCCTCAACTTCTCTCCTTCCCGAGACGGGGTAATATTCTTATTTGGCTATTCGAGACGAACATTTTTGGTTTCTTTCACTTAATGATCAAATGCTTGATTCAAATAAACATTCATTTTCCTTTCACAACCTCTCTGTGATTATTTGATCCTCGATCCCAAGGGCAAGAATCCACAACACGATAATTCAAACGGTGTTCGAGCCCCGTGGCGCATGCGGTGCGCACATTCACAACACATGTAAATATTGATGTTCTTACTTATGCATGATGTAAATATTGATGTTCTTATTAATGCATGATATTTTGAATCTGTAGTAGTAGTCCTTGTATCCCTTGCATGTTGGAACGATTGACGATGGAATGTTTCTTGGCTAGTAGATTTTTAATTGGCGCGTTGCATGTGTGGTACGCTGGTCTAAATGTAATTTCGGTGTTCTGCCGTAAAATTCATGCATGCCTGGTGTGGAAGCACCCCCTGCCACACACCCTTTGGATTGCTTGCAGGGTGTGACGTAGATGTAGATGTAGGACATTCCAAAACACCGCCAATCACCACGCTCAACTCAGGGTGTGGAAGGTAACAATATGGTGTAGGAACGGCCTAACTTTCAAGGAGGCATTCCTCACACGTGGAAGAAGAAAATATGTGACCTGGACATCCTGGGTCCGAAAAACTCTTTATTTCCATATTACAACTTATATTCTACAACTTCATGACTTATGTTTACCAATCGACCTGACCGGATCGGTTTGGTATGGTAAACGCAACGGGCTAGTGGGATCGATCTGAGAAGCTGACTCTGACCGTCCGAGATTTCAGATCGATCTCTGAACCAGCGGCCGAGAGGCGCGTGCATGCGTGCATACACAAGAGAGAGAGAAGGATTGTGACTTTTTGTAAATTGTATCGATGTGTGATTAATGTGGACTTTACACACAGAGAAACCCTCGCAACATCGCTCACTTTTTTAGCAAAAATTAGTAGAATAGTGAAACGAGGATTGTTTTAACTACCCATTAGCATGGAACGGTGGTGATGAAAACCACAGCAGTTTAAAAAAGGTCAATTCTCTGCCGGGTGACCACAGCCATTGAGGCATATGGAGAGGGCACTACGTCATCAAACTGAAGCCTGACAACCGAAATAACAACCATATATGCTTAACCCTACCCTCTCTCTTTACTTCCTTATGGATAGAACGACATCTACATTTTTATTCTACATCAACTTCTACAAAATACCGTGCAAACCACCACTGGGGTGTGTGGCACGGGGTGATTCCACACCAGATATGCAGCTCTCATTCCAGTTTAAATCAGAACCGCGCGCGTTCTCCCGAATGCCAGGCGCAGGACAAAAGCAGTCAGGAGCGCGGTACGCAGTCAGACCACAAACCAGGAGAGTGACATGAACATGTTACCATGCAGCACACAACTCAAGATATAACTGCTGGTTATTATTATTAATGTGACAACTAAATAGCACTACAAGGTACCAAGACATGCAGGAGTATATCATGCCGGAGATTGCATACGAGGTTAGTATCTACAATTCATGTTAAGATATTTAGGACTAGTTAATATTGCTCTTTTCAGGTATTCTCGTCGCGTGTTTAGTATTTCTGACATCAGTTTCTCCCCTCTTCCTGGGGGCGTCATCTGGTCCGTTGGACATTTTGTAATTATTGTTATTATTTATTTCCCGTTGTTATGTATTTCGTTGCTAGTTCATCTAGGACCATAGGGTGTCTCCATTGCCCGCTCCTCGCTGTGGTCCGACCACTCACATCGCTTCGCGGTAGGAGGAGGTGGGGGCCTTCGACTCCTGGGAAGGGTGGGGGTAGGGGGAGAGATAGAGAGATAGATAGATAGGCGGACGTTGCAATGTTTTCTCTCAAGACTTTGTATGCGAATGGAAACGGAAGACAGATGACGGTTCGTTAGTGCCAAAGATAGAAAGAAAGGTTCCAAGCAGGTATTTGCGACGGGATCTGGTATTCAACCTGCCAAGTTTCTTGTAATAGGAGGCGAGGTACTCATCTTTACGAACATTAAAAATACATCGAACGCTCGAATTTAAGAGACGCTGTAGTTTGATGTTCTGCTCTGCCGTTAAAATAGAGGGGAGAACAGCGGGAAGAGGAGGAAGAGGAAGGAAGAGGATAGGAATTCAGGACGACATAAGAAGAGGGAGACGGTTAGAGGATGTTATGAAGGACCTAACGGCGGATAAGTAATAGTAGGGAAAACGGAACGATGCGCTGGAATTTCGGACATTAGGATAAATAATGTCCAAAAACCTACCAAACAGCAGGTAGCCGCTTCAATAATTTGATCCCGTTAAACCATTTGAAGGGGACGGAGCATGCTGAGAGAAGAAGTCCGGAGGGGTTTGGAGGAAACTGATCTGTCCTCATTTTCCGCTTCAACTGGCTGTTCACGTCCTGATAATGGTGGACATGAATCATAAATTCCGGCCGGAATAAGTTGCGGCGACAATTGGAGAAACGTATGAAACTGTAGCGTCGGGAACGTCCCACTCAAGAGCCTTACGCTAAGTTGAAATGACTATCATCCGACTGGTTGATAATCCTATAGAAACAGGTTAAAATAATGGCGAAAAATCCAATAAGCAAAGAATAAAGTACATAATTACATTACAAGGCCGTTTTTGAACTCGGCAAACGCATAGTTAACTTGCCATCAAGTTATCTTGATTCCTAGGCAGACGGAGTGAAATCCTTACTTGACACTTTCGTAGTCGTTCCACGATGAAAGAAACATCATGCGCCCTTCATCTCGTACAACATTCGATGAGCGCCATCCGTGTCCATAATTTTTGTGGGTGATTGAAGTCGATTACTTATTTAAAATGCTTCCCATCCTTATGCGACAAATTAAAAGGGAACGTTATTTTTAAAATCTTATTGCTTATGAATAAAATAATTCTCAAAATACCATTATATGGTGATAAACTATTGTGCTTCGATTGCTAGGGGCTGCTAAAGTGGACGACATATCGCTCTCTGTATTTCACCACAGTCAACATCTTAATGCACAAACGATATTATAATATTTTTTACCTATATGAAAAAAACACGTAACATTATATCAGTGTATTACACTCCGAACAAACTACCTATAATATTCGACTGTTAACTGATAAAATACACGCGTTGTAACTAACATAATTAAGTTGAAAACAAATTATATATTCTCTAATGGTTTAATGTCACCCTTCTTTGATGAATGCAGTAAAAATATCTCCAATGCATTATTCCTCAATCCACCAATGGGGGCCCACCGGGAAGGCCAGGAGGATCGGCTAGCATAACGGTCGAAGGGGTTAACAACCCCTTCTCATTCCTTTCCTTCTCCACACTCGGCAATCCTGATCTCGATCAGTCTCAAGGGTCGTGGAAAGGATCGTGCGTGATTGCTCCTCGGTCGGTGACTCAGAACTTAAACAAACAAAAGTCACAACTTTTGTTTGTTTAAGTACTCCAACAAACAAATGTTAAACTCATTTCCTGTGAATCAAGCCGATTAAAACAACTCCAATCACAGAGTACATGCATACATAGATACCAATCACGTCGTTTCCTTCCGGCGTAGGCAGAGTCACTGAGTTTCGCTCACAAACACATATTTGTACACCTATCTATGCTTCAATAATTTCCTCCATACTGATCTATCCTTGCAAACTTCTTTTGCTTCATTTACCCCCATACACTGCTTCATACACGCCCTCCTATTTTCAAGACCCTTAAAATTCCCCCTCCTAAGAATTTCCTCAACCACATTCAACCACAACAGTCACAAAGTAATTAAATAGATTTCAGAATACTACCGTGATTGAACGAAGAGTATGTTTAAATGTTTTTGCCATGCTCATTGGCTAAAATGAGACGACATTGGTCGCAAATCAATCAGGAACCACTAAAATAGATGTTAAATTTAAAAAATTTGCCCGATGAATGTTAAGGAAAGTATAATTGCCAAAAAGAATTCCACTTACGAGTCCACTCATATGAAGGAAAGATAGTGGAGTTACGGAGAAAAGATAGAAAGGTATTAGGCTAACAGGAAAATGTGAGTAAAAGGTTAGCTCGGAGGAAGATCATCACGGCACTTCTTAGGCCGTTTTCGAACTTGGAAAATCAAGCAATCTTGCCTTGGAACCTAGAACTCATTGGGCGGATATGACGTCAAATTCAAGTGACCGCAGACGCCATATTGTCCAGATACTTAGTCAAGAAACCAAGTAACTGAAAAAGCAGATTTCTTATGCTTGCTATGTGTTATGTTAGAATTGGGGGTGTGATAATATGGGCTTGTATGGAAAACAGAAGTGAAGAAACTTCAAATGGATACTATTTTATCATTGCTACGTATATTTGTACGATATTTAATACATTTTTGCGGAAAATTGATGAATCTGCTATATTTAAATGCTTTTCAAAAGTGAATATACTGATAAAAGATTTGGCAATAGTTCTATGAATAATTCCATACATTGTAGATGTTCTGTCCTTGTTTCTTCTTCTTACTTCATTGAACCTACAAATTCTGTTTTCCTTGCTCTGGAAGGAAATCTCTTTCATCGTGGAACGGCTACGAAAGTGTCAAGTAATGGATTTCACTCCGTCTGCCTAGGAATCAAGATAACTTGATGGCAATTTAACTATGCGTTTGCCAAGTTCGAAAACGGCCCAATCAAACGAATGCAAAGTAGATTTGGCTACACAACTATCTGAATCGCGAAGCGTACACGACGGAGGTCTGAATTTCCGAAAGGCTAGGCTTCGCCTACTGCACTCTGCTTGGTTATCGGTCCATTAATTACGTGAGGCGTTCTGGTGAGGGGAGGGGGTCGAGCCGTATCTCACCCAATCTCACGTGGGAGAGAGGGGGGGGGGGGTCTCGGCAAATATCACGTAATTTTTTTCCGCAAGAAACAGTGTAACATTACGATAAAACTGGGTTAAATTAAGTAAAACATGTTTCTCCACTAAAACATGGCTAAATCCTACACGATATTATTTATCGCGGTTATGCTAACGCCAAAAAGTAGCACAGTAGCAGCCCCTCGATTAATTAGCCGCCACCGTCCAGCCAAACGTGCGACTCGACGAACGCTGCGGCATACGAGCCGGGTGGCAGCGACGCGCGGACAGGTGCGAGGTTGAAGAAGCAGATAATTGTACTGAAAATCACATGGACATGTTGGTTCCAGTAGTCACTCTTGAGACCAAAACATGAGTCACCGTGGACTGAATTAGAATGAGGATTCTTTTACGAATTTTAGCAGTTCCTATTTATTTTATTGTTCGATTTTCTCGCTGTGATTCTAGACTACGTTCTTAGTAGTTTTAAATCCTAGTCTTAACTAGTCTTAAATAAAAATTATTAAGCAAATTATGTTTTTTTAAATAAATACAACGCAATCAAGCACAGATTAACGTATTTACACTACAAATACGCATTTTGAAAAACCTCACGTGCGATTAGGGGGAGGGGGGGGGGAGGGAGTCGAGCCAAATCTCACGACATCTCATCAAGGGGGGTCGAAAAATCGCCAAAATCGCTTCACGAAAAAAATGGACGCCACCTTATGTCTGCCTCTCAGTCGCAAAGATATTTGAAAAGGATTCTTGCACTTCCAACCACCATTACAAGCCCCCTCATTGTCTCTCTCTCTCTCTATCCATACACCTCAATAGTTCTCTGTCCTCTCGTTCTTCCGGATAGCACGAACGAGGGAATGGACGAGTCAGTGGAGGTCAAACATAGAAATTTAAGGCAATTAACTCTTTAAATACGCATTGATAACTTTGAGCTGTGGATTATTCTCCACTATATTATAGCTTTCGCCGGGAATACGGATAATAATTACTTTAAAAATATATGCACATAAATATTGCATTTACAAGAAGTAAAATTTACGTACAATAAGGGACCATAATAGTTGTGATTGATCAGTTCTAGGATACTGACTAGGGTAGATACGTTTTTTCAGTTGTGCTAAATATCTTAACATGAATTGTAGATACTAACCTCTCATGCAATCTCCGGCATGATATACTCCCGCATGTCTTGGTACCTTGTAGTGCTATTTAGTTGCACATTAATAATACTAACCAGCAGTTATATCTTGAGTTGTGTGCTGCATGGTGACATGTTCATGTCACTCTCCTGGTTTGTGGTCTGACTGCGTACCGCGCTCCTGACTGCTTTTGGCCTGCGCCTGGCATTCGGGGAAACGCGCGCGGTTCTGATTTAAACTGGAATGAGTGCTGCATATCTGGTGTGGAATCACCCCGTGCCACACATCCTAGTGGTGGCTTGAACGGTATTTCGTAGATGTAGATATACAGTTTCCCCACAAATAAAATACTAGCACTAGCGGCAACCATGAAACCCTAAAGGAGAAAGGTCATACGTCAGGAATACAAGAAGATCCTCTGAAGAACCTTGGGTTGACAGAGTGACCGCGGCGATGACAAGACGACCCGCCCGCAGAGAGATAATGACAGACGGATAAATGTTCGGCCAGGACCCCCTTATGATAATTTTTCCCACCCCCTTCCGTCACTCCCTCCCCCTCCCCCCATTCCTTAGCGACGCACAAGTTCCATGAGTTCGGCGACACTGTGTGATTGCAGGTGACTGGAGCGAGATTTCTCCCTCTCGTCACTATGGAAACGACATTCGATTTGTTTAATTCCAGCTGCCGCAAGATGTGAATATTATACCTTTGATTACGCAAAAATATTAGTTAGTACGAATGAAATTCTCAGTAATTAAATAAAAATATCTATGTGTTGTCAAGTCTTTATTCCTTTAAGGTAGTTTGAGCGAAATATCATTTTACCAAGAAATCAATGAATTTGGTCTCAATTTAAAGAAAACTATCTCACCCTTCTAATGACACCAAAAATTCAATCCCTAACCACATTAATTTTGGAGATATTTGCCAGAAAATACCAGCCCTTATACATGGGAAGTGGTACGTGTATGCACTCCAGAGAGACATTATTTACAAAATGAGGAATTTCTAACACTTAGATGTCGTCAAAAAACTAACAGCGGGTAGTTTGTATGTTTTCTCAGCTATATTTTTGAAAAAAATCATATTGTCACCGAAATAGGTTCTTGGGTATCACAAAAAACTTCCGTTTTGATGGAGTTTTAAACGTACCGAGCGAAAAAGTGAGTCAAGTTAAAGACTTATTTAGATATTTTCATTTAATTACTTAACATTTCTGTCATATAAAACTATATTATTTCACCATTAACAAATCATTATTTAATTCAGGTGTCATACTGCTGGTGAAATTAAAACCTATAGTTCGCATAGCTTCTCTATTTTGACTAGGGAACTATCTCGCTCGGACTACCTTAAAGTCTTTTTTTCTTCTCTGTACGGTAAAATGTCTTCAGCGCATACGGAAGGATGTTTTTGATGTTCTGTAGAAATCACGGCGGAGTTTATTAAAGATTTGATTTTGAATAATAGTCGAGAAAAGACACAAACCACTAACCGTTAAATTTCTGAAGAGATCAAGGTTAAAAATGGATAACATCGGTATCGGTATAACGGTATCGTTGGAAGGGTGAGAAATTTTTCATGAGTGCGAGACCGAATCCATTAGAATTTTATGAGATGTCCCACTCAAAATATATGCGCATGTTTTAAGGTAGTCCGAGCGAAATATCATTTGACTTAGAAATCAATGAATTTGACCAACTATTATGGTCCTTTAATATACGTGGAAAAAATGACATCTTAAATCTATCGGTTCTGCAGTCTATTTCCTTAATCTTATTCCTGAGAATATAAAAAGGCCGTTCGAAGAGATTTGAAGTGCTGCTTTCAAAGCACACAACGCATGGAAAATATCGACAAACAGTGTTTATGAAGTTTTTCGGGCGAATAAGCCGAAGATGCATCACTCTTCAAAAACTCGTTTCCTCCTTCCATTCCCCCGAAAAACTTCACATCTTCAGAGAAAGGAAAACAATTGCCACAATGAAGCTTTCAATTCAATGAAGTAGGGCACCGAAACAAAAGAGTGCAGTTGCTTTCCTATTGTTTCAAACGCGAAAAACTGATACGAACGGTTCACTAGAAAGGCAAGATCGGGAAGGTAAGAGGACGGATATTGGCGTTGTGGGAAAAAAGGGCGTTGCAATTCTGCGATCAGTGCTTTTGTAGAAGCGTTTTCATGAAATATGTCACACTTAGGTAATGGAAAGTACTCGATTACTTCAACGTAAAAAGCTCATTACTTGAATGGTGCTGTTTGAACAAATCCATAAGCAGCTTTCGGGCGCGACATGTGCGTTCCTAACAAATGTTCTCAAGGTTCCCCAGAAGGTCCCATTATCCCTCTAGTTGAAGTGCGCTCATATCTTTAACATTATCAGCACTTCCTGCGACACTTCGAATGACAAGCTCTCACAGCTTTCACGAAAGGGTTAATTTTTCATGCGGGCACGCCAGATAACCAAGGTATCCGCGCTAAATCATGTCACCTCCTTATTCCATGCACAATATTGTCTCCGACGACCACCGATTGCCCTCCGCTCTTCCATACACTCCGGAAGCAAGAGATATGACGTATGAGCAATGTGAAAATAAGAAACAAATCCTTCCGGAGCCTTCCCGAAAATGAAACGCCTATCGAAAGGAAGAGAGTCGTCACATAGCTACGATGCCACGTCATGCCACGTCGTCAAACGGAATGATTTTCGACAGCTGATCACAAACAACACGCTTTAAATTACATATATACATTATGCTTGACGGAGGCGAAAAATGAAACTCAAGCAGGGATACAAAATTTTAAAAAATCGTTGCATGGCTGTGTTCTGACCCGGATATTGATGTTCAAGATAAAAACAACTTTGCTTCAATCCACACAATTGTTTGTATTGAAAGAAAGTTGTTTTTATCATGGATATTACTCACCTCCACAAAGTGAAGCCGGAGACGATTACTTATGTACGGATATTGATGGTCGAGTTTCCCTCTCTTCAAGATGGAAACTGTTGCATTTCCTATTTCCTCAAGCATGCATTCACCAAATTTCTCTTTTGTGTGTTATTCGGTAGATCTCAGAATAGCCAAAGAAGAACGGTCTCGGAAGTATAACATTTCACTTACCTTGACGTCAATCGTCTCCAGGACGGCAAACATCAGTCTAAGTGTACCAGTGTGTCTGGATTGTTAGAAGAATTGTGATGGGAATCGCTCTCACAGCGTAGATTAAATTATAGGCTGAACCTCTTAACTAAATTACAGGATAAACATTTCTCTGACGACATGAAAAACATACTATTGACCCCCTCGTACTACGGCAGATTAGATCGCGCCAATATAATTAGAGAGGTAGATTGTAGAACCGATAGGTATGAAATGTCATTTTTTACGCGTACCATTCGGGACTATTACAGCTGTGATCTCGTCATGAACAGTGCGAATAGTGAGATTAGCTAGATTGCAGATCTTTCTCTTTATATTCTCTACGTTCTTATTTCTGCATGATGTGAATATTGATGTTCTTATTTATGCATGATATTTTAAATCTGTAGTAGTAGTCCTTGTATCCCTAGCATGTTGGAACGATTGACGATGGAATGTTTCTTGGATAGTAGATTTTTAATTGGCGCGTTGCATGTGTGGTACGCTGGTCTAAATGTAATTTCGGTGTTCTGCCGTATAATTAATGCATGCCTGATGCGGAAACACCTCCTGCCACACACCCTTTGGTTGGCTTGCAGGGTATGATGTAGATGTAGATGAAGCTGTCACTTCGGTGACGCCTCTCCGCCATCTTTGTTAGCCCCGATTTTCTTTTGTCACCAGCGGGCTGACGCGCTAATGTTGCGAAGTTTTCCATCGATAACTTAACGGAAATCAGCATACAGTTAACTTCCTTAAGATGGTTTCTCCATTACAAATGTATTTATTGAAATTAATAATGATCCGCATTCCCGTTTAAAAAGTATGGCGAAATCGAGTAGAATCCATAGCACTCAATAATCAATTTAAGTTTCAAACTCAGACGGTTTAAAATTATTGCTCTATTTCCACTAATCGGTCCATTCCCTCGAGCCAATCAAAGACAAGTAAAGGATGAACACCAAAAAGGGTGTTTTTACGGATGTCGTCAGGCTGCAGTTTGATGAAGTAATGCCCCCTCCACCCCCCTAAATGGAAACAGGCAACAGGAAATAAGGACAGGCGCTCCGAGACAAAGAAAGATATTGAAGTGAATCGACGGCAGGGGACAGAGACCCCCTCACGCACACTACGATATGTCGCCAATTTAGAGTCCAAAAAAAGAACACCTTGCGAAGACGCCGCTTCAAATGTTGGGCCACTAATATAAAGTTGAGTAAATAAGGACGCTGTCCATAGCCACGGGGTGAATGGATGCGACGTGAACACAACGGGCTCCATCCACACCCAGGTCGCATTCATCACCCTCAGTTATGATACAGAAAGATTTGTTGCGTTTCAAAGATTAATGTTACCTGGTAAAGCTATGACGATATTGTATACATTTGCACTCGAAAAAGACTGAGGAAACATCTCAACTGCATACGATCATCTTTTTAACTCGACATACGCGTGTGTGGGCTTCCTCGTTAGTTTTTTTTCCTTTTTCTCTCTCGAGTGTATAACAGCGGCTTATCCCAAGGGAGACATTGGCAATTACTTCCTGAAAGTAACGCAAACGGTAGGGTCGATATTCCGGTATCACTAGAGATATGAGTCTTTTTTCTCTTCTGGAGGCGAAATTCGTCGAATTTTATGATATACATGGCTCGATGGATATATCCATGAGTACATATTATGGATTGTTATCTCGTCGCCAAAACTTTTGTCTAGAATTCCGTAAACAAACAACTTTTTGGAAAGTGGTGCTGCCTAGTGATGAAAGACGGAAGTTCAAATATGAATACAGTCGACAGATTGTAAATAAACACGTCTTACCGGTTTTACCATGAATATACTTGGGTTTTACTTACACTCAATCATAACGCAGTGTATAAAAAATGTACTACTACACGCGGGACGTAATTATACACTTTTTTAATATCGTCGGGTCTACAAATATATTTAATTCCTCTGCAAATTTAATTACACAAATGCACAATAAACTTCTTAGCACTTCGTGAGTATCGCTATACTAAAATTTAATAATAATGCGAGGCAACTTCATGAGTATTCCCAATGGCTATCATTACAGTTTAGGTAAAAAGGAATGCACTTACCGCCGCCTTGAACAGACTCTTATTTTTCAATCCAAGTCTTCTATTTTGGGTCCTCATAGAGACATACCCTGTTTTGCAGCCTGGTACGAAGCAAGTTCTGTTTAAACAAGGCATTCTTAATTCTTTATTTCATACGAACGGGCTAAATGCATTCAAATTAGAATCAGAGTCTGGCAAACATCGTCGTCGGCAAACGATGGGCGTTTCAGAAACCTCTAACACATTTTCTGTAATAGATATTTCCGCTCTAGCATTTACAAAGTAACTTTTAGATCACCAAAATAGCAAGATATTATTCAAAGCATCAAGTCATTCTTATCTCCTCCTCGATCGTTATTGAATGTTCACCACAGTCTCACGTTAGCAACAATTAACTTGGTTACAGTAGGGTATTATCATTTTGCCAGTTTTTGTCGGATGGTCACCAAATTTAGGATTCATCACTCATTTCTCCTTCTAACCAATACTAGATATGGACGAGAGGGATGCGACGACAATTAAAATATGATAAATGCGTTACTTATCTTGATTAGGGATGGGTTCCTCGTTTGCTTCGGCAGCCATAACAGACGGCAAAAGACGATCGAATCAACAAGCGGAGAGGCGACATCTATCAGTTAGTTGCACTTCTAACTATAAACAAGCGGGAAGTTTAATTTTGAGTTAGAAAACAAATCGATTATGAGTGTTTGTTGTTCACAAATGATGTTGATTTCAATCATTCAGTTTCTCTTCCGTTCAACAATATTAAATAAAAGTTTTTCTAAATGAAGCCAAATAATTTAGAATAGAAGGGAGAATTCTTATACATCGATTGTCTATTGTCGTCTGTTATGGCTTCCGAAGCGAACGAGGTACCCGTCCGTAATCAAGATAAGTAACGCATTTATCATAGTTTAATATTGTTGTCGCAGTCCTCTCGTCCAGATCTAGTATTGCTTAGAATGCAAAATAAGTGGTAATGCCTAAATTTGGTGACCATCGGACAAAAACTGTCGAAATGATAAGTTCATTGTTTAACTACATCTATTTACAATAACAACTGAAAAGACTCTAATCGAAGTGGCGCCATAAGGACTGGGTGAACTAAAAGTGGAAATTAAGGCAACAATACCAAACATCTAAATCCATATCATATATATTCATGGTTCAAATCGCTCGGATTACCTCGAGAGGACGAGACAGACAGCAGACGAAGGTCCCAAATCCACCTTGACCTACAGACCAGCCCAATTGGAAAAGGAGAGGAAGGTCACCAACCCTCCTTCCTTCCCTTCGACCCCCACCCGCGTCCACCTTCGCCAGGGCGAACCATTTGGCGCGGTTCCAACGAAGGGAGGGGAGGTGGGGGAAGGAAGATAGGGGAGGCAACGGGAGGGGGTGGGGGGAGGACGAGAAAACACCCCTTCCGCACCACTTGAGCGGGGGGGGAGGGGGAGGGGGTTATCATAAAGGGGCAGAGGAGGCTAGACCACCGTCGGGCTCAGAGGCACAGCACCAAAGGCGACATTCCTAAGTTTAGTAGTGTGTCTGGATTGTTAGAAGAATTGGGATGGGAATCGCTATCACAGCGTAGACTAAATTATAGGCTAAACCTCTTAACTAAATTTCAAGGAAAATCATTTCTCTGACGAAGTAAAAAACATACAATTAACCCCCTCGTACTACGGCAGATTAGATCGCGCCAATAAAATTAGAGAGCTAGATTGTAGAACCGATAGATATAAAATGTCATTTTTTCCGCGTACCATTCGGGACCATAACAGCTATTATCATCGTCATGAATAGTGCAAATAGTGACAATAGCTAGACTGTAGATCTTTTTCTTTTTTTTTTCTACGTTCTTATTTAATGTTACTTGGCTAGTAGATTTTTAGTTGGCGCGTTGCATGTGTGGTGCGCTGGTTTCAATGTAATTTCGGTGTTCTACCGTATAATTCATGCATGCCTAGTGTGGAAGCACCCCCTGTCACACACCCCTTGGGTGGCTTGCAGGGTATGACGTAGACGTAGATTTATGCATGATGTAAATATTGATATTCTTATTTATGTATGATATTTTGATTCTGTAGTAGTAGTCTTTGTATCCCTTGCCTGTCGGTACGATTGACGATGGAATGTTTCTTGGTTGGTAAATTTTTAATTGGCGCGTTGTATGTGTGGTACGCTGGTTTCAATGTAGTTTCGGTTTTCTGCCGTATAATTCATGCATGCTTGGTGTGGAAGCACCCCCTGCCACACACCCTTTGGTTGGCTTGCAGGGTATGACGTAGGTGTAGATCCCTCCGTCGCACAGTGGGGCCGAACCCCCCTCTAGGCGGACAGAAGTAGGTAAATGCTCGAATTTCAGTATTTGAAAGAATAGGTTGGGTAGCCTGAACCTTGAGCTGCAAAATGATTCATTACACTGGTAGACAAGTGTGCACCTGCGCGCTATAATCAGCATGGAAGTGAAAAGTGAGGGGATTACTCGTGCTACGGACGCCGAGCCCGAATTTCACCGAGCACATTAAACGGCTACCACAGCACTCTGATGAAACTGATTTCAAGTCTGAAATATGTGAGCTAACCATAAAAGTAAGTTTAATTTGAATGTATTTTTTAAAATTTTTATTTAATCACATAGAGCAAAATAATAATCAATAAATGATCATATGATTTGGTAAATGTGTTTAAAGTTAAAGTGTAGCCATGCACTGAAAAGTTATATTTCCAAACGAATTCGTGTCTCGATATTCGAAGCATATTATAAAGTAAAACATTAGATACCATTTTTTTTTTATTTACTGCAGAAGAGTTGCAAAAAGTGTGTAAAAATCGAATTTCTGTAGCCAAGTCAGCAGGAAATGCACTCGACATTTATATCTGGATCAGTGTAATTGCTAGTGCAATTTCTATGTAAATTTATAATATTTTTGAATGGGCCACTATTTGACATTCCTAAAGATAAATTTGACTGGGAAAATAACACGCACATGTTCGTAAAATTCGATGCAGAAAAGACCGATCGAGAGATCGTATTAGGCGCGGACGTAAACCTGGTAAACATTCTAGGACCTTGGAAACGAATGCAATTAACTTGCCAATTATCGGCTTCGCCCTTCCGCTTCAGATATTAAGTTTTCCAAAACTTTGACATCTAATTCGAATTCAGCGACCTATAAAACCTATGCGCGTCAATTTTTTAGGCTAAACAACAACAATATTTCCGAATTTTGGCAATGTTTCTGGGATTCCGGCCCACTGTGCGTCGCACCGCGCACCGCCATCCGTACTACAGCCACTACAGCTTATTCGCAGGAAATCACGGCACGCGTAGCATTAGAACAAAGGCGCAAAGGGCCTTTACATTTGAACATTGTCGCCTTAATAAATGGCTAGGGTTCATGGCGCGGAATTCGAAATTTAAGGAAAAAGGAATATTGCTGCGTGTTTTTGACTCGGCGCGATACCCCTTATATTAGTGAGCCACCCTTGTAATTACAGGAAGAGTATTATTAGCCGTTTCGGGGAAAATCTGTAGACAGCATTGAATTATTTCGAAATATACGTCAAGTACATCAATAAGACTACAAGCATTAAAATAGCATTAAATTGCCGATAAATCAAACCGGAGACGAGCGGGTTGATTTTCGCACTCTCATCAAGACACATATTAAGTAGTAAGTACACGAAAGCCAAGCTCCACGCACATCTGTACGCCAACAAAAATCTCACCAACCACCTTGAAGATTCTTCATTAATTATCGCAATTTCTGATAAAATATTATATAATATAATGCCGTAGATCTGGTAGTTTTCCCTCGGATGCGTTATAAAATTCTTGTCGTTAACAAAGCAGCGAATTTTAGGGCGCAAGGAGCATCATGACTGCGTTGGCACGTCCACCTTTCTGATTCTGTCACATTAAAAATAAACTAAATGAGATTGCAACTCATTTACGTCTAAAATCCAGTATATTGTATCAGCAAGTTCACACACCCACATATAAATGTTCCAAGTACAGCGGAACACCATTCGGACGTCCACGGTACGAGCTAGTGCACGTTCCATAATCGGAGGGAAAGATGTAAAGGGTGCAATGGACCGGGCGACACATTGAGCTTCGAATGAATGGGCAGAGTGTGAGCGCCCCAGCAACAGTTATCTCCCCGGAGTCATTGAAACATTGAGGCCAGACTTCACAATCTATGGTTCAACATCTTACCGGAAGGTATGACAATCGTTGTGGACCCCCCTCGCTGACAAACGCCTCTCCGAATCACGTCATCGACGGACGAAATCTTACGTCACATCGTAAAGTCGCAATGGAAAGGGTACGTCATCCGACTGTCGACACTGGCCAGACTTTATAAAACCTGGCCTGACTGTAAAGCACTAAACCTGAATCGACATCCACACGAACGAACGGTGAGAAGCAAAAGTAAAAAAAAAAAATATAGACGATCGCACTGATAAGAAAACTTATAGTCATTGCAAATCCCAGAGAGCATGTCCTGACTTAGCATTTTAATTTTTGCCTTTGACTGTTTGAAAACAAACTGCTGATGGAGTTATTGCGTTCATACCTACGTTACCTTATTCCAAGCCTTCCCAGAGTTTAATTTGTGTCCTAAGGAGAGACCAAACTTAAGCTGCGTCATAACGGGACACTAAAGTGTCTGACACTCGGTGTACGACACAGAGGGTCGCTGTTGAGACGGCTCCGAGAGCTGTGTCGCGACACTCCAACACTACGAATTTCCGGCAGTCCAGAATTTGAATATTGAATATTCTCTCGAGGAAAGGTCGTACAAGAATATGCTATATCAATGGAGGTCGATATAGTGAACAATGAGTCCGGAATTTGTATCGGAGTGTCGCGGCAGCCGGCAGTGTTTCAGGGGCGCGCCAGGTTCGAAGAGCACGGCTACAGATTCGCTTCTACCTCGCAAATCGTAGAAATATGGTTAAGTGTGCTGATATCCACAAATATCTATGAACACGTGCTCTTTAGTAAAAGGAGACATCACATATATACGCCCACCCGTTTGACGTCTGCTGTAGTGGCTTCAATTTTCTCACTGAAAAGAAAGAGGAACAGTAAAAAAGAAACGAACAGCCGCGAGTGAGGGGTTATTTAATGAAAGTGACATCGGTACCTACGAAACCTTGATTTGCAAGTGGGCTGCAAAAGATGGAAAGACGTGTAAAAACATTCTTCGGATGTACAGAGAGGATTTCAAACATATTCCTGACAAGGTATCGCGTGCAATAGCGAAGGCTGCTATGAATACCTATGCAGACAGCGATTTAACCTGAGGTGACATTGGCCATCAGACTTTGGTTTATTTCCACAGATAATTCTGCAAATCATATTTAGCAGAATAAAGAGCCATAATAACCCTTGACCTTTTTTTAATTTCGTGACACGTGATTCAGGTGCAATGGTGGGAATTATCTCGGTGGCCTAAGACGCGTGGGTTCACTGTGAGGACGTCCACTGTTCACGTTGGCACGCGCAATATGATGATCATGCACAAAGGATTCCCATTGAAAATAAATACAAATACTTTCAAGTAATATACGTCACACGCGTCGGAGCGATAGCCTAATTTTTATCAAACGTACGTTTCTTCCGCGGAAGAAATAATTATGAAGAGCACAAAAAGCGATCGTCCTCGTGAAGGGGCCTGACGCAATGTCTTTCTTCACCTCAGCATTAAGTCGTATCTGATCTAAGTATATCTGATCTGATATAAGTCATTTCTGAAGGTAGTTTGAGCGAAGAATCATTTTACTTAAAAATCAATTAATTTGGTTTCATTTTAAAGAAAAATATCCCACCTATCCAATGACACCCAAAATTCTCCCCTTATCACATTACTTTCGGAGATATTTGCCAAAAAAATACCAGCCCTTTTACACGGAATATGGTTCGTGAATGCACTCCAGAGAGACATTATTTACAAATTGAGGTATTTCTAACACTTAGATGTCGTAAAAAACTAACAGTGTGTAGTTTGTATGTTTTCTCGGCTATTTTTGAAAATTGATCATATTGTCACCGCAGTAAGTTCTTGGCTATCACAAAAAACCTTCCGTTTTGAAGGAGTTTCAAACGCACTGCGCGAAAAAATGAGTCAAGTTAAAGACTTATTTAGATAGATTCGTTTAATTACTTACAATTACTGTCATGTAAAACTATATAATTATACCCTTAATAATGCAATATTTCATTGATGTGTCCTACAGCTGGTGTAATTAAAACGTGTAATTCGAATATGGTCTCTATTATGACTAGGGAACTATCTCAGTCGGACTACCTTAAGGTTAATGGAGCCAATTCTTTTTCATTCTCTTCTCACGCTCACCCGTCATCCAACTTCTCCGTCCCCTCCCCCCCTCCCGGCTCCGACTTCATCGACCCCTCCACCCACGCTCCCAACACCACCTCTGCCCCCTCGTTATCTCTCTAGGAAGTTTCCTCTCCTCACCCAATTACTTCCTCGTTCGTCTTCCTTTTAGTCTACCACACTTCTTCCATCATCCCCAACACCCAATTCTCCAACGCCCACCGTCCATTTCCCGTACAGGCGATAGGCAACACCGAGCATTTGGGACCCTGGTCATAAAGATTTAACAAAAAAAAATTACAAAATACAAAGAAAAGCAACACGCTTCGTTAAAAACTGCTCCGAACGAACATATAGTGTCACACAACTGTTAGAGGGATTACAGTGGGAGCCCCTAGAGACTCCGAGGCTGCACGCTAGGCTTAGGTTGCTTGATAAATTCAGAACTGCTATTTTTCAGAGCGACAAGGAGAATATTATCATGACTCCTCACTACATTTCTAGTTCTGACAGATGCGATAAAATAAGAGAGATACACTACCGAAAAGATAGGTACAAAACCTCGTTCTTTCCGCGCACAATAAGCGAGCACAATAGAAACTGAGCTCCTCTAAACACACTCTCATAGGACATGTCACCATTTTACCTCCAAAACTTTTACATCTTTACACGGCTGGTGACCTACCACCCCCTGCCACACGCCCAAGCGGCGGCTCGCGGGGTAGTATGTAGATGAATTCTTCATGCACTTCCCTTCCAATCATTACGCTACTGCGCCGATTATCTCATTACATACTACCCAAGTAATGCAATTGCTCCACTTGCTCCGGATTGCGCTCTCTTCCTTTAATAACCAGCCTCGCTTTATTGGCTCCAGAGAATCTAATTACTTCGGGTTTCTAATGATTTCTCTTCATTCTGCAATGCCCCCGAAGGTGCTCTAATGCTTCTACCGAAGCTTGCATTCCCTTTGATTATCGACTAACCAACACCTGGTCATCCACAAATTTAACAGAACCATCATCTGTTCTTTTGATTCGAGTCCCACATCTAGTTCTTCCCACGCATCTTCTATCATTTCCTCGGCATAAATGTTAAAAAGCAAAGGCGACAGACAACGGGCTCCTTGCATTCCCATGACTGGCCATCCAAATTCTCCCTCAGCCACTCTCACCTGCGTCCTTTGAGCCACACGAAAGTTTTGGACCAGTCTCCCGTCTCATCGGAAACTATTCCCATTCGACCGAATATCTGAATTATTCTTTCCTGATGAACTCTATTGAGAGCCTTTTCGAAATTCACAAAGTAAAGAATGGAATTCCGATAACACACCATTTTTTCCGCAATTGCATCCCGAGTCGCTTATCCCTTCACTCTAACGCAAGCTAGACATCACCCAAGTAGTAATCTGCCCTTCCCTCAAACCTTCTGTAAATTATTCGAAGCGAAACTTTGGCTGATATCAAGCTCTTAGCCCCTATAATCGTTGCACTCGAGTGGTTCCCTCTCCTAAGGGATCGGTATCAAAACTGTTTTCACTAAATCCTCTGATAGTCCTTCCTCGTGGATCCTACGAATAAGTTCGAAAAAGGTCACCTTGAGTCATCACCTAAATTCCTCATTAACTCCGAAGGTAGGTAAGTCATCGACCCCCACAGCTTTTCTAGTCTTCTCTCGTTGTCTTTTCTATACCGTCGATGAGTTTCTATTGGTGGAGTCTAGCCTCACCTATCGCCCTCCCATTCTTCATACCTAAGATCGAGGGACTATAACCACTTATTACACCTACCCAATATTTCGGTAACCAAGTATCGGCGTCTTTTCAACACACATACTGGTCTATCTTCACGTTCGATTAGTACCTTTCATGTTTTGTCGTCGTCTTTTAGTACCGTTGCCCCTCGCTTATCGCCCCATAACATTTCCATTCTTAGCGAATAACGCACCAACTTCCCCATCCTTCTACGACCTATGTGGCACGGGAGTTTATCGGAAACACGGGGTAATCTTCATCGTTCCCACCGGTCTAGGCCCAGAGTGCTACTGATAAGCGACAGCCCGGCAAGGTTGTCGTCCATTGGCACCAATCGCAGCACCATATGATTCGGTGAAGTGGGCTCGCAAGAGTGGATTTCATTTATTCCTTTCAGAGAGCCGCTCAAAAACGTGAGAGCGGGCAGAGGGTGAATATTTCGAGGGCCAGGAGCGAGACTAGGTCACCTGCGATCTTGACCATTTCGGTGGCTCCGCTTCTAATCGTGTCATCGAGTGCGCAAGCGACTGCATCACACTTTTTATTCTACTTTCGGAAAAAACCGCCCACCACACTTCATATCTTCATACTGAGGAAAAACCATTCATGGATGAGTATAATATATATGATGCATGAATTATACTTTTACATTTTCGTCTCAATTAAATCACAGTGCTACGCTTTTTACATATTATTGATACACTAAAGAAATTAATCCCTTCAAAAAGGACTTCGAAATTAATGCGAAAATCATATGTAAATGTGTGTTTTCACTTGGTACAATACTTTGATCTTGGGCTATGGGCTATTATGATGATAAGATACAGATTATTTCCACTTTTGCCAAAATCGGTACACGCACAATCGAATCATCATTTCGAAATATATGTCCATCCATAAGTGCCATATGCGCCGCGTGTACCATAAGTGCCTACTTGTTAAAATACCATTAAGCTGCCCAAAAGAGACCAAATGGGTAACTTGGAGTTTTGCTCACATGTAGCTACACATGATAAACGCACGCGAAATTTTACGCAATCCTTTACATAAACTACAACTGCAGGAACCACCGTAAGAGGATTTGTCGGGGAAGGAGGTGGGCATCGTTAAAAAGGGAAACCATTGCAGCTGATGAGATAGCCAAGCGCCGGTCAGCCTCTCAGCTATGGCACAATGAGCATCAATGTTGAGCCTCCGCCCTAAAATACTTTACTCATATAAATAACTAATACAAATGTACTAGATAACACTCTCATTATAATATTTCACAAGCACTTTTAAAACAAATGAATATTTAAATATTATACATAGTAACTACAATAAGTACTAAAATAATTGAAAACTTTTATCCTGCAGCAATACGTCACAGATATGATTCTAAAATACCACCTTTTGGAATGGAGTTTCCATTTTTAATAAAATTTCCGCACAATGGAAGATCCTGCTCAGGCTTGAAACAACAAAAATAGAACAACACTAGGGGGTCGACTATATAAAATTATTTTAGATAAATATAAGCGTGGTATGGACTTAACCGCAATTCCCGTAGAGCACCGACGCAAAGGTAATCAGGAGCAAAAAATATTTAGCTAAGACATTTTTCAAAATAAATTAACTACTCAACGGAATTTTGACTAGAAATATAATTTTCATGAAGTTGCCCTAAACCTACCAAAAGAAGGGTAAGAAACTTATGGGCCTTGATGGACTCGACCTCGGCTATTTCGTGGTCGTGATTCCGAATCCTCGACCAATATCGAATGTTAAATGGCATCTATTGATATTTTGAGTTCAAAATTGCGTCACTTGCGTCGAGGGTCCAAAATTGCGAGGCTTTCAAAAGGCTCACGATGAGTGGCAGAGGAAATCAGACATCCCCGAACTCCGCACCCCACAGATTCGGACACCCATTCTCCTCGAAAAAAGTATAACGCTCGTATTAAGGTAATTTATTGGAACTGTTAAAATTCTGGAGCACACGAACAAAAGGCCGGGTATGAAGCACAGTTCGTGGGTACGAAAAATTGGTAAGCAAGGATAGAACCTTATGAAGGAAATTATTAAAGCAGAGCCAGTGAAACTGGCCTATCACCGAGAACTGGGATTTTTCAACTGTGCCTATTGCGAGAGGGAGTAGGTTAAGCAAGCATACTGCACGGTAGCCGAGTGAATCGCGATCATTTCCACGGTTCGACTTTCCGATGCGTCCAAAAAACCTAAGACTTACGCTAACATTAGGCAATTCCGCGTGCTTTAAATTGATGTCAATCACTCTTATCAGGACACAAACAATCTAATGCCTTTTGTTGTGGACCGTTCAATCAGATCTGACTGAAGTGTGTTTCTAAGCTTCGGCGCACGCCCTACAAAGCACTTGAGTACACCTTGGTTAGTGTTATCAAATTTCCTCTTCAGAATATCAGACTTCAAAATTAAAACCGCAATTTCTTTCAGTTTATGAAGATGGTACTGAGCTTGTCAGTAAACAGCTGAGAGCCATGAGTTCGATTAGTACCACAAGTGTCGAGGTACATATTACATACATTTCGCGAAACAACTTCCGCCCTCAAAGGAGATGAAAAATAACAGCGACTTTCGAACCTAAAATTGCCAAATAATAGCAGGGTAGGTCTCACCGTAGCAGATTCGCGAGGAAAATGCTGGCCTGACAACTATCCGCGAACGGGAAAATGTTAAACCCTAAAAGCGTACGTATTAATGAATACACGTCACATTTCACAGGTGGATGCATTACTAGGGAACAATCTCAAGCACAGTAATTACCGCTGATGACCACTTGAAGGTTTATGATAATTAAACTAAAACGTCTTGTGTGCCGATTCCCTTAATAGATGAGGGGTCAATTCGATTCGGCACGAATGATGACAATTACGCTTCAATAGCGAATATTAAAAAAAAACATGAATTAAGCCATTGCAATTCGGAAAAAGACAAAATAGATTTATGCAAATGCACACTCAACTTGGTAACAAAAGGGCACATAGACATATACTCAACAATTACTTTTTTTGCCACATACTTAAAACCGGCAAAGACAACTATGTTAGCCAAACAGATAAAAAATAGTTTTCGATCCAAGAACGTGTACTTACCTTTGTGTGCTACCAAATCATTGATGCACCCCCACGTTGTTTAAGGTCATTGGCTTCCACACACTTCGATGATAGACACCTCTTCTATTGTTAAAATAATTTTCCAATTTTTAAAGTTAACACCTCCGCGAAGTTTTTTGGCTGTATACACGAGTAAAAGGAATCGCGACAAGACGTAAAATATGAATAAATGAAATTAGCACAGGGAAACTAACGCCAGCAATAAACAACTTCTATGAGGAAACGCTCTATCGGGTAAGCATTCGGCGAAATTCACAAAAACATTGGAGTATGCGCAATGATACTCACATCGGAAGAGTTTCGTTTTTCCTAATTTAATTGAATTTTGAGAAAACAATGGGTTAATTGCAGCATGCACGCGTGCATCAAACACTTAAAAACACCTAAAACATGACTAACAATATGGAAACTAAATAATACCACCGTTAACAAGAACGAAATGGGAGTACGAGGTTACCCTCGGTTGAAAAGCCGAAAACAGACCCCTCCACAGCAAAGCAGAACGCCGCTCAGCACTATCGATTATTTTGTAGGCTCGAAGTCGATATGTCACTGGGAATTTCGGTGCGCAACTGTTTCAGTGCAAATTCTTACGCTCAATAGAAATCGGTATAAATGTGCATCGTAACATCTCGAAAACGGGATAAAAGAAGTTGCGTGGATTCAAGAATGTAGGATATCTGCTATAAAATTGCTAATAGTGGTGGTGCGTTTTAAGTGTTTATGCTAATACCCTAATAAATAAGGCTGCATGCTTTTCATGTACCGTGGAATTCTTCTCTTGAAATATGATCATACCAAGTTCCAGCGTCATGTCTGATGAGACAGAAGATGAGATAGATGATGTAGAAGTGGATCCTTACTGTAGAAAGTATCATATTCTGTTAGAAAGGTGCACTGCAATGCAACAGGTACTCTAATATATGGAGTCTTGGCGCAGTCATATTTGGTAAAGTTACTATTAAATTGTGTTAATTTCAGGATAACGAGAGATTGGTAAATCGGATCCAGAGGGTAAGGAAGATGCTCCGAAGAGCCCGGAAAGAGAGAAAGTAAGAAAGGTACTCTAGCAATATATTCGCCAAGTAGGAACACGAATAGGTTCATGGGATCTGTTATGTTTAAGGTTTTTGATGGCACGGTTGGATAAGCATGGAGATAGCTGGAGAAATGTCCCCCTCTCGCTTCATTTTTCTGAGGATCCACCAGTTTTAGGCCCTCAGACTCAGAGAAATCCCGAGCCGAACAAATTAAGTCCTCAGACGAAAGTAAGTTGTTGAAAATGTTGTTTTTCCAATTGAGAAATGTAATCAGTTGAAATTGTGATCAGTAAGTGCAGTAATTGTTTCAGGCTTCCAGTTCTACCTCTGGGACTGCAACTTCCGAAAAAACTCCTCGAGGGAAGAGCAGTGCTGGAGGAAGCACTCCTAGTTCTTCGAAGAGGAAAAGCAAGGATGGAAAAGACAGGGATCCAAGTGCTCCTAAACGGCCTGCGAACCCTTATTTCCAGTTTTGCCAGGAGCAGAGACCATTGGTATCCGAGCAGTATACCAGTATTGGAAGTGGTCAAGAGGCAGATTTAAGCAAGCAGGAATTAACTAAATTATTGGCGAGCCGATGGAATAGCCTCACCAATGACGACAAGAAGGTTGTACACCATTGGTTTGATCCAGATATAGTTTAATGTTTTCAATTCATTCTCCTGTTGTTTCTCATTACATTTAAAGAGATGCTTATGTGTTTAAGTGTGTCATTTTCGTGACATTCACAAACTTAGCTATTCCTTCTTTTGACCTGCTTTCTGGATTTTTCATACCTCGACATGGTGAGTGGTCACTGGGCCCAGGCTCATTTGTTCCATTCTATGTTAATCTCTCGATTATCTTGTTCGAAAATTTCGATTTGAATGTTAGTGCTGATAAGAGTTAAGTGCTTTATCCAACTTCATGCTCTGCATAGAGCAGAGAAATAACAAAACAGCCAAGTACTTGCTTCAAATTCTTATTGTTGGTTATAAGTCCCAAGCTGTTCATCCTAGTGCAAAATGATTAACAATTGCTATACTGAGTGGAAGTATTTGTAAGTTACCTCACACGAAATTAGGTTTACCTTGGGTAATTACCATTTTTATTCAATTTGCCTACCAAGGTTACAACATCTGCACAGTCATTTTCAAGTGGTGAAGTTGGAACCTTAGTTGGAAATACAAATTAATGACTGTGTCTGGAACCATACAAATTAGACCTAATTTAATGTGAGAAATCGGGTTCAGTAAAATTATACCAAGAAATTGTCTTAAATTCCTCTTATTTTACAGGTTTACTATGAAAAATATGAGAAGCAAAAAGAAAAGTATTCTGCCGACATGCAGATGTACAGCTCTAGACCCAAATTTTCACATTTTCCAGCCGATGATTCTTCCAGTTGACCTGGATAAGTAGGATCGAGGTAATTTACCAGAAGAGATAGGTACTTAGTTATACTTGTGTATTTATTGTAGAAAATGTACTGTGGTGTTGTACATGTCAAAGTGAACATTGAAACAGAACATGGAGTGAAATAAGTTGTCTGGAATGTGTTGAATTTATAATGCTTAAATTTCTCATTTCAATTCGTAACAGCCTGAGGTTTGACCAAACAGTTTCTCTGATGGCTAATATTTATAATTTTTATACAGTTTTGTAATAAAATATGAACCATTATTGTGAAACTTATTGAAGTCCTTGCCAAATTCATTGGTATTGATTGAATAGCCTCTAACATCACCGCAAAACTTTCAAGAAACTGAATTTTGATTTTAAAAACCCTAGGAAAATTCAGAAAAAAGTTTTTACAATAAAAAAAGTCCAATAAACAATATCAATACTTTAAAAAAGTCACTAATCACATGTTAACAAAAGAAGAGCACTTTACTTTTGCCCAGAACTACGAAACTTATTACATAACAATCTTTCCAGCCTATTATAACACAATGTTTACTGTCTACCGAGCTTTGAAGCCATCCTTTTCAGTGCGTATGAATCCCATGGTAGCTATTGGTTCATTCTGGCCAGCGTGTTGCTGCACTGCTGAGTCATGGACACGCATAAAAGGGTTGATCAGCTTCTCTTCCCCTACATGGCAAGCAACAAGCATTGAGACATACATCTACATAGACTCCATTCAACATAGTTACTCATAATTAAACCTAGAGCAATCTAAAAAATTAAGAACAAGTGTGCATTACCTATGGTTGAAGGCACTGTTGGCTCTTCTTTACTACGTTTAGAATGAGCCCATGACATTTTATCCTGAATATTTTCATTGGCAGGTTCAACATGTTGAGCATATTTCAGGTTCTGGATGGTGTATTCATGACCACAATATACTTGCTGTAAAAAAAGATTTTTTGAAGAGCCTGAGCATTAAAAGTAAATTTTTCATTTAATTCTCAAGAATTTATAAAAGTGCATAAGACTTTGAAAAGGGTAAAACTAGTGACATTAGCAACAGGTCCATTATTTGAAGGGAATTTTCCAGCAATTGGGTAGAGTTATGGGGTGGACTGAGTACGTTGCGAGAGTATGAAACTAAGCACAATTTAAATACAGAGAAAATGGCTGAAACAACAAGTTTCTTAGGCCAAGCACCAACAACTGAAAACAGTATTCTCGGGTTATGCACTTTGTTAAATACAAGGACACAGCCAAAATTTGTCTGGGGAGGCGTGACACCCATCAGCAAACATCTTGTCTGGCTCAGTCTTGCAGACTTTGAATGTCGTCTCCCGATACCAACAGTTTTAAGTTACTTTCTTCAGGCCCCTAATGCCAAGAAAATTCATCTGAAAACTAAGAAGTTTAATAAAAATTATAATCATGGACTAAAGAGTATTTTGCAGCTTCGTGTCTGCTAAGACTACAATCTTAAGTACCAGGTTAACCTGCTGACAGGCATTCAGACACCTCCCGAGTCACCATAATCACTTAGCACTACCCTCTTCGGGATTCAAAACTCATTAGGGAAATGTAGGCAGCTAATTTAGAAAGATATCAGAATTCCTACATTCCTATTCTACTTTAAAACTTTGGATATGGTTTAGAAATCAAATGACATACCTCTGGCCATTCATCAAAATAATACTTCTCTCATCCTCATTAGGCTTGCTAAGTTGAATTGTTGTTCATGTTATCTGCTTTCCATCTGTGACTTAATCCACCCTCTGGATGTCTCAAAGAGAAATATCAAGCACTGGCTGAACCTTTCCTCTCCTCCTCCTGAGATGTTATTGACTTCTTAACAGGTCATTGTGACTTAATTTTAAGTGTGCTTCCCATCTAAATGTACCAGCTATATTAACAATCAGCATACCAATGCTGCTACAGCAGCTATAATGAAATGGTGATATTTTTTGTGTTGCATTGAAATTACTCATCCCTACCAGGGTTTGGGATAAAATGAAGACATATATAACATGACGCTACTAAAGGTCTAGGGAAAAAAAACAGTTGCACCATCAATACAAAGTGAATGCAAGATGGAGGAACGAGAACTAGAAAATGATGAGTGTAAAAAGGTATAGCTTAAAAAAGGGACTGAGTCATAAAGATAAGAAAAGAGATATAATAAGAGTATTGTAATCTCAAAGAAAGCCAGTTAAAATGGCACAAATAAGTTATGGAAGATGTAACTATTACTTGATAGACGTAGGAATTTATATGGAAGGTAAGAGAAGCAAAGGGAGCTCTAACACATGGTAGAGAAAATGTTTGTTTAAGGATTTAAGATGCAGAGGTCTTAAAGGGGATGAGTAAATGGATACAGTGGTTGACACTTATCAAAACCATGTACCCCATATGAAATCAGGAAAAGGTGAGGAAGAGTTAGAAGATGGTGATCACCAACACTGATTATTACTGAAAAAAATCACTGGTGACAGGTTCAGGTGGTTTAAAAATGAATTATAACAATGGGCACCCTCACATTACTCCATGACTTTAAACTGCCCACCCCAATCCACTGTCAGCCACCCTCACCAGTGCTCTTTCAGCCGTGTAAGTTTCACAATGAATGAAAAACACCTGGTTATGATTCCACCATTTATTTGAAGCAACACAACCTAGGTTTCGGCATATCATGCCACTCAAATGAAGTGTGGAATTCAGCCAGAGCTTGATATTTCTCTTTGAGACATCCAGAGGGTGGATTAAGTCACAGATGGAAAGCAGATAACATGAACAACAATTCAACTAAGCAAGCCTAATGAGGATGAGAGAAGTATTATTTTGATGAATGGCCAGAGGTATGTCATTTGATTTCTAAACCATATCCAAAGTTTTAAAGTAGAATAGGAATGTAGGAATTCTGATATCTTTCTAAATTAGCTGCCTACATTTCCCTAATGAGTTTTGAATCCTGAAGAGGGTAGTGCTAAGTGATTATGGTGACTCGGGAGGTGTCTGAATGCCTGTCAGCAGGTTAACCTGGTACTTAAGATTGTAGTCTTAGCAGACAAGTAGCTGCAAAATATACTCTTTAGTCCATGATTATAATCTTTCTTGAACTTCCTAGTTTTAAATTACTGAGGATTTCGATGGATTTTCTGGATGGATGGAAGGAGTTCCACCGAATAATGCCAGAAACAGTGTCTCACATTATAAGTTTCAGATTAGCCTCCTGTCCAGCCAATCTATTCCCATTTTCCAGAGTATCTGAACTAGTTTTTCCCTATTCACTCGATCAAACACATTTTTAAAATTTGCAAAGTAAGCCAAAATATCTTTTTAATACTTTATTTCCTGCTACAAGTGTTTACATCACAGCTATCACATGCCAAGTAGCCTTCCCCATCCACAATCCAAATTGTTCATCACCCAAATAGTATTTTGCCCCATCTCCAACCTTGGTCTACTGATTATTCTTAGCAAAACTTCTGCTGCCTGTGATATCAAGCTACATAATAGTTATAAACTCCTCACATTCTGATGCTTTCTCCCTCTTTGGGAGTGGAATCAGGACTGTTTTCACAAAGTCTTCAGATATACTTCTTCCTCAAAGATCCTAGGAATACGTTCGGAAAAAGTTTACGGATACATTCATAAAAGTTTGGTAGTTTACCTTTATAGCCAAAATTCCTAAGTAGCTCCGAAGGTAGGTTATCTACTACCACAGCTTTTCTTGCCTTCATCTGTTTCAATGCTTTTTCTATTTTGCCTTCGAATATCTTTGTTCAGAGGTTATCCTCATCAAGTGCTCCCTCATTTTCTATATCTAGGTTAACTAGTCTATAATTTATGTCATAGAGTTCCTCCATGTATTCTCTCCACCTTTCTTGAATATCTTCTGGCTCAATTAATATCCAACCTTCAATGCCCTTTACCCAAGTTTTCTTTCACCTGATTGGTTAAAAATGGTGGTCATTTGCCAGAGTTAATTGTTTTATCCTTTGTACTAACTTTTGCCTTGGTCACTGTTGACATATTTCCCCTTCCCTCTCTCTAACATTTTTGATATAATTCCTTCCCCAATCCACAGCTTCCCACCCCAAGGTATCTCCGCCTTGATGTGGCGGGTGGGCTTGCATGCTCCAGTGGCCTCGAGAGCTATGCCGGCAGTAGCTCAGCTACTGGCAGGGCCTCCTATGCCGGACAGGTTTCGTGAGGTAGGAGTCAGAAAAAGAGAGATACTCTGGTCCTCCAGGTTGGGTGTTGAGCGTTGGGCTGACAACCTGCCGCATAAAAACCATTATGTTAAGAATCACCAACAGAGAGACCAACAGAGAGCCTTGAAAACAGGACAGGAAAAACGGATAAAGACCCGGCTTCCCTTAAAAGGATTACCATTTGGTACTGGAACACAAGGGCACTGGCGGTCCCTGGAGCTAGCGGCATATTAGCAGAGGAGCTAGACAAATGCCACATGGATGTGGTGTCACTTCAAGAAACAAGATGGCCATGTACAAAGAGAAAAAATACCAATAAATATTTAATTTACTACAGTGGCAGTGAAGAAAACAGATACAATGGTGGAGTAGGTTCTGTGGTAAGCAAGAAAATTGCAGAACCTGTGATACAATTTGAAGCCAAAAATAATAGAATTTGCAATGTTAGATTAAAAGGAAAATTTAAAAATACATCCTTAGTCAGTTTTTATGCACCAACTGAAGAATCAGATGATGAAGAAAAAGACCAATTCCATGAATTTCTTGAGGATCAGATTGAAAGCCTACCAGGCTATGACATGAAAATCATTCTTGAGGATGCAAATGCCAAAGTCGGTAGAGAGGAAGTGTGGAAACCGGCAGTGGGAAATGAAAGTTTACATCAGAAGTCAAATGACAATGGAACCCGACTGGCAAGCTTCGTGCTGGAAAATGATTAAAAGTATCAAGCACTTGTTTAGAAAGGATATCCACAAATATACATGGAAATCTCCAAAAGGTTTTTCTAAAAACCAGATTGGTCATGTTCTAGTGGATCAAAGACACAAAAGTTGTATAACTAATGTTTAAAGTACTAGAAGAGCAGAATGTGGGACTGACCATTTATTAGTTTTGGTTTAAGTGGCTCAAAGAATAGCTCATCAGAAAAGGTAGGAGAAGTGAAACAGAATAATCAACATTGAAAAACTCACAGAAAAATGCGTAGCTGAGGAATTCAAGCTCCAACTTGAAAACATGTTTCAGATTCTGGAAAACATGGATGCAAAGGATGAAAATGGACACACAAAATGGCACACATTCAAAGGAACTGTATTAGAGACAGCAAAATAGGTTTGTGGCCAAAGGAAGAGAAAAAAAGAAAAAATCCTGGTTTGACCAAGAATATGAACAAAGGGTGGAAGAACGGATTGAAAGAAAAATAGCCTGGATGAACATCAACGAAGACAGGGACAACTACTATAAGGCAAATAGTAAAACAAAATGTTAATAAATAGTATACTGGACAGAAGAGGAAAATACGATGAATAATGCAACAGAATTTTGCAGAAAGATAAGGTTTTTTTAAAAAAATGATGCATTCCAAATCCTTATAGAGTGAAGAACAAAGGAGGACGTGCATTGATTGAAAATCGAAAAGTACTGGAAAGATGGCACGAGTACTTCTGTGAACTAATGTAGTGTTCCACCAACTATAGAAAAGCCAACCAGAGAAGAAGTGAGGAATGCAGTTAAATTAAAAAAAAACAAGATAGCTCCTGAGAAGGATGAAATAACAGCTGAATTACTAAAAAAAAGGTGGTGATATAATAATAGACAGATTATGAGAACTAAAATTGAACATATGGGAGAAGGAAGAAATGCCAAGTGAATGGCAAGAAGCAATACTGATACCCATACATACGAAGGGTGATAAAGAAGAATGTAGCTATTTCAGAGGCATTGCACTTCTGAGCATTCCATAAAGTCCTCTCCAAAACTATCTATAACCACATATAATGCAATACAAATGAAATAATTCAAGGCCACCAGGCAGGATATATGAAGGGCAGGTCAACAACAAATCAGATATTTACAATAAAAGAAATTATATCCAAATATTGGGAGGATAATAAAGAGTTTATGCAATTTTTATAGATTTTCAAATAGCATACGACAGTATAAATAGAGAGAGACTATGCTTAAAATGGCTAAGTTGGGAGTCCCAAAAATACTGATAAACCTTGCCAAGATGAGCACAATAGAATGAAAGAGGTCAGTGCGGATTAGTGGCAGCACTTCAGAGTCATTTGAAATAAATTCTGGTATTAGGCAGGGATACGGGCTCTCCCCAATCCTATTTAATATTGAGGTAGAGGAAGCATTGGAAAAAGTAGCAGTGATGGACATAGATATCAGCATTGAAGCCAAAATAAATATTTTAGCTTTCTCAGATGATGAAGCGATATTCGCAGAAAGTATAAAAAGTGAGTGACAAAGCTAACCAAAATATTTATGGAAGAAACAGCATAAAAGATAAATGACTCAAAAACAGAGTGCATGCATTTCTCAAGGACTCCAAGGGAAAATATAGGTTCCCTACACATAGAGAGGCATGAAGTTGAAAAAATTAGATTGTACAAAACAATAATCTGCCCAGCATTGCTCTATGGATCCGAAACATGGAAACTGAATAAGAAAGAGAAGAAAAAATTGATAATATTTGAAAACAAGATGTTACAAAAGATCTACGGGCCTACAAATGAACAAGGAAGGTGGAGAAGAAAGTACAATGAGAAAATAAGGGACCTTTACAAGAATGCTGACATCATACGTGAGATTAATTGCAGAAGAATGAGATGGGCAGTTTCAAATTAGACCCAATTCATATTAATCTCTCCCTTCCCCACCACTGCAGTCCAGTCCCCCATTACCATGAGGATTTTCTTGCCTCAGACTTCTCCAATTACCTCATCTGTTCATACATCCCATCCGCCTATACTGTCACAGACCTCTTTCTTGCCTTCACTGGATCTTTGAAAAGGTAGGAGTTGTGTAGTAACGTGAAAGATAAATACATTTACAAATGTGCGTGGGAATCAGTAGTTTTCAACGACCAATATAAATGAGTAATTTCATTTCCTAGACGCCAAGAAGGAGCTATGTACCAGGGTGTAATTCACACTACGGCAGGAGTTTTAAAGGCAATTCTTATGTATCAACGTTTGGATTTTGCAAAAATGAAATGAGATGAGAGGCATGGTTACTGTATATCCCTCGAAAAGGCTGAAGTGCAAACATCTGATTATGCAGTGTGCATCAAACATCTTAAAGAAAGTGATGTGAACTAAGTTCAAAGATTTCAAAATGTAAATGGTGTTTGGAGGAAATTCTCCTCTTCTCAAAATTGTGCAAAACTGTAGAACCACCAATATTTCTAACTTTGCCCATATATCTAAACACGAGCAATTCCCCCCTGAGAATGGAACCCAAGAGTAGGCCTAGATGGAGGGAATTACAGGAAAGGCACAAGAACCAGGTAATTTCATTATTAATGAACAACAATGGTGACACACATGGAAAGTTCTTGCAGAAATTTCACATGCATTTATATAACCTGCATTGTTGGAATTATACAACAAAGAAATTTGTCTGTCTATACTTAAATTAAGTAACTGCTGATGATGATTAAGACTGTAATGAGTTAAGGTTGTTACATTTTCGTGGATAAGAATGTGAGAATTTAAGTTAATCATCAGGGGATTGTGAATCACATCCATAATCTGAGCTGGGCACTGTCATAAAATTCCAGAAATAGTCACTATTTGTAAGTCGCATGTCACAGTAAGCAGTATCAACGACTTCCTTTCCTGGCAGTAGCATTGGTCATTGCCCATTAAAGGCCCAGAAGTATTTTGTGAAAGTGACTGATTTGGCAAATACGACTCTGAGAAGACTAAGGTGTTGGGCCTTATTTTAAACAAAATGCAGCCGCTAAATTCACATGTACAGTCCCTTCACAGCTGTTTGCTTTCATAATTAATTCTCTGCCTACTGCTGCTTACAGCTACAGTAGAGAACATTTGTAATTACCCCCAAACAGTACCTACAGCTGATTACTTCACCTGACAATGTCCCCTAAAAGTGTCCCACTGAGTGCCTCGAAGTAATGTTTCAAGGATCTGGGGTGTAGGGAAAGGGTCGATTCCTTACTGCTTGATGAAAGTTATATTAGTGATCAGCCAAGTTTTCAAATGCAAACATGAAAGGTTTTGCAGAATATTGTGAAGAAACTGTCAAAGCAGTGGTTATCAGACGAACAGCTACAATATGCCACCATCATAATAATTTAATGTTTAATTATTTGTCATGGTTAGCTATTACAGAGCTAATCAAAATATGTACAGTCTTCTGTCCTCAGGGGCTTCACTTCCTAATTATGAGATTCCTAGCTATGAGAATTAAGACTTGGTGCACATTTCAAGAATCACATTAAAATTTAAAAAATTATTTTCCCATTGGCTCTTAACTTTGAGCTGCCATCTTGACTATTTTATGTACGTGCCAAATAAGATGTGACATTTTAAATGGGAAAAAAAGAGTTCGATTACTTGATAGTCAAACAGATTCGTCATCTGTTTAGTTAATTAGCTGTTTTCTTTATAATGTCGATTCCATCAAATCATGTAACAATCAGTGGTATATCAAAGTAATTCTACACTTTCTCTTGTTTAGTCTTTCATGATATTGGTCATTTTCTGTTGAAATTATTTTTGCAGTTCTGATCTGGGACTGCCAAGTATAAGATTTTTAAAAAATGTCTACACTCTGTAAATTGTCAATAACATTCATTTCTGCAATGTTGTATTCAAAGTGTATTTTTGCCATTTATGGTGTAATCCTCATTGCATGCTACACATATGATAAATAATAATGTTGATGACTTTTCTTGTTTCATTGTTTTTTCCACCAAGATGATCTTAATTTAATCCCATTGCACCATCATGCTCAAAAACTTTCCCTAGTTTCCCAAATTTCTAAGTTGATGTTATTATGCATTTCATCAGAATGAGAAGCTATAGCCAAATCTATATAATTCTTGTTGATCCTTAAACTTGCACCGGTGGGTTCCGTCAAGCGTTGAAAAATCATGTTCGTTGAAAAATTGAGAAAAAACTTTCTTTAAGATATTTGATGCACACTGCAAAATCACATGTTTGCACTTCAACCTTTTTGAGGTATACACAGCAACCATGCCTCTCTTCTCATTTCATTCTTGCGAAACCCAAATGCTGATACAGAAACATTGCCTTTAAAACTCCTGCCATACAATACACCCTGGTACATAGCACCTTCCTGGCATCTACATCAAGGGTTGTAAATTCCTTTCTTTGTTTTTTGAATGGCCAAAAACTTGATTGAAATTATTTAATTTTGAAAATTTATACCCAAGTAGTAACATTCATGATAATCAGTAGACAGTTTTAGATGGAATCTGTGTCCTTTCCCAAGCAATACCATTTTAATTTCGTAAATCAAAGATGTTTCTACCACATGTTGTTTCTCTATTGAGCAATCTGTTCACGGCAGGACCATGGAGTAAGTCCACACCTTCCTCAGTTGTGTGGTTGCCAAGTTTAACAACACAGCTTTTAGCTTTAGAAGGCATAGCCAAGACCAACACAAAATTTGTTAGTTGTACTTTTACTTCTACCTCTACTAACCTGTAGCTCACCCGTTCCATGTGAACTACAGTCATCCTCCACTTCGCATTTTATACCACAGCTACCCTGCAATGACTCTCACCTGAAGTACAAAAGATTACCCAGAAACTATCACTCAAATAATCCCCACTGTCCCTCCATCACACCTTGCACAGTGCCAAGCCATGTTCCCTTTCTCCATTTCCTGTTTGATATTTCCTACCTTCCCAGCACTCATCATCATCCTGGCATTCCAAATCCCTATTTTTATCAGTACTTTCCTCCTCTTCCTCTTTTTCCTCTCATCTCTCCCAGGCCAGGTCTCCTCTGATGAGGTAGTCGCACAAGGATTTCATGTGACAATGACTGCAGATGCCTCTCTCACTCCCACTGTCAGGCATGACACCAACCATATAGGGCAGCATCCTGGAGTTGCTAAGATTCATTTCCCTTCGAATGACTTTCATATTCTAGATATTTCATAGGTGGGAGGGACTCCCACCCCCTCTTCTCAATGGTGTTTTTAGCACAACATCATCACATGAACTACCTTTTATCAATAACATCCGCAGTATCAATTAATTTCAAAGATACACAAGCCCATCTACACACCTATTTACTGACTACCATCTTGTACTAACCGTATTGTCAGGAAGATTTCCTAATATCTCCACTAATGCAGTGTACATCTGGTTGGGAGTTCCTTCAAAGAACCTTCCACAGCCAGCAATGAAGAGAGTATCACCTGGAATAAATAATTGTACAACATTAAGAACTAGTGCTATAAAATGACTGAAGTCAAGGTTGGTACAGTGGATAGAATATATATTATCTTCCTATCCCAAGGGCCTGGCATCAAACCACAGCAGTGAAAAAGATTTTTCAGCAGAATCCCAATCCTCACTTGGATGCAACGTGGAGAGTACTTCATCGAGGGTCTATCCATCTCAGACAGGACAAAAGCGGCTGTGGGCCCTCACATTACGCTACTGTGCCTAATGATGCCAATGCAGCATCCCTTCAAACTTCCTCTCCAATCCCCCTCTCTTTTATCCTGATATTACACATGACCAATGTTGTCAGGGGCCTCCACAGAGAGGTAACCAACAAAAATGTGGCTTTTGGGATAATATTGTGCTAGGAGCTAGAAATCTGCAAGAAAGGACTTCTGAGATCCATAATTATGCACTGACCGAATTCTAATGTGTTCAGGGACACCCAAGGTCACCCGTAACTAATTGATGGCCATCTACTGTGTCCCTCATTATTTACATTTCACAGACTTATAATAGCTGGTGCCAGTAATGCATACTCTGCTGGCTCATTATGTCCAAATGTAGCTGATAGAGCTGACAATTTATTTCAGTCTACAAAACACGCTGCACATTAAAAAAAACAATCACTGGCCTTGCCTCACCTGTTCTTTTTTCCCAAGTCCAAACTATGCTCTCTGTGGAGGGAATATTCTTCATAGTCTTGAGAGATAGGTGCTTTAGATTGGAGTCCAAATTTGTGAATGTTCAACGAGTTTTCTTATTTGAGAAGCCTTAGTAAAGATAACAAGCTCGATTCATGTTCCCAGGTCATGTATTGCGTTGGATTTAAACCATGAGGGGATTTTCTTTGTCTTTTGTTTCAGGAGAGGAACAAAGTATTTTATGTTACTGTTGATGATGGTATAGAAAAAGTTCACAGCTTCTTTGAGAGACCAAAAGGAGAGAACAATCTGAGGGCAGAGGTTGAGTGAGGAGCTGACATCCTCCCTAGAACTGGGATTAGGCAGGAAGGATATCAGAGGTTTAGGAAGAAATATGTGGTGATTCCAAGCACCTTGAAAACAAAATTTTGCATTAAGGAGATCATGCTCAGAGTAAAAAATATTTCATTGTGGAGTAATTGAATCAGGGGGAATAGAAAAAAGAAGATAAGTTGGGCAATGCGAGGTCTCTTTTACCTTGGAGACAGTACTGAGATAGGCAGAGTGCATGGATAAAGTATTCAATAAATTAATTATAGTGGTAATTAGATGCAGTGCCACTTTTTAGGGGGCTCTAGCAAATGGATAAGTCAAAGTCACCAAGTACTATAACTTAATATAAATAAATAAGATGAATGGACTTAGACCAAGTCAAGACAATGTTCCAACACCAAGAGATCACTAGCAAGAGGGCCGTAGAAGCAGCCAACAAACATTCATTATACCTTGAGTTTTAGCAATCATGCCAGTCAATCAAACCAATAAATAGTGAATTGGATACATGACTTTCTTAGTGACCACAAGCAAAGAGTAGTTATTGACAGCAATAGCTCTGATATGGTTAGCGTGACATCCTGCAGTCCGCAAGGAAGCATGATTGTTTCCCTTTTATCCATTGCTTTCGCAAACGACCCAAGTTCGAGAGTAAACAGTAAACTTGGACTATTTCCAGATGATGTGGTCAACTACTATAAATTTGGCAAAGATGTGGACTTAGAAGTTCTATCAACAGGTCAAAACAACATTAACTTGTGGTGCCAGGAGTGGGTTGCCCTTGCACTAAATCTTAGTAAACGCACAGCAGTATTCTTCTTGTGGAAGTCTTCACAGCACCATCATGTGTTGGAGTGTGTCCAGTGTTTACTACACCCACAGTGTGAGCTACACTGTGGATGGAGTAAACATGAAGTCGTGGGAAGAAGCCAAATACACGGAAATGGCCTTAACTTAAGACCTATCATAGAGAACACACGTAAAATACATGCATTACAGCCTTAATGAAACTAGGATTCATCAAGGGTACAGTTGAAAGGTCCTTGAATGAAAAAGTGAAAGAGGGGTGCCACATCGCTCTAACTGGGCCACACTTTGAACATGTCGCAAACATTTGGGATCCTGCACCAAAAGATTCATTCCTAAAAATAAATAAAATACAGAGGAAAGCTGCATGCTTCATCCAAAATAGCTACAAGCAAACAAAGAGTGTTTCACAGCTTTTTGATGGATAAGGTTGGGAGTGGCTATAGACTCTGGAGGCTGCACATTAGGCTTGGATTACTTTAGAAAATCAGAACAGGTATGTTTCACAGTAGCACAGAGAATATAATTTTGAAGCCACACTACAACTTAAGGCCAAACAAAAGTTATAAAATAAGAGAGATGCATTACTGAACAGATAGGTACAAAAATGTATTCTTCCCTCGCACAATAGGTGACCATGATAAAAGGTGACCTCCATTCAAAACACCCAACAATCCGAAAATGCACCCTCCTATTTCACCTCCCTCTTCTCCTTTCTCCTTCAGACATTCACACGGCTGGAGTCCTAACACCACACGCCCATGCAGTGGCTCACACCATGATATGTACATGTCCTGTAATTCAAGCCGAAAAGGCATAGAGTGGTATCAAAACATGGCGGCAGTTGTGCAGAAGACCCTCATTCGTGGAAGAGGTCATTGCCTATTTACAGATATAACATGAGGGAGTGAGATAGCCTGTACATTTAACTATCTGGGTTCCCACGGTGACCAACCTTTGTTGCCAACTTCAAATTCTCAACGTGTTGTTCACATCTGCTAAAAACCTCTCCATTGCCCTTAAACTAATCGTTCGGATGATCTTCTTCAATGGGATGAGGATGACATCAACATGCTTTGATGCAACTTTGCCAGGATCATAGACATTGATGCAAAACAAGTTTCCAAAACCTTCCTGCCCTCTCCAGTAAAATACCGTCGAGTAGACTATACTTCCTGCCACATACCGTTCTCTCCCCACTGCTCCTTTTCCAACCCCAGCCATGCAGGCCTTGGCTTCACGGGCATCAGGCTTTGCACATATCACTGCCACCAAGCTTCACCATCACTCTGCCAAGTGAAAAGGCTTACCAGTGAAAACAACAGGTGGATGATTGCGTCCCGATACATAGTAGCAGATGTGACCAGATGTGTGGCATGGCGTAGAAAGGCAACGGACAGAAAGAGAGCCGATGGTGAATTCCTCCCCGTGACTGACTTTCTTGGTGAGTGCCTCAATCCTGTCATCACCACCCATCACACACAGAGAGTCCGACGCATCGCTGCCTCCCAAACCTCCAGCCATTTTAACCAAATTCTTGTTGCCTCCGGCATGGTCCCTGATGGGATGAACAACATTTACAAGTATTGGTAGTACATATGAGAAAAACTCAATCAATCACTGCTAATCCTGACTTAAATTCTTTCCTTCAAAGATTCAGCAATGACTAATATGCATTTCCAATGCATACAATTAATAGAGCTTGTACACAAATTTGAGCAAAAACAAACTTTTGGAGATAAATGGTTTATTTCAATTTGTACTATACTCACAACATGTTACTTCCCCCGGTGTTCACCAAAGCATAAACCTCATTGCTACTACAAGTATGGAATGAACTCACACTGGAAACTACAGTCTAAAAATTACTTAAAACAACAATATAATTTCTAGAGTTTCGGTCAATTAAAAAAAAAACTCAAAAATTAATCGCCACCATTTCTTCAAATTGTAATTCAGACTGTCAGGGCTTTGACTGTTTCAGTGCGAGTTGAAAAGGAGTTTACACAGCAGCATTCCTCCACATTGACCAAGATTCAAGAAAATATGTCCTCAATACATAAAAGTAGTCAAAAACAGAGATATTTTAAAACTAATAAAAACTTCAGCAGAATATTCCACTATTTCAATAACTTTTTTACATAGCAATTTAAAATTAGAACGAATCACATAAATAGCAACAAGTTTAGCCCAAAATATTGATGACACTAACACATTCTACATTAACCATTTCAATCAGCAGAATTTTCAGAATATATATGTCCACTGGAAGGGAAACTCTCGGTCCCAAAACATTCTCCTTAATTGCAACAAGGATTGAATTAGGGAAAGTACAATAACAGCCAGCAAAGACGTTGAAATTTGGATCTGCAAAGATTCTATTTAGCCTGTAATAAGCTCATTGCCAACAAATGTAGTATGGTCCAGGAGAGCATGCCCACACACAAACAGAGGGAGGAAGAGTAGGATGGGATAAATGAGCAACTTGAAGGTATAACGAGAGACTTTGCGGGCAACAACACCTGATAGTGATGGGCAACTGGAATGCAGTGGTGAGGCAATGGAGGAAAGTATATGAAGTGAGAGGGCTTGGAACGAGAAATGCCCACACTGATAAGGCAGTTGAATTCCTTTTTGAACCAGGTAAGAGCTTTTACGTTCTCCCTATGCCACCTTATTTATAATTGGTGTGAAAAGTTCTAATACTTGCATCAATTGCAAGTGAATAGCCAAAGACCAGCAAGAGTTGAGAGTGTCGATCACAAGAAGCTGGCCAGTGACACCTCTCATTCCTTAAACTCAATACCAGTGCCTGCCCGGACCAACAAGATAGTGTTGGAAAGTATTGGCATAATTAAATAGTCAATCAACCAACACCAGGAATTAGATAGAATACTTGTTTAAATTTCCTCATCTGAACCTATAAAGGCTTATGAACCTCTTGGCCCTAGAATTTCCTGAGCACTGCCACCTGTTCATCAGAGGTGTAATAGTTCTTCTTGTGGCATATTCATTTCAGAGGGAGCTCGCAGAGTCTCTCCATTTAATTGACATCGAGATTCTCACCTTTTAAGAAGAGAGTTAATTCCTTATACATTGTTCGTTTGGTTAACTAAGGATGCAATTGCTCAATTTTACACCATCTCAGTAGAATTTCTGAGGAAAAATAAATCAGTATAAATGAACAATCAGTTTAAACAGTACACCAGGCTTATGCAAACAAGAAAAATGCCATGGAACATGGGGAGATATCAAATTGATTATGCTATGGTTAGGCATAGGTTAGAAACAGTGTCAAAAACGATCACTTTCAGGGGTGGATATGGACTCGGATCGTATATTACTATTGAGAAACTATAATATTCGATCCAAAAGGCTTTGTAAAAGCAGGAGGATGAAGAGGTGGATTGTGAAAGCATTGAAAGGGTAGATCAGGAGGGGAATATGTACCAGGAGCTGTTGGAAAGTAACACATGGGAATCAAAGCGAATGGGCACAATCGAGGAAAGATGAGAGAGTATCTAAACAGACAGAGTGAGACAGAAAATCAAAGAAAACAAGACAGATAAAGAACCAATCAGTGAAAGAGGAAATGATTGAGAAAAGAGGTAGGAATGAGGGGGGAAAAAAGGGGAGAGGTAGAGAGGGGGGAAAAAAAGAATTGAAATCCAGTCAAGAGGAAGTATTTGGAATAATGTAATAAACTCAGGCGAGTAAGTGATTTTGCAGAGTGGAGATGACAATGTGAGGAAATGAAAAATGAATAAAAAGAAGGGGAAATGGGCGTCACATGCACAAAACTGAAACTGTCATCAGGGGATAAGAGAGGGCAAACAATACTAAATGTTAAGGACAAAACAGGGAAAATATTTAGGCAGCGGTAAAAGGCCTCTGAACTTTGATATAAAAGACGGAGAGCATCAGAGAAGTACATATAACCACTGGATGTAGATACTCAACAGCAAAATAGAAAAGGCATGACTAGAGATGTAAGCAAGAGGAGCTATTGGAGTTGATGGCATACCTTCACAGTTAATGCAGAATTTAGGTAATAATGGTGCATGACCTTTCTTTCTTTTAGCTTTCCGGATGATTCTATTGGCCCGTATGTCCCTCGAATCCCAATAGGCTGCTAAGCCTGTGATCAGGTTTTCCAGGGACCGGACCTACAGAACTTGACATGCATCCATTCCCTGGGTGATGAAAAACCCACCCAGGCGGGACTCGAACCCGCGACCCTCAGTTTAGCTGGCGAGGACTATACCCCACCGCCACCGGGGCTGGCTTCGAACTAATTTGTATGGTCTGCAAGGATGCAGCAGAGCCAGAGGACTTCAAGCAGTTTTGATACCAACTCCAAAAAGGAAGAAAGCACCTAAAGTCAAAATATAGAACATTTAGTTTGCTCTCACCAGCTGAAAAAGGTTTACTGAGAATAATTATAAAAAAATTGGAGACAAGAGCAAATTACCCCTAGGGTGATGACCAGTTTAGGTTCATGAGGGGAAGGTTACTCAGGATGTGATTGTGGAGATGAGAACAATTATGGTAAGACACATGAAGCACAATCAGAATGTCATTGCATTGCTTTATGGATCACTAACAGGCACTCAATATGGTTAACTGGGAAAAAATCAGATATTTGGAAATATTGGAATAGATTGGTGAGATAGAAGAATCATCCAAAACTTTAACATGGCCCAAAGGGAAAATTTGAGGGTGGCTGATGGATCATCAGGGAGGGCAGTAAAATGTCCAGGAAAAGGCAGGGGTGCCCATTGTAGCATTTGCTTTTTAACAATTATGTTGAGGAAATAATTAGAGGCACGTGAAGAGCTAGATGTGGGAATCAAATCAAAAGAACAGTCTGATAGATTTGTGGATGATCAGATATTCGTTCGTCAATCACCAAAGGGATTGCAAACCATGGTAGAAGCATTAGAAAATCATTGAAATTAATACAGATTGAAGATCAGTCATACAGAATCAAAAGTTATGAGATTGTCAAAGAAGGGGGCAGGAGCAAGTCGAGCAATGCCATTAATTGAGTTGCATATAAAGAAGAAAAGGACATATATAGTAGCAAAGATGTTAGAAAGGAGAGTAGCATCAGCAAAAGACAAATTCAAGAACAGATTGGAGACGATGATGGAGACCTTGGGTAAAGATATAAATAAGAGGCTTGTGAAGAGTATAGAAGAGACATTTATCTCCATTGAAACCGCATCCGAAAGCTTGGGATTAAAAATTAATGAAGATTAAATGAAATACTTGAAAATGGAAAGAAACCAGGACAAAACTAGAGAACCTACAATAAAAATTAATAACAAATATTTTCAAAGAGTGGAGAGCTTCAGATATCTAGGATCCTTACTAATAGCAAAAAATCAGACTTCCCTTGAAATGCAAGACAGGTTGCACATGGGTCATGAATGTTATTATGCACTGCAGCCTATTTTCAGGTCAAGACATATTTCAAGAAGCACCAAAATAGTCATATATAAGACAGTGCTAAGACCCGTTGTCCTTTAAGCCTCCGAAACATGGACACTAACCGTAACACAAGAAGAGATGATCCGAAGATGGGAAAGAAAGATTCTCAGAAGAATATACGGTGCCATAATATATGCAGGAATATGGAGAATAAGGACAAATGCTGAAGTCTATGAACTGTATGGAGAACCAAACATCATATCGATTATGAAGCAAGGAAGACTTTGTTGGGCTGGTCATGTACAATGCATGGAGGAAAGCAGGGCAGTCAAAAAGGTTTTCGTTGGCACTCCAGGAGGGGGGAGAAGCAGAGGAAGACCACGAAAGCGGTGGCTTGATGATGTAGAAGCCGACTTGAGAAGACTGGGGGTCAGGAGATGGAGGCGAGTTGCAGAAGATAGAGATAAATGGAAGCAGATCATTCTGGAGGCCAGAGCCCTACCTACATGAGCTGTAGCGCCAAGGATGATGATGATAGTGAAGAGTATGATATGGAGTGTAGTGCTGTTAGAAGAAGAAATATGGACTCTGAGAAATTAAGACAAGAATAAGCTGCAGGCATCCCAGGTGTGGATTTTGAGGCAGATGGACTTGATTTAGTCAACAGACAGGAAGACACAAGGAAGTACTGGGTATGGTTGTTGAAGAGTGGTGAGGAAACAAAAAAGGACAATGTAGGAAGAAGAATTATCAGTAGATAGGGGCAGGCTATAAGGCTGTGCATCACTTCTTAAAGTGCCCTAAGCAACATTCTTGAATTAAAAGTTTGGAGTATGAATACATCATAAATTCAAAATGCAAAAATCATTTTCTAGGTTTGATTAACACCTAAGAATTACGAAGAAAATAACAGCGCCACTAAAACAGGTAGCCATGATGAAAACTCACTGTGACGTAATAAGGCAGTATGGCATCCCTGACTTGGTTGGCAACAGACAATTCCCATTTCTACACATTCTAAGACTGCTTGTTTACCTACATGTTCTAGTAAGCTCCTTAGCATAATTCAGGAAAACATCTTAGATCATATGAGAGCATTTTTTGTCATGAAACCACATTTTTTCAACAAATCACTATACAACTGTTGAGGGTAATAATGTAATGACTCCATCAAAACAAATTAGAAACTTGCAAATAGTTTTAATACTATTACATGATGGCCATGAGTATCTTTGCCAGCATACAATATACATTATAATGGTAATATTTTTACCAAACTCAATGTAAAACAAGACCAATTTCCATGAGATGCTGCCCGCAGCAGCTATCTTGTTCTAGTCTCAAAGGTGTATTGCAATCCCCACCAATTTAATAGTTATTGAGCAGCAGATGCAAAGGAAAAAGGAGTAAAACTTAGAATATATTGAAATTACTTAAGGAATTGTTAACATTGGCTCATCTTTGCATAAATAATTTAAAATCCACTCAATTATAATGGAATAGTTGAATTTTTGACTGGTAGTTCATGCTTTGGAGATACAACTGTTGAGAATGTGAGTAAAGGGAGAAATTAAAGAATAACTGTCACTGCGGCATAAGTTTCAAACCTGTCGTTTCATGTGCGAATGGTGGCAAAGAAACATTAAATAAGATTCATTGATCAACACCAAGTACTTAACAATTAGAGGAATAGGGCTTGTTATGCAGCTATTTGGAGTTTTACAGGAAGGCATTAATATATGTTGTGGCTTGGTGGACCTGTGTAAGAATTATTCAAAGCAATGTATCATGGTATAGAGCAGCATGTGAACTGTGTGATAGAATTATTATTTGACATCTCGAGGCCGAAAGCATGAGAGGAGGAGAAGAATAACAGCGAAAGACCAAACACACAAGTGAAAGTACCTGGATGGTGGCACCAGGAAAAAACACTGCTTCACCTCATTGTTTGGAGGTGTTATGCAAATTTGGCCCAACAGCAGCAAAGTTATTGATAGTAATGAACAAATTGTACAACTTAAAAAGTATTACTATGATGAAAAAAGGGACCAATGACACGGATTAAATTGCAGAGGAATCAGCAAGCAAAATAAAAATGAATTATATTCATGAAGAAAGAGGTAACTTTCTCTGATTCTGCACTCAATTTGGGAATGAGACACCTCAGCGCAGCCATCTCTGCATGGCCGTCTTGGCACAGGGCTATCTTGACACGGGTCGTATCGGTGCAAAGACATTACGGTGCAGACCATCTCAACTCGGGCTGTTTCGGCACAGCCTGCTTTTAGGTAACCTTTCGGCTAATGACTAGTCTAAAACTTTTAAAAGCACTCTAAAATCAATAGATATGAAAAGAAATGTTTTTTCTTTAGTGAAAGATGCGAATATGAGAAAAAATAAAGATCAGTAACAGTCAAAAAGACTACTGTGGGCATTACTGCTCCAGTTTTATTGTAATTTCTTATCATGCTCATGTTATCTCTCTAGGTAAATGATGATAATTGAGTTTCTAATTGGTGCAAAACATCTATTTTGGAGTCCGGTGGTCTATAAGATATTCAAATCAAGTTCAATCAGCGTTTTCAAATACATGCTGAACTTCTGCATCAATAACTACTTCCATTAATATCTTAAGCTACTCTAAGCAAGGGAACTGGAAGTTTTATCCAAAGGAATCGGTTTCCACAGTGGTCGTCAATTGACATATTATAAAAAGCAAAGTCACTAAGTTTCACCATCCCATCTTAAGCACAGACACTGATGTAGTGATATGAACAGACAGCTGGTTGTCGAGGGAAATTGCGGATACTGAGAGCTTTCCAAAATCATGTACAATGTATTGAAAAGACCGAAGAGCAAGAACATGTGGTACTGCGGATAATCAGGTTGATAGAAAATAAGGATTTATTAAAATAATACTTGGCAAGAAAATGAAGGAGCGATGCTATTTCTATCTCATATTCACAATGCATGTCGTGTGATTTGGAGGGATGATGAATATCCACCAACTCTAAAATGCAGCGATCTCAATCCTCAGCCTATTGCTGCCACTCAGATGAAAGTTCATTCAGCGAATAGATGTGCTCAATGCTAAGATCCACACATCTCTTTCACCCATCAAAGGCCTTTTTCTCAAAGGATTTTGCATTGTGATGAACCTGAGTGACTAAGTCAGATTTCACGGAATAATATATGGTCATCATATCCATGGAAATTATAAAACAGAATTACACTGGTGTTTTAATCATAACACCAAAATATTTCATGAATTGTACTATCAATTAAATTTCGTTTCACATGAATTATAATTTCCCAATTTAAAAATTTGTTTACACAAATCATGCATTTTGACACTTCAAAACCCAAACAAAGCAGCCACAGTTTAATCCAGGAAGACAATGACTTCATGAGATGCTTTGCTAGCTCAGGTTCCTCACCCATATAAATAGTCTTTTTATAACTTATACTCAGCTAAGAGCATACCATTGGTACACCTTAGAAATGGTGCTCTCCCGTGTCATCGATGAAGGCCTAAAAGTCTGCGTAAATTGAAAACAATTATAAGACAAAAAAAAAATTTCTTTACATATCAATTGCTTTTAGAGTGCTTATAAAAGCTTTAGACCAGTCGTTAGCCTTAAGCTTACCGAAAAGCCGCCTGTGCTGAGACGGCCTGTGCCGAGACAGCCCCGCGCTTAAGTGGCTTGTGCCAAGACAGCCACGCTGAGACGGCTGCAGGGCTGCAAGCGGTCCTACCAGTTGGTTTTAATGGAAAAATGACTTATTTTTGCCCAAATAATGACCAAATAATGACCAAAAGTGACCAAAAATTGACCAAATACAACCAAAATCTTACTGAAACCGTCCAAACATACTTGAGTATATGTTTCCTAGAGTCCTGCATTCTCCACCAACTTGCAAACTGGCGGCCAACTGGCCGACTAAGCAATGAAAATCTGTAAAATGCGCGATTTGAACACATATCTTGTACTCGCGCGTCTTCAATTCGCGCCTTGCAAGGGATTTTTAGGGTCTAGTGGGCCGCCAGTTGGGGAGTTGGCAGAGAATGCAGGGATCTGATGTTTCCTGGTACATATCGTGCCTTTGAAGAGGGAAAGTAATTGAACGACGTATTAAAAAATGTGTCAAATAAAACTTTATTCACATGTAAGTAATGCGAAATAAAAAAAACTCTTACTTTCCAAAAAAAAAATAACTTGCACGTACTACCTAACTAGAAACGTACGGTAACAAAATAGTAAAATAAAATATTTACTTCGTTGAGTGATAAATATAATGTGATTACATCAGATATACATTACACTTGCCCCGTTTCATTCGTAGCACTGATGTGAGGTTTGTCACGTTTTGGACCCTTCCTATTACCGTATTTACTCGCATATAGGACGACTTCGAATATAGAACGAGGTAGGATTTTAGAGACAAAAAATAAAAAATTGGACTTCCTTACTCGTTTATTAACGTAACGTATAAATTCCGTAAGTATTACGGAAGACGTTTTGGCAGAGAGTGGGGGGTTTGGATTATCTTACATTGTCTTACGTACGAGGGTCTGGGGGTCTGGAACCATATTACGTAAGATTCTTGTCCGTATTGTAACATTGTATCGTTCCTGAATGAAATTTATTAGTGGCGGTGGAGCATTCGCTCGTTACTTTCGTACATTCTGTAATCTCACCCCTACAATAATGCTACTCTTCTGTCACCTGACTGCCTGGCTACATTACCTTCATGGTCAACCAAAGCAGGCTGTATGCAGGAGGCATTGGTTCCTTCCAACGATCGACTCCACTGCATTGTTGTGAAAGATGTAACAAAGATGCTAGTCAGAAATTGTTGATTAGCGCCTGGATATCAGATGACACGGCCGCCGCGCCGGGCTCATCTATACGTTCGCTTCCGAAGCACATGTAGCGTGGCATCGTCTGCCACAACAGAGTCAAAAATAGCGACGAGTCACCCGTCATACAATGTTATTATCGCACCATCCAACAAAGGTGACTTTGATTTCGACCTTGACACTAACCCAAAAAAAACAGCAAAGAATCCTTCGCTCGCGCACATGGGACGACCCCGATTTTTTAAGCGGATAAAAGTGACAAAAAACCTCGTCCTATATGCAAGTAAATACGGTATAATAATGACTTTTAGTGACTTTTTAGCATAATAATGACTTTTAATGATCAAGATCAGAAATAATGACCAATAATGGTAATAATGACCGACTTGCAGCCCTGGACGGCTGTACCGAGGAGTCCTAGACCCACTTAATTTCACCAACCAACCTGGGATTCTGCATGAAATGCCATTTTTAAGGCCTTCAGTTAAAGATCAGATAAGGTTACCTTCTTCATTAAGGGGAATATAACAGATTTCTACTGCAGAATGCTGGAGTAAGTTCCTAAAATTGTAAGAAAATATGATGATCATAATGTTTTCTAAGTCTGTAGAAACATTTGATGTAAAATACGTTGATTATATTGGAAATGGCAATTGGTTCACATTTTCAAATATTTCTGAACCAACCCAGACGAGGATACAATGGCAAAGATAGTTGTTGAAAAAAAAGTGATTGAATTAGACAGGTAGAAAAATGAATCAGCATGCAATTTTGTACTAAGAAATTAAGAGAAACTCGGGAGAGGCAGCTGACAGATGTTCTTACTGAAAAATTAACAACATACTACATCTAGGCGAACAGTACAGATGGATATTCCTTTTTAGCAATGAAGATAGCCTTGATGGTAACATGGGAACAATTATGTTCAACTGACGATATGCCGACATAGGATGATTGTCCAGAGGGTGCCGATAGGTGATGTGAGCAGTACTAACCCACCAATCAATTGGACTCTTTCAAACATCCTCCTTACATCTGGTTGGAAAAATATATCCATCCCATATTAAAGAACTGTCCAAAGCTTTGCAGAAGTCTAAATGATCATGGAATTGCTGATAATAAAGTTGGCTAGCATTGCAAGATGTTCGCATATTTGAACGGCATGCAACAGATCAACCAGGGAGAGCAGCAGTGGCTAAGCTGCAAAAGAAAGAGATACTGCTAATAGACTCAAGGAAAAGGAGTTTTTTGTGTTGGTTGATGCAGGAATATTTTATAATGCATATGTAGATGACAAGGTTTAACTGTGCTCATAACAAATATTCCATATTTGTTCTGTCAAAATCTTCCAGCAAGTTCTGAAGAAGTTTTTTTTAATTTTTATGATAATGTCAAGTTGGTTGGTGTGATAACTAAAAAGTAATTTAGCAAGTAAAAAAATATGAAATGCTTTATCTAGACGAACAGACCTAAATTAACTAGAAACATATGCCTTCTAAGATTTGTCCTAAATTAGCAAAAAGCATTATTAGACAATATTACTATTAGCACATGCTATTAGGTACATATATGGAGCCATTTTAACAAATTTTTATTAACACACTTTAGTGGGTTCACACAAAATTTTGTAAATGATTTTAAATTAACTTCCTGATGGTCTTGAGATTTGAAATTTTGAACTAAGCCAAGAACTGGATAGTAATGCAATAATATAAATATAGCACTAAATCATAAAAATATCACAAAACTATTGACAATGTATTGTAACAGTCACGGCCATTTTCCCGTGCTGTTTCAGCTATGTATTTCTTTGGTTTTATATCCCCCCACCCCTCTTATTCTCCGGGAAGGTGAGACGACCCACACTCGCGAGATATACGCCTTGCAAAGTCGCGTGAACGTGACCAATGCTTTTGTTTTGAATGAATGTGTGTGTGAGTGAGGGTTGAATGTGACAGTGTTTTGTAGGAATCTAATGGGCATAAAGGTGGCAAACTTCTTCATTCCCCTCCCCGCCAGTGTGTGACGTGAATTACCCAGGTATCTGTGCACAGGAGGGGCATATAAGGGCCCTACCGAGACGGACTCGAGAGAATTCCTGATTTGTGAGACAGTGCGGCTATACCTTAGTTCTTCCGGCGTGGCTGACCCAGTGACCAAGGCGAGTACAAGAGAGTGGGAATCCACTTACGTGCTGACTGCCGAGAGACGACACAATTCACGAGGCCTGGCGCTGCTGTGCGCACTTCGAGCATTGCTATTCACCCATTATGTTGGCCTGAGTAATTGGCCGACCCTCATCGATTGTCGTCGAATTACTTCTGGGGGGAAATAAAGGGAATCTTTCCACTTACAGGTGGCTTAATGCCAAGAGTTCTAGACGGTGCGTACTGCATGATAGATCCAGAAGACTCGGGATCCCTAAAACTACGGAGTAGGTGCACCGGGTGCCGAAACGCATTACTCATTGTATCATGGCTTTTCCCCATTTATATCCGGGTGGGAAAATGGTCTGTTACAGTATCCTTATAGGTTACTATCCCTACACATATGTGTGTTTTGCCAGGCAGTCTGAATTTAGTTTGGGGGTCACTGGGGGTCTTATTTACTCTGTGTGAGACGATATTTTCCGAAGAGAAGCAGAAATGAACAAAGACCGTCTTAATTCCCTATGTGCTACCATGGGTAACTTCTATGTAAAAAACATGATTGATGAGAAAATTTTTCTTTTCCCGTGTCTTCTACATAATATCGTTTACTAAAACAAAACATTTAGTCCCTTTAAAAATGTATTTAAAAATTTTTTTATTTAAATATTTATCTCTTTTCATGTCAACCTTTCTTGTGATTTTACATAATTGGCCATTATCATTCATAGATAATAGAAGTATCTTTACTTTTTTAAATTAGACGTATTGTTCAAATCAAAAACATTAACTTCTATAAATAAAATGTTGTCTTTGGTTACTTTGTGGTATTCCATTATTAAATTCCATCTTTCCCATCAAATTTGACACTCCAATGATGAAGTGCTCTAATGCATTTTACAATTTTTTACCAGTAAATAATCTTTTTTATTCACTGAAAAAAAGCACTTATAAACAGTCGAAGCCCATTATTACGAGGGTGGCCTATAGTGAGAAGGCCATTAAGGCCGTTTTACACGGGGCATGTAATTGCACAAGCTACTGTATGTGCAATCGTGAATTTCAAAATGCACCGTGTAAAGCGGCAAAATGCAAGAATGCATGCACGAATGCGAGACGTCAGAATAGCCCCTGCGCTGATTCGGTGGTCACATTCTTGCAATTTGTACGAATAGCACTCCATCTAGCGGTCGCAGAATTAACGACATCCAAGTTCACGGGAATTTGACTGACGAAAAGGTTCGATAACCTGAGCGATGGGTGTTCACAGCACGGAGTAGGATAAGGAGTACGATCGGGATAGGGAAAAAGGGGAGGAAAAGAGCCCGGATGGTAAGCAAGGGAAGAGGTTTTCAACTTTCCGATAGAGGCACTGTAAGTAGCCGTCAGCCACTCTTTCCTGAAGTTAGCGTGGTGGAGAAAGGAGGTGAATTCGGAACTGTGTCGATTTTGACTGCGAAGAGTTTAAGTCTTTGATTTAAACATTGAAATGACTAGTACATGTTTTGTGCCGGGATGTACCACACTATACCAGACCACATTAAAATACAACCGGGATCATGGATTGAAGAATGTAAGCCTTTTCAAGGCACCCAAGGTAAGCTTACTTCCTTTTACATGAGGTAATCATTTTCTTCTTTTCCAAAACAAGTTAAATGTATTAACTTGGGAATATATTCGCTTTAAGTGTAAACGCGTAGAATTGTTTCCCAGGAGTAGGAAATGACTTAAGTGCAATGAATGTAACATCCATCAACACTGCCTCCATCAACGTTACAAAACTCTTATGATTACTATTTATATTTCGATAGTTTTTCATGATTATCAGAAAGTATATCACTGCTTTGATGTGGAAATAGCTTTCGTCCTCTTATGACTTACTATCTGCATTGTTTAAGTGTACATTTCGTGTTTGACGCACATTGCATTCATTCGTTTTTCTGTTGTAGGACGAGAATTTCCTTGCCAAATGGGCAAAAGCTATCCCAAGAGCTGACAGGCAAGTGTGGATGTAGTGTGTGCACTCCATTTTGTGGAGGATGATATCGAGAGGTTTTTTGAGACTAAAATGCCAAATTTCACGTCAGGTGCCAAGACTGAAACCGAATGCCATCCCAGCTGTGTACCCTAACCTCCCCTCATATTTCACTAAGGCAGTGAAAAAAAGAAAGGCACCCCTGCAAAGGCTCTCCCAGGAGGCACCTAACAAAGTAAGGGAGACTTTAAGCGACTTGAATGCTGAATTAGTTGCCAATGTTGCTGAGGAAAGAAAATGTGCTTCTCAAGGCAGTTGAACCAGAAGCAGAGGAAACCCCACCAGGGTCTCAGCTGAAATCAGACAATTCAGGAGAGGAATTGTACAGGGAGTCAGAGGCAGATGTTTTCAATTTTAGTGAATTAGCTGAGAAAATACTCAGTGTGCAGCTACCCTCTGATTCTTGGATTGCTGGAATTGCAAGGGACAGGGCCATTTTTGTGGAATGGAGTGATGATGAGATGGAGGTGGTCAAGAGGAAAGTGGTTATCAACTCAGACCTGAGCATTAAGGTAATATGATGGTTCAATATTTTTATTGCTCTGTTTCTACTTTGTACAAGCACTCTGTAACATGTTCTATCTTTGATTTTATATCCATATCTCATGTCTGCAGGTTAACTTTGGAGAACTTATGTAATTTTATTGTTGTAGTGATTTATTGTAGCATGTAATAATTACTTCTTTCTAAGGTGATACCTAGTTTTTGATGGAAATCCTTCCATTCAGTATGATGTCTAGGAGATGACCTGATTTTGGAGAACTTATAATTTAATTGTTGTAGTGATTCATTGTAGCATGTAATAATTACCTGTAATTAAACCCTGAGTGTGCGTGTGATTGAGGTTCGCGAGGGTCACTGTTTCTCGACATACCCAAGTGGAAGAGTGAATCTTTGCTTTCATTTTGCATCTACTGTGTGTGGTTGAGATTCAAGAGGGACACTTGTCTTCTGATATACCTGACTGCTAGAGAGCTTGTGAGTGTGTATGTTCTGTATATATTTTCTGATGTTATATGTTCTTTCAGTGGCATCTTTCTTACAGACGCATGTTTGGTTACATCAATAGTTCTAATGCACCGGAGGTTTGCATTAGTAGCCACAGTTATAGATGCATCTAGGAAAAAGGTCCTTTGCCCTCAGTGACAGCCATCATATAGAAAATTTTCTTTTGTAAATTGAGTTTATTTTTTTTAAAATGTGTCTGGCAATTAACTCCAGCATTAGAATTCTGAAGTTGTATTTGGTCTTACACTTCTTTTTTTCAGATACTGGATGGTCAAATATATCAGGCAGGTTTATTCATGGATCCTTGTCATTGGTAGCACAAGAGGACTCTGGATTATTCATTGTTTTGATGCACTATTTCAAATCCTATGCACTTTGACTGATATATTTGAAATGACTTTGATTGACTATTCTGGAGATGTGAAATATCAAATAAATTTTTTCGTTTACATATGCATTTTTTGTGAAAAATGATTTCTGCCTAACTTTAGTTATCGTCCTTTTTAGACCGTATTTCCATCGGTTGAATCTGCTGTTAATAAGTATGTGATAGTTTTTATAATCAATTGTTAAGATATTTTTCACTAATCCTTTGTTTGGGTCTTCTTTACTGCCACGTTATGATCAAATCCAAGTACACCTGACTTTCTGCTCTATGAAATAAATTATAATGGGCGATGCGATCCTTTTTCAGATCCCGCTGGATATTAGTGGTTGTCAGTAGCTTTGCGTTGTTCTTGGAGTTCTACGTGAGATATTGCATATTTATCTGGATTGCTCTAACGCAAAACCAATTACCGACCTACATAAGGGTAAATCCATTTCAATTCTGATAGAACCGTTAGCTCTTCTTTCCGAGTGGATTAATAGGCGGCAGTGTTTGTATATTTGTATCTGTTACAACTTCATCCCACAGTTTTATATTGTATTCGCATTTATCTGCCCAGATATGTTAGCTTCGTTGGTGTCTATTATGTTCCTTTAGAGCCAGTGTCGTTTGGGTGGGCGTGGCACATTTGTTATGGGAATGTATTCCTGCGATAGCTACCTTTTCCTGCATTTACATTCGTAGACATCTTTGGAGTTTGTTTTTCAAGGGTCTATGGTGATTCTACCGAGCGAAAATTTTGTTTCTACTGGTCTGGTGCGTAGAAATCGGTGATATAATTATTATAGGTACAGCACGGCCCAATGCCTTGCTGGGACCGCCCGCCGCACAGTGGCGTCGCGTTGCGGATTTTTTGAGAATCTGTCCCTTGCTGATCCCCCGTCCCAAAATTTCACTACGGCGATCGCCCTCCTATATCCTACTCCGTGGTTTACAGTAGGGAGTGTGAAGAAGTCATCTCTCATCTTTGTGTGGGAGGATATTTACAGTTACTTATATTGTTATTTATTTAGATAGATATTTTATAGCTCGTTAAATTGTTCCTCTGTCATCCGCATAAAATTGCAGTAGCCATTCCTGTCTTCTACAGCCGGTTCCTGTTGGACCATATTAAGAATGCCCGTTCCTTCCTCTCGCTTACGGATCCACTCCCGCATCCAAAGTGCTCTTCTGGCTATTCTCCTACAGTTACGACTTTCTATGAGCTCTGCGGCCCCGATCATAATTCCCACTACTGCTAGCTCTGCAGCAATCAATGCAGCCTCCTCCTGATCCATTATTTTTCTCACAGAGAGAGAGAGTGACTCAATGTCAATATCACAGAATCTCACAATCACCACAACCTTATTTTTCACTGAATGTCAACAATGTCGTGTACAGAATATCGCATCTCTCCTGTTTGAACAAAACACTCAATCTTAGCGTACTTATCAGACGACTGGAATTCACGAATGAATGCATGCTTACGGCCACCGTGTAAAGCAGTCACGCATTCGTTTTTGCAATAATTATTGCACGGCAGATTGCGGAATTAATGCAGTGTTGAGTTGTGCAATTTCGTGTCCCGCGTAAAACGGCCTATACAGCGAGTAATTATTTGATCATTTTTGGTCACAATGTTATAGTTATAGTTATAGTTGATTTATTTGTCTGTGATCATTTTACAATGAAATAAACATCGTCAAGTTATAAATAAGACAATAAAACAAAACATTAAAATATTACTACACTGCTGAACAAATCAAAAGATTATACCACCAGGGATACTGTCAAAATATTCTTGTACAGAGTATAAAGGGTTAGTGATCAACCAATGCTGAAGTACCCTTTTGAAATGAGCCATGTTAGCCTGTTTAGCCTCATGAGGAAGCACATTGAAAAATCTAATACTAGCTATATTTAAATAATTATATGTTTTGGTTAGACGGCATCTAGGAACATCGAGAGTATCACACATTCTCGTATAGTATGAGTGAGAGTCTCCTCGAACGCTATAACTGTCTAAGTTTCTTTTAACATAACACAAACTTTTAAAAATATATAGACCATACACAGTCATGACTTGCAGTTGTTTGAAGAGGGGCTTACAATGTTCACGTGGCGATGAGTTGGTGAGTAACCTCATTACCCTTTTTTGGAGAATAAGAATCTCCTTGGTGGCAGTAGCATGTCCCCAGATTTCAAGGCCATAGTTTACATGGCTATGAAAAAAAGCATAGTAGGCAGATAAAAGGTATTCTTGAGGTACCAATGTCCTAAGTTTCCTTAGCATAAAAGTAGCCTTTGAAAGTTTCCCAGCAACAGATAAGCTGTGAGCATCCCAAAGTAATTTACTGTCTAGTTGAAAACCAAGCAATTTCATGGTAATAGGTGGATTTGCTGCCAAACTTAGTGAGAAGGACATAACTTGAGTTTTTTTTTCATTTAAAACAAATTTGTTTGCGGAAAACCATTTGGCAGCTTCTTTCATTGATGTCCTAGAAGCAATATGGGCGCTGTCCTTGCTATTAACTTTATGGATGAAAGAAGTATCATCCGCATACAGTAAGGAGATACAGGGGATGTTTGAGGGCAAGTCATTGACCATGATCAGGAATAATAGGGGACCTAACACAGACCCTTGAGGGACCCCATGTTTAACCTGTAAGGTCTGAGATTTCACCCCATTGATCGATACACTCTGTTGTCTATCAGATAAATAGGATTCCAAAAGTTTTAATTCGGTGTGTTGAAGCCCGTAATATTTGAGCTTTTCCAGTAGGATTGAATGTGAGACACAATCGAAAGCTTTCGAAAGATCACAAGCTGTCAAGGAAATTGAAGATCTGTCTTCGAATGAGCTGCTTATTATGTCAACAAGATGTTTCACTGCAGATGCAGTTGAGTGACCCTTGCGAAAACCAAACTGAGACGAGGAAAAAAGTTTATTCTCCTCGAAGTAATTGTACAATTGGTCCTTAATAACATACTCAAAAATTTTAGCAAAAGTTGGCACAATGGAAATTGGGCGATAGTTTGAAAAGGAGTCCTTATCTCCCTTCTTGTAGATAGGTATGGTTTTAGATATCTTAAGTGCTTTAGGAAATATGCCAGACTGCAGGCAGGAATTAAATATTATGGAAAGAGGTTCAGTGATACAGTCAATGACTTTGGAAATAAGATAATTTGACAAACCATATACATATATCTGGGGTTTTTGACTTCTTCAAATGCATAACAATTCTCTTAATATCCCCTGGCGTTACCCAAGTCCATTTGAATGTGCACCTTTTAACTTTGTAATTGTGAAGGTAGTGAAGAGCTTTGGCTGGGGTTGAAGTATGAGATATTAAGGCATCAATAGAGTTAATAAAGTAATTATTAATATCGTCTGGAGAGAAAGGTACATTTTGAGAACAGTTTAATTTCCCCAATTCACCATTAATAACCCTCCATGCCACCTTAATGTAATTCTGTGAATTATGTATTAGGGAACAGTTGGCGTTTTTTTTTGCGTTTTTAATAGTTTCCCTGTAATTCTTTTTTATGATTCTGTATCTTACTTCCTCATGTTTATTCATTGTTAGTTTATATAGTTTGTGAGACCTGATGACTTCGTTTCTTAAATTGTCAAGTTCAGGGGTGTACCAATTATTAAACTTCTTAGATTTGTTGCAACTAAGTAGCTTCTTAGGAAAACAATGTTCAAAAGATTGCAAGAAATAATCGAAGAATAATGAAAACATTTCATTTCCATCTTGGCTAATGAGGATAGAGAACCATGTGACATTTACAATGAGATGTTTTAAACTTTCGATTCCTGTTGGGGTGATGGGTCTCGACCATCTCGTAGTTGTGCCTCTAGCTTCAGTAAGGGGCCTTTTGGTCCTAGTGTGGAATATTAAGGCACAATGATCAGACAGACAGGGGTCAATAACATCAATACAATAGTTATTATTTGGTATGTTAGTAATAACATTATCAAGGCAGGAGATGCCTCTTGTGGGTTTGAAATTAACACAGTGCATGTTGAAAGATTCAATTAGCAGGTTAAAAGCAATAGAATCATTCGTAGAGTGACACATGTCTAAATTAAAATCACCAGATATAATAACGTTGGTTTCAAGACTTAACGTTAATTTTAGTAAACACTCAAGTTGGTCGCAGAAAATGGAGAGGTCCCCATTTGGCGAACGATACACTGATATAATTATGACATTTAGTTCCTTCATTATAATGGCAGAAGCTTCAAAATGTACGTCGATACAGAATCTGCTGATGTCAAACACTTTAAAAGCAATATTTTTAGAGACATAGATAGCTGTCCCACCATTCTTTACTTGTGTACGGCAATAAATAGATGCTAAAATCAGGCCATCCAAATTGTACAAAAATTTTTCTTCTTGGCGTAACCAATGTTCGGTTACGCAAAAAACGTCACATTTATCAGAGTTGATAAAAGCTTCAACTTCAAGGTATTTGTTTCTGATACACTGAACATTTAAGCATATAACAGCCAGGTCACTTTCTTCATTATCCCAGGCTTTTTCTAGTCACTTTAGCTTTGGCTTAGTTATGCCAAGTTGGCTTCTGGTGGTTACACCCGACTTTTTTCGTGTAAATGTAAAATTAACAATGTAAAATTAACAATGTAAAATAAAATTAACAATGTAAAAAAATTAACAATGTAAAAGTAAACAGAGTTTGTCGTCTATTACGAGTGGCATTTTTATTGCCGGACTGCCATAATGAGTCTTTTTTGGCATGATTGTCGGCTGGGTTGCATAACACACTTTGCAAACATTTGCAGCTTGTGAAGTTCACTCAGAAAGATAAAGCAAAGTTGAACGAACGAACTTCTACTTTGGTTTAGTAGTGGGCTCTCCTGTTTCATGGCAGCTCCTCCCTGGTTTCCAAGGGGGAGAATTAGGAAAGCAGTAGGAGTAGTAGGAGGGGGGAATAATAAGACAGGAGTAGTCAAGAGAGGGGTTTCACTGAATGCTATTTCAGCAAAATACGCGGCCAGAAGTGCTTCGCAACAGTTGGTTAGATATGCTTGATCCTGATTTTCCTGAAGTTAATGTTTTTTTATTATGAGTGACGTCAGTATGGAAAAGAAAAGAAAGTCTTTGGATTTGGCTAAGAAATTCCAAATTATTCAGGAGTGTGAAATAAAAAAAACACCAATAAAACAGAAGTCGGCCGGAAGCATGGAGTCACTTCATCAACCCTGTTCACGATTTTAAAAAACAAAGACAAAATTACCACAGCCTATGAACTTGGAAATGCTGTGGGGAGTAGTAAAAAACACTGCGACCGGCTGAAAACAATTTTTTAGAATCAGTGCTGTTTGAATGGTTCACTCGGCAAAGAAGTTTAGGAGTTCCCATCAGCGGCCCAATTCTAAAAGCAAAAGCTGAAGATTTTGCTCTATGGATGAACATAGAAGATTTTAAGGCTATCGATGAGTGGCTAAAGCGATTTGAAGGAAGACGAGGAATTTCTCTTCACCATATCAGTGGCAAAAGCACTCATGTAAGTGCTCAAACTGTGGAGGATTGGATGCTTATTCTACATTCAATATTGCCTACGTATGAGGCAAAGGTAATTCATTATTGAGAACAATTTGGTAAAGCACTGGCATATAAATTCCCTTCTTTTTTGAAATATACTCAAGGAACTTGTACACTAATTGTTTCCACCACACAAACCACTTCCACTGCACAAACATGGATGGAACTGACAAAACGAAGCCTTTTGTAATTGGTTGGATTGCGCATCCTTGGTCATATTGAGGCCAAGAAAATATTCCCTGCACATATGAAACAAATACAAAAGCATGGATGACATCACAGATTTTTATGCAGTGGCTTATGACGAAATAGGAAAGTCGTGCTGTTTGTTGATCACTGTCCCTCTCATCCCAACATAAAACTGACGAATGTCCAACTAGTGTTCCTTCCCCCCAACTGTAAAAGCATGCTACAGCTCCTTAACCAGGGCATTATTCGGGTGGTAAAACACCACTTTCGAGCAATGCTCGTTTACGTGCCAATGCAGAAGTTAACAACCAGAGATAAAAAAAACTTAAAGGGAGCATATTAGAAGCAATCCATGAGCTGGCCATATCGTGGGAAAAAATCACTTTGGAGACAATAATTTCATGTTTTTTGATGCATGCAGGATTCAAGCAAGATGAAAGTGAACAAGAAGAAGAAGAAGGTGACGGTGCTGAAGTGGTCCCTGACAGCCGGAAGTTGTGTCCAGCACTATAAACGTCAACTATTCATTTGACAATTATGTTGAGGTAGACAAAGACATTGCTATTTATGGTGCAATGACCGACAGTGAGATGGTTGAAAAACAAAATGATGATGGCAGTGGTCTGATGATGAGAGTTGAAAAACTGAGTGAGGTTCTGAGTGGTGAATCTCTCGCGCATGCATTAGGTAAACTAAATTCATTCTACATGGCTAAAAGTGCTTCAGTAAATGACTTCGAGGCTTTCAGGCTTGTGGAAGACTTGGTCACAAAACATTGTGCAAAGAACTTGAAACAAACCACAACTGACTCATTTTTTCGCAGCAGATTGTTATTTTTGTCTCATGCTTAAATGTGTAATAAAGCTTATCTCTGACAAAAATCATACTTGCTAGATTCCGCAATCTTTTATTTTTGCATCAGCAGGGCATCCCTTACCAATGCATTCTCAACTTCCTCCTACTACTGCCTCACCCCTTGACCTCACACAAAGGAGGAATCGGCTAAGTCTGAGTTCACACAACTATTTTAAGGACCATCGTTCCTGCGCTAGATGCTTTTACGCTTCTAACGCTTTACAGGCCTAAACTTTGTGCAGCCCTTTCCAGGTATTGCTAGTGAGAAAAGCAAGATGGGGACAGGAAATCTTGCTGTAAATTTATTTGCACGCCATGTAAAGCATGAACCAGTCAAGTTTCTTAATCAGCACTCTCCCACGATGCCAGCAAAACATACTTCTTATTCTTCATGTCGTAGCTTGTGTGATCCCCAGACTATAAGAGGCATCTTGGAAAAGGCAACTGATGATAGTGTTGGTAATTGGAAACCTCTCATGACAAAAAAGACTAAAATATACTCGTCCTGGTTCAAGTCTGACACTATTCATATCTTAGGGAACTAGAATCGTGCCTAGTATTTGTACAATGACTATCGAAATGAGTATACTCACCATACATTCATGGAATAACATCACTATCTGAGAACACTCTTGTGGCATGACTATAAAGAGCATATGTTGGGCTTCCATAACCTCTTAACCCAAGAAATTTTGGTCCATTGTTAATCAATGCTGTAATCACCCAATCAAACCATAATCACCCATGGATTCCTGATACTGTGTCCTTGGATAATTCTAGTGCTGTCGGACCAGATAAGCCTTATCAATATCTGAAAGTCAAGTACTTTCATCCAATCTCTCACTCACGACTTCTAACTCCCACTCTCCAATCAACACCCATCATCTATCACAAATAAAGACCCATCCAAGGTAAGTTCACCAATACCTTTCTAAATACCCTCTCCACCACTCTCCTGGCCCAGATGGTCTCAGCCCTCTATTCCTTCCAAACTGTGCCCTTTCCCACCCTTTTGATTCATTTAGCCTCCTTTAAAACAAATGCTTTTCTCAGGTAATGTCTCTTCCCAATGGAAACAGTCAATGTTACACTTAATCACAAATCTGGCCTGAAAAATGATGCCCCCATCCCATTTCTCAATTATCTGTTCTTTCCTCAGTTTGCAAAAGGATTATCCCAAATCATATTTAAAACTCTTCCTCTCCCATTCCCTACTCAAATCAACATGCCTTCCTACCACGCCAATCCTACCAAACCAAATCCACAGTTTTTCAACACCTTGATGTCGAATGAATAGCAGTAAAATCTCAACTTCACAACATCTTTCTCGATTTCTCTAAAGCCTTGGACATGCTAAGCCACAAAATCTTCCTTCATAAACACAGCCAGGGATTCAATATATATGGCACCTTCCTCGACCAATTGCCCAGCTTCCACACTTCCTCCACCTGACAGACATGGACAGATAAATTTTCAGGGCCAAGGTAACGGAAGAGAAGGAAGAAGCCTTCTTAATGGTGAGAGGTTTATAAGCTGAAGGAATCAAAGTGAGGCACCGAAGAATTTCAAGCCATCAATCAGGCTTGAAAATGCTCACCAAAAAAACCCAAGCGATAGAGGAGTTGATTTCTATTAGAACACTAAACACACCACTTCCAATTTAATAAAATCTTTCATGGCAGTTTATTACAGGAGGAGCCTACCAATACTTTCAAAAATGAATCAGGACGAAATTAATGTTTCGAAAATTATAAGAACATGCAAAATTTAAAAATCAATCGCGCATTATACGATAAAGTTTCAGCAACATACAGGATGAGTTGAACTTCAAATGGGAAAGTTAACTAGAGAAAGTAAAGAGCAAAACATTGACGGAAAATTTATAAGCAAACATGTTGACTGTTCGAGAAGGTATGTTCACTACTGGTACTGTGCAACTAGCCTGACATAATGAAAGTTACCGCACGAACAAGCGCCATAACAATATGAAAATAATAGCCCCATTGTGAAAGAGTTACATGAGTGACAGGTTGCTGTCGGCAGTAATATCACCGCAAAAATGGAATTCACGTTATCCGTGTACAATAATCATGCACTCCCATGTTACCTTACCAGTGATGGTGCGTAGTTAATACAGTGGTGAGCTTTACTCCTTCTTCTTTCACCGCTCGCAACACTTTTTCAGGTTCGACGGGATCCACACAAGCTGCTTCTTTCGATACTTCATCGACAACCTTTGAATGCACAAAATTGATGCTGAAAAATATGCAATACATTTCATGCCTTACTTCACGTTCATTGTTCATTTTTATAATTACCAAGTACATGTAATTATCCTGAAGTGCGGGCAAAATCCTTATCTTCATGTCTGCGAGTAGAACTGTAGATGGAATGCTATGCGTACCTCGGAATCCCACGGATCTAAACGCTGAAGCTTTCAACACAATTAATTAGAAAGTTGTTCGCAGATCATTAATATACATAAAAATACGAAGATTGGTGTACAAAGGTAAAAGCGAAATAAGGACCACATACTGACCTTTAAAATAAGCTGCCGTTAAATTTTGGACAACACAATTAGGTAACGCTCGCACAAGAGATGTTAACATAACGTCTCAAACCAAACTCACATTTATCAATCGGCTAAAATTTACTAGCATAAAACTACACTATGTTTACTCTAAAAATACAACCATGGAAGACAAGCAGACCAACCTATTTATTCAACTTGTTTAAATAATTGAGCCTGAATTATAAATTTAATTTGACGGATACATACGCCAAATTTAAAAGAAAACACTTGTTAGCAGAGAACTGCAGTTCCTGAGTCAACAATTCAGCTGATATCGCTGTTATACCTTTTCTTGCAGCAGGAAAAGACACGAAACGCACGAATACAGTCAATTGTTTTCTAAACAAACATCACGTGCCTAATTTAAATTCTCCGCCAAGCGTTCCTCCAGTCTGTCCATCAAGTTATGCCTCTCAATGAGGAAGTGCTATGCACCTCATACAATATAGTGCAATTCAAGATCCCCTGCAGTGCTCATCTGAATGGGAACTCGATACCTACACTTCCATCATCAACAGTAATCAACCAGAAGACTGGTTAGCTGCAGCTCTTCAATCCTCCTCTTCTCTGGCAACCACTCAATTCCTACATTATTCTTTTCTTTGACATCCTTCATAAGTTTCCCGAAGTATTCCATTCTTGGTCTTCGCGTTACATAAATGAGCACGATTCGGATTTTCTAATTCTTTAGTTTTTATTCAGCTTTAATTTTTAAGCAGGCCATGAAATATTCAGCTTTTATCATAGCACTAAAGTGTTTGATGAAATGATGTCAATTTTTCTTTTTCACAAATGTAAATAACAGTAGGAAACCTCGAGATAGTTACTGAATGGAATAAAATACAGGAAAACTGAATCACCGTCAAATTAAATGAGTTCTCATAAAACAGGAGAAATTAGCTCCTCCAATAAATTTTTGTATCCTCCTTTGTACTCAGCCGACTGAAAACAGTGCATTAGTGAAACTATAGGTGCTATAAGTAAGAAAGTCTGCGATTGAAGAAAAGGAATCTCATGAATTGAATTACCAAATTTTTGGCCAATGGTAAGGCGCCTTCCCTAGGTCAGAGGGAAGGAGGCCTGAGGAAAAAGACTGATTTGAAAGAGCTTGGATGTGAAAAAGAAGAAAAATGGGTAAATGAGGACTGTGAAATGAGTAAGGATCCACCTCGAGGTGCATGAGAGCAGGGGTGCCCATCCCCCCCAACGCTGATGGTGCATTCCCCCAACTCCCCCCCCCCCCTGCCGGTATATAGCTAGTTACCAGGTTAGGATTCGTGAAGTTTATTAATTGTTAGCTTCACAAAATCGTTTTTAACAATTTTCTGGCAATAAAATCTTAAATCATCATACACGTTGTCGATCACTGTGATATCCATATTTTTAGAGTTAGTTTTGAGCGTTTGGCTACAATGATTTATGACCAAACCCTCAAAAACTAACTCTAAAAAATAGAAATACAATCTTAAGCAAACTATTGCGCTTATATAGGGGAACTAATTAAAACTTAATACAATGATACAAAAAACCATAAGAAGGTGAGTTTATTTTTTTACGATAGCATTTTAAAAAAAGGAATGAATTGTAAAAATGAGAATCGTTTAGTTCTTATATTTTATTTAAGTAACTGAAGGCTTCTTTCATATTTCGAACTAAGAAAAAATATGGGAAATATATTGAATATTGAGCTCCTAACACTACACAGCTGGATCCTGTATCTAACAAAATAGGCAGTCAACTTACTTCAAGACACTATTATGATACTTTATGCCACACCTTACAGCTATATACAGCTCTTGCGAAAGCTTATGGCATTTTGATGCGTGGCATGTGTGTTGTCCGCGTCATACAAATTCTATTTTTTGAAATGCACTCATGCATGGCACAAATGCCATGTCTTTGCCTTCCCCTACGTCCCTTTTCTCTACCCTTTCCACCAAACTTTACCCCTGCACGACGTTGTCTTCTGCGCATCTGAACGCCATAAGCTTTCGCGAGAGCTGTGCCAGTGAAATGTGCAAAAAATAAGGACATCTAAATTAACCAAACATTTTAAATTAATATTTGTCTTTAATTAAATGGAACCCATTTACATTATTATTCATAGCTCCTATTTTCAAATCATACTGGTAAAAACTCAAATAATAATAATAAAATAAGCAGAGGAAAAGGTTGGGTCGTGCGTACAGAGTAGACGGAGGGACCCAAGTATAACGGCCTTCTGCATGCGAGTTGCAAGTGACTCGGCCAGTGCCATGCAGGACCGAATGCACTTGATGCTCCCCAGCAGCGAGCCCTTAACTCCTCCGAGCACACCTATGATAAGGACTACCAGTTTAACAGAGTGTCCTGGGTACACATCTCTCATCCTGGCTTGTCCTACGCACTAGCTATGCCACTGCTCGGGGGAAAGGGTCCAATAATTGGACGAAGTACTGCAAGTACTGCAGGCCTCCAATGATCTCCTCTCCGTCTTGGCTGAACTTGGGCAGCGCTTCTGCATCGTGATCTCGCTTAATGCAGTCTTTTTTTCACTTTCGCGATCGCCTTAATACCACTTCTTGATGGGGAAGGGGACGTTTCGGGGAGGGGAAAACTGAGGGGAAGTGGCACACAGATGGGTTTTCCCACAGCGCTCCCAGCTCGGCAATCAACTATACCCAATGACTCCTTCATACTCTTCACACCACTGCATTTCACTCCATTCACTCAGCCTTGCCTCTTATCACTCAAACTGTGGTGTGGCAGCCAAGGAGAGCATGGAGAGGCGCGACCAAAATAAAAGAAGCTTTCGGCTGGCTGAATGCATCTCTATAACTGCACAATGTTTTACTATACTACAATTAAAGCTTAACAATCATATATCGTTAAAACCTTTCGATACGCATATAAATTACTGCAAACGGGTACAAATATCTACATTTAGTGAATTTCTTTATGCATTTTAAAACCCCCCCAAATTTTTTATTCCCCCCAAAATTTGTTATCTATGGCGCAACTTGTGCCATACATCCCCCCTGTGGGCGGCCCTGCATGAGAGATGGAGAGGGGAGCTGAAAAGAATATGGGGGAAATTAGGGTATGAATGAGGGGCAACAGCAAGTGGGTCATGATTAGACAGGGTCATGAATAGTCAGTCATGATTAGACAGGGAGGCAAAGAGTGAGATGGAAGCAGGGACCCACCCCTATCCTGGCAAGGGGTGTGATGGAGGCAGATTGTATGGAATAATTATATTAGGATTGGTGGCCTATTCTGAAGAGAGTATATAGCAGTGATGCCGCAGTGAAAAGCAGGGTGGACATGGCCACCCTAGTAGCAGAGAATGTTGCCAGAACGTCGTTGGGACATTACAAATATTACTACTCTACATCAACATTGTGACAACATTGCATGGACGTCCAGCTGTAACATTAGTTTGTACCATTGTGGCAACATTCATGCAATGTTGCTGTTTGCCGATATATATATGTTGCCACAATGGTACAAGCTAATGTTACAGTTGGACGCACAGGAGGCAATTGGAGGAGGAGATTTGCCTCCTCAATCCTCATTCTATCACTGATGAAGGTGTGGGCGACCCACCGAAAATTTTAAACTCGTGAGTTTGCTTTTTATATGTTTTATGTTTAGTGTCACCCTGTGACGAAGTTTTATATTGTTTGCCACGTTCGTGGAATCTTCGCAAGAACTTTATATATTACACTTTATATATACACTTTTACATTAAGGGATGGATCACCTGTGAAAATTAACTTGTGACTCGCTGTCCCTTTTAAGTACCTGAAAACTCTTTTGACGGCTTCCCATTGAACATTTGTGGGAGTAAGACAGAATTTACTTCAACAACCAACAATGAAGGACAGATCTGGATGGGTGCAAGTACTAATATATAATAGTCTCCCAATGGCTGCACGGTACAGTTCTTGGCTCACCTGATGCATACAAGTCTGCCCCAAAAACACCCGGGGTACTTACACTGTTACATTCTGACATACTGAATTCCTTCAGTACATCTAGGATGTAATTTTCCTGGTCAATTTGTAGCACATCTCGACTGGGTCTAGCAAAACGTAAACCTATAAACATAGAAATTTGGCCCATGTCTTTGGTTTCAACAGCATCACTCCATCCAACCTTTACATGATCAACAAAATATGTGGTCCCACAAATTATTATGTCATCGACATAAGTTCCAACATATCCCTCTTGGTGCACAAATACACAGGGATCAGACGAACAACACTTCAACCCCAGACCCAACAGGATTTTAACCAAGACTTCATTCCACACTTTGCCCGACTGTTTTAATCCATACAAACTCTTGTTGAGTAGGCAAACATTACTTATATCCCCTTCTTCCCACATCTTTGGTTGTTCCATATAGATAGATTCTTTCAGAACCCCATTTAAATAAGCAGCTACTATATCTACATGTTCTATCAACCACCATTTGGAGACAGCAATAGCTAATATTACCCTCAAGCTGTTTTTATGGATTACAGGACTATATGTCTCCCAAAAATCACTCCCATATTTTTGCGAGAAACCCTGAGCCACAAGACGGGCTTTATAAACCATCTTTCCATCAGGTCCAAGTTTTGGATGGGGAAAGGTCCATATACACCCCACTACGTTACCACCTGGTGGCCTCTTCACAACAGTCCAAGTGTTGTTCCTGGCATGGTTCTCCATTTCCCGCTCCATTGCCAGAGACCATTCCCTACTCTTCATGGCCTCTTCAGCGGACCTTGGTGGCAAGATATGACCATCATGTTCATTGACAGAGCACCTGGCATGAAGTTTGCAGCATGGTAGTTGGCAGCCTGGTGCCGGTTTCCGTACCCGCTCTGATCGTCTCGGAACCTCCGGGCTGACATGGTGTGCTGCTCCTACACCGTCCTCTCCTGGACAATGGCCACCTGAGTCAACCTGACCCCTGGGTGGTGGCTGCAGCTGCTCTGCACCAAGGCCGTCCTCTCCTGGATGGCGGCCAGCCGGGCCTCCCTGGTCCCTGGACAGCAGTGGCTGCACAGCGCCATGGCAGTCCTTTACTGAACGGTGGCCAGCCAGACCACCCTGGTATCCAGGCAGCAGTGGCTGCTCTGCACCAAGGCCATCCTCTCCTGGATGGCGGCCACCTTGATCACCCTGGTCCCTGGGCGGCAGCGCACCAAAGCCATCCTCTCCTGGGTGGTCCGTCGATTGTCCTCGTCGATGAAATATGCCAGCTCCTCGCGGGTCGGGCAGATTGCGGCATGGGTCTCCTTGATCTTGAACGGGAAGCGACCCTCACGGAAGATGACGTCCTGGCTGTTGAAGACACGTCTCTACGACAGGCTCCAGAGTCTGTAGCCCTTCGTGCCTTCCTCGTAGCCTAGAAGTATGCTCTCCACTGCCTTGGCTGCAAATTTTCCCTCTTGCCTCTCTTTAAGGATCCAAGCCCATACCTGGCAGCCAAATTTGCAGATGTGCTCTAGGTCTTTTCTCCCAAGTTTCCTCCCAGTCCATTTCTCCAGCGGTGCAGCAAATTGTATGGCTCTCGATGGGCATCTGTTCCGAAGGTAGCAGCTCCTTTGAAGTGCTTGAATTAGGGGAAGTCCAGCTTGAATTAGTAGACATCTTACGGCATCACACAAGGTTAAATTCAATTCCTTGTTCACATTACCTATTCCACCACTTCCTTGTCACCACCAACCATAAGAGGCTCCTTTGCTTCTGAGTCACTGCACTTGGATCCAACACCTCTCAGCTGGTCAACGTGGCGATGCTACAGGTGTCCTTGTTCTGTAAGGACCTGGTAGTGCCGGGATCCTAGTACAGTCTCCACTGTAGCCTGCACCCAGTCTTTGTGCCACCTCTATAGTAAGCTGTGGCCCACACTTTGTCACCCACCTGAAAGTTCCTCAATACATTTCTACCATTTTCTCTCTGAAGTCTTTGTTTAAGAACCACAGCCTGACTCAGATTCGTCTTGAGGAGGGTCAGCTGGGATCTGAGAGTGTGACCAAACATTTATTTGCTGGGTGCTTCTCCTGTGACAGCGTGGGGGCTTATCCTAAAATTAAACAAGTATACTTGCCTTACCCCAAAATTGGGGTAAGGAAATGTGCAATCAAACCCCTGAATGTAATAAGGTCTTTATCTTGTTTTTAAAACATTTTACCAAATTTTCCCCATCCCCATTTGTGGCTGGAAGGTAAGGAGGGGAAAATGTATAAAAAATTCCATTTCATTTACAAAATTTTTGAAACTCTCCTGAAGCAAATGGAGAGCCATTATCACTAACATTTTCTTCGTGCAGTCCATATGTAGCAAACAATTCCCCTAAACAATTAACAATTTCCTCAGTTCCACCCTTCTTTAACTGAACCACCTCAAGCCATGTGGTTGTATATACTATCCACCACTACTAAAAAGGTTTTATTTAAAAATACCTATGAGCAGCCAGTTGTGGAATTCCTTTTTTTTCCCAAAAATATAATATTGGCTTATGGTCAGTTCACAGAATAAACTGCAAGCCAAATATATCATGGTTTAACTTCTGAACCCCAAACATTATTGTTAAAGCCTCTCGATCAATTTGAGAGAAGTTTATCTCTGCTCTACTAAGGGACCTTGATGCAAAGACAATGGGCATTTCCTGTCAATTTGAAAAAAGGGTAAATTAAAACTGCCCTAAGGCCAAATGGGGAAGCATCACACTCCAAGATCACAGGAAGATACGGATTGAACACCCTGCTGGAAACAATGGAAAGCCTCATCACACTCACTTGTCCACACAAAATCAGACTCCTTCCGAAGGAGCCTATGTAAAGGAGCCAACTCAGATGTTAACCTTGGTAGACACTTTGAATAATATTCGACCAACCCCAAGATGGCTCTCAACTGAGACACATTCTTGGGAATTGGGGACTTGGTGATGGCCTCACTTCTGGAACCAGTACGATGAAGTCCTTCTTTATCTATTCGGTGACCCACAAACTCTACCGATTGCACCGATTATTGCACAAACTCTACCGATTATTGCACAAACCTGCATTTTCCTTTGTTAACTTTGAATCCCAACTAATTCAGCAAATTAATTCAGTGAATTTATTCAGCACTCTTTTTAAATTTTCAGATGTTCATCATCGTTCTTCCCAGTTATGATTATATCATCCTGAAAAGAAGCAGCTCCTTTCAGCCCCTGCATGGCTTGATCCATGATTCTCTGCAAAATGGCTGGAGCTGATGCCACTCCAAAATGCTATCTAGCATAATGGAACACACCCCTATGAGTGTTTACAGTAAAAAGATCCTGGGATTTGTCCTCTAATACTAACTGATGAAAAGCTTGAGACAGATCGACTGTGGAGAATTTTTCTCCTCCCTGTAATTTACAAAAAATTTTCACCACACGAGGCAAGGGATATCTCTCAACTTCCAGGTTTGGATTAAGGTTAATCTTAAAATCCCCACAAATCATAACTCTTCCACCACTCTTTGCAACCGGGACAATAGGGGTTGCCCAAGCACTGAACTCTACCGGATACAAAATACCAAAATTAACCAATCTGTCCAGTTCTTCATCTACCCGGTTTTCGAGAGTGAATGCAAAGGCCCTGGGTGCACAATACACAGGTTTGATACCTTTCTTTAAACTTAGGGTAGCTTTTCCCTTGCTAAAGGTCCCTAAGCCACCATCCCATAATGTGACAAAATTCTCTAATATTCCCTCTAACAACAAATCAGACCCCACCACCCCTAACATTTGAAAGCTAAATTTATAAGTTTTAAACCGATCCCTGCCCAAGATGGGTGGACCACCATTTCTCACTACAGAAAGGGGTAACTTGTGTGACCCTCCCTGAAACTGGCCATGAACCCCATTATACCCAGCGGCTTTATGCAAGCATTAGAATAAGTTCTCACCTTCACGGCAGTGCTTTCCAAAGGGGAATTTAAAAAATTTCTTTTGTAGCACTCCTCTGATATGGCAGAAATGGCAGATCCTGTATCTATCTCCATGTCAAGCTCAGTATCATCAGCTTTAACCGTCAACTTCCAAAGAGGACTATTAAAACAGGATTTCAAATTTAATAAAGCTGGGCACTCCTCCAAGTTTGACTTACGTTCCCTTTCTCTACCTTGATTTTCCAACACATCCGAATGCCACCAATTCTATCAACAAAAGGCTCGTGGTGGAAAACTTTCCAGTACTCACCAAAACAACCTTGATTGTTCATTGCCTTGAGGTGCCCTGTATGGTGAAAATGTTGCATTTTGCATTATTGAAATGACACTCTACCCATGCATGGCCCTTCCGTTGGCAGCAATAGCACACTCGTGATATTTCCTCACAATGCCACTGGATTTTGAGGATTCCATTTTGGCCGCCTTCCGTTCCCTCGAACGGCAACACGACAAACCACGAGCTCCTCTGTTTGGTCACTCGTCTCCAATCTCTTTGTTCACATAATTGATGGCAGCCCCACAGGCGCCGGTCCCTGCCTCAATATCCTCCGATGGCGGGAAAAGACTGCACGCTACTGCTTTCACGGTAGCTATTTCCCGTGCCATGGCTATCTCCACTGTCTTTTCAAAAACCAGCTCTTCACTTTCCTGGTACAAGGCATGAACAATATCCTGGCCTCGGAGTCCCAAAATAAGTTGGTCCCTCATTGCTCGGTCAAGGAAGGCACCAAAATTGCACCCTCGCACTGCATTTCTCAGCTCTGTGGCGAACTCGCTCACCAAACTCACCTCTTGCACTCATTGACGAAACTTGTGAGTTTCAGTGATCACTGCTTGTTTTGGGCTAAAATGCTTCCTTAATAGTCGGCACAAGTTTCCCTGCGGCTTCTCCAACATGCACAAATTCCTTAGGACGCCATAAGCCGATTTCCCCATTGATGATAATAAAACGGCTTTCCTTTTTTCCCCATGAGCCTCCTCCTCCTTCAAATCGTTAACAATAAAGCACTGGTCTAGCCACTCTTCATAGGCATCTCAACTCTCTTCCTCTGGGATGAACTTCTCCATCAATGCTGGCACCCTCATCGCCAATTGTGAGGTATTCAATACATATAACCCGTTCGGAGGCAGGAGGAAGATAAATGCACACAATAAAACAACACTCACGATATATACTACAGAGGTGGAGATTGAAATTTTTTCAACCATAAAAGCTCAAAACAAATAGAGCAATTAGCAAAGTCATAGAGGTAGAGTAAGTGCAAGGTAGAAAAAATTACAACTGAAAAGCCATCTGAATTTGGATTCAAACAAAACAAACTCCTATTTTCCAGGACCAATGATAGTCAATTTGATCAGTCTACCTCACTACCCAGCCCTCCTCATTCAATAACCAGCAATGTGGAAGGATTCATGAGAACTTGCTTCTACTCTAGGCATTTCCTATGTAATTCAACATCATAGTTTTGGCTACCATGAAATTCTTCATTGGCAGCTAAGAAGATGTTTAAGGATTTAAACTCAATGGGTTTTGGTCTCTTGGAAGACCTCTTTTCCCTAGCATCATCATCCATAATGGACCACAAGGACATAACATCCAGTTCCCTGGAATCATTCAAACATTGATCTCCAAAATAGCACGGCATGGCCATCAGCACAATGACGATGTGTGCCTGAAGGCCATGGTTCTATACCCAATCAAGGTAGATTTTTCAAGCCAATTTCTAGAACAATTAATGCAAAAAACAATCATTTTTTTAGTGTTTCAGGACACCTTTTGCAAGAGCGGAGTGTGTTCTTACAACAGGAAAATTGATGAACATAACTATTCAATCCACTGATTACCTGCATCATTTATCCTTCAAGTGACATAATCTAATCAAACACCTCTGCCAATGTCTGGTGCCCTTCCACTTTCTTCCCTTCGTTTCAATGGTAGTCTTTCAGAGTATTTTGTGGATGTAAGTATAAAGCAAAAATCTCCAAACTAAACTTGATATGTATATTGCTGGAGGTGATAAAAAATGTTATAATAAAGCATTTTACATTTTATTGTAACAGAAACCACATTTGATAGAGGTACATAATACATTAAATACATTCTCACAAGCTGAGTTATGCATATTTTTGATACAAAGAAAAGATTGGTCCAAAGTTAATTACATTGAGTTTATGCAACTAAATTTATTTCTTGAAATATATAATCATAGAGGCCCATGACCATTGATCATGCATCGCATTTCCTTTCAAATACAGCTTGAAATTACTTAATAATTTGCAAATAAATAACCAAGATCAATAAAATCCTCCTAAATACATCTGAGTGGGATTCGTCCAGTTCATACCTCCTTCCAGGATGGGAGTACTACTTGGATGATACTTTTAAATACATAAGTAACAATATTGCTGCTAAATAGTCAGTATGAAAACATAAAAATCGATTTGGAGAAAAAATACAGGAGACAAAATAGGAAGACAATGGTTAAGGAAATCACATATAATGTTATTTCATGCCTGAAACTTGAGAAGGGAATTGAAACACGATCATCACTACTTCTTAAGAATTACCAGTGCGGCAAAATATCAAATGGGGATATCCAGGAATCAACCACAAAACTTAGATGATTTCATCATTGAACTTTTGCATGAACTGATATTTGTAAATTGTTACAATTTACACTCCTAAAAAATCATTACGTAATTTACAGACCAAAAATAAAACAATAAAACCACTGACTCTCGATAAAATTTTTTGAAGAAAACATAAAAAAAATACTGGACAAAAACCCATTTGTTCTCACTTTATCACAGTCATACCCTTCCACGTTACTCATTAATATGCACTTATTTGATAATTCATTCAGCAGTCATTTTTTCCTGAATATTTATACGAAGATGAAAGAGTTAGAGTTTTGGTTAATGCCATTTTCATAATTCTTAACATAAGAGTAATATTTATGGCATTTTTTAAAACTAAAGTTACACAATTTTCTATTAAACCCAGACAACCTTACCCCTTAAACTTCATGGAAGGATTATTTCAAAGAGTTGTCTAAAACATCACGTATCTGAATCTACAGTGCTATGACCCCACCTGTAAAATCCTCTCAAATGCCACACTAATACCATACATGATGGACATGAAGCAGTGCTTATAAATATTCACTTCGAAATGGACATGCAGATGTGGATCCCTTCAATTACACTATCCTGAGTTTGATAATTAATGTATTTCAACTATTAACATGAAAAATAATCTGACTACGCAAAGACCATCTTTGGGGTAGTATTCAGAATTTAAATACAGTCATGTCTGGTTGGAGAAGGTAAGGGGAAAATTCTAATGGTAAGTTGGGAATTATGGAAGGTTTTACATGGAGAGGCACTTAATAGTCACAGATTCTGTAACCTATCCAACTATCAATTTCGTCAAATACAAAGGCCATTGCATCGATTCAAAATGCCACTTCTGTTAGAGGGTCTTAACATTACAAATACATAGTAATCCTGCCACAGGGCAACTCTCATCCCATTCAAGGATTGGTAATCCGTTAGTTAGTGAGGAGAACATCTAGTATCAAATTAGAGCCACCGTAAACATAAGTCATTTTGAAACAAGAATAATTACTGTCCGGGAGAGCAGACATAATAGCATAAAGATGTTAATTAACAGGAAGAGAATTAATTCTCAAATATTTTTCAAATTAAGACCAAGAGAGGAATTCCCACATTAATCTACAGAAAACTTCATAAAGTGCCATTGCCGAGAAGACAGCACCTTAGTGGGACTATAATGAACACTGACCTGAGGTCAATTAAGTTCACTTGAGGGCATTTTTAACAAACTATTGAAATTTGATGATATGTCCTTTACAAAGACATAACCTTTGGGCAAACCAAACACTAAATCCTTGCTTGGATGAGCATTCATGAAAGTTAGGCACCAAATATTTGGGTCACGAACCAATGGCTTATTTTTAACAGCAATGGTCTGGGTGTGAGCAGAAAAAAATCAGGCCACAAAAACCTTTACACTGGATTTTCCATCCCTTAAAAACAAATGAACACAATGAAAATTCTTCTGCAAAAACTTAACTTCCATTTGTAAGCCACATATCTCACAGAGCATTTAAAAAAAAACAAAAAAATTTCCCTATTTCCCCCAATTTTCAATCTGATGTCCATTTTTCACTCTGTTGCAGCACCCTTTTTGGACGGCTTCGATGAAAATGAAACAGAGAAGATCACATGGCAATACCATTTACCAAACATCCCATTCACTATTCACACATATATACACATGAAAATTTGTTTTGTATATACATCCTAAAAACTTCAGTTTCTATACATGCCAGCGCATGAAAAAATGTCAAAGCCAACAATAGGTCATGAGGTGCACCACAATCTCTTTTCCAAAACTATCTAAACCATATTTCAGTGCCAATGAAGGAAGGTCCAACAATATCCAAATCATTTGCAAATACTATCACACAATTCTTAACTTTTGAATGCTGAGAAGTGGAAAACTTACAACAGCAGCTTCAGTGTACATATTCATAACCAAAGAAACAATGGTAATGGCCATTTAAAGCCATTTACAATTCCCATTAGTGCACACTCAAAGTACTACTCAAAATCATGCCATTGCAAATAAGTTGTATGCCATAATCTTGAAACTATATACTAAATTGTAATAGGAAAAATGAATTCCCATAGTTCTCTTCCCCCAAATACCCATTCAACTGGGCAAATCAACAGGTACAATGTTTTTTTACAAACATCTCGGAAAATTTTCATTACACTGCAACTTCTAAAAAAGAATTATATACATGAAAATTGTGTCACACACAGCATGTTTCATAGAATAAATTTAATGTGGTGCGCTGGGCTATACACAGACTTTAATAGATTACATAACAAAATTCATTCAAAACAGAATCAGTACAACACAATTTTTATTAAAAATATAATGTTACTATATATGTATCATTAATGTAACTCAAATTGCATCATTGAGAGGCATGGTGTTCTTCAATTAAATTAGGGACAGTTAATAGGATAGGAAAGAGCTAACAATGATTCCTGCTCCTCACATGTCAATGAATAAACCACTCAATGTCAAAACACTCTGGACTGTCACGTAGGTACCATCCAAAGCCAAATATTTCAGCCTTATTCATTGACGATTTCACACTTTGGAAAAGCAAATTGAATTGACGGATATGATATGATTTTGCATAAGTAAAACCACTCAGGCATGTTAGCATCAGAAAAAACCACCCAAGCAGTCAACCAGCAAAACCTCATTGATTATGAAACCGTGACATGTGTTCCAATACGTAGCACATCTACAGAGCAGTCTTAGTTATACCCTCTCTTTCCTTTTCAGTGTCTAAAAGAGACGCCTCTCCTTTCTGTTCCTCAGCTCTTCTCTTGACTTTCAACTCCTTCACCTCATCTACAGGATCCTCAGAGCTTTGAGAGCCCAACTGCGTGCCCTTCTCCACCACTTTCGAGTCCTTCTTGGGGCCCTTGCTCTGCGTCACGTCGCACAGACTGAACTTGTGCGGCAGGTCCAACTTCAGTCGGTCCCTCGTGTGGCGAAGCTCTCCGAGGCCGGTGGGCGAGAGGGGAGACATGGGTGGCGAGCAAGATGAGAGAGAAGCACTCGATGAAGAAGAGTGAATGGTGGGAGAGGGGAGTGGAAGGTGGCTGGGCCAACCACCTCCTCCCCCCTCCACCACCCTCAGCGACCTCTCACCACAACAGTCGGCATCTTTATCGTTTGAATCCTCGGGCACAATTTCCTCTGCCAAATCCATTACACAGCTCCCAACTTTCCCCTCCCCCTCAACACTTTCACACAGTTCTGGGCCATCGTCATTGCTTTTACTCCACGATGACCTTCGACCCGCAACCCATCCAGGCACATTGTTGGCCGTGAGGCCGAGTCCCGGGAAGAACTGACTCCCTACTTGGAAGGTGGGGTCTGGGGCACAGTACTGGAAAGGCCTCGATGACCCACTCACCATGAACTCTCCTTCACTTGCATCAGGAGACACTCCTATTAGCAAGGATGTTGAAACAAATGTAAAATGTAACAATTTAAACATATATTTCTTTATATATGGGTCATTCCACGGCACTTTGGACCAAAGTGACCCTTAACCAGTCAGACTGTGACGAAAATTTGAGGAAAGATTCACCTAGTGAAAAAACTAATACAATTGGAGTGATTTGCGAAAATTGAAAAAACAGCTGAGCAATGGCTGTTTTTCAAAATGGCAATTTTCACTGCCGTTAGATTTTTGTAATCACATATCTCAGGGAAGAATGAACGTAAAAAGATGTTTAATATCTAGTTTTAAAACTAAAAGATTTGCTAAAACCACATCTGAATGAAAAACTGTAATTACACTATTATTTGTTTAAACATTTAAATGACAAACATTTTATTGTTAAAATTTTTTGTGTTCGTCACATTTTTTCAAGCTCATTTTTAATGTTACATACCTTGTTTTATTATGCATATAATATACAAATTTTGAGAGGGTGTGCATCTATTTATGAGAGAAAAAATTTTTTTGAAATTTTCTCCATAATGCCCATTCCATTGCAAAAAAATTGTGAGAGGCAAATTTTTAATTTGCATACACGAAGTCAGGCTTATTCTCTTTTTTTCGGTCAAAGGCAGCCTTCTAATAATGTCATTTCCTTATCTTTTCACAACGTATTTTCATTATTCTTTCATGAACTCCATGCATTTCTTTTCGTCATTGGTGATGAGATCGTTCGTCAGCGGACATCATTGTCCCATTTTTGGTTTAAATATTTCACAAATTATTATTTTGAAGGAATTGCTCAGCATTGATTTACGATATTGTGTAATTAACTTTAGTACTTTAAGCTAAAAAACACAAAAATAGACACAAAAGCAATGCAAATGTTGAATAACTCCATCTGTTGAAATGCAATAGGCATTTTTTTCTCTCATAAATGTACGAACACCCACTCAAAATTTGTATATTATATGCATAATAAAACAAGGTATGTCACATTAAAAATGAGCTTGAAAAAATGTGATGCACACAAAAAATTTTAACAATAAAATGTTTATCATTAAAATGTTTAAACAAATGATAGTGTAATTACAGTTTTTCATTCAGTTTGGTTTGAGCAAATCTTTTAGTTTTAAATCAAGCTATTAAACGTCTTTCTAAGTTAATTCTTCCCTGAGATATGTGATTACAAAAATCTAACGGCAGTGAAAATTGCCATTTTGAAAAACAGCTGTTATTCAGCTGTTTCTGATCTGAGAGGTCAAGGGCAGCCCTCAGCGTCTGCAGCCAGAGGCAGGTTCCCTTACTGTCCAATTAGTTCTCATGTCGGCCGTCGAGCGCTGACCATTCATCCGCCCGGCAGAAAGTTGCTTCGGATTCCCAACTCTCCTAATTTCGCGACGTCAAGGGATACAATTTCTAATATGTAGAGCAAAGTTAAAGTTTTTAAACAAATGCAACGACACTAAATATGAAAAACTACGCCACTAAAAGCAACATTTGCCGCCCCAAAGGAGCATCGACTGATAAAATGAGAAACCTGCTGGGAATTCTAAAAGCTCTCAAATTTCGGGGACCTGATAACGAATTTCAGCAGAGAGACCAAGGAACAAGAGGAGGAAAAGCTTCCTATCTGGAATTGCATAGAAACAGAATCGTAACTTGAACTTTATCGAAAGCTGCTTTTTTGAAATCTAAAAATATCGCGTCTTCCTGGGTGAGCCTTTCTCCTGAGGAAAGAATGTCGTGCAGAAAAAGGGCTAGCTGGGTTTCACAGGACCTGCCTTTTCGAAATCCATGTTGGTTTTGAAGTAACAAGTTCAGACTATTTAAACACCTCATAATTAAGCTGACGATTTATGTTCTAATACTTTGCATGAGATGGACGTGAGGTAGATAGGTCTATAGTTACTTGGATCTTCCTTATCGCCGCTCTTAAAGATAGGAGCAACGTTCGCGATTTTCCGATCGTAAAGGACACGATGTTCTGCAACAGATTTTTCATCTATTATTTTCAAGTACAGTGCTATTTCTGATGCTAATTCTTTATAAACTCGGGTTGGAATTTCATCGGGACCAAATGATCTAGGAGTTAGTGGATTTTAGGTGACTTTCTATGCCGCGACTAGAACTATTTATAGACTGCATTGGATTTTTGTATAAGCAAGGCAATGTAGTGGCGTTATTCTGAGAGCATGAAGTGTAGACACTTTGAAAAAATGTGCTAAGGATATTTGCATTTTCTAATCTATCGCTGACTCTTTCTCCTTGACCGTTTCTCAGTGACGTAACCATAGATTTATTCCCTTGAACCTCCCTCACGTAAGGCCAAAATGCCTTAGGGTTATCTTCCAAAAATTCACCTAATATTTTACTCTTGAGTTCCATTAGTGCTTTTCTTAAGGCCACTTTTGCTGTTATTTTGGCTCTCTTATATTGATCATAAATTTCTTAAGTTCCTTGTCGGGAACTTCTCCTCCCTATCGGATGGTTTTCTAACCCGTAAACACTTGTATATTTAACATTTAGAAAAACTAGTCTCCTTTGCTGTGAATTTTTCACAAAAATGTGGTTAAGCGCAATGAATCACCAAGTGAAGCTTACTTTCTGGGATGTCATCATGCTTTTGTCAGGCGACTGCACAAGTAGCGCCAATGACCAAAGCAGGAACTAATCGGACATTAAGGGAGAGCGGAGTCATTACGGTAAGGCGTACGGGAGTTGCCAGGGGCTGGCCAAGGGTCAACTTTGGTCTGAAGTGCCGTGAAATGACCCATATACTAAGTGGGCTCGAGAGAAAAGGAAGAATTAATGGGCTCTTTTTAATCAAGGCCTGGCATACAATCTGAGTACCCAGATTAACTAATGCTCCTTTTTATGTCTGTCAATTAAGGTCAGGGGTATCAGGTAGGATGGCATAAAATAATATGTTTGGAATGCATCAGCATGAAAATCATTGGAAACTGAGGTAAATATAACCAAAAATCACAGTGATTTTCTGGGGCTGTGGTATATTATGATAAATATCATGGTAATAAATGAAATTTCCAGGATGGCCCACCTCTATGTGTGAGTGGAAGGAGAGGAGGTTTTCATTAGCTAAGTTAAAAGGTTTTTGATTGAGAAAGATTTTCTAACAGCCCTTACGCATCAATTTCCCCACCCCCATATACTCAATGGAGAGCTGTGCAATTGAAATCACTCAAATGCACAGCATCAATTGAATATGTGCTCTGCAAAATGCAATTTTTCTGGCTGTGACATTACAATAACTCAAAAATGTTCCACTTTCTTTTTCATGATAATGGCATAGTGTGCCGAAACCTTGGCTCGTGGTAGTTGAAAGTTTGGAAATTTAAATTCGTACTTTTGTTTTTTTCCCCTCAAGATGAGCACAATAGAAATTAAAGACCCTTAGAATGACTCTTCAGGACCTTTCCCTTAAGAATCTTGGAATTTGCACAGAATTGATAAACGTTTCTGGAAATCTTCCCAGGAACACTACAAGAGTTCTTTGAAATTTTCTCAGGGGAACATCTGACATTTGGGGAATTTTTAGGAAATTTATCGGAAAAATATAGGTATTTTTTTCATACTCTTCTCTGAAAATTCTTTAAATAAAAAAAAGTCATGTGAGGATATTTTGTTAGGGAGGTTCAATAACTTTTCCAGTATTTATGAGCTTAAGCAAACCCAATATCAGCTACGAGGCACATTTAATTTAATTAATGATTAATGAAATAAATGCAATTTTAACAACAACTTAAGATTTCAATCGGCATTGATCAATCAGCATTGATAAACAAGCGATTAAACACAAGCATCACATAAACAGGAAAATCTCATACCAAATCCAAAGTCATAGTCCTCACTGCTCAACTTATAGAAATCAAACTGCCTGTGGTTAGCGGCAGCAGGAGGGATCTCAGGCTCCACCTCCATATCACTAGGAATTATTCCTTCTGGAATATCACCTTCCATAAGCTCCCAATCTGTAATGGTCAAATGAACCAAAAAAGGGGATATGACAACAGCTGTAAATAACTGGTACTTTAAAAAAAGAGATATTTCAATTTAGCAATATCATCAGACATTCAGTATAGGCTAAAAGCACGAGAATAAGAATGAGGGATTTTCATGGTTCATAATCATAACAAGGGTAACAAGTACAGGTATTTCTATCAAAACCTGGAAAAGCATAAGCTATCATAGGAGTTGATGTTTGCCATTCTTCACTCCACTAGTTTGAAGTCTAAGACCAAAGGTGTTTCACCCCTGCATGGTGTTATTGGTGTCGATATTATGGCATCACTGACACTCTAGTGCACTCCTGCCTGATATACACATTAGAGGTGGTTGACATAAGATTCACAGCATGCAAATCCAAGCCAGAGGCTCAAGAGTCAACTTAAGCTTGTACTGTACAAACTGGACAATAGAAAGCACGAAAATACCAATTTTTTATTATATGAAGCAAAACTGTCAATTTCCACAAAAGCCTACACTAAATACTTGGCGCTATTTGAAAATATGAATTTCAGAAATACAAAAAAATTAAATTACATACCTTGGGCCAAGTACCCATGCAAACATGGTATTCAATTTTACAAATCATGGCAAAAAACTGCAACAGAAATTTTTTTCAGATATATCTACCATACATTTCAGCTTTTCTGAGTATGATGCATTCACCCTTTTGCGCCGAAGTCTCTCGAAGGGAAATGCTTTCCCTGCTATGAGTAGCATGACCCTGTACTCCTCTCTAGGGAGCTCTCTCGTGGCTACGAATCACTCAGGTACGCCTTTTGCCCATTTTGAAACCCCACTCAGTTGCACACCGTGCCCTTCCCTACGGGGCACTCGGCTCCATCCCCTCTCAACCCTTAGCAGCCCCTCTCTCTCAGCAGGAGGCCACGGTAAGTTTGTTATTAATGTTGTGTTTTTTTCTAATAATTCTTTGCTGCATACTTCAAAAACTTATACCTTCAAATGAATTTCTAATGTTATTCTGAGCGCATTAAAATTTTAAAAGTAATTCTAGCGTTAATATTAACCAATTTAGAGTCCTATTTAGAGCTCAAACTATTGAGAGTTCCACACAAGAGCTCCGTTACTATCAACGCTAGAATTCCATTTGAAATTTGCTAAGAATCAACAAAAAACATATAATTAATTTCATAAAGTTAAAAATTTGGTAGAGTAAATAAATAACTGCCTCGAAAAACCATTGCAAATACAATAAATTAACCGTGGATGATTCATGCAGCAAGGAGGGCTACTAATGATGCGGAGGGTCGAGCTCACTTCCCGAGGATAGGGTGTGGGCTGTCCCTAAGCTGGGTCGCAAGGGTTTACTGCGTACCTAGGATTATTGCTCCCGTATCGGTCACTTCCCTCCCCTCGCATCGGCTATACCCGACATTGGGTCTTTTGCATTGGGTTTTTCTCCGTTGGCCAGAGCCAACATTCGTTCGTTTGCATAGGAAAATTCACGTCGCGAAAATTCACGCTAGGCACAAAAGGGTTAAACGAGAGAAATTCATGAATGATATTGCAGCCTTCTCTCATGTACATATACATCAGTCACTCTCCATGGGTTATTCTTTATATTAGTCAGACCTCAAGTGATGAAAAAAAAGGTACCTTTCCAATGGAATAGCCATAATTTCACCTATTATGTGGTCATTTTTGTTTAGACTCTAAGCAGCATTTTCATTATGTAAACAATTCTCTTTTCATTAAAACTCACTGTGGTAACACAAGCAATGCTTTGCTCAAATCAGTGGCAGTTCAAATTCCAATGCATTTTCAGGGGGAAAATGATATGATGAAACTAAGAAAAATATGGCAGGGATACCATTAGTAGCCATTATCCCTAAAAAAAAAAGGTCCAGTCCCTGAAAAGCCAGGTTTACCACATATGAACCTGCACTAATGAAGCAGAAACATACCAGCATAGCTGGAGTAGTCGAATGGAGGAACTTGTTGTGCATCCCACCGTCTTCTGGTAGGAGAATCTTGGCATTCAGACTCGGAATCACTGGCCTCTTCCTTAGGGTATTCATAAACACAATGGTACTTCTGTCTCTTGAAAGAAACATTCTTCTTCAGATCCTGTAAGAGAATGATGTATGTATAATACAATGGCAAATACTTCAGAGACATATTTCCACCAGGATTTCAAGGTTTTGAATTGAGGGAGGAATTGATTGATTTTTCTCTTAGTTCACTAACTAATTCCTCCATACATTGCCATCTATCAAATGTGGAGCATTCTACATTATCAATTTGAACTATGATGGGCATACATAATTATCTTCTTAAAAACTTACTTCAACATCTTCATCCTCCTTTGTTTGCATGTCAGAGGAGGGAAATTACAATTACTTATAATGGTGAATTTTTTTTACCCCAGGAACACACACATACACATACAAAATATGTTCTATATGTTCCTCCATAAAATATCGAAAATGCAGAAAATCTCAGCGAACTTATCACACCAAAAACATTGGTCAACACAAATAAATAATTCAGAAAAACAAATTAAGCAACAGAATGTTGATGGGGTGAATATAACCAGATTGGCACCTGAGCATAACTCTCCTGCCCTTCAGTCTACATACAGCATTTGCTTTTATCGGCATTGTGTAACGCACACACTACAAATAAAATTTGATGAGTTCCACAGCACGAGCAAGATTCGGCAGTTGGCAGAGGAGCAGGCGACCTCACAAATAATGCACAAATGGACTCACTTCTGAGGGCACCTGGGACTTGTACAATTACACACCTGCCAATTACTCAAAGATAAAGAGGGGAGGGATAAAGGGGATAGACAGGGGGGAGTGTACCCTCTGCACACAGAAAGGGGAATCATAAAGTCATAAAAAAGGTAGAAGAAATAATAGGAGATTTAATACAATGAGGGACGTTTGTCTAAGGAAGCAAAATCTGCAGTGCACAGAAGTTGAATTCCCCCTTCTATATCACATGGCAATAGAACTTAGATATGAATGCCAGGATTAGCATTAGTATAGGCAATACAGTATGGGATCACAAGGAGGAAGAGATGCTGAAGAGGAGCATTACCAGGAGTGCAATGGAGCCCCCATATCCACTGGTAGAGCTTCCCAAAGTTAGACCGCCAAGGAAATTGAATAAATATTAAATTTTCCCAAAATCACCAATCCTAAGATCAAATCATGAATATATATTATGGATTGGGATCTCGTTGCCAAAAACTGTTGTCTAGAATTCCGTAAACAAACAACTTTTTGGAAAGTGGTGACGCCTAGTGATGAAAGACGGAAGTTCAAATATGAATACAGTCGACAGATTGTAAACAAACACGTCTTACCGGTTTTGCCATGATTATACATTGGTTTTTACTAACAAGTAATCATAATGTAATGGATAAAAAATGTAGTACAATACGTGGGACGTAATTATACACTTTTTTAAATATCGTCCGGTCTACAGATATATTTCATTCCTTTCCAAATTTAATTACACAAATGCACAATTAACTTCTTAGCACTTCGTGAATATCGCTATACGGAAATTTAATAACAATGCGAGGTGACTTCATGAGTATTCCCAACGGCCATCATTGCAGTGTAGGTAAAAAGGAATGCACTTACCACCGCCTTGAACAGATTCTTATTTTTCAATCCAAGTCTCCTATTTTGGATCCTCGTAGACGTATACCCTATTTTGCAGCCTGGTACTAAGCAAGTTCTGTTTAAACAAGGTATTCTAAATTCTTAATTTAAGCCCAATGGACTCAGTGCATTCCAATTATAATCGGATTCTGGCAAACAACGTAGTCTGCACACGATGAATGTTTCATTCACCTCACATTACTCATTTCCTGTAATACATATTTCCTCACTAGCATTTAAAAAGTAAATTTTACATAACTAAAATAGCAAGATATATTCCAATCATCAATTAGTTCATATCTCCTCGATCGTTATTGAATATTCACACACCACAGTCTCACGTTAGCAACAATTAACTATATCTATTTGCAATAACAACAGAAAAGACTCTAATCGAAGAGGCGCCAAGGACGGGGTAGACTAAAAGTGGAAATTTAGGCAACATGTAGCCTAGGCAACAATGCCAAACATCTGAATCCATAATATATATTCATGGATCAAACCTACAATATTCTGCAAGGTGAAACCAGTGAAACATTATTCCTCGCAAGACTTGGTGCCTGACTTGAGATGTGAGGGCTCATCATAAGTCCCACTCACATTTCCCAAAAATTTCAATTTATTCCCAGCCTAAAAACAAAAAGGATATTTTGAACTTATGGGCAAAAAAACATTTTTTCATCAGTAAATGAGGAATAAATGTAAAGAGGATTACAAGGAATAATGGTAAAGGATGGCTTTGTTCATACCAGCAGAAAAATGTTTTCAAGACACTCCAGCATTGCATGAAAATAACAGTGACTGTATTACATAGTGTAATTTATGCGCATTTACATAATGTAAAAAACTGGCCTCACATACCTGTAGTTTTGGAGATATTAGTGTTCAAAAATGACCAATTTCGTGATTTCTC